>HG995159.1:10353600-11836648 GCA_905333025.2 Pyrochroa serraticornis | reverse complement strand
AATTCGGCTAAAAGAACCAAATAATCCGGCTCGAAGGACTAAATAATGCCGACTAGAAGGACCATATATTTCGACTCGAGGGACCTAACAATCTGGCTCGAAGGACCAAACAATTCGGCTAGAAGAACCAAATAATGCCGACTAGAAGGACCAAATAATCTGACTCGAAGGACCAAATAATCCGACTCGAAGAAACCAATAATCTGGCTCGAAGGACCAAACAATTCGGCTAAAAGGACCAAATAATCCGATTCGAAGGACCTAATAATCTGGCTCGAAGGACCAAACAATTCGGCTAGAAGAACCAAATAATGCCGACTAGAAGGACCAAATAATCCGACTCGAAGAACCTAATGATCTGGCTCGAGGGACCAAACAATTCGGCTAAAAGAACCAAATAATCCGACTCGAAGGACCTAATAATCTGGCTCGAAGGACCAAACAATTCGGCTAAAAGAACCAAATAATCCGGCTCGAAGGACTAAATAATGCCGACTAGAAGGACCAAATATTTCGACTCGAAGGACCTAACAATCTGGCTCGAAGGACCAAACAATTCGGCTAGAGGAACCAAATAATGCCGACTAGAAGGACCAAATAATCTGACTCGAAGGACCAAATAATCCGACTCGAAGAAACCAATAATCTGGCTCGAAGGACCAAACAATTCGGCTAAAAGGACCAAATAATCCGATTCGAAGGACCTAATAATCTGGCTCGAAGGACCAAACAATTCGGCTAGAAGAACCAAATAATGCCGACTAGAAGGACCAAATAATCCGACTCGAAGAACCTAATGATCTGGCTCGAGGGACCAAACAATTCGGCTAAAAGAACCAAATAATCCGACTCGAAGGACCTAATAATCTGGCTCGAAGGACCAAACAATTCGGCTAAAAGAACCAAATAATCCGGCTCGAAGGACTAAATAATGCCGACTAGAAGGACCAAATATTTCGACTCGAAGGACCTAACCATCTGGCTCGAAGGACCAAACAATTCGGCTAGAAGAACCAAATAATGCCGACTAGAAGGACCAAATAATCTGACTCGAAGGACCAAATAATCCGACTCGAAGAAACCAATAATCTGGCTCGAAGGACCAAACAATTCGGCTAGAGGAACCAAATAATGCCGACTAGAAGGACCAAATAATCCGACTCGAAGGACCAAATAATCCGACTCGAAGGACCGAATAATCTAGCTCGAAGGACCAAACAACTCGGCTAGAGGAACCAAATAATGCCGACTAGAAGGACCAAATAATCCGACTCGAAGGACCAAATAATCCGACTCGAAGGACCGAATAATCTAGCTCGAAGGACCAAACAATTCGGCTAGAGGAACCAAATAATGCCGACTAGAAGGACCAAATAATCCGACTCGAAGGACCTAATAATCTGGCTCAAAGGACCAAACAATTCGGCTAAAAGAATCAAATAATCCAACTCGAAGGACCTAATAATCTGGCTCGAAGGACCAAACAATTCGGCAAACAATTCGGCTAAAAGAACCAAATAATCCGACTCGAGGGTCCTAATAATCCGGCTCGAAGGACCAAACAATTCGGCTAAAAGAACCAAATAATCCGACTCGAGGGACCTAATAATCCGGCTCGAAGGACCAAACAATTCGGCTAAAAGAACCAAATAATCCGACTCGAAGGACTAAATAATGCCGACTAGAAGGACCAAATATTCCGACTCGAAGGACCTAACAATCTGGCCCGAAGGACCAAACAATTCGGCTAGAAGAACCAAATAATGCCGACTAGAAGGACCAAATAATCTGACTCGAAGGACCAAATAATCCGACTCGAAGGAACCAATAATCTGGCTCGAAGGACCAAGCAATTCGGCTAGAGGAACCAAATAATGCCGACTCGAAGAACCTAATGATCTGGCTCGAAGGACCAAACAATTCGGCTAGAAGAACCAAATAAAGCCGACTAGAAGGACCAAATAATCCGACTCAAAGGACCTAATAATCTGGCACGAAGGACCAAACAATTCGGCTAGAAGAACCAAATAATCCGGCTCAAAGGACTAAATAATGCCGACTAGAATGACCGAATATTCCGACTCGAAGGACCTAACAATCTGGCTCGAAGGACCAAACAATTAGGCTAGAGGAACCAAATAATGCTGACTAGAAGGACCAAATAATCCGACTCGAAGGACCTAATAATCTGGCTCGAAGGACCAAACAATTCGGCTAAAAGAACCAAATGATCCGGCTCGAAGGACTAAATAATGCCGACTAGAAGGACCAAATATTCCGACTCGAAGGACCTAACAATCTGGCTCGAAGGACCAAACAATTCGGCTAGAAGAACCAAATAATGCCGACTAGAAGGACCAAATAATCTGACTCGAAGGACCAAATAATCCGACTCGAAGGAACCAATAATCTGGCTCGAAGGACCAAGCAATTCGGCTAGAGGAACCAAATAATGCCGACTAGAAGGACCAAATAATCCGACTCGAAGAACCTAATGATCTGGCTCGAAGGACCAAACAATTCGGCTAGAAGAACCAAATAAAGCCGACTAGAAGGACCAAATAATCCGACTCAAAGGACCTAATAATCTGGCTCAAAGGATCAAACAATTCGGCTAGAAGAGCCAAATAATACCGGCTAGAAGGACCCAATAATGCCCGCTAGATGGATCAAATAGTCCGGCTCGAAGGACCAAATAATCCGACTCGAAGGACCAAATAATGCCGGCTCAAGGGACCAAATAATCCGGCTCGAAAAACCCAATAATGCCGACCAAAAGGAGCAAATAATGCCGGCTAGATGGATCAAATAATCCGGCTTGAAGGACCAAATAATCCGGCTAAAAGGACTTAATAATCCGGTGCGAAGGACAAATCATGCCGGTCAGAAGAACCAAATAATGCCCGCTAGAAAGACCAAATAATCCGACTCAAAGGACCAAATAATCCGGCTCGAAAAACCAACAAATGTGCGATCCAGTCCAAAGAAGATCATACATTTGGCGTAGCGGAAATATTGTGTAAATTAAATGATGATATTTCAAATCTGTAGTGGACTGTAATTGTGAATTTTGTAAACTACAACATCTGAAATGCCGAATGTGTTGCTTAGGGGCGATTTTGATCAGTGACAAATGCTGAGAGATGACAAGCAGTTTTGTAGCGAGCACAAGGAAAGTTTGACTGAACTTACCTCGCCGCGAAGTTTGGTCAGCTCAGATGATACTGCGACCACTAACAAACAACAACAAAGGGAATGCACCCGAAATGTTCACATAGGCGAAACCACCCGTCTTGGTGGTGCAATGAAATAAACTCGACTCGTCTTGTAGGACAAAAATTTATATCAAAATAGAAATCCTTAGTTTGAATAAAGGAATCTGTATCGATATTTTAAAATTAAATTGACAAAATTTTGATTTCATTTATTCATAATGAAAATTGTACATCAACAATTTGGATAATTCTACAGAAGTAACACCCAACTGAATGTCTGTTTTGAATTAACTGCACTAAATAAATTTGAGTTCAATATAAGTGCTCTAGCACGTTTACAGAACAATAATTGAAAACGATCAAGTGAATGAATTTTGTACCAAACCGTCCTAAAGTTGTGAAAACAAATTTCCATTTTTATTATTGCGTCGTCTTGGTGATTTTTGTTTTTACATTAATAAATTATTTCAACTTATCACAGATTTCATCACAGAATCAAAAAATGCGTCGTTTACTTGACACCGCAATAACTCCGGATCGTTTCAAACCTTGAAGGTTTACAAATAACCGTAAGTTCCATTCAATTTAAAAATTTTCGTAATTGTTGGTATTTCCGGACCAGTAGTGGCCACTCCGATAAGGCCCCGCCAATCATTGACCGTTAATCCGGCTCCTATTGTATTTTTGCCACCATTGACAGTGCCGGCCTGAAATTTGAATTTTATTCATTTTTGCTTATAATAAAACAATTTTTGAATTTTTTTATTATTTTTGGATGTTAACTTACGAGTATCGGAATTTGTAACAAATCTGCCAACTCTTCTAATTCTGTCGCGTCAGTGCTAACCGGTACTAAACCTCCATAATTGTTTAAAGCACAATAAGAACCTACCAGAGAGTTACCGGCGATAGTTCGTCGAAACACTTCAACATTTAAAGTGTCTGCGATAATTTCTACAGTTTCCTGAAAAGCCCACTTCAATAATTAGTAATATTTTCGAAATTGACTCACTTGGTCCAATTCTGGGTGAATTATGGCTGTTTTATCGTTGCAAGCAATAAGGTTTCCTAACGCACACATTTTCTCTTCAACACAAGTTATTTTAACGGAATCCGGTAAACTATTTTTGATACGATCGAGTTCTAGATCGGTAATATTGTTAGGAACTAATAACCCGTGTTTGTTTCCTGCACATAATCGTCCAACTATTCTACAATTCGCTATAGAAGTGAAAACTACTGGAATTTGTTCAAACGAATCATTGAGTCGACTAAAAGTAAAACATTTAATTTTGAGTAATTTCGAATCAAATTCGAATACCTATTAAAACCGATCGAATCACCAACTGCTGCCAGACAGTAACTATTGGTTAGTAGAGCAAAAGCACCGATTTCGCTGTTGTTCTCGAAATGTAACAGGAATGAGTAACTGTACGAAGGGTAATTATCTTGGGAACGTCTCGCCCTTTCAAGAAGGAATCCAACATCTACGGAAGTAAAAATAGGGCCATTTTGATTGCGACATGATCTTCACACTGCAACTCACAACAATATACTAAAACTTGTGGGTTCCCCAAATTGGTTCTAACCTCTCCACTTAGGTGTTGATGTCATATTGCGCAATCTATTGAAAAACTTTCGTTTTGGAAAACTCGGTATTGATTAGGAGGAAAACGCAATTTTGATGAATTTCCTGATGCAAAACAGTTTTGAAATGGCAAGATACTACATTTTGACACTTCCAAGTGGTTTGAATGCAATAATTGCCAACTATCCAGTTGTTTAGTCTTTGAAACTCAAAATAGCTAAATTAGATCGTTACTTGCAAGCAACGAACAAATTTGTGATAACAACTTTCTTGTATTGCTTACAAATCCTCTAATTTTGAAGAAAAAAGAACTTCCGCTTATTTATTTTTAAATCACCCGCCTTTACGCGTGCGCAAAACGTAACATGTCAGTTAAACACTTGAAAATACCAACCTAAACGACAAATATTTTCGTGACTTTGCTTCTTGCATTTCTTGATTTATTTTAAGAACTTTACTGTTGAATTTTACTTCATTTTTGCGTTAAAACTGTTCTTAAGAATAAAAGTCGTTTTTTAATATTGTAATTAATTAATTTCTATTTAAGTGGGAGAGTCCTGTACTTCTTTCATACTATCATTGTATACGAGTTATAATAATCATACAACGATATTATTATGGTACTTTGTTTTAATTTTTAATGCCATCGCCTATAAAATGAGTTAAAATTAAACCAATTTTTAGTTGGTAACAAAAATATTTTTTTTCTATTTCTGTAATAAAAAATTAATGCCAATTGTTTTTATATTAAAAATATTGACACTCCTTATTGAGTACTAAGACAGTAAATTGACAATTTTTTCTTCTTCAAAATCACTAAAATATTAACTTCTTAAGGTTGGCATTAGCGACAAATCTGAAATCCCCTGCTCCAATCGATTTGTACGCATAAGTAATTTTATTTTTATTCACTCTGGTCGTTGAGTGAATAATATAAAGAGTTGTCGATCCCATGTAATTTTGCGAACAAGAAAAAGTATTCCAGCCACCAGGCGGCGCTCTGCCTGGAATACTTCAAGGCCATATTTTAGCGACCGCACAAACGATCGCTCCAAAACTGTTATGAATTCCCTGTTACTGCTTTTACTCCATAGGTGTCACTAAGTTTTTAAGTATCATGAGTGCGAGAGAGACGTAACGTTCATTCCATTCAACAAGCAGCGAGCTCAGATTGTTTATTGTTTTGACGAAACTCGATACTCATGTTGATTGTCATGCCGTACAACCGAAATGGGAATAGAAACATTTTTAATATAACTTGGCACTTCACCGCACAATTTTCTTGATGGTGTAGTAAACCACATTTGTCAACTTTCGTTGCAATTGCACATTTTACAAATAATATGTGCCATTTTTTGCTGGAAATGCTTTGTATAAATTTTTCACATGACAAGTATCGTAAAAACTGTCTAATACATTTGAGATGAGTGAGATGGTACTAAAAATATGAGTGAAAATAATAATATAAAGCCAGAAAATTAAAAACAAATTCCATGGACGACTTGAACGCCAGTCTCAAATTATTTTTCATTTTCTTACAATATTTTCGGTTCATTCAATTATGTTGGTTTTGTGCTCAATTGTGCTGACATTTATTTCTATTGTGCTCATCTAGTCTACTGCAGTAATCTTGCAATGGATCATTTCGGGGGTCGGAAATTGTAAACGTGGTAGTTGTAAACATCTGGTTAGACTTTGAACTTTATGAGTCGAGGGTGGCCGTTGGCGTTAGATCAGGTAAAAGATGTAATAGTAGAGTGCAAAGCGGCTCGAATTGTGACTTGTGTGGGCACTTTAAAATGAAAATATATGAACTAGCCCGATTTGTTGCTTATGTCCTGTGGATTTTAGATCCATAAGTCGTACGAAAATCGTACAGTGCGTGCGGACACAAAATGCAAAATTCAAACTAATGGTATCATGGGAAAGCTACAATATTGCAGTATAAGATGTCCAAAAATCAAAATATTCTCTGTAGACGTTCTATTTTTAAAATATTAAAGTTTGAGACACTGTTTTGCAGCTAACATTGAAACTCCGTTGACCTTATTTCGGAAGAGATTTTAAAACACCGTTTTCTCAGCTTAATTATTTTTGGCCCACTTTTTGCTTTACACGCTGTTATCTCAGTTACCGTTGCGAGGATCAAAAAATTTCATTTTAATAAAATATGAAGAAGTCTATCTGGATTACGATGGCTTTTGAATTAGATTTTTTGAGGAAATATTTAACGAGATATAAATTTAAATATAGAGTAAGGTCAAAATGGCCCGGTAACCCCTGCATCTAGTGATGGCGAAAAAGTAATCATTCGTTACTCGAGTACTCGTTACTCGAGAAGACCCGAAGTACCGATTAGTCGTTCCACAATGTATTCGTTACTTTCGGTACTTTCGTTACATTGATTACTTTCGTTACTTTGATTACTTTCGTTACATTCGTTACTTTGATTACTTTCGTTACTTTGATTACTTTGAGTACTCGATACTAGAGAGTAGTTGGTTGCAGAACGAGTACTCGGTACAAAGTAATCATTCGTTACAATCGGTACTTTGATTACTTTGATTACTTCGTTACTTTCGGTACATCGGTAGGGATAGAGAAAAAGTAATCATTTGTTACTCAATAGTCGGTACTCCATTCTCGGTCTCGGATATTCGATCTTAGTCTCGGTGTCGCTCACGCTTATGAAGTCAATATTATTATGTAATATTCGCATCACGGTTGTGGTTTTTACAAAGGACCTGGAATGTACTTTTCGTTCTTGATTTATGTTATTAAATAAATAATAAAATAAATAAATAAATGAACGTTTTTCCCTGTATTTATTAGAAGTAAATAAATTCTGAAATTATTTTTTTTAAATGTAGATGTAAATCAGTTTTAAAAACCAAAAAATATTAAAGATTAATGGGTAAACGGGTGGATCACTGCTTTAGGTGACTAGCTAACTTGAACTACAGTACAGACAGTTTTTTTATGAATGATATGTGTGACAATAAAATTATAAAATTGGACACAATCTAAATTTTGTCACAATTGAACCTTTTACAATCATTGCCAATAATCTCTTGCGTTCTTTGGTCTGCTGACCTGAATTATAACAAAATTACACCAGGTTGGCACTTTCAATCATAAAAAAAATTCTTCCAAAAAATCGGCCACATTTTTCATAATGGACATTATTTCGTTGTAATGACTAAATCTTTACTCCTATTCATTTGCTGAATACTAACAAAGAAAATTAACATTAAAGACTGTATAAGAATTAAATAAGTCTTGTCCAATTTTTTGTAATACAAATCTTTTGGTAAGTTATCTATTATTTAATAAATTAACTATCGACAGGAAATGATATGATACGATAAGTAATATTGTTTATTGAATTTTTTTAAGTTTTTCTTATATATTTTTATGGTTATGTGCAGGTGGACATGAACAGAAAACAAAACTGGGAATCCCGGACTGGGATCTCCAGTAATTTTTATTTTCAGGTAAAACAAATATGCGCCACCAGGTACGTCGTTTACTCTTTACTACCCTTCTGTTGGGCCATTCAAAAAGTTAAAAATACACAATAAATAGCTGGAAATAAATATCGATTCGTGCTGTTATTTTATTAGATTTATTTTTGAAAATGTTATGGTATAGATGTTTGCCCTACACGTGCTCTACTGCGTTTACATACATCATACATTTCATGTTAAAAGGTTTCAGCAGAGACAATAGCTAATTAAGAAATTTATTTTTATGATAGTTATAAGGTAAAGTGTCGGACATTTGGTTCTATAACAACCCTTACTTCTGGTAAGCATTACCAGCTATCTTTGGAATTTCCTTATCGGTTCTTCATGGCAGTTTTGTAGGGGTAATTGAAATAATTTTTTTAAATGCTAATCAATATTTCTTTTAAAATTAGTAATTTTATAGTTGCTAATTGTTATGTTTGTGTTGATTTTGCTATATTCTTTATTTATTATTTTTGATTTTTTATATTTTATTTATTTTTTATATTTCTTTTTGTTAAATTTTTGTTTTATTTTTTATATATATTTTTTATTACATCTTTGTTTTATTTATGACTTTAAGTAATTTGCTAATTATTGTGGATCTTTCATGTCTGTAGATATTTTAATACCAAATACAAAAGTAATCAAAGTAATCAAAGTAACGAATACAAGTAACGAGTATTGAACCTAAAAGTAACGAATAGTAACGATTAGAGATGAGTCGGTCGCGAACGAATCGGCTCAGTGAACCGGCTCTTTACATTTACGTCAAGAGCCGGTTCAGCAGCGACGTCAAGAACCGACTCTCGGCTCTTTGCACCGGCTCTCTGCGTCTGCGCACTGCGCACTGAGCCGAACCGTTCGCGACCGATTCATCTCTTACGGCTCTTTTAAAAAAAAATTGTTTAGTTCTCACTTTCTCATTCGGATCGGACGTTTTTCGAACACATCATTTTTACAGAAATAAAGAGTTGTCATTTTGTCTAATGATAAGTTGTTGTGAGGTGAACTGTTTCTGATGTCAGTAACTCCATTTTGCAATTTTTGTTAGTTACGCCACTTCGTATCAACAGCGACGAATTGACTCAGTTCAGTTCAATTTAATTTTTGTATTCGGTTCTTTGCCGAGACTCAGTTCAATGTTCTGTTCAGTTATGTTGAGAGCCGAAAGTTGACACAGAATTTTTAGTTGCGAAAATCGAAAATGAAAAGAGAGAAAAGAAAAAAAAACTAAAAATTAGAAGTTTACGAAATGATTGCCGAATCTTAAAATGTTTGAAATTGTAGTTTTAATCGAATCGGTTCACTTGACCACGACCATATGGTAATAATCTTTTATCAAATTTATTTGTCTTGGTAACAAACAAAATTAAAACCACACAAAAATTTGAAAAAGTAAGTAATATCAATTAGTTGCCAAAAAAACTTTTGTTAAAACAAAGAATTTTTTTGCTACAATTATGGCCCACATAATACATCAATACTTTTCAGAATATGGAGTGCTATACTAGTGTAGATTATATCTGATTATCGATAATTGCCCACAAATTAATATCTGAGATATAATTTTAATGATAACCTACGAGTGTAAAGAGTTACGCTTCAAAATTAATCGAATTAAAAAATAGTAAACACAAATTGAGTCTCTTTCTGAGTAAAATTTGTCTTGGATTTTCTTTGCAATAGCATAGGTCCGAAATTGTTGAAATATTTATTTATTGGAATGAGTGCTGGCAGGTAATTTTTGCTTAAACAAAGGATTCGTTAAACTTTTTACTAACTCAACCAATGTCAGCATAATACACAACGACAATGGCGCTGTATGCATGAGTCATAACAAATATTTGAGCATGCAATGCAGCAGTACGGATCTTCAGCTTCGGTACTTTTCGTTTGGGTCTTTTTGAATCGGTTCACGAAAGAGTCGGTTCGCCAAAGAGCCGGTTCGAAGATCCGAATCTTTGAAGTGATCCAGATTCACTGAACCGGTTCAGCGAAAAGAGCCGTTTTGCCCACCTCTAGTAACGATTACTCAAAAGTACCGAAAGTTCACATCACTACCTGCATCCTCGCACTGTACAGCTGTCGCGTCCCCACTTCGACCCATCGTCTCCGCAGATCCCCACTTCCCCCATACTTCTCAGAGCGGCCTGTAGTGCTGCCACCAAAATTCCCAAAGATGTTTATTTTTCACATCGGCCAAGGGAATTTCGGGCCCTATCAGTTATTATTATTATTATTATCTGTTCATGTTTATAGTTTGTCTCGTTTGTTCTGGAATAAAGCCGTAAGGACCCATAGGTTAACACACGAAATTCAAATTTCTTTGATCATGTGAGTCAAAATATAGAGATAGGAACTCAAAGAATATTAGTAGATGAACCATCTGTTGTGACAATACAGGAGCAGTTTTATAGCATTTATAGCATTTATGATGACAATCTAATATGCATACAAATAAAGTATTTGATAAGAATTTTGAAAAGTCCGTATTAAATGAATTAGCAATAGGAGAAGAAGCACTTAATAGTTTAATTAATATAATCGATACAACTGATTTCTATAAATTAATAAAAGAACGGAAATTGAAATCGTTGGATATTTTAATGCCTACAGTAAAAAAATATAAGAACGTTAAGGAATCACAAGGAGGGCAAAAATTTCTGCAACAAATATTGTCAGCAAAAGAAATGGGGAGAGATATATAAATCATAACAGAACTTTTAAATACTCCTTCAAATAAAGGCGTACTTGGAAATATAATACAAACAGTTTGTGCTCCTGCAAACATTTTATCACAATTATCTTCTCATATCTGTCATATTTTTGATGCCATGTCTGTCGTACAGAGTTTAGGAAAGCTTGCAAAAGCTTAAACTTTTGCAGAATACCTTAACATAGTCAGTAAAATTATACTTAGAAACAGGTACATTTCACAGAGGATAGATGTAGTTTTTGATCATTACTTTGAAAACTCTATTAAGAATTCCACACGCATTAAAAGAGGCTCCGGAAGGGCTATTAACCACTCCTATAAAAATTTCACTTGTTCATCAATTCTATTTTTAATAAAAAATAGTTGACAATTTTTTTGTCTAAGCATCTATTTGAATATTCGAAATCCGATAACTTGGAGCTTGTTACAAGTGGGGGATTCTAACATATTCTTGAATATAGAAGTAATTTTTAACTTGTAGAGAAATTATTAAATTTTGATTATGACAAAGCAGATATAAGAATGTTGTTACACATATTATTTGCAAAGGGAGCTGCATTTTATGCTTTAATTGGATGTGACACCACTAGTCAATTTAATGGACTAAGAAAGAAACTGTGCTGGAAGATTTATGTACGGTATTACAAATTATTTGATGGAGTTGGTATTATAGAATTTGGTGATAAATTATTTAATAAAATGCACAATTTTGTCCTTAAATTATACACAAATAATAGCAATGTTGTATCTGTGAATGATCTACGATCAATACTCGCAATATCAAACACCATAGATAAGTTACTTCCTACAAAAAACAATTGAAAGCAGCACTGCTTGATGGCATATTACCAAACAAAAGTGTGAATAAATAGCTAAGAACCAAAACCCAAATTGCCAAATATACTTGAGTATGAGTAGATGTATAATGAAAAGGATGAAATCATGCTCGGGCCATTTTAATGTTACTCTACATTTATATTAATATCTTGTTAAATATGTCCCCAAAAAATCTGATTAAAAAACCATCGTGATCCAGATTGAATTCTTCATATTTTATCAAAATGAAATTTTTTGCTTCGCGCAATGGGAACTGAGATAACAGCGTATAAAGCAAAAAGTGGACCAAAAATATCAAATTTTTGATATATTTTTTCGATATCGAACTGAGAAAACGGCGTTTTAAAATCTCTTCCGAAAAAAAGTCAACGGCGTTTCAATGTCTACAGAGAATATTTTGATTTTTGGACACCTTATACTACAATATTGTGGCTTTCTCGTAATACCATTAGTTTGAATTTTGCATTTTATGTCCGCACGCACTGTACGATTTTCGTACGACTTATGGATCTAAAATCCACAGTACATAAGCAGCAAATCTGGCTAGTTCATATATTTTCATATTGAAGTGCCCACAGAATCGCTTCTTTTCTCAGCGCGAGCACTCTACTATAAAGGGTAACATTGGTCGAGATCGCCGTTTCGAACTAGCATACAGTGAAAATCAAAATAATTGTCATTACTATTTTGAAATTCTCTGAAGAAGCACAAAGTTTCTTCATTGCTATCATCATATTGTATGGCACGAAAAGAAACGTGTACAAGTGTTAATTCGATTTTTTATCTTCTTTGAAATATAGAATTATTAATCATAATTAATCACAATAATCCAAATTTGCATTTCTTTTGGATTCCACAATGTGATTCATTACGAATGGTATGGCTTTCGAATATTGGAAATCCTGCTCTTTTTCGTTTAGAAAAAGAGCAACTTGTTTCAAGCCGTGTGTGCATTGAGGATTATAATAAAGACTACTTCTTTTGAAACATGTGCAATAACATATTTAGCAAGCTATATTGTTTATAAAAATTCAAAAAAGTTTAACTGCACGTTTTGTAGAGCCTGCAATGGTAAAAGAGGAGATATTGCCAGTGGAAAAATTCTTATCCAATACTTCATTTGTATGCATATTAGATTGTCATCATGACGGTTAAATACGTTGAATCTATGAAACTGCTCCTGTAATGTCACAACAGATTGTTCATCTGCTACTATTCTTTGAGTTCCTATCTCTATATTTTGACTCACATGATCAAAAAAATTTGAATTTTGTGTGTTAACTTATGGGCCCTTACGGCTTTATTCCATGACAAACGAGACAAACTATAAACATGAACAGATAATAATAATAATAATAACTGATAGGGCCCGAAAATTCTCTTGGCCGATGTGAAAAATAAACATCTTTGAGAATTTTGGTGGAAGCACCACATGCCGCTTTCAGAAGTAAGAAACATCAACATGGTAAACCCCCATGTCAATAACGGTGTTCATGAGCCCGCTGAGGAAATTTGATATTTATTGCTTTGTTTTGAAAACTGGGCTTATCTGAAATGCCGGGTAACGTCCTTCAGATATTTTTTCCTTGCAAACGGATATCTAGTTAACTGGGTTCTAACTCCAAATACAAATAAAACTTGTTTTAGCTCTTGGTCAAAGTGTGGCAGCACTCAACAGCGACATTTGCTGGACTTTTGTTATTGTACAAAATTCCCTATGCGTTGATACCTCTTTATATTATTCACTCAACGCTCTGGTTCAAGTATAATTTGCTTTAAAGATGGCGGCATTACAAATTCAAACGTAATGTCATAACAGTTACAAGACTACACTACTTACTACACAAAATAACTAATTATAATAATATAATATTAAACAAAGAAATTTAGTTCTTAAGAATAATTACAATGCAAAAATAAAAAACAAATCAACAGTAGAGTAAATTTTGGAAAAAATCTAACGAATGACGATGGTGCAAGGACCGAAAAACGAAAATATAAGAAAATCCCGCAAAAATGTTTAAAGTGATAGTTTTAGCACCAAAATCACTAAAATAATCGTTTGCTAAAGTTGGCGGTCTTGAATGTTTGAAATGACGTTAATGTGTACATGGGTGGCGGGTGATTTAAAAATAAATCAGTGGAAGTTCTATTTTTTTCAAAATTAAAGGATTTGTAAGCAATACAAGAAAGTTGTTATCAAAAATTTGTTCGTTGCTTGCAAATAACAATCTACTTCAGCTATTTTGTCTCAAAGACTAAACAACGGAATAGTTGGCAATTATTGCATTCAAACCACTTGAAAGTGTCAAAATTTTGTATCGTAACATTTCAAAACTGTTTTGCATCAGGAAATTCATCAAAATTCCATTTCCCTCCTAATCAATATTAGCGAGTTTCCCAAAACGCAAGTTTTACAACTGATTGCGCAATATGACATCACGTAAGTGGGGAGGTTCACTAGGTTAGAACCAATCTGGGGAACCCACAAGTTTCAGTATATTGTCGTGAATTGTAGCGTTAACATCATCATGTCACAATCGCAGTGGCCCTATTATTATTACCGTACCTATTGGCCTCCTGGTAATGAAAAAGCTAAACGTTCCGGAGACAATTATCCTTCGTACAGATATTCATTCTTACTACATTTCGAGAACAACAGCGAAATGGGTGCTTTCGCTCTACTAACCAATAGTTACTGCCTGGCAGCAGTTGGTGATTCGATCAGTTTTAACAGGTAATCAAATTTAATTCGAAATTACTCAAAATTATGTTTTTATTTTTAGTCGACTCAATGATTCGTTTGAACAAATTCCAATAGTTTTCACTTCTATAGCGAATTGTAGAATAGTTGGACGATTATGTGCAGGAAACAAACACGGGTTATTAGTTCCTAACTGTTGTGGCTTCGGGGGCCAATAAGACACACAGGACGTAATAAGAAATATATTAAACAGGTCCCAAAGACACTTTTGAAATATTAGTATGTAGAAGGTGGTGAAATGGATTCTTCGGCACGTACTGCTTCGTTGGTGGTTGGAATCGGAAAAGCCCAGAAGTGAGATCCGGAAGTCCGCAGGTCGGCTTCTCGGTCCCCCACCATAGGTCGCACGTTAGCTTATTGCCAACCTACAATTGTTGCCAACCTATGGTGGTTTGTTGGCGTAGTGCCAACACTAACAATATTACCGATCTAGAACTTGATTGTATCAAAAATAGTTTACCGGATTCCGTTAAAATAACTTGTGTTGAAGAAAAAATGTGTGCGTTAGGAAACCTTATTGCCTGCAACGATAAAATAGCCATAATTCACCCAGAATTGGACCAAGTGAGTCAGTTTCTAAAATATTACAAATTATTGAAGTGGATTTTTCAGGAAACTGTAGAAATTATTGCAGACACTTTAAATGTTGAAGTGTTTCGACGAACTATCGCCGGTAACTCTCTGGTAGGTTCTTATTGTGCTTTAAACAATTATGGAGGATTAGTACCGGACAGCACTAGCGCGACAGAATTAGAAGAGTTGGCAGATTTGTTGCAAATTCCGATAATTGTAAGTTAACATATTACAACTGAAGTTTTCGAGTAACGTAAAAAAATTCAAAAATTGTTTTATTATGTGAAGGACTAAAATTAAAATTTACAGGCCGGTACTGTCAATGGTGGCAAAAAAACTATAGGAGCTGGATTAACGATCAATGATTGGCGGGGCCTCATTGGACTAGCCAGTGATGGGACAGAAATATCAAAAATTCAGAGAATTTTTAAGTTGGATGGAACTTACGGTTATTTGTGATTCTTGGAGGCAACGGGTTTAACCTGTTACCATCCCCACGTCCCAGTCAATGTGGTTTGAAGTCAACGTCATATTTTTCAATTCTGTGATAACTTCTGTGATTTGTTGATAAGTCGAATACTTTAAAAATGGACTTGATAAATTGGAATAACTAAAACTTGACAGTGCAATGGAGAGAAAACTAAACCACCTGGACAACGCACTGCTAAATAAATCCACATCTATTTAAATTTTGTTTAATTAATTTCTTTCGTCCCCGTAAAATCAGAAAATCTCTCGTATCTTGTTCAAAAATTGTGACTTGATTTAGGGTAACTATTTTTTATGGTAAGATTCGAAATATTCGGGATAGAAATCGAATTTGCTCTAAATTGATAATTTCTAATAAAGTAGAAGTAAAACCGTTCTATTATTATTTGCGTCTATAGTTTAGCGGGAAATTTTAAATGCACTGTTCTGATTGGTTGACTAATTTCAAATTTAGTCGCATTAATTTTTTTTTCATGTTTTTAAATTTGTTTCCTAGTTTTAAACAAGAACTATAATAATACAGGGCTACTTATCCAATAACTATTATAAATGTCCATTGTTCTCCAAACCCTGCAGTAATGACAGGGTTTTCCAATGACTTATGCGTAATTTTTCCTTAGTATTCTCGGTGGTGTGACTATAGTCATATAGTGGTGACCTATAGTCACACCACGGTATTCTCGGAAAGGAAAACTTTTGCGTAGTAAAGTCACTAAAAATGCTCTTAGGTTGGTATTTGCGAGTAATTTCAAATGACGCGTGAAGGCGGGTAATTTAAAAGTCAATAAACTATTTTGATTAACAAGAAAATTTCTAAGGAATAGAAAAGGTAATTGACGCAAACCTTTTGTTGCTTCAAGGTACCGAAAATTTCGTATCTAATTTAGCGATTTTGATTTTAAAATATTGAACATAACCACAAAATTTGCAATAATTGCATTCAAACCACTTTGAAGTGTCAAGATTTTGTAGCGCTGCATTTCAAAAATGTTTTCTGGACGTAAATTCCACAGAATCTCAATCAATGAAATGAAAATTTTGCAACGAATTGCACAATATATCAACATTCAACAAGTAAGTGGGGATATTCTCTAGATAATTTAACTGACAACCACTCAAGTTTTACCAAATAGTTCCTGAAGTGCAGTGTGAAGACCATCATGTCGAAATTAGAATGGCCCTATTGTTTCGTACCTTATAGTGGTTTTACGTATCGCAACACAACCCAACGTTGTCCTAGAACTGAATATCCTTGGTACGAACCCAACAACGCGTTTTTGCTCCATTTCGAACACAACAACGAAATAGGAGCTTTCGCCCTACTAACCAACAGTTACTGCCTGGCAGCAGTTGGTGATTCGATCAATTTTAACAGGTATTCGAATTCGATCGACCTTACTCGAAATTAAATTGTTTCATTTTAGTATATTCAAAGACGAATTTGGCAAAATTCCAGTAGTTTTTACTTCGATAGCAAATTGTCGAGTATTAGGACGATTATGTGCAGGAAACAAACACGGTTTATTAGTTCCAAACAATATTACAGAACTGGAACTCGATTGTCTCAAAAAAAATCTGCCGGATTCCGTTAAAATCACATGTGTTGAAGAGAAAATGTTTGCGTTAGGAAACCTTATTGCTTGCAACGATAACACAGCCGTAATTCATCCAGAATTGGACCAAGTGAGTCAATTTCGAAAATATTACAAATAATTGAAGTGGGTTTTTCAGGAAACTGTAGAAATGATCACAGATACTTTGAATGTTGAAGTGTTTCGACGAACTATCGCCGGTAACTCTTTAGCGGGTTCTTATTGTGTTCTTAACAACTTCGGGGGTTTAGTACCGGTTAACACTAGCGCGATAGAAATAGAAGAATTGACTGATTTGTTACAAATTCCGATAGTTGTAAGTAAATATTGAGTCATCACGGAACTATTAAAGTTTAAAATTGCAGGCCGGCACTGTCAATGATGGTAAAATAGTTCTAGGAAGTGGATTAGCGGTCAATGATTGGTGTGCCCTCGCCGGACTAGCCACTAAAGGTCCAGAATTGAGAACAATTGAGACTATTTTCAAATTGAGTCGACCTCTTCGTTAATAGTGCTCTCAATTAAACGTATTCTTAGATTCTGTGATAAACTCGTTTAAATTTATTTAGAGGATTAAATTTTAATTTGTTACTTTAAAAACTTAATAGTTTAAATACATTTTCTTCAGTGACATAAACTAAATCTTATTTATTCACAATATCACATTTTTTAAGTAATAAATTGAATTCGGTATTAAAAATATAATTTTATCAATACTTTTACAACAGGCAAAATCTATGGCTTTAACTTCCCGTACCGACCCAACGGTCGCATCACAATTTTTTAATAGCATCAATATTCTAAACTCGATCCATCAATTTATCGTTTTCAACCGTTGGTAGTTTCTTTGGTTTTTGGTTTTGACCCAGATAGATCATGTTGTAATTAAAATAGTCTTCGATGTCTCTCAATTTTTTACCGTGTGTTTCTGGTAAGAAAACAAAAGCATAAACTAAACCGGCTATGCTGACGGCCGCAAAAAAAAATTGGATGCCAGCAGCACCGTTGAGAAGTCTCAATAGCGTTTCGTAACTTTGTACCGAAAGAAACATGAGTAAGTTGGCCATACTGTAGGCGATACTGTGGGCTACACCTCTGATTTCGATTGGAAATAATTCGGCTGTCATCGTCCAAGGAATTGGGAGAAGACCAACCATCGAAGTGACTACGTAGAAAAGAAGCGCTGCCACCGGTACCCAAGTCAACGTTGTAATTCCTGTAATTATGTTAAAATTTCGTTTTTTTTTTTCCTTTTTGTAACAATTACCTTCTTGTATCCACATGGTGAACAAACCGGAAATTAGCATGCAAAAAGCCATGCCTAAAGCGCTGGTCATTACTAAACAGCGTCGGTTAAACGTTCGTAATAAGTAAGTATCGACTATTGACATCACGAAACGAACTGTACCCATTAAAATTGAGACGAGGTAAGGGTTGATAGTACTGCCGACTGCCTGTGAATGTTATTTTACTTAATTTAGGACAAAACTTTTGGTTACTTACTTGGAAAAATAATACTGAATAAAATAAAGTTATGTAAATTCCTGAAAACTGCTGAAAGAGGAAGAGACCGATTAAGATAATTAACGGTTTATAACCGGTTGGCTTCAAAAAGGCCCGAAATTTATATGTTGAATTCTGGCCGTGCTTTCGGCGTTCCGCTTGTTTCTTCTCATCTTCTCGTTTGAGCAAATCCAGTTGCATCTCAGCCAGTGTTTGAGGCTTAAAAAAAAAAAGAAATCAAAGTCGAATTTCAAAATGTTTTTTAATTTTTATTTAACTCAACTTTATTAAAAAATGCGAATTTTGGTTTAAATACTCTCACGAGCAAATGGGTGGACATATTTTGATTTACTGTAAAACTGGATTTTTAAATGCATAAAACGCCGTGAACTCTTATTGGGCGTTCGAACATGACGTGTGACGTCAGTAAATTGCCACATTTACGTAGGCGTGACGTCTACGTAAATTTAATTATCCGACAGGGCCTCATAAATCTCTTGTCTGTCATTTTGTACTTCGGAAAACAACAACGCACTTTTAATTAGTTGCGAAAAGGAGGATTTACTGAGAAAATAAATCGCGTGCGAGTAGCCGACTATAATAGACTCGGAGAGGTGACGTCATTCGTCATGTCCAATCACAGCGCGTTCTGTGAAAATATTTAAATAATTGTTGATTTTGTTTGTTTAATACTTAACATCCAGAGGATGAAAACTGATTTTTGTTCAAATTTGGATAACCTATCATCTACTATTAATATTCTATAACTTTTTTGTGACTTGTGACAAGTTCCAGTAGCTTATTGCGGAAATTATAACATTAAAACTGATAACTTGAATTGGCAGCGTTTTGAGCTTATTTGAATTTTTTGGTTTGCAATTTTAAAAATTGGACTGTTGTAAATCAGAATTTAGTACTAACACATCAAATTTTTAGTAAAAACCTTTAACTTCCGGTATAAATCTCCAAACGTTCCCAAAAAAAGTTCTGGTTTGTAAATTTAAAAATTTGGAAGTTCAGATTCTCCAAATTCTTAGCAAAAACGTCCAAATTTTGGCATAAATCCTCAAACGTTCTAAAGAAAATTAATTGCAAACATGAATTCGGCTTCTTGTATTCAACTGCATGGTTTCAATAGTATAAATTGACTGTTGTCAACTCAAATTCACTGTCAAAATTCCAAAATTTTAATTGCAACCTCCAAATTTCGATCTAAACCGAGAAATTTTCTAAAAGAAACAGCTGCAAACATAAATTCAAATATTTTGTAAATGAATTACTTTGGCGGTTTAATCTGAATTCAGTGCCAATATTCCAAGTTCCTATCTACTTCCGGCATGAATTCAAAAATATAAAAAATAGTGGTAAAGCTGAATTCTGATTCATAGATTTCAATATTTATAGATCGAAAGTTTCGGCGGTATCACTTGACTGTTGTAAATCTGAATTTAGTGCCAACATTACAACTTCTGAAGCTTAGCGTAAATTCAGAAATGTTTAAAAAAATTAATTGTAAACGGAAATTCTCGTTTGAAAATTTAAATATTCAGTTTCGGTGGCATCAATTGATTGTTATAAATCTGAATTCACGGCCAACACTCCAAATTCTAAGTTACAACTTTTAAAGTTAAGAGTGAATTCAGAAATGCTTAAAAAAATTCATTTTAAGTAGGAATTCTGGTTTGAAAATTCAAATATTTTGTCCCGGCAGCATCAATTGACTGTTGTAAACCTGAATTCAGTGCCAACTGCAAATTCTAAGTTACAACTTCTAAAGTTTAGCGTGAATTCATTCAAAAATGTTTAAAAAAAATTAATTGTAAACGAAAATTCTGGTTTGAAAATTCAAATATTCTGTTCCGGTGGCATAAATTGGCTGTTGTAAATATGAATTCAGGGCCAAAACTCCGAAATATTCACTACAACTTGTAAAGTTTAGCAGGAATTCAGAAATGTTTAGAAAAATTAACCGTAAATGGAAATTCTGGTTTGAAAATTCAAATATTCTGTCCCTGTGGCATCAAGTGACTGTTATAAATCTAAATTCAGTGCCAACATCCAAATTCTAAGTTACAATTTCTAAAGTTTAGTGTGAATTCAAAAATTCAAAAAGTTTAACAGGAATTCAGAAATATTTAGAAAAATTAATTGTAAACCGGAATTCTGGTTTGAAAATTTAAATATTTTGTCCCGGTGGCATCAATTGACTGTTGTAAATCTGAATTCAGTGCCAAAAGTCCAAATTCTTCACTACAACTTATGAAGTTTATCGGAAATTAAGAAATTTTCAAAAAAATTAATTGTAAATGGGAATTCTGGTTTGAAAATTCAAACATTTTGTCTCGGCGGTATCAATTGACTGTTGTAAATCTGAATTCAGTGCCAACACTCCAAATTCTTCACTACAACTTTTGAAGCTTAGCGTGAATTCAGAAAAGTTTAAAAAAATTCATTGTAAACGGGAATTCTGGTTTGAAGGTTCAAATATTTTCTTCCGGCGGTATCAATTGACAGTTGTTAATCTAAATTCAGTGCCAACACTCTAAATTCTAAGTTACAACTTCTAAAGTTTAGTGTGAATTCAAAAATGTTTAAAAAAATTCATTATAAACGGAAATTCTGGTTTGAAAATTCAAATATTCTGTCCCTGTGGCATCAATTGACTGTTGTAAATCTGAATTCAGTGCCAAAAGTCCAAATTCTTCACTACAACTTCCGAAGTTTATCGGAAATTAAGAAATTTTCAAAAAAAATTAATTGTAAACGGGAATTCTGGTTTGAAAATTCAAACATTTTGTCTCGGCGGTATCAATTGACTGTTGTAACTCTGAATTCAGTGCCAACACTCCAAATTCTTCGCTACAACTTTTGAAGCTTAGCGTGAATTCAGAAATGTTTAAAAAAATTCATTGTAAACGGGAATTCTGGTTTGAAAATTCAAATATTTTCTTCCGGCGGTATCAATTGACAGTTGTTAATCTAAATTCAGTGCCAACACTCTAAATTCTAAGTTACAACTTCTAAAGTTTAGTGTGAATTCAAGAATGTTTAAAAAAATTCATTATAAACGGAAATTCTGGTTTGAAAATTCAAATATTCTGTCCCTGTGGCATCAATTGACTGTTGTAAATCTGAATTCAGTGCCAAAAGTCCAAATTCTTCACTACAACTTCTGAAGTTTATCGGAAATTAAGAAATTTAAAAAAAAATTAATTGTAAATGGGAATTCTGGTTTGAAAATTCAAACATTTTGTCTCGGCGGTATCAATTGACTGTTGTAACTCTGAATTCAGTGCCAACACTCCAAATTCTTCGCTACAACTTTTGAAGCTTAGCGTGAATTCAGAAATGTTTAAAAAAATTCATTGTAAACGAGAATTCTGGTTTGAAAATTCGAATATTTTCTTCCGGCGGTATCAATTGACAGTTGTTAATCTAAATTCAGTGCCAACACTCCGAATTCTTAGTTACAATCTTTAATTTCAAGCAGTAATTAAAAATCGCTTTTAAAAAAATTAGTTGCAAACATGAATTCTGCTCCGTAAAGATATTTCAAGTCGATTTTTTTCGCACTATAAGCGGACTGTTGTAAATCAGAATTTACTGCCAACACTGAACATTTATAGTTACAACCTTTAAATTCAGAAAAATAGTTTCAAACATTAGTTCCGGTTTGCAACTTCAAATGTTCTGCAAGTTGAAGATCTTATCATTATAAATTGGTTGTAAAATTGAATTCAGCAGTAATTCAATGAAAATACTTCCAAATTCTTCGCTAAAACTTTCTAAAAAAATAGTTGTAAATATGAATTCTGATTGGACTGTTGTAAATTTGAATTCACCATTAATTCAGTGTACACAACCCCAAACTTTTGCTGCAACTTTCAACTTTAGGTGTGAATTCAGAAAGGTTCTAAAACAGATTGTAAAAATGAATTCTGATTTGCAAATTCAAGTATTCTGGAACTGGAATGATATACTCGTATAAATTGGCTGTAGCAAGTTTGAATTTAGCCCTAATTTAGTGAATATAACCCCAAACGTTTGCTAAAACTTCCCACTTTAGGTCTGAATTCACAAAGGTTCAAAAAGAAATTGTTGTAAATATGAATTCTGAATTGCAAATGCTGTTGCTTTGTAAGTCAATGGACATAATGATGTAAATTTGATGTTGTAAATTGGAATTCAACACAATTCAGTGCCAACACTCCAAATTCTTAACTGCAAGCTCCAAATTCAAGAATGAATTCAGAATTGTTATGCTAAAATTTGGATTCCAAATAGTACACCGATTCTGTTTATTGTGATTTTGAATTCTGGTATGAGAAGCAAATTCAATTAGAGTTAAAATTTGGATATTGCAAATTGGAATTTCAGAATGAATGTCTAATAAATATTCGAATTAAAATTACCTTGTTTTCAGGCTGCGGTTGATATTTGTTGATCCAAGCCAACGATTTGCTAGCTTGTTCGTGTCGACCCTTCGACACTAACCAAGCTGGACTTTCTGGTATGAACATAATCAAAATAGCTGGGACAACAGTATAAACATTGCAAGTCCACGCTACTACTCTCCAATTAAAAATCCAACCCTTAAGAAAGGCCAATACCATCCCTTCAAAAAAAAAATCAAATCACACCAATCGAATTTGACCAAATCAACGATTTACCTAACGAAGCGTAAGCAGGCGCGAACGATATCAAAGAACCTCTCATATCAGCTCGAGCTATTTCAGTAATGTAAACGATAGCAGGACTCGTTCCTAAAGCTAATTTTTTTTAAGTATTGCTCTTTTGTTTCAATGTCACTTACCAGAAGCTAATCCAGTAAGTAAACGACCCACTATCAACATGGGAACATTATAGGCCATCGCTATCATCACCCAACCAATAACTCCAGGAATTGTAGCTAACTTCACAGTGTTCAGTCGACCTATGCTGTCCATAATGAAGCCACCACTGATCGCCCCGATGGGAACCACCAAAACTATCACACTGGCTACAAACAATTCTTTCATTTAATTCCATTATTAACTAAAGGGACGTATCCAAGAAAACTCTTTAACGAGAAATTAAAGAGAAAGAATTTGAGATTAAAACTACAAGCACCAAAGGAAGTGGAAGGTTGAATGACATGACAGTTTCAGTTTTGGACCAAAATCGTGGTCTGAGAGGGGGAAGTGTGAGGTCACGTGGTAAATCACCAATCTCAAGGATGGTGGTGGTTATGAGGATTCTACAGAAACTATGAAGGGAAGATAGCATCCAAAAAAGCAAGAAATCTATCGACCTACTGTTGGACACACTTTCAAGGTAGTGGGATTACTTTACAAGACAAAAGTGGTCTAACTGAAACCAATAGTAGGAGGAAGAGTGGTCGCGTGGTGAAATCACGAACTATCCTCCAGTATGGTGGGGTTCGAAAATTTCTGCAGAGACTATCACGGAAAGATAGGATTAATGCAAAAGCTACAAGGACTCTTTGGACTTATTGAGAGACACATTTGCGGGACAGTGGGGATAGTCAACAGACAGAAGAGGATCAACCTAAGATAATAGCAGTAGGAAAAATGGTCAAGGAAGACTAGAAATTCGCTAATTAAATTGTAAATAGCAAGAAATTTGAAAGGGTGGTCAATTAGTTTGAACTATACAAGTCACATGGTCTCAAAGACGACGAAGCTTAGAGGAGTTTTGCAGAGACTTTAAAGAAGATTAAGATCAAAAAATCTATAGCTCCATTGTTGGCTACATTTTCAGCGCAGTGGGACTACTTTACAATGCAGAAGGGGCTTAACCGAAGACAATAGCAATAGACAAAGTTAAAGTAGAAGTTAAGAACAACTAAAAAATCGCTAATAAAATAGTCAATGGCAAGAAATTTTAATGGATGGCGAATTGGTTTGATTGTAAAAATGGTGTGAGGTAACATGGTAGAATCAAAAACTTTTTTCAAAAATGATGAAGGTTAAACGAGTTCTACGAAGACTATCAAGGAATAATAAGACGCAAAAGCAACAAGGTGGCTACATAAATACCAAAAATTCTTTAGACCTACTGTTAGACAGAGTCTCAGAGCAGTGAGATTACTCTACAAGACAAAAGTGTTCCAACTAAAAACAATAGTAGTAAGAAGGGTGGTCAAGGAAGACTAGAAAATTCTTAATAAAACATTAAATACCACAAAACTTTAATGGGTGATCAAGTTATTTGAACCACATAAGTCACATGGTAAAATCACAAACTATCATCAAAGGTAGTGGAGGTTCGGAGGCTTCTGCAGAGACTATCAAGAAAAGCTAAGATGACTGCAAAAGCTACAAGTTGGTTACACATTGTAAGTCTTTAGACCTATTGTTAGACACGTTTTCAGGGCAGACACTACAAGACAGAAGTGGTCCGACTGAAGACAATAACAGTAGGAAGGGTGGTCAAAAAAATTGCTAGTAAAATAGCAAATACCACAAAACTTGAATGGATGATCAAGTTGTTGGAACCATATAAATCACATGGTAAATTCACAAACTATCCTCAAAGGTAGTGGAGTTTCTGAGGTTTCTGCAGAGACTATCAAGAAAAGATAGAATGACTGCAAAAGCTACAAGGTGGTTACACCTTAAAAGTCTTTAGACCTACTGTTAGATACGTTTTCAGAGCAGTGAGACTACACTACAGAAGTGGTCCAACCGAAGACAATATCAGTCGGAAGGGTGGTCAAGGAAGAGTGGAAAATTGTTAGTGAAGTAATAAATAGCACAAAAATTGAATTGAGTGGCAATTCCTTTGAACCATACAAGGGACGTAGTGGTTCTCAAGGATTCTCAAAAATGGTGGAGGTTCGGAAGCTTCTGCAAAGACTATGAAAGAAAGATAAGATCACTGCAAAAGCAAAAATACATCTTTAGATCTACTATGAGACACTCTCGGGGCATTGGGACAATTTCATAAGAGAGAGGTGGTCCAACCCAACAGTAGCAGTACAAAGGTGGTCAAAAAAGATTGAAAAATCGCTAATTAAATAGTAAATACCACAACATGGGTGATCAAACTGTTTAAACTATACAATAGTTGAAATCATGAACTATACTCAAAGATGGTGGAGATTCGGAGGCTTCTGCAGAAACTCTTAAGGAACGATGGATGACTGCAAAAGCAACAGAGAATTTTTAGACCTACTATGAAACACTCTCCGAGCACTAGGACTATTCCATAAGAGAGAAGCAGTCCAAAGACAATAGCAGTACATAGGGTGGTCAATAAAGATTGAAAAATCGCTAATTAAATAGTAAATACCATAAAATTTGATAGATCATGAAGCTGCTTGAACCATAAAGTAGATGGAATCACAAACTACCCTCAAAGGTAGTGGAGGATCGGAGGTTTCTGCAGAGATTATCAAGAAAAGCTAAGATGACTGCAAAAGCTACAAGGTGGTTACAACTTGTAAGTCTTTAGACGTATTGTTAGACATGTTTTCAAGGCAGACACTACAAGACAGAAGTGGTCCAACTGAAGACAATATCAGTAGGAAGGGTGGTCAAAAAAATTGCTAGTAAAATAGCAAATACCACAAAACTTGAATGGATGATCAAGTTGTTGGAACCATATAAGTCACATGGTAAATTCACAAACTATCCTCAAAGGTAGTGGAGGTTCGGAGGTTTCTGCAGAGACTATCAAGAAAAGATAGAATGACTGCAAAAGCTACAAGGTGGTTACACTTTAAAAGTCTTTAGACCTACTGTTAGATACGTTTTCGGAGCAGTGGGACTACACTACAAGACAGAAGAGGTTCAACCGAAGACAATATCAATCGGAAGGGTGGTCAAGAAAGAGTGTAAAATTGTTAGTGAAGTAGTAAATCGCACAAAAATTGAATTGACTGGCAATTCCTTTGAACCATACAAGGGACGTAGTGGTTCTCAAGGATTCTCAAAAATTGTGGAGGTTCGGAAGCTTCTGCAAAGACTATGAAAGAGAGATAACATCACTGCAAAAGCAACAATGCATCTTTAGACCTACTATGAGACACTGTCGGGGCATTGGGACAATTCCATGAGAGAAAGGTGGTCCAACCCAACAGTAGCAGTACAAAGGTGGTCAAAAAAGATTGAAAAATCGCTAATTAAATAGTAAATACCACAAAATGGGTGATCAAACTGTTTGAACTATACAATAGGTGAAATCATGAACTATCCACGAAGATGGTGGAGATTCGGAGGCTTCTGCAAAAATTCTTAAGGAACGATGGATGACTGCAAAAGCAACAGAGAATTTTTAGACCTACTATGAAACACTCTCCGAGCACTAGGACTATTCCATAAGAGAGAAGCAGTCCAAAGACAATAGCAGTACATAGGGTGGTCAATAAAGATTGAAAAATCGCTAATTAAATAGTAAATACCATAAAATTTGATAGATCATGAAGCTGCTTGAACCATAAAGTAGATGGAATCACAAACTACCCTCAAAGGTAGTGGAGGATCGGAGGTTTCTGCAGAGATTATCAAGAAAAGCTAAGATGACTGCAAAAGCTACAAGGTGGTTACAACTTGTAAGTCTTTAGACGTATTGTTAGACATGTTTTCAAGGCAGACACTACAAGACAGAAGTGGTCCAACTGAAGACAATATCAGTAGGAAGGGTGGTCAAAAAAATTGCTAGTAAAATAGCAAATACCACAAAACTTGAATGGATGATCAAGTTGTTGGAACCATATAAGTCACATGGTAAATTCACAAACTATCCTCAAAGGTAGTGGAGGTTCGGAGGTTTCTGCAGAGACTATCAAGAAAAGATAGAATGACTGCAAAAGCTACAAGGTGGTTACACTTTAAAAGTCTTTAGACCTACTGTTAGATACGTTTTCGGAGCAGTGGGACTACACTACAAGACAGAAGAGGTTCAACCGAAGACAATATCAATCGGAAGGGTGGTCAAGAAAGAGTGGAAAATTGTTAGTGAAGTAGTAAATCGCACAAAAATTGAATTGACTGGCAATTCCTTTGAACCATACAAGGGACGTAGTGGTTCTCAAGGATTCTCAAAAATTGTGGAGGTTCGGAAGCTTCTGCAAAGACTATGAAAGAGAGATAACATCACTGCAAAAGCAACAATGCATCTTTAGACCTACTATGAGACACTGTCGGGGCATTGGGACAATTCCATGAGAGAAAGGTGGTCCAACCCAACAGTAGCAGTACAAAGGTGGTCAAAAAAGATTGAAAAATCGCTAATTAAATAGTAAATACCACAAAATGGGTGATCAAACTGTTTGAACTATACAATAGGTGAAATCATGAACTATCCACGAAGATGGTGGAGATTCGGAGGCTTCTGCAGAAATTCTTACGGAACGATGGATGACTGCAAAAGCAACAGAGAATTTTTAGACCTACTATGAGACACTCTCCGAGCACTAGGACTATTCCATAAGAGAGAAGCAGTCCAAAGACAATAGCAGTACAAAGGGTGGTCAATAAAGATTGAAAAATCGCTAATTAAATAGTAAATACCATAAAATTTGAATAGATTATCAAGCTGCTTGAACCATAAAGTAGATGTAATCACAAACTATCCTCAAAGATAGTGGAGGATCGGTGGTTTCTGCAGAGATTATCAAGAAAAGCTAAGATGACTGCAAAAGCTACAAGGTGGTTACACCTTGTAAATCTTTAGACGTATTGTTAGACATGTTTTCAGGGCAGACACTACAAGACAGAAGTGGTCCGATTGAAGACAATAACAGTAGGAAGGGTGGTCAAAAAAATTGCTAGTAAAATAGCAAATACCACAAAACTTGAATGGATCATCAAAATGTTGGAGCCATATAAGTCACATGGTAAATTTACAAACTATCCTCAAAGGTAGTGGAGGTTCTGAGGTTTCTGCAGGCTATCAAGAAAAGATAGAATGACTGCAAAAGCTACAAAGTGGTTACACCTTAAAAGTCTTTAGACCTACTGTTAGATACGTTTTCGGAGCAGTGAAACTACACTACAAGACAGAAGTGGTCCAACCGAAGACAATATCAGTCGGAAGGGTGGTCAAGGAAGAGTGGTAAATTGTTAGTGCAGTAGTAAATAGCACAAAAATTAAATTAAGTGTCAATTCCTTTTAACCATACAAGGGACGTAGTGGTTCTCAAGGATTCTCAAAAATGGTGGAGGTTCGGAAGCTTCTGCAAAGACTATGAAAGAAAGATAAGATCACTGCAAAAGCAACAATGCATCTTTAGACCTACTATGAGACACTCTCCGAGCACTAGGACTATTCCATAAGAGAGAAGCAGTCCAAAGACAATAGCAGTACAAAGGGTGGTCAATAAAAATTGAAAAATCGCTAATTAAATAGTAAATACCATAAAATTTGATGGATCATGAAGCTGCACCATCCAAACTAAAGACCAATAAACTGCTAAAATTTAGATAAAAGCAGCTGACGCGTCCAGTGTGTACAATAACAGAAGATTGCACAAAAAATGAACACCATATAAGTAAAGAACAATCTGGATGGCAATATGTATGATGAAGAAAACGCCACTTCTCATCCAGAAGGTACCTATTTACATAAACTCCTAGGCTACCTTTTTAATGAGAACAGGTCTTATGAAACTATGTGGTACAATAACCTTAAGGCAACGTTTGCGTGCTCTTTCGCTCTCACGTTGCGTTATAGGCACAACAATAAATTATGTCGAAATAGCAAATCTCTAGGATTTTTTGTTGTACATGAAAGACGATGATTACGTTAGGGTCTAATGTGATTTTTAATAAAAATCTTCTATACGAGGGCTTTAAAAAAATAAAGCAGAAATTTTGGTAATAAATTTTAGTCAAAATTCAATCGAGTCTTTTTTTAAAGTACCTGACCGATCGACTTAAAATCGCTTTAATCCCTTTATTGACGTGCCTACATTGTTAGAAGTGTAAAAAAATCAAGAAATTTGCTATAGTTTTGAAGTCTAGTACAACAAAATGCATTGACGACTAAACCGCACTCTTAAGCTTCAAAGCGAGGTAAAGAAAACATAGGGGATGAATGAATAGAACCTTGATAAGGGCCAAATTAGAGAATTCATTCTAATTGAAGACTTGTAAGTCTCTAGAAATTGAAGGATAGAAGGATAAAACAAAGGAGAGAAGGAAACTTATAGCTATTAGGCACTGTTGTAGCTTATTGAGTTCTAACTAACCGATCCATGATGATTCTTCTGTCGTAATAGGAATCTCTCCATCATCTTTGAGTTGCGGAATTAAAATGGCGGAGAAAGCTAACGATATTCCGACAACTATATGAAACGAAGCTGCTATAACGGTAGCCAAAATTTGCGGTAATAGATTTTTAATAGTTCTGCTTTCGTAATGGCTCAAAGAACGACAGCTCACGATAATTTCGCTAAATTTCTCATCTTGTTTCTTCTCTTCGATAATGGCTCTCGCGTTTTCTTCCACGCTGCAAACATCAACGTGATAATTCAACAAAATTACATTGAATGAAACGGAACTTTTTTAATTAGATCGACTAAAATGAATCGCGTGCAGTTTCGATAAATTCCAATAAAATTTGATTGTTGCAATCAGCAATTGTAGCGGATCAGACACGAGGCAAGGGCAAGGTCGGAATGTGCATCTTCTTTCATTTGAGATGAACGAAACGATAACGTAAACACAAGTAAATCGAGTTGACGAACTTTACGTCGTTTTCCCAATCTTCTAGACCGGAAATTACGTCTCTCGAAAGGCAGTAACAACAGAAAGTTTCGTAAATTATGTTGGTGGAATTGTTGGCAACAGAATGGCCAACTTTCGATGGAAATATTTTTTTAACGAAATAGTTCCAACCTTGGCCTGTTGGCGTCGTGAGTTCCCGAAATAATTGCATAATTGACAAAAATATTACATAATAATTAATTCGTCCGAAAAATGTCGAAACAATTATTGTCAAGGTTCCATAACGTTGAAGTGATGGCGCGCGATCCCTCGATGTTGCGCTTGCGCATACTCACTGCAAACTGAAGCAACTGGCGCTGCAAAAAAGACGGATTAGTTTCGTACTAGTGAAATAGACCAAATTAATGTTACCTGATTGGATCCATTGCTGCTGGTTATGGGTCAATTGCCGGCGTTCAGGTACATTGACTGCAAAAAAAAATAATAGAAAAAACTGAATGATTAATGAATAAGATTTCGTGTTGCTACGTGGAATGTTTTTTTTATTTCGTTGTTCACGTGCAAATTTCACGTGAAGTCTAGCCGGGCAAACCCCGATGATTTTGTTAATAACAATGACCTTCTGGAGTCGAGGAAAATGACCGGTTGATAAAATTGCGACTATGTAATTTGCATGACTACGGCAAATGCAAATAGGAGGTGATTATTCTTGGAAAACACTATCTTTTAATTTTTTATTCTAAAGCTTTAGCAGTTTTGAAATAAGATTAAGATTTCCAAAAAAATTTGTTTATTACAACATCAGAAAATTAAAAACTAAGTAACATGCAACAATTTTGTCAAAAAAGAGAAGAAGGGGTAACGAGACAATTGATTAAATCGGAAATGTTATTGTCAATAGACACCGAATCATCTAGAATTCAGAAAGGGTCGATCCAACTGGCGGGGGCGGAACGAGAGGTTATATAACCGCTCTTTGTTAACACAATTTCAATAAATAATTTGTCTGCTTTGAAATATAGCAAGCAGCGATTTTTTTTTGTTAACAATCGTTAAATGACTAAATTTTGCTTTTATTGACACTTTGTAGAAAATTTGTGTGAATTTAACAATTATATGCACGTCTAGAACGTTACGTTAGCACGAGATAGTTTCGCAATTATTAATTGTTAATGTTCTAGACGTAGAAATATATTCCATGATGTTGTCAAGATATAAAATTAAAAGTTGTAATAGTTAAACTTTTTGCATCGTTTCCAAGAGGATGACGCCACCACTATAAGATGGTATTCGTATTAAACTTTGGGATAAAGCAAAGAAAAACTGTTACTGCCAAATTATTGTACACTGTTATAAAATATTTAAAAAATTTTGAAAAATGTTGGAGAATTTTTTTTTAATGTATGATTTTGATTAAAATTGTGAAAAGTTGGGAGGCTGAAATACACGACTATTCCCACTAAAATTTAATCGCAGACTGCCCTGCGTAATACATTGCAATTACAAAAACATTTCATAAACAGAACGCGATCCAACACTCGTCGTTACGGCCTCGATACGTCCCGGTACAGTTTTTTGGCTGTAATCTGATATTTCAGTTCTTCAATTAAATCGTTTTCAAGAGGATGGCGGCGCCACTAGATGTCGGTATTCATTCTTAAACTTCAAGTTAAAGCAAACATTGTTTTTCTTATTGTTATAAAAAAGTAACGAAATTAAAAAAAACATAAAATTAAAAGTTGTAAAATTAAAACTTTTGGCATTGCCTTAACTGGATTGTTTTCAAAAAGATCACGCCACCAATATAAGTCGACATTCGCTTTTAAACTTTAGGATAATGAAAATTTTTTTTATACTCCAAAAATATGGTTCCTAATTCTAAAATATATAAAAAATTAAAAATAATATAAAAATAATAATTTTCTTACGGAAGGAATATTGTTTATTGCTATAAAATAGTAAAAAAAAATTGCAAAAATGTTGTAGAATGTAAAAAACATTTTATGCTATTTCCAAAACTAAAATGAGACACTAGAATGACAAATGGGGCTATTGAAAATTTTTACATCCCCCTTAATTAATTGTTTCCAAGAGAATGACAGCGCCACTAGATGTTGGAATTAATTTCTAAACTCTAAGTTAAAGAAAATATTTTTTTTCTTAATTAATAAATATTGTTTATTGCTATAAAATAATAAAGAAATTTTGCAAAAATGTTGTACAACGTAAAAAACATTTTATACTATTGTCAAAAATAAAATTAGACACTAGAATGACAAATGGTGCAATTGAGACTTTTTACATCCCCCTAAATTAATTGTTTCCAAGAGAATGACAGCGCCACTAGATGTCGGAATTAATTTCTAAACTGTAAGTCAAAGAAATTTTTTTTTCTTAATTAAAAAATATTGTTTATTGCTATAAAATAGTAAAGAAATTTTGCAAAAATGTTGTAGAATGTAAAAAATATATTATGCTACTGAGACTTTTTGCTTCCCCTTAATTTAATTGTTTCCAAGAGAATGACAGCGCCACTAGATGTCAGAATTAATTCTTAAACTCTGAGATAAAAAAAAATCTTACAAAAGCAAAATTGTTTATTGCTATAAAATAATAAAGAAATTTTGCAAAAATGTTGTAGAACTTAAAAAGTATTTTATGCTATTGCCAAAAATAAAATTAGATACTAGAATGACAAATGTTGTTACTGAGATTTTTTGCTTCCCCTTGATTTAATTGTTTCCAAGAGAATGACGGCGCCACTAGATGTCAGAATTAATGCCTAAACTCAAAAAAAATTTTTTTCTTATGGATGGAATATTGTTTATTGCTATAAAATAGTAAAGAGAATTTGCAAAAATGTTGTAGAACGTGAAAAATATTTTATGCTACTGAGACTTTTTGCTTCCCCTTAATTTAATTGTTTCCAAGAGAATGACAGCGCCACTAGATGTCAGAATTAATCCTTAAACTCTGAGATAAAAACAATTCTTACGGAAGGAAAATTGTTTATTGCTATAAAATAATAAAGAAATTTTGCAAAAATGTTGTAGAACTTAAAAAGTATTTTATGCTATTGCCAAAAATAAAATTAGACACTAGAATGACAAATGTTGCTACTGAGATTTTTTGCTTCCCCTTGATTTAATTGTTTCCAAGAGAATGACGGCGCCACTAGATGTCAGAATTAATGCCTAAACTCTAAAATTTTTTTTTTCTTATGGATGGAATATTGTATATTGCTATAAAATAGTAAAGAGAATTTGCAAAAATGTTGTAGAATGTAAAAAATATTTTATGATACTGAGACTTTTTGCTTCCCCTTAATTTAATTGTTTCCAAGAGAATGACAGCGCCACTAGATGTCAGAATTAATCCCTAAACTCTGAGATAAAAAAAAATCTTACGAAAGGAAAATTGTTTATTGCTATAAAATAATAAAGAAATTTTGCAAAAATGTTGTAAAACTTAAAAAATATTTTATGCTATTGCCAAAAATAAAATTAGACGCTAGAATGACAAATGGTGCTACTGAAATTTTTTGCTTCCCCTTGATTTAATTGTTTCCAAGAGAATGACGGCGCCACTAGATGTCAGAATTAATCCTTAAACTCTGAGATAAAAACAATTCTTACGGAAGGAAAATTGTTTATTGCTATAAAATAATAAAGAAATTTTGCAAAAATGTTGTAGAACTTAAAAAGTATTTTATGCTATTGCCAAAAATAAAATTAAATACTAGAATGACAAATGTTGTTACTGAGATTTTTTGCTTCCCCTTGATTTAATTGTTTCCAAGAGAATGACGGCGCCACTAGATGTCAGAATTAATGCCTAAACTCAAAAAAAAAATTTTTCTTATGGATGGAATATTGTTTATTGCTATAAAATAGTAAAGAGAATTTGCAAAAATGTTGTAGAACGTGAAAAATATTTTATGCTACTGAGACTTTTTGCTTCCCCTTAATTTAATTGTTTCCAAGAGAATGACAGCGCCACTAGATGTCAGAATTAATTCCTAAACTCTGAGATAAAAAAAAATCTTACAAAAGCAAAATTGTTTATTGCTATAAAATAATAAAGAAATTTTGCAAAAATGTTGTAGAACTTAAAAAATATTTTATGCTATTGCCAAAAATAAAATTAGACGCTAGAATGACAAATGGTGCTACTGAGATTTTTTGCTTCCCCTTGATTTAATTGTTTCCAAGAGAATGACGGCGCCACTAGATGTCAGAATTAATGCCTAAACTGTAAAAATTTGTTTTTTTCTTATGGATAGAATATTGTTTTTGCTATAAAATAGTAAAGAGAATTTGCAAAAATGTTGTAGAATGTAAAAAACATTCTATGCTAGTGCCAAAAATAAAATTAGACATTAGAATAACAAATGGTGCTATTGAGACTTTTTGCATCATTTTAATTCAACTGTTTCCAAGAGAATGACGACGCCACTAGATGTAGGAATTAGTCCCTAAACTCTAAGATAAAGAAAATATTTTTTCTTACGAAAGGAATATTGATTATTGCCATAAAATAGTGAAAAAAAATTGCAAAAATGTTGTAGAACGTAAAAACATTTTAGGCTATTGCCAAAAATAAAATGAAACACTAGAATGACAAATGGTGCTACTGAGACTTTTTGCTTCCCCTTAATTTAATCGTTTCCAAAAGAATGACGGCGCCACTATATGTCAGAATTAATCTCTAAACTTTGAGATAAAAAAATATTTTTTCTTACGGAAGGAATATTGCTAATTGCTAAAAAAGAGTAAAAAAAATTTGCAAAAATGTTGTATAACGTAAAAAACATTTTATGCTATTGCCAAAAATAAAATTAGACACTAGAATAGCATATGGTGTTACTGAGACTTTTTGCTTCCTCTTCATTTAGCTGATACCAAGAGAATGACGGCGCCACTAGATGTCGGTATTAATTCTTGAACTTTAAGTTAAAGCAAATATTGTTTTTCTTAGTACAAGAATATTGTTTATTGCTATTAAATAGTAAAGAAGATATGGAAAATGTTCCGAAACATAAAAAAAGCATTTTATGCTATTGCCAAAACATAAAATTCAAAGTTGTAATAATAAATCTTTTTGCATCTCCTCTATTTAATCGTTTCCAATCGGATGACGCCGCCACTATAAGTTAATAGTATTTCAAATTAGAGCAAATATTTTATTAAAATAGCAAAAATATTGTTAATTTTTAGAAAATATTTGTAAAAAATTGAAGAATATTCTAGAAAATAAAAAAACTTGCTACATTCAAAACATAAAATTAAGACAATTAAATCAGAAATTGTGATAGTAAAACTTTCGAATGCCTCAATTAAATCGTTTCCAAGCGGATGACGCCGCCACTTCTAAGTATTCGGTTTCAATCAGTAATCTTCTTTCTGCTTTAATCATAATGATGTCATCAAATTTAAAAGATTTGCACCTCGTTGGAGAGTAAATTCAAATAACTCCATGAATAACGCAAATGTTTTCGACAACAGGTGAGAATCAGAATGACACTAAAGGAAGTCAAATCCGGCCATAAAATTTAAATGAACTTAAAATCGATTTCGTATTTTGCACATTTTCTTTGTTATGTCAATTAGCAATATTTTACGTCGTCAATAAAAAATTATCACCAAATTACCAATAATTGAATTTTAACTGCAACGTTTCAGTATTAAATTTGGAAAAAATTTTATGTCAAAAAATGATTGAATGGTTGTTGTATGGATCTTCGCCTGCGGGTTTCGAACCAACGGTAACTCCCAGATGATTGCAATTACGTCATCAAATCACAACAACCAGTTTATAATAAAAGAACTGTCATGTGCCCAAGTTATGTGAGTACGTCAATAATACAACGTTAAAAAAACAATTATTAATTATCTTAAATTGTTACAAAATCGAGCACACGCCACGAAAATTATTGCAGAATTTCTACTCCAACACAATTACAATTTCTATTACATTGCAAATTTTTCAACGATTATTCAATCCTAAATTAATTACTTTTGTTAATTAATTTGGCTCGAAGGACCAATTGAAGGTAAAAAACAAAAATCGATAGAAAGGAGTTCAAACTCACTTTGTAATATTTATTGAAGGTTCTTGGGGATAAACAACCACTCCGGTAAAAACCCGCACGTCAAATGAGCGCGTTTTCATTCTCTAACATCAGCTGAGCAACTCGTTACGTTATCGAGATGGGAGAAGTGGCGGTCGATTACCCGACATTTTTTATTTCGCCATTTTCTTCAATCCTTCTCCCATCTACAACAACTGAGCGACGTAATTTGGAACAAACAAAATTTATTACTTGAAAATTTCGATAATTTCCGAATTTTTGGCGACCTCATTTGGACTATTTCCCATCTCTATGTTGGATCAATTGAGACTCCCGGTCGCCTGGTTGGTCGATTTTTTATTTACCTCTTACTTTGGGGGGACTTCTATTTTCAAAACCGCTTAATATTGCACCTGGCATCGAAACTAGAGAAAGGGGTGTAGGGTAAAATTTTCTTTGTGTGTTTACGTCCAGTGGGGTAAAAAAAGAAGTTAATTGCAGAGCGGCCACTTCAATCTTGTTAATCTAATGTTGTAACTGGTGGTGTTGTTTGTGTCAAAACAATCTAAATTAATATCGATGATAGAATTTTTATTGGTGGACAAGTGGAGAGTGGTAGAAATAAAAAATATTAATTTGAGGACTTCAATTGATTTAGAAATTCACTTGGAGGTTCTAGAAATCAACAGTTTTACGTTTATAACAATATAATTGTTGTAAATTAATGCTAATCAACAGATGTCGTTGCCAACGATTGCATTTTTTAATAGATAATTGTTGCTATAGCGGAAGTGGGAATTTCCACCTTCTAGCGGTTTGGATATTTTGTCCGTAGAAATCTGAGGCAAAATTTACGAACATTGCTCTATATGTGGCCTTCTACTCAATAGAATATTTAATATTTATTTAGTTAATTAAATGAAATCCCATATACAGGGTGGTTCAAATTTAATCTTCCATATTTTGATAGAATGTTCTCCTCTTCATTGCGATTCAAAAACATGTAACATATATGCCTCTCATTTGTTTCACAAAAAAGATACAGCGTGTCAGAGTTTAAAAAAAAGAATGTTTTCTTATATCTTCTTCGAAAAAACTGTAAATAAAACAAAATTTTGCTTGCACATCATCTATTTAAAAAAATGATTTTTAAAGTTATTTTCGTCCAAATGCGACACTCCAGTGGCGTGCACTGATATTACTTAAGAACCTTTATCCAACATTTTTCCATTTTTTAAAATCTTCATTTAATTTGGAACAAGATTCGTTAAGAATGCTTTGGTTTCAAAGATTTTTTGAAGAAGATTCAATTTACTAGTTACTAAAAATAATTTTGACTTACCATAGAAACAATTTTAGAGTCAAAAGTAAAGCTTCTAGAAATGCACAAAGACACAACTTATGCAAATTTTTTCAAGAAACCATACAAAGATCAGAATTTAAAAGTTTTATTAATTAAATTAAACCGCACATACAGTGTGATTTAAGTCTGATCCTCAATATTCTGATAGGATATTCTTCTCGTCGTTTGATTTGATAAAATGTTACATACAAGCGTGTCATTGATTTTCCAAAAAAGATACAATGTGTCAAAGTTCCAAAAAAAATTTTTTTTATTATATCATCCATAAAAACACTGTAAATGAAACAAAATTTTGTTTGTATGTTATTTGCGTAAAGAGTTATTTTTTGAAGTTTTTTTCATCCAGATACGACCCACCATTGACGTGCAGTAGTACTATTTAAAAACTCTTTTGCAACAATTTCTCAATTTTTGAAAATTGATAGTATATCAAATACAAAAAGATGGAATTTAGTTCAAGTATTTTTCAGAAACTACAGGTAGATAACAGCATTCGAAAGTTTTGTTAATTAAATTAAACCACACATACAGAATGATTAAAATTTAATCTTCAATATTTTGATACAATGTTTTCATCATTGTTGTGATTTGAAAAATGTAACACATGTATTTCTCAATAATATTACAAAAAAGATACAGAGTGTCAAAATTTTCAAAAAAAAATATTTTTATTATATCTTCTACGAAAAAGCTGCAAATCAAACAAAATTTTTCTTTTATATCATCCATATGGAGGGTTATTTCGTGAAGTTATTTTCGTTCAAATGCGACGATCCAGTGGCGTGCAGCCGTATTATTTAAAAACCATAACCAAAGATTTTTTGAATTTTTTGAAAATATGTTTTTAATTTTCAATAAATTGATTTAATATGTCTTAAATAAGTGTTTTAATTTAGAAATATTCGTATTTTAAGAGAGATGCTAATTGTTATTTACCAAAAATTACGTCAAATTTATAATTAAAATAGGTTTACACCAAAATTAAAGTTTCTAGAATGTTGTCGACATAAAATACACAAAGACTGAATTTAGTTCAAGTATCTTCAAAAAACTAGATATATGTCAATATTCACTATTTTGGTTAATTAAATCAAACCGCACATACAATACGATTGGAGTTTAATTTTCTATATTCTGATAGAATGTTTTTCTCGTTGTAGTGGTTTGAAAAATGTAACATATACGTCTCTCATCGATATCATAAAAAAGATACAGCGTGTCAAAGTTTTTAGAAAAAAGTTTTTTTATTATATCGCCTACAAAGAAACTGCAAATCAAACAAAATTTTGCTTTCATATCATCTATATGAAGGGATATTTTTTGCAGTTATTTTCGTTCAAATGCGACGATCCAGTGGCGTGCAGTCGTATTATTTAAAAACCATAACCAAAGATTTTTTTAAATTTTTGAAAATCTTTTTTTCATTTTCAATAAATTGATTCAATATGTCTTAAATAAGTGTTTTAGTTTCAGAAAGATTCGCATTTTAAGAAGGATGCAAATTGTTATTTAGCAAACATTATGTTGAGTTTATTATAGAAATTGGTTTATACCAAAATTTAACTTTCTGGAATGTTGTCGAAATAAAATATACAAAGACTGAAGTTAGTTCAAGTATCTTCAAGAAACTATAGATAGATGTCAATATTCACTATTTTGGTTAACTAAATCAAACCGCACATACAGTACAATTGAAGTTTGATTTTCAATATTTTGATAGAATGTTTTTCTTGTCGTAGTAATTTAAGAAATGTAACATATACATCTCTCATCACTATTACAAAAAAGATACAGTGTGTCAAAATTTAAAAAAAAATATTTTTTATTATATCTTACAAAAAGAATGCAAATAAAACAAAATTTTGCTTTCATATCATCTATATGAAGGGTTATTTTTTGAAGTTACTTTCGTTCAAATGAGACAATCCAGTGGCGTGCAGTCGTATTATTTAAAAACCATAACCAAAGATTTTTTCCATTTTTCAAAATCCTTTTTTCATTTTCAATAAATTGATTCAACATGTCTTAAATAAGTGTTTTAGTTTCAGAAAGATTCGCATTTTAAGAAGGATGCAAATTGTTATTTAGCAAACATTATGTTGAATTTATTATAGAAATTGGTTTATACCAAAATTAAAGTTTCTAGAATGTTGTCAACATAAAGTACACAAAGATTAAAGTTAGTTCAAGCATCTTCAAGAAACTATAGATATATGTCAATATTCACTATTTTGGTTAACTAAATCAAACCGCACATACAGTACAATTGAAGTTTGATTTTCAATATTTTGATAGAATGTTTTTCTTGTCGTAGTAATTTAAGAAATGTAACATATACATCTCTCATCACTATTACAAAAAAGATACAGTGTGTCAAAATTTAAAAAAAATATTTTTTATTATATCTTACAAAAAGAATGCAAATAAAACAAAATTTTGCTTTCATATCATCTATATGAAGGGTTATTTTTTGAAGTTACTTTCGTTCAAATGAGACAATCCAGTGGCGTGCAGTCGTATTATTTAAAAACCATAACCAAAGATTTTTTCCATTTTTCAAAATCCTTTTTTCATTTTCAATAAATTGATTCAACATGTCTTAAATAAGTGTTTTAGTTTCAGAAAGATTCGCATTTTAAGAAGGATGCAAATTGTTATTTAGCAAACATTATGTTGAATTTATTATAGAAATTGGTTTATACCAAAATTAAAGTTTCTAGAATGTTGTCAACATAAAGTACACAAAGATTAAAGTTAGTTCAAGCATCTTCAAGAAACTATAGATATATGTCAATATTCACTATTTTGGTTAACTAAATCAAACCGCACATACAGTACAATTGAAGTTTGATTTTCAATATTTTGATAGAATGTTTTTCCTGTTGTAGTAATTTGAGAAATGTAACATATACATCTCTCATCGATATCACAAAAAAGATACAGTGTGTCAAAGTTTTCAAAAAAATTTTTATATCTTCTGCAACAACGCCATAAAGCAATCAAAATTTTGCTTTTATAATTTTAACAATAATTATTAACACTTACAAAAATAATTGGTCATTTCAAATTTATAATTTTTACTCAAAAGAGGGTTTCCAGTGTTTTCAATTTTTTTTTTTTTAATATTGAATAAAAATTTGAAAGCTTTGTTATTTCAAATTAAGGATTTTGAAAAATTGAGATAAAAAAGCGAAACTTTTTTTTGTTAAATTAATTCAAATTTAACTCCAATGCATTGGACTGAAATGTTGTTTAAACAAAAATAACTTAAAAAATTAGCCCTTCATAAGATGATATACAAATAGAATTTTCTTTGGTTTGCATCTTTTTCGTAGACGATAAAAAAGGAAATTTTCTTTCTCTTATAAAGTTTGACCCGCTGTATCTTATTTATAAAATGAATGAGAGGCAAATGTTTTCTCGAGTCATAAAGATGTGACAATTTTGTAAAAGTATTCAAGATTAACCACCCCGTAGATGTGTATATATAAAACTTCAATTATTTTCAACCCCGCTTGCATCAAAGAATTTTTTTCCACCACCTACATAGAATAAATTGTTTTATTTTTGTAACTTGCGTTAAATTAGCTCAACTGGTAGACTATATTGGTACCTGGCCCTTTGGTTCGACTCAACCCCTGGAGCTTCTGTAAAAATAAACATAAATGACAAATTGAAACCGTAGAGGGCTAATAAAAATTCGTTACGGCCCCTCCTTTCAATTATTATTTGAAAAAAATTCTGCAATTGAAAAAATAGAACCAATTACCTAAATTGTCCATTTTCAGACGGTGCGGATGATTGAAAATTTCCAAAAAAGATGTCGCCACTTTCTGTCCGCCATCTTCTTTTGGCTCAAATGACGTTTGACGTTGCGTCTTGCCGCCTTGAAATCGAAATTTTGAAACTTCAAACACTTCATTTTCTATAAAGAGACCTAAAATCGACAAGAAAAACATTTCAATTTTGGAAATTTGAGAAAATTACTTAAAAATTCTCGGATTTTTCGCAAGAGCAACTATCTTGGACCCATGGGCTATGTGATCACAACCAACTATTTGGACTTATATTTTCATTAACGCCTCAATCAGGGAGTAAAATTTCACTAATTTCATAAAATTGCAATAAAAATTGTAATTCGAGGCAGTTTTCAGGCTAATTTAAAAAAAATTGGCTTTACTTAAAAATTTTAGGTTATGTCACTCTGTTTTTATCGCAGTTATCGACGCAATACGAGAGTTACAACTTTTTATGGCAATAATCGACGCAATATCTTAATTGGACATTTACAAACAGATTTCGGAAAATATTGCGGAATTTGCGATATATTTTGAGAACTTCAAAAAAATTTGATGCCGTCGTAGTTTTAATGAAGATTCACTCTTTGATGAAACCCTTGGATTTGTCATTACTTGATTGACGAAACGTCTCGTCAATCATTAAAATTTCCAAAAAACTTGCCTGTCGAAGCAAAATTTTGACTCGTAAACATAAAAATGGGGGAAAATGAGGTAAAACCTGCGAACTTTTCCCGAAATAGGGCAAAATTAACTGTTTTACAAAAAAGGTCGTGGATTTTCAGATTTTCAAGGAATTGGTTTGAAGTTTGATTGAAGCATGTGCAGAGCTAGTGAAATTCAATATTTCTGTCAACTACCAACCTTTCAACGTTAAAATTACCAAAATTTTTCGACACAACATTCTATGGACACAACCTCAACAATTTGATTGTTATGTTGTGCCTCTCAGTTCAAGGAAAAAGTTACGAAAATGGATGAAGCAACAATTTTGAACGGTCTAGAAACCGTTTTTAAGTTTTCTAGCTTCAAGTCGGACCTACAGAAAGATGCTGTCGTCGAAATTTGCCAAAGTAATTTTTGTGGATTAAATAATTTTAAATTAATTTGAATTTTTAGGAAAAAACGACGTACTTGTATCAATGCCGACAGGTTCAGGAAAATCCTTATGCTACCAGTTACCAGCTATTTTACACCAAGACAAAGTCACTCTAGTATTTTCACCTCTTCTGGCATTAATAAAAGTGAGTTTTCATTCGAGCAAATTTCGCGCCAAAATCACCAACAATTGATCAACTTAACAATATCTAGTCTCAATAAAACTCGCTTTATTCTCGAGAATGATTGTCACGTTTCGCTTTTGATTCCAGGACCAAATCGACCACTTGTTACTTCTCAAAATCCGGGCAGCTTCGTTGAATTCGAAAACCCTGAAAGCCGAAAGAGACGCCCTTTTAACTGATTTAAAATCATTCAAACCACTCACGAAACTTCTCTACATAACACCCGAACAAGCAGCCACTAGCACTTTTAAAGTACTCATTTTAATTTATTAATAAAAATGTTAATTTAATAAATTTTAGTCGCTATTTGAAAACTTGACAAAATTCGACAAAATCGCTTACATCGTTGTGGATGAGGCCCACTGTGTTAGTCAATGGGGCCACGATTTTCGTCCCGATTACCTAAAATTGGGGGATTTAAGAAAAAATTGTCACGTCCCTTGCGTGGCGTTAACAGCAACTGCTGGAGCTGACGTATTTTCGATGGAATTTAATTATTGATTGATCACAATTATTATTTTAGGTAACCAAAGATGTTATAAAAAATTTGAAATTAACTAAGAATTTGAAATTGTTTAAATCATCGTGTTTTCGAAGTAATCTCTATTACGATGTTTTTTACCAAAACATGCTTGAAGACCCTTATTTGCATTTGAAAGAGTTTATTGAGAATTCTATGGGAGATTCCAGAGGTGAAGCGAATCGAGACAAAGCTTGCGGAATTATTTATTGCCGAACGAGAGATCAAACGGAACTTGTTGCGAATAAATTGAGTCGGTTGGGAATGAAAGCGCAATGTTACCATGCGGGACTCAAAAATCAGGAAAGACTTCAATGTCAGGAAGATTGGCAGAACGGGATTTATCCAGTTATTTGCGCCACTATCAGTTTCGGAATGGGCGTCGATAAAGCCACCGTCAGGTATTAATTAAATTTGCAAACTACACATTAATTAATTTTGTTTATTGATTAGGTTTGTGGTTCATTGGGGCGTCCCGAAAGATCCCGCTTCTTTTTATCAAGAATCGGGTCGAGCTGGCCGCGATGGAAAACCTTCTAAATGTCGTGTTTACTACAGTCGAGCTGATTGTCGAGCTGTCGAGTTTCACCTCACACATGATCTTGCAAAAGCCAAAGACAAAGAAGCTAGGAAAATACAGGCTCAAAGCGCTATTAAAGGTTTTCGAAAAATCGTCGACTTCTGCGAAAACGCTAAGTAGTTATTTTCTACGATTTTTTTTTATTTAGTTTTATTTAATTAATTTATTTGTTTAGTGCATGTCGACACAAATTGTTTACGGATCATTTCGGGGAAACTGCGCCGAAATGCAAAAAAAACTGCGATTATTGTAGCGATAAAAAGGCGGTGCTGAAGATGGTCGAGGAGTTCCACATTAAGAGTGTTCAATACAGTACTGCGAAGTTTGATGGAGGACCAGTTAATTATCAAGATTTGTATGGAGGAGGACGGCAAGGTGTTGCAAAGTAATTGAATATTTTCAAAATGTTTCCGCTAGATGGCGCTGTTTTTCTAATAACTTTTTTTAACGCCTCTTGGGCGGTCATCCAATTTCGATAAGAACTTGCAATTGAGACTTTGGAAGCCGAAAGAGGATTACAGATTCCTTTTTTTTCATTCATTGGTTAGGTGGCCACATCAGTTTTAGTAACGCTATCTAGCGAGTTTATTTTTGTGATTAAACCTTAATACCTAATAAGAGTAAACCTGATTCTAAATTAAGTTGAAAGAATATTGTTTATGGATATCTGAAAAATTGTTTATTTTATTTTACACTAGATGGCGCTGATATAGTTGATCAAGACTGCAAATATCAGTTTCAATTTGCCTTACAAAACCTTCAAATCATTCAAGAGTAAGATTGGAAGTTTCTGTAGAGGCTAAAAGTAGTTTTCTTCTTTACCGATTATTTAACACAGCTATCTGATCAAAGACATCTATCGGAAGTTTAACGCATTCAAACTTTACATTTTTAATAATATAATCGAGATTCGTTTCGTAAAATATTATTGGAGAATATCTGGGGAAAAGTAATTTTCAAATTTTACGCTAGACGGTGTTAAAATTATTCGCGATTCTCCATATCACTTTTAATTTGCGTTAAAAAACATTCAATTATTTAACAAAAACTCGCATTATTCAAGAGTAAATTTAAAAGTTTCAGAACTTTAAATATAGAAGCTGAAGTGACATTATCAATGTAATTTTTTTTTAAATTTTTGATAATGTCATCTATCGATTTTTTTTTGGGTTGTTAAACCTTAAATTTTTTAAAAAGTAATTAGGATTTGAGATCAGTTTAGAGAATAATATTTTTGGATATTTGTGGAAGAGTAATTTTTATTTTTTTTGCAAAATGTTTGTCTTAAATTGCTCATCAAGTACCTCAAATACTCAAAAGTTTTGAAAGAAGCATCTGGAAACTGAAAGGATATTACAGATTCCTTTTTTAACAATTTTTTTTGTAGTTACATCACTTTTGCCAACGCCATCTTGTCGGACTGTTTAACTTATTTGTAAGATTTCATATTAATAACTCTGAGTTGAGTTTCAACTTAAAGAAAATGGTTTGTGAGTATACGTGAGAAACTTATTTTAACTATCTTTTGCTAGATGGCAGCTTTACAAGTAACCAGTACGATGTCTACATTAGTTTTAACTTCGAAAATAAGTTTAAAAGTTCTGAAGAATGGATCTGGAGACTGAAGGGGTATTACAGAATTCTTCTTTAACAATTCCACGTTAGGTGGCCACGTCAGTTTTATTAACGCCATCTAGTGGGTTTCAATTTTTTTTTAGTAATAACCCTAAATTTAGATTAAATGTTTTTTTTATTATTGGATACTTTGAGAAAAAAATCTTTTCATTTTCATGATTCCCTAAATAACAATTTTGCAATTGAAGAGCTGCTTCAATTTTTTTCAAATTGATTCTAATATCTTACTTGCAACAATTAGGGGTGTTGCAGTATATTGTAAGTTTCCTTCAGCGCCACCTAGCGGTTATAGACCTCAATCAAACATTTAACTTTTTTAATAAATATGAAAATTTTTAAGCGAGAGTAACAACTACGGGGACAGCGACAGTTCCGACAGTTACGCACGTGAGCAGCAAGTGAAGAAGGAAACGAGTATTTTGATTCAAAAACAGTTTGCTTTGAGACGCAGCGCTCAGGTTTGTGATTTAAATTCTTAAAAAAATCAATAACGATTTCGTTTCAGGAAGTTTCTCAAAAAACTGTTGAGAAATTATTTTCAGAACGAGCTAGAGTCACAGCCGCTGCTTCAACTTCCAGTAAAGTCAAAGGATTAACTTTAGCCACCAGAGAACAGTATTTATCGAAATTAGCCGAAGTATTGTTGGAGAATTACAGAACTGGAGTTGATGAAGAGGACCAAAGTATGGATGGGAAAGATATCGAGGATTGCGGAGTTGACTTGGAGTACGGCGTATTCGCCAAAACCACCAACATGACCATGTACAGAAGTTCTTTGGCCAAACTGGTTTGTTGCTTTTATTATATTTACTAACATTTGATTTAAATATATTGAGAATCGTTTTCAAATTAGTCGAAAATCCAAAATTACTTTTGTTAAATATTTTTTTGTTACCATTTTGCCTCTAGAAGAAATTTTGCGGTGCGCCTCTGGCCGAAATTGGTGATTTCGGTATTGCCAACATTGCGGGCGCTTAAGCGCTAGTTGGTTAGAACGCAACTGTCAAAATTGTCGATTTTCCTCGCAAATCGGGAAAATTCCGTGAAAATCCGTCAATTTTCTCGTGTATTGGTAGAAAATCAACATTCTGAAGTTCCGAAAGACGTCGTGAACTCGAGCGAAATAAATGGCCGTGAATTTCGCCCCGTATCCAGCACATTTCCGATCTATTTATAGCCGATGTCCTGTTGACACACATTTCCCGTTTTCAGATATCGAACATAAAACGAAACACCGGCGATAGAATCGTTCAAGAAGAACTACTCACGTTCCGGACGAAACCGGCCAAATATGAGACCATCGGGGACTTATTCAGGAACATCGAAAAGGAGCAACGGCAGAACAAACACGAAGAACAAGTAACAACCAACGGTGCGTTTCGAACAGCGAGACAAGTACTAGAACAACAAAGTGGAAACGCTACAAGCAAACAGAAAAAAATCAGCGAGTTTTTTAAAACACGCGAAGAAAGTGAGGTTAAATCAGACGAAATGGGCGAGAAGAAAACGAACTTAAAAAGTCTGTTTGGTGAGGAATCCGACGAGGATGCTAGTGGTAAAAACGATTTTTGTTCGTTTAAAATCAATAAAGACGGTGACGGTGATAAAATTGAAAAAAGTGAAGTTATTAAAACATTTAAAAAGCACGAGAGGAACCGCAAACGAAAACACGAAGAATCGAAACACAACCACAGCAATAAACGTCACACAAGTACGAAGAATGAAGAGAAATCGGGCGAGTCTTCCATCGAAAAAGAATATAACAAATTCGTCGATTTAGTCGATAAAACCAACGTTAACGAAGAAGAAACCGATAAAAAAGGAGGCGAAGAACAAAACGGGGATGCCACGAAAGCGAGGAAATTAAAGAAAGCGGAAATAGGCAATTTGGTTGTTAAATTGTTGACGCCGGCTTATGTTGAAAGGCGGTTTGAGTCTAGAGAAACTTTCAAAAGTACGGCACGAAACATCTCTCATGCCCTCATCGATAAAGGTTGATTGTAAATTGGTTTATATTTGATTGTTTATTTATTGTAATTTGCAGGTGAGGAAGAAATTAAGGAGTACGTGGAGAATTTTTTGAAGAAAAATAACGAAATTACGTCACAAACTGTTTTGTGAGGATGCAGAGACTTTGAGTGAAATTTCTATTTGATTTCGTTTAATTAAGTAATCGTATACAGTTGTTTTGTTGCTTAGTTACGTTTTTCGATTACAATACTTTAAAAGAAGCCAAATTTTGCTTGGTACCTCAAAAACGTTGACTACTTCAGATTTAAAGTTTTAGGTTAAACATGCAATTTTTATTAATATTTAAAGGTTTTTGGCCGAGAAGGAAGAATCGTGTCATACAGGCCCCCAATCTCATTTTCTAACAATTTAGCTAGCCACGATATGATTCGATTTAAGTTTGTTATTCGTTGTGAGCAATTTATTTAAAGCTTTCAATTTCACGTTTCATCACAACTGTGTTAATTTCTGCCTCATTTTTAGAAATAATTCCATTTCTCATTTTCTGTTTTTTAACGTTGTTAACAACAAAATTTCCTATTCAATCTTTTGATTGTTATTTATTTTAATTAGATTTCTAAAAAATTTGCAATTTGTTGCTTAACTTTGGTATTTTTACGCTGCTCACTGATTAGTTGGCACCCCTGTTCGGCTGTCAAATTTCAGTGCAAGGACGAGAGTGATGGGCGATTAAAACGTTAATAATCTTTTTCTACGCGATTCCAAGTGCTTTTTTTGATATTAAACGTCTAATTTAGCCACTAGTCGATACTTTGAAGTGTATTTGTACATAATTAGTGCCCTGTCCGCAGTGACTTGCCGAAAATAAATTCACCAAAATGGCAGCCACTAGGAGGTTACAAAAAGTGAGTATCCTCCTCTAATTACAGCTATTTCGTCAGCAATTCCACCTAAATAAGCAACAACAGTCTATATTGACCCAAGAGTCCAATTGTTGCTCCCTAATTGGTGAGGGGGCGGTCGTGCTGTCATTGACAAACCTGGATTGGTTAGGGTCGAAACCCTCTGAATTTTCCGCAATTAAACCGCAAGAAAAACCCAATGAGTCACTGTCAACCCTTAATCGATATCCTCGGTCCGCGAAGCTTAATTAAAATTCTTGGTTTTTAGGAACTCGGGGATATACGAAGCTCAGGTTTAAAGTCATTCCGAGACATTCAAGTGGATGAAACAAATATATTGACTTGGCAAGGTTTGATAGTTCCGGTAAGTCACGAATTTTTGGATATGTAAAAATTTAATGCGTTTTTTTGCAGGATAATCCTCCGTACAACAAAGGCGCTTTCAAGATAGAAATAAATTTCCCCGCTGAATACCCGTTTAAACCTCCAAAGATCAATTTTAAAACGAAAATTTATCATCCCAATATCGACGAGAAAGGTCAAGTTTGTCTACCGATTATTAGCGCCGAAAATTGGAAGCCTGCCACGAAAACGGATCAAGTTATTCAGGCGTTGGTCGCTTTAGTGAATGAACCTGAACCGGAACATCCTCTTCGAGCTGATCTTGCTGAAGAATACCTGAAAGATAAGAAGAAATTCACCAAGAATGCCGAAGAATTCACGAAGAAGCACAGCGAGAAAAGACCCACGGATTAAAAGGCAACACTGTGATTTGACTTAAAATTTTACTATCGCTCCACGATTCCTTTTCAGTTTTTGATTGGTGCATTATTTAGTCACGCTCTCGTCCTGTTGGTTACTATTGTGTATCCACGAGATGGCAGCATTGTTGCTATTAAATTAATTTTTTAGATTATTTTATAATGTTTTTCTTTTTCTTTATGATTATTATTTTACTGCAAGCAGAGGTTGTACATCGTGGACATAGATAATATATATTGATTATTTATCTAATAAGTTAATTTCTTCAATAAAGCGTAAATTTTATTATCCTGCATTCTGTTTTCGGATCCTTGATTTTCAAATTTGAGATCATGAGAAACGCCACGATTGGGTCACTTGCGATTTGACGTCACCCCTTACACTTGATCCTACAGTAATTTTTCGTACAATTTAGAAATGTTTTGATTAATTTTGTTTAAAAAAAGTTTGAACCCCCCCCACTTTTAATTTGTGAACGTCCCTCGTGTCACTGAAACGAAGCGGATAGTACCAACAGTGCGGCGCAAAAATTAGTAAACTAAACTTAAAATTCCAAAATGGCTGGTAAAGGTGAGTGCCCTCTAAAACTGTTTATTTACGCCTGAATAGGTTGGAATTACATTGCAGGGGCCCCCGAAACCGAAGACCAACACCGTCTGCGTTTTCAGGTTGAATTAGAGTTCGTCCAGTGTCTCGGCAATCCCAATTACTTAAATTGTAATCAGCAACATAACCTCAATTTTTGTTTACTAACAATTTCTAGTTCTAGCACAACGAGGCTACTTCAAAGACAGTACTTTTGTAAATTACTTAAAATATTTACTTTATTGGAAAGAACCGGAATATGCGAAATTTTTGAAATATCCGATGTGTTTATATTTTCTCGATTTGTTGCAATACGAACATTTTCGAAGAGAACTCGTCAATGCACAATGCTCCAAATTTATTGACGATCAACAGATTTTGTTGTGGCAACATTACACTAGAAGGAGGAGTAGATTGTTAACACCGACTAACGTCAATGGCAACGCAGAACAAAATCTTAATCAAGGACAGAGCAATGGACATGTTAATAATAAAATGGCTTGAATAATAATTAGTTACGATTTTTTAAGTTTAACTGTGATCTATTTGTTTTTAATCATAATATTTTGATACATTGTAAAAATAATAATAATTAGAAAAGTAATTGAATTCAAATTGTCTAATTACCTTAACAGTAGTTTGACCTACTGTGTCAAATCATCTGTTAAGTAACTGTAAATCAACAATTGTGATCGGTAAGTTTATTCGGTAACCTACTTTTAAAAAATAACAGTAAATCCGCCGCGTTTTCCACGTCTGAAACTTATTGAGTTTCAGTTGCTTAAATGGTAGTGCGCCTATATGTACGGTAGTCTCAATACACGATTTGTTTAATAATTATTGACATGGTTTGGTTCTCGATACCTTCCCCAATCAATCATTCAATAATTAGAAACGTTACAATAAAGTAGTAATTAGTGTTGTTAAAATTTTAGTACAAATAATGAGACTGTTTAAAGTGGTTGTTGTGATTTTGGTGGTGGCGGCGCTCTTCGGACTCAACGAAGCAAAGAAAAGACGAAAGAAAATGGTCAAATCGATGGTGTTACGACAAAGAGAAACCAACGCAGTTGATTTTATAAGGTAAACCAACCCCGTAAATAAAAAAATTACAAAATTCAAGTCCAAAGACCTGAAAATTAATTATTAATAAAATTATTTTTTTTCCACAGATTGACTGTGATGAGAGTCATTTACGGAGTTGCCACCAGGGTCGGTTTAGGGGAGCAAATTTCTGAAGCCCTTAACGGAGCTTTTGTACCTCCAGGAGTTGACGATTACGACTACGGCAGTTTCAATCTTTTCGATCGAGAGGACGATTACGATTATTAAATTAAATTATTATCAAATTACGAGTATTTAATTATTAAAAAAATTAATCAAAATCCGAACAATAGAAGTCGTCTCCGGCGTCACTTTTAATCATAACATCGACACTATTGTAACAACCTTTAACTTTCCGAACTAAATCTCCCCATAAACAAGTTGTTTGACAATTCGGACAAGTCCCTTCTACCGGAACATAATTTCCCTCATCGAGAAAACAATTCGAAAAACAAATTACGTGACTAACTAAATCACAATTATCATTCAAACAACTCATTCGAGTTTTACGTATTAAATCTTGACAAAAATAACATTTAGTTTCGTTTTTCGAAACGTTTGTTTGACTGGTTGTTGATGCTAATTTCTTACTGATAACCGGACCGTAACAAATCGGCATATGCATTGGGGGTGATTTCTAAAAAAACGATTTTAGTAAAAAATATAAATATTAAAAAATAATACTGGGAGTTCTCTTGAAAGTTCTTGATTTAACCAGCGAATCGTTAGAGGTAATCGGGTCCAAGGCCCAACTTGTAACATTTCCGATAAAACTCTTAAAGTAAAATCATAAACTTTTTCTTTGTTTTTCTTCCTAGAAACGTGTTGGAGTCTTCTGGAATTTTGGGGGTGTTGCCAGGCCCATTCGAACTAAATTAATTAAAAAATCAAACTAAATCGAAAACTTACTCGTAACGCGGTGATATCGTTGGGAAAACCGTGGATAATCATCGCCATTACCCTGGAAATTAATGGGGTTAAACGGGGGGTTGTTTGAGGTTCGGACTTACCAGGGGCCTCGGTTGCTGGTCTTCCAGGCACCCCCAGCTTTACGTCCTTTATTATGTTGTTTTATTCTGCGGTTAGGATCGACTGTATACCCTATGTAGATTCGTCCCAAATACTTCGGATTAGTGCAAAATAACAGGTAAACACCGTAAAAATTCTCGATTACATCAATTTCCATTTTGAGGTTACGTTTTTGAAATTAGTTTTGTTGACATTCTACGAGTCACGTGATAATTATTATTGGTACGCTTGCGCGAATTCATGGCGCCGAATTTAAATTCTTAAACAATTTCTTCTAGATTGAGTAAAGAGATTAATCGGAGCTCTTATTATGCTGTTTAATTCTGCAGTTAGAATCGATTACATAACCTATAGACGAGTTTTAAATACTTAAGATCACTTTAAGATAGCAAACTAATACCGTAAAAGTGTACGATTACATCAATTTTAATTATTTTTATTCTTGATATTTTGACAGTTAATAATCACGTGGGCATTTGTACAAATCTGGCGCCAAATTTGAAAAACAAAAGCATTTCTTTTAGATTGGATAAAGAAAGATAATTCGAAATTATTGTTTAAAGCCTTAGAGCGGATTACGGGTATTTTTTACGCCCCTCAATATGTTGGTTAATTATGCAATTAGAATCCACCACATAACCTATAGAAGTATTTTAAATTATTAAAATTACTTTAAAATAGCAAATAAATGACGTAAAAGTGTTTAATTTTAATCATTTTAAGGTTATCTTTTAACATTTTGACAGTTAAGTCACGTGCATTTGTAAAATTTTGGGGCCAAATTAAAAAAAAATAAAAGCAATTTTTTTCGAGTCCATAAAAAAATCTATCGGGGCTTGTGTTTAAAGGTTTAGGGCGCATTACAGGTATTTAGGTGCTCAATGTTTTACGCCCTTTTTTTCTGTTTACTTCTGAAGCTAGAGTCGACAGTACCACTTACAGAAGTGCCTTAAGTACTTAGGATTATTGAAAAATAACAGAAAATGGCTTAAATGTGCTAGATTACCTCAAATTTAGTCATTTTGAGGTTATATTTTGACATTTTGACAGTTAAGAGTCACGTGCACATTTTCCAGAATGTTGGCGCCAAATTTAAATTAAGACAATTCCTTTTAGACTAATCGGGGTTTGTGTTTAAAGTTTTAAGGCGAATTACAGGTATTTAGGTGCTTAATGTACCACTTCTAAGGCTTAAAATTACTATGAAGTAACAGAAAAATGGCGTAAATGTGCTCAGTTACATCGATTTTAATAATTTTGAGGTTATGTTTTGGTATTTTGACAGTCAAAAGTCACGTGAATTTTTTTAAGATTTGGCGCCAAATTTAAAAAAGAGCAAAAATAAAATTGAAATTGAATTCAGAGAACAGCCATGATATGGGCGTAAAAACGCTGTTTATTAATATTAATTATCAATCCGATAATACCTTTCACAAATCTCGCATTTCATTTCTAGTTCACATTTGAGAAGTTTATAAACTTTCGTTTCTCGCCTTGATTCTTATTTATGAATAATCCCATAAATTATTGATTAACGAATGCTCAACACTACAGAAAGATTTGCACCGATTTTATCTTTTTTTTGAACTCATTATTGCTTCTTTGTTATAAGTTAACTTTTTTTATTTCAACGTTTAGTAAACAAACAAATTAAAATCGAATGGAAATTTGTAATAATTTTTTTGGGTTATTTGTTGTAAATAAAGTCCAAACCTAAACAGGTTGAAACACTTAGAAGTAGCAAGTGAGTAATCAAAATTTTTTCTTGTTTAGAGTTTATAATAAAAACTCTCAAGAAGCAGATTTAGTGATTAATGAACGATTTGGATAATGAACAATATGGATAGTGAACGATATGGATGATGGATGCTGGATAATGATAAATAGAGAACAAATTTGGCGGCAAATTTAAAAAGAATTCGAAGGACAAAGTTAAAATTATATTTTGGGTGTTAAAACAATCAAGTTTATTAATTTTTAATCTTTTGAGCAATATTTAGAAACTGTAGCATTACATTTAGCAATAATCTTATAAATTATTAAAATTATAAATGTTTAAAATGGAAAAAGCGATTTGCATTGATTTTATGATAATCTGGACGCATTTTCTCAACTTTTTTTCTTACTTTATGATGTAGTAGACAAACAAAAAGTAAAACAAAATAGTTACAGAAAAGAAATATTTTGGAGTTTTTTGGAAATTCTTTCGTTATTTAGGTTTAATAAGAAAAATTATATGGATAATACACAGTATGGATAATAAACAATATGGGCAATAAAAACGTTATGAATGATGGATGCTGGAAAATTATGGCAGAATATAAAGATAAAATTTGACGCCAAATTTAAAAAAGTTGAAAGAAAAACAAAATTTACATTAAATTTTGGATATTATAGCGCTGTTTATTAATTACCAATATTTTCACAAATTTTGCATTTAATTTTCAATTCATAATTAAGCAGTTTGTAAACTTTCGCTTCTTGTATCGTTCTTTATGAGCAGTTCTGTTTAGCAATAATCTTATAAATTATTGATTAATGAATGTCCAAAACAGAAAAAGGATTTGTACCAACTTTACAATAATTCGAACTTATTATTGAATTTTTTCTTCAAAGTTTCTTGTATTATTGTTTCAATTCTTTGTAATAATTTTTAATATTTCAAAGACAGTTGTACAGGTAGCAAGAATTAAACATTTTACTTAAATACTTGGAAGATCTAAAAAACGGAATCATTTATTATAAAAGAGTCCCCACTCCCCCAAAATCAGATGTGGTGATTGATGAACGGTATGGATAATGAACAATATGAATAACACACAATTTAAATGATGAATGAATGATAAAATAATTGTTGAATAATTAAAAAAAATTGTAACAGATCGTGAACTTTTATCGATTTCTTTCAATTTTGCTAAATCACGTCAGTGGTCAAGAATCTTCATTACCCAACGGTTCTGGCCTCTAAATACGTCTTCATTTTTTTATTTACGAGATCAACACTTAAAAAGTTGGCGAGAAAAACAGACAATAAATTCGATAGATGGGATTTTCCAAAAATAAAAAAAATAACTAAAGCGACCACCTAGTCGAAACAGACTATTGCGCGCCGTTTGTACCAAAACATGGAATTTTTAACGGGTCCCACCTCGATTAGTCAATAACATGTAAATTTTTCGAAAAATCTCCCGATTTGACCTCGGATCGATGGACCATTTTCGAAAATCACCGAAAGTGATGGATCTTGCGTAATGTTGCGTGTCGGTTTCGCAGCCTCCACCTTCGATTGTGGGCCAATAAATGGCACATGTTGTAAGACCCATGAAAAATCCGAGTTGAGAGTGAAAGTTTCTCTCTTGCCCGACTAATATTGCTCAAGTATTCGCACATAAACAATCGACAATTAGTATGTGAGGTGCAGTCAAGTATGTACCGGTAATTGGCACAATGCACTTTCTTGTTATGAGGTCTGAGTCAATGAGGACGATAATGGTTTTGGTGGAAAAAAAATAATTTAACGAAAACACACTTGCAAGTTCCCCCTTACGTACGAGCTTTCCGAATTGGAATGAATATGTAATTAACGTCGAGAAGTGGGTTTGCGATGTTGATATTAGTAATGGGACAGGCGGGTTACTCTGCCACTTGTTTCATTGCAGGTACAAGAAAAGTGCAGTGTAGATTTTGTTGAAGTTCTTGGTCAGTGTTTGGAATTTATTGATTGGTGAGGAAATTATTTAAAGAAAATTTAATTACTTTTGGGATAACAATAAATTTTTTTTTATTATTAAATTAAATTATTTTAAAGCTTTTTCAAAAATCAAAATTTTTATTTAATTTTTTTTCGATGAACAACTTAATTATTTAGATTTATTGTTGCCAGTTTACAAAATCTCCAAAATTATTTAAACAACTTTTTCCTAACCCAGTTTAAGGCGAGCACTTTGTGTATTAAAAAATTGAGATTTTCCCAATTTTTTATTTTTATTTTTGAAAATAATTTAAAATTTTTGGAATTTTTTTAAATTTCCTTTTTCAAAAAATAAAATGTTTTTGTTACTTTTATATAGTTTTATTTATAGTAGGGCAAGATTTTATTATTCAAAATATTTTTTTAATATTTGAAGAATTTACACTGATTTCAGGAGACTAATTTTTTGATAAAATTTTTTAAAAATTCCAATAATTAATTGTCATGCAGTCTAGCATAAATTAATATAAATGTCAAAAACGTTCTCCCTTAAATTTAAAATATGTACACTGATTAGGTTAAATTTTAAGTAAAAAAATCAGTGATTTTGATAGATTTTTGAAATTGTAAAATTTTAATTCCTCAGATTCTATAGAATTTCTTTAATATACTTCGAAAGTTGATTCAAACATAGTAATCAAATTAATTTAATTAGATTTTTAAAAATTAGAATTTACACTAATTCTTCAAATTTTCCACTCATTTTTAATTACAAGTTTAACTAAAGTGGCATGAATATCAAGATTTTTTTTTAACTCTAATTCTAAAAGTTTAATTATAATTTTTTTAACATTTTAAAAGTTGTTTTGTAACATACATTAATTTAATTGACACATTTCACTAATTTTATGAAATTTTTCGAATATTGGAACTTATACAATTTTTCAAATTCTTCACTAGTTTTTTAATTTAGAATGAACTTTTTGGTACTTAATTTAAAATATTAGCAACTGATTGCGTTAAATATCAAAACATTATTTTCACTGATTTCATTAGTTTTTTTGTAATTTTGAAAGTCAGTTCGGAAATTCAGATTTTATAAAAGATTCAATATATTTTTAAAATTGGTTCAAACGACGTAACTTACACAAATTTAATTAAAATATTTTGCTGACTTTATTATTTTGGAAAAATTAAAACTTACACTGATTTTGACAAATATTGCACTAATTTTCAAAAATTCCATAATATATTATGTTCCGGTTCTTAAGTTTTCGCAATTATTTGCAACATTACTTCCAACTTAGGAGTAATTTTCAAAATTATTGTTCAAATCTTGAATATCATTACTGAAAAAATAAACGTTTTACACTGATTTTATTAATTTTTGGTATTTATAAAGATTCGGTTGCCCAAAACTTTTAGAAATATTTGAAGTATTTTCAAACTTTGTGCAAACGATCGAACTTACACTGATTTCAGTTATATATAATAAAGTAAAATGTCTTACACTGATTTTATTAATTTTTTGTAATTATACATATTTGGTTGCCCAAAACTTCTAGAAATACTTGAACTATTTTCAAATTTTATACAAGCGACACAGATTGTACTGATTTCAATTATATATAAAAAAGTGTGAAACATTACACTAATTTTATTAACTTTGAGTATTTGTAAGGATTTAATTATCCAAAACTTATGAACACATTGAAAATATTTTTTAAGTTTTTACAAACGACCTAACTTATACTGATTTCAGTAATATATAAAAAGTAAAATGTCTGAAACTAATTTTCAAATTTTGTGCAAGCGACTCAACATACACTAATTTTAACTATATATAAAAAAATGAAACGTCTTACACTGATTTTGCTATTTCTTGATCATTATAAGGGTTGAATTGCCCAAACTTATAATAACATTTATGACATTTTTAAATTTTATATAAACGACTCAACTTACACTGATTTCAATTATATATAATAAAGTGAAACGCTTTACACTAATTTTACTACTTTTTGATAATTATAAGGATTCGGTTGCAAAAAGTTATGAAAATATGTTTTAAGTTAGTACAAACAACTTAACTTACACTGATTTCAATTATATATAAAAAAGTGAAACGTCTTACACTGATTTTGCTATTTCTTGATCATTATAAGGGTTGAATTGCCCAAACTTATAATAACATTTATGACATTTTTAAATTTTATATAAACGACTCAACTTACACTGATTTCAATTATATATAATAAAGTGAAACGCTTTACACTAATTTTACTACTTTTTGATAATTATAAGGATTCGGTTGCAAAAAGTTATGAAAATATGTTTTAAGTTAGTGCAAACAACTTAACTTACACTGATTTCAATTATATATAAAAAAGTGAAACGTCTTACACTGATTTTACTCTTACTTGATTATAAATATTGAGGTACCCAAACTTATGATAACATTTAAGCATTTTTAAATTTTGTACAAACGACCCAATTTACACTGATTTTAAATATTATGTAAAAATATGAAACGTCTTACACTAATTTTATTAATTTTTGATAATTTTATGAATTTAGTTGCACAAACTTATGAAAATATTTTGTTAAGGTCGTATAAGCGACTTAACTTACACTGATTTCAATTATATATAAAAAAGTGAAATTGTCCTACTCTAATTTTATTAATTCTTGGAAATTATAAAGATTTGGTTGCCCAAAAGTTATAGAAATGTTTGAAGTATTTTCAAACTTAGTACAGATGATACGAATTACACTGACTTCAATTATGTATAGAAAAGTGTTTTATACTGATTTTATTAATTTTTGGTAATTATAAGAATTCAATTGCCCAAAACTTATGAAAACATTTAAGATATTTTCAAAATTTCTTCAAACGATCCAACTTACACTGATTTTAATTATATATAAAAAAGTGATACGTCTTACACTGATTTTTCTCTTTTTTGATAATTATAAAGATTGAGTTGCTCAAACTTATGATAATATTCAAGACATTTTTAAATTTTGTACAAACGACGCAACTTACACTGGTTTCAATTATATATAAAAATGCGAAACGTCTTACACTAATTTAATTAATTTTTGGTAATATAAAGATTCGGTTGCTCAAAAATTATAGAAATGCTTGAAGTGTTTTCAAGTTTTGTACAAATGACACAAATTACAAAGACTTTAATTATATATAGAAAAGTGAATCGTTTTATACTGATTTTAATAATTTTTGGTAATTATAAAAATTTAATTGCCCAACACTTATGAAAACATTTAATCAATTTTTAAATTTCGTAGAAATAACCTACTTACATTATATATAAAAAAGTGAAACGCCTTACACTGATTTTATTAACTTTTGGTAATTATAAGGATTCTGTTGTCCATACTTATAAAATTGTTTAATATATGAATAAATTTTTGTACAAACGACACAACTTGCACTGATTTCAATTATATATAAAAAGCTGAAACGTCTTACACTGATTTTAATTATATATAGAAAAAAATTCTTACACTAATTATAATAATTTTTGATAATTAAAAGGATTCAGCTGCACCAACATATAAAAACAAAAAGAAAAAAAATTGTACAAACGACTTCACTTACACTGATTTTAATTATATATAGAAAAGCTAAATGTTATATACTGATTTTATTATTTTTTCGTAATTATGCGGATTTAATTGCCCAAAACTTATGAAAACATTTAGGGAATTTTTTAATTTTGTACAACGACTTAATTACATTGATTTCAATTATATACAAAAAATTGAAACGTCTTACACAGATTCTATTAATTTTTAGTAATTATAAGGATTCATTTGCGCAAATCTTACGAAAATATTGAAGAAATTTTTAAATTTTATACAAACGACTCAACTTACACTGATTTCAATTATGTGTTATTAGTGAAATTGAATTTTAACGACTTTCCAAATTGAAACAAGAAGATTAGTGATCGGTTTCTATTTCAGTAAAGCAAATATGAACTAGCACAAATAATTTAAGAAATTTAACGAAAATTCTTAAAATTAGAATTTTGTCAAAGCTGATGGAAATATTTAATATATTTATAATTTTGAAAAACGATACAATTCTATTCAATTATATATTTAGGAAATTTATTATTTAACATTACAGAAAAATATTTTTAAGAACAATTAATTAATTGATTTTTTGTATCTGGTTTTTCAAATCTAAACAATTCTTGAAATTAGTACAAGTTTTGGATTCCAGTGAAAGAAATAATTTAAAACAACTGTTGATCACTGCATAGTAAGTTTTGATGTCAAAAAATTTGTAAAAGTTGTAAGATTAAATAGAAACTAATACAACTTAATAAAATTGTTGCAAATACTTGAAAGAATTTTATATAAAACTCCAGACCTACATTAATTTTTTTAAATTTCATATTGATTTTGTAAGTTTCTACAATTACTTGTAATACTACTCCAAATCTAGCAGTAATTTCAAAATTCTCTACTAAATTAAAAATATTTTAAATGATTTTGTAAAATTACCAAAATTAATCAAATCAGCTTAAAGTGTTTATTTATTATAAGTCAGTGAAGATATTGAAAAGCCTTGCCAAAATATTTTAAAATTTCCAACAAACGACACAACTTACACTGATTTCAAATATTTGAAGTTTTTTTGTTAAATAATTTTTAATAGAATTTGATAATAAAAATCAATTTAAAAAAAATTAGTAATAATATTAAAAATTCAAAAATAGCGCGATTTTTTGAAAATTTTCAAATTTTCGAAATTACTAACTGCTATTGTAGCATTAAAAATAAATTAGGGATCATCAGTAGAATTTCTGTTCTTGACATCTTTGCTTAAGAAATTTTTATTGGTGTTCTCAAAAAACCTGTATTCAAACCTCGTTTAATTATTGCTTAATTTCAAATAAACTCACTTAAATGTTGAGACGTCTACAACATAATTTAATACATTCCAACTATGAAAAAAAAAATTCTAACGTTATCTGGTTAAATTAAAATCAAATGAGTTCTTCACGAAATCGATAATAATTACTCCCGAGTAACAATAACGCTTGTAATCACTTGTCTGAGACATTCAATTTTCCCTAATAGTAAACCAATTAACAACAAACCAATTTGAAATTATTATGTAACATGTTTCGTTTTGTTACAAATTTTCTTCTGCAACGGAAATTAATGAAATTCGTTACTTAACAGCATTTTTTTTACCAAAATTTGTTTCGTTTTTTTTAATTGTTTCAAAAACAATGAACGACTTTCTCGTCCGAAGTAAAACTGGTAAGAATTCTTCAACGATTCAGGCAAATATTGCACAAATTATCGAACGCAGTTGCCACATGTCGCTATGTCGCAAAGATTATTGCACAACGAAACTGTTTCTCGATACCGTTCAAGATCTTGAATAAATTAAATTTAAAAAAATATTTTTAGGTGCCTCAAACATTAATTGATTCATTAACGATTTTTGCGATATTGAAAATTAGTTGTGTTAAGTGAAGTCAAGAACGTTTTGTGACTCAAGCGATTTATCTAAATTTGAAGATGCTTGAAAGGAGATGTGGCGCAATTATGCAAAATTTTATTAAATTTCAATTTTTATTATTGTTTTGATTTATTGACAATTATTTTAACTAATTCAGCTGCTTGTTGTAAGCGTAATCGGACACGCCGATGTTGCTGCAATAATTACATTAATTTTAAAGGAGGTCAAACGTTCGATATTGTGGAAATTATGAAAATGCAGCCAGAAGGGTTCAATTACGGTTCTAAAGATAGATTGAAGGACAGTTAAAAGTTTTTTTCTATTTTTGCAATAAGAGACACTTAAAATAGATTTTTGGTAATTTTAAAAATTTAATTAGCAAATTTCAAGAGTTTCCAAAATTAGAATTAATTTTTACAAAAGTCAAAATTACACTAATTTTACAATTTTTTACTGAAATAAGACGTTAATCCCAATTCTATAGAAGAAATGTATTTGTATATTCGTTATGGCAATTTCGAAAATAGTTACCCCAAATTTCTCTTTGATTCGATTAACAATTTTTTTAAATTTTCAGATTAAGTGCCTTAAAGTATTTTCAGCCCCATTATGGACGAATCTGCAATATCAAACTTTTATTCTGGACAACGCATCCTTGTAACGGGCGCCACCGGTTTTATGGGCAAGATCTTCCTCGAAAAGCTCTTGAGATCCTGTCCTGCAATTTCAACAATTTACCTACTAGTGCGAGCTAAAAAAGGAAAACAACCCAACCAACGTCTAGACGATATCATCAATTGTCCAGTAAATTGCAAACAATAAAAAGTTCAACCACCAAAAATTTTTTTTTAGATTTTCGACAAACTCCGCGACCAACAAAACAGCGAAGAATTATTCGAGAAATTAGTTTGCATTTCCGGAGACGTCAGCCAATATCAATTAAACTTATCAAATGACGACATGAAAACACTCCAAGATAACGTCACCATGGTTTTCCATATGGCCGCCAACGTCCGGTTTGATCAACCCTTAAAACCAGCGGTTTTACTCAACACAGGAGGAACCAAAAACTTGCTGGACACCGCATGCACTTTCGAAAAACTTCAAGTTTTTGTCCACGTTTCAACTTCTTATTGTCATTGCGACGAAGTTAAACTCGAAGAAAAGTTGTATAAAGCCCCCCATGACCCTAGGTAATTAAAAAAATAATAAAATAACAACAACAATTTTTTTCTTTTAGAAAAATCCTGGATTTAGTTTCCTGGATGAGTGAAGATCTTTTAGAGACTTTAACCCCGAAACTTTTGCAAAATTCCCCCAACACTTACGCTTACACTAAAGCTCTAACTGAACAATTAGTGGCGGAATATTCAAATCGACTACCCTTAGTGATTACAAGACCGTCAATAGTGACGGCAGCTTGGAAAGAACCAATTGCTGGATGGGTGGATAATTTGAATGGACCTACAGGGATTCTTGTAGGGGCGGGGAAAGGCGTTATTAGAACAATGCATTGCGATCCGTTATTGGAGGCAGATTTGGTTCCTGTTGATAGCGTTATCAACACTCTACTGATAATTGGTTGGAAAACCGGAATTTCTCCCAAAAGCAACGAAGTTCAATTCTACAACATCACCTCTAATCACGTAATTATAATTGATAGCGAAAAAATTTAATTTCTTTTTAGGACAATTCTGTTAGTTGGGGCGAATGTTTGGAGTTGGGGAAGAAACATTTTTTCGACAACCCTTTCAGCGTTTGTTTGTGGTATCCAGGTGGTAGCATCAAATCCAGTTATTTCCTCCACATGATCGCAGTCTTTTTTTTCCATATAATCCCAGCGTATTTAGTCGATTTCTTAATGTTAGCAACCGGCAACAAACCTTTGTTAGTATTTCCGTAAATACCCAAAATTAGTTACTAATTCACTTTTTTAGCTTAATCCGCACTCAAAAACGTATCCAAAGTGGCCTAGAAGTCCTCCAATATTACACGACGAAACCTTGGTTTTTCCATAATGAAAACTTTTCGAATTTGTGGCAAGAATTGTCTGAAATTGATCAAAAAGTCTTTTACACCGACCGGATTAAAATCGATTTTGATGAATATTTGCTTGCCTACGTTTTAGGGGCGCGCAAATATTGTATCCATGAAGAACCCGAAACTTTGCCTTACGCCAGAAAAGTTCTCAAAAGACTTTTTTATTTAGATTTAGCTAAAAACGTTGTCTTAGGACTGTTGTTTTTGTATTTTTTTTCGAGTTACGCTGTGAGTTTTTTAAATAGCATCGACCCACCTTTTTCGTACGGAAACAACACTCTTAAGCTCGTACACTTAAATAATTAAAAAACTATATTTAAGTAATAGTTAAGGCAGACAAAAATGTATTAATTTAAGAAAAAATAAATTAAGTTTACCACGTAATTGAATTTAATTGGATTACCCTAACTGGATCGTTGGTCGTTTTAAGGATTCGTTTTATATCCCTGTTAACTGTCATGGGAGGTGCTGATCTAGTTTTGTTGAAATATGTTTTGTTGATATTTTTGTTATTGTTTTACGTTTGAAACGTTGGCGATTCTGGATCGCCCCTCTCGTTGCTGCCACCCTTTGCCCGCAAGGGATGCTGCGTGAGATCAATAAATCGTCTGGGGATGAACGTCCCTGGATTTAAGCGTCTGGAAGATGTGACGTATAATAGGGAAAGTGCGAAATTTGCGTTAATTATCAATTATTTAAACATGTAGTGTAAAACTGTGTCGGTGTCATTTATTGTTTGTAGTCGCGATGGGAATGCTTAAGGGTTGGTTGTATTGCTTCCTATGGTATTCCAGTATACTGTCAGGTAAGTGTTTTAGAGCAAATTTATTTACCTCAAATAGCAAAATTTTTGTAATTTTGCAATCAAAACTAAATTTTGAAATTAATTTTGTTATTAACAACAAAATTTTGACTTGTGATGTTTCAAAATTTTTATCCTTCAAACTTATTAATTTTATCAAATGTCAATTAAATGTTTCAAAATTTTGATACTAAGTTTTCTAATTTTTATGACGTGTTTCCTTGCAGGATACGCAGGATTATTTTGCCCTTTGTTGCCCCTGATTTTCGTTTCGAATAAGTTGTACAGGTACTGCACTGATGCCTTGTTTACGTTTTGGCAATATTACCCTACGGTGAGTTTCTCATTCTTTCTTAGTTTTGTTTGTTATTTACAATTTTTTATTTGTTTGTACATTGTAAATAATAAATGTACTATTTCATATTCATTCCATTCATTTTGTGATTAACTTTAAATTATTCTAACGTTCATAATTTTTACATTTATTTACGTCTCACATTGTATTCCACATTCTAGAGCACGTTTTATAACCTTCCCTATCTGCAAACTCTATATCCTGTATACTAAATTTATAGTTTCATTATAATTAGCAAACTCTAAAATATTTTTAATTTTTGTAGTCTTAGTTACTTCTTCTGTATTGACTCTATAATCTATTTTTATATATTTTCTACTCTATATTTTACCACTTGTTCTCACAGTATTCTTAAAAACTCTACTTGCTAGTTGCTCTATATCTCACATACTCTATATTCTTATTTCCATTTGTTATCTACTTTCTACATGTTAAAGTAATTATTGTTATACCAATTTTTACTTCTTTTCGTTTTATGTTCAATTATACAGGCACTCTAGGTTTTACAAATTTTCAGTTATTTTAACCAGACTCTATACATTCTTAAACTTTGTTGCCCATATTATTCATTTATTCCTTTATTTCATTGTTTGCCTATAGAATTAATATTCTACACATTCCTTCTTTGCCTCTTGACTTCATATTTGTTCTATTCTTCTGAAGACTAGCGCTTACAGCCCTACTGTTCTCCATGACAAGTGTCTCTCCTTCTTGGTAATTTTTTTAAAACTCTATAACCTTTGGACTCTATATTTAATATTATATTTGCTCCTCACTCCCTTGCTTGACACTAAGTAATTATTTTAACAAACTTTATGTATTTTATTGTTCTTGTAGACGGTTTTAAATTGCACTTATGTTTCCTCTAGTTCTTAAAATAATTATTTGCTTCATGTTTTCAAGTTATTTTACTTTCTCAAAATCTATTCTCTTGTCTGTATATTTTTTAAATTTTGTATCGCCTCTTTTCTAAAAACTCTATATTTAGGATCTTTATATATTTTATTGTACTTTGGGTTCTCTATTCTTTTAATTATTTTAGAAACTTGATCTGTTATAAATTTACATTTTTTTCAATCTCTATATACTTCTTTATACTCTCGATTACATCTATTCTCTACTTACTGTTAACTACTTCTTTAACATGTGTTTTTTATTTTTTTATATACCAGTTAATTAATTTAATGCATTTTATTATTTGAAAACGTCACCTTTCACTTCTATTTAATTTTTTTCAAGTCTCTATACTCCTATATTCTTGATTACTGATTACTCTACTTTCAGTATTTTAAATTATCTATTAATTTGTTTTTTTTTTGTTTTTTTTTCCAATTACGCTCTATGGTTTATGCTTTTTACATATGTCTCTTTATTCCTTGAATTATATTAGAAACTTGGTTCTTGACAATATCACTTTTTTCTCTCTAAACACTACTCTATACTCCCATTTACATCTAATTTAGTGGCAATTGCTACTTTAGCCTAATTCTTTTTATTATTTTTTTTCAGTATTATCTTGACATGCTTTATATCCTTTAAAATTTCTACACTTCATCTTTATATATTTTTGATCTTCTTTATCAAGACTGTCACTAAATTTCTCGGTATTGTTTTATTTCTATAAACTCTTCATATCGTTCTTTTCTACTGTTTAATTAACTTAATACATTTTATTATCTTTACCTTCACTATTTTAAGCCATCTATCAATTCCATGAGTTCTATACTCTATAACTGTTACTTTCCAAATTTATATTATTAATTTGCTCTAATTTTTGTTGTTTCTATATTCTCTCTATATTGAATACTCTCACTTAATTATAATCTTTCTTTACCCCTGCTGTATTGTCTTCACATGATTTATATATGGATTTTTAAGATCTTTTTATCAATATTTGTTTTGCCTCTATAATCTCTCTATATAGAAACTTTTTTGTTTTGCTTCCTATTTTTAATCTTTCTTCACATTCAGTTAATTTTTTTCGACACTCTATACTCTACTATATTTTACTCTATTTTATAATTTTCTAGGTTTTGCTTCAATCTTAGTATTATATTCTCTTAAATTTCATAGAGACTGTTTTCGGTATACTCAGTTAACTTTCTTTAGATTCTCTATAATTTTTCAACTTTATACTCTAAATTACATTCACTCTTCACTTCTTGCTAACTGTCATTTTAACTGGCTTCTTATGCTCTGTAGTTTTAATATTTTATTTTTATCTTTATGTTTTCAAATTTAATATAATCTGTACTTTCTATATTAGTGTTGCTTCTACATTTTCTTATTCACTATTGTTTATTGTATACAAATTTTTTCTATACACTTTAGTTGTATTTTTATTTTTTAATCTCCTTGAGACTGTTTGAATTATTTTCTACTAAGTCTCTATAGTACTTTATTTTACTCTTCTACCTTTTTGTTAAAAATCTATCTACACTCTGCATAGTATTTTTTCTACATTCTTAACTTTTAAACAACTACAGTTGCCTCTAGATTTTGTTATCTTTTATTACCTCTTCTCTTCGAACTATATAGTTTTGTTTTTTTGCTCTCTCTACTTTACCTTTGGTCCAATTATTATTCAACCAATGTCTTTTCTTCATATTTAGTTTATATCTTTATGTCTCTCCTTGTACACAATTATCTCAAAAGAATATATTTTACATAGTCTCTACATTTATTGTGCCTTATATTTGTATGTTTTCCTCACCGTTTCACTTTTACTTACTTTATTATATTTTAGTTATTTGATATCTATATGCTTACTCTACTTTGAATCTTCTCTAGCTCTGGGTTTATACTTTTAACTACAGATATTCTCTATTCCCCGTATTATAATGTAAATATAATTTCAATTTGACAATTATTTTATATGATCTTTATTGATTACTTTTCTCTAGAGACTCTATATTTTACATAGTCTTTACACTTACTTTATATTTTTATTACATCCACACTTCTTAACTTTAGTTTACTTTATGATTCTATACTCTAAATTTTTGACTATTTTTTTAGGTGTCTTAAATCATTATTTCAGGGGACTCCTCTATGCGCTCACACTCTATTATTTCTATAGTTTGAATACTCAACACACCTTACTTTATATTGATTATACTATTAGCTTTCAATAATTTTTGTAATAACTACTTTCCTATTGTATTTTCTCTTTTATTTTACTTTGTTTATTAGATCTCTATATTTGCTCCTCTACATTGAATTCTCTCTAGCTTTGGCTCTATGTTTATAACTGCAACTATTCTCTACTTTCCGTATCATTATATAAATATAACTTCAAGTTTATATTCAATAATTTTTACAGACTCTATATAAGTATATAGTCTATACATTTATTGTACTTTCATTTTCTTAAAATTTCTGTACTCTATATTTTTGACTGTTACTTTATGTGTCTTAAATTAATATCTCAATGGACTCTTCTATGCTCTCACATTCTATTATTCCTATAGTTTGTATACTCTATGAACTTTACTCTATATTGGTTCTACTATTTGTATTTGTTTTCTATAATTTTTGTAGTCATTACTTTCCTATTGTGTTTCTTCTTTCATTTTACTTTGTTTATTAGATCTTTATATTTTTTACTCTATCTTGAATCTTCTCTAGTTTTGGCTCTACGTCTTTAACTACAACTATTCTCTATTACCTGTATCATAACATAAATGTAATTTTTACTTGGTTTTCTTTTTATATAATCTTTATATTCAATTATTTTTACAGACTCTATATTTCACATAGTCTATACATTTATTGTACTTTCAATTTCTTAATATATCTGTAATCTATATTTTTGAGTGTTGCTTTATGTGTTTTAAATGAATATCTCAATAGACTCGTCTATGCTCTTACATTCTATTATTCCTATAGTTTGTATACTCTACGCACTTTAATCTATATTGTTTCTACTATTTGTATTTGTTTTCTATAATTTTTGTAGTCACTACTCTCGTATTGTGTTTTCTCTTTTATTTTACTTTGTTTATTAGATCTTTATATTTTTTACTCTATCTTGAATCTTCTCTAGTTTTGGCCCAATGTTTTTAACTAAAACTATTCTCTACTACCTGTATCATAACATAAATGTAATTTTTACTCGGTCTTCTCTTTATATAATCTTTATATTCAATTATTTTTACAGACTCTATATTTTACATAGTCTATACATTTATTGAACTTTCAATTTCTTAGTATTTCTGTACTCTATATTTTTGGGTGTTGCTTTATGTGTTTTAAATTAATATCTAAATGGACTCTTCTGTGTTCTCACATTCTATTATTCCTATAGTTTGTATACTCTATGCACTTTACTCTATATTGGTTCTACTATTTGTATTTGTTTTCTATAGTTTTTGTAGTCAATACTTTCGTATTGTGTTTCCTCTTTTAATTTACTTTGTTTATTAGATCTTTATATTTTTTACTCTATCTTGAATCTTCTCTAGTTTTGGCTATATGTTTATAACTACAACTATTCTCTACCACCTGTATCATAACATAAATGTAATTTTTACTTGGTCTTCATTTTATATAATCTTTATATTCAATTATTTTTACAGACTCTATATTTCACATAGTCTATACATTTATTGTATTTTCTTTTTCTTAATATTTCTGTACTGTTGCTTTATGTGTACTAAAATAATATCTTAATGGACTCTTCTATGCTTTCACACTCTATTATTTCTATAGTTTGTATACTTTACACACTTTACTCTATATTGGTTATACTATTTGTATTTGTTTTCTATAATTTTTGTAGTAATTACTTTCTTATTGTTTTTTCTTTTACATATTAGATCTCTATATTTTTTACTCTACCTTAAATCTTCTCTGGCTTTAGCTCTATATTTTAACTACAACTATTCTCTACTTCCCGTGTCGTAATATAAATATAATTTTAACTTTATATTCTATTATGTTTACAGATTCTATATTTTACATAGTCTATACATTTATTGAACTTTGATTTTCTTAATATTTTTGTGCTCTATATTTTCGGCCGTTGCTTTATGTGTCTCAAATTATTATATCAATCAACTCTTCTATGATTTTACACTCTATTATTTTTATACTTTGTATACTTTACACACTGTACTCTATATTGATTATACTATTTGTTTTCTCTAATTTTTATAGTCACTACTTTCCTATTGTTTCTCTTTTACATATTGGAGTTCTATATTTTTTACTCTATCCTGAATCTTATCTAGCTTTGGCTCTATGTTTTTAACTACAACTATTGTCTACTTCCCCTATCATAATTTAAATATAATTTCAACTTTATCTTCAATTATCTTTACAGACTCTATATTTTACATGTTCTATACATTTATTATATTTTGATTTTCTCAATATTTTTGTACTTTATAATTTTAGCTGTTGCTTTATATGTCCCAAATTATTATCTTAATCGACTCTTGTATACTTTCATACTCTATTATTTCTATAGTTTGTATACTCTGCACACTTTACTCTATATTGATTTTACTATTTAATTAAATTATTCTCTATTTCTCGTATCATAATATAAATATAATTTCAACTTTATATCTAATTATCTTTACAGGCTCTATATTTTACACAGTCTCTACATTTATTGTACTTTGATCTTTTTATTATTTCTCAAGTTTTCACTTTACTCTATATTGTTTACACTGTTTTCTATAATTTCTGTAGCCTCTACTTTTCCATTGTTTTGCTTTTTATAAAAATTACTTTTCTTCGAAATTTTCTATAGATTACTCTATATTTTGATATCTTTAGGCTCTATAATTGTTTTTGTGATTTACTCGTTTCTACTTTAAACCACTTTTTTTCTATAAACTTTATATTTTATATTTTTGTGTTTTTCTCTAGGTGCTACTAGAGTTGCTTTGTGGATGCGACATCCAAGTTTCCGGTGACGTCATTTCGTCATCGGAAACGTCGCTGTTGGTGATGAACCATCGCACCAGAACCGATTGGAATTTTTTATGGCCCACCGTGTACCATTGCGTGGTTGGCCGCAACCGTTACAGATACTCCACCAAATTCATCTTGAAAGACCTCATCAGACACATTCCGGGTCCAGGTCCGTACTCAAAAAATCCAATTTTTTTTTAATAATACCAAAAATTTCAGGTTGGGTCATGCAATTGGCTTGCTTCATCTACATCAAACGTTGTTGGATTTCCGATAAATTAACTCTTCAGAAAGCCGCCAATTACTTTTCGGATCTTTCCTACAAATATTCGATATTGGTGTTTCCTGAAGGTACCGATTTTACTCCAAGTACCAAAAAGAAAAGCGACGCTTACGCCGACAAACATAATTTGCAACGTTACGATTACGTTCTTCATCCAAGAACTACCGGTTTCGCTTTCTTAGCTCAACAGCTTTTGGCGAAGAAAGCTCTCGATGCGGTTTATGACGTTACTCTTGTTTATCCCGACACGGTTCCACAGAACGAAAAAGTTTTGTTGCGAGGCGAATTTCCGAAACAAGTCAAAGTGCATTTGGCGAGGTACCCGAGTACTGTATTACCGAAAACTGAACAAGGTTTGAAGGAGTTTCTGGAGAAACGCTGGCTGGACAAGGAGAAGATTCTGAAAGAGTTTAAGGTGACCGGTCAGTTTCTTCATGGTCGTATTCTGAAAACTGAGAAACCGTTTGAGTTGATTTCGGCGTTGATTTTTTGGTCGGTACTGCCATTTGTTGTTTTGTATTTGTTTTTGGTTGTTGATTGGTTTAGGAATTTGGTGGTTGTTCATACTGTGTTTTTGGTGGTGTTGAATTTTTTGACTGATGGTTTTCAGAATTTTGAGATAGGTTTGTATACTTTGAAGAAGAAGATCTTTGGAAGGGTGATCTAGTTTTGACTGTGTGTACCTTAAAGCAATCATTTTTCATTAGGTGTTTTAGAAAACTTGTTGTTTCTTGATATATGTTTTACTAATTAATTAGGATCAAAGTGAATTCACGTGCCAAAATGATGTACATAATATTTAAAATAATGTAACTCTATTTATTGTAACCTTTATTGTACTATTAATAAATAAACACCAAGTCAGAATTTTTTTCAGTACCACCCCTTAATAGCACCAACTCTTTGTCAGCAGTAGTTCTTCCCGATTATAAGGATTTCTCACCTCACGTTCTTAAAAACAATTTTTATATTTCCTTGTCTTCTGACAACTTTACTTGGTACTTTGGTACCATCTCTCAAACATGATGGTTCTGGATTTCTCTCTTTTGACTGTTCTTATCATTTTCTTCCACTTTGGATACAATAACCCATTTATTGCAAAAACATAGATTCAAGAGAACCCCCGGTACTACCCCCTCAAGTTGATAAGAATTCTGCATTTTTAATCTAAAAATTTACTCTCCTATAACAAACTTGTTTGTCTTCCATTTTTAGAGTCTTAAATCAATTTTCTACATTTGGTACCACTTTTTAATAATTTGTTTTTCCCCAATTCTCTACTATCTTCATTCAACTTTTGAAGAGTTTTATTAATATTTATGACATCATTTTGCTTCTTTCTTATAGCAGACGTAAATAAAGTTGTACAATCGATTTTCCAGGGACTACCAGTACCATCGTTTTTCGCTTAGAAAAATTCTAATTTGATAACTTCTTGTTCTTGACTTATCTACTCGCGGTTTCCAATTATTTCCTCCAACTAGTTTTTCTTTTGATTTGTTTTAGTACTTATTTCTGTCAATATATTGATTCTATCTAAGTTATGTTGGTAACAAAAGGAGTTGCCAAAATGGTCGGTACTGTCCAGTACTGCTTTACTTACTTGAGTTTACATTTTTCTCTGACTATATACGGTTTTATTTTATTTAGTACCATTTACTGATAAATTTATGAATTTAACAACTATCAGTACCACACCTCTCTTTAGAATTTTTTTATTTCACATGTTTTTTTTTATTAATAGTGGTAGATTCTTTTTGACAGTAACAGATTTGTTTAAAATTTGGTACTGGTTCGTTTCTTATTTCTCTACTTCTCAAGTGTTCCTGTTATTTAGTTAACAATAGGTTTTAGTACCAAGTTACATTTTGAGCTTACAATGGAAGTAATGAAAGGTTTCTTGAAAAAAATGGCATTTCAAGAACCATCAATAGGTACTTCCGCTTCCTGTTTAAAGATAATTGCCACATTTTCATTTGGTACTACTTTAATTATTATATTTTTTAAACGATCCTTCATTGTCTGTTTTTTAACAACAAAGTTGCATAAAAAGTTACATAATCTATCTTCCAGGTACCACAAGTACCTTACCATCTAGAGAAATTTCTCATTACATAATTACATGTATTCTTGCTTACAGTTTCAATGTTCCTTGATTCCTAACCATAACAGTTTCTACTTAAATAATGGTACTACATCCTGATCTTGTCTTCACTTAATTTACTTGCTCTTATTATCTTTTTCACGAAAGTACTTTATTATGCTAATATTTTATTTCAGTATAAAAAAGTACTTTGAAGTTTATTGTAGAATAGGAATTAGCTCTTTGCTTGTTTCTCTACTTCTCAAGGTTTTTATTATTTAGTTGACAATAGATTATAGTACCAAGTTACATTTTGATGTCAACAATAGAAGTAATGGAAGATTTCTAGAAAAAAATGACATTTCAAAAACCACCAGTAGGTACTTCCGTTTCTTGTTTAAACATAATTGTCACTTTTTCATTTGGTACTGCTTTAATTATTATATATTTTAAACGATCCTTTATTGTCTGTTTTTACCAGCTACCACAAGTACCTACCATCTAGAGAAATTTCTCATTATATAAGTTCATGTATTGTTGAAAACAGTTTCTATGCGTCTCTGATTTCTAACCATAACAATTTCTATTTAAATATTGGTACTACATTCTGATTTGGTCTTCTCTTAACTTGCTTACTTTTATTATGTTTCTCCCAAGAGCTTTTAATACCTAATTGTGCTAATTTCTTATTTCGAACTACATAAGTAAGTAATCTGAAGTTTATTGTAGATTAGGAACCACATGTATTTTTACTTTTTCATTTGGTACCAAGTTCTTTATCATATTAACAAGTTTTTGCTTTCTCTTTAAAACAATTTCTTATTTTATATCTATATATGGTTTTAGAACCAGTTTTCATATCTCATTACTTCCTTAAATTAACAGATTTTATTTAAAAGTTGGTACCACTTTTTGATAAATTTCTGTACTTTACTAGTTTTTTAGTTTCCCTCTAATTGCATTTCTGACCTTATTTTCACCAAATTTAATTTGATTTTAATGTAAATAATAGAAGTACCTACTTATCCATTTTCTTGTTGGTACTTTGATTACTATATTTTGACCATAAATATTTTTTTTTATTCTGCCATTTCTATTATTATATTTTCTAGATAAGTCCTGTTAGTAACACCAGTAAATAAAAATCTGTATTATCTTATAGGAACCTAAAGTACCACCTATTACCATCTAGAAAAACCATTTGCTTCTTACTTGTTTTCTTTCTCTTCAACTCTTCTTTTTATATTTCTTCCAACAGATTTTAATACCCAACTATAGTACCATTTTATCTCGATATCGAACAATAATTTCACTTCTTTTAAGAGAATTGAATGCATTTTCTTTGCTCATAAATATTTTATCTACATTTAATACCACTTCTATTATTATATTTGATAAATAATTCAAAATTTTGGTGCTAGTCCATAATCATTTTTTCTAATTCTTTACTTAGGTTAATTCTTGCTTCTAGTTCTTCTTCACAATTGTCTTCATTGTTTCTGTAATAAGACTATACTTATGGTACCACTTGGTTTCATAGTGAATAACAAAACAAATACTAAGCTTCTTGTTGGTGGTACTTCTTTTCGTTTCAAAAAACTTTTCCAAAATCTATTCCTTTTCTAAAGATATACTTACTTCACCTGTTTCTGTTCCTTTTTGCCTTTTCATTTGGTACCACTTTTTCTGTTCTTTATTGCCTCAATTTATTTCTTTTATACCTATTTAACTTTTTAGAAAATCCTTTTGCTTTCTGGCTGGTTTCAAAATTTTGGTACTACTCCATGATAATTGTTTTGTTTTTCCCTTATGTTTATTTTTGTTTCTGATTCTTTCTTAGAATTCTCTTCATTGATTTTATAATAAATTTTGGAATGTATTAGTGGTACCACTTGATTTTGTTGCACGTAATTGAACTATTATAACTATTATAACAGATCTCCATTAAAAAAAATATTTACTACGTGTTTCTGTCTCTTGATCATAAGTACTTTTTCATTTGGTATCACTTTCTTTCTTCTTTATTTTCTCCAATTATATCTTACACATCTATTCAAGTTCTTACAAACAGCTTCTAACTCTTTAGGCTTTTTGCTAATTACTTTATCTTGTTTCAACATGTTGGTACTACTCCCAAACAATTTTTTTCATTTTTTATTTATGTTTTTTTGGTTTCTAGTTCTTCCTACAACTCTTCACTTCTTTTATAATAAATTTTAGAATATATTTGTGGTACTATTTGGTTTTGTCGCACATGACTTATTGTCAGTGGTACCTCTTCTCGTTACTGAAAACGATTCTAACATGTATTCCCCTTCTAAAAATATTCAACATGTCTTTGATTTCTTGATCATAATTAACTTCTCGTTGGTACCACTTTCCTTGTTCCTTATATTCTACAATTACTTGTTTCAGGTCTATTTTAGTTTTTAGAAACAGCTTCTAATTTCTTATGCTTTTTAATAATAGCTTTTTCTAATTTTAGAATTTTGGTAGTACTCTATAATAATTTTTTCTTTCCTTCACTTATCTTTATCCTTGATTTTGGTTTTTCCTTACAACTGCTTTCATTAATGTTATAATAAATTTTAATAAACTTGTGGTACCACTTAGTTTCGTCGCACATGACTGAACCAGCATTATGTTCATTGTCGGTGGTACCTTTTCTCATTCTTAAAAACTATTGTAACATATCTCCCTTTCTAAAAATATTCACCACGTGTTTCTGTTTCTTGATCACAAGTACTTTTGCATTTGGTATCACTTTCTCTGTTTTTTATTTTCTCCAACTACTTTATAGAAATTTCTTTAAGCTTTTACAAACAGCTTCTAAATCCATATCTTTTCTGATAAGCACTTTATCTTGTTTAAAAATATTGGTACTACTCCCTAATAATTTTTTTCTTTTTCTCTTATATTTTTTTTGGTTTCAAGTTCTTCCTTACAACCCTCTTCATTTCTTTTAGAAAGAATTTTAGAATTTATCCGTAGTACCACTTGGTTTCGCAAATGACTGAACCAACATTAAGCTTACTGTCGGTGGTACCTCTTCTCGTTCCTGAAAACTATTCTAACATGTATTTGTTTTCTAAAAATATTCTCCCTGTGCTTTGTTTCTTGATCATATGTGCTTTCTTATTTAGTACCACTTTTTCTGTTCTTTATTTTTTGCTATTATTTCTCACAAATCTATTCAAGTTTATTCAAACAGTTTCTAAATCCTTATGGTTTCTAATAATCACTTTTCTTGTTCCAAATTTTGGTACTACTCCATAATAATTTTATTCTCTTCTTTACTTGTGCTTCCATCTGTTTCTAGTTCTTCCTTACAACTGCCTGCATTGCTTTTATAATAAATGTTTGAATATACTTGTGGTACCACTTGGTCAGTAATACTTCTTTCAATTCCTAAACACTCCTCTAACATGTATTGCTTTTAAGAAAGATCTCCAAGTGTTTTTGTTTCTCAATCATAAGTAGCTTTTTGTTTGGTACCACTTTTTCTGATTTTTCTTTTTTCTTTTTTCTCATTACCTGCTTTAATACTAAAATACCATTTAGCTTTTGTGTTAAAAATAAAGGTACCCAACAGAAAGTTTTTCGAAAATTTGGTCGGTACTACTATAATAACTAGACTTTTATTAACTTATTGAACAAACATTAGATATGACACAATTAAATAATGAATATGTGCTATAGGTGGTTCCTAAGGGGAGTTACCATCCATTTATTAACATAATGAAGAAAAACGAAGACAAAAACGATTTTAACCAATTTGTCCACGACCCACATCCTGCAACAAAAAAATTAATTTAATTATTTTGGTGGTACCAAACCAACGAACACTTTCATGTGTCTATTAGCAGCCGGAATCGTATCGTCGGTTTCCTTCAAGTTATTGACTCTAACAGTATGAATGCAATCACTCAAATAATTCTTCAAATTCAGTTCTTTTGGAATTATTTCAAACATTTTTTTTTCGGTACTATTCATTGCTTTCATTACTTCTTCTTTAAGAGAATTGCTAAAATTCCATGGTTTTGTAGTGTAAAACTCAAACATTTCCCCCCCTTTTTGAATACGTCTCTGGATTTGGTATAAACTAAAAAGAACTAACGGTACCACCTTTCGAAATTTCAAAAAGTACTTACATCGGTTTGTAACCTAAAACTATCAATAAAGCGTCTATAAAAATAGCTGGAATTAGTTGTAGTAAAATAAAGCAAACGTTGTGAATCCATTTGGAACTCTTAAGAGAACCACCAGGGTACCACACCACACCGTTAAAAGGTAGTACGTTGTAAATAACGTCTTTTCCGGTTTCTATAAGTTCTTCCCAAGTGAAATTGTATTCTGATGACGAAGTCACGTTAAAAACTTTTTGATTTCTGAAATTTTTTTTTAGTTTTTTATTTAATATTAGATAGGAAGTGGTACTTATTAATGTTGAGATTGTACCATGTGGCTAAGAGAAATCCGTTTATGGCGTAATCTGCTGGTACGAAATCGGCGTAATAATTTCCAGTAACGTACATAGTTCTAATTATTCCCTTTCCGGCACCCACAAACAACCCCATGGGACCTTGCAGGTTGTTACACCAACCCGGAAGTGGTTCTTTTAGGGTGGGACAAACTAAAAACTGAAAATTCTTTTTCTACACTAAACCACTTAAAATAGCACCAACCAATTGATGGTCTAACAATGATTGCTGGTAATTTATCCATTTGTTCCACCACTAACCCTTCAGCTAATGCTTTACTGAAAGTGTAGGTGTTAGGACAATCGCCAAGAAGTCTGAAATTTTAGTAGTTGATAAAAATTTTGATTTATTAATTTACCAATATTACTTTTTGGTTATTGTTTCGTCCTCTTGTAACCAATTGATGCTATTGATAACTTCATGGGGGTTAGCAGGAGGTTTGTAGACTTTTTCGTATAAAACTTTTTCTTTTGGATAAGCATAAGCTGTAGAAACGTAAACAAAACTCTGCAACATAGTAATTTTTTTTTGTGAAAGTCTATTCTGTAACTGACCTTAAGCTTTTTGCATTCATTGGCTAGATTCAACATATATTTGGTACCTCTGGTGTTCATGCGAGTTGCTGTTTGAATGGAATCATCGAACCTAGTAGTGGCAGCCATGTGATAGATGAATTCTACTTCGTTTTGGAGAATATTTCGATTTTCGAGTGATAAAGCCAAATCAACTTCATTGACGTCACCTGGGATGATTTTAACATTTTTGAGGACGTTGGGTTTTTGGGCTTTTAGAACGTCAAAGAGCTAAAATAAATAAATTTAATCTGCCTTCAAAATTGCAACGTTTTAAAAAATTTAGGAGAGCTAAATGTTGAAACAACGTCGTTTCAACGTTATATGCAATACATGAGCAACGTAAAACAAACGTTATATCTTTTTTACTTATAAAAGAAACAAAGTAGCCAACGTCAAAATTTACATATTTAACAAAAATATAACCTCATATCAACGTTATATGCTTGTTGATATATTGATATTAAAAATATTAAATTTTACGCACGTTCTTACTTTACTTCTAACGTTAACAATAAATAATCACAAATAAAATGCAAAATTTTGACGAGTTAAATATCTATGCAACGTTATACTAACGTTAAATGCGGCGTGATAAATTATTTTTATAAATTTCGCTTATTTTAGAAAAATAGTAATTAGCAAATATTAGAATTAATCATGATTAATACGCAGCTAATATGTCTGTTCGTTATATAAATTTGATATAGAACTTCTTTGTTGACGTTACAATTTTATTTTTTAAAGAAAATTCTGGACTTATATTATTATCAACGACCAAAATCGTTATATTACCAAAGCACAAAGCAAGCAATAATACAACGTTATACCAACGTTATAAGCTAATTGGTAAAATTATAACTGAAAAGTTGTCCATCAAGAAAATTACATAATTATTATGTACATGTAGAGTCTAAAATTTTGAAAAGATGAACGTCAATACAACGTCATATCAACGTAATACAGAACTAGGTAGCAATCCAAGTTTAATAATGTTATGATGTTACAATGCTCGTCAGAGAATGTTTTAAGTGATATCTTAAAATTAATAACAAATAAGTAGTTATTTTATGCAACCTGTCAACGTTATATGTTATCTGGTAAATAGAAACTAACTAATTTTTAAGTTATTTGTATTTTTCCTTGATAATTATTGATGATATGTGGCTACTATATATAAACATTTTAATATTTAAAAGAATTTTTTAATAAAACGTACTTTCAACGTTATATTGTACTCGGTAAATGTGTGTTATTAAATTTAGAACGTGTTAAAATATATTAGAAGGCCTCTTGATAACAAATAATTAGGTAAATTTTAAGTGAAGCAAAATTTTGGAGAAAAACATCATACCAACGTTGCTTGCTGCTTAAGATATTAATACTATAAATATCAAATTCTTAAAAACATTTTTACTTTATATTCAACATTAGCAATAAATAAATATATGATAAACTTTTGAACAACGTGAACGTAACTACAACATCATATGACCGTAATATAAAATTTTGGGCCATCTAAGTTTTATAACGTTAAAATGGTGTGAAGATTCTTGAATCATATTTTAAGTGTATTTTACAATTAACAACAAAAAAATATTTGCTTCATACAGCAACGTTATATGCTACTATTTGAAAAACGTTTTTGATTTATTTATAATTATTAACAAGTATCCAGCCAAAATACAGATAAAACGCTAAAAAGACTACACATTAAAAAATCACTCTAACTGTAACTTGCATATTACATTGTTATAACGTTTTATAACAACGTAATATGCAACTTATTGGATTGATATAATAAGTTTTTCAACAGTTAAAAGTTAATTTAAGTTTAATTTGATCAGTAGTATTAAATATGTCACAGGCGCGTTTAGTTTTGGAGAAGTTAACGTCACTGCAACGTTATATTGATTTTAAAAGTTCTATACATTTTTAAAACAAAATTAACATTTATAATAAAAAATGAATTCACACACAAAAATAATGTTAATTAAAAAATAAGAGTTATTACAACGAAGTTGCAACGTTATATTTAAAGCTAGAATTGCTCAAATGAATTTTGCTTGTATTACAAAATCAATATTATAAGTAACAAAGATTTATAAGAAGCACTCGAGTGTTTTGCAGGTAGAGCAAAGTTTCTTGAAAAGTCAGAATGACGTTATAACAACGTAATATGCAATTTGGTAAAATGTTGCCATAAACTTTTTCAAAGTGTTTTAAATTTATTATTAACAAAAAGCAAGTAGTTACAACTTTATAATTTTGCGCAAGTGAACGTCATATAAATGATATATGAGTTTGTACATTGACATTAAATATATCAAACTTTCTAGAATAGTTTTTATTTTAATTCTCCTAAGCAATCACAATTGAAACGTTAAATTTTAAATAACATAAACGTCCTTACATCATATCAAGTGTAATATGCAACTAGTTGGATTGATGTTGTAAGTTTTCAAACTCTTTAAAGTATAGTTAAGATTTATTCCATTATAAATATCGCATATGGTAATGTATTACGGGACTAGCGTCTAAGTTTAAAAACACCAACGTTACCATAACGCCATATAAAGTTTAAGTGTTGCATATTTCTAGATAATTTTTATAATTAATAATAAAAAATTAAGTGAAATGCAAAAGAAACATAGTTTTAAACAAAATGAACCTCAATAGATTGCCACCTCAACGTTATATTAAGGGTTTAAACTATTTTTATATATACTTCAACTTTTCTGAAAAATTCTAAGTTACTTTTAAAAGTAAAAATGCGAAGTACTCAGTTGTTTTTCAAGTAAAGCAAAATTTTTTGAAAAGTCAATATGGCGTTATAGTAACGTCATATGGAACTTAATAAAATAATGCTATAAATTTCAAACGTTCTAAAAGTGTTTTAAATTTATTATTAGCAATAAGCAAGTAGTTACAACGTTTAGAATTTTGCACAAGTGAACGTCATATCAATGATATATACATTTTAGAATATTGATATTAAACATATCAAACTAGAATAGTTTTTATTTTAGTTTTACCAAACAATTATAGGTAAAACGTAAAATCTTAAATAATGTAAACGTCACTCCATCATATCAAGCGTAATAAGCGACTAGTTGGATTGATGTTATAAGTTTTTAAACTCTCTAATGTATAGTTAAGTTTTATTTTATTTTAATGTCAAATATGTTAATATATCACAGGTGTAGCATCAAATTTTGAAAACGTGAACGTCATTACAACGTTATATCAATTTTAAGCGTTACGTATTTCTAAATAATTTTTGTAATTAATAAAAAAAAATTAAGTGAAATGAACGTCAATATAATGCTATCTCAACGTTATATCAAAAGTTAAAACTATTTTAAGAACGTTTTTGAAAAATTTTGAGTTAATTTTAAAAGTAAAAGAAGGAGGTACTTAGTTATATACATTAGAAGTAAAACACATATAAAGCTAGATTTTTTTAAAAGTATAACTTCATAGCAACGTAATATGAAACTTAGAAAACTAAAAAATTTAAAGGTTTTTAAGAAAATTTAAAATTAAATATTAACCGCAATTAAGTAGTTACGTTGCTTGTAGTTTTAAAGACAACGTAATATTATGTTTTGATTCTGGACGTGACAAATTAAATTTAAAACGTTTCAACCAAATTTTTTGAGTTTTTGAAATTAATAAATAATAATCAACTGTATTATGCAAAAAATCTTAAATTCTTATGACAAAGGTCAATATAATGTTGCACGCTACTTGCCCGTTTTAGGTTGGAACTTTTAAACTTCTCAAAAAAAAATCAGAATTTTTTGAAATTTATTTAAAAAATTAAGCAACAACATGCAACGTAATACGGATCCAAAATTTTCAAGATAACGATCTATAAGCTGTTTAAATAAAGTTACCGGTTACTAATAGAGTGAATAAAGTGAAACTATTTTAAATTTCATATAACGTTGAGATTATTATTAAAATTACGTTAAATTTTACAATTATATTAAAACTTGAAAGTCAATTGCCGAACGTAATATTTTAACGTCTTAACTTTAGCACAACGTTATATACTGTTTTTCAAAAAAAGTGTAACGTTGCAGCTAGAACATAATACTTTAACGTTACGAAACGTTATACAAATTTCGTTCTTTTTCAAAAAAGTGTAACGTTGCAACTAGGACGTGATAATTTAACGTTTTGACGTTACAAAACGTTATACAATTTTTTTTCTTTTTCAAAGAGAGTAACGTTGCAGCTTTAAATAGAGGGAGCGCTATGACTTTTCATTTGAAACTTTGAGGACGTAACGTCGTTTTATTTTACCATGTTGTTGAAAATGTCGGAAAGTCTGTCTTCGGGCGCTTTTCCTCTCTTCGTTCTCACCAATAGATAGATTCGTTTGACGTCGGTACTTCTAAGCAGTTTTTCCACCAACACTTTACCCAAAAAGCCAGAACCTCCACTAATGAGAACGGTGCGACCGTGGAACATGTCGCTTACTCTGTTTTCAGCAAGAGAATTTTCGGTCACCATTTTGATCTAAATTAAAAATAAAATTAATAAAAAACTCAACAATATGTTTTTGCTGTTTTTTTGCAAACTCTGAGAATTTTCTTTAATTATATTGTATACGCAAATAAATTGCAGAAATTTTTGCAACTTAATTTGAAGATTTTAATAGTAATAACAATAAAATATTTTTTATAATCGTGACAAAATTAATTGCTAAAATTAAATTGTTAATCAATTAAAGAGTTTCCAGAAAATTGACGAAAATATTTAGCAAAATTGGATCAAGAATTGGAAGTTAATAAACTTGATGGAAATATTTCATCACAAAATACTTATTTACATACCTTTACTGTTCTGAAGGTCATCTAATAGTAACCTTCATATTTAGAAATAAACAGTAGCATCATAATCCTTCTTTGTAAATTTCAAATTTAAAAAATTTAATAAAAAATATTTTTTGAGTAAAAAAACAAAAATTTTGAAAATCGTTTTTTCTTCTGTTTCAAATAAATGAAATAATTAGAGTCGATACATAGAAATTTTAAACAATTTGAAATAAATTAAAATTTACTCTACGCAACCGTACTTGGTGGAATCTTCCCGTATATTGAATTTCGACGTAAAAAGGGGAAGCCAACTTACCTTTACAGGGGATGTTACGGTTTTTACGGTTTTTTATGATTTTAATGATAACACGACTCGATTATTTTTAACTGTTTGAATTCCAATATTGTAGTAGTCGATGTCAGGGGGTGGAGGGAAGGCAGGCACAGTGACTCCCAAACAACAAATTGTGGTCTTTTAGAGCAGAATTATATGTTGTCCAGATTGTTTACTTAATTTATTTGTTGCAAATTTATTCCGTGAGAAAAGTTGAAAGCACTCAACTTGTCTAGTTCATTGAAATGTTTAAATATTTTGATAAAAACTAGAGGATTTTTTAAATTCCTAAAAATATTTGTTTTTGTTAATTTTTTTTATTTATAATTTTTAAAGTTATTAACAGATTTAATTTTAATTATTTTTTGTTAATACGTTTTGAGGTTTCTGTTAAAATTTAATATTTTGTTTTTCAATTTTCAAAATTTTCCTTAATTTGTAATATTTTGACCATGTTTACCTACAACAGAAATATTGAAATATTTTAGCCAATTTTTAATGTTTTAAAGTTATTGCAAATTTTTTTCATTCTTAACAATTCGAGTTTGTAGTTTTTTGAACAAGTTTGAACTTTCCAAAAATTCTAATTTTAATTTCTTCAATTTTTAAATTGTTTAACCATTTCTTTATTTTGAATATTATTAGTAATTTTTATTATTTGATCTCAATTTTTTCAAGAATTTGATTTCAAATTAAAAAAAAAAAATTTGTAGTCTTAATAATTTTTTAAGGGAAAAGTACTTGAAATCTCCTCATCTCTATCTAAAATATTTCAAAATTGTGTAATTTTTTTACATTTAATGCGATACATAATTTTTTCATTTTTATTCTTATTAGAACTTTTTAACATCCAACTCTTGTACAAATTGCAAACAATAAATTTTACAATTCTTTTTTGATTAAAATTTTCAAAAATCCAAAAATGCTGTAAACTTTTTATAATTAACTTGTCTTCTGATATCTATGTCTTAAATTTATTCTGTAATTTTTTAGATATCTTTACATATAAAAATAAATAATTTTTGGTCTTTCAAAAGTTCCAAACCCTTCAATACGGATACCAATTTTTTGGCAATTGTTTTGTGCAGAAATTAAAAAAAAAATTGTTTTCAATTTTTTCCAGTCTTCAAAAATTTTCCACTTGAAATATAACTAACAGCTCGTCAAAAATCCAAAAGAGATTTTAATTTTTCGAAATTTGTAACAGTCACAATTTTTGTTTATTAAAATTTTGAAAGTACGCTATCAGCAGCCGAGCTGGACGGACGCACAGCTCTTATCGCTATTGATTAAGCTGCAAATATCAAAGTTGAAGTTAAGTTTTAACAATATCTGCAATATATTGCCCCACCTCCATAATTATGAATTATTTTAAATTAGAAAAAAATACAATTTCTGTAGTTTTAATAATTTTTATTTCATTCTTATTGTCAAAAATACAAAAAGGAATCAAAGCTTCAAATTTATAATTTTTCAACTTTTTAATTAACTGAATTTATAGATTTTCTTTATCATTTACGTTTAATAAATTTTAGAATTTCTTTTCCACAAAAAGTTTTAAAATGGAAAAAAATATTGTTTTAAAGTTTTTAACTGCTCGCTAATTTAAAAGTGACAAAATCTATCACCAAAAATAAGAAATAATGCCATCCAACAAGTTTCTCGATAAAAAGAGACAAAAAAGAAGAAAACTATTTAAATCCTCCAATAATATTCTGCAAGTTCCACAGCATTAGCAAATTAATTAAAAATTTCTAAAATGTTTTAATAAAAAAATTTTGAATATCAAAATTAACATTAAACTACTCAGTTTAATTTTTAATAATTTACTATAATTTAGATTTTTCATACGATTTAAGAAATACATTATAGGAAATTATTTAAGAAAATGAGTGAATTTCTTTCTATCAACAGTTCTAAACGATTAATAATTCGATAATATTGTAAAGTGAATCCAATATTACTATTAAAAGTTTCAAAACCAAAAATATCTTTTTGAAAAATTGCTAAATTGTCTATTTTTCGATTTAGTTAAAGAACTTACCTGCAGAAAAATAATTAATCGAAGAGTCACTTGTGTCACTTATCAAAGCGATAATAACCAATGACTAGTTTTGTTGTCTATCTTATATGGACAATCAATAATGATGGCACCTTACGTTGCAACAATTTTTTTATTAAACAACTGCACGTCTTATTAATCAATCACTTAATAATTAACAAGAATGTGCGGAGACACGAACAGGTTGATAGTAAAAGTCGAATATCATAGAAATAAAGTTGCGGTTGGTCGATGCATAACTGCAACGCTGCAGTTTTCCTTAGAGAACGCAAATTACTTATCTAACACAATTATTACTGTCACTAATACTTTTAAGGAAATTAATTGTAATTACTCACAATTTACTTGCTTTCTCTACTTTAATTACAAGAAATCATTCATAGAAAGAAATTTAAAAAAGTATTTCTTTGAAGAATTTTGGAAAATCTGTAAAAGACACTAATTCAGTTGCATTATTTTCAAAAAGTTTTTATTAATCTAGTTTTGGACCTTTCAATTTTTACTTGGCAATTGGTAAAGTTAAGTTGCGCGCGAACTACGTCCCATATTGGGAGTTTCAACGCCACCTACAATAATTGCGACATACTAAATTTTTAAAATATTTCAGAGAACAGAAATTACTTACCTAACACAATTATTACTATCACCAATACCTTTAATAATTATCCACAATTAATTTCCTTTCTTTATCCTAATTATAAGAAATAATTATTTCAACTTAGAGAGAAATATAGAAAATAATTTCTTTTCGAGAAATTTTGGAAAATTTGTAAGAGATATTAATTAAGTTGATTTGTCTCCAAAAAGTTTTTTTTATTTTACTTTTGACCATTGAATTTTTACCTGTCAATTGATAGCGAGGTTAAGTTGCGCGCGCATCTCCATCAGCAACTATAGTGGTGTTTCAGCGCCATCACAATAACTGAGACATACTAAATTTTTCAAATTTTTTAGAGAACACAAATTACTTACCTACCACAATTATTATTGTCACCAATACCTTTAGTAACTATCCACAATTAATTTGCTTTCTCTATCTTAATTATAAGAAATAAATATTTCAACTTAGAGAGAAATATAGAAAATAATTTCTTTTCGAGAAATTTTGGAAAATTTGTAAGAGATATTAATTAATTAAGTTGCTTTGTCTCGAAAAAGTTTTTTTTTTATTTTACTTTTGACCATTCAATTTTTACCTGTCAATTGATAGCGAGGTTAAGTTGCGCGCGCATCTCCATCAGCAACTATAGTGGTGTTTCAGCACCATCACAATAACTGAGACATACTAAATTTTTCAAATTTTTCAGAGTACACAAATTACTTACCTACCACAATTATTATTGTCACCAATACCTTTAATACCTATCCACAATTAATTTGCTTTCTCTATCTTAATTATAAGAAATAAATATTTCAACTTAGAGAGAAATATAGAAAATAATTTCTTTTCGAGAAATTTTGGAAAATTTGTAAGAGATATTAATTAATTAACTTGCTTTGTCTCCAAAAAGTTTTTTTTATTTTACTTTTGACCATTCAATTTTTACCTGTCAATTGATAGCTAGGTTAAGTTGCGCGCGCATCTCCAACAGCAACTATAGTGGTGTTTCAGCGCCATCTACAGTAACTGCGACATACTAAATCTTTCAAATTTTTCAGAGAACAGAAATTACTTACCTAATACAATTATTACTGTCACCAATACCTTTAATAATTATCCACAATTAATTTGCTTTCTTTATCTTAATTATAAGAAATAATTATTTCAACTTAGAGAGAAATATAGAAAATAATTTCTTTTCGAGAAATTTTGGAAAATTTGTAAGACATATTAAATAAGTTGCTTTGTCTCCAAAAAGTTTTTTTTATTTTACTTTTGACCATTCAATTTTTACCTGTCAATTAATAGCGAGGTTAAGTTGCGCGCGCATCTCCATCAGCAACTATAGTGGTGTTTCAGCGCCATCTACAGTAACAGCGACATACTAAATTTTTCAAATTTTTCAGAAAACAGAAATTACTTACCTAAAGCAATTATTACTGTCATTAATACCTTTAATAATTATCAACAATTAATTTGCTTTCTCTATCTTAATTATAAAAAATAATTATTTCTACTTAGGGAAAAATATAGAAAATAATTTTGTCTCGAAAAATTTTGGAAAATCTGTAAGAACTACTAATTAAGTTGCTTTGTTTCCAAAAAGTTTTTTTTACTCTACTTTCGGATCATTCAATTTTTACCTGGTAATTGATAGAGACGTTAAGTTGCGCGCGCATCTCTATCTGCAACTATAGTGGCGTTTAAACGCCATCTACAATAACTGCAACATACTACATTTTTAAAATTTTTCAGAGAACAGAAATTACTTACCTAACACATTCATTACTGTTATAATTACCATTAATAATTATCTACAATTAATTGGCTCTCTTTATATTAATTACAAGAAATAATTATTTCAACTTAGAAAGAAATATAGAAAATAATTTCTTGTCCGGAAACTTTGGAAAATCTGTAAGAGACACTAATTCAGTAGCCTTACCTCTAAAAAGTTTCTTCTTACTCTAGTTTTGGATCACTCAATTTTTACTTGGCAATTGAAGAGGTTAAGTTGCGCACGCATCTCTATCCGAAACTATAGTAGTGCTTCAACGCCATCTACAATAATTGCGACATACTAAATTTTTAAGAATTTTTAGAGAACGGAAATTACTTACCAAACAAAATTATTAATGTCACCAATACCTTTAAAAAGATTCATTTTAATTATCCACAATTTAGTTGAGTTTGCTACCTTAATTAAAAGAAATTATTATTTCAACGTAGATCAAAATATAGAAAATAATTTTTTTTCAAAAAACTTTGGAAAATCTGTTAAAGACACTAGTTTAGTTGCTTTATCTCAAAACTTTCTTACTGTAGTTTCGAACCATTCAAATGTTACTTGGCAATTGATAGCGAGGTTAAGTTGCGCGCTCATCTTCGTCCGAATCTAGTGGTGTTTCAATGCCATCTGCAATAATTGCGACATACTAAATTTTTCAAATTTTTCAGAGAACAGAAACTACTTACCTAACACAATTATTTCTGTCACAATTACCCTTAATAATTATCCACAATTAATTTGTTTTTTTTATTTTAATTACAAGAAATGATTATTTCAACTTAGAGAGAAATATAGAAAATAATTTTGTTTCGAGAAATTTTGGAAATTCTGTAAGAGATACTAATTAAGTTGCTTTGTCTCCAAAAAAATTTTTTTACTCTACTTTCGGATCATTCAATTTTTACCTGGTAATTGATAGAGAGGTTAAGTTGCGCGCGCATCTCTATCTGCAACTATAGTGGCGTTTCAACGCCATCTACAATAACTGCAACATACTACATTTTTAAAATTTTTCAGAGAACAGAAATTACTTACCTAACACATATATTACTGTTATAATTATCTACAATTAATTGGCTCTCTTTGTATTAATTACAAGAAATAATTATTTCAACTTAGAAAGAAATATAGAGAATAATTTTCTGTCCAGAAACTTTGGAAAATCTGTAAGAGACACTAATTCAGTAGCTTTACCTCCAAAAAGTTTCTTTTTACTCTAGTTTTGGATCACTCAATTTTTACTTGGCAATTGAAGAGGTTAAGTTGCGCACGCATTTCGATCCGAAACTATAGTAGTGCTTCAACGCCATCTACTATAATTGCGACATACTAAATTTCTAAAAATTTTCAGAGAACGGAAATTACTTACCAAACAAAATCATTAATGTCACCAATACCTTTAAAAAGATTCATTTTAATTATCCACAATTTAGTTGAGTTTGCTCCCTTAATTAAAAGAAATTATTATTTCAACGTAGATCAAAATATAGAAAATATTTTTTTTTCGAAAAATTTTGGAAAATCTGTTAAAGACACTAGTTCAGTTGCTTTATTTCAAAACTTGTTTACTGTAGTTTTGGACCATTCAAATTTTACTTGGCAATTGATAGCGAGGTTAAGTTGCGCGCGCATCTTCGTCCGAAACTAATGGTGTTTCAATGCCATCTACAATAATTGCGACATACTAAATTTTTCAAATTTTTCAGAGAACAGAAACTACTTACCTAACACAATTATTTCTGTCACAATTACTTTTAATAATTATCCACAATTAATTTGTTTTTTTTAATTTTAATTACAAGAAATGATTATTTCAACTTAGAGAGAAATTTAGAAAATAATTTCCTACCGAGAAATTTTGGAAATCTGTAGGAAACATTAATTCAGTTGCTTTATCTGTAAAAACTATTCTTACTCTAGTTTCAAACCATTCAATTTTTACTTGGCAATTGATGAGGTTAAGTTGCGCGCGCATTTCCATCAGCTACCACAGCTGTTTCAACGCCATCTACAATAAATGTGCCCTAGTAATTGTATCAAATTAATTTTAGAATTATTCTGTTGTAATGATGCGTTTTAGCAAAAATATTAAGTTTCTATTTTTAACAAACAAGTATTGTTTTGCAATATGAACACAAAATAAAAAAGTTGATATTTTTATTGTTGATGTGATAATATTTTACTATTGTTATTTAAACAATAATACTTTTTACAATCCCAGATCTGATCATTATCTCATTTGCTATTATTAATAATGAATAACATTCAAAATACGTTGTTACAAAATGAGGCGCTTTAGAGGGACCGAGATATAGTACATCGAAAGTTGGTAGACTTTAAATAAAATAGCATTAAAAGGAGAAACAAGATATAAAAATACCAATACTGCAATTGAGGTACTAGGAACTGCAGAATAAAGAAATAACAAATATAAAGCAAACCTTAGAAAAAGTCGAAAGAATAATTTATAAAAATCCCTATGATCAATAATTTTTACTAAGCAATGGAGGATTGGCGAATTTTTGAATCACTTTTCTATTAAAATTAATATTGTTTTTACTAAACAGTCTATAGACAACATTAAAGTGGCAAAACGGCTTCTGCTGTTGTCATTGGAATGACAATTAATATTTCCAAAAATTTTACAGTTTTTTTGAAGAGCCCCTCCAATTTGGTTGTTAGCAGCATACGCAGAAAATCAGCAGCTTTGATGATGTCTTTTATAACCGTTTTACCGACTAAAACCACCAACTTTAATTTTTAGATCTGGCAGAGTCCTTCTAAATACTTTAATTTTTATTTTATCTTCCTTTGCTAATAGCGAAATTTAATATTCTAACCAATACTAAACGGAATCCATTATAACAACTTCTAACTCGGCATCGGATTTGCGGATTATCTTTGTTAATAAAATACGCAATTTTTAAATAATGGTTCTGCAGCCTCTGCAGCCACAAATTTGTGTTATAGTCCCATAAACACCACATGAGCTGCTGACTAATGGAATCCGCTGCTGCTCGAAATCACGCTCCAAAAATAAAATTAATAAGGCAAATTATATCAGAAAATATTTTTTGTTGACTCAGAAAAAAAAATTTTTTTTGGTATTCTAAAAAATTTTTTTTAAAGTTTTGAAATTTTGGTTAAAGCTGAATTCTTACCAAAAATAAACAGACGAAGCTCGATAACGAGATCAGACAAACAAATTGCATCAAAAAGTGCGATTTTTATTGGCTTTGAGTAATTAGTTTCTATTTTATAATTTTCAAAATTTTAATCGATTCTGGTCGAAGTTTTCGTAAATTTAATGAAAAAATTTGTTCCCTATTAGAATGTCAAGATTTAATTACTGCAGCTTTATGGCTCTGTAAAAATTTTGAAATGAATAATTTTCAAATTTTTTTTGTGAGAATTTGTTTATAATAGAAAATAATTTTTTTCTCAAAAGTCTTACAATATGTCAACAAGGTGACGTTAGAGACGCATACTAAAATTTATTGTCTTTTTCAAAAATAAAAAAAACATACAGGGTGTTCAATTTAAATTAAGAAAGTTGAGATAAACTGCCACAATTCGTTTCACTTTTGTTGGAACTCTATGATATTTCAAAATTTTATTTTTTCTATTTCCTTAAATTCATCTATTAGATCTTAAGCAAAAACCACCCTTTATATGTTAGGATCCTAATGTCGATCACTATTGATTTTTTGCAACTTTTATTTATTCCTCTTGAGAAGATTACAAATGATATTAAGAGTAAAGAAAATATTTCGCCACCCTTCAATCATTTCCAAAATTTGATTTCATTCAAATAATTTAATTATTAATAAAAAAAATGCAACAATTACCAATTATTTGTTTTCAATTAGATCGTAAGTGTCTTCTTTTTAAAAATAATCAGAATTTTAAAGCAAATGGAAAACTGATCTGAAGCGCTTCAAAAGTTTGGGACACTAAAAATTGCTGCAAGGATAACTACAAAAAAGGTCTAGCCGTAAGAATTTTTTTTTCCCAGATCAATAACAAAATTTCATAATTTTTCATTTCTTTCTACCATAAACTTGAGATATTTGGAAATTTATGAAGCGCTAAGTGACCAAAAACAACTCTTGTCAAGAACTTTTAATAAAATATAAAAAAATAAAATTGATTTACCTCACTTAATAAAATATTTTTTTGAAACTGCAAAGATAAGTTCCAAAATTTTTGAATTTGAGGGCTAATGTTTACAAAATTTTCAAACGTGCAGAATAAATAAATCTTTAGCTTTAGACCCAACGTGTTGCCTTTCTAGGTGGAATTAATTTTTCAAAGAATTGCGGAATGTTTTCAAAAAATTATATTTTTTCTAAAACTGGTTTGAGAGATGGTAATTTATGTCATGATCAAGCATAATGACTTCAAAATGAATAAATATTTTTTGCAAACTGTAAATAACTTACAGTTGACCCGACACAGTACTCGTTCTAACAAAAACCAGTCAGTTAATAGAAATACTTAACGCAGTGTTTGGAGTTTAAAATCATAAAATGAAACAAGCAGTGCCAAGGCTGTCAACTTTGGTTACATCTTAATTTTTTAAATTTCAGATCCTCTTTTGACAATTATTGTAGACCATTTTTTTAACTTATTGAGTCAAAATTTGCTACAATTATATAAAGAACTCTAGTAATTATATTCAAATATTTTGATAATTTTGGAAATCTTGCAGTAATTTTTAAAAAATTGCTACTAAAAATAAAATTTTAATGTTTAGAAAATTTCTTGAATTATCCTTCATTTAACATTTTTGTGATTGAAGCACAAAATAAATAATTTTAACTGAAAAAGTAAGACTACAGCAGTAGTTCACGAGGCTAAAAAAATTGAAGGTAACTCAACCAATTCTTGTCAAACATTTTCATTTTTATTAATATTAATTAGCACTTTCAATAAATTCTAATTAATTTTTTAATTTTCATATCTCCAATTTGAGTTGCATACAAATTAAGTAAGACAAACCTTTCCAATTGCAACCTGCATATTTTTTAATAATATTATTCAAAAATTTGGATTACGAAACCTCGCTAAAGGCATTTGGAGATAGCAAAATTTTATGATTTTGATGCAAATGTTACTTGCAAGTTTATGGAATTACGTAAGTTTTGTTTGTTACTACTAACATTGCAGTTGATGATAATTTTTTTTATTTAAACGAATAGATCAAGTGTTGCAATTTTAATTGCATAATTGCGATACTCAAAACCGGTGGAGACTTTGAAAGTGACGTCAAAACTGGTTTCAGAAAAAAGTTTGATTTAATGGGAAAATTATTGAAAATTAATATGAAGGATTGAGACCTCATCTAAAATTATAGCCAACTCGAGAAATGTTTAGTCAAATGTGTGGAACTGAGGTTCTTCTACCTAAACAATTAAATCTAGAAATTAATTATTAAAAAAATCCAATTTAGGCAACCTAAACAATGGGGGTGTATCCCAACACAAAACTCAGTTGAAAAAAAAAACGAAAAAATAGTTAAGATATAAAGTTTATTGTTTTAGCAGAAATATAACACAAATAACGAAATTATGCGTTGAAAAAAAATTTGAAATATTGAAGGAAACTTGTGAAAAATAAGAAAATAATGACACTTAAAGATATAGGATAAACATATAGGAAAATAATGAAAAGAAAATCAGAAACACTTGAAAAACAAAAAATAGATATACAAAAATTCCAGTTTGGGAACACCATTAAAATGTGGAAATAATTTTTTACGTCAAGCAAAATATAGAAATTAGTACATTACGGCTTAACAAAAACATTAATAAAAAGAAAACATGGTTGACAACATTTTGAAAATACTCAAATATTGCCCCAAATTAGTAATTTGACAAAAAAAATATTTTTAATTTAGGAAAGAAGGTCCTACTTCCATATCTCAGACTAGCCCTGTACATGTTGACAATATCAAAAGTAAAAAATTAGATTAGAATCTAGAATAGAAAGGGAATTTTGTGAACTACTAAAATTTATTTTATGAAAAATTGAAAAATAACAGAAAAATAATTAAAACCTTAACTTTATTGTTTTAATAGAAATATTACGTAAATGACAAAGTTATGAGCTCAAAATCAAAAGAGAAGTTGGAAATCAACAGCTGCAAAATTCCAAATAAATCGAAAAAATTTGTGAAAATATGAAAAAAGAATGACACTTAAAGATAAATATTTAAAAAGTTAAAAATGCAGTCAAGAATAATTAGTTTAAAGATATGGAAAAATAATAAAAAAACTAGAGGCTTGGAAAGAATGGTAGTTGAAAGGAAAGATAAATATAAAAATTTCCGTTGTGGGCTACCTAGAAAATGGGGATGCACTCTATATAAAACACAATTGGAAACACCATTAGAACGTGACATTTGACTTATACTATTATTTCAAATGTAACATTGTAATGGCGTTTTTGACAATGTGTTGTATTGTGATACACCCCCATCGGAGTAGCTCAGACTGGGCAAATTTTAGTTACAACAATTCTTTTTTTTTGTTTAGAAAGATGGGCCTGGTTCCATATTTAAGACTAACCTCGTGCATGTTGACAGTATCAACAGTAGAAACTTAGGTTAGAATCTAGAATCGAAATGAAATTTTATGAACTACTAAAATTTATTTTAAGAAAAATTGAAAAATAACAGAAAAATAGTTAAAACATTGACCTTATTGTTTAACAAAAATATTATGTAAATGACACAGTTATCAGCTCAAAAACAGAAGAGAAGTTGGAAATCAACAGCCCAAAATTCCAAATAAATGGAAAAAGGTTGTGGAAGCATAAGAAAAGAATGACCCTTAAGGATAAAAATTTAAAAAGTTAAAATACAGCCGAACATAATTAGTTTAACGATATGGGAAAATAATTTTAAAAAACTAGAGGCTTGGAAGGAATGGCAGTTGAAGGGAAAAATAAATATAAAAATTTTCATTGTGGGCTACCTAGAAAATGGGGATGTACCCTATATAAAACACAATTGGGAACACCATTAGAATGTGACATTCGACTTATACTATTATTTCAAATGTGACATACCAATGGCGTTTTTGACTATGTGTTGTATTGTGATACACCCCCATCGGAGTAGCTCAGACTGGGCAAATTTTAGTTACAACAATCCTTTTTTTTGTTTAGAAAGATGGGCCTGGTTCCATATTTAAGACTAACCTCGTGCATGTTGACAATATCAAAAGTAGAAAATTAGGTTAGAATCTAGAATTGAAAGGAAATTTTGTGAACTACTAAAATTTATTTTAAGAAAAATTGAAAAATAACAGAAAAATAGTTAAAACATTGGACCTTATTGTTTAACAAAAATATTATGTAAATGACACAGTTATCAGCTCAAAAACAGAAGAGAAGTTGGAAATCAACAGCCCAAAATTCCAAATAAATGGAAAAAGATTTTGGAAGCATAAGAAAAGAATGACCATTAAGGATAAAAATTTAGAAAGTTAAAATACAGCCGAACATAATTAGTTTAACGATATGGGAAAATAATTTAAAAAAACTAGAGGCTTGGAAGGAATGGCAGTTGAAGGGAAAAATAAATATAAAAATTTTCATTGTGGGCTACCTAGAAAATGGGGATGTACCCTATATAAAACACAATTGGGAACACCATTAGAATGTGACATTCGACTTATACTATTATTTCAAATGTGACATACCAATGGCGTTTTTGACTATGTGTTGTATTGTGATACACCCCCATCGGAGTAGCTCAGACTGGGCAAATTTTAATTACAACAATCCTTTTTTTTGTTTAGAAAGATGGGCCTGGTTCCATATTTAAAACTAACCTCGTGCATGTTAACAATATCAAAAGCAGAAACTTAGGTTAGAATCTAGAATCGAAAGGAAATTTTGTGAACTACTAAAATTTATTTTAAGAAAAATTGAAAAATAACAGAAAAATAGTTAAAACATTGGACCTTATTGTTTTACAAAAATATTATGTAAATGACACAGTTATCAGCTCAAAAACAGAAGAGAAGTTGGAAATCAACAGCCCAAAATTCTAAATAAATGGAAAAAAATTGTGGAAAGATAAGAAAAGAATGACACTTAAGGACAAAAATTTAAAAAGTTAAAAATACAGCCGAACATAATTAGTTTAAAGATATGGGAAAATAATTTAAAAAAACTAGAGGCTTGGAAAGAATGGCAGTTGAAGGGAAAAACAAATATAAAATTTTTCATTGTGGGCTACCTAGAAAATGGGGATGTACCCTATATAAAACACAATTGGGAACACCATTAGAATGTGACATTCGACTTATACTATTATTTCAAATGTGACATACCAATGGCGTTTTTGACTATGTGTTGTATTGTGATACACCCCCATCGGAGTAGCTCAGACTGGGCAAATTTTTGTTGCAAAAATTCTTTTTTTTTTGTTTAGGAAAGATGGGCCTGGATCCATATTTTAGACTAACCTTATGCATGTTGACAACATCAAAAGTAGAAAATTAGGTTATAATCTAGAATCGAAAATAAATTATGTAAACTACAAAAATTTATTTTAAGAAAAATTGAAAAATAACAGAAAAATAGTTAAAACATTGACCTTATTGTTTAACAAAAATATTATGTAAATGACACAGTTATCAGCTCAAAAACAGAAGAGAAGTTGGAAATCAACAGCCCAAAATTCCAAATAAATGGAAAAAGGTTGTGGAAACATAAGAAAAGAATGACCCTTAAGGACAAAAATTTAAAAAGTTAAAATACAGTCGAACATAATTAGTTTAACGATATTGGAAAATAATTTTAAAAAACTAGAGGCTTGGAAAGAATGGCAGTTGAAAGGAAAAATAAATATAAAAATTTCTATTGTGGGGATTTACCCTATATAAAACACAATTGGGAACACCATTAGAATGTGACATTCGATTTATACTATTATTTCAAATGTGGCATTCTAATGGCGTTTTTGACTATGTGTTGTATTGTGATACACCCCCATCGGAGTAGCTCAGACTGAGCAAATTTTTGTTGCAAAAATTCTTTTTTTTTTGTTTAGGAAAGATGGACCTGGATCCATATTTTAGACTAACCTGATGCATGTTGACAACATCAAAAGTAGAAAATTAGGTTAGAATCTAGAATCGAAAATAAATTATGTAAACTACAAAAATTTATTTTAAGGAAAACTGAATAATAATAGAAAAATAGTTAAAACATTAACTTTATTGTTTTAACAGAAATATTACGTAAATGACAAAGTCATCAGCTCAAAAACAGAAGAGAAGTTGGAAATCAACAGCCCAAAATTCCAAATAAATGGAAAAAGATTGTGGAAACATAAGAGAAGAATGACACTTAAGGACAAAAATTTAAAAAGTTAAAAATACAGCCGAACATAATTACTTTAAAGATATGGGAAAATAATTTTAAAAAACTAGAGGATTGGAAAGAATGGCAGTTGAAAGGAAAAATAAATATAAAAATTTCCATTGTGGGCTACCTAGAAAATGGGGATGTACTCTATATAAAACACAATTGGAAACACCATTAAAATGTGGCATTTGACTTATACTATTATTTCAAATGTGACATTCTAATGGCGTTTTTGACTACGTGTTGTATTGTGATACACCCCCATCGGAGTAGCTCAGACTGGGCAAATTTTAGTTACAACAATCCTTTTTTTTGTTTAGAAAGATGGATCTGGTTCCATATTTAAGACTAACCTCGTGCATGTTGACAGTATCAAAAGTAGAAACTTAGGTTAGAATCTAGAATCGAAAGGAAATTTTGTGAACTACTAAAATTTATTTTAAGAAAAATTGAAAAATAACAGAAAAATAGTTAAAACATTGACCTTATTGTTTAACAAAAATATTATGTAAATGACACAGTTATCAGCTCAAAAACAGAAGAGAAGTTAGAAATCAAGAGCCCAAAATTCCAAATAAATGAAAAAAAATTGTAGAAACATAAGAAAAGAATGACGCTTAAGGACAAAAGTTTAAAAAGTTAAAAATACAGCCAAAAATAATTAGTTTAAAGATATGAAAAAATAATAAAAATACTGGAGGTTTTTAAAGAACGGTAGTTAAGAATAGAAACAGATATAAAAAATTCCAGTAGGGGCTACCTAGAAGATGGGGGTGTACCCAATACAAAACACAATCGGGAATACTATTAGAAGGTGGCATTAGACTTGGACAGTTATTTCAAATGTAAAATTTTAATGGTGTTGTTGACTATGTGTTGTATTGTAATACACCCCCATCTTTGGAGTAGCCCAGACTTGGCAAATTATAATTGCAAAAATCAATTTTTCGATTTATTTCAAAATCAAGGTCTTTAAATAGAAAACGTGAAAATTAGTACGTTGCGGTTTAATAAAAAAAAAACATGGTCGACGATTAAAAACTGAAAAAATAGAAAAAGAGAGAAAAATAGTTAAAACTGTAGAATCCTGAAAAAAAATGGATTTGAAAACAAATATTTTGAAAAATTAAAAAATATAACCTAAAGGCTAATTTGCTTCAGGATAGAAAAAAATGTTAAAAAATTCTGAAGATACTTAAAAAAATGAGTGACAAAAAAAGAAAAAAAATGTTTTTGCTTCAAAATCAATTCTCCAATCATTTTTTGCTGCCAGCCGACATTGCTGGAGGAAAATTTGGACAATTTTTGGTGTTAAAAAGCAAATTTAATTTCTGCATAAAAATTTATTAACAACTACATTTAAAAAAAAAAATTAAGGAAATTTGAGCTTCTGCCATTAGTATCCGTCCAGTGAGAACTACCTTTAAAATGGGACAACAGTTGACATTACTATTAGAATTCGAAATTTGAGTGGCACTATCACTCTTATGTTACGTTTTGTTGATTGTGTTGTGTTGAAATACACCCCCATCTTCCAGGTAGTTTTAACTGGACGCACGGTAATTGCGTAAAAAACTACCAACACCTAAGAAATTACAACAATAGTTAGAATGTAACCAAGAACCCTAAAAATTAACAATTGTTTTCTAAAAAAATAGTTACCAAGAAAAACTTCAAAATTCCTCTTTAATAGAAATTGAAATTATTTTAAATCCTGAAAATGGGCACACAAATTACCTTCCAGATGAAGTAGTAGAAAAATGCGATGGTAACGAGGGTCTTACAGAGTTTATCTGCAAGCCACATTCTGAAATGGAAAAAAATTATAACTAAAGTTTTAATTTCACACGCATTTTTTTCTATTGTTTAAAAATATTGGGAAGTTGCAGTTCTGTTGGATTAGTATTCGCGAAAATTATTATACAAACTTTGGTGGTTAAGGCTACTATTGTAGAGAGTTTTTCAGGTTTTCTAACAATCAAATATTTTTAACAACAAATTCTAACTTGCTGGGGAATATCTAACAAATCAAAAAAACTATAAGCAAAAGTGTCTCTAAACAGGAAACTCAATAGTTTGCCATTGCCTTTTGAGGGAAAACAACCAAAGAAAAATTTTCTAGATTTAACCCAAAATTGGATTATTTCTCAACTATACCAACATTTTCATATTCCTTTTTGCTGAAGGTAACGATTCGTCGCTTTCCTTTAAAATATACAATCTGGCTGCGTGAATACAGTCAGTGAAATAAGCTTCGTAATTAATCCCATTCCCATCCACTTTCCACACTTCTCTCTCTTTAGAATTCAAAATCATCCTCGCTGCCATAACGCCATCATTGTTGAAATCCCATTGGTTATTGGCGTAATACTCAAAAACTTCATAACCTTTCTGGATCCTTTTCTGAACACGCATCAATCTAAAGAAAATTCTTATCATAAATCATTTTCGTCGCGAAGCGACACCCTACACTGGTTTAACTCCTAACAATATCAAGAGCCCATCAATACATATCGCTGGTAATAACTGGAAGAAAAAAAAGGCTAAATTGTGGAGAAATCTGGACCGTTTTATTGATCCCCCGGGATACCACAGGATACCATTCAAAGGCATTTTAGTTTCAATTATGTTTCGACCCAATTCTATAATTTCTTTCCATGAAACTTTATATTCAGCTGAACTGGTCAAGTTATAGATTCGTCTATTTCTGAAAAACAATGCTGTAACTGTTTTATTTAAAAAATCAGTAGCGTAGAAACCTGTTGGTAACGTAATCCCAAGAGCTTACCACTATAGCATTGACAGCTATGTCAACCGGTAGATAGTCGGCGTAACTATCACCTTTACAATACATGGTTCGGATCACCCCTTTGCCGGCACCTATGAGGAGACCAGCTGGACCATTAATGTTGTCTGTCCATCCAGGTAGAGGTTCTTTCCAAATAGAAATTACTAGAAAAAAAGATTTTTTTTTGCTCCAAGATTTGGAAACTTACCAATTGAAGGACGCACTATGCAGACGGGAAGGTTGTCAAGTTCGTCGACAACTAGAGACTCGCCCAATGCTTTGGTGTAAGTGTAATTGTTGTTGATGTTGCCCAAGAGTCTAAAATTTAAAAAAAAATTAAAAGATAGAAGAAAGAGCAGATTGTCAAGAAAAGTTGTGAAAGATTGAATGTCAAATGGGAATTAGAGAGAGTAGCAAGTTTTTGTTTCGGAAAATTCTGAAACTATATTGAAAGACAAAAAAGGAAATTGTCAGAAGAAGAAGAAGAAGCTAACTCAAGTCTCATAATTAAAAAATGATGGATAACAATATAACAGAAACAACAGAAATTGAGGGTCTACAGTGAGAGAAATAAGGTAATAACAGTTAATTAGAAAAGAAATAAAATTAGTAATAATAAGAGAATGAAAGGGAATAAATTGTGAAAAGAGAAAAAATAAACCAAGGAGGAGTGATCAGGTTTGCTATTTTATAGTTGTTAAAGAAAAGTAAAAATGAAACTAAAATAAAGAAAATTAGTATGACAGTTGTAAAAAGTTGGAAATGTTAGTGGAATGATGAAATAAAAAATAAAATCGAAAGACTACTTTTTTAAAAATAACAAGAAATTACTAAGAACACTTGAGATGTGGAAAAGAACAAAAAAAGATTCTAACACGGAAGAAAAATATGAAACTGAGGAAAATTTAGAAATCGAGACTCAGAAATTACAACTTTTTTGAATATTTTAGAAATTGCAAGTATTACTAAAATAGGATAGAGAAAAGTTTAAAGGTAAAGAGGATTAATGCGCAAGAAGTAAAGGAACTTACGTAAAATAAAAGCCGGAACACTCCGGAAGAAAGAATAATAAAGGAGGGTCAGTTAAGTTTTTTTTATTTTGATAACATAAACTTGAAATTTAAAGAAGTGCAAGGAAGAAAGATACATAAAAGAAGAAGATAGAAAAAATAAAAATAAAGATGATAAATGAAAGAAAGTGATGCACCTTTTTTATTATTATCGCAGAGATTTTGGAACATAACAAGTAACATTAAAAGAAGAGAGAGATATTGAAATGAAGAAAATGTGTATAAAAAGTTATTTAAAGAGTAACAGTTTCAATATTCTACGAAAAGTAAGTAACAATGTAGAAGAAGGGAAAGCAAGCAAAAGGAGATGGAAGACATGGAAAAAAACATGACAAATTTAGAAAAATTGGTGTGATATTTTACTAATTTCTCTGATTTCTTGAAACATAATAAATTTCATTAAAAGAAGAAGAAGACATTGAAATGAAGGAAGTTGGTAAAGGTGTATATGGAGAAAAGTGTTTAGATAAAATTTAGAAAAGTAGATATTTTACTAGCTTATAAAAAGATAAAGAAAGAAGAAAAGAAGTGGTGAAAATGACAAAAAGAAGAAAAAAATGAGAAGGGGCCCATGATAAATAAAAAAAATTGTCGGATAGGTCTTTATTTCTTCAATAACTAAAAGGTAAAAACTAAATTCCAAACAGTAATATTCTAGGGAAAAGAAATGAGGAAGAACGAAGAAGATGGCAGCAGAAAGTGGCAAACGAAAAAACAAAAAGTCACATACGATTTGCATCCCTTTCTTTAAATGTGTGAAAAATATCAATTAGCACTAAAACAGGAAAGCAATAAAATTTTTAAATCTAATACCTAAAGCTTCTAAAAATCATCGAATAAAAAATTCTACAAAAAATTAAAGGGAAAAGAGTGAATAAGAGAGGAAAAATAAGAAAACTTTAGAGAAGTAGGAAAGGCGGCTAAGCTTTCGTTTTCTTGATTATCAAAAAGTAAGTGACTGGTTTATAGAAACAAAATTCAAGTTATAAAATTATGAGAAATAATTTGGGTAGATTTTTGCTTGAATTATCTGAAATTTAAAAAATAATTAATAGCACCAAAGGAGGAAAACGTTAAACTAAAAAATGTTGGGACAGGTGAGTAAACAAATGGTTTAAAATAAAGAACTTACATTCTTACGGTAAAATGAAAAAAAACTGGAGTATAGAAAAGAAGAAATATAAGAAGCTAATGAAAGAAAAGTGCATCAGAAAAATTATAAAATTGTTTGTCGGTTTTTTATTGATAATCAAAAAGTAAGAAAGTTGATTGAGAATTTAGGAAGATAATACTATGTGCAACGGAAATATAGAAAAATTGAAAATAAATTGAAAAAATAGAAAAGTTGTAAAATTAAAAAAATATTTTTAAAAATTCAGAAATATTGAAAAATATCAAAAAGCGTCTATAAAAAGAATGAAGTTGGAATGAAGAAATGTGGAATAGGAAGGTTAGATGAGAAAACTCGTTTTAAATGAGGAACTGAAAATGAATGAAGAAAGAAAGAATTAAGCTTGAAATAGAGGAAAAGCAAGAAGCAAGAAAAAACAATGGTCTGTTAGAAAAATAATTGTCCAAGAAATATAAATGAAGGAAAATGAAAAATAATGAAGAGAATATAGGGCCAAAGAATACATTAAGAAAATCAGAAATTTAGTTGGAGTTTGTTAAAATAAAAAAAATTATAAGTAGCACTAACACAATAAAGACGTTGAAATGAATAAAGTTAATGACAGGTGAGAAAGGAAACTTGTTTAAAATTAAAAACTTACATTCTTACGGTATAATGAATAAAACTGGTGTATAGAAAAGAAGAAATATAAGAAGCAAATGAAAGAAAAGTGCATCAGAAAAATTATAAAATTGTTTGTCGGTTTTTTTTAATAATCAAAAAGTAAGAAAGTTGATTTAGAATTTAGGAAGAACTATGTGCAACAGAAATAGAGAGGAATTAAAAATAAATTGAAAAAATGGAAAAGTTGTAAAATTAAAAAAATATTTTTAAAAAATCAGAAATATTGAAATATATCAAGAAGCGTCTATAAAAAGAATGAAGTTGGAATGAAGAAATGTGGAATAGGAAGGTTAGATGAGAAAACTCGTTTTAAATGAGGAACTGAAAATGAATGAAGAAAGAAAGAATTAAGCTTGAAATAGAGGAAAAGCAAGAAGCAAGAAAAAACAATGGTCTGTTAGAAAAATAATTGTCCAAGAAATATAAATGAAGGAAAATGAAAAATAATGAAGAGAATATAGGGCCAAAGAATACATTAAGAAAATCAGAAATTTAGTTGGAGTTTGTTAAAATAAAAAAAATTATAAGTAGCACTAACACAATAAAGACGTTGAAATGAATAAAGTTAATGACAGGTGAGAAAGGAAACTTGTTTAAAATTAAAAACTTACATTCTTACGGTATAATGAATAAAACTGGTGTATAGAAAAGAAGAAATATAAGAAGCAAATGAAAGAAAAGTGCATCAGAAAAATTATAAAATTGTTTGTCGGTTTTTTTTAATAATCAAAAAGTAAGAAAGTTGATTTAGAATTTAGGAAGAACTATGTGCAACAGAAATAGAGAGGAATTAAAAATAAATTGAAAAAATGGAAAAGTTGTAAAATTAAAAAAATATTTTTAAAAAATCAGAAATATTGAAATATATCAAGAAGCGTCTATAAAAAGAATGAAGTTGGAATGAAGAAATGTGGAATAGGAAGGTTAGATGAGAAAACTCGTTTTAAATGAGGAACTGAAAATGAATGAAGAAAGAAAGAATTAAGCTTGAAATAGAGGAAAAGCAAGAAGCAAGAAAAAACAATGGTCTGTTAGAAAAATAATTGTCCAAGAAATATAAATGAAGGAAAATGAAAAATAATGAAGAGAATATAGGGCCAAAGAATACATTAAGAAAATCAGAAATTTAGTTGGAGTTTGTTAAAATAAAAAAAATTATAAGTAGCACTAACACAATAAAGACGTTGAAATGAATAAAGCTAATGACAGGTGAGAAACGAAACTTTTTTAAAATAAAGAGTTTACAATTTTACAAAATAAAAAAAAAATTGAAGTAAAAATGCAAGATAAAAAAAAAGAAAAGTTGCACCAAAAAAAGATAAAGGTATTCGGATTTCTATTTTTTTGATAATCAAGAAGTGGAAGAATTTGATAACGATAAAAGGTATCTAGGCTTCTATTCCTTTGATAATTAATTGGTAAAGTTGATTTTAAATTTAGGATGGAAACAAAGTTGAATTTTCTTTGAAAATATGAAGAAAGGCGCCAGTAAAAAAAATTAAAGAAATTAATTAAAAATTCAGAATTGAATACAACAATGAGAGAGATAAAAATTCTTCTTCTCTATCAACTCACTTTTTTTCGATGCTATTAATAATATCCTCGCTCATCCACTCGCAAGTTTGTATAACATCATGGGGATTAGCTGGGGGTGGATATGCTTTTTCATATAAGACCCTCTCATCCAAATGACAATAGGCGGTAGACAAATGACAGAAAAGCTATGAAAGGAAAATTCTTACAACTGTTAAAATAGTCGCAAATAATCATGAAAAGAATCTGTACAAAATTTAACAGATTTAAGAAATTTAAAGTCGATTGTTTCATTATCACCTATCGGAATTTACTAATTACTAGTCTAAGAACAGCGACAGTTCTGTTTCTTCAACCAGATACATTCTCAACTATTGAACAAATCGCATAATACTCACCAATAATCTTTCGCATTCTTTTGCTAGTGCCAGCATAAATTTGGTACCTCTGACATTGAGAAGAACTGCTTTTCGGAGAGGTTCATCAAACCGGACAGTGGCTGCACAATTGAAGATGATTTCAACTTCATCGATGAGTTTCTGACGGTTTCCGGAAGAAATGCCAAGATCTAACTCAGTAACGTCACCGGGGATTGGTGCAACTTTTTTCAAGATTTCTTCACCGTGTGTCTTTTTGAGAAGATCGAAGAGCTGGGAGAAAATGATCTTTACTTAATTAATTGCTTAATATGGTAATTACAGTCAATTGAAAAAAAAGTGGTGAAAAGAAATTAGTACGAATATTAGAATGGAGACGTGATTGAAGATGAATTAAGAAGTTGTAAAACTAAGAAACAGTAGATAGTTGAAGAATAATAAGAATAAAAAAACGTTAAATATAAATAACCTAAAGTAGAAAATCAAAAATTAAAAAAATATGTGAAAATAAAAAAAAAATAAGGAAAAAAATAAAATGAAAAGTCAAAGAAATAGGAGAAATAAGAAATTGGGATGGTAAAAGGGTAAGTAAGGAAAGATTAAAATTGATCAATTTAATTAAAATAGAGTTAGAAGCAAATGGAAGAAACATGTAATTAAAATAAAAAGTGAAGTACAAAGAAGAGCTACAAAATTGTAAAAAGAAGGAAACAATAAATTTAAATTAAAAAAACAATTAATTAAAATCTTTTACAAAAGTAAATTGGGCAGATAGAAAAAAATAAAAAAATAAAACTTAATAATAATAGAAAAACATTAAGAAAGTAATTATAATGAAAATAAAAATGTAAACAAATTTAATGAAGAAAAATAGAATAAAAGTTACCGGATTGCTAAAAATCTCTCTAAGTCTCTCATTGGGTTCTTTTCCTTTTTTTGTCCTGACCAACAAATAGATTTTCTTGACACTGCTACAACTCCTCAATAATTTCTCCACCAATACCTTCCCCATAAATCCAGTACCTCCAGTAATAAAAACGACCTTACCATCATAGAATTCGGCTATCCGGTCTGTATGTGCAAAAAAATCTTCTGTTTCTTCCAGCATTTCGGAATTTTACCTGCAACAAGTCGACGTCATTAAAAATAAAAAATTAAACCATTCTTACCCCTTTCTTTTGTTTTCTAGATTCTTGAAAATTTAAAGAAGACGATTTCGATTCTGCAAAAAGCGTAAAGGATTATTATTAAATTTTTAAAGCATTTAAAAAATGGAAACTCGTCAATTAAAGATTTCCAAAATTTGGTTAAAAAATTGGAATGTAAGGCATGAGTAATAGAAATTTTGAGTGGATCGTGCAAAAAACGTGCTTGAGTTGGCTGGTAACTAAAGCAAATGAATGCAAGGACAAACAAATACATTGGCGCGCACCCTCCCAGTTTAAAGGAACTGTTTGCAATATTGGTTTGAAAACAATATTGAAGATCAAAGAATGACACGAGTTCCTCTTTACTTAATTATGATTAGCTAATGCTGATACATGCTCGCAACAAAATAGTTGTTAGATTTTTTTTGTTTTAACTGACACGTATCCAAAGTTTATTGAAAGCAATTATGGAAATTATTTAGGAGGAAGGAGAACAACCATTAAAGTATCTATAAAAATTCATGAAGCTCTCAAAATTAAATTTAAAAAGTATCAAACCGCAACCGTGAAGTATAGGAAATTTATGAAATATTTTCAGTCTACATCAAGAAATTTAAAAATTAACGTCGACTTTCAGCTGGGGGCTATTTTATTTTCGACAAAAGACACAAAAACTGCAGAGTATAATTGAGTATGGTAACAGGTCAGGTCAGGTTTTTAACCAAATAATTTTGTAAAAATTATCTTTACATACCTTGTGTTTGGGAAGAACCTCACTTACTCTTCAATAAAAATCGAAGGTATTTCAACCAAACATTAAATTGATTTGAAACGATCCGCAAATTTTTTCACACCTAAACATTACTTCAAGGCAACTGCAATAACTTAGCCTATCAAAAAAATTATCTAAAAAAAGATTCGAATTTCGTTTTAGAAATTTAGAAAATTCGAAACTTTTTGGAAAATTTTATGGGAAAGGTTATTCAACGCAATTACTGACGAAGAAGCTTTTCACTGTCACCCCTATCCGTTTCTAACTTAAAAAAATTTTTTTGGTGCTTACTATAGACTCGAAATATTTCGAAATTTTCAGAGAGTTAAGTGATTTTTTGTAAAATTGTTTTAATAGAAATAATAATTTTTGCCAACATTTGAAAGATGCAGTAGAGAGTAGAATTGGTGTAAATTAACAAAAAAAATTTTTGAGATTGAAAAAATGACATCAAAAATTGTTTCTATTTTTATATTTACAAAATTTTGAAAAGTGCAGTACAAGAAAGAACACATAAGAGTTTCTAGCAGATTTTTGCTGAATTTAATTTCAGAACTAAAGTGTTGAGTTTATGAGATAACCGCAATAAAGTTAAAAAAAAAATCAAGGAATTGTGGAGACAAATAATATTTTCTCCGAAACAGAACAATATTTGGAAAACTCAAAATAGACGAAAAATAATTAACTTTGAGATAGTAGAAAGTGGTTAGTTAATATGAAGATATAGACAAATAGTATAAATAACTTGAGGCATTCGAAATAAAAATGACAGTTGAAGGAAAAATTTTGGGAAATTAAAATTTAAGGCTAAAAATTGTTAATTAAGTGATATAAAAAAATGGTAAATATAACTGGGAGGAATGAAAATTAAAAAGAGTATTTCTGAAAAGGTAATGAACAATTTGTTTAAGGATAGAAAGAAACGTAAAAAACTGAAGACATAATAAGAAAATGCGGGAAAGAATTGAAACTATTAAAATGATAACTCACAGAATAGTTGGCTAAAGTTACAAGAAAATTGTAAAAAAACTGGAAACACTTGAGAAAAAGTAACTTAAATTTTTTTTTGCAAAATTTAAATCCCAGTTAGGAAGAATTATTAGGTTAAAGATAGAAAGAAATAGTAAGAGAAAAACTGGAGAAACTTGAGATATGAGTGATTTTTTCTTGTTAAATTTGAGAGAATTTAGCAAATTTTCAACTGCAATTAACCAGATAAAGTAGTAAAAAATTCTCCCACATACCTTGCGTTTGGGAAGAACCTCACTTTCTCCTCAATAACAATCGAAGGTATTTCAACCAAACATTAAATTGATTTGAAACAATCCGCGAATTTTTTCACACCTAAACATTACTTCAAGGCAACTGCAAAAACTTAGCCTATCAAAAAAAATATCTAAAAGAAGATTCGAATTTCGTTTTAGAAAATTAGAAAATTCGAAATTTTTGGAATTTTTTTTGGTAAAGGTTATTCAACGCAATTACTGACGAAGAAGCTTTTCACTTTCACCCCTATCCGTTTCTAACTTAAATGATTTTTTTGGTGCTTACTATAGACTCGAAATATTTCGAAATTTTTAGAGAGTCAAGTTACTTTTTTGTAAAATTGCTTTAATAGAAAGAATAATTTTTGTCAAACTTTCAAAGCTACAGTGGAGAGTAGAATTGATGTAATTTAACAAAATAATTTTTTGGAATTGAAAAAATAAGTTCAAAAATTGTTTCTATTCAAATATTTACAAAATTTTAAAAAGTGCAGTTTAAACAAGGACACAAGGGTTTTTCGCAGATTTTTTTCTTAACCTAGTTTTAACACTAAATTGTTGAGTTGTTTGAGGCAACAACAATAAACTTAAAAAAAATAAAAAAATTGTGGAATGTTGAGGAATTTTTTTCCGAAACTGGTTTGAGACATGTTAATTAATGTCATAATCAGTTTATGATGAAATTTTTTATTTGATTGAATATTTTTTACAAACTGTAAATGACCTACAATTGACCTAAACACAGTACTCGATTCTACACAAAATCCAGTTGGCCGCAAAAAAACACTAAACTCAGTCTTTTTATTAGCAAGAAAAGAAAATAGTAAAAAGCGATAATTGCCTGACCAATGACAATTTTTAAATCACTTCTAAACATGGAATAAGTAGCATCAAGGCTTTCAACTGGGTACGTAACTACTTTAACAGATTTCAGATTTTTCCTCTTCTGTTTTTTTTTTCAAAATTTCCTACAATTATGTATAATTTTATAATTATTACTGCGAAAATTTTTGATAATTTTGAAATCTTATAAATGCCACTCAACTGTAAAATCCCGATTGGTACCAAAATTTTTTAATATATAAATTTTGGCTCGGGAGGCTTAAAATTTTTTAAGTAAAATCGATAAACTGAAAAAATCACAGCAGTAATAGATACAAGGTCCAAATACTGGAGAGGAACGTAACCTTGGCCGAAATCTTTGCTAAAACTAACATACATCATTTTTATTAGCATTAATTAGCACCTTCAACAAATTGTAATGAAATAAAAAATGTTGCAACTCGACTTGCATACAAATTAAGTAAACCAAAAACTTTTTAACCGCTAAATATTTTTTAATTTTAATCAAAATGATTAAATATTTTTTTTAAAACTAAATATCAAAATTTTCTTATTTTGCCTCAAACGTTGGTTGCAAGTTTAAAATTTTTGTAAGTGTTGCTTGCTACCACTAATTATCGCGACACTAGAAACCGATGCAGATAATGAATACGACGTCAAAAAATAAAAAATGATTGGAGTAGTTCAGTGTGGACTATCTCGGAGAAGGGGTGTATCCTAATACAATACACAGTCGACAAGGACATTAAAATGTGACATTTGAGTGGCACTGCCATTATTGCACATGGTGTTATCGACTCTGTATTGTATTGGTAATTCCCATCTTCCAGGTAGCCCATATTGGGATGATTTTAATTGCTTAAAGCTCTATTAATAACTAAAAAATTGCAACAGTACTTGTAAGTAACCAAAAACTTAAAAAATACGTTAAACCACCAAAAGAATTGAACTTCAACCTGGAATTAGTTAATTATTATTTCCCAACAACGGCCATTATGTTTTATCTTTTTTGTTGGATGTTAAATTTTACCAAACCTTTGGTAAAGCAAAAATCGAATTTTGAATTTTAAGCTAATTTGTCATAAGTAATAAAATGTTTTACCTAGCGACATGTCGCAATTTTAATGTTTCAAAATTGATGTATTCGGAGATAATTTTTTTTAATATGAAACGTAAATAATAACAGAAAAATAATGAGCAGATTTGCACTTTGTACTAACAAGCAAGTTTTGGCACTAATTTGTGAGAGGTATTGTAGATGGCGCTGAAACACATCTAGAGTTCCGAATAAAGATGCGTGCGCAACTTAACCTCACTAATCAATAACAAGGATATAAAATACCGTTAAAAAGATTTTTTAAAACATTAAAGATATTTCTTAACTGTTGAATTGGACTGTTAACAAACATAAATCCAAGCGAGATTTTGACGTTGTTGTGTGAGAAAGAGAGCGATGGTTGGGCAAACGGCCAAAAATGCAATTCTCAACCCCGTAAGGCTCTTTGTTATACGGCACTTACGCATTTGTTATCTTATTAACAATAATTAGTTTGTTTATAGAAGAAAATACTTAATTTTGTTTTATTTGGATCATAATCTGTAAGTATACATTTTTGATTCAAGGGCAGTTTTCTAAATAAATTTATTTGCTAGTCGACATTAATTACAACAATAGTTAACCAAAAACCCTAAACATTTAAGGACTCTTCTTTAAAAATTACATAAAAATAAAAAAAATCTAATTTCTTCATTCCTAGAGATTTGTTCTAAAATCCAAAAATGGGCACACATATAAGTTTCCAGACAAAGTAGTAGAGAAATGCGGTTGTGATAAGTGTCTTGCAGAATTTATCAAGGAACCACATTCTGAAAAAAAATAAAACATTACAAAAGTTTTAACTCTAAGTGTGTTTGTTAATTTTATTAGGAATTACCATGCAAAAATTCCGATTCGATTATTTTTGATTAGGGATAGTTAGAAATTACGTAAAACCCGTTGGATTAGTATTCGCAATAATTATTAAATATTGCTATTCAGATCTAAAATTAAAACTAAAAGGAGATACAAGAATTTTAATGGTTTTACTTGTTAAAAAAGATTCTTCATTGTTTGCAACTATGAACGATTGTTAACAAGAAAATTTGACTTACTAGAGAGTAATATGCCAAAAAAAATTTAGAAAATTAAGAGAAATTTTGTGAAGATACGAAAAGTTGAAGAAAATTGGGTAGTTTTTTCTTTAAATGTTTTAAAAATTAGAAGCAACACTTAAAGAAATTCTGAAAAAAGTTGAAACTCAAAGGGGAGAAAGTTAATGAAAGTTAAAACAATTTTTTGGAATTTTTGTTTTTTCCTATAATTATTATGAGAAATTGGTAATGTTACTAAAAGAAAAAAAAAGAAATTGAGAATTTTAGAGTGATAAAAATAACTTAGTAAGTAATTAGAACAAATTAGCGTAAAGAAGGAAAGATAAAGAAGGAAAGAACAATGGAAAAATCAATTTAAAAGATGGAAAAAATAAAAAATTTAGAAGATTTAAGAGTTTTAAATTATTGGAAGTAGGATAGTGCTAGGGAAGATTGAATTACAGGGAAAAAGGAAAAATAAAAGAAAAAAATGTAACAAAAAATTTTTTTAAGAGCTATTCTTCACTTTTTTCTTCTTGTTATATTGAAAGATTATTAAAATTACTGCAGGGATGGAAAATATCAAGATTACCAAAGCAAGCACCAAAAAAAAATTCAATAATGAGTTATAAAGGGGACATGATTGAATAACAAAGAATCAAATACTTTCGGAATTTCAAAGATGAATAACGAAACAAATAGAAAACAGAAGATTTTCCAAAAATCAGTAGCTAATTTAGTTATTCAGTCGACTCGCAAAATTAAGTTTCTTAAAAATAATTAAGAAAACAGAAAACACCTAAATAAAGGCAAAAGAAAAAACAACATAGTACCAATTAATTAGGAATAGACATTTAAGAAAAAAACGATAAAATACAAAAAAAATTAAGGAAATCAATAGCATAGAAAAACTATGAAATAGAATACCACTAGAAACAAGAAAAAATATATAAAAATATAAAAATTTGAGAAGAGTTTTAAAAATTTTGAAACTACAATTTCTATCCAATTGAAGCTTTCTGGGCAATATTTTTTTTTACTTTTCCCATACGCGTTAATGAGCGTCAACACGTGGCATCTGAACGACCCGGAGTTTAGGAAAACACTTTTCTAGGCAGAACATTTTTTTTCTGCTGCCATACGCGTTAAGGAGCGTCGACATGTGGGACTCGAACGACCAGGAATTTAGGAAAAACAATTTTTAAGGCAGACCAACTATTTTTCTTTTTTCTTATGCCATACGCGTTAATGAGCATTGACATGAGAAACCTGAACGACCAGGAGTGTAGAAAAACACTTATCTAGGCGAAACAATTATTTTTTCTTATTCTTATGCTACACGTGTTAATGAACGTCGACACTTAGAATCTGAACGACCAGGAGTTTAGGAAAATCCTTTTTAGGCAGAATATTTTTTTTCTGCTGCCATACGCATTAAGGAGCGTCGACACGTGGGACTCGAACGACCAGGAGTTTAGGAAAAACAATTTTCAAGGCAGACCAATTATTTTTCTTTTTTCTTATGCCATACGCGTTAATGAGCATTGACATGTGGAACCTGAACGGCCAGGAGTGTAGGAAATACACTTCTCTAGAAAGAACAATTATTTTTCTTTTTTCTTATGCCACACGTGTTAATGAACGTCGACACTTGGAATCTGAACGACCAGGAGTCTAGGAAAATACTTTTCAAGGCAGAACAATTTCTTTTTCTGCTGTCATACGCGTTAATGAGCATTGACATGTGGAACCTGAACGACCAGGAGTGTAGAAAAACACTTCTCTAGGCAGAACAATTATTTTTCCTTATTCTTATGCCACACGTGTTAATGAACGTCGACACTTGGAATCTGAACGACCAGGAGTTTAGGAAAATACTTTTTAGGCAGAACATTTTTTTTCTGCTACCATATGCATTAAGGAGCGTCGACACGTGGGATCCGAACGACCAGGAGTTTAGGAAAAACAATTTTCAAGGCAGACCAATTATTTTTCTTTTTTCTTATGCCATACGCGTTAATAATCATTTACATGTGGAACCTGAACGGCCAGGAGTTTAGGAAAAATACTTCTCTAGACAGAACTATTATTTTTCTATTTTCTTATGCCACACGTGTTAATGAACGTCGATATTTGGAATCTGAACGACCAGGTGTTTAGGAAAAACACTTTGCTAGGCAGAATAATTATTTTTCCTTTCTGATCTGCCATACGCGTTAATGGGCGTCGACACGCGGGACTTAAACGACCAAAAGTTTAGGAAAAACATTTTTCTAGACAGAACCAATAAATCTTAATAAGATGGTTTGCCCTTGCCTTCCAGGGAGAAGTGACCAATAAAGAATACCGGCAATTAAATTTTCTTTCAACCATACTAACATTTTCATATTTCTTCTCGCTGATGGTAACGTTTCGTCAGATTCCTTCAGAAGATACAATCTCGCTGAGTGAACACAATCAGTAAAATAAGCTTCGTAATTGATTCCATCTCCATCCACTTTCCAGATTTCTCTCTCCTTAGGATTCATTAACTGTCTCGCTTTCATACACTCATCGTTGTTGAAATCCCATTGGTTGTTGGCGTAATACTCAAAAACGTCATAACCTTTTTGGATTCTTTTCTGAACACGCATCAATCTAAAAATTATTTATAACAAATCATTTGTTTTCGTTAAGTAGCAAAAACTTACACTGGCTTATATCCTAACAATATTAAAAGTCCATCAAGAAATATTGCAGGTAAAAATTGGAAGAAGAAAAAGGCTAAATTGTGGAGAAATCTGGACCGTTTCATGGATCCTCCAGGATACCATAGAATACCATTCAAAGGTATTTTAGTTTCAATTATTTTTCGACCCAATTGTATAATTTCTTCCCATGAAACTTTATATTCAGATGAACTGGTCAAGTTATAGATCCGTCGAGTTCTGAAAATCGATATTGTAATTGTTCTTTTTTTAATCAGTAGCGTAGATACCTGTGGGTGACGTAGTCCCAAGTGCTTAAAACTAAAGCGTTGACAGCTATGTCGACCGGTAGATAATCAGCGTAACTGTCACCTTTACAATACATGCTTCGGATGACCCCTTTGCCGGCACCTATGAGGAGACCAGCTGGACCATTAATGTTGTCTGTCCATCCAGGAATTGGTTCTTTCCAAATGGGAATTACTGGAAAATATTTTTTGATTTTTTTGATAAGAAAGAAGTTTTGGAAACTTACCAACTGAAGGACGCATAATGCAGACGGGGAGGTTGTCGAGTTCATCGTTGACTAGAGACTCGCCCAAAGCTTTGGTGAAGGCATAAGTGTTGGGGATGTCGCCCAATAGTCTAAAATTATAAAAAAGTTATAACAATGACAGTGGGCAACTAACATCAAAAATAGAAAGAAAAATGGCTATTTAAAAGATTAGAAGACTAGCAAGAAATATTTTGAAAAATATAAAAGAGTAAGTTGCAAAGAAAGTTGATAAAGAAAGGATGAAAAAGTTAACTCAAAACATAAGAGAAATTAGGTTTTCTAATTCTTCTTTAAAAAATTATAGTAAACAATGGAACAGAAACAGAAGAAATTGAATATGTAAAATTTAGAAAACTAACTCAATATCACTTTAAAAGAAAAACGAGAGAGGAAAAATAAGATAACAATAGAAAATAAAATAAGAAAACTTAAAGAAGAAACAAGGAAAGAGCGATTTGGTATTTTTTTAGAATTTGCTATATAGTCTAGAAAGATTTAAAGAGAAACTAATTGAAATTTTTGAAAATTTAACATAATAATAGTAAAAAGTTGAACAGTTTAGTGTCAAAAGAATTTTGAAATTACCAAAAATAATTAAAAATATAGAAAGAGTCGCAGTTAATAAAGAAAAATCCAAGAAAAAAAAATAAAAAATTGTATGCAGACTCAAATGAAAAAATTGAATTGTGGAGAAAGAAGAAGAAAAATTAAAGTGAAGATAAAAAGAATAAATTAGATATGCGAACTAGAAAGGGTGTTGGTAAGGTTTGTTTTGTTGATATAAAAACAATTGAAGATAGTAATTCAGTGATTAAAATCTTAGCGATCTGGGAAATAGAAATGTAAAAAGAAGAAAAGCAACTTAACAAGAAATAGCTAAATAATATATTAGAAGAATTATAAAAATAAAGAAGCTGTTAATTTCTTCCTTTAAAGTTTTGAAAAATAACAAGCAGTAGAAGAGAAGTATGCATAGAAAGGAAAAATTAAAAAAACCATGAGTAATGATGTAAAGACCTAAATAAAATGAAATATAAGAAAGAAGAAGCTGAAGATTCGCATTTGGAAGTTTTGATAGCCTTTTTTCTTTCTGATAATCAAGAAATAAATTAATACCAATATTCAAGAAGAAAGAAACATTAAAATGGAGAAAATTGATGTTTGATGAGTGGAGAAACTTACTTCGAATATCAAATACTCTAAAATAATGAAGAAAAACAAAATCGGGAAAAGGAAGTAAAATAAGCAAAATCATAGAAAAGGTAACTGAAAAAAAAAACAGAAAAACAATTTAAAGATCAGAAAAGTAATATTGTAGCGAACGGAAATTGGAACGGATAAAGACAAATGGAAGATACAAGTAGATTAAATAACACACAGAGGAAATATTACGAAAACTAAAGGTCATGAAATTTTCAACGATATTCTCTAAAATTAAAAAAAATACAAATAGAATAAAAGAAGAAAAAAGGAAAAAGGAGACATTAAAAGAAGAAAACCTGCTAACAGATAATTCAAAAATTCTATTTGAAATAAATAATTAAATAATTCTTAATAGATGAAGAGGATAATGAAATAAATGATTTAAAGAAATTAAAAAAAAGAGAAGAAACGTCACATTAGAAGTATAAGTATCTTTCTTGTGATTACATAATCAAAAAAAATTACTTAAAATTTAGGAAAATAGTAGCCTAAGGACAAAAACAAAGAAGAATGGAAAACAAATAGATAAATAGAATAGAAAAATCAAAAAAATTCTTAGACTTTCTGCGGTTTTTCCTTCAAATTTTAAATATAACAATTAAACAAAAAAGAAGAAAAACATTGAAATTAAAAAGTTTGATAGGAGGTGATTAAAGATAGTTTAAGTAAAGAATTCAGTATCTCACGGAAAAATATAGACAATGGGGTGAAGAAACAAAAAAAATTATGAAAAAGAAATTGCATATTCAAACAATCACAAAGATACTAGACTGACTCTTTTTGGTAATTTTGATAATTAAGAAGTGAAGAATTAATTTAAAGAAATATATGTTTTGGGACAAAATATAATATAAAATAAAAAAAAAGAAGAAAATAAGAAACGAAATATATATTACGAATATAAATGATAGTACAATCTTCACGTGTATTCTCTAAAATTTTGAATCATTACTGGTAGAAAATAAGAAGAAGAAAAGAAGAAAGTTGCTAAAATGAGATAACTTGTTAGCTGATTAACTGAGAAATTCATTTAAAATGAATAATTAAATATCCTACAATAGATGAAATTGGTGATGAAAAAGATGATAGAAATAGAAGAGAATTAAGAAGAAAGGAGCAGAGACTGAGTATTAAAAAATAGTGCTCTGGAAAATAGGAATGTAGGAAGAAGAAATGCAAAAGAAAAAATAAATATGACACTAAATAATATATTAGAAAAATTATAAGAGTAAACATACTTTTAATTTCTTCTTTTAAAGTTTTGAAAAATAACAAGCAGTAGAAAAAAACAATACGTGGTAAGGAAGAATAAAGAAGGCAATGAATAGTGATACGTATTTAAAGTAAAGAACTGAATATCCTACAACAAAATGAGAAAAAAATACTGAAGAAAAGTGGAGAACTAAGAAAGAAGAAGCAGAAAATACGCATTTAGAAAAAGAATGGTGTTTTCCTAACTTTTTTCTGATCATATCATAAAACAAATAAATAATTTTAAAATGTGAACAAAATCAAGTAAAAAAATGACAAGAAATATTCAAGAAGAAAAAAATGATGAAATGAAGAAAGTTGATGTTTAATGAATTGAGAAAATTACTTAGAATATCATATCTTATAATATAATGAAGATAAGCAAAATCGAGAAGACAAAAACGTAGAAAAAGTGACAAAAAATTAAGAAAAACAATTTAAAAATTAGAAAAATAATATTGTAGCAAAGAGAAATTGAGACGGATAAAGACAAATGGAAGATAGAAGTAGAGAAACTAAAACACAGAAGAAATATTACGTAAATAAAAAGCAACAAAATTTTTGGTCGCATTTTCTAAAATAAAATAAAAATACAAGTAGAGAAAAGGAAGATAGAAGCAAGAAGGAGACGTTAAAAGAAGAAAACTTGTTAACTGATGAATAAAAAGTTCCATTTAAAATAACTAATTAAATATTTCTCAATAGATGAAGAGGATAATGATATAAATGATTTAAAGATAGAATAAAATTAAGAAGAAAGGAGAAGAGACGGCACGTTAGAAATATAAGTATTTTTCGTGTGATTTCATAATCTAATAGAAAAGATATCACTTAAAATTTAGAAAAATAGTAGCCCAAAGTACATAAATTCAGAAGAATGGGAAACAAATAGATAAATAGAAGATAAAAAATATATTAGAAAAATCTGAAATTTGCTTAGATTTTCTGTTGGTTTTCCTAAAATTTTAAAATATAACAATTAGACATAAATGAAGAAAAACATTGAAATTACAAAGTTTGATAACAGGAGATTAAGGAAACGTAGTTTGAATAAAAAATCCAGTATCTTACGGGAAAATATAGAGAAAGGAGTGAAGAAACAAAGAAAATTGAGAAGAAAAGGAAATTGCTTATTAAGACAATCACAAGGATGTTAGACAAACTTTTTTTAATAATCAAGAAGTAGAAAGATTAACTTGAAGAAATAGATATTTCTTAAAAAAATAGGTTAAAATGAAGAAAAGAAGAAAATTTTGGATGGGATAGTAAAATTTTCCCGTGTTTTCTCTAAAATTTTACATCATTAGAAAATAAGAAAAAGAAAAGAAGAAAGATGCTAAAATGAGATAACTTAATGATGAAATGAGAAATTTGTTCGAAATAAGTAATTAAATATCTTACAATAGATGAAGTGGGTGATGAAAAAGATGATTAATAATTAAAAGAAAATTACGAAAAACATAGGAACGACTGAGACTGAGCATTAGAAAAATAAATATTAACAAAATTAATTTAAAATTTAGGAAAACAATAGTTTAAGAATCAAAAAATAAAAAGAATTCAGCACAAATAGAATAAACAAATATCGAAATAATATATCAGAAAAAACAGAAATTTGCTTGGATTTTCCGTAATTTTCCCTAAAATGTTAAATCATAACAATTAGACTCAAAAGAAGAAATACATTGAGTTTAGAAAGGTCGATAACGGGTGAGAGTTAAATATCTTTCAGGAACATATAAAGGAAGAAATAAAAAAGCTAAAAAATAAAAAGAAGAAGTAGCACATTATACCAATGACAAATGAGTTAAACTGACTTTTATTGATAACCAAGAAGTACAAAAATTATCTTTAGGAAATATACGTGGAAAAGAATTAGAAGATAAGAAAAAAATAAAAATAGTTGTTAACTGATGAATGGAAAAATTAATGTAAAACAAATAATCTTCTTCACTGAAATTTAAAAAATAAAGAATAAAGAATTAAAGTCTTATAAGAAGAAAGAAGAGATAATAAATTACAAAGGTATTTGGATGTCTTCCTTTGATAACCAAGAAGTGAAAAACTTAACTGTGAAAATATATTTGGAAAGAGGAGTAGGAAAAGGGGTAAAAAATTTAGAAATTGTCGGAAAATCTCATGTTCCCAAAATTTAAAATTGTACAACTTGAAGACAAATAGCAAGAAAATATTTAAGAAATTTACTGAAAATAGGAGAATTTATCTTGTAAATAAAATGAAAAGTCGGAAGAAAAAAATGTCATAAAAAAATCAAAATAAAAAAGTGGCAAATCAACTCTTCTTGCCGAAATTTAATGAAGTAAATACCGCACTCAAAAAGGAAACCAAAAAAAATTAAGAAGTATGGAAAATAATTTAATAATAAAAAATTATATACTCACGGAAGCAAGTAAATGGAGGAAATGAAAGAAACTTAGCAAAGATCTAAAAATTAGAAAACTATTCGAAACGGGCTTCTTCCTTTTTTTTGATGATTTATGAGGAAGAGTTTGGAAGTGAAAAAATTGTTAACCCAAAAGTAAGAAATTACTTTAAAAATATAGAATTCAGTATAATATCAAAAAATAAAATTTTTAGAAAGAACAAAAATCTTCTTTTCTGACAACTCACTTTTTTTCGATGCTATTAATTATATCCTCGTTCATCCATTCGCAAGCTTGTATAACGTGATGAGGATCAGCAGGTGGTGGATACGCTTTTTCGTACAACACCCTCTCATTCAAGTGGCAATAAGCCGTCGACACGTGGCAGAATACCTAAAAAAAAAATTTTACTGCTACTACTTTAGCAATACGTAATCATTGAAAAATTCACAAAAATTTTAACGCCTCATAAACCGACGAATTCCAAACATAATCGCTTCCTTATTACAAAATCACAATTACCATTATTAAGTCACAAACAAAAAAATTTCAATATCGCGTAGCAATATTTAAACCAAACGAATCTCCAATAATTGAAGATACCGAAAATTTTGACAATACTCACCAATAACTTTTTGCATTCTTTTGCCAGCGCCAGCATGAATTTGGTACCTCTGACATTGAGAAGAACAGCTTTTCGGAGAGCTTCATCAAACCGGATAGTGGCTGCGCAATTGAAGATAATTTCGACTTCATCGATGAGTTTCTGATGGTCTTCGGGAGAAATGCCAAGATTTAACTCTGTAACGTCACCGGAAATCGGTTCAACTTTTTTCAAAATATCTTCACCGTATGTCTTCTTGACAATATCGAAGAGCTGGAAGAAAGTTTCGATAAGTTAATCAACTGCAATTACAAAACATAGCAATTACAGTAAATGGAAATAGGATAAATTGTTATATAATAGGAGAAAGTGGTAAGATGAGATCATTAGCAGAAAATGTGACTAAATTAGGTGAAGGACGTTCGACAGTGAAATATGTTTATGGGGAGCAAAAATGAAGATAGAACAAAATAAAATATAAAACCAAAAAATAATTGATGAATAAAAGATAAAGAGATTGAGTGGCAAAAACTAGGTGAAGTCAACTGGTTAAATGAAGAATTAATGATGAAAGAAGAAAAAAATATTAATCGTGATACTAAGAAAATAGAAAATGGGCAAAGGAAATAAATACGAAAGTAGTAGAAAGAAACTATTGCGGAAGCTACCAGAAGTTAAGAAGGATCCCGATTTTGGAAAAGCAAAAATGTTTAAAGCAAATGGAAGTAAATTGCACTCATAAATGTAAAGAGAACAAACAATAAAAGAAGAATTGAAAAAAGAAGAAGACAAATACAATATATAACGAGTACGGCCGTTTTAAGAGTTGTAAGATAGCTCAAAATTTAAGTATAGAACATAACCACACTTGAAAAAAAAAGTTCATAACTGGAAATTATTTTTGAACATACAGGGTGAGTCAAGACGATTATACAGGAGCTAATTCAGGCTAATAACAATGTAAAAAAATTTAAAAACTATGTGAAAAGAATATAAAAGATTGGAAAGGAATTAAAAAGCAAAATATAATAAAAACTCAACTTGAAAACAAATTATGACAAAAAATAAAAATTCTAATAAAAATATTTTATGGAAATAAATTGAAAAAGATAATGATAAATTGGAGAAGAGAATATAATAAAAATAAAAATATAGCAAAAAATTCGGAAACAAATAATTTAAAAACATAGTCAATTAAAAAAGTAAAAATTCAATTATAACAGAAATAGAATAGAGGAAGGGATAACTTAAGAAATCGATCAAGACTTATAATAAAATGTTCATACCGGATTGCTGAAAGTCTCCTTAAGTCTTTCATTGGGTTCTTTTCCTTTCTTCGTCCTTATTAACAAATAGATTTTCTTGATACCGCTACAACTCCTTAATAATTTTTCCACTAACACTTTGCCCATAAATCCGGTACCTCCCGTTATAAGCACAACTTTACCAACATACAAGTCGGCCACTCGATCTGTATACGTAGACACATCTTCTATTTCTTCCGGCATTTCAGAATTCCACCTGTAACTAACAGAATAACAATAAAAGCATTAAGTATGACGTAACTTTCACTTGTGTTTCTCTATTTCTTAATTTTTTTTTAATTTTAAAAACAACCAAAAATTTGTTATACGTTAACTTTCACTTTCCTTCTTTCGCTATTTTTAAATTTCTTAAAGATAAACAAAAATTTGTTAGGTAAATTTGATAAATTTGCGATATCCATCACTAAATGATTTATTAAACAAAAAAATTGTTTTTATGGTTCGATCTTGTATTACTCTAAGTGTTGTTTCTTTACAGGATAAGTGACCTTGCTAGAAATTAAATAAGTGAACTTTTTTTAAATTCATGTAGTCCAACTGGTTTATCCTCGTTTAATGGAAGAATGATGTTTACCTTCAAAATATTATTTTTCTTTCCGCGACTACAATCCAATTTGTTTGGGGAATTCCGCAGCATTCAGGTTATCGAACTAAAAAACTTGTAATAAAAAAGTTACAATTTTCCTAAAATTGCGTCTTATCATTAGATAGCGAATGGAAGATTTTTAACCGAAAACCTGAATTTTGTCCAAAATTTTCAATTGTTAGCAAGTTATCCAAAATATTTTTTAGTTTTGACTCAAATTAGATTATTAACTTAATTTAATTGGTTTGTTATTAATTTTGTTTTGTATTATTTATAACATTAAAGCTAATTACAGTATCTTGGCCTTGATACTTATTAATTAAAAAAATAAAAACGTGGATTGTAGCCTCAAAACTACTTTCTTGCTTCTTTCGAATTCATGAAATTCAAATAACTAATTAATTTAAATAACGAATACGGTAGTGACTTCACACTTTTTTAAAACAATCGATTCCGTTATTCACTTAAAAAAATTGTAAATTACCAAAAAATGTTTAAAGAAAAATTAAAATAAGTTGCCAACTGAAATATAATTTTTTGCAATTTTTTTAATAACATACTTGGTCTTCCACTTGAAGAATACCCTTGAAATTAATAAATTTCGATCAACAACACGCCACTATACACGACACAAATAGTTACGACACTCTTCCTTGGTACAAAACTAAGAACTAACGAACAGTTCGTGTTCACTTTCATTTTTACCTGTTTTGGTGGGGGTTTCTTTACTACCACAAATTGAGGTTATTTCTGATCACACAATAGCAATTTTGCAATATTAATAGGACATCAACAGAAAATGTGGTCGCGTCAAGACCAGAAATTTTGAAAAATTCCAGAAAATTATTTCATAAATTCTTCGGTGCTGAAAGTGAAAGCAAAATTGTATTACATAAAATTAAGTAGTTCAAGTTCAAGGTTTTCGATTCTTCCCGTTATCTGTGAAAGTTGCGATTTAACACAAATTTTGGTTGGAATTTCGGGGGATATTTGACAAAAATGTCAATTAGACGACGGGGTCGTTAGAAACTCATCAATATTTATTTGAAAGTTCTTGTTATTAATTTTTCTTCCTTTTCTTTTTACTCGACTGTAATTGAATTTGAATATATTTTCGAGATGTATATCGCAATTTTTGGTTTGGTCTACATAACGATTTGGAGGAAATTTCTCAATTTCCATAATGAGGCCGCCATTAGTTGAACTTCCCAAATAAGTCGAGAATGCAATGTAATCACATTTTACACAAATTTTGTTTATTACTGACAAATTGAAGGAGTGATCACCTAATTTTCCAAAAATAGTCGCATTTCTCCAAAAATTAAATCTAAAACAAGTGGAGAGCCCGATTATAAAAATCACACAACTTTTTGAAGTAAATAAAGAATCTGATGGTATCCGACAATTATTTCCTAATTTTCTCAAACTAAAAACGTAACAGGTCAATTTTCTCAAATAAGTAAGAATGTGATGTAGTTAAATGTCCAGACCTAAGCAATGTTTAACTCTACCTAAATCTTTCAATTTGAATTTCTTTTTCAATTTTGCTCTAAATTCAACAATCCAATTGTAATTGTTTGATGCTACAATAATATCGTCTACATAGGTAGCTACTATTACGCTTCTCTACATAGAGATATCGGAAGTGAAGGGTTTTAATCCGAGATCCTGTAGTGCGTAATTCAACTTCCTGTTCCATTGATGACCTCCTTGTTTTAGGTTATACAGGACACAAACTTCCTCACCTCTTTCAATTTGCTGAAGCATCTTTGTAATTAGTTGTCTTAACTTCTTCAGCTGAATTATTTTCTCCTTTCTTCTCTGCAATTATTTGTTTCATCAATTCTCCGAACAATTTAGAAATTTTCATAAAAATTTGTTTGGTGCATTTTTAGGGATATTTTTGCATATTTTGAAGAATTTTCAAATGCCAATCTTCCATTTGCAACTGTTTTCTCGATTTTCCACGATTTCCGGTTTTAATTATTCTTGGTCTTCAATATTGGACTCTTCTTTGATATTTTCATTATTTTCGGTATTTACAACTTTGAATTCGTCCGACAAATCCTCGATATCGTCATCGAATCTTTGAGTTGGCTCCTCAGCAACTTGCTCGGTGAGTTATTTCTTATTCTTTTCTTTAAGAAGGTTTCATCAGAAAGACTATCATTGTTTTCGTTTTTCAGTGTAGTCTCCCATGAAATTCACGTCTCTCTGCTCACAGTTACTCTTCTTTCACCTGGTTAACCAAATCCTATATCCTTTTGATTCTTTGGAATATCGAATCTTCCTTTTCCTGTGGTTTTATAGAGTGCAAACACTTTGCATCCAAAAGTTCTGAGGTACGAAAGATCAGGTTTGTGATTTCTGCAAATTTTAAAAAGGTTTTCTCCATTCAAACTTCTAGAAGACAAAGGTTGTGAAAACGATTCTTCGTAGATATGGCCTCCGCCCAAAAAGTATTTGGAGGATTTACTTCAAACAACATACACTTTGCCGTTTTAACAAGAGTGCGGATTTTCCTTTCAGCCATCCTGTTTTGCTGCAAAGTGTAAGGCACTGTAAGTTTCTTTCATCTAAATATTTTATGATAGCGTCATTGCAATTTTTTTCCATTGTCTGATTTCACTTGTCTTATCCTTCTGCCAGTTTGGTTTTCCATGAAATTCTTGTTGGTTTTGAAATTGTCAAGAATCTCACCTCCGTCCATCGAGTGGAATCATCTACAAATGACAAAAAATATTTGGAGTCCCCCACTGAATTTGTTTGCATGAGGCCATACACATCTGGATGCACAATTTCGAGAGCCTACCACTCATGATAGTCAAAAACTTCAAAATCACAATTGGTCGAATATGTTATCAAAATCGCAGTTTGGGCATTGAAACAATTATTTTGTGTCTCCGTGCATTCTTCATGATCTACCGCATTTAGTGTATTTAATCCACTTCTTTCCAGCTTTTGAATTGGAGTAGGATTGACAGCAAATTAAATAAAAATATCTTCGCAGCGTGATTCCTCCACATCTTAGTGTCTTCTACTTCATATTTGTTTTGCTTTCTATGCGTTCCAATGACAATAGAAAGATTTTACTTTGTTCCATTAACTTTAGCAGCAGTTCCAACTTCGCATTTCTCTTGTTTCGTTTTTCTCGCAAATCATCTCATTAGGAGTGTCCATCAGTATAGCTGATTTATGTTTGTTGCAACCCTTTTAATATTCGAACGTTTTCCAGCTTAAGAAAATGATTCTAAATCTGGAGGACTAATGAGTCTTCGAATTACAAGAACACCATGATCTCAAAGGGCTAAATTTGTTAGGATCTGCAAAGAACACCGACAATAGAAACTTCCGGCAGTTTCTCATCTGCAAAAATCTTTGCTGCTGCTTCATTGACATGGTCATTAATTTTGTTTTCTATGCAACATTTTTTACGCCATTAAATCTTTCGCTATAGTCATTTTGTTCTTCGTAATCGTTCTTTTCCCCATTATCGCCATTTGCATTTTGTCGGAGGTTCGTCAAGGCACGAGTCAGAAATTTGTCATCAGATATGTCGCTTTAAGAGCCAAATGCCAGATATTAGTACCTGACTAAATATTCTTTGGAATTGTAGCATCACTTACCACTGCTGGAATATTATAGAGACTCGTGGTCTTTCCTGGATTACTGTGCATCCAAGCATCAGATATGCCGTTTACGTATTTCTCGAAAGGACCGTCGACTGGGGGCAGTGATTTTTCCTAAAAATTTCGATACCTTCTAGCCAAAGATTTGAATCGTCATTTGAATCGTCATCTTCACTTCATTTTCACTCACAGATAAGTTGTTTTTGATGGCAAATTTGTAGCCTAATCTCCTTACTTCTCTTGTCAAAAAAGCAAAGTACTTTTTTAAAATTCGATCAGATAGTTTGGCAACTGTTCTTTCATTACATCTGGAAAAACCTGCCAATTTTTTTTATATTGTTTGTGACCTTGTTTTTAGTAATATTAAATGTTTGAGATCTTCAGAGAACCATTTTGGAAACTTGAGATTTTTGATAGTTTTCAAAAGGTACATACGACTCAATAGTATGATATTACACACTACAAGAAGTTGACTATGTCGAGTTGATGCTGGAGCAAATATTTGTATAATCGGACCTAATAAAATTCCGCTCGGTAAAATGGTAGTGAAACGGGTTATGGTAGTCCACAGCTGAGTTCAGGGACTGAAGCAACGGTTGATGGTAATAATCGCAGGGCAGAATCGGATCCAGACTCACTTCAGATCAACGCTGCTGCATTGCTTGAAAATGCTAAGTTCAAGGTAGAACCGCCAAAGTTCATTTGGTGCAGGTTCAAATAACCGAAGTACTTCGCACAGAAGACATCGGAATTATCATTGAACCACGAAGCATGGTCAATATTATAATAGACGCCACAATTGTCACAATAAGCTAGACAGAAGCACTGTAATTTTCTAAAACTTCAAGAGGATCATGAAGAGAAACTGCTTCATTAAGACAATCCCTGTTGTGGACAGATAAAGTCACAAACACTTGTTCAACACTTTGATGAACAGCAGAGATGACACGAAAGTTAAACATCGACACGAATGAATTATTGGACGGGTTACGGTCACATCGATGAATGTTAGTTAGAAATCCCAACTGGCAACAAGTAATGTTTTTTAGTACTGGAAACTTTTTTTTATGGTTTTGTTTGATTTACAATATTTTTCTGAATACAAATAACGTCTAAAAATTGACTTTAGCCATCAAAATAAATTGGTTTTCTGTAGAGGATAGATAAGCACGATTTTGTAAATATCAACCAAAAATCAAGTGGAGTAAGATCGGGCGAACGCGCAGGCCACTGAATTGGTCTATACGTTCCTAGTCATCTGTTACCAAATTGTATGTTTATATAATTGAAATTTATTCTCGTACTATACGTAGGAGTCCATCTTGTTGAAAGTATTATGCAAAGGGCAACTCACTCTGCTCACATAACAATTGATTGTGTTTTTCTTGATTTAGAGTATCCACCATTGAAACTTGCACCACACATTAACACTAGATTTTTGTTGAAAATTATTAATAATATTGGTGATTGTTTCTATTTAAAATGCTAATATCACTAAAAGTACATTCATCTAATCAAATAATTGTTCTAAAAAAAATTAATTTATCTGAATCGTATCCAAATAAAAACGAAAAATTTTTGCTTCCAATCTTAATCATCTTCCTCCAATGTCTGCACTTTTTGAGGTATATTTGGCTTAATCTTATGATTTTTTATTACTTCAAGTACAGTTCTAATGTTGCTAGAAATTTCCAAATAGAAATTCTCAATCGCTGACACTCAGAAAGTCTAATTCAAATTTCTGCCAAATTGGCGTTTCTTCCGGTTTTTAAAAGTTCCAAAGTTTTGAAATTTTCTTCGAGTCTTTCAAATTTTCGACGTTCTAAAACTTCTTTTTCAAAAGTGATTGTTGTAAATTGATCACAATTTTTTATGCAAATCCACTTGTACAAGTCGGTCAGTTAATTGTTATTTATTTCTTTACAAAAAGTAAGTTTGAAATACAAAAATTGTTACAATACGATAACAACGGCGACACTGACGGATCACTGACATTTATCGTTTCTGTTTTCTACCGCATACTTGAAAATTAAAATAAGATTCTTAATTAATTCATTCAATAAATATTGTACCAAAGTCAACTTTTTAGGCATAAATCAAATAAAACCATAAAAAACGTTTTATTTAAAAAAGTTGAGTATTGTTTCAATTGAAGTTACTTAAAAATCGCTCTCAGGGTCACTTTGTTGTGGTTAAAGAATAATTTGCTAAAGTTTTTGTTGATTCAAATCGAATAATAAATATCGATACAGCATGGGGCGTTTTTTCGGAAACACCGTGTATAAGCTGCAATCAATTAACTTTCCTAAGTCTAGAACTTGAGTTTATCAGTTTTTGTTAAATTTCACCTATCAGAGTCGATATGTCATTCCTAATTTTTTTTAATTGGGGCCACATTTAGTAATTTTCAAAATCTAATTTATTCTTTGCGACAATTTAAGGGTAGATAAGTAATTTTTGAGTTGTCTACAGAAATTTTTGATCCTCCCTCCTAACACGTGTTAGTTTTCCATTAGACCAATTAATTCCAATGGAACGTTCGAAGATCAATTATTTTATAGTAAACAACAAAAAAAATTATAAAATTCAGAAAGTGGTTACATTGAGGTCATCGCACATCAAAATTTATTCAATTCTAAGTTTAACGTCATAACCGGCCTGTTGTTTGAATTTTTCCGTAGGCATAATTTTTTTTTATTTGTTAGGTGCGGTTATTAACTTTTTGATAATTGACCGAATACTAAGATGTGATCGACAAAAAATTCAAGGTTTCTACTATTATAAATGTTAACCAATCAAAAGAGACTTTAACTTGAATTATTTATTTTCTATAAATTTTGAGGATTTTTATATTTTAATTTATAATTAGTTACAATTAAAAATTTTGAAAATTCTGGAATACGAGAAATTGTTTATTGATAATTATTAGTTAATTCAAGATTGAACCATTTTGCAACAACAATAAAATTTTCAGATACCGCCTGAAGTTGATAATTCCGTTTTCCAATAGTTTTAAGAAACGATTAATTAGAAGATTGCTATCTTGAGAACTATTTTATAAAAAACTGCTAGTAATGGAAAATTCAAGGTTCAAATGGCAAATTATTAAAACTTTGTCAATAAGGGGATTCCTTTAAATTGTTTTAATTAGGATGTTTTTGTTATTGTCTACGTCTGTAAAAGTTTGTTGTCTTCAAGTGATAACTGCTGCCAAGCCACCGACGTCACCGCTTCTAATTGATTAAATGAAAAATACTAGCAATTTATGTAACAACATTCGTAATTATGTAATTGTTTCTCAACATGTAGCAAAAATGCTATTACAACTGATCATATTTGAAATAAAGAATGTTGACCTGTCCAAAATTTTTCCTGCTTTTGTCAATCTCCATATTTTCTTTCTTCTTTATTTTTTATGCAAAAAATTTTGTTCCTACACTTTCGTTTTTTTCTTGTTTTCGTTTTATTTTGACATCAGCTCAAGCTATTTTTCGCTTTATTATTCGCACTAATAAGTGTCTTTTTTGTCTTCGTTTATGATTCTTTCTTCCTGAAGATGTAAGAATTTATGAATAATTGTATTATCATTATTAAAAAAAATCAATTATTTTCTATATTAGTTTTTATCATTTTTTACTTTTCATATTTCATTTAGTAAGTTACTTATCTTTCTTAATTTTTGAGGATGTAGAAAAATATTGCAAGCGATCAATTTTCTGCTACATTGAAATGGTAATGGAAATCCTAACTTCTTTAAGTTTTTTTTATCTTTTTCAATCTTTATTTTTACCCTCTTTTTCTATTTCAACACTTTCAGTATTTGATGTAAGAAATCTTTGCTATAATTACTATTTCTTTACCTTCCCTTGTTCCTCATGTGTATTCCACTTTGGCTCCTACTAATTTTGTTTCTTTTATAAATTTTAACCTTAATATTTTCTTTGCCCATTCTCCTTCTTTATCTTAGATTTCAACACTTTGAGTTTTTCAAATTTTTCTGCCCCTTAAGATTAACAGATTGTGCTAAAATAAAATTATTTTGTTTTTCTCTCATTATGTTCAATCTTCATTTTTTTGCTTTGTTGCTTTTTCTTCTGCTTTAACTTTATAAGGTTCTGTATTTGATGTAAGAAACTATTGTTACGGTTTGCTATTTTCTCCATTTCTTGTCTTTCCTCATGTTTATCCCATTTTAGCCCTTGTCTCTCTTTTCTTTTAGCTCTTTTTCTCAATCTTCGTTTTTTCTCTTTTTTTCCTTTACTCTTTTCTCTACTTCAACAGCCTTAGTATTTAATATAAAAAAATTGTTATGGTTTGCCTGGTTCCTCTTATTTATAAAACTTTTATTTTTTAGATTTCTCTAAATAATTCTTAATTTTTGTTTACTCGCCCTTTCTCCTTTTTTGCATTTAAACATCCCCAGTTTTCAATATTTTTGTTTTCCTTTAGCTTACAAGAAAATGTTAAAAAAAATTGTGGAAAAGTAGAATAATAATAGAAATTCTAATCTATTTTAGTTCTCTTCTAATTATCCTCAATCTTAATTTTTTTCGCTTTATGTTTTCTGCTTTCTTAATTTAACACTATCACTTTCAACGTAAGAGATATCCTCTACTTCCTCTTTTTTTTTATTTTTGTCCAATCTTATCAACTTCTTCTGTAACCTCTTTTTATCAATTTCTGATATTTTCTTGTATTCCTTATCTTCACCTCTACCTTAGTTTAATCCTTCTGTATTTGATTGAATAAATAGCTTTTTTGTTTTTCTTCTTTTTTTGTTCTTCAAGATGTTAAAATCTATTAACTTTCTGTTAAAATGAATTGATAATAGAAACGACAACATTCTTCACTTTTCTTTTAATTACTTTCCTTTTTCTTTATTTCTTCTACTTTAACACTCGCAGCTTTCTAAATAAGAATTTTCATCTTCATTTTTATGCTACTTTTACCTTTATTATAATTTTTCTTAATTAGTGTAAGAAGTCACAAAATATTAATAAAGCAACAAAATAAATTCAATTAAAGTCATGAAAAGTCTATTGTCAACAATTAACATTTATAAAAAGCCTAGCCCCTTAAAATTAAATTACTTAAAAAAGTTTCACATACTCAAAACTTGTTAATAGTGGTACGTTAGAATCCAAGGATGGGTGCGCAAATTAGCTTCCAGATGACGTAGTAAAAGAACGCAGATATTATGAGAGTTTTACAGGTTTTGTCCACAAACCACATTCTGAAAAATTAACAAAAATTAATAAATTAATAAATTTTTATGCAACCTATGTAGATCTCCATTTTAAACTTTAATCAATTTTTATTACTTGCCAGTGTTTTCAACTTTTCAATTGCGAAACTTTAATTGTTACTTTTATCTCTGCCTGATCAAAAAATAAAAATTTCAAAACGCGCCATTTTTTAAACGTTAATTCCGCCATCTTGTAATTTTTTCGGAAACAACTCACATTTTCATGGTTCTTCTCGCCGACGGCAACATATCGTCAGTTTCCTTCAAAAGATACAATCTAGCTGCATGAATGCAAACAGTAAAATAACTTCTGTAATCGATCCCATCTCCGTCTACTTTCCACACTTCTTTCTCTTTAGGATTCAACAAAGATCTGAATTTTCTAAACGCATCATTGTTGAAATCCCATTGGTTATTGATGTAATACTCAAGAACTTCATAGCCTTTCCGGACCCTTCTCTGAACACGCATCAATCTGAAAAAGCATTGTGTCATAAATCATATTTTTGATGTAAAAAGAACCTACACCGGCTTATAACCTAACAAAATTAAAAGTCCATCAAGAAATATTGCTGGCAATAATTGATAAAAAAAGAAAGCTAAATTGTGGAGAATTTTGGAACGTTCCATGGATCCTCCAGGATACCATAGAATACCATTCAAAGGCATGTCCGTTTCAATTATGTTTCGACCCAATTCTATGATTTCTTTCCAAGAAATTTTGTATTCAGATGAACTGGTCACGTTGTAGATACGTCTTGTTCTGAAATTCAATTTTGTTGTTAAATATTAATAAAACCAGTGGCGTAGATACCCGTAGAAGACAAAGTCGTAAGTGCCTAAAATAAAAGCATTGACAGCTATGTCGACCGGTAGAAAATCGGCATAACCTTCACCTCGACCATATAAGGTTCGGATGACTCCTTTACCGGCACCTATCAACAGACCACCTGGACCATTGATATTATCTGTCCATCCAGGAAGAGGTTGTCGCCAAATGGGGATGACTAGAAAAATATTTTTTGTTATTATTATCTCTTGCAGTAAAGATTTAGTAATTTACCAACTGATGGACGCATAAGACAGATGGGGAGGTTGTCGAATTCGTCGACCACCAAGGACTCACCTAGAGCCTTGGTGAAAGCATAACTGTTGGGATATGTGCCCAGAATCCTGAAATTTAAAAAAAATGAGCAGAAGAAAGTGAAGGAGGAACGAGGAAACGTAAAATGAATTCAAAACCAAAATTGTAGAGAAAAAACAGAATATATTGAAACAAGAATACTAAGTGAAGATAAGGAAGAAAATGGTAGCAAGAGGGAAGAAAAGATTTGACAAATGTTGCCGTAGCAAGAAATTTAAAAAGAAGAAAAAAGAAAGCAATAAATAAGTAGAAAATGAAAAATGGTAGCAAGACGAGAAAACGAGAGATTCGATAGTTGATAAGAAGAAAGTAGAAGAAGAAAAGTGAGAAAAGCTAGGGAAAAATGGGAGAAAGAAAAAACTGTTAGAAGATTCACAAAGAAACAGTATCTACTGAAAAATGTATGGTGAAAGAATGATACAATGAACATGAAGAAAATAACATTTAATAGCATAAAATGAATAAGTGATGAAGAAGAGGAAAAGAAAAATATTATAGAGAACGTTAGCAATTAAGAAGGGTGAATATAAATAATGACCAAAATGCAAAGTCAGGAAAAACCGTTTAGATACTGACTAGTAAAAACGTAAAATAAAATAAAGGTAGAAGTAAAAGTGGAATTAGGAAGAAACAAAAAACTGATGAAAGTAATCATAAGAAGCGTCTAGCAAACCGAAATTTTAAAAAAGGGTAGAAATATAGAAGAAAGAGAAAGACAATGAAGAGGATAAACAGGGAACTGTAGACCAACGAGGAAGAATGGGAATAAATAGAAAAAATACGAAGAAACAACAATAACAAAAGAAACTGTATTAAAGGAACAAATAGAAAGAGGAAGCAAATGAACACTGTTTGGGTGTATATATAATAAGAAGCTAAAAAGAGAAAAATGGAAGAATAGGATAATGAAGCAATTAAATGACGAGAAAAATTTTGAACCTAAAATAAAATAACTTAAAAATAAATAAAATAATTTTATTAAAACAGCAATAGAAAGAGTGACATTAGGAAAATTTCGGTACAAAGGTAAAACCACAGAACAAAAGAAAGTAGACACTATTTAGTAGTTATCTGAAATCGTTTAGAAGAGGGAAATTAGAAAAAAAGATAAATGAAGGTGAAGAAATTTGAAAACTGACAAGATTGGACAAAGGAAATAAAAGAATCCGTAAAAGGAAAGGAATGGCGATTTATAAGACTTGCGACAAAGATTGAGAAAACATAGAAAAAATGAAGATGAAATCAGTAAAAAATAAAAATAGAATGAACAAATAGAAAAGAAGAGAAAAGAGATATTTCAAAATTTACAGGTTTTGCCTCAAAGTGTTTCTAATTAATTCAACAAAGATCATTAATAGTTAGAAAAAAATTCCACGTAAGTATAAACTCACTTGTCTTGGATGCTGCCAATAGTTTCTTCATCCAACCATTCACAGGCACTTATAACTTGGTGGGGATTTGCAGGTGGAGGATAGGCTTTCTCATACAATACCCTTTCGTTTAGATGACAATAAGATGTAGATACGTGACAGAAAACCTAAAACAATCGTAACTCACAAAAGAATATAAAATCACTGAAGGCAATACACAAAATTAAAGAAAATAAAAATATAGAAGTGAAAACATAATTGAAGAAAATTGAGTAAAGCTCACCAATAACTTTTTACACTCCTTCCCTAGAGCGAGCATATATTTGGTACCTCTAACATTGATGAGTATAGCTTTCCGCAAAACTTCATCAAATCGTATAGTAGCGGCGCAATTGAAGATAATTTCGACTTCTTCAATAAGTTTTTGACGATTTTCGGCAGAAATTCCAAGTTCTACTTCTGTTACGTCACCTGTGATTGCTTCAACTTTATCCAAAATTTCTTCACCATGAGTTTTCTTGAGTAAATCGAAGAGCTGGAAATTTTTCGATTGGTAATGTTTTAAAAATTATATTATCTTTGAAGATAAAAAAGGTAAAACGAGAGCAGCTAAATGTCAAGGAAATCGAGAAACTTTAGAGATAGATTGAGACAAGAAATAAAAGGAAGCACAAAAGATGAAGAAAAATGTCATACCGGATTTTTGAAGATTTCTTTCAATCTTTCCTTTGGTTCCACGCCTTTCTTCAATCTCATCAACAAGTAGATTTTTTTGAGACCGCTGCAGTCTCTCAATAATTTCTCCACTAGCACCTTACCCATGAATCCAGTACCTCCAGTGATGAACACGACCTTGCCTATATAATAGTCGGCTATTCGATTTGGATACGCAGATAAATCTTCAGTTTTTTCCTCCATTTTCAATTTGTAATCTTCAGTTGATTTCACTTAAAAATTATGAAAACTAAAGCAACGTTTTTGTACTTACCAAATTATTTCAATTGACTGTAGTTGTTGACAGCGTTGTTCACAATGTATTTAAATAAATAAATGAAGTGGTATTTAAACTCTTCTACAAGAAAAAACTTGTAGCTCGTTTAGGAATTTACATAATGTATGTAAAACCTAGTTTGACTCGTTTGATTATAAATAAAAAAAATTATTTGTTTGTGGTTAAGTCTATAATTTGCCGAAAATGATTTCGGTTATATTTATAAATATTTTTATAAATTTATTTGATTGGTGAAAACTAAAAACTGAGTCAATAAAGAATTTTCTGTAGTTCTTGTTTTTTATTACAATCTTCAATTTTGAATTAAAAAAATAAGTAAATGTGTCATGATTTCCAGCAATAATTGCTTCTAGTTAATTAACTATTCAACTTAAAAAAAAAATTTACATTGACACATTTTGTAATTTGTATAATAAAGACTATTTAGAATATTTCCAGAAGGACAAAATACAAAAAAAAAATTAAAAAAATGAGGATAAGGAAAGTTTGATTAAATAAAAATGGGATATCAAAAAAGACTATTGGAAAGACGGACTACAAAAATGTAAAGAAATAGGAAAAATATAGAAAAAAAAAGAAAAAGTCATTTAGAAAACTAACAAAGGACATGAAAAATACGAATAGAAAAGTAAAAAATCAGTAAAAGTTATTCAGTAGACAGAGAAAAACAAAAGATGAATAAGAAAAGTTGGCGGAATAAAATGAGAAAAAGCAAAAAGAAGACCGGCTACAAAGAACGAGAATAAGAAAAAACTGGTAAAGGTAAAGAAAATATAAAGCAAATAAAGAAAGAAGAAGAAATGTCATTTAAAAGATTGACAAAGATAAAGAACATAAAAAAGAAAGAAATTAGGAAAATAAAAACTGGACAAAGCGAAAAGAAGAACATCAATATTATTAAGAATAGTGACTGTAGAACAAGAAGAAGAGAAGTAATTGAAAAGGTAAAAATATAATTGCACAAAAAGACAATCAAAGAGATTAAATACAAAGAACGAGAAGGGGTAGAAACTTGAAAAGCAAGGAATCGATAAAAATAATAAAAAAAAAAGAAAAAATTGTTATTTATAAAACTGACAAAAAGCAAGGATCAAGAAGCAGTTAAGAAAACTGATCTTAAAAAGGGAGAAGGAGAAGATTTAAAAATAAATGCAAAAAATATAAGGCACATAAAGAAGCAAGATAAAATGTTTTTTAAAGATTTGACAAACACAAGAAAAATAAGAAAGGAAAAAATTAAAAAATAAAAGTTATTCAAAACAAAAAAAGAATAAAAAAATTATAAAGAAAAGTGACGGCAAATCAATAAGAAGATAAGGAATTGGAAAGGTTAAAAGAATATAATAAAAGTAAAAGAGGAGGAGAGACATCTAGAAGACTGACGAGAGACAAGGGAAGTAAAAAAGTTCAAGTTAGGAAAATAGTAAAAAAAATATTTAAAAAATTGCTTAAGAGGAGCAACAATCGAAAATGTTTGAAAAAATAATGAATGGAGAGGGGAAAAAGTGAGAAACGGTTAAAAGCATTGCGAATAAAAAGAGTTGCACAAAAGGACCATGAAAAAAATTAAGTACAAGGAACGAAAACGAGAAAAGACTCGAAATGCAAACAGAAAATATAAACGAAGAAAAGGTAGAGAAATAATGTTAAAGTATATAATGTCAAATATCAGCAAGGAGAAAACAAAGTGAAAGGGATATAAGCATTGTTTGGGGGCATACAAGCACTGAAACAAGAGAGGAATGACTCAATGAGGCAATTAAAAGGCATTAAGTGAAAGTAAAATAAATAAATGAAGATAAGAAATTATTAAAAATATTTTTTTAATTTGGAACGTTCATAAAGAAGAATGAACAAAGAAAATAGAAAAGCATAGAAAAAGGGGTAAAGAAAGTAACCAAAAACAAGAAAACAATTGGTACCATTTAAAAACGTCGACTAGAATTGTTTAACAGAAAAAATTAAAAACAGAAATAAGAAAATTATGAAAACTGACGAAAGATGAAGAACATACTACAATAAAAGGAAATATACAAAATAGATGAATAAAAAAGAGGACAATAGCAGTAACGATCAAAAACGATTAAAGTAACAAAAATTAAGATTACAAATTATAGAAAGAAAAATATATTTAAAAAACTAACAATAAATAATAATAATAATAAAAGCAATAAATTGAACAAAAGACAGAAGGAAGTAAAAAAACAGACACGATTTAAAATCGTGGGAAAAGAAAGCAAGTACAAGAAAAGAGTGAAGGAATGAAGAAATAAAAAAACAACAAATATTGTAAATAAAAAATTAAATAAGCAAAAAAGAGATATCTTTTAGAATATTTTCAATAAGAAAGAAGAATCAAGAAATAGGAACAGACATATAAGACAAACACTGATCGATAGAAAACACTAGCCAGAAAATAATCAAAAAAAAAATTGGAAAATCGTTGAAAGAAGAAAAAATGTTGAGAACAAGAAGAAACGATAATTGGAAGTTAAAAAAACAATAAACATAAGCACCATTTAGGAACAAGAGATAACAGGCCAAGAACAAAAAAAAAATAAAGTAACCAACAACCACTTGGAAGACCAAAAACGTGGAAAAAAATTACGACAATAAGGTTTAGATGAACTAGAATATGGAACGATAACGAAGAATGTAGAATAAGAGGAAGAAGTAAACATAGAAGTGTCTATAAGAAAAGTCTAGTAAAATCAAATAAAGAACAAAAGATCGTAAAGAAAACCAAAGGAGAACAACTATGAGTAAAGTTAAATAGAATAATATAGCGATAGATAAAGAAGCCAAAATTCTATTTACCGCAATAGTTTAGTAGAATCTATTTAGGAAATTCGAGTAAAATAAAGAATCAAGAGACAGAAAAGTGCATATATCATTAAGAATTTACTACTGCAATATTTGAGTGGAGCTTAATTAGGAAATAAAAATAAAGGAGAAAGAAAACATTTAGAAAAAAGGCGAAACCTTCAGGTTTGGATTTAACAAATTTGTGCTAAAGATGCTATTTCTTCACTTTTTCTTGCTTTGTCTTTATTATATCATGCATATACTCCTTCTACATCAATCTTTGTTACTTCTTTTTTACTTTTCTTATTTTTTATGTAGATCTTTATTATTTCGTAAAAAATATTTTATTTGTTCTATCTGTTTTGCACATATTCTTCTTTGTGGTACGTTAATATTTTTCAAAATCTACAAGTATCAATATATTAATAGAGCACAAAAATAAGTTCAATTTAAGTCATAAAAAGTCTTTTGTCAACAATTAATATTTATAAAGAGAAGAGCCACTTAAAAATAAATTAATTAAAAAATTTGGATATACTCAAAAAACTTGTTAATAGTAATACGTTAGAATCCAAGGATGGGTGCGCAAATTAGCTTCCAGATGACGTAGTAAAAAAAAGCGGATATTATGAGGATTTTGCAGGTTTTGTCCACAAACCACATTCTGAAAAATTAGCAAGAAATTGATAAATTCTCATCTCAAAACGTGCCATTTTTTAAACGTTAATTCCGCCATCTTGTATTTTTTGCGCAAACAACTCACATTTTCATGTATCTTCTCGCTGTCGGCAACATATCGTCCGTTTCTTTCAAAATATACAATCTAGCTGCATGAATGCAATCAGTGAAATAGCTTCTGTAATCGATCCCATCTCCATCCACTTTCCACACTTCTCTCTCTTTAGGATTCAACAAAGATCTGGCTTTTCTTGACGCATCATTGTTAAAATCCCATTGGTTATTGATGTAATACTCAAGAACTTCATAGCCCTTTCGGACCCTTCTCTGAACACGCATCAATCTGAAAAAGCATTGTGTCGTAAATCATATTCTTGATGTAAAAAGAACCTACACCGGCTGATAACCTAACAAAACTAAAAGTCCATCAAGAAATATCGCTGGCAATAATTGGTAAAAAAAGAAAGCTAAATTGTGGAGAATTCTGGAACGTTTCATGGATCCTCCAGGATACCACATAATACCATTCAAAGGCATGTCCGTTTCAATTATGTTTCGACCCAATTCTATGATTTCTTCCCAAGAAATTTTGTATTCAGCTGAACTGGTCACGTTGTAGATACGTCTTATTCTGAAATTCAATTTTGTTGTTAAATATTAATAAAAACAGTGGCGTAGATACCCGTAGAAAACAAAGTCGTAAGTGCTTAAAATAAGAGCATTGACAGCTATGTCGACCGGTAGAAAGTCGGCATAACCTTCACCTTGACCATATAAGGTTCGGATGACGCCTTTACCGGCACCTATCAGCAGACCAGTTGGACCATTGATATTATCTGTCCATCCAGGAAGAGGTTCTCGCCAAATGGGAATGACTAGAAAAATATTTTTTTATTATTTTCTTTTGATGAAAAAATTTTGTAAATTACCAATTGATGGACGCATAAGGCAGATGGGAAGATTGTCCAATTCGTCGACTACTAAGGACTCACCTAGGGCCTTGGTGAAAGCATAACTGTTGGGATATGTGCCCAAAATTCTGAAATTTTTTAAATATATTGAGATTTAAGGAAGAAAGTGATGGAGAAACGAGAACACGAAAATAGAAAAAAATAAGAAAAAGAGTAAAAAACCAAAATTGTAGGAGAAAGAAGAATAAATTAGATCAAGAATGAAGAAAGTAAGTGAAGATAAAAATAAAAGCGGTAGCAACAAGGAAATATTTTTTTGGAAAATATTGCTGGAGCAAGATTTGAAAAGAAGAAAAAAGAAAGGAAGTTACAGTGTGAATCCAAAAGAACTGTGTGACTAATGACTAAAATCAAAATATTATCACTTTAAAGATATGTACAAATTTTATCCAGTTGATAAGCTTTTAAAACTAAAGCTTTTTCTCCAAAAATGGAAAATCTAACCAGTCCGCAACAGAGCAAACCGGGAACGACCGATCGGAAAAACACGAAAGTAGCCGATAGCAACTTTTGCGCTCACTCAAGTGACTTCAAACATTTTAAGGTAATCTCGCACTTGCACCCACGTAGTTAACCAGTGGCGCAGCATAAAGTTCTTTCTGGTTAATTTTTTGAATTATCATCTTTTGTTTGTGTTTTGTTTGTTTACTTGTAATGGAGTCTTCACCTGGCTAAGATAAAGTAACTTTACCTCCAAACTCGAAAATGTCTCAAATGCTCAAGTATAAGTTACTCTCAGTTATTGTGGACTCGTAGTATACTTAGAAAATAAACAAAAGTTGAGTGAAACAAGAAAATAAGGGGAAAAAGAGGAATGGTAGCAAGAAAATAAAAGATTCAATAAGTGATAAAATGAAGAAAAAATGAAAAAAGAAAAATATTATAGGAAACGTCAACAATTAAGAAGAAGAGTTTAATAAGAATATTGAAGAGAAATATAGACAGGAAAGGAAAAATATGGAAAAATCGTTTAAATTACTGACTAGAGAAGAACGTAAAATAAAATAAAGAAAGAAGTAAAAAAGGGATTAGATAGAAACAAAAAATTGAAGAAAGTAAATCTTAAAAGCGTCTAGTCAACGGAAATTGAAAAAAAAATGAAATGTAGAAGAAAGATAAGGAATAAAATGAAAAAGGGACTGTGAGACCAAGAAGAAAGAATGAGAATGAGTAAAAAAAGTACGAAGAATTAATAATAACAAGAGGGAAAAAATGAAGAAGCATATGAACACTATTTAGATGTATGTGTAAAAAACTAAAAAAAGAAAAATAGAATAATAAAGCAATTAAATGACAAAAGAAATCTTAAACTAAAAATAAAATAATTTAAAAATAAATAAAATAAAAATTTTAGAACAGCAATAAAAAAGAATAACATTACAAAAAGTTTAGTAAAAAGGTGAAACCACCAAATAAAGGAAAGGAAACACTATTTAGTAGCGTTAGTTGAAATTGTTTAGTAAAGAGAAATTAGAAATAGAAGGTAAATAAAAGTGAAAAAAATCGAAAACTGTCAAGTTAGAGGGACAAAAGAAATAAAAAAAATCCGTAAAGGAAAAGGAGAAAAATGGGCAATATATGAGACTTGCAACAATGATTAAGAAAAAGTAGAAAAAATTAAGATAAAATAATATAAATAGAAATAGATATTTAATTAACTATGAAAGAAAAACAATAATAAAGAAATAAAGTAGAGGGAAAAAAATTGAAAACAAGCACCAGCTAAAGCAAAAGAAGTAAGAAATAATAAAAAATTAAAGAACAGAAAACAATAAAAATTAGAAATAAAACAAACAAAGAAAGAAGCAAGGGAGTGGCAATAGAAAGCAAAACCAAAATAATAGAAAAAAATATTTAAAAAAAAGAAAAAAGCAACAGCTGGAAAATTAACAAGGAAACGCTAGAACAAAAGGAGAATGACAAAAAATAAAAAACAACTAGAAATGTTAAATAAAAAAAGAAACATAAGATAGAAGAACATAAAATCTATTTAGAAGCATAAAATAACAAAACAAGGACAGGAAAGAAAAGGTAGAAAAAGAAAATCATTTAGAAACCATTAAATGCAAAAGGTTATGTGCTACAGCAATCATAAAGAATAAACAAGATAGTCAAAAAAAAAATTTAAAATAAAGAAAAAGATGAAAAGTATTCACAAAATTGATTGGGTAGAGCAAAATTGGAAAGAATTTAAGAAATTAAAACCGAAAGTAAAAAAATGATCTAGAAGACTGATGAAGATTAACGTCAACAAGAAACGTAGATTAAGAGAAAATGAAACTAAATAACATTTAAAATTGTCTACTAAAAGAATTTAGTAAATATGTATTAAGAAAAAATAAGAAGCACGAAAAGATTTAGAAATACCAATAGAATAAGGAAACGACAGACAAATGGAAGAACAAAAACAAATCAATTATGAAAAATTTTAAGAAAAAATTTAGAAGACCATCGAGGTAGATCAAAAAGAGGAAGTATGGAAAGAATTTTAGAAACTCAAAGAGAGAGGAAGAGATCATCTCAAAAACACAAACAGAAAAAATTTAACTCCACTTAAAAGTGTATGTTTACTAAAAGAATCTATTAGAAATAAATTAAGAGAATATTTAGAAGAAGGACAAAGAAAACGCCGCAACGGGAAAAGTGGAGTAGAGGACAATTAAAAAAATCTAATCACGTTAAAATATTTAGAACAAGGGGAAAACAGGTCCATAAATAATTTCGTGTAAAATGAAGAAACAAGAGACAAAAAAAGTAAACAGGTTAATTAAGAAGATATTTTAGAAAAAGAAAGAAGACGAACTTTTGTTTAGGGATCTGAGCAAATAGAATAAATATAAGAGAAATATTAAAAAATTGAAGTAAAAATGAAAGAAGCGAGAAACGTTTAGGGGCGTGACACAAAATAGCAAAAACCATAAAATTACTAGACAATAGAAAAAACAGGAACCGTTTAAAATACTAATGAGAAAAGAAGAAGCGTTTGGAAGACAGGAAGTACCATTTAGAAAAAGAAAGTAGTCAAGAAATATGAAGAAAAGGAGGCTACGTTCTATTTAGAAAAGCAATAAAATAAAAAATAAGAAACTGAAGAAATTAAAAAGGAAAAAAAAAGAGTTATTTCAAGATTTACAGGTTTTGTTTCAATGTGTTTCTAATTAATTGAACAGAGATCATTAATTATTTTTAAAAAAATGTCGTAAGAATAAACCCACTTGTCTTGGATGCTGCCAATAGTTTCTTCATCCAACCATTCGCAGGCACTTATGACTTGGTGGGGATTTGCAGGTGGAGGATAGACTTTCTCATACAATACCCTTTCGTTCAGATGACAATAGGCTGTAGATACGTGACAGAAAACCTAAAACAATCGTAACTCACAAAAGAATATAAAATCACTGAAAGCAATACACAAAATTAAAGAAAATGAAAATATAAAAGTGAAAACATAATTGAAGAAAATTGAGTAATGCTCACCAATAACTTTTTACACTCCTTCCCTAGAGCGAGCATGTATTTGGTACCTCTAACATTGATGAGTATAGCTTTCCGCAAAACTTCATCAAATCGTATAGTAGCGGCGCAATTGAAGATAATTTCGACTTCTTCAATAAGTTTTTGACGATTTTCGGCAGAAATTCCAAGTTCTAGTTCTGTTACGTCACCCGTGATTGCTTCAACTTTATCCAAAATTTCTTCACCATGAGTTTTCTTGAGTAAATCGAAGAGCTGGAAATTTTTTGATTGGTAATGTTTTAAAAATTATATTATCTTTGAAGATAAAAAAAGTAAAACGAGAGTAGCTAAATGTCAAGGCAATCGAGAAACTTTAAAGATAGATTGAGATAAAAAGAAAAGGAAGCAAAAGGGTGAAGAAAAATATCATACCGGATTTTTGAAGATTTCCTTCAATCTTTCCTTTGGTTCCACGCCTTTCTTCAATCTCATCAACAAGTAGATTTTTTTGAGACCGCTGCAGTCTCTCAATAATTTCTCAACTAGCACCTTGCCCATGAATCCAGTACCTCCAGTGATGAACACGGTTTTGTCTATATAATACTCTGCTATTCGATTTGGGTAGATTGATAAATCTTCAATTTTTCCCCTCATTTTCAATTTGTAATCTTCAGTTGATGTCACTTAAAGATTATGAAAACTAAAGCAAAGTTTTGTACTTACCAAATTATTTCAATTAATTATTGCACTTTCGTTGTTAACAACGTTGTTCACAATGCACTTAAATGCATAATGTAAGTGGCCTTTAAACCATTCTAGAAGTAAGAACTTGTTATTAATTGTTAAGACGTCATTTTTATTATTCGAGGAAGCATCTAACGCTGTTAATGAAACTTGCAACTCGTTTAGGAATTTGCGTAATTTATCTAAAATATTGCTTGGCGAGTTTGTTTATAAATAAAAAAATTAATTAGTTTAAAGTTAAGTTTACAAATGCAGAAAATAATTTCGGTTATATTTCTAAATATTTTTATAAATTTATTTGATTGGTAAAACCTAAAGAGTGAGTCAATAGAGAACTTCGTGTAAGTCTTGTTTTTTATTACAATCTTCAGTTTTGAATATAAAAAAAATTGTTAATGTGTCATGGTTTCCAGCAATAATTGCTTCTAAGTAAACTACGCAAGCACTTTAAACAATAATTGACATTGAGATATTTAGCAATTTCTATAACAAAAACGTTTTAGAATGTTGCCAGAAAGAAAAATACAACAGAATTAAAAAAAGTTGAGGATAAGGAAGCTTCGATTAAATAAAAAGAGGATAACAAAAAAGACGATTGGAAAGATTGACTGTTGAAATGTGAATAATTGGGAAAAATGAACAAAAGAAATGGAGAATAAGAAAATAAAAAAGAAAGAAAAGTAAAAGCCATTCAGAAAATAGCGAAAAACAAAAGGGGGATAAGAGAAGTTGGACGGAATAAAAAAAGAAAAGGCAAAAAGGAGATTGACTACAAAAAACGAGATAAAGAAGATAGTGATAAGGTGAAGAAAATATAATGGAAATAAAGAAAGATGAAAAAAGATACTTTCAGGAAGCTGACTACAGAAATGAAGCACAGATGACGCTACTATGCAAAGTCTTTAATGCCTCGTTCTTATTTGTGCTTCGAACCAGAACCCAGCCACGGTTACGTTTCATGAGAAATAAGGCCTTAAGTGCATACCTACAGCTTTTTTGTTATGGAAGCACTAATGACGCTATTACACAGAATTTTTAGTGGTTCCAGTTTCCTAGGCCTTTAAAAGATTGACAAAGAAGGCAAAAATCAAAAAGAAAGAAATTAGGAAAATAGAAGGCTAAACAAAATTAAATAACCAGAACAGAAAAATTATTTAGAGAAGTGGTCGCCAAATAAGAAAAATAGAAGAAATTAGAAAATTGAAGCAAATAAAATAAAAATAAAATAGAAGATTGACAAAAAACAAGGAAAATAAGAAGAAAAAAATTACGAAAATAAAAGGTGCACAAAACAAAAGAAAACAAAAAGATTATTAAGAAGAGTGACCGATAAGCAAGAAAAAGAAAGAAATTGGAAAAGTAAAAAAATATAATAAGAATAAGAACAGAGGAGTATCATTTACAAGGCTGCCAAAAAACAAGAAAAATAGGAAAGATAGAAATTAGAAAAATAAAAGGTGGACAACAAGAAAGAAAAGATCGAAAAGATTATTAAGAAGAGTAACCGCAAAACAAGAAAAGGAGAAGGAATTGAAAAAGTGAAAAAAATAATTAAAAAAAGAAAGCTATTTAGAAGACTGACGAAAGACAAGAAATGTTAGAAAAAAACAAATTAGAAAAATACTGAAAAAATTATTAATTATTTAAGAAATTCCTTAAAACAAGCAAAAATCGAAATTTTTGAAGAAATGAAGAATGGAAAAAGAAGAAAATATGAAATGACCAAAAGCTTTGAGAATAACAAGAGTTGCACAAAAAACCATCAAGAAGGCTCAGTACAAAAAATCAAAGAATGAGAAGGAGATGAAACTCGAGGAATTAGGAAAATATAAAAATTGTAAAAAAAGAAGCAAACAACTACAAGAATTCAAAGAAATATAGAACAGAAATAGAAAAGAAAGAACAAGAGACAGTTGAAAAGACTGATCATAAAAAATGATAAGGAAAATATTTTGGACAAGTGTAAAAATATAAGAAGCTGAAAAAGCAAGAAAAAATATAATGTATGGAACTACAAAAATAGGGAAAATTAGGACGAATGAAAATGTAATAATAAAAGAAAAAGGTAAAAGTCATTCAGAGAATTTATTAAAATAGGCAAGAAACTAGAAATTTTCAAAGAAAGAAGGAATGAAAATCAAGAGGACTGCCAAGAAGCATTAAAACTAAGAAAAATGAAAATGAAACGAAGGACAAAACAGCCATTATTAAAACTGTTTACAAAAAACAAATAAGGACTATAGAATATATAACCAAATAACGAAAAAAGCAAAAAAAGGGATTTCCAAGACCAAAAGTCTACAAAGAACAGGAGAAAGCAGGAAATTAAAAAAATAATTAAGAACAAAGTGATAGTAATTTATTGTCTTAAATGAAGCAAGAAGCTAGAAAAGTTTAAAGAAATCAAATTTGAAGTACAAAAGCTGTGAAGAAATACTAAAACTAAAAAAATTTATTAAAGTAGCATAGGAACAAAGACGCTAGTTATGAAAAACTATAAAAAGAAGCTAATTCAGATTAATGAAAATAAAGAAAAAGTAAGAATTACAAGAGAAACGGGAAGAATAAAAAGTAGGAAAAACTTGAATCATTAAGATGACCAATAAAGAAGAACGAGAACTTGGAGGAATAGAGGGAAGTAAAGCAGAGAAATGAAGAATAGTTAAACGGCAGTCAAGAAAGTTTGAGAATAAGAAATGTACGACAAAGTAGAAAAGTGGACAGAAACTTTAAAAAACTGATCATGAGAAACAGGAAATGGAAAAAAGGAAATGAAAAAGTATTAAAGAGAAGATAAAGAAAAAATAGAACATCTAATCAAACAAAGGAAGAAATTATACAGAAATATGGGTAAAAATATGTAATTTAAAAGATTAATAAGAACAAGCAAAAACCAGAAATGTTGAAGGAAATGGAAAAGAGAAAGAAAAAATAGGAAGACTGATAAAACACGTAAAGAATAAATTAACAAGAAAAATTGGGAAAAATTAGTCACTTAAATTTTTTTTAGAATGGAAAAGAAATATGGAAAAAATGAAGAATAATAAGAGTAAATAAAAAACAAAAAAACAAACAGACCATTTAGAAAACTGCAAAGAACAAAAACAAGAAAAAATCTAAAAATGCAGAAAATAAGAAGTAAAAAATATATTTAAAGTATTTACAAAACGGAACAATTATAGAAATTTGAAGAAATAAGGAAGTGATTGTAAAAAAAGTATTAGAAATAAGAAGGCAGGAAGCAGAAGCATCATTTATGAAACTGACAAGTAAGAAGAAAAACGAGAAGTACAAAAAAAATACAAAAATTTATTGAGGAGGAAACTATGCTTACAAAATTGACAAGAAATATTGAAAATAAGAAAAATTGTGATAAATGAAGGAAAAAGATGTTAAAAAAACGTTCTTTAAAAATTGACAAATTATCAAAGGAGAATAAGAGACGAGCGAAGAAAATATTTTTACCAGAATTCGTTTTTATTTATTTATTTCTGATTGTTACAAAGAATAGCGATATATCAATAAAGAGAAAGCAGCAAGTTAAAAAAACAATTTTTTATAGTCTCGGATTATATGACTAGATGCTGCTAATGGTTTATTTCTTCATCCAACCATTTAACGACAATTACGATTTGATGTGGGTACGTAGGTAAAGATTTTTTTCTTTAGAATTCTCTTGTTTAGGGAACAGTTGCTTGTGAACATTTGTGAAAACTTTTAAACTGTAGAAGATTAATATTCCCTCAACCACCTTTAGTATCTACCTAATAATCATAAAATAATTTTAAGGTCAGCGATCCGAAGAATGAAGATTAATGTATGCATAACTAAATAGAATCAACATGAAAGATTCCAAGAAACAAAGAAAAACGATCTTTAGTTGAAGAAAGTTTTGTTTCCTATCAACCGCAGAAATACGTGAGTAATAACAGTTCGTTTCATGCATACCGACAAGTTTTGTAATCTTCTGCTAGGTCAAGCGGGAATTTAATTACTTTAGCATTAATGAGAATAAGTTTTTGTAAAATTTGGGATTTTTTGAGAATTTTTTTCAAGACGAAGAAAAGTAAATAATAAAGAAAAAGATTGCGGAAGCAAAATATAGAATATTGAAGGTAAATGTAGAAACTTAATTTAATAGAAATGATATTGAGACTATAATTACGTCATAAAGAAAAAAATTAAAAAAACTGGAATAAGAAGAGAATCTGAAGATGGAATAAGAATTAAATATTAAAAACGTAGTTTGAAAGAACAAAAGATAAAATCATTTAGGTTAAATTGCGTTTAAACTTAAAACAGAAATTAAGAAAAGAAAGAAGAACAAAGGAAGACAATATAAAGCAATAAAAGCAACAAAATATTAATAAAATATTAAAAATGAAAAAAGTTGGACAAAATAAAAAAGAAAAGACAACTATCTACAAAAAAGAGGAGAAGGAGAAACTTGCAAGGTACAAAGAATGTAAAGTAAATAAAAAATGTCGGTTAGGAAACTGAAGAAAGAATATGAGAAACAAAAAAATTTAGAAAAATAAAAGAGAAAGAACTAGTAATTTGGAGAAAGTAAAAAATTGACAAAAAACATTGGGAATAAGAAAAAATAAAAAAAAACATAAAAGGATTATTAAAGAGTGACCGCAAAGCAATCAAAGGAGAAGAAACAGGAAAGGTGTAAAAAAATCAAAAAATGCCATTTAGAAGGCTAACAAAGAAAAACGTAAATAGGAAAAAAAAATTAAAAATAAGTGAGAGATAGTAAAAAACATTTAGAAAATTGCTTAAGAAATTAAGAATAGAAATGAGAATGTAAAAACTGACGAAAATAAAGTTGCACAAAATATAAAAATAATAAAGCTGACTATAAAGAACTAGAAGAAGAGAATGCAGAAAATAGAAATAATATAAAGAAAGAATAAAAATGGGTCATTTAGAATTATAAAAAGAGAGAATAAAAGATAAGAAAAAAGAATGAAAAGTAAAGTGGAGAGATAGAAAAAGAGCAAAAAGACCGACCGTAAGAGCCAGGAAGAGGGAAATAAAGAAATCAAAAAGCACAAAAATTAAAGTAAAGAAAAACAGAAGAATATTTAGACGACTGACAGGAAGGAGGGGCACAAAAAAAGAAAAACAATTCGTTTAATAGATTAATAAGACAGCAAGAACCAGATGTGTTTAAAGAAATAGAAAGAAATTAAATAAATAACAAAAACTTTAAAAATAATAAGAATAAATAAACAAAAGAAAGGACAGAAAGACCATTTAGGAAACTGACTACAAAGAATAGAAAAGAGAAAAAATCAAGAAATGCAGAAAATAAGAATTAAAAAAATATTTATAAGACAAAGGGCAAAGAGAATATGAAAATAGAAGAATCAGAGAGAAATCAGGAAAAAGTTAAATCGATTTAAAATACTTAGAAAACAGAACAACAATTGTGAAAGTTCGAACAAATAAGGAAGGAAAGTAGAAAAAATAAAGAATAAACACATATTGAAAATAAGAAAAGTTAAGCAAAACAAGAAAAAGAAAGTACAGAATGATTATTAAGAATGGTGACTACAACATATGAAAGGAACAAGAAATTGGATAGGTGCAGAAAATATAAAGAAAGAAAAATGCCATTTAAGAGACCGAGGAAAGACAAGAAAAGTAACAAGAAAAAAGATAAAGAGGATAGTGAAGAAAGTATAAATAATTTTTAAAATTTCCTTAAAGGAGCGAAAATCGAAAATTTTTGAAAAAAACAAATTAAAAATGGAAAAGAATACATCACTGCCAAAGAATGTTGAGAAAATAAATGACAAAAATATCATCAAAAAGACTAACTGCAAAGAAAGAAAAGGAGAAGAAACTTGAAACTACTAAGAAGGTAAAATGTTATGAGGAATAAAATGAGAAAAAAGAATGAAAAGGCCTAAATAAACCGACTAGAATCATTAAGAGTAAAATGAATAGGAAGAACTGAAAAAAGGTTAAAAAGTGACAAGGGAGAAGAAAATAAGGAAGTGAAGAAAATATATAAAAGAATAAAAAAATTATAAAAATTATAAAAAAGAAGAATAGAAAAAGATAAAGCATATAAAAAAGAGAAAATTATTTAAAAAAAAAACAAAGAGAATATGATAAGAAGAAATTAAAACGTGAAATGGAAAAAAAAATGTGACCACAAAATAGGAAACTTTAAGTGATTAAAAAAAAGTGGAAAATATGAAAAAAATTAACAAAAATATAGTAGGAAAAAAATAGATAAAATAGATAAAATAAAATAATAAATAGCAAGGTCATTAAAAAAAATTATCACAAAAAATAAAAAAAAGATAAAGTGAAAATGTGGAAAATATAAATAAAATAAAGGAATAAAGAAGATTCACAAGGGAGAGATAGAATAAAAAAAGGAGAAATTAAGAAGAAAATGGGAAAAGTAAATATTTGAAGGTCTAGTAAAAACGAGCCAAAAAATAAAGAAGAAATATCTAAAAAAATTAAGACATAAAAAATGTTAAAGTGAAGAAAATGAAAGACAGAAGAGCCTTTTTAAAAGACTGAGTGCAAAGAACAAAAACTTCAATTAGAAGACAAACAAAGAACAAGAAAACATCAAAATAAAGCTAAGAAAAGAAATGAGAACAATCAAAATGTATTTAAAATATTGATAAGGAAGAACGACAAGTAGAAGAGTTGCATGAAATGTAGAAGTGAAGTGCAAAAATTGAAGAGACTGATAAGAGAAATTACGAATAACAAAACATATAAATGCGCAAGGGAGAAATAACATTAAAAATGCTAATTACAAGTAGTAGGTAAAAGGAGTAAATGGAAAAGTATGAAAAATAAGAAGGAAATGAAAAAAGTAAAGAAAATGTTATTTATATCATTAACAAGTAAGAAAAAGAAAAGAGTTTTAATTGAGCATAAAATGGGTAGAAAAACAAACAAATATAGAAATTTAAAAATGGATAAGAATGAAATATTTACAATTATCAACAAAAACATGAAAAAATTGAAAGAACAAGGAATAAAAAAAAAAGAAAATTATGAGGAAAAATATTATAAAATATTAAAAATTAACATTGCAAAAAAATTAGAATTCTTAAGCGTAGCAAGTAAACAAAATGACAAATAATAGAACAAGCAATAAAATTCAGGACCAAAATAAATTAAATATTAAAATTATAAATGTAGAATCGAAAAATGAATAAGTGAAAAAAATTAAAATTATAAAGACCCCTCAAGTTATCGTAAATTGTGCAAAATTTCTTTAGTACCATAGCAAATGACTTTATTTTTTTCCAAAAAATCAAAAAACTAGACAGAAAATATTATAATTCTAAAAAATCGAAGAAATTCGCCATTTAAAGAAAAATTCGAAAAAGAAACTTGAAATTTTTTTAAATATAAATATAAATCATAGAAATTTGTTAAATTCTCATCCTAAAGTTTTAATTTAACGTTTCTCGCCCTCAAAGTTTTTTTAGCAGAATTAAAAATCCTCACTTTTAGTAACAATTGCACTTCAAATAAATTTGTAATTATTTTTCAAATTTTTGATACTATAAAAATATAGCCACAATTTTTATACTAGTCAATCGAACCAGTAAGAATTTTAAAAAAAGGCAACCACTTCCAACGAATTACGTCACCACTTTCAACACTGTCTAATTTCGATTTTTATTTTTTATTTTCTTTTCTACTACTCAACAACGTTTCTTAATAGCGCATTATCTCCTTTTTCCTTCACTAAACTATTATGACGTCTTTAAAAAAATTCAACTTTCTACATAATTTCCTTAACAATGTTTCAGTCAACTAAATAACAGAACGGCAATAATTTTCAGTAGTTTGCTTCTACTTCTTCCTTTTACTAGCAATTAGTTGTGTTTTCTTCTAAATTTTCTCTCCTTATTGAAGTAAAATGTGATAATTAACAAAAATAAAACGTAAACACTTGTTAATTGCATAATTGCGTTTCTTCAGTAGATAATCAATTTGCTACTAACAACAAAGTTATGACTCGTTTTTCATCATAACGATATGAGTTTCGTAAATACAAGCAACTAATAACAATTACACCTTATGCAAGACATAACCGAAAGTGAACGAAAGTAATTTCGCTGAAATAGTCAAAAGTGTTCTTTTCACGAAACCGTGCCACGCTCCACTTTCCTCGTTATTTCCAGGGCCGGACACGCGACCAGATCATCCGGGCCCAAACGTTACTCAACCGCCGGAAAACCCATCAATTGACTCTACCAATTACCAGTGAAATCTTCAAACAAAACTGTTATAGCAATATTACGAAAAACAAGTGTTAATATTGCAATAACTTAAGTTACGTTATTGTTAAGTACCGACACCGATTGTTGCATCGATTTCGCTATGGAAATTTTCGTGCGGCCCTTGAACTAAGAATCGATGGTTGTCTTGACAACTTATGTTGTCAATGAAACTTTTATTTCTAGAATAAACTGCAGAAAAGTAACTGACAATGCCGGAGTTGCCAGAAGAAATGTATTGTTCCCAACAAATTTGTATTCCTCCGACGTTTCCGTATCTTCTCCGTCAATTCGCTAAAGCCGCCATCCGGACCCAACCCAACGACCTCTTGAAGTAAGTTGCAAAAATTTCTGCAAACAAAACAAATTTTTTTATAGATGGTCAACAACTTACTTCCGTTGCTTATCCCTGAATTTGCCACCTCCAGTAAAACCGCGACTGGAATATCCGATCCCCAAAGATTATTTGGGTTTAACTCCCGGTTGGTTGCGTGCTCTTCTCTACCAGTTTCAAGGCAACCAAACTGTTAGTTTTAAAGTGTTGTGGGACCGCTGGATTGGGGCTTGTTTGGACCATGATCATTTGATCCAAATTCTTTGTCTTGGAGGTTTCACCGACAACACCGCCGTGCCTTGGCTGAGGTTCATTGCTATTTGTGCAGGTTACATCACTGAGGTCGCTTTTTCATTTTGTTAATATTTTTTCATAACTTAATTAATTCTAGAATTTGACCCAAACGATGATTTTGATATGTGAAATATTAACAGAAGAACCGGAAGGTGGTTCAGCGATGATTTCCGTTGATGTTTTTTTGGATTTGTACAAGTTTTTGGCACAAATCGATGCGTCTGAACCTCAAGTTTTGAAGAATTTTTATTTTCTTGATGATTTCTTGGGGTTGTTCAAGAAACGGGTTGAAAAAGAAATGAAAGTTGTGGAAGCTGAAGAGGATTTGGAAACTGAAACGGGCAGTACTGTTTCATCGGATCATGCACTGAAATCTGAGGAAGAACTGGTTAAAGTTGATGAAGGCGGATCGGTAGTGTCTTGTCCGAGCGTCACTGAAGACATCCCTGTCGATTACCTGAAGATGATCACTGAAGGACAAGAAGAGTAAGTTTCTTAAATTTTCTTCTTATTGGTAACGTCTATTCTTCTAAAATGCGACAACTTTTTCACAGAGAAATAAAAATTCTTCCATGCTGTTCATATGAATATTTGTTGACTCCGTAAGGAAGAACTAAAACAGTTTTTGCAAAGAACAAGAAGAATTAGCAATCAGTTTTTAAATAATTCTTCAATTTCGGTCTTATTAATTAAGTCTATTGCTTTACTAAACAAAGTCACTTTTCTAGAAGAAGCAAGAAAGAGTCTTTTGCTTCTATATTTAAGTCTTCTATTGTTATTCACAAGAATATCCGTTGAGTAACAAAAAGTTCTTTACACAAGTAAATAAAACATTATTCTTTTAGGAACAGCAAGTCCCTTGTTTCAATTCCTAAATGTTCTCCAAAATAGTTCTTCAATTTCTGTATTCTTCTTCTACATAATTCCTAAGAACTGATGGTACACTTAAAATTTCTCCTCTCTTACCTCAATGCTTAGGTTTTCTACATGAGTCTTCTATATTTGAAAAATTATTTTTTTTCTTCTACGTCTTCTTCCTCTTATCAGTGTTGCTTCCATTAAAAATTATGATTTCAGAGGGGTAGTAGGGGGATCAGTAGCAACTTTGGACACAATCATAATAGACACGAGCTAACCTCTCATTGAAAATCTTCTTCTAAAAACAGCAAGTCTCCTATTCCAATTCCTAAATCTTCTTCACAAAAGTTTCTTGAATAATAAGAAGAATTAGCCATCGATTTTTAAATAACTCTTCAATTTCTGTCATCTTCTTCTACATGATTCCTAAGAACTGATGGTACTCTTAAAAAATTTAGTCTTTTCTCACTTCAATGCTTAGGTTTTCTACATCAGTCCTCTATATTTGAGAAATTATTTTTTTTCTTCTACGTCTTCTTCCTCTTATCAGTGTTCCTTCCATTACAAATTATGATTTCAGAGGGAAAGAAAAGGGATCAGCAGCAACTTTGGACATAATCATAATGGACACGAGCAATCCTCTCATTTAAAACCTTCTTCTAAAAACAACAAATCTCCTATTCCAATTCCTAAATCTCCTTCAAAAAGTTTTTTCGAGGAATAAGAAGAATTAGCAATCGATTTTTAAATAATTCTTCAATTTCTCTCTTCTTCTTCTACATGATCCCTAAGAACTGATGGTAGTCTTAAAAAAATTTACTCTTCTCTTACTTCAATGCTTAAGTTTTCTCCATTAGTCCTCTATATTCGATAAATTAAATTTCTTCTTCTACGTCTCCTTCCTCTTATCAGTGTTGCTTCCATTACAAATTATGATTTCAGGGGAAAAGAAGGGGGATCAGTAGCGCCTTTAGATACAATCATAATCGACACGAATAAACAATCCATTAAAACTTTCTTCTAGAAACACCAAGTCTCCAATTCCTAAATCTTCTTCAAAAAGTTTTTTTGAAGAATAAGAAGAAATAACAATCGATTTATAAATAATTCTTTAATTTGTGTCTTCTTCTTCTACATGATTCCTTAGAACTGATGGTACACTTAAAATTTCTCTTCTCTTACTTCAATGCTTAGCTTTTCTACATCAGTCTTCTATATTTGAGAAATTATTTTTTTTCTTCTACGTCTTCTTCCTCTTATTAGTGTTGCCTCCATTAAAAATTATGATTTCAGAGGGCAAGAAGTGGGCTCAGTAGCAACTTTGGACACAATCATAATCGACACGAGCAAACCTCTCGTTTAAAACCTTCTTCTAAAAACAACAACTCTCCTATCCCAATTCCTAAATCTACTTCAAAAAGTTTTTTCGAGGAATAAGAAGAATTAGCAATCAATTTCTAAATAACTCTTCAATTTCTCTCTTCTTTTTCTACATGATTCCTAAGAACTGATGGCAGTCTTAAAAAAATTACTCCTCTCTTGCCTCAATGCTTAGGTTTTTAAATCATTCCTCTATATTCGATAAATTATTATTTTTCTTCTACGTCTTCTTCTTCTTCTTATCAGTGTTGCTTCCATTAAAAATTATGATTTCAGAGGGGTAGTAGGGGGATCAGTAGCAACTTTGGACACAATCATAATAGACACGAGCTAACCTCTCATTGAAAATCTTCTTCTAAAAACAGCAAGTCTCCTATTCCAATTCCTAAATATTCTTCACAAAATTTTCTTGAATAATAAAAAGAATTAGCAATTCTTCTTCTACATGGTTCCTAATAACTAATGAAACCCTTAAAAAAATGTACTCTTCTCTTAGCTCAATGGTTAGATTTTCTACATCAGTCCTCTATATTTGAGAAATTATTTTTTTTCTTCTACGTCTTCTTCCTCTTATTAGTGTTGCTTCCGTTGCAAATTATGATTTCAGGGGGAAAGAAGAGGTATCAGTAGCAACTTTGGACATAATCATAATGGACACGAGCAAACCTCTCATTGAAAATCTTCTTCTAAAAACAACAGGTCGCCTACTCCAATTCCTCAATCTTCTTCAAAAAGTTTTCTTCAAAGAATAAGAAGAATTAGCCAACGATTTTTAAATAATTCTTCAATTTCTGTCTTCTTCTTCTACATGATCCCTAAGAACTAATGGTAGTCTTAGAAAAATTTACTCTTCTCTTACTTCAATGCTTAGGTTTTTAAATCATTCTTCTATATTCGATAAATTATTATTCTTCTTCTACGTCTTCTTCTTCTCCTTATCAGTGTTGCTTCCATTAAAAATTATGATTTCAGAGGGGTAGTAGGGGGATCAGTAGCAACTTTGGACACAATCATAATAGACACGAGCTAACCTCTCATTGAAAACATTCTAAAAACTGCAAGTCTCCTATTCCATGTCCTAAATCTTCTTCAAAAAGTTTTTTCAAACAATAAGAAAAATTAGCAATCGATTTTTAAATAATTCTTCAATTTCTGTCTTCTTCTTCTACATGATTTCTAAGAACTAATGGTACACTTAAAATTTCTCTTCTCTTACTTCAATGCTTAGGTTTTCTACATCAGTCTTCTATATTTGAGAAATTATCTTTTTTCTTCTACGTCTTCTTCCTCTTATCAAGTGTTGCCTCCATTAAAAATTATAATTTCAGAGGGCAGGAAGTGGGATCAGTAGCAACTTTGGACACAATCATAATCGACACGAGCAAACCTCTCATTTAAAACCTTCTTCTAAAAACAGCAAGTCTCCTATTCCTATTCCTTAATTTTCTTTAAAAAGTTTTTTCAAAGAATAGAAAGAAATAGCAATCGATTTTTAAATAATTCTCCAATTTCTGTCTTCTTTTTCTACATGATTCCTAAGAACTGATGGTACTCTTAAAAAAATTTACTCTTCTCTTACCTCAATGCTTAGGTTTTCTCCATCAGTCCTCTATATTCGATAAATTAGTTTTTTTCTTCTACGTCTCCTTCCTCTTATCAGTGTTGCTTCCATTACAAATTATGATTTCAGGAGAAAAGAAGGGGGATCGGTAGCGCCTTTAGATACAATCATAATCGACACGAATAAACAATCCATTGAAAACTTTTTTCTAGAAACACCAAGTCTCCTATTCCAATTAATAAATCTTCTTCAAACATTTTTTCAAAGAATAGGAAGAATTAGCAATCGATTTTTAAATAGTTTTTCAATTTCTGTTTTTTTCTTCTACATGATTCCTAAGAACTGACGGTACTCTTAAAAAAATTTACTCTTTTCTTACCTCAATGCTTAGGTTTTCTACAGCAGTCCTCTATATTCGAGAAATTATTTTTTTCTTCTGCGTCTTCTACCTCTTATCAGTGTTGCTTCCTTTAAAATTTATGATTTGAGAGGGGAATAAGAAGGATCAGTAGCAGCCTTGGACACAATCATAATGGACACGAGCAAATCTCTCATTGAAAACCTTTTTCTAAAAACAGCAAGTCTCCTATTCCAATTCCTAAATCTTCTTCAAACAGTTTTTTCGAAGCATTAGAAGAATTAGCAATCGATTTTGAAATAATTCATCAATTTCTGTCTTCTTCTTCTACATGATTCCTAAGAACTGATGGTACTCTTAAAAGAATTTACTCTTCTCTTACCTCAATGCTTAGGTTTTTTACATCAGTCCTCTATATTCGAGAAATTATTTTTTTCTTCTACGTCTTCTACCTCTTATCAGTGTTGCTTCCTTTAAAATTTATGATTTGAGAGGGGAATAAGAGGGATCAGTAGCAACCTTGGACACAATCATAATGGACACGAGCAAATCTCTCATTGAAAATCTTTTTCTAAAAACAGAAAGTCTCCTATTCCAATTCCTAAATCTTCTTCAAACAGTTTTTTCGAAGCATTAGAAGAATTAGCAATCGATTTTGAAATAATTGGTCAATTTCTGTCTTCTTCTTCTACATGACTCCTAAGAACTGATGGTACTCTTAAAAGAATTTACTCTTCTCTTACTTCAATGCTTAGGTTTTTTACATCAGTCCTCTATATTCGAGAAATTATTTTTTTTCTTCTACGTCTTCTACCTCTTATCAGTGTTGCTTCCATTACAAATTATGATTTCAGAGGGAAAGAAGAGGAATCAGTAGCAACTTTGGACACAATCATAAACAACACGAGCAAACCTCTCATTGAAAATTTTCTTCTAAAAACAGCAAGTCTCCTATTCCAATTCCTTAATTTTCTTTAAAAAGTTTTTTTGAAGAATAGAAGGAAATAGCAATCGATTTTTAAATAATTCTCCAATTTCTGTCTTCTTCTACATAATTCCTAAAAACTGATGGTACTCTTAAGAAAATTTGCTCTTCTCTTACCTAAATACTTATTTTTTCTACATCAGTCCTCCATATTCGAAAAATTATTGTTTTCTTCTACGTCTTCTTCCTCTTATCAGTGTTGCTTCCATTACAAATTTTGATTTCAGAGGGAAAGTAGAGGGATCAGTAGCAACGTTGGACACAATCATAAACAACACGAGCAAACCTCTCATTGAAATTTTTACTTCTAAAAACAGCAAGTCTCCTATTCCAATTCCTAAATTTTCTTTAAAAAGTTTTTTTGAAGAATAGAAAGAAATAGCAATCGATTTTTAAATAATTCTCCAATTTCTATCTTCTTCTTCTACATGATTCCTAAGAACTGATGGTACTCTTAAAAAAATTTACTCTTCTCTTACCTCAATGCTTAGGTTTTCTCCATCAGTACTCTATATTCGATAAATTAGTTTTTTTCTTCTACGTCTCCTTCCTCTTATCAGTGTTGCTTCCATTACAAATTATGATTTCAGGGGAGAAGAAGGGGGATCGGTAGCGCCTTTAGATACAATCATAATCGACACGAATAAACAATCCATTGAAAACTTTTTTCTAGAAACACCAAGTCTCCTATTCCAATTGATAAATCTTCTTCAAACATTTTTTCAAAGAATAGGAAGAATTAGCAATCGATTTTTAAATAATTTTTCAATTTCTGTTTTTTTCTTCTTCATGATTCCTAAGAACTGATGGTACTCTTAAAAAAATTTACTCTTCTCTTACCTCAATACTTGGGTTTTCTACATCAATCCTCTATATTCGAGAAATTATTTTTTTCTTCTACGTCTTCTTCCTCTTATCAGTGTTGCTTCCGTTAAAAATTATGATTTGAGAGGGAAAAAAGGGGGATCGGTAGCGCCCTTAGACCCAATCATAATCGACACGAGCAAACCTCTCATTGAAAACCTTCTTCTAAAAACAGCAAGTCTCCTGTTCCAATTCCTAAATCTTCTTCAAAAAGTTTTTTCGAAGAATAAGAAGAAATAGCAATCGATTTATAAATAATTCTTCAATTTCTGTCTTCTTCTTCTACATGATTCCTAAGAACTGATGGTACACTTCAAATTTCTCTTCTCTTACTTCAATGCTTAGCTTTTTCACATCAGTCTTCTATATTTGAGAAATTATTTTTTTTCCTCTACGTCTTCTTCCTCTTATCAGTGTTACCTCCATTAAAAATTATGATTTCAGAGGGCAAGAAGTGGGATCAGTAGCAACTTTGGACACAATCATAATCGACACAAACAAACCTCTCATTTAAAACCTTCTTCTAAAAACAACAAATCTCCTATTCCAATTGCTAAATCTACTTCAAAAAGTTTTTTCGAGGAATAAGAAGAATTAGCAATCGATTTTTAAATAATTCTTCAATTTCTCTCTTCTTCTACATGATTCCTAAGAACTGATGGTAGTCTTAAAAAAATTACTCCTCTCTTACCTCAATGCTTAGGTTTTTAAATCATTCCTCTATATTCGATAAATTATTATTTTTCTTCTACGTCTTCTTCTTCTTAGTGTTGCTTCCATTAAAAATTATGATTTGAGAGGGAAAAAAGGGGGATCGGTAGCGCCCTTAGACCCAATCATAATCGACACGAGCAAACCTCTCATTGAAAACCTTCTTCTAAAAACAGCAAGTCTCCTGTTCCAATTCCTAAATCTTCTTCACAAAATTTTCTTGAATAATAAGAAGAATTAGCAATTCTTCTTCTACATGGTTCCTAAGAACTAATGAAACCCTTAAAAAAATTTACTCTTCTCTTAGCTCAATGGTTAGGTTTTCTACATCAGTCCTCTATATTTGAGAAATTATTTTTTTCTTCTACGTCTTCTTCCTCTTATCAGTGTTGCTTCCGTTAAAAATTATGATTTGAGAGGGAAAAAAGGGGGATCGGTAGCGCCCTTAGACCCAATCATAATCGACACGAGCAAACCTCTCATTGAAAACCTTCTTCTAAAAACAGCAAGTCTCCTGTTCCAATTCCTAAATCTTCTTCAAAAAGTTTTTTCGAAGAATAAGAAGAATTAGCCATCGATTTTTAAATAATTCTTCAATTTCTGTCTTCTTCTTCTACATGGTTCCTAAGAACTAAAGAAACCCTTAAAAAAATTTACTCTTCTCTTAGCTCAATGCTTAGGTTTTCTACATCAGTCCTCTATATTCGAAAAATTATTTTTTCTCCTCTACGTCTTCTTCCTCTTATCAGTGTTGCTTCCGTTACAAATTATGATTTCAGAGGGAAAGAAAAGGGATCAGTAGCAACTTTGAACATAATCATAATGGACACGAGCAAACCTTTCATTGAAAACCTTCTTCTAAAAACAGCAAGCCTCCTATTCTAATTCCTCAATCTTCTTCAAAAAGTTTTTTCGAAGAATAGGAAAAATTAGCCATCGATTTTTAAATATTTTTTCAATTTCTGTCATCTTCTTCTACATGATTCCTAAGAACTGATGGTACTCTTAAAGAATTTAGTCTTTTCTTACTTCAATGCTTAGGTTTTCTACATCAGTCCTCTATATTTGAGAAATGATTTTTTTTTCTGCGTCTTCTTCCTCTTATTAGTGTTGTTTCCGTTGCAAATTATGATTTCAGGGGGAAAGAAGAGGGATCAGTAGCAACTTTGGACATAATCATAATGGACACGAGCAAACCTCTCATTGAAAACCTTCTTCTAAAAACAGCAAGTCTCCTATTCTAATTCCTCAATCTTCTTCAAAAAGTTTTTTCGAAGAATAGGAAAAATTAGCCATCGATTTATAAATAATTCTTCAATTTCTGTCTTCTTCTTCTACATGATTCCTAAGAACTAATGGTACACTTCAAATTTCTCTTCTCTTACTTCAATGCTTAGCTTTTTCACATCAGTCTTCTATATTTGAGAAATTATTTTTTTTCTTCTACGTCTTCTTCCTCTTATCAGTGTTACCTCCATTAAAAATTATGATTTCAGAGGGCAAGAAGTGGGATCAGTAGCAACTTTGGACACAATCATAATCGACACAAACAAACCTCTCATTTAAAACCTTCTTCTAAAAACAACAAATCTCCTATTCCAATTCCTAAATCTACTTTAAAAAGTTTTTTCGAAGAATAAGAAGAATTAGCAATCGATTTTTAAATAATTCTTCAATTTCTCTCTTCTTCTACATGATTCCTAAGAACTGATGGTAGTCTTAAAAAAATTACTCCTCTCTTACCTCAATGCTTAGGTTTTTAAATCATTCCTCTATATTCGATAAATTATTATTTTTCTTCTACGTCTTCTTCTTCTTAGTGTTGCTTCCATTAAAAATTATGATTTGAGAGGGAAAAAAGGGGGATCGGTAGCGCCCTTAGACCCAATCATAATCGACACGAGCAAACCTCTCATTGAAAACCTTCTTCTAAAAACAGCAAGTCTCCTGTTCCAATTCCTAAATCTTCTTCACAAAATTTTCTTGAATAATAAGAAGAATTAGCAATTCTTCTTCTACATGGTTCCTAAGAACTAATGAAACCCTTAAAAAAATTTACTCTTCTCTTAGCTCAATGGTTAGGTTTTCTACATCAGTCCTCTATATTTGAGAAATTATTTTTTTCTTCTACGTCTTCTTCCTCTTATCAGTGTTGCTTCCGTTAAAAATTATGATTTGAGAGGGAAAAAAGGGGGATCGGTAGCGCCCTTAGACCCAATCATAATCGACACGAGCAAACCTCTCATTGAAAACCTTCTTCTAAAAACAGCAAGTCTCCTGTTCCAATTCCTAAATCTTCTTCAAAAAGTTTTTTCGAAGAATAAGAAGAATTAGCCATCGATTTTTAAATAATTCTTCAATTTCTGTCTTCTTCTTCTACATGGTTCCTAAGAACTAAAGAAACCCTTAAAAAAATTTACTCTTCTCTTAGCTCAATGCTTAGGTTTTCTACATCAGTCCTCTATATTCGAAAAATTATTTTTTCTCCTCTACGTCTTCTTCCTCTTATCAGTGTTGCTTCCGTTACAAATTATGATTTCAGAGGGAAAGAAAAGGGATCAGTAGCAACTTTGAACATAATCATAATGGACACGAGCAAACCTTTCATTGAAAACCTTCTTCTAAAAACAGCAAGCCTCCTATTCTAATTCCTCAATCTTCTTCAAAAAGTTTTTTCGAAGAATAGGAAAAATTAGCCATCGATTTTTAAATATTTTTTCAATTTCTGTCATCTTCTTCTACATGATTCCTAAGAACTGATGGTACTCTTAAAGAATTTAGTCTTTTCTTACTTCAATGCTTAGGTTTTCTACATCAGTCCTCTATATTTAAGAAATGATTTTTTTTTCTGCGTCTTCTTCCTCTTATTAGTGTTGTTTCCGTTGCAAATTATGATTTCAGGGGGAAAGAAGAGGGATCAGTAGCAACTTTGGACATAATCATAATGGACACGAGCAAACCTCTCATTGAAAACCTTCTTCTAAAAACAGCAAGTCTCCTATTCCAATTCCTAAATCTTCTTCACAAAATTTTCTTGAATAATAAGAAGAATTAGCAATTGATTTTTAATTAATTCTTCAATTTCTGTCTTCTTCTTCTACATGGTTCCTAAGAACTAATGAACCCCTTAAAAAAATTTACTCTTCTTTTACCTCAATGCTTAGGTTTTCTACATCAGTCCTCTATATTCGAGAAATTATTTTTTTTCTCCTACGTCTTCTTCTTCTTCTTATCAGTGTTGCTTCCATTAAAAATTATGATTTCAGAGGGGTAGTAGGGGGATCAGTAGCTACTTTGGACACAATCATAATCAACACGAGCTAACCTCTCATTGAAAACCTTCTAAAAATAGCAACTCTCCTATTCCATGTCCCAAATCTTCTTCAAAAAGTTTTTTCAAAGAATAAGAAGAATTAGCAATTGATTTTTAAATAATTCTTCAATTTCTGTTTTCTTCTACATGGTTCCTAAGAACTGATGGTACTCTTAAAAAAATTACTCTTCTCTTACCTCAATGCTTAAGTTTTCTACATCAGTTCTATATATAAGAAAAATTATTTATTTTTCTTCTACGTCTTCTCCTTCTTGTCAGTGTTGCTTCCATTAAAAAATATGATTTCAGAGGGGAAGAAGGAGGATCGGTAGCAACTTTGGACACAATTATAATCGACACGAACGAACCTCCAATTGAAAACCCTGAAGAACCCACCGAAGCAATTCAGGAAGAAGAAGAAGAAGAAAAAAAGTCTAACGAAGAAACCAAAAAAGAAACAGAAGAAGAGAACAAACACCGCGAGTCCAGTGAAAACGAACAAGAAAAGAAAGAAGAAACCGAAATAAAAGAAGAAACCGAAATAACCGAAGAAAAAACAGAAGTAACCGAAACAACCGAAGAAATACAACAGTCAAGTGAAACTGTCGACAACGACGAACTTAAAAGCGCAGAAAACGTAATTTTGAGTGAGGATTTAGAAAGATTGAAAGCAATGCAAATGGAGATGGCGGGTGAAAGCGATGATGAAGTAGAAAGATTCAAAAGGTGTTTAGCAGCGGAATTGAGAATGACGACATCACAAGAAGCCGCTGTTGAACATTACAAACGAAAAACTGAAACAATCCAGGAACAAGAGGAAGCGAAAAAAATTAAAGAAGCAGCAGACGCAGTAACGATAATTAGTGAAGAAAAAAGTGAAGAAAAGGTTTTAATGTTTTAATTAGTGGTTTTCGTGATTAGTTTCTTTTTGGTTTTAGGTTGAATATGAAGATGTTTATGTTGATGTTATTCCAGGAATAGGGGGTGTGGTTCCAAAAAAATTGATGGAAGCTGTCTGTAAGTATATGTTGGAAACAGCTAAAGAACAACATCATATGGTAATGCCCAGGAACGTGAGACATTATGAATGTCCTCCATTAGAAGTCACCAATTATTAAATTATATTGACGCAAATAATTGAAATAAATATCGATCCAAATTATGTGCAATCTCTCTATTGTTTATTAATAGCAATTGCAATCCCATTAACCAGATTAGATACGTAAAAGGAACTAATTAATCAAAAGATTATTGGTAAGGTAACTAAAAAATTTGTTGTAAATCATAAATATTTTCTAGTTTCTTCAAAATCTTCATGCAAATTTTGTGGTGGTTCTTAGCATGACTAATATTTGCAAATCCAACTAATTGGACAATACCAAGAAGGAATCCAACACTCAAAATCCAAATAGTGAATTACAAAGGTTCTACGAAAGATTGAGAAAAAAATATTGATAACGATAAAACGGTCCTTAAAAGTTTCATGTTTATAAGCCACATTATGATGTTATTTACTCTTTGTTATCAAATTTCAAGTAATTCCTAATTACGAAATTAAACTGAACTTGTGTACTTACGTCAGGATTAGCAGGTCCGGGCCCACCAATACATACAAATTTGTTTAATTAATTATTTAATAACTCAAAACTTCAAAATTTTAACAAAATATCAATTGGTTTCAACTAAGAACAAGTATGAGCGCCATCTACAATAATTGAAGCGTATTTAATTGCAGCATCAAGGATGTGGTTTAGAAGTAGTTGCGTTTCCTGCCGCAACCACAATGCATCTTGGCGTTCTACTAGACTCTAAAACTGCAACAAATTTCTTGTTTCTTTTTCACTTTGCCGAATCCAAACACATCAGTTTCGGACTTAAAACAAATTTCAAGTGGATCGGTCAAGTTTTTTGAAAAGTACAGTCGATTAAACTTCTCTTAAAACTTATCACCAAAATTTCATGTTTATCTAATTTTATTCTAAGGCTGTCGCGGACAAGATAGCTATAAAAAATACGTTAGCTCCTAGACCTTATCGTTGCTGTTCATGTAAAACAAAAAAATCTTAAAATATATGTTTTGGATTTTTTCGACCATTGTACCTACCTCCAGTGAGTGCAACAGAGAACTAAACCGCAACCTTAATATAGAGTTGTAAGTAGTTACTAATTATTATTGTCGTAATTTTATCGTCGCTTTTAATTTGAGGCTCGAACGGTTAGTCCGGACCTGCTCATAATCTTATCTGATATTATTAATGGACTGAATTCTTCATAAAAATGTAATTTATCTAGGATAAAATTATTTCTTATATTATCAAAGTTTGATCTCATCGCTTAGTCAAATCGATTAATAGCAATAACGAGTACCAGTAACAATTACAAGTGGCGAGAATTCTTAAAAAAATGAGCGACGACCAGGTAAGATTAGACTTAACGACGACCACCATTGTGGAAAAAATTAATAAAATTTAAAAAAATGTTCGAAAGTCGTCGGTACTATTGCTGATATTGCTTTTTCTGGTTTTGATTTTTCCAGGTGGCTAGAGAGGGATGTGCCAATTCCGGTCAAGATTACGAATATTTGCTGCCTGCTCTTTTCGCTCTTCGTCTTCTTGATGATAAAAACGTCAAAGATTTCACCATATCTTCAAACGTTGCCCATTTTGGAGCTTTCGATGACGTAGTAATAACAATAACAAATACGAAAAATGTAATCGAGAAATTTGCCATACAATTGAAACACAAAGAAGCGGAACTACAACCCGCTACTTTAACTGGGAAGAAAGGTAAATTAACTTTAAATAAGTACTTGGAATCTTTCAAGAATTTATCTAAAAAGAAACAAGATTACCAGTTCATCTTGTATACTACGGCAAGTTTTGATGATAATCATTTGAGACATGTTCGAAAAATCGAAACTAATGATGGACCAGTGGAGATAAAAATGATACCCGAATACGATTGTCCCGGAAAGAAAATTTTCAATACTTGCACCAAGATGCAAAAACCAAATTGTACTTACAAATTTCGAGTTGATGAAGAAAACCAAACTACTGTTGAGTTTTTCGAAAAATTTACCTTATTTGTTAGGCAGAAAGATTGCGGGGAAATCGAGAATGAAATTCGTGATTTACTTTTAACCCGATTCGGAAGCAACAACTGTAACGATTTTCTTCAATTCTTCAGGTTTTGGCACAAAAGATGGTTTGTCAAAATCTGGTTAACAAGAGAAGAAATTAAATTTCATCTAATCGAAACTTTGTTGCCCCATATCGAATTGGACATGGTAGAAAATGAAAGTTATGTTGAAAAAATCGTGAGAAAATTCGACGTGATTCTAGTAGAATCCGATGAGGATTTCGTTAAAGACCGTATCAAAATGCGTCGATTTCTGCAAGACGACAAAATTTTTCTTCAATTGGGCAAAAATTACGCGCTAATTCCCGCAACCGAACGAAAATTAACTAGAGAAAACAAGAACAAAATTTTGCGTTTCTTCGGGAGACTACCCTACGTTATGGAAGTGACCAGTGGGGATACGGGACGAGTTCTGAAAATCATTTCTTTGTGTAAAAACTTTAATCGATTGAAGTTTATTTTTTTGGGTAACCAATTGACTAGTAAAAATTTCTTTGGTTTCAAAGTTCTCGAAAGTTTGGTTGATGTTGGCAACAAATGTGGCAATCTCGCTAAAATCTTCAACGATTTACCCCTAATTGTTGAAGGAAGAACAGTTCTCGTCAACGAATTACTGGAGGTTAACAAAAATTTCGCCCAACTCTTAACAACGGACAAACTATTACTTTTGTTAAACAACAAATTGATTGTGGGTAGCGGAAAAGATGATTTCTTCACTCTTGGTCCTTATATACCTAGATCTGTTAGTGTTTGTATATTTTCTTCAGAAACTTTGAATGGAATCCGTGATGGTCTTCTTGTGGTTAGTTGGAACGGCAACATGGAACTTGCTGACACTATAACAAAAGAAATTTATTGTCGAAAACTAACTAATAGAACTAAATACATATCGAAATGCGCCAAAATCACCAACTCAACGAAACGATTTTTGGAAAAAGATTCGATTCTTCCCGAAAACTCGCTAATTTTGACCAGGTCAGAAGATTCCCGGAAATTGTTTCAAGAAATCGGGGTGCACGGCGAAAATGTTCATCATTTCAAATGGTTGACTAGGGGAGATTTCGAATGGATCGCTAGCAAATGGGGAATTGAAGAACTGAAACCTTTGGTTAACACCAGTAAGGATTCCGTTGCTGAAGAAGAAATTTTTGAGAATTTTCAAGGTAAAACGAACGTGATTTGCGCCAGTTCCGGGATGGGCAAATCGGTTATGTTGAGATATCTCAAAGCTAAGTGTCCAATTTCTTTTTGGCCTTTACTAATTAAATTGAAGGAACATCAAGATTTTTTTTCGAAACCTCAAAACGGAAACGAAATTCTCGATCATTTCCTCCAAAATTACAAGAGTTTCGAAAAAAATTTCGTGGATATTTACAAAGAAAATAAACAAATTGTTTTTTTATTCGACGAACTTGATGAAATTCCTATCAGTTGCGTCGAATTTGTTTTGGATGGAATCAAAAAACTTTCTTCGATGGGTTACGTTAATCAATGGTTGTGTTCCAGGCCCAATTATCGGGAAATTTTAGAAAAAAGTTTTTGTCTTTTAACTGTTGATATTAAGGAGTTTAGTGTTGAACAGCAACAATCTTATTTGCGCAAAAGACTCGAAGAGGTTTATAACGAAGAAGCGAATTGTGAAACAATTAACAATATTTACAAAAATTTTAACGTTATTAAAAATCAAGGAATCGTAGGGGTTCCTCTTCAGCTGTATATGATTACGGAAATTTTGATGCATAACCGTAACAAAATAGTTGTTGGGGGTTTTATTGTTTTAACCGACATGTACCAAAAGTTTATGGAAGGCAAGTATTTGAATTATTTCAAAAACAAGGTGCACGATCCTCAAAGTATCGGTGAAGCAATTGATGACGCTACCAGAAGTAGATTCGAGGACTATAAAACCGCGGGAGTTATTTCTTGTTTTGGGCGAAAATTTTTGGAAAATTTCGAAATAACAAAATATTATCAACAATTTTTGAAAAAAATCAAAGACAATGGAGATATTTTGGGAATTATCGAACGAATTAACGATGACGACGTTGCAGTTTTTGGACATAACACTTACGCTGAATTTTTCGCAGCGTCTTGGTTAGTCGACAATATTAAGATGATTAAACAGCCCGAGTCTATCTTCGATGAAAGACACAAAAATGTTAGGTACATGTTAGATATGATAACGGGTAAGGCTTGTCCTGTTAATATCGCAGTTTTGTATGAAAATTTGACTGATGTTGAGCGAAATTTGACTTATATTGAGCAAAATAAAAAAAAAATTGAATTCGACAAATTAGGAAGAAGTCCTCTCCACATTGCTTGCAGTTGGGGAGTCCCTCACGTCCCTTTCGGGAGTAATTCGATACATTTCAACTCATCACCGAAACTTGATTATATAAAAATAATCAAACTTTTGATAAAAAAGTGCAAAATCGATGAAAAATGTCATGTTCTTAAATTGACCCCAATCAAATATGCTGATCGGACTTTTTCTTTAGACGCCATCGAAGGTATTTCAACGAAATATAAAATCGACCTGAAATGTTTAGATAATTTCAAGGATATTAAAACTGTTGTATACCACTGCATCAAAAATAATTACGAAAATTTGTTTAAGTCCATCAAGAAAGTTCCTTATTTCGAACATGAATCGGATCCTCTCAGTTTAGCGGTTGAACTAGAAAGGAAAATATTTGTTGAAAAATTGATAAAAAGACGAAAATACAGGAAAAGTGTTAACAAGAAGTGTCTTCTTCATATAGCCGCGCGTCAAGGTAACGCCGATTTAGTTAAAATTTTAATGAAAAACGGAGCAAAAATCAATTCCGGCGTCAACACTCCTCTCCTAAGTGCAGCGAACAACGGTAATGTTGAAGTTGTTGAAACTTTAATTAAGGCAAAAGCGAAATTGCCGAAAATCGACGAGAAATTGTGCAACGATTTCTGCACAGCCGCAGAAATTGGAAATTTACCCATCACAAGATGTTTCGTGTTATTGGGTGTTCCTGTCGATTTCGTCGATAATAACAACTACACTCCATTATTACTAGCAGCATCAAAAGGACATTTAAAAGTTGTCGAATTTCTAATCGAAAAAGGCGCCAATATTCATCATGTTGATCAATACGGCAATAGCGCTTTAATATTATCAACTTTTGGAGGATATTTCGAAACTGTTAAATATTTAATAAAAAAAGAAAGTAAAATTAATGTTGAAAACAAATTAGGCAATCGAGCTTTATCGATCGCAATCGATAACTATTTTTTATTTTTATCGAATAGACGCAACGATTTGAAAAAAATCGGAAAATATCGAGAAGATTTATTTTCAAAAGCGGTCGTTTCAGGTAATTTAAATGAAGTTAAGAAATGGTTATCGAGGAGAGTTGACGTTAACGCACCAGACCAATACGGCAATACACCACTCCTCGAAGCCGCTTTAAACGATGATGTTGCAATGGTTAAGCTTTTAATCGAAAACGACGCTGATGTTAACTACAAAGACTCTCTAGGTCAAAGCGTTATGTCGAAAGTGAAACAGGTTAAATGTTTAAATGTTTTCGATTATCTTATTCAAGAATTTCCAAATTTCGAAAATTCACAACAAAACGAAAACGTTTTACTCCTAAACCGATCCTCTGCCCGATACCAAACTACAGACTATTTAATAAATAATCAAAATAACGACAACGAAAGCGATGACGAGGAAAACAAAAAGAAATTAGAAGCGAAATTCAATATTGTTTCAACACTAATCGAAATGGGTGCTGAAGTTAATTGTTTAGATTGTGATGGTAGAACTCCATTATCAAGAGCTGCTTGTAGAAGTCTTGATTTAGTTCAGAAATTGGTCGAGAGAGGCGCAGATATTAATAAAGTTGATTCTAACAAATCGACCGCACTCTTCTACGCTGTTGATGGTAATAATTTGGAAATAGTCCGTTATTTAGTTGATGAAAACATTGATATTAACGCACCTAACATAATTGGAGAAACCGCTTTAGCAAGAGCTGCGAAACGAGGATTTTTATCGATTGTTGAATTTTTAATTTCGAAAAATGCCGATTTAGAAACGATCGACGACAATGGTGATTCACCTTTATCGAACGCGGCAGAATTTAATCATCATGCTACACTCAAATTTTTAACACAAAAAACCGATAATATCAACTTGGGTTCTCCTCTACTTAAAGCGGTGAGATCCCAACACTTTTCAATAGTTGAAGAATTGTTAGAGAGAGGCGCTGTAGTTGATGGTTCTGTTATGTTAGCAGCTAGAAACCATCCGGATATGTTCAGGATTTTATCGCAGTTCTTCCAGGATGAGATACCGGTGGCGTTTGAAGAAATTGATCTTGAACAAATTGATCACAACGGATATCGACCGTTATCTAGCGCTGTTTTGGAGGGTAATTTCAATTTAGTTCAGCATCTAGTCGGGAGAGGCGCCGAAATTGATTGGGTCGATCCCCAAGGATTCACGGCATTAGGGTTGGCAGTTAAAAAAGCCCATTTTGCGACAGCAAAATTTTTGGTGGAAAATGGCGCTAGTATTAAAACAGTTGAACACCTCATTCCTAGAGCTGGGTTACGAGATACAAATTTTTATCACCTTCTGAAAAAATATTTATGATAACTACTAAAATTGTAACAATAACCATGTAATTTATTTATAAATATAAATGTTTTTTAAAATTATTGAGTTTCTTTTTCGATTTTCCATTTGTACAGACTTAAAGTTTGAGGTAAATCGAAGCGATCTTGCAAAATTTTATAAATTTTAGGCGATTTCTTGTACAATTCTAAAGCAAAATCTTTAGGACAACTAACACAAGTTGAATTATTATCACAAATACCCTTCAAATGAAAATCGGTGCAACCATTTGACTCGAAACTCTTTTTTGATCTATTTTGACGCTTTCCAATTGATTTATTTTTAATTTTAGCTTCTGCTTCTATTTCCGTTACCAAAAGAAGTTCGATATTTTCTTCCTCCCAAAATTGTCTGGTCAGTTCTTGCTTTACATTTTCAACATCACAATCTTTTCTCCCTTCTTCTTCCTCGCGCTTAATAACTTTTCCCGCTATTCCTCCTCTTTCCCCGGAAACGTCACCTGCACCTGCGTCTTCTGTAGCTGCATCCAACTTCAGTGACGCTATCGCAGCGTTACGCCTGAAACAACATTTTTGTTAATTTGGGGATATAATGTAGCAAATTTCAGCTTTATAGAAAACTGTTTTACCGACTCGTTGCAGTAATTATCTTTAAAATTCTAGGGGTAATTAACTAGGTCATTCAATCATTGCGCATTTTGGGCTAAGCACTGATATAAAAAAAAAAACAATGTTATCAACTTTTTGCGTCAATTCTAGATAAAAATCAGCAATTTCGTTGCTTTCCAGTATTGGACATTTTTAGGCTTATGGTAAACATACCGATATGCAGAAAACTATTTTACCAGCCATATTAGGAACCTATCCTTAATTTTTCAGCGTAGTTATTTCGAAAAACACTTGTATTCTACGATTTTCGTGATTGAGAGTTTTTGATCCAACAATTTTAGGTATTAATATAGAAAACTGTATTACCGACTCAAAGCAAAATTACATATTATCATTCAAGTTCCAGCGATTTCGGATTATACATTAACAAATATTTAAAAAAATACAAATCGCACATTATTAGTAATTTTGTTGCCTTAATCTTAAGTCCTCTTCTAGTATTGGACAGCTTTTACGTCACTAGTAACGATAGCGATATGTAAAAAATTGTTTTACAGGCCATTTTCGTAAATTAGCGATATCGAACGATAAGTTCGTAGATATCTCAAAAATTAACTGCGTACTATTTTTTTGTGATTGAGCGTTTTTCATCTTTGTCTTAGATACTGATATAGAAAACTGCTTTACCAACTCTAGGTAAAATCACAAATTATCGTTAAAATTCCAGCGATTTTAGATCATAAATTCACAAATGTTTCTAAAATTAACCACTTTCTACTTAATTTATATGTGGAAGTTTCTAATTTCGCGCTTAAAGGTACTAACATATAGACAACTGTTTTACCGACTATAAATTTACGCTTTTCAAATAGCAGAAGTAACATTCAACTTGTCAATACTTTAAAATTGAATTATTAATTAAAGACTAATCACTTTCTACGTCCGCTGCGTAAAAGGGGTTCGGTAAAATCGCCAGTCACGAAAAGTTCGGCGCAATCACGGTAGTTATTTTTTTCAACGTCTTGTTTCAAATTAGGGTGGGTGATCCTCTCGAGTAACTTGTCGTATCTGCAAAATTTAAGTTAGACCCATTTGAAAGGAGGTAAATTACTCACAAAAACGAATCTGTTGGAAACTTGTACAACGACTTTCTGTGAAACTCTGCGAAGTTATCGCTGAAATTATTGACGTTTTCGCACCCTTTTACGGCACATTTTAACGTTTCTTCCATAATTTTCCGAAACTAACCTCAAAATCTGACGTTCCGTTAATTTTTGTTCGATTGGTTGCCCTGATTTCGAGAAATTCAAAATTCGCGCTTGGAAGGAATCGAAATTTGTTGCAATAACGTTAATTACGTTATCAATTTTTTGTTGAATTTATTAGTGAAATTTTCAAATTTATTTAAAAAAATTTGGTGACAACAATGTAAATTTTTTGGGGTTGGCACACAGCATTTACCCAGTTTCAACCATTTTGTACGTCACTTTCAGTTAATTCAACCCATATTAGTAGAAGAAAAGCTTGAAATCATAACTATATTTTGGACTCAGAAGTGTCCCTGAAAGGAACAAATCAAAATTAATTATTTTTTTCTACTACAAAAGCGCCAAACACGAATAAATTCAAATGAGTTTTTTTCCCGCCTTTAACGAAACAGACATGCGCAGTAGAAAGAGAAAGTGTTGGGAGCATCTACTAGACTTCTAGACTAAGGAAGGATATCAGAATCAGATTTATGGTTGGGTTGTGAGGTTCTGTCCATGTTCTGTCCGATTTGACACATAACCTAAGATTATAAAATAAAAATGAGTGAAAGTGCGGAAAATACCCCCGGAAGACAAGCAATGGCCGTAATGCAGGACATTAATAAAGAAGTGATTTTTAAGAAACCTACTGGAACTGCCAGGAAGCGCTCGAAGGAAAAAATTTTGGACGAAGACACCTACGTAGAGGTAACGTCCGTAATTCGCCCTAGATTCGATGTTAACCCCCTCTTTTGCAGGAAATTGGCAAAATAATTCAGCGGGATTTCTTTCCGGATTTGGAGAAACTTAAGGCCCAAAACGAGTACTTGGACGCGATTCAACGGAACGATGTTACTCGGATGAGAGAATTATATATGAAATACAGCGGAACTCGACCCCCGACACAACGAAGTTTGTTTTTGTTTAAATTTTGTTAACCTCTTATTAACTTAAATTTTGCAGTTCCTAGTCCGGCCACGTTTGAAACACCGGCTAATATTCACGGTTCGCAACATATTCCCGAAGCTCCTCCTAGCGTAATTTCCGAAAACCAAGAAATCAAATTGGGTTTAGACCAATTCTTAAATTCGCACACCTCCCAAGATAATCAAAGTTTCGGCGAAATTTTGGTGGAATCAGAAAAAAAACATCGCTTGAAATACTCTTATCTCTACAACGAAGAAGAGAAAAGCGAAATGGATAGGTTGAAACAATTAGCTTTACCTTCGATCGAACAACAAGCGGCGTTACCAGAAAAAAAGCTCGATGTTGACACTTGGAGTTACAAGAATCGCAACTATATCATGTACGTTCCCGATGGAGTTCCTTTAACCCAAGAACAAGAAATGGAAATTAATAAAAAGCGACAAGAAGTCATCCATTCCAACACCCGTCTCGCCATCAACCCTTTCAACGAGAACCAAAGCAAAGAAACGATTAGCGAACTAGCAAAAACGCAAGCTAAAGTTTTAGATGGTAAAATAGGTGTCGACGGTAAAGAATTAATGCAAACAGGAACCCCCCAAATCCGCGGTTTCAGTTTCGTTAAAACCCCATCACCTCATCCGAGTCTTATCGGAACACCTTTAATGACTTGGGGCGAGATCGAAGGAACGCCGTTTCGTTTAGACGGTGGCGATACACCTTTACCGCGTTCGCAAGGTCCTTCGTTTAAAATGGCGGAACCACCGCGACGTGAACAAATTGCCTTTGCTTTAGCGGAAAAAGTCGGTGAACAAAATCGAGATAGAAAACAAAAAGCTATCGATGCGGCTCGTCGACATTTAACGTCACCTTCACCACGTGTTGGGAATACGGCGGAACGATTAGCTACTATGTCGCCTGCTGCTAGACGATTGGCTACTTCTAAATTAAAATTGGGATCGGATTTGAGGACGAGTTATGCGACACCGAGTCCTAGATTGAAGACGCCGAGAACACCGAGAAGAGGAGTTACACCTAAACTTAATTTGGGGATTAAGAAGGCGGGAATTGATGATAATTTGACGGATGATTTACTCAAAATTGATTTGCCGAAAAGGCAGAAAGCTGCGGATTTTTTTTAAGTTTTTGTTAAGGTATTTATTTTTGTTAAATTTGTTAATAAAGAAGTTGTACAGTTTTGTATTTATTACGTTTGCTTTAATTGATTTTTTGATAGTGTTAATGGACTGGTGGTTTGAATGATCAACTGGGAATCTCACGCAGCAGAGAAATGTTGCCTGGCTTAAGAAAATTAAATTAGAAACGAAAACAATTGTTTGAGCTGCAGTAATCTGTCACGTTTTATTTGATCAATTTCTCAATTTAAAAACAGATGAAGAGCAAGGTTGAGTAGACAATATCTCAGTTACCGCCATCTGTCGGTCATTTGCAACAAACTTAAGCCATTTTCTTCTACCCTTTCAGTAGTTCAAAATTATCCAATAGAGGGATGCATTTAAGCGTTGAGTGAATAATATATATTATTCACTCAACGATTTAAGTGAAGATGGAAGTGCTTTTTCGAAAATTCTTCAATCTTGAGTCGGTCTTATTGTTTTCAACAATATAAACGAAATAATAATTTTACTACATAATTCTGTTCTTTATTGGAATTTCAAAGTTTGTTTACTGCAATTATATCTTGACGCTGCAAAAATTTCAATGTTGTTTTTATTATTTTATTTATATGACGCCCAATATGTGCGATAGAGAACGCAAAAATCGTAAACTGCAGTTGAAACGCGTTGTCTGGTCTCTGCTCCGGTTGTTCAGAATTATAAAGTAAAATGGAACCGTAGTGGGAGTGATAAGCAAAGTTCTAAACTTAGCAATCTTGAAAGGTTTGACTCCATCCAGACTTCTTGTACTGGAACTAAAGTATTATAATTGCGGATGTTCTACTTAAAATCCATATACAATAGTTGCATGACAATTTCTAGTACGTCAATGTTATTGAGTGGAAAGTGCTGCCTCTAGTGGATTGTATACAAATCTTTGATAAGGTAGAAGTCTGAGCTAAACTACCTGGAATCTTGTTGGTAACGACGTAATCAATTGCTCTAAATTTTTGCAAGAAATTTAGTCCTGACATTGTCATAAAAATAGCAAAAATCAAAAAATCTTGCTGTAAGGGAGGAACTCATCGTTTGAATAAGATGTCGAGATCTCTGTCGCACACACGGAGCATTATAGTTACGACAATACATTCGGTTGTACGAGATTCTAAAATCAGAACAAATTTTTGTTTTCTTTCCAAAGTCTACACACTGATGAGGCTAAAACAAATTCCTGAAAATTTGCAATATTTATGGAGTTTTCTACAACAAAAAGATTCATTGTCGTGCCTATGACGTCCAATGCGTGCGACTGAGAACGCAAGAAACATAAACCGCAGTTGCAACGTGTTGCTCTAACCACTGCTCCGGTTGTTCAGAATTTTAAAATGAAATGGAATCGCAGAGAGGTGGTAAGCATAGTTTTAAACTTAGCAATTTTGAAAGTTTTGGCGCCATCTAGACTTCTTGTACTGGAACTAAAGTATAAAAACCGCGGATGTTCTACTTAAAATCCATAACAATTGTTGCATAACAATTTCTAGTACGTCAACGCTATTGGGTGTAAAGTGCTGCATCAAGTGGATTATATACAAACTTTCCATCTGGTAGAAATCCGAGCTAAACTACCTGGAATCTTGTTGATAAAAACGTAATCTATTGCTCTAAATTTTTGCAAAAAATATCGTCCTGTCAGTATCTTATTGTCATTAAAATAGCCAAAATCAAAATATCTTGCTGTAAGGGAGCAAGTCATCGTTTGAATAAAATGCTCGAGTTCTCTGTCGCACACACGGAGCATTATAGTTACGACAATACATTCGGTTGTACGAGATTCTAAAATCAGAACAAATTTTTGTTTTCTTTTCAAAGTCTACACACTGATGAGGCTAAAACAAATTCCTGAAAATTTGCAATATTTATGGAGTTTTCTACAACAAAAAGATTCATTGTCGTGCCTATGACGTCCAATGCGTGCGACTGAGAACGCAAGAAACATAAACCGCAGTTGCAACGTGTTGCTCTAACCCCCGCTGCGATTGTTCAGAATTTCAAAATGAAATGGAATCGCAGTGAGGTGATAAGCAAAGTTTTAAACTCAGCGATTTTTAAAGTTTTGGCGCCATCTAGACTTCTTGTACGGGAACTAAAGTATCAAAACCGCAAATGTTCTACTTAAAATCTATAACAATAGTTGCCTAACAATTTCTAGCACGTCAACGCTATTCGGTGTAAAGTGCTGCATCCAGTGGATTATATACAAACTTTCCATCTGGTAGAAGTCCGAGCTAAACTACCTGGAATCTTGTTGGTAAAAACGTAATCTATTGCTCTAAATTTTTGCAAAAAATATCGTCCTGTCAGTATCTTATTGTCATAAAAATAGCCAAAATCAAAATATTTTGCTGTAAGGGAGCAAATCATCGTTTGAATAAAATGTTCGAGTTCTCTGTCGCACACATGGAGCATTATAGTTACGACAATACATTCGGTTGTACGAAATTCTAAAATAAAAAGAAATTTTTGTTTTCTTTCCAAAGTCTACACACTTATAAGGCTAAAACAAATTCCTGAAAATTTGCAATATTTATTGAGTTTTCTACAACAAAAGGATTCATTGTCGTGCCTATGACGTCCAATACGTGCGACTGAGTACGCAAGAAACATAAACCGCAGTTGCAACGTGTTGCTCTAACCCCCGCTGCGATTGTTCAGAATTTCAAAATGAAATGGAATCGCAGTGAGGTGGTAAGCAAAGTTTTAAACTTAGCAATTTTGAAAGTTTTGGCGCCATCTAGACTTCTTGTACTGGAACTAAAGTATAAAAACCGCGGATGTTCTACTTAAAATCCATAACAATTGTTGCATAACAATTTCTAGTACGTCAACGCTATTGGGTGTAAAGTGCTGCATCTAGTGGATTATATACAAACTTTCCATCTGGTAAAAGTCCAAGCTAAACTACCTGAAATCTTGTTGGTAAAAACGTAATTCATTTTTCTAAATTTATATAAGTGTTGTCATGACAGTCTTTTATTATCATAAAAATACAGAAGAAATATTTTAATTTTAGGGGGACGACTCATCGTTGAAACAAAACATTGATTTCTCTGTCGCACACACGGGGCATTACAGGCACGACAATTCATTCGGTTGTACGAGATTCTAAAATCAGAACAAATTTTTGTTTTCTTTTCAAAGTCTACACACTTATGAGGATAAAACAAATTCCTGAAAATTTGCAATATTTATGGAGTTTTCTACAACAAAAAGATTCATTGTCGTGCCTATGACGTCCAATGCGTGCGACTGAGAACGCAAGAAACATAAACCGCAGTTGCAACGTGTTGCTCTAACCCCCGCTGCGATTGTTCAGAATTTCAAAATAAAATGGAATCGCAGTGAGGTGATAAGCAAAGTTTTAAACTCAGCGATTTTGAAAGTTTTGGCGCCATCTATACTTCTTGTACTGGAACTAAAGTATCAAAACCGCAAATGTTCTACTTAAAATCTATAACAATAGTTGCCTAACAATTTCTAGCAGGTCAACGCTATTCGGTGTAAAGTGCTGCATCTAGTGGATTATATACAAACTTTCCATCTGGTAGAAGTCCGAGCTAAACTACCTGGAATCTTGTTGATAAAAACGTAATCTATTGCTCTAAATTTTTGCAAAAAATATCGTCCTGTCAGTATCTTATTGTCATTAAAATAGCCAAAATCAAAATATCTTGCTGTAAGGGAGCAAGTCATCGTTTGAATAAAATGCTCGAGTTCTCTGTCGCACACACGGAGCATTATAGTTACGACAATACATTCGGTTGTACGAGATTCTAAAATCAGAACAAATTTTTGTTTTCTTTCCAAAGTCTACACACTGGTGAGGCTAAAACAAATTCCTGAAAATTTGCAATATTTATGGAGTTTTCTACAACAAAAAGATTCATTGTCGTGCCTATGACGTCCAATGCGTGCGACTGAGAACGCAAGAAACATAAACCGCAGTTGCAACGTGTTGCTCTAACCACTGCTCCGGTTGTTCAGAATTTCAAAATGAAATGGAATCGCAGTGAGGTGGTAAGCATAGTTTTAAACTTAGCAATTTTGAAAGTTTTGGCGCCATCTAGACTTCTTGTACTGGAACTAAAGTATAAAAACCGCGGATGTTCTACTTAAAATCCATAACAATTGTTGCATAACAATTTCTAGTACGTCAACGCTATTGGGTGTAAAGTGCTGCATCAAGTGGATTATATACAAACTTTCCATCTGGTAGAAGTCCGAGCTAAACTACCTGGAATCTTGTTGGTAAAAACGTAATCTATTGCTCTAAATTTTTGCAAAAAATATCGTCCTGACAGTATCTTATTGTCATTAAAATAGCCAAAATCAAAATATCTTGCTGTAAGAGAGCAAGTCATCGTTTGAATAAAATGTTCGAGTTCTCTGTCGCACACACGGAGCATTATAGTTACGACAATACATTCGGTTGTACGAGATTCTAAAATCAGAACAAATTTTTGTTTTCTTTCCAAAGTCTACACACTGATGAGGCTAAAACAAATTCCTGAAAATTTGCAATATTTATGGAGTTTTCTACAACAAAAGGATTCATTGTCGTGCCTATGACGTCCAATGCGTGCGACTGAGAACGCAAGAAACATAAACCGCAGTTGCAACGTGTTGCTCTAACCACTGCTCCGGTTGTTCAGAATTTCAAAATGAAATGGAATCGCAGTGAGGTGGTAAGCATAGTTTTAAACTCAGCGATTTTGAAAGTTTTGGCGCCATCTAGACTTCTTGTACTGGAACTAAAGTATCAAAACCGCAAATGTTCTACTTAAAATCTATAACAATAGTTGCCTAACAATTTCTAGCACGTCAACGCTATTCGGTGTAAAGTGCTGCATCTAGTGGATTATATACAAACTTTCCATCTGGTAGAAGTCCGAGCTAAACTACCTGGAATCTTGTTGGTAAAAACGTAATCTATTGCTCTAAATTTTTCAAAAAATATCGTCCTGACAGTATCTTATTGTCATTAAAATAGCCAAAATCAAAATATCTTGCTGTAAGGGAGCAAGTCATCGTTTGAATAAAATGTTCGAGTTCTCTGTCGCACGCACGGAGCATTATAGTTACGACAATACATTCGGTTGTAAGAGATTTTAAAATCAGAACAAATTTTTGTTTTCTTTTCAAAGTCTACACACTGATGAGGCTAAAACAAATTCCTGAAAATTTGCAATATTTATGGAGTTTTCTACAACAAAAATATTTATTGTCGTGCCTATGATGTCCAATGCGTGCGACTGAGAACGCAAGAAACATAAACCGCAGTTGCACCGTTTTGCTCTAACCACTGCTCCGGTTGTTCAGAATTTCAAAATGAAATGGAATCGCAGTGAGGTGGTAAGCAAAGTTTTAAACTTAGCAATTTTGAAAGTCTTGGCGCCATCTAGACTTCTTGTACTGGAACTAAAGTATAAAAACCGCGGATGTTCTACTTAAAATCTATAACAATAGTTGCCTAACAATTTCTAGCAGGTCAACGCTATTCGGTGTAAAGTGCTGCATCTAGTGGATTATATACAAACTTTCCATCTGGTAGAAGTCCGAGCTAAACTACCTGGAATCTTGTTGGTAACGACGTAATGAATTGCTCTAAATTCTTGCAAGAAATATCGTCCTGACAGTATCTTATTGTCATAAAAATAGCCAAAATCAAAATATTTTGCTGTAAGGGAGCAAATCATCGTTTGAATAAAATGTTCGAGTTCTCTGTCGCACACACGGAGCATTATAGTTACGACAATACATTCGGTTGTAAGAGATTTTAAAATCAGAACAAATTTTTGTTTTCTTTCCAAAGTCTACACACTGATGAGGCTAAAACAAATTCCTGAAAATTTGCAATATTTATGGAGTTTTCTACAACAAATAGATTTATTGTCGTGCCTATGATGTCCAATGCGTGCGACTGAGAACGCAAGAAACATAAACCGCAGTTGCACCGTTTTGCTCTAACCACTGCCTCCGGTTGTTCAGAATTTCAAAATGAAATGGAATCGCAGTGAGGTGGTAAGCAAAGTTTTAAACTTAGCAATTTTGAAAGTTTTGGCGCCATCTAGACTTCTTGTACAGGAACTACAGTATCAAAACCGCAAATGTTCTACTTAAAATCTATAACAATAGTTGCCTAACAATTTCTAGCACGTCAACGCTATTCGGTGTAAAGTGCTGCATCTAGTGGATTATATACAAACTTTCCATCTGGTAGAAGTCCGAGCTAAACTACCTGGAATCTTGTTGGTAAAAACGTAATCTATTGCTCTAAATTTTTCAAAAAATATCGTCCTGACAGTATCTTATTGTCATTAAAATAGCCAAAATCAAAATATCTTGCTGTAAGGGAGCAAGTCATCGTTTGAATAAAATGTTCGAGTTCTCTGTCGCACACACGGAGCATTATAGTTACGACAATACATTCGGTTGTAAGAGATTTTAAAATCAGAACAAATTTTTGTTTTCTTTTCAAAGTCTACACACTGATGAGGCTAAAACAAATTCCTGAAAATTTGCAATATTTATGGAGTTTTCTACAACAAAAATATTTATTGTCGTGCCTATGATGTCCAATGCGTGCGACTGAGAACGCAAGAAACATAAACCGCAGTTGCACCGTTTTGCTCTAACCACTGCTCCGGTTGTTCAGAATTTCAAAATGAAATGGAATCGCAGTGAGGTGGTAAGCAAAGTTTTAAACTTAGCAATTTTGAAAGTTTTGGCGCCATCTAGACTTCTTGTACTGGAACTAAAGTATAAAAACCGCGGATGTTCTACTTAAAATCCATAACAATTGTTGCATAACAATTTCTAGTACGTCAACGCTATTGGGTGTAAAGTGCTGCATCAAGTGGATTATATACAAACTTTCCATCTGGTAGAAATCCGAGCTAAACTACCTGGAATCTTGTTGATAAAAACGTAATCTATTGCTCTAAATTTTTGCAAAAAATATCGTCCTGTCAGTATCTTATTGTCATTAAAATAGCCAAAATCAAAATATCTTGCTGTAAGGGAGCAAGTCATCGTTTGAATAAAATGCTCGAGTTCTCTGTCGCACACACGGAGCATTATAGTTACGACAATACATTCGGTTGTACGAAATTCTAAAATAAAAAGAAATTTTTGTTTTCTTTCCAAAGTCTACACACTTATAAGGCTAAAACAAATTCCTGAAAATTTGCAATATTTATAAAGTTTTCTACAACAAAATGATTCATTGTCGTGTCTATGACGTCCAATGCGTGCGACTGAGAACGCAAGAAACATAAACCGCAGTTGCAACGTGTTGCTCTAACCCCCGCTGCGAGTGTTCAGAATTTCAAAATGAAATGGAATCGCAGTGAGGTGATAAGCAAAATTTTAAACTCAGCGATTTTGAAAGTTTTGGCGCCATCTAGACTTCTTGTACTGGAACTAAAGTATAAAAACCGCGGATGTTATACTTAAAATCAATAACAATAGTTGCATAACAATTTCTAGTACGTCAACGCTATTGGGTGTAAAGTGCTGCATCTAGTGGATTATATACAAACCTTCCATCTGGTAGAAGTCCGAGCTAAACTACCTGGAATCTTGTTGGTAAAAACGTAATCAATTGCTCTAAATTCTTGCAAGAAATATCGTCCTGACAGTATCTTATTGTCATAAAAATAGCCAAAATCAAAATATTTTGCTGTAAGGGAGCAAATCATCGTTTGAATAAAATGTTCGAGTTCTCTGTCGCACACATGGAGCATTATAGTTACGACAATACATTCGGTTGTACGAAATTCTAAAATAAAAAGAAATTTTTGTTTTCTTTCCAAAGTCTACACACTTATAAGGCTAAAACAAATTCCTGAAAATTTGCAATATTTATAAAGTTTTCTACAACAAAATGATTCATTGTCGTGTCTATGACGTCCAATGCGTGCGACTGAGAACGCAAGAAACATAAACCGCAGTTGCAACGTGTTGCTCTAACCCCTGCTGCGATTGTTCAGAATTTCAAAATGAAATGGAATCGCAGTGAGGTGATAAGCAAAATTTTAAACTCAGCGATTTTGAAAGTTTTGGCGCCATCTAGACTTCTTGTACTGGAACTAAAGTATAAAAACCGCGGATGTTCTACTTAAAATCCATAACAATTGTTGCATAACAATTTCTAGTACGTCAACGCTATTGGGTGTAAAGTGCTGCATCAAGTGGATTATATACAAACTTTCCATCTGGTAGAAGTCCGAGCTAAACTACCTGAAATCTTGTTGGTAAAAACGTAATTCATTTTTCTAAATTTATATAAGTGTTGTCGTGACAGTCTTTTATTATCATAAAAATACACAAGAAATATTTTAATTTTAGGGGGACGACTCATCGTTGAAACAAAACATTGATTTCTCTGTCGCACACACGGGGCATTACAGGCACGACAATTCATTCGGTTATACGAGATTTTAAAATGAAAATAATTTTTTGGTTTTTTTTTTCTTTCAAGGGTCTAAACACATCAGACAAGGTACTAAAACAAATTCGATTAAATATCTTTAAAAATTTATCGCAAAAATTTTAGTTCTAATTATTTTTTCTAAACTCGTCGCGCCCTAGATTATTACCAAAAACAGGTTATATCCAAAACATTATCATTGGCCTTTATATGCAAAAAAAATTTAGAGTTTTCTTTAACGAGAGAATGCATTGAGTTGCATATACCACCCCATGCGTACGAGAGAGAACGCAAATAACGTAAACCACAGTTGTAACACTCTAACCTTTGCTGCGATTGTTCGGAATCATAGTTATGGTGATAAGCAAAGTTTTAAACCCAGCCATCCTGCAAGTCCTGACGCCATCTAGACTTGTTGTACCAGAACTAAATATTTTGTAATCGCCGTCGTTCTATTAATAATCAAATGTTTGATTACTGCAGAATTATTCTAGAAACATTTTTGAACGACTCACATAACTAATTGTGAAGGTGCCAGTTAATCATTGAAACATTTCTCTTATTCGATACTCACGTATGCTGTCCATGAGCTTTCAAATCGTTTAATTGACGTATTAAAAAAAATGTGCATAAACAGAAACTTGCAATTTAATTAAAACTACGGTTGACTTAAGTGAAAATGGAGTATTGCACAATTTCTTTGTTACATCCGCTACTAAAGGCGTCCAGTTGACATTTTGTTGGTCTACTTTTTTTTTCTCTCAATATCATTTCCAACAACGCACTCGCCCATTTCTGACAATTGTCAATTCCATTAATCACTCTGGTTCGCAATGAACAATTATTAGAATGTTACAGTTCGTTATATAACAAGCGATTTTCCCTCTTATTTTAAAATTCAAACATTTCGTAATTATAATCCGAAACGCGATTTCGTTATTAACACGTAAATTTTTAATTAGAAAAACTTGCGCCAACATCGTGACTTGCACCCGCACTCATCAAGGACCTACAATTTTTTTAAATAACCAAACCGTTACTTAATTAAATCAAAATCGTTTCGATTCCGAAAATTTCAAGGAGATGAAGCGATTTTTGCGTAATCAACAATTGACCCGCTTACGCGTTCGATAATTTATTAAAGAAAGTTTTATAATTAAAAAATTGTTAAAGTGTGTGTGTTAAAATTCTGATTAGGAAAAACAAGGAGAATTCGTTAAATAATTGTTGTTTTTATTGTTGAACAAGAACCAGTTGGGTGTGACAAAACGCAAGTTCACACGAGCCACGTTTTGTTTTGTTCAACAATTGGAGTTGGGAAATTACCAAAAAAAAATTGAATTGATGGCAACAATAGTTTTTCGTCAATCAGTTAACTCGGGTTAAGTTGCGTTACGCGATTAGGATTTAGTTCAGATAATTCGATTACTTAATTATACTTTCTCTTGAGTAGCGCTCCATAATTCTTGTGAGATTTTTAATAATAAAAATGCGTCGGTTAAAACACGAGAAATGTCACAATTATTGATTGAAATTAATGAAGAACTTTTGTTTTGGTTCCGGCCTTCAAACAACAAATTGTTTTAGTTCAGTGAGTTTCATTGTTGTAATCCAAAAATTTCAACCTGTCCCAAAAAAATTTTTATTCCACCAAATCCTGTTATTTCCAACTCAGCAAACAAAAGAACTTTTTTGCCTCAATTTCTTAAAAAAAATTGTTAATAACAATTTTTTAAATAAAAATAATTTTATTTTTATTTTAACCCTGAAATCTCTTGGTTTGGGCGATTTTGCAACAATCTGCGGTTCTCCCAGTTCGCCACATCTTCAATGGACCACCACCACTGAGTCTTCTGGTCCACCGGTACCGCGCACCAGTCCAACGGTACCGACCGTCAAGAGTACCCACGTTTAAGTGTAGCGCTTTCGAAATTTATCAAAAAATCAAAATCGACGACGTCCTTTCCAACGTTCTCATCTAAAGGTCAGTGTGTGTCAAAAAGTGGGACAGTTGCGTAAAAAATTAATTAACTAACATTAAAATTATGTGAACGCGACCTTAATCTTGCTACCCTATCGATTTCGACTGTTGTAACTGTTTATTGTTTAATTTCTGAAAGCGATCTAGCGTGACTGTTGAGGTCAAGTTTTCGCATAATTTAACGGTTTAACGCATTTGTTAAAACAAATTGTGTCGTGAATATGTGATGATGGCGATGATAGGAGAAGTTTTTTTATTTGAGGATAATGGCCGCGTGAGGGGAAGTAATTTCTTTACTAGAACTGTCAAATTATTTGAATTTTCTTCAAATTTGACAAAAGCGTTTTTAACGTGTCAAAACCACAATAAAAACTTTCTACAATAATTTGGGCCTTTCCAACTCTCACCTTGAATTTGTTGTTAAAAAAAATAAAGTCAAGTCCTATTATTGTAACATTAAAACAAAACGCTGTAATTAAATTACAATAAAGATGGCATTGCGAAGGAAGTGACAACAAGTGACGTAATGGCGGCAGTAGGGGAGGTAAAATTGCTCAAATTTCTTTTTAACTTTAAGCTTTTACAATTTAACTTTAGAAAAAGAAGACGTAGCAAATCTAATAAAAATGGCATGAGCGTTATTAATTTGTTATTAGAAGAATTAACATTGTTTAATTTAATTTGCTTTAAATTGTTAAAAAAATTATCATTAAGATCAATTAATTGAAATTTAAAACAAATTCAATTAAATTTCAAATTAATGTTAAGTACAATTGTTTAAATTAAACTTTTAAACAAGAAAGCTCCATTTAATTCTACTATAGATGGCACCAGGGCTGTCAAATACGGTGGTAATGGCGGCAGTAGGGGAGGTAAAACTAACTTTAATTGCAATTGTCTAAATTAAACGTTTAAACAAAAAATTTCCAATAAATTTCAATCAAAAAAAGTGTCAATTTTGTAATTTGTTATTAAAAAAAATAACTTCAAGTGCAATTTTTTTAATTAATCTCTGAAACAAAACTCAATTCTACTAAAGATGGCGCTGATGCTATTAACTTTTTGTTAAAAAATTATGTTATGTGCAATTTCTCAATTTCAACTTTTAAACAAGAAAATGCAACTTAATTCTAGTAGAGATGACACTAGGGGGGTCAAAGATGGTGGTAATGGCGGCAGTAGGGGAGGTAAAATTAAGTCCAACTGCGATTCTCTAAATTAAACTTTCAAACAAAAGTCCCACTAAATTTCAATCAAATGGATGTCAATCCAGTCAATTTGTTGTTAGAAAAATTAACTTTAAGTGTAATTTGTCTAATTAAACTCTGAAACGAGACTCCATTCTACTAAATATGGCGCCGATGCTATTAACTTTTTGTTAAAAAAATAAGAGTTAAATGCATTTCTCCAATTAAACTTTTAAACAAGACAACGCAACTTAAATTTAGTAGAGATGGGACTAGGGCGGTCAAAAATGGTGGTAATGGCGACGGCAGGGGAAGTAACATTAAGTTCAATTGAAATTTAAAACAAATTCAACTAAATTTCAAATTAATGTTAAGTACAATTGTTCAAATTAAACTTTTAAACAAGAAAGCGTCATTTAATTCTATTATAGATGGCACCAGGGCTGCCAAATACGGTAGTAATGGCGGCAGTAGGGGAGGTAAAATTAACTTTAATTGCAATTGTCTAAATTAAACGTTTAAACAAAAAATTTCCAATAAATTTCAATCAGAGAAAGTGTCAATTTTTTAAATTTGATATTAAAAAAAATTAACTTCAAATGCAATTTATTTAATTAATCTCTCAAACAAGACTACATTCTACTAAAGATGGCGCTGATGCTATTAACTTTTTTTTTAAAAATTATTGTATGTGCAATTTTTCAATTTCAAGTTTTAAACAAGAGAACGCAACGTAATTCTAGTAGAGATGTCACTAGGAGGGGTCAAAGATGGTGGTAATGGCGGCAGTAGGGGAGGTAAAATTAAGTCCAACTGCGATTCTTTAAACTAAACTTTCAAACAAAAGTCCCACTAAATTTCAATCAAGAGGGTGTCATCAACCCAGTCAATTTATTGTTAGAAAAAGAAACTTCAAGTTCAATTTTACTAATTAAGCTCTTAAACGAGACTCTATTCTACTAAAGATGGCGCTGATGCTATTAATTTGTTGTTAAAAAATTAATGTTATGTGCAATTTTTTAATTTCAACTTTTGAAGAAGAAAACGCGACTTAATTCTAGTAGAGATGTCACTAGGGCGATCAAAGATGTTGGTAATGGCGACGGTAGGGGAGGTAAAATTAAATCCAACTGCAATTCTCTAAATTAAACTTTCAAACAACAATGTCCCACTAAATTTCAATCAAGAGGACGTCAACCCAATCAATTTGTTGTTAGAAAAAGTAACTTCAAGTGCAATTTTATTAATTAAACTCTGAAACGGGACTCCATTTTACTAAAGATGGCGCTGATGATATTAATTTGTTGTTAAAAAAATTTAGTTAAGTGCAGTTCTCCAATTAAACTTTTGAACAAGAAAATGCAACTTAATTTTAGTAGAGATGGCACTAAGGCGGTCAAAGATGTTGGTAATGGCGACGGTAGGGGAGGTAAAATTAAATCCAATTGCAATTCTCTAAATTAAACTTTCAAATAACAATGTCCTACTAAATTTCAATTAAGAGGACATCGATCCAGTCAATTTGTTGTTAGAAAAAGTAACTTCAAGTGCAATTTTACTAATTAAACTCTGAAACGAGACTCTATTTTACTAAAGATGGCGCCGATGCTATCAATTTGTTGTTAAAAAAATTTAGTTAAGTGCAGTTCTCCAATTAAACTTTTGAACAAGAAAACGCAACTTAATTTTAGTAGAGATGGCACTAGGGCGGTCAAAGATGTTGGTAATGGCGACGGTAGGGGAGGTAAAATTAAATCCAACTGCAATTCTCTAAATTAAATTTTCAAACAACAATGTCCCACTAAATTTCAATCAAGAGGACGTCGATCCAGTCAATTTGTTGTTAGAAAAAGTAACTTCAAGTGCAATTTTATTAATTAAACTCTGAAACGGGACTCCATTTTACTAAAGATGGCGCTGATGATATTAATTTGTTGTTAAAAAAATTTAGTTAAGTGCAGTTCTCCAATTAAACTTTTAAACAAGAAAACGCAACTTAGTTCTAGTAGAGATGACACTAGAGCGGTCAAAGATGTTGGTAATGGCGACGGTAGGGGAGGTAAAATTAAATCCAATTGCAATTCTCTAAATTAAACTTTCAAATAACAATGTCCTACTAAATTTCAATTAAGAGGACGTCGATCCAGTCAATTTGTTGTTAGAAAAAGTAACTTCAAGTGCAATTTTACTAAGTAAACTCTGAAACGGGACTTCATTTTACTAAAGATGGCGCCGATGCTACTAATTTGTTGTTAAAAAAATTTAGTTAAGTGCAGTTCTCCAATTAAACTTTTAAACAAGAAAACGCAACTTAGTTCTAGTAGAGATGACACTAGAGCGGTCAAAGATGTTGGTAATGGCGACGGTAGGGGAGGTAAAATTAAATCCAATTGCAATTCTCTAAATTAAACTTTCAAACAACAATGTCCCACTAAATTTCAATCAAGAGGACGTCAACTCAGTCAATTTGTTGTTAGAAAAAGTAACTTCAAGTGCAATTTTACTAAGTAAACTCTGAAACGGGACTCCATTTTACTAAAGATGGCACTGATGCTATTAATTTGTTGTTAAAAAAATTTAGTTAAGTGCAGTTCTTCAATTAAACTTTTAAACAAGAAAACGCAACTTAATATTAGTAGAGATGGCACTAGGGCGGTCAAAGATGTTGGTAATGGCGACGGTAGGGGAGGTAAAATTAAATCCAATTGCAATTCTCTAAATTAAACTTTCAAATAACAATGTCCTACTAAATTTCAATTAAGAGGACGTCGATCCAGTCAATTTGTTGTTAGAAAAAGTAACTTCAAGTGCAATTTTACTAATTAAACTCTGAAACGAGACTCTATTTTACTAAAGATGGCGCCGATGCTATTAATTTGTTGTTAAAAAAATTTTAGTTAAGTGCAGTTCTCCAATTAAACTTTTGAACAAGAAAACGCAACTTAATTTTAGTAGAGATGGCACTAGGGCGGTCAAAGATGTTGGTAATGGCGACGGTAGGGGAGGTAAAATTAAATCCAACTGCAATTCTCTAAATTAAACTTTCAAACAACAATGTCCCACTAAATTTCAATCAAGAGGACGTCAATCCAGACAATTTGTTGTTAAAAAAATTAATTTTAGTGCAATTTTACTAATTAAGCTCTGAAACGAGACTCTATTCTACTAAAGATGGCGCTGATAATATTAATTTGTTGTTAAAAAAATTTAGTTAAGTGCAGTTCTCCAATTAAACTTTTGAACAAGAAAACGCAACTTAATTTTAGTAGAGATGGCACTAGGGCGGTCAAAGATGTTGGTAATGGCGACGGTAGGGGAGGTAAAATTAAATCCAACTGCAATTCTCTAAATTAAACTTTCAAACAACAATGTCCCACTAAATTTCAATCAAGAGGACGTCGATCCAGTCAATTTGTTGTTAGAAAAATGAACTTCAAGTGCAATTTTATTAATTAAACTCTGAACGGGACTCCATTTTACTAAAGATGGCGCTGATGCTATTAATTTGTTGTTAAAAAAATTTAGTTAAGTGCAGTTCTCCAATTAAACTTTTGAACAAGAAAATGCAACTTAATTTTAGTAGAGATGGCACTAAGGCGGTCAAAGATGTTGGTAATGGCGACGGTAGGGGAGGTAAAATTTAATCCAACTGCAATTCTCTAAATTAAACTTTCAAACAACAATGTCCCACTAAATTTCAATCAAGAGGACGTCAATCCAGACAATTTGTTGTTAAAAAAATTAATTTTAGTGCAATTTTACTAATTAAGCTCTGAAACGAGACTCTATTCTACTAAAGATGGCGCTGATAATATTAATTTGTTGTTAAAAAAATTTAGTTAAGTGCAGTTCTCCAATTAAACTTTTGAACAAGAAAACGCAACTTAATTTTAGTAGAGATGGCACTAGGGCGGTCAAAGATGTTGGTAATGGCGACGGTAGGGGAGGTAAAATTAAATCCAACTGCAATTCTCTAAATTAAACTTTCAAACAACAATGTCCCACTAAATTTCAATCAAGAGGACGTCGATCCAGTCAATTTGTTGTTAGAAAAATGAACTTCAAGTGCAATTTTATTAATTAAACTCTGAACGGGACTCCATTTTACTAAAGATGGCGCTGATGCTATTAATTTGTTGTTAAAAAAATTTAGTTAAGTGCAGTTCTCCAATTAAACTTTTGAACAAGAAAATGCAACTTAATTTTAGTAGAGATGGCACTAAGGCGGTCAAAGATGTTGGTAATGGCGACGGTAGGGGAGGTAAAATTTAATCCAACTGCAATTCTCTAAATTAAACTTTCAAACAACAATGTCCCACTAAATTTCAATCAAGAGGACGTCAATCCAGACAATTTGTTGTTAAAAAAATTAATTTTAGTGCAATTTTACTAATTAAGCTCTGAAACGAGACTCTATTCTACTAAAGATGGCGCTGATGCTATTAATTTGTTGTTAAAAAAATTTAGTTAAGTGCAGTTCTCCAATTAAACTTTTGAACAAGAAAATGCAACTTAATTTTAGTAGAGATGGCACTAAGGCGGTCAAAGATGTTGGTAATGGCGACGGTAGGGGAGGTAAAATTTAATCCAACTGCAATTCTCTAAATTAAACTTTCAAACAACAATGTCCCACTAAATTTCAATCAAGAGGACGTCAATCCAGACAATTTGTTGTTAAAAAAATTAATTTTAGTGCAATTTTACTAATTAAATTCTGAAATGAGACAAAGGTGGTGGTAATGGCGGCGGAAGGGGAGGTAGAATCGCTAAAATTTCTGAGAAAACTTTGTAGAGGAACTTGAAGGTAGTGGTAATGGTTGCCATAATGGCGGCGGTAGGGGAAGTAAAATTAAGTCCAACTGCAATTCTTTAAATTAAACTTTTTAACAAGAGAATGCCAATAATTTGACTCAAGATAGTGTCGGCCTTCTTAATTTGTTGTTAAAAACTTAACAATAATTGAATTTTTAAATAAAACCTTTAAAATAAAACGACGCTAAATTGTCGTAAAAATAGCGCCAGCGGTGATAATGGGTGACGTAATGGCGGCAGTAGGGAAGGTAAAATCGAAAGCGGTAAATTTTTTGATTACTTACTTCTTTTATCGCCATTTCTGACTAACTACAAATCCAGTTGCATTAAGTTCACTTTTTAGTGTCATTGCCATCGCACCGAAGAAATCGAGAGTGAAACTCGAAATAGTTGCGGTCAAAAAACAACAATAACCACCGTTACTATGCACAAATTTTTTTCGTCATCAACATTTTGTAAATAAAACTTCATGCTCGATCGAAATTCGCCATATTTCTTTCGAAAAATTTCGAACCGGTAGTATGCCAATAAAAATATCAAAAGAATCCTTCCGGCGAATCGATCGAGCGTGTTAACGTAACCAAGGTCGGTACCGGTGCATCTCCATTCACTGACCTATAGTTGATGACCTACAAAGAGACGCGACATTTCTACTGGTAGATAACATCAACAGCAGGACCGGATCATCGAAAATTTTGCAATCGAACGGGATTTTTCGCTCTAGTCACGATGCACTGGTCGACAAGTAAAAACGAAGCGATGATAGTGAAAGCGTTAATTATTAATAGAAAAACAATGGCATCCGTTATGCAACTGTCTGTTTTTTCCCACATGATTCGCTTTTGTTTCTGACGATTGTCCAGTTTCGTAACTCGATAACAACGCGGCAACTTTAACAACCTCCCCTCCAGCGGCCATTATTCATCCAAAAACTTCCCCTTACGCCGCCATTACTTTTTAACCTCAACCAATTTCAGGTGATTTGATTGTTACCGAACAACTAAAATTATTTTCCCTCCGGCCGCCATTGCTCGTTATACAATTTTTAATGTTAGAGTCGATGTCAGAAGTTCATTTGATATTTAACTGTTTCTGGGACGCCAACGTGATTTCCCTTCGTCACGACCCGGCTGTAAAAGTGTTGAATAGATTCATCGACAGATCGTGACAGGACTCTTGTGACGTCACACAAAGGTTTTTGCTATATAAATTTCAAGTTCCGTAAAGGCGCGGGCGGTCGTTGTGATGACGATTTTCCTTTCTTCCCTCTCCACTTTTTTCGTCAACATTTAACGAGGTCAAATCTGAATATATGCTTTTTTCCGCTTCTTAATTAGTGACTCAATTATTTAACAAGAACATATTTAACGGTGCGTTAAGCACCAAATGTTAACGTGTCACAATTTCACACTTAATGAACACCTGGGCACGTTAAGTGACCGATTACGTTAGAGGAATGATGCGCAGGAACTCTCCTCCAGTCGCCATTACAACCATTAGAAATTTTTAACCTCCCCTACTGCCGCCATTATCGTATTTTCGTTACCCATCTCGTCACCCGCTTCAACTGTAATCGAATTTTTATTGCGCAAGCGCAACATTTATTAATTTATCAATTTTTTCTATTCACTTACCTCCCCTACTGTCGCTCCATTATCGAACTCCCATAATCTTCTTCAACTATTTTTTGGACCTTTCTTCCGGTCGCCATTATTTTGTTCCTGTAATCTCCCTTAAATATTTTCTGAGCCGCCATTTGATTTTTTGCATTTAAAGTGTTGCCTTCTCTTCCGCCGCCATTGTCACCCTTGTTTGTCCGCTCCATTTCCTGACGATGTCTCTGTTGGAATTCAAAGCGTGAACCAGAACAGTTTTCGATGTCGGTGAAAGCATTTTAGACGATAAAGACGACAACAAAAGAACCAACGATTTTAATTACCTGAAATTCATGAAGCGGAAACACGTAAACAACAGACGACTTGCGAAAACGTCGGTGAAAGGTCATTAATTCAAGATGCTCGACCTGTCAAAGTTCAACGTACTCGAAAAGAATTTTGCGTCACGTCACGTTTTACAGTTTCCTTTTTTATTCCAACGCCATCTTGTTAACATTTGATAATTTGACAGATTTAGGTTATGTTGTAACGTCATTGGTTGCAGATGCCTTGCAATTGCCCGGTGACTCAACCGGGCCCGACTTTGGCTTCAACATGTGGCGGGGCCCAATTCATGCTGTTCATGGGTCTTTTGGAAGTATTTTTACGTTCACAATGTGACCTTGAAGATCCTTGTGGTCGACCTGATCCTACTCCGGTACTTCCTGAGTACGATTTTATTGTGGTTGGTGGGGGTAGTGCTGGATCGGTAGTGGCTAGTCGTTTGTCGGAAATACCCGAATGGAGAGTTTTGTTGGTAGAAGCTGGTTTGGATGAACCTACTGGTACTCAAGTACCATCAATGTTTCTTAATTTTATTGGTTCAGATATTGATTGGGCTTATCAAACGGAACCAGAAACTCAAGCGTGTTTAGGAGAAACTGAACAAAGATGTTATTGGCCAAGAGGGAAAGTACTTGGTGGTACTTCGGTGATGAATGGGATGATGTATATTAGAGGGTCGAGGAAAGATTTTGATGATTGGGCGGCTGCTGGGAATGAAGGATGGAGCTACAATGAGGTACTTCCTTACTTTTTGAAGAGTGAAGATAACAAACAAGCAAGTACTATGGATAAAGGGTACCACGCTACTGGAGGACTACTAACGGTATCACAGTTTCCTTACCATCCCCCACTATCGCAAGCCATCTTGAAGGGGGCGCAAGAGTTAGGTAAGAACCCTCTTACAATATTTTAAACTTTCTAGTATTAGCTGGATATTATTTTTAAGTAGTACTACTATCACAATTATTATCTATACCTTAACTAGAATTAGTATCTTTGACTTGCTAGTACCATTTGGTTATTATTTTGAAGTAGCGACATTGCGGATAGTGCAAACAATTTCAGTAGAATTAATACTTATAGCAATAGTACTTTCTACATATTAGTACCAATTTTATATTATTTTAAAATAGTACTATAGGCAACCAATAAAATTAATAGGAGAGAAAAATTGCTAGCACCAATTGTTTGTTAGTTTGAACTAGTAGGTACTACACCTAGTACTACCAACATTTTCTTGTCAAGTATTAGTTGACTTTTATTTTTCAATAGTACTTGTGCTCACAAATAGTATTAACATCTTCAATAAGATTAGAACCAAATCAGCAGTACCTGCTAGTACCATTTGGTTAGTATTTCGAAGTAGCGACAGCAAGCAGTTCAATTAGTTTCAGTAGAATTAACACTTTAGCAACAATACTTTCTGTCTGGTAGTACCAATTTGTAATTATTTTAAAATAGTACTAACCCTACTACTTTAAGGAATTTCAGTAAAATCAATACGAAGGAAGAAACGAAAAGAAGAAAGGAGTCTTCTAACTGCTAGCATTAATTTGTTATTAGTTTGAACTAGTAGGTACTACCCCTAGTACTACAAACATTTTTACTAGAATTAATACCAAAGTAGCAGCACTTTCTTTCTAGTATTAGTTTGTTTTTATTGATAAATTGTGTCATAAATTATATTTATATCTTAGTACCATGTCAGCAGTATCTACTAGTACCATTTGATTACTATTTCAAAGTAGCGACAGCAAAAAATTTAAATAGTTTCAATATAATTAATACTTCAGCAACAATACTTTCTGTCTGGTAGTACCAATTTGTTATTATTTTAAAATAGTGCTACCCCACTACTTTAAGGAACTTTAGTAAAATCAGTACCAGAGAAGAACCAAAGACAAGAAAAAAGTCTTCTACTTGCTAGTACCAATTTACTATTATTTTGAAGTACCATTACTTCTAGTGTCATAAACGGATTTAGTAAAATTGATTCTACAGTACCAACAGTACTTTCTGCTTCTTAGTATTAGTGGCTTACTATTTTGAAGCAACTTTATCACAAAAAGGATCGATACCATACCGTTAGTCTATTTGGTAGTACCATTTTGCTATTATCTTGAAACAGTACTACTTCTAGTGCTCTAAGTAGGTTCAGTACCATCAATACTAGAGTAAGAGAAGTACTTTGCTATATTATACAATCAACTGATTATCATTTTAAGGTAGTACCATCTTTAATGCTACACGCATATTTCTCTTAATAGTACCATTATACAATAGCAATGATACCCTGTATCTGTTAGATATAGTTTTCAAATAGAACTACTTTTAATGTTAGTAATAGGTTTAATAGAATCAATACTAGTAGCAGTACTTTATATTATTACTTGGTTTTCTATCTTGAAGTAGTCCCATCGCTAATGATACAAGCAAATTTCTAGTATTAGTATAATAACACCATAGAAATGGTACCCTGTACCTCTTAGTAACAATTTGGTATTAATTTAAAGTAGTACTACATTAGAATCAAAGCTGTAGTAAGAGTAATCTCAAATTTAGAGTATTATTTGTCCAACATATTAAAATGGGAGGTACTGTCATAGGTAGAGTTGTCAAATACATAGAATCTTCTTGTAGGAAATTGTTATCATATTGTGGTAGTACTACAAATAAAATTGGGATTAATTCCAGTGGAACAAATGCAATGACAACAATACTTTTTCCGTCCTAGTACCATTTTGCTATTATTTTAAAAGAATACTATTGCTAATTATAGTAGAAAATTAATTGAATCAATATCGTAGTAATAAACAGTACTATGAAAATATTAACTTGATACTAGAATTAATTTGGTATAGCTTTCAAATTATATTACCGAAAAGGTTACAAACAGTTTTGTTACAATCAATACCAAGGCAACCTTTTACCTCTTAGTATTAGTATTTTTAAGGTGTAGTACCACTAATGCTACAAACCAGTTTAGTATAGTAACAGCAGCACTACCTTTTATCGTATAGTATTGGTCATTATTTTGAAGTAGCACCATCGTTAATGTCACAAACAGATTCTTATTAGTATAATAGTACCATAGCAATAGTACCTGTTAGTACCAATTTGTTACTAATTTGATGTACTACTGCATTAGAATCAAAAATGTAGCAAGAGTACCTTCAACTTCATTGTATTTATTGACTATCTTTTTACAGTACTACTATCGCAGAAAGATTGATGTCAAAATAAAAATGTATTCTATCATCTAGCACATAGCTGTCATTAATTTGTAGTAGTACTACTTTCTACCGTATAGTATTCTTTGGTTATTATTTGAAATAGTACCACCGTTAACGTTCCAAGCAAAATTTTACTAATAGAACAATAGTATCATAGCAATAGTACCCTCAATCTGATAGTACCATATTTGTTATTAATTTGAAACACAATTACATTAGAACCGGGATTATAGCAAGGGTACCTTTAACTTCATTGTAATTATTGACTAACGTTCTAAAGTACTACTATCACAGAAGGATCAATGTCAAAATAAAAATGTATTTTATTCTCTAGGACCACCTTCTACTTTATAGTATTAATTAATTATTGTTTAGAAATAGTACCACCGTTAATGTTACAAGCACAATCTTACTTAGAGTACAATAGTACTACCTGCTAGTACCAATTTGTTATTAATTTGTACTTCTATTACATTAGACGCTTCTAATGCAGCGAGGGTACTTTTAACCTTATTATACTAATTGACTATAATTTTAAAGTACTACTAGCATAGATTTAATGTCAAAATAAAAACATATTCTATCCTCTAGTATAGATTTTTCATTAATTAGTAGTAGTACTACTTTCTACCTTATAGTATTTTTTGGTTATTATTTTGAAATAGTACCACCGTTAATGTTACAACCAGAATCTTACTAATAATACGATAGTACCATACCAATATTATTCTTTTTTTTTCTTTTAAAGCACTCTAGTACGTATTTGTTATTATTTTGTAGTACTAGCACGGTCCACCTTAAAGTATTCTGTGATTATTATTTTGAAATAGTACCACCGTTAATGTTACAAGCATACTCTTACTGATAGTACAATGGTACCGTAGCTATAGTACCCTCTACCTGCTAGTACCAATTTGATTTTAATTTATACTTCTATTAGATTAGAAGAGAGACTGCACCAAGGATACTTTTAACTTTTTCTGTTAATTGACCATAATTTTAAAGTACTACTAGCATAGAATTGATGTCAAAATAAAAACATATACTATCCTTTAGTATAGATTTGTCATTAATTAGTAGTAGTACTACTTTCTACCCTATAGTATTCTTTGGTTATTATTTTGAAATAGTACCACCGTTAATGTTACAACCAGGATCTTACTAATAATACGATAGTACCATACCAATACTATTCTTTTTTTCTTTTTAAAGTACTCTATCACGTATTTGTCATTATCTTGTAGTACTAGTGCGTTCCACCTTAAAGTATTCTCTGGTTATTATTTTGAAATAGTACCACCGTTAATGTTACAAGCAGAATCTTACTAATAGTACGATAGTATAATAGCAATATTATCCACTTTTCCTTTTAAAGTACTGCAGCACGTATTTGTCATTATCTTCTAGTACTAGTACGTTCCACTTTATGGTATTAATTGGTTATTATATTGAAGTATTATCATTGTAGATATTACAAGAAAAATTTTATTAATACTACAATGGTACCATAGCAATTGTTTCCTCTACCTGTTAGTATCAATTTGTTAGTAATTTAAAGTACTAGAATCACAACTAGCAAGGGTACCTTCAATTTCATTGTATTGATTGACCATGGTATCGCTAATATTACAATCAGATTTTTACTAGAAGTACAATAGCACCATAGAAATGGTACCGTTTACCTGTTAGTACCTATTTTTTACTAATTTAAAGTACTAATTCATTAAAATAGAAATTAGCATGGGTACCTTCATTGTATTAATTAACCATCATTTTAAACTAGTACTATTGTAGATGGTCAATATCAAAATAACAATATATTCTCTCCCCTAGCACGCATTTATTATCATCTTGTAATAGTACCACCTTCAACTTAGTATTAATTGGTTATTATTTTGAAATAGTACTACCGTTAATGTTACAAACAGAATCTTACTAATAGTATAATAGTACTATAGCAATAGTACTCTCTACTTGTTAGTACCAATTTGTTACTTATTTGTGGAAGGGGTACCTTCATTTTCATTGTATTAATTGACCATTATTTTAAAGTACTACTATCATACTTGTCATAATTGTCATTAATTTGTAGTAGTACTACTTTGTACCTTATAGTATTCAATAGTTATTATTTGAGATAGTACCACTGTTAACGTTGCAAAAAGAATTTTACTAATAGTACAATAGTACCGTAGCAATAGTACCCTCAACCTGCTAGCACCATATTTGTTATTAATTTGAAGTACTATTACATTGTTACGGTTCTATTTTGCCAAAAATTAAATCCCCATGTATGAACGTAATTGGGTGGTACCTATTGATAGTGAATGGCGCATAACACTATCTTGTAGTACTAGTACCCTGCACCTCATTGTATTATTTGGTTATCATATTGAAATAGTACTATTGTTAATATCACAAGCAAACTCCTATTAATAGTTCAATAGTACCCTCCACTTGCTAGTACCAATTTGTTATTAATTTATACCACTATTACATTAGAAGCGAGACTGCAGCGAGGGTACTTTAAACTTCATTCTATTAATTGACCATTTTAAAGTACTACTATCATAGAAGGATTGATATCAAAACAACAACCCTAGCACGTATTTGTCATTATCCTGTATCACCTTCTGCTTTATAGTATTAAATAGTTGTAGGTAACTTCAACTTTATTTTATTCTATTAGTACCAATTTGTTACTAATTTGAAGTACTAGAATAGCAATTAGCAAGGGTACCTTCAATTTCATTATTTCGGTTGACCATGATATTGCCAATATTACAACCAGATTTTACTAAGAGTACAATAGTACCATAAAAATGGTACTGTCTGCTTGTACGTATTTTTACTAACTTAAAGTACTAATCCACTAGTATGAGTACCTTTATTGGTCATCATTTTACTTCTACTATCGTAAAAGGATTTATATCAAAATTGTTCCCAAGCAATATTACCCTCTACCTCATAGTGACAGTTCATTATTATATTAAAGTAGTACCACCGTTGATGTTATAACCATATTCTTACTAATCCTACAATGGTACCAAAGCAATAATACCCTCCACCTGCTAGTACCATATTTGTTATTAATTTGAAGTACCATTAGATTAGATTCGAGAATGTAGCAAGGGTACCATCAACTTTATTGAAGTACTACTATCATAGTAGGATCGATATCAAAATAAAAATATATTTTTTCTACTAGCACGTATTTGTAATTTTTTGTAGTGGTACTACCTTATTTTGAAATAGTACACAAGCAGATTTTTACTATAACACCACAACAATATTACCCTCTGCCCGTCAGTAGCAATTTGATATTAATTTGATGTAGTACTACATTAACACCAAGACTGCAGCAAAATTACTTTTAATTTCATGGTACTAACTGAACTTTATTGTAAAGTAGTACCACTTTTAATGTTACAGGCAGATTTTTGTTAATAACACAATAATACCTTCTACATGTTAGTTCCAATTTGTTATTAATTACTACATTTAGTGAGTAGTACCTTGTACCAAATAATTTCTACCAGTGTACGTTATGAAGACGTTATTCGAAATACACAAAGAGTACAGTGTTCAAAGAAATGTTATTAATTGGCCAGGTACTACCGCAGTTGGTACTACTTTTTAATAACAAATGCTTCGTTAAGGTACTATCAACCTTTAATTTCGCTGACAAGTGGTTTATAGACAACAATGCTGCCATTGTTAATACAACCTCCAAAGTAGTACCTTGAAGTTCTTTATTTTACAAGAGTCAGTCAGTTAGAAAACTGAGATTAATTAATCAACGCACTAACAACAGTATTTCATATATGCTAGTACCAAATGGTTATAATTTGCATTTGTAAGTATTTTTATATATTTCAAAAGTAGTACCTTCTAGTGCCAAGTAATTTCTATTATTTTCCTATTCGCAATATACAAAATGTGCAATGTTTAAGAGATGTTATTGATTGGCCCGGTACTACCGTAGTTGGTACTACTTTTTAATAACAAACACTTCATTGTCTTCTTATGGTACCATTAGTCTTTAATTTTGCTGACAAGTTGTTTATAGACAACAATACTACCACTATTGGTACTTAGAAGTTCTGCAATAGCAATTGGCTCGGTACTACCGCAGTAGGTACTACTTTTTAATAACAATTATCGTTTTATGTTACTATAAGCTTCGAATTGCGCTGACAAGTTGTTTGTAGACAACAACGTTACCATTGTTGGTGCGACCTCCAAAATGGTACCTAAAAGTTCCTTTTTTCCAGGATATCCAGTTAGAGATTTGAACGGTGTCTACCACACCGGCTTCTCTATTGCCCAAACCACCAATCGAAACGGTTCTCGAATGAGTACCGCCAAAGCTTTCTTAAGACCTTTCAAAAACCGAAGAAATCTTCACATCCTCCTCAATTCAACAGTTACTCGAGTACTGATCAACACAACTACCAAACAAGCTTACGGCATCGAGGTTATCAACAATGGTGTCAAACAAGTGATTTACGCAAGCAAAGAAGTCGTGGTGTCTGGAGGTGAGTCATTGACTAGTTGAAACTGGTTTTAACGTCGTGTTTCAGGTGCGGTAAACTCGCCCCAGATTCTCCTACTATCAGGTGTAGGTCCTAGAAATCATCTTCAACAAGTTAATGTACCGGTAATTCACGATCTTGCTGGTGTTGGTCAAAATCTTCACAATCACGTTGCATTTTTTGTTAATTTTAACATTAATGACACCAATAGCGCTCCTTTGAACTGGGCTACAGCAATGGAGTATCTTCTTTTTAGGGATGGCTTGATGAGTGGGACTGGTAAAAAATTGTTTTGAATTTTCGTTTTTTGATTAGTTTGTCCAAAAGGAATTTCTGAAGTCACTGGATTTATTAACACGAAATACAACGACCCTAGCAGCGAACATCCTGATATTCAATATTTCTTTGGAGGTTTTCTTGCGAATTGTGCAAGGACGGGTCAAGTTGGGGAAAAAGTCGATAACAGTACTAGGTCCATCCAAATAATTCCTGCTGTTACACATCCGAAAAGTCGAGGAAGTATTCGGTTGAAAGACAATAATCCTTTGAGTCGACCTTTGATCTACGCTAATTATTTCACCCATCCAGATGATGTTAAAGTTATGGTTGAAGGTATCAAATTTGCTATGGAATTGTCTAATACTAAAGGTGAGTTGAGGAATTTTGGAAATTAAGTTTTGAAATTTTTTGAAATTTTAGCCTTGAAGAGGTACGGTTTCCAATTGGACAGAACCCCGGTTCAAGGGTGTGAAACTTTGGTTTTTGGTAGTGATAATTATTGGGAATGTGCTATGAGGAGACAGACAGGACCAGAAAACCATCAAGCAGGCAGCTGCAAAATGGGACCCCCTACTGATCCATTAGCAGTTGTTAATCCACTGCTTCAGGTAACTAATTATCATTTACATCAAATATAATTATTATCAAGTTGAAAACAAATTTGTTTATTTATTGAAAATTGTTACTAAAGTTTTATCTATTTTTCTAAATCTGCAACAAAATTTGACAATTCTCACGTTATCCCGGACCAATTTGACATTTGACAGACTGCGTGACGTCCATTGAGTTTGTATTATAACTCAATGGTGACGTCACGCGGAAAAATGACAATTCGCTAATATGAAGGAAGCGAAATTATTTTGACATCTTGGATGTTTCTTGGAGGTTCTTGAAAATGTTACTATTTCCGTTCTTAAAACCTTTTACTTTCTTATTTAAATCTACAAATAAACAGTTGAAATTACCGACAATATTGCGCTCTAACAAAAGTGAGGTTATGGCACAATTTTTTTTTTTTTGAAAAACAAAAATGTGATTTCAAGATTCCATATTTAAAAAAAGACGGACTAACTTTTGATGTAAAAGTCTGATTTAGTTACATTTTGTAAATAAATTCACAAATTTACGAAATTTTATAATTAGTGAAAAGTAGGGTTATGTTGCAATTCTTGGCGTTTTAAAATGCTTTAGATATAAAGACAACTTTTGTTATAAATCTCACTTAATTACGTTCATTTGCACACAAAGAGTTCAAATTCAAAATAAAATTGTGGAAAGTGAGGTTATGTTAGAATTTTTGAAGTTTTTTGAAAAATCTTTTAGATATAAAGACAAGCGGGCAAACCTCTATTATAAAAGTTCAAAACGAACTCGTATCATGTAAGAAAGATAAAGTTATATTGCAATTATTAATATTTTTTTAAAACAAATTGCTACCGATGACGTGTTTACAGAACATGAGAGAAATAAGGTTATGTTGACTTTTTTGGAATTTTTAATATTTAGTTTAGTATTTTAATGATTAACAAAACTATCCGAAGAACTTTCTTTACGAGAAATTTCTTACTAAACCCCAATCTGATTAAGTTAACAATCCGCCGTTATTGTATTCATAGAAAAAATAAGGTTATGTTAATAAGTTTCACGTCTCAACAAGAATCGAAAACAGCAACTTTTGTTACAAAGAATGGGTTTTCTACCCTAATCTGCATAGAAACGATTGATATTACTATCAAAATTGTATTTACTAAAATGAGAGAAATGAGGTTATGTTGACATTTTTTGAGAAACATTCGCACCTAATTATTTCAAATTTAATTACGAAAAGATTGCACGGGTTTCTATTAATTCTTTTAACCTTCATAAGCACTTAAAATATTGCTAACAAAATTATAATTACTAATTGTAAGAAAACTGGGATTTCGTTTTGTGTAAAGTAAGGTTATGTTGTTAAAATTTTTGACAAACGCTCCACAGCAACTCTTAAGTACAAATTTTATTGATCATACACCACAATAATGTAAATAAAATTGTATTTACTGAATACGAGAGAAGTGAGGTTATGTTAAAAAAAATTGAAAAATATTAAGATTTAATTATTCTCCATTTGAAAGCAAAGAGACTGAAAGAACTTCTATTAACAAATCTGTAATCTCTCACTATGAGTAAATTGAAATTATGGTCTGTGTAAAGTGAGGTTACGCTGTTGAAATTTTTGGCAATTATTCCACAGCAATCTTTGATTACAAATTGTATTGATCATACAGTGCAATATTCGAAATAAAATTGTACTCTCTGAATGCGAGAGAAGTGAGGTTATGTTAATGTTTTTTTGAGAAATATTAAGATCTAACATTTGAACGCCAAGAAACTAAAAAAACTTTTATTAATTCTTGTAACTTACCCATAATCAGTTCAAATTTTACCACTCACTATGAGAAAATTTAGGATATATTCCGGCTAAAGTGAGGTTACGTTGTTGAAATTTCTGCCCAATATCCTGAACAAATTTATTGAACGCAATTTTTTTCTAAAAATCAATTTTCCAGGTATACGGAATCGACAGACTTCGTGTGATTGACGCCAGTATCATGCCAGCAGTAACAACCGGAAACACGAACGCCCCCACAATAATGATAGCAGAAAAAGGCAGCGATTTAATAAAATCACGTTGGTTAACACCCCAAGCCGGATTTTTCTACACAAACCAACCCCATCAAAGGATAGACCGACAATGGGGCTCCCGTTTTTAACATTTAATTAATGCCACCATTTTTGAGGCAAAAAACTAAAACCATCAGTATTTATTTGTTTTTTTTATATTAATAATTAGGTTAAATAGATTCTAGTAACATATTAATGTTTTTTGTGAGTCTTCTCATGTTCCTCAACTGTCGCCTCCACTTGACTCTTCAAATTGTTGCTAATATCGGTAACTTGTTTAAAGAAGTTTTGAGCAGCGGTCTGGATATCACCCTTGGCTTCTGGAATTAAAAAAAAATATTACCAACAACTGTCAGTTTAGAAGTAGAAGCAATTTCTTGTACTACTATCAAAATTATTACTACTTGATTTATGATTATTTATACTGTAACTATAATTTAAGAAGTTTCGACTATTATTTGTGACGTAAGCACGTACTATAGAACAAGTGCTGCCACACAATTAATTTTGGTATTATTGAAATTTCTGTAATTGTTGCAATTGTTTCAACTTACTTGTCGCGTCTGGTTCGACTGCTTTGACTAATTTCTGTACTTGTTCGACAGCGGTCTTGAGTCCGCTGTCCAAATTGGCTCTAATTTCCTTGGCCTTGGCAGTGGCTTCCGGTCCGGCTGCTTGTTGTAAAGAATTGGCGGTTTCCGTCAGTTTCTTCTCGATGGACTTGAGAACATTGTCGACTTCTCCTTGATGAGCTTTCAATTCACCTTTAACTTTATCAGCAATCTCTTGGACATGTGTTGCTAACGTTTGGACGTTACTGTTGAAAATTTCAGCAACTTTTTTTGAATCGGGAATTTCTTTAATACCTAAAGTTTTAGTAACGTTGTTAACTAAAATTTGGGTATTATCAGCGAGTTCTTCTAACGTCGATTTTTCGGCGGGTGCTTGTTTGCCTTTAGGTTTAGCAACGCAAACCTTAAAAAAAAAACAAATAGTGAAAATTTTATCTTAGCAAGAAAAAGAGAAACGCAAACAACAAACAAATTAATATTTATGAAGAGGAAAATTAAGACTTAAATGGAAGATGAGGTGGGACAAGAATACATAAATAGTTCCTTATTCGAAATAGTGTTGACAAAAAAAGTTGTTAAGAAACAACGTCGCCGCTATTAGTTTCGACTATTAAAATTGTAATGACAATAAAAAAAAGGGCAAAAATTAAATTTTCAAAAAAAATTTATTTTTTCCAGAACTACTATTGTTTCGCTCCTTCCACGCACTTGAACCAATTACCTTCTTGACGTCAAAATAATTTGTTTTGTTTATTTTTGGAAATTGGAAGCGCAACAACAATTTATTTTAATTTGCTTAATTACAGAAACCTGTAAACTTACCTGGAGAACTGCGAGGGCTACGAAAGCGGTGATTATGATGTACTTGGCCATTTCTGGAACTGCTTCAGATGCGGTCAACACTAAACAAATGACTGTGTTGCTTTGACTTGATGCCTTCGTCTTATATATGATACCCTCTAACCACCCGGACCTTCGTCACCTTGACCTCTAGTGGTGTTCTTATCGTTCCGGGAATATTCTGAGTATGCAAGTAAACATACGGTCAAAGTTGATAACTGAATAATATTTGATTGAACGATAAAGAAGATCCCTAAAATATTTTTCTGTTATCAATCAATATTGATTTTTCTGTATCTACATGTTTTTTTTGGGGTCGTTCCTCCCGGTTTTGGAAATGTTTTTCACGAATTCTCTTTTAATATCGGCCACATCAGGATTTGCGATTACTCCCAAAGTGCTGTGTTTTGACCAGTGGGTCACTGGGCCGGTGGAAAAAATTATTGAACATTAATCATTGTGACGATAATAACCGCGAACTTTGGCCGGGAATCACTTGATTCATTTTTATAAATAATTTTGTGGGTTCGAGGACTCGTCAACTAAAACGGTTGTTGATTGCTATTTATAATTTGAAATAATCTTAAATAGTTTTTTATTCTTACTCACTTTTATCTACTTGTCTGGTCTAGAAAACCAAAATTAATTTCAATTTATCAAAGTAATTTGAAAATTATTTAATTTTTAACATTACAATTTTTTTATTTTTTCTATTTGAAAGAGAAAAAATTAAAATTTTGCAATTTTTAGCTTAATTGTTAAACAATTTTTTTGTACTTCAAAGCATGTAATTGGCTCCAATTTAGCTCCAATTGTTGAAATTTTGGCATATTTCTAACACTAAAAAATTTGCGACTGCAGCGCCAAAATTTGAAACTAACGTTTCAAAATGTCGAAATTAATTTAAAACTGAAACTTGTACAAGTTTCAGATTTGCCAAGTTTAGATAATTGTTTAGGAATTAGAACTACCAAAAACATAACCTCACATTTTTTCAGAATCAAAAATTAATTGAAATGGATTTTAATTTATTAATTATTATGCAGAATTTAAAATTATTTTTATTTTAGTTCTTCTAATTGCGAAATTGACGCTATTTTAATTAATCAAACTACAGCAGCGCCAAAATACTCGAACTAACGTTTCGAAAAATTGAAATAACTGTTAATAATTTCTGAGGTAGAATTTTGTTGTTGCAAAACTTTTTGTAGTTTATAACTATCAATTTTTCTAATTAAAAATTTTACGACTGGAACGCCAAAATTTTTGAACTAACTTTTCGAAAAATTCAAACAACTCAAAAATTTGCACTCATTAAAGTAAACTAATTGCAGATGCCAAAAACTTGAAGAATTTTTTAACGTCTAAAGTTTTAAGAGAATTCCAAACTTAAGTTATTCTAAATTTAAAAAAATTCTAACCTCAAGTTTTTTTAGAGCCAAAGGTTAAGAGATATGAATCTGTTTGCGTTCAAAATTGACTTTGCTTTAGGCCTTCTACTTATTTAAGTAGATATCAAACTTTTTCCAAGATAACAATTTTCCTACTGCAGGGCCAAAATGTTTGAACTAACATTTTGGAAAATCGAATAATTATTAATAATTTCTGACGCAGAATTTTATACGTTTTCAAAATATGCAATTTTTCTGTTTGTGATCCTTTAGTTTATAAATATCGTTTTTTTTAATATTAAAATTTTGTGGCAGGAGCATCAAAATGTTTGAACTAACCTTTCGAAAAATCGAAATAATTTGAAATTAACACTCGTTAAGTGAACTACTTGCTAATACCTTAAATAATTTGTCTTTAACACTTAAGTTTTCAAATAATTTCCAAAGTTAGAACACCTAAAAATATTCAAAAATTATAACCACAAAATTGTTTAAAGTCAAATTGATATAAATTTAACTTCATTAATTTCCAATCACCATTCACTTTTAAATTTGACTTTGGTTTTTGTGTAATTTCTAGTTTCTAAGATTTTTTATATTAAAATTTAGCGACTATAGCGCCAAAACCCTTGAACTAACTTTTCGAAAAATCCAAATAGCTTGGAACACTCGCTAAAATGCAGTAATTGCAGGCAGTAAAAACTTTGACGTGTTAAAGTGAATTCCAAATTCAGCATATTCAAAAATATTTCAAAATTTTAACCTCACAATTTCTTCAAGGTCACACTTTAATAATTCTTATTGCTTTTCAGAATTGACTTTGTTTTAGTTCTTTTAGTTATTTACGAATTAAAAATTTTTAATGTCAAAATTTTGCTACTACAGCGCCAAAATGTTGGAATTAACTTTTCAAAAAATCCAAATAGATTGGAAATGAACACTCGCTAAAATACACTAATTGCAGACAGTAAAAACTTTAACGTATTAAAGTAAATTTCAAATTCAGCATATCCAAAAATATTTCAAAATTCTAACCTCACAATTTCTTTAAGGTCAAAGTTCAATCAATGTGAATCACACTTTAAAAACTTTTATTGGTTTTCAGAATTGACTTTGTTTTAGTTCTTTTTACTATTTACGAATTAAATTTTTTTAATATTAAAATTTTGCTACTACAGCGCCAAAATGTTGGAACTAACTTTTCAAAAAATCCAAATAGCTTGGAACACTCGCTAAAATGCAGTAATTGCAGGCAGTAAAAACTTTAACGTATTAAAGTAAATTCCAAATTCAGCATATCCAAAAATATTTCAAAATTTGAACCTCACAATTTCTTCAAAGTCAAAGTTCAACCAATGTGAATCACACTTTAGTAACTCGTATTGGTTTTCAGAATTGACTTTGTTTTAGTTCTTTTTACTATTTACGAATTAAATTTTTTTAATGTCAAAATTTTGCTACTACAGCGCCAAAATGTTGGAATTAACTTTTCGCAAAATCCAAATAGATTGGAAATGAACACTTGCTAAAATACACTAATTGCAGTCAGTAAAAACTTTAACGTATTAAAGTAAATTCCAAATTCAGCATATCCAAAAATATTTCAAAATTTTAACCTCACAATTTCTTCAAGGTCAAAGTTCAATCAATGTGAATCACACTTTAAAATTCTTATTGGTTTTCAGAATTGACTTTGTTTTAGTTCTTTTAGTTATTTACGAATTAAATTTTTTTAATGTCAAAATTTTGCTACTACAGCGCCAGAATGTTGGAATTAACTTTTCGAAAAATCTAAATAGATTGGAAATGAACACAATAAACTGGAAATACACTAATTGCAGTCAGTAAAAACTTTAACGTATTAAAGTAAATTTCAAATTCAGCATATCCAAAAATATTTCAAAATTTTAACCTCACAATTTCTTCAAGGTCAAAGTTCAATCAATGTGAATCACACTTTAAAATTCTTATTGGTTTTCAGAATTGACTTTGTTTTAGTTCTTTTAGTTATTTACGAATTAAATTTTTTTAATGTCAAAATTTTGCTACTACAGCGCCAAAATGTTGGAACTAACGTTTCGAAAAATCGAAATAACTCTTAAACCAAAATATTTAGAAAAAGCTAATTAGAGATTCTTAAAGCTTGGATAATTCTCTTTTTACTACCAAATTAAGTTTAAGTTTCAAAATAGTTTAAGAATGTCAAAATTAGCAAAATTATTTTGTTTCTTAACCATTAACAAATTAAAATTTATTCCAGTCATTTCTAAAATAAAATTTTATGCTTTTTCAAAATATGTAGTGAACACACCATAATTCCTCCAGTATTTAGGAAATTTATAGTTTAAAAAAAATTGCGATTACAGCGCCAAAATACTTGAACAAATTTTTCGAAAATCCGAAATAACGCAAACTAGTGCTCATAGAATAAATCAAATAATAGATATTCAATAGTTAAGCACTATTTTTTAAATCTTCAAGCTTCTAGTAAATTAGTAATACCAGTTAAAGATACATTTCAGTTCCATAATTTCTGACGCAAAATTTCATCCGCTTTCATAATTTGCAATCAGGTTCTACGTAACCTTTCTAGTTTCGAAGATAACGCTTTTTCTAAAAAGTTGCGATAACAGCGCCAAAATACTCCAACTAACGTTTTAAAAATCGAAATAACCTTGAAACCGACTGTCATTTTTTCTTTTATTTTTTCTACTAATTCTTAAAATTTCTAATTGTTTTGGTTTTAACGCTATTTTTTCACTTTATGGACATTTTTATTGTCCACAAAAATTTTGCTAGCCCCTGATAATAATTTTTGTTTTGCTCCGAATTTGTTGCGACTTTATCTACAATGCTTTGGAATGCTTTTCGAAAATTATGTTCAAAATTATCTCAGTTCCTCTTTGGTCAAGGTATGTAAAGTTATCAGTTGACAGGCCAAAACAAAACGTCGCTACGCAATAGGCCATGAATCATCTCGATAACATAACCTTGATAGTGTCAAGGTTACCAACTTATGAAAAAATTCAAAAATCTCCCTAAATTGGTTAACAACAAAAGAATGTAATAAAAAGAGAGAATTATATTTATTTTTTCAAAAACTTTACAAAAAAAATCATTTGTACTAAAACCAGTGTCGACTCGTGGCAATTAGTTCGTGGTTTTGGTAGCTGTTTGGAGTTTATCCACCAATTGTTTTCCTTGATTTTGTACAGTTTCTCCGAAATCTTTCAAAGATTGCGATACGTTCCGGTAGACTTCGTTGCTCTAAAAAAAAAAAAAAAAATTCACCAAAGATAATTTAAAATGAAAAATTTACCTGAATATTTTTGATTAAATCATCGAGTCCTGTTTTAAACGATTGTAAAGCCTCATCGATAGTTTGACTAGAATTTTGTGTCGTTGCAGTATCCCGACGGATTACAGTGGCGTCCGTCGACCAGGTGATCATCTAAAATAAAAAATAAAACAAAAATTTTGTGACATAACCAAAAACTCACTTGAAAAATCACAATTGCCGCAAGAAAAACAAAAGCGAAACGGACTGCCATTTTGTAGTTGTTAACACAATCGACTGATTCGAAATTATCACTGTCGTTTCTATTGAGTCCCTTTTATAGCAACGATTTGCGGTCGTTTCACAATTGTGGTCGTGAAAATGTTTCTTTTCTATTGTTCTAGAAGTTCTCGGTTGTAACAAGAAAAGACAGGGTTGTTGTGTAGAAAAATCAAGAAAATTTTGGAGGGTTATCAATGTTATTAAGGGGTCAAGTGGGGATCTTGGTTGGACATGTAATGTGTTGATTTGAACTTCGAACTTCTTCGTTACTGATACAACGATTATATTGTTAAGGCCATTAGTGCGGTCGTGTTCGGTTATCTTAAATTCTAACATGGAAACGAAACGATTAAGAAAACAAAAAGAATCAAACATTAAATTTCTGATGCGGACGAAGATTGTTTATTAATTTGTTGTTTAATTATTATTAATAGCACGTGCTGTGGGTAAATCGAAAAGGTGTTGCGCTACTGAGTTGTAACTAAAAAGAAATTTTTAGAGGTCAAAATGTTTGTAAATTCTTGAGAAATTAAAAAATTGCAATTATAAAAATTAGGAGTACGGACCTGAACTTAATACTTGTTAATTCAATAGTAGTCAAATTATGCAAAAAAATAAAAAAATAATTATTTTGAAAAAAAATTGTGGAGGCTCTGACATTATGGAGCTCACCCTGTAGTAAAAATATTTTTAAATTATATAAATTTGGGGTATGAACCTGAAATTGAATACTTGATAGGTTGCCAAATTTGTAAAAAAAAATCCACAAAAAATTATTTTTATGAAAAAATATTTTGGTGAAGGCTCTAACGTTATAGAGCCGCCCCTGTGATGAAGATCATTGCCGGATCGAGGCCGGCTGTGTTTTTTCGAATCAACAATAATCGCAGCAACTCGTTAAACAAAACAAAACTAAACAAAAAACAAACGTGTCAATGTCTCTTCTGATTCATATAAAAACCTAATCGTAGTTACCTTAACTCAATCATTTTCGAAATGAAGATCGCAACATTAATATGTTGCGTTGTAATATCAATAACTCAGGTAATATTGTCGGTAATACAGTTTTCTGTAATAATTTTCTATTTTAGATTGATTCCGCTCCCAATTACGACTTCAAACAAATTTTCCAAACGCCCAGACGTGATTTCGACAAATTTGAAATATTAGAAAGGTCGAATTTTGATTCGGACGACAACAACGACCAAGTGGGGGAAACCCCGAAATCGTCTTACGCTAACGCGCAGATTTCGTTGCGTTTTGGGGGGGAGAACGAACAAAAGAAATGTGGGTGTGGCGAACATTGCCAGTGTCGCCAATATCACCCCAATTATTACCCTATACCGATCTATTGTAGTCCTTTTCACTACATACCACCACCTTGTTGCTGTCCCCATTTCTACCAACATAATCAATTGCCTCCAATTCACCACTATAACCCCTATTTTCATTTACCTCAACCAAATCAACCTTTGAAGGTTTTGGAAATTGACCAACATTTAGAAATTCCTCAAAATCATAAAGCAGAGCAAATTAGTCTGGTTCAAAAAGAAGAAAAAAATGATATTGATCGAAAGGAAGAAGGATTTCCACTACCACATGATTGGAGGAACAACCCGAAAATTTTGGAACCAAAAGAAATTGACAAAAAGAAAGATGCACCAAAGGAAGAACAAGGATTTCCACCACCACGCGATTGGAGGAACCACCCAAAAATTTTGACACAAAACGAAGAAGGTGAAAAGAAGAAAAGTGAAACTGCACCAAAGAAAGATCAGGGATTTCCACCACCACGAGATTGGAAGAAGGAACCGAAACTTTTGACACCAATAGTCGATGGGGAAGAAGTTCTTAAGGGAGAAAAACCATGCGACGGGGAAAACCAACCAAAAGTTTTGACAGCAATTGATAATACAAAAATCGAGAAGAAGAAAGGTGAAACTGCATGGAAGAATAAACCAAAAGTTATTAAAAAAATCGTAGATGAAGAAGATGAGGAAGAAGAAAATAGATACGTCTGGAAGGAAGAAGAAATATTTCCACCACCAGCTGATTGGAGGAAGGAAGCAAAATTTTTGACCAACATTGTTGATGAAAGTGAAGTTGCTGAAAGAGGAAGCAAAAGCTACAAAAAGGAAGAACCAATTTATCGACCACCTGTTCGAGGTTATAAGCCCAGAACTCTGACACCAATTGATGACGATGAAGAAATTGAAGAAGGAAATGGCGGCTACGTCTTGAAGGAAGAACAACGATTTCCGCCCCCACCCGACTGGAGGAAGGAGGCGAATTTTTTGACCAACATTGTTGATGAAAGAGAAGTCGCTGAAAGAGGAAGCCAAATCTACAAAAAGGAAGAACCAATTTATCGACCACCTGTTCGAGGTTACAAGCCCAGAACTCTGACACCAATTGATGACGATGAAGAAATCGAAAAAAGAAAAGGTGGCTACGTTTTGAAGGAAAATCACCTATATCCACCACGACCCGACTGGAGAAAAAAAGCGAAAATTTTGAAAAAAACTATTGACAATGAAGAAATTGAAGAAGAAAGCGAAACTGCTTGGAAAGAAGAACAAAGATTTTCCCCCCCAAACAAACTGAAAATAACGCCCCCAGATAAGTTACGTAAACCCAAAACTAGTGACCAAATCGCGGAAAATCTTCAACAACTTCATCCTGTTGACGAAATTTTCGAAGAAATTTCTTCAGTTGAGTTACTGTCTGATATAGCGAAAAAAATCACAGGATCACCATCTCGCCATTCGAACATCCAGTTCGTTCCTCTTGATATACCTGAAAAGAAAACGCCTAATCGCAACGAACAACAACTAGATGGCGCTTTAGTTCCTTATGTTTGTTTTAGATACGATCAGAAACCGAAAATGTTGGTTTCTTATCCGGTTTTTAATAAACCATCTTCTTTAGTTGCAGCGCCATCTAGATATGTTGAAGGTTATAGCGTTTCGAGTGGAAGTGGTTCGTATTCGGATCCGAGAAGAACTGTTACTTATAAAAACCCGACGGTTTACGAAGTAGTCAGAGGCGGAGATTTCGGGAGAAAACCCCAAAATGTTTATGTGCCTCCACGCCCCTGTCACGATATGAATTGTGTTTGTAATTGTTGCACTAGATACGATAAGGAACTTAACGAGTGATTTGTTGAAATTAATTTATTTTTATTTATTTTGTTGTCAATAAATTATTCATTGTTGATTGTTTTTTATTTGATTTAGAATTTCGTTTGCAAATTTTTGGCGGGCTTCTGCTTCGTTTTTGGTTCTTTTTATCTTCATTTTTGAAGATAATTGAGCTGTACTGAGAAGTTTCGTTAGGAAGTCTATAAAAGTGTCATCTGCTTGTTTCATTATTGGAAAATTTTGGGAAACTCTGAAAGTTGTTTGATAATTAACAATTTTTTTAAATTAATTTACCTTTCTCTTGATGTTTGTTGGTCGATAGAATTATTTTCTGATAGAGTTCTAGAAGAATTTGCGTCCACCATTACGGTTATTACTAAAATTACTAAAACGAACGACATCATTTGAGGATTTTTGCAGTAATGATGACAATGTTAGTTTTTTCACCTTTTAGTTTTTTGTTGAACTTACAGAAAATTTCCTGACTCAACAAATTTTTGGTGAGGTAATAGAAAATTGACAAGTTTCAATTTTATACTTTGGAATAGAGATCAACAGAACTAAAAGAATAAGAAACGCTTTTAAAGCTTACAAAAAAGTACAAAAACGTATTTTTTAAAGTCAAAAATATTCTAAAAAAATGTAAAAAGTAGATCCAAATATTTTCTTAGTCAAATTGCATCAAAACCTGTGAGTACAAAAATCAAATTTAATTAGCATTAAGAATTTGTAATTATCTCCTTTTTAGTTGCTGTAGTGGTCAAGATATCAACATTTCCAATATTAAAGTGGCGCGACTGCAGCGCCAAAATGCTGGAACTGCAGCTTTGAAATATCGAAATAATTCGGAAAGTAAGACTCGGAGAAAGAAGTTAATAACAAATTTAGAAAGCTTAGATAAATCTTTTTTAGCAGATTTTATGTTTTCAAAACTTAAATAAATGAAAAAACTGGTTCTTTGGTATCAAATAAAAATCAAAGGCAATCACGATTTATTAGTTCCAAAGTAAAATTTATTAAGCATCAAAAATCTGCAATTAATTTTGCTACAACTTTTATAGTTGTCGAGATATCACTTTTTAATGCTCAATTTTTCGACTGTGGCGCCAAAATGATGTAACTAATGTTTTGAAATTTTAAAAGAATTTAGAAACTAAGATTCGAAGAAAAAAATTAATGGCGGATTCGGAAAGCTGAGATTCTTTTGTATTATCAACTATGCTCTCCAGAAGATTTTGTGTTTCCAATATTCAAAAAAATGCAAAAAGTAGATCCAAATATTTTTTTAGCTCAAATAGATGTAAAATTTTTGCCAACTCTGAGCAAAATTAAACAAACTTTAGGAATTTGTAATTAGCTACGCTATAACTTTTATAGTTGTTGAGATATCGACACACTTCTAATGTTAAAATTTTGCGACCGCAGCGCCAAAATGTTGGAACTAATATTTTTAAATTTCGAAATAATTTGGAAACTACGATTCGAAGAAAGAATCTAATGACGGATTCAAAAAGTTAAGATTGTTTTGTACTGTCAGTTATGCTTTTTAGTAGATTTCATGTTTCCAATATCAAATGAAGCGCAAAATTAACATCCAAAAATTTTGGCTCAAATAAATGTCAAAATGTATGACAATTACCCAGTTCTGCAGCAAAATTGAGCAAACTTTAGGAATTTCTAATTCGTTCCGCTATAACTTTTATATTTGTTGAGATATTGATACACTTCTAATGTTAAAATTTTGCGATCGCAGCGCTAAAATGTTGTAACTAATATTTTTAAATTTCGAAATAATTTGGAAACTACGATTCGAAGAAAGAATCTAATGACGGATTCAAAAAGTTGAAATTGTTTTGTACTGTCAGTTATGCTCTTCAGTAGATCTCATTTTCCAATATCAAATGAAGCGCAAAAAGTAGATCCAAAAATTTCTTTTTGGCTCAAAGAAATGTCAAAATGTATGACAATTACCCAGTTGTGCAGCAAAATTGAGCAAACTTTAGGAATTTCTAATTCGCTCCGCTATAACTTTTATAGTTGTTGAGATATTGACACACTTCTAGTGTTAAAATTTTGCGACCGCAGCGCCAAAATGTTGGAACTAATATTTTTAAATTTCGAAATAATCTGGAAACTACGATTCGAAGAAAGAATCTAATGACGGATTCAAAAAGTTGAGATTGCTCTGTACTGTCAGTTATGCTTTTTAGTAGATTTCATGTTTCCAATATCAAAGAGGCGTAAAAAGTAGATCCAAAAATTTCTTTTTGGCTCAAATAAATGTCAAAATGTATGACAATTACCCAGTTGTGCAGCAAAATTGAGCAAACTTTAGGAATTTCTAATTCGCTCCGCTATAACTTTTATAGTTGTTGAGATATTGACACACTTCTAATGTTAAAATTTTGCGACCGCAGCGCCAAAATATTGGAACTAATATTTTTAAATTTCGAAATAATCTGGGAACTACAATTCGAAGAAAGAATCTAATGACGGATTCAAAAAGTTAAGATTGTTTTGTACTGTCAGTTATGCTTTTTAGTAGATTTCATTTTCCAATATTAATGACGCGCAAAAAGTAGATGCAAAAATTTCTTTTTGGCTCAAATAAATGTCAAAATGTATGACAATTACCCAGTTCTGCAACAAAATTGAGCAAACTTTAGGAATTTCTAATTCGTTCCGCTATAACTTTTATAGTTGTTGAGATATTGATACACTTCTAATGTTAGAATTTTGCGACCGCAGCGCTAAAATGTTGTAACTAATATTTTTAAATTTCGAAATAATTTGGAAACTACGATTCGAAGAAAGAATCTAATGACGGATTCAAAAAGTTGAAATTGTTTTGTACTGTCAATTATGCTTTTTAGTAGATTTCATGTTTCCAACATCAAATGAAGCACAAAAAGTAGATCCAAAAATTTCTTTTTAGCTCAAATAAATGTCAAAATGTATGACAATTACCCAGTTCTGCAGCAAAATTGAGCAAACATAAAGAATTTGTAATTCGCTCCGCTAAAACTTTTATAGTTGTTGAGATATTGACACACTTCCAATGATAAAATTTTGCGATCGCAGCGCCAAAATGCTGGAACTAATGCTTTGAAATTTTTAAATAATTTGGAAACTAAAAGTCCGAAAATTAAGTTAATGACAAATTTCAAAAAGTTTGATGATCTTCTTTTGACAGCCATTTTTGAGTATCTTTTATATTTTAAACATCTAAGAAAATCTAAAAAGTAGATCTTTATACTTTTTTACGTTAAATAATACTCAAAATTTATCACAATTTATCATTTATAAAGCAAAATTTAATAAAAATTAATAATTGGCTTTGCTGCAACTCCTATAGTTGTCGGAATAAGAACACTTTTTTAATGTTATAATTTTTGGACTGCGCGCCAAATTTTGAAAGTAATTTTGCGACTGCAGCGACAAAATTTATAAACTAATATTTTGAAATATCGAAATAATTCTAAAACTAAAACTCGCAGAAAAAAACTAATAACGGCGTGGATAGCTTTAATAATTTGTTTTTAACGACCAAGTTTTCAACTAAATTCAAAATTCTAAAAATTTTTGGCAAAATCAAAACTTATTAAAATTGATTTAAATTTATTGATTTTGAAGCACGATTTTAGATGCTTTTAGAATTTGTAATTGGTTTGTCTATATCTATTGTAGTTGACAAGATATAAATTTTTAAAATATTAAAATGTTGCGATTGTAGCGCCAAAGTGTTCAAACTAACATTTCAAACTCAAAAAAACAATGGAAGCTAATTAAAAACGTTTAGAGTAAGTTTTGGAATAACTGACAATTCCAAAATCGTAAAGACAAAAAAAATGTTATTCCAATATCATTCTCAACTTGGCACCATCGCACATCTAACTCATCTTCTTATATTCTATGGTCTTCTTGCTTGCGTTTTTGACATTTGACAGTAGTATTGACAGGAGTTTTGACATTTTGTTTTATTTACATGTTTTGGAGCAATAACCCGCCGATTTTTAATTTTGGGGCCCCCATTTAGCCCTTTCGATTTAGCAGCTTTGTCAACGAAACCCCCGCTATGGCCCGAGAACCACAAAATGCGCGAAGATAGATTCTGGCTAACGAAGCGTCTAATCATCGTTGTCCTCTTCCTCTACTTTATTTACGTCTGCAAAGAAGTCTTCAACAATGTCGAAGCATAAAGTTTCATACTTTTTCAATCCAGACGTGGGTAATTTTCATTACGGTACAGGACATCCCATGAAACCCCATCGACTATCCGTCATACACAGCATGGTCCTCAATTATGGACTCGACAAACACATGCAGATTTATAGACCCTACAAAGCTAGTGCTCACGATATGTGCCGCTTCCATTCCGATGAATACATTGGTAATTTGATTTTTTTTAAACAATTTTTATTTTATTATTATTTTAGATTTCCTACAGAAGGTGACGCCTCAAAACATTCAAAATTTTACGAAACATTTGAGCCATTATAATGTAGGAGATGATTGTCCGGTTTTCTGGGGTCTATTCGACTTCTGTTCAATGTATACAGGAGCTTCTCTTGAAGGAGCTATGAAACTCAACAATAATCATTGCGATATCGCTGTTAATTGGTCAGGTGGTTTACATCACGCGAAAAAGTTTGAAGCTTCCGGATTTTGTTATGTCAATGATATTGTAATCGGGATACTAGAACTTCTCAAGTACCATGCACGAGTTCTCTACATCGACATCGATGTCCATCACGGAGACGGCGTTCAAGAAGCCTTCTATTTAACCGATCGAGTCATGACCGTCAGCTTCCACAAATACGGCAATTATTTCTTTCCGGGTAAACACCAACATAACCACACTTTCAACGTTATTTTACAAAGACCAAAAATTGAAAACAATTGAGTTGCGTTTTGACAAGTCAACCAACTAGATTTACTTGTTGAACGAAGTAACCTTCTTTTTTAAATTTTCTTTATTTTTAAAAATTGATGTAGAATAAGTAGAAAGTGAAAAATAGTTGTCGAATAACGTCAAAAAATACAGAAACTTGTGTTAAATTAATTTATTGTAAATTTGCAGGTACTGGCGATATGTACGAGGTGGGAGCGGAAAGCGGCCGCTACTACTCCGTTAATGTTCCCTTAAAAGAAGGAATTGACGATACTAGTTATTGGATGGTGTTTAAGCCGGTGATTTCTAGTGTGATGGAATTTTTCCAACCGACAGCCATAGTGTTACAATGCGGAGCTGATTCTTTAGCTAACGACAGGTTTTTAATGTTAACAAATTTTCATTTAATTTCAACTTTTTTTGTAGACTCGGTTGTTTTTCCTTGAGTACGAAAGGTCACGGTGAATGCGTCAAGTTTGTAAAAAGTTTAAACGTTCCTACACTAGTTGTAGGAGGTGGAGGATATACTCTTCGAAACGTCGCCAGATGTTGGACTTATGAAACCTCGTTGCTTGTTGATGAACCAATTTCAAACGAACTTCCTTACACGGAATATTTGGAGTTTTTCGCTCCCGATTTTACGTTACATCCTGAAGTGGTCACTAGACAAGAGAACGCTAATAGTCGGCAGTATTTGGAAGCAATCACCAAGTATTTTTATTATTTTTTAATTTACAGTTTAAATTTTGATTATTATTTTTTTTAGATTTGTTTGCGACAATTTAAAAATGTGTCAACACTCGCCCAGTGTTCAAATGCACGATGTTCCTGGAGACGCTTTTCCGGAAGATGCAAGACTTAAGGAAGAGGAAGACCCTGATGTTCGAATCAGTCAGGATCTCGAAGATAAAATGGTGGAAGCAAAAAATGAATTTTATGACGGAGACAAAGATAATGATAAAGAAGACATGGAGACGTAGTCATAAGTTTTGTAATTTAAAAAATAACAATTTTAAATCAGCAGTTTGAATTTTGCGCGTTTTAACCCATTTCCGATCATTCCTAAAGTTAATTTTTCAAATTATTAATTGTTAATGACAATTAATTTCGAATTATAACAATTAAGTTACAATTATTGGTACAAAATTAAAAAAAAAACATTTTGAGTTAAGCACAAATTTCAAAGATGATACCTGGCAATATAACCTCAAACCAATAATATTGAACCTTTAAAAACATCGCGATGAGTGGAGGTTTAGTGCCGAGTAAAAGTACCGTTTACGTTTCCAATTTACCGTTTGACCTAAAAAACAATGACTTACATCAAATTTTCGAAAAATACGGGAAAATTATAAAGTAAGTAAAAAGTGAGGTTATGTCAATATTTTTTTGAAATTTTCGTAATTTCCAGAGTTACAGTTTTGAAGGACCGGAAGAGCCGCAAAAGTAAAGGAGTCGCGTTTCTTTTATACTTGAAACGGGAAGATGCCCTAAACTGCGTTGCAGAAACTAATCTAAAAGAAGTTTGTATTTTTTTCAAAATCATCGAAAAATAAATTTAATTTAATGGAAATATTTTCAGATGTTTGGTAGGACTCTCCAATCAAGTATAGCCAAAGATAATGGTCGCAGTGCGGAATTTATTAGACGAAAGGTTAATATTTGAAAATTTTTGATATTTTTTTTGTTTAATTTTTAAAATTCTAGGATTATCCAGACAAAACCAAGTGTTACGAGTGCGGGGAGTACGGCCACTTAAGTTACAAATGCTCGAAGAATTTGTTAGGCGATCGAGAACCTCCTCCGAAAAAAATCCGAAAACGAAAGAAAAGAGAGGAAACCGCTTTAACAGAAGTAATTTCTAAAATTTTGACTTAATTATAAATAATATTAAATTATTATTGCAGGAACAAAAACAATTTTTTGATAGTTCTGAAGACGAACTTGTTAAAGACGACGAAACTTTAAGCGCTGCAATTGCTTCAGAGGTAAACGATTGTTTTGATCCAACAAATATTTTAAATTTATTTTTTAGCAAGAAAAACAAGATTTGGAGAATTATCGGTACAAAGTAGCTACAGGAAGTTACGACCATGAATTGACTGAACCACCAAAGAAATTGATTAAGAAAAGTAATTATTTTAGTGATGAAGAAGAAAGTGATTAATTAATTTTACTAAAAATTTTTAATTAAATATAAATAAAAATCTCGCTTTAGTTTCAAAATTGCCGCTAAAATAGTTCTTAGTAAGTTTAGTTTCGTTAGGTTGGATTATTGTGAAAACAATATGGCGTAACAGTAATTGCAGCGTTCTCACGTTGCCAACACCTTTCCACCAAAACTTTCATTGGGTGAATGTGTCAAACACAGCCACATTAAATATCTTCATTTTCTAACGTAATCTGTGAGTATTTTCGCTTATTTTGTTGATATTTCTTAGATAAAGCTCTTAAAGTTTAATGATTTACCAAAATTTTGGTTCAAATAACAAAAATAATTTCAACGTGTTTTAAATTATTTCTAATTTTCAGACGAAAATGGCTATCAGGCCCGTTTATAGGCCGACAATAATCAAAAAGCGCACCAAGAAGTTCATCAGGCATCAGTCTGACCGATATGGCAAACTAAAAGTAATTTAAAAATTAACAACAATTGACATAACCTAACTTGTTGTTTTTGCAGCGTAACTGGCGTAAACCGAAGGGTATCGACAACAGAGTCCGCAGGCGTTTCAAGGGCCAATTTTTGATGCCCAATATCGGTTACGGGTCCAATTCCAAAACTCGCCACATGCTCCCAACTGGTTTCCGTAAAGTTCTTGTTCACAACGTTAAGGTAACTTTAAATACACAATTCTATTATTTTTTTTTGCTACTTTACAATGATGTTTTTTGGTAATTTGCGCCTGAACTTGCAATGTCGATACTTTTGACTGAGTAACTCAAAAATGTAAAACATCTTATTTATGAAATTAATTGTTTGTTAATGCGATTTTTTTCAAATTTGCAGGAATTGGAGATTTTGATGATGCAAAACCGCAAGTTCTGCGCCGAGATCGCCCATGCTGTTTCCTCAAAAAAACGCAAAGTTATCGTTGAAAGAGCGCAACAATTGTCGATCAGAGTGACGAACGGACACGCCAGGCTGCGCAGTCAAGAACATGAATAAGTTATGGTGTAACTTTATCTTTAATAAAAAAAAAACTTCAATTTTTTTAACTTTCATTTGGTCTATTAGTGATTATGAAAAGAAATCCATCCGTGTTTATTTGTAGTTCAAGATTTCTAGAGAGCGGCTAAACCTATTTTTACGATTTACCCTTATAGTTAAAAAAGCGGTTTGATAACTTTAAAAATTAGTGATGTGATTTGATCGATTCATTACAAAAACTTACGTCTTCGAATTTAATTTGAACAAATTTTAGAATTCGCAATTTGAATTTGGCGCCTTTTAAATAAAGTTGAGATGTGGCAACAATGGAAGGGGTGAGGGATAAAAGGAAGGGCTCTTTGCTGTCAACTGTCATTTATGTGCAGAGTTGTTTAGTATCAACTTGTTTTTGTTAAACCTGCGTAAAAAAGCCCGTCGCCGTTTATTATGGGGATTTGTTATAATTTTACAACTATTTATCCCCTATTATGTTTTTAACCTCGTCAGTTTGACGCAACGTTAGTGTTTTGTCGAAAGACAAATTTTGTGAGGTTATGTTTTGAAACTTTAATTGTACATAAACTAATCAAAATGACTCCTACAAGCCTCACAGATTTGCCAACTTGCGTCAATTTAACGCTGCTAACGTACCTTGATGCTACCTCAAAGTTCCAGTTAAGCCGGTAAGTTCAATTATTGTTATTGTTATTATTATTAACAAAATTTTCACAGGACTTGCCAATACTTTGAAAACTTAGTTAAACATCCTTGGTTATGGAAACATATTGACGCCAGAAGATGCCCAAATGATAGCAAAAGAGCCAAATTTATGGTCGATAAGATTTATAAAAGTACACAAACGTTTTTGTTACGTGGCTTCAATCGAAACGATGAGATATTACCCCCGAATTTTTTCAATAACATCGCTCAATTCGATAATATAACAATAATGGCATTGGAACAACAACTTATTGGACAAAACGTTATCACCGTTAATGGAGCTTCTTCGATTGTTACTATGAAAGATTTTCCAAGAAGTCTCGAAGAATTAAGTTTGAAACAAACGCAAGTTTTTGCTCCCCAAGAGTTTTTTCGACAATCCCACGAAACTAAACCCAACTTAAAGGTTAGTTTAACGTCAATTTTTTGACAACTTCAATCAAGCAATTGTTTGAAATCACAACCCTCTTAGTTAAGCGAATTTTAAAGAAACTAAAATTGTTCTACAGGACTGTACTCAAACTTTTTTGAGGTCCGGAAGCGTACGAAACCAAAGAGTTTGTGACTAAACTAGAATTTTTCCACATGGCTGAGTCGACCTTTTTTGAATTATTAAAACAAATTTAAGTCGTTTTTGATGATTTAAGCGTCAATTTACTGCCAAATCTTTGACAGAACTTCAATCGAGCAATTGTTTTATTAAAAACGCGGCCTTCTTAATTAATCAGATTTTACGAAAACCGTTGAGTCGTTAATCAAAAATTTTAAAATCGTTCTGCAGGGTTGTACTGAACCTTTTTGAGTTATTAAAAATAAATTCAGTTCATCAACTGCAAGTTTCATGTTGCTGTCGAAGTCTGAAGTTGAATCAAGCAATTGTTTTATTGCAACCGCAGCACTCTTGATTAACAAATTGTAACTAAACCATAGTTGTCGATTGAACTAGAACGTTTTACAGTTTCCTATCAAACTTTTGACGCAACTTCAATCAAGCAATTGTTTTGTTGAAACCGTAGCCCTCTTAGTTAACGAAACCATAGTGTTATTGATTATAAAATTAATAAGAAAATAATTTCAGGTCCTGATTCTCGATAAGTGCGACTGGGTCACAACTGCCACTTTTATGTCGTTATCGAAATATGAAAACTTGGAAATTTTGTCTTTATACAACTGCGTTGACGTGGGGAATTCTATACCGTACCTGAGTTTAGCATGGCAGTTCGGTTTTAAAAAACTGAAAATAATCGACGCACGTTTGACAAGTAGTAATTCAACAAAAACCACCAGATCAGTATTAAAATAATTTTGTTACAGGGCTCGGCAATACTCTAATTCGGTCTTTGTATCGTTCACAATCGATCCTAGCTGTCTACCTTCAAAACAGCGATATTTCCTACCAAATCGACATCTCGAAAAGATGTTTAGCTCTACTTAAAGGAGTAACGACACCTCAGGTTTACGAAGATGATTTACGTTTAATGGAATTAATTACGTTACAACCGGAAGAATATGTGAGACTCGGCGATCCCAAACGATATTTAGACGATTACGGTCTCATCGATTTATCTTCGGTTTACAGCAAGAAAACTGATGTGAAATTTCCAAAAAGTTACCTCTACTTGGACCCCTACAACCCTTGCACTTGTGGTTACGAAGAGAATCTACATATGAAAAAATCGGATTCAGGACCAAAGAGTAATTTTTTAATTTTGCATAGAGAAGGGATAACATCCCTCCCCTACTTGGTCACTAAAATTGAAAATAGAGAGGGTGGGGGGCGTTTCACTTCTCGTTACGGTAGTTTTTTACGTCAAATTTACGTTAGCGCAGCTAAACAGTTTTATATGCTCAAATTGCAGTTTGTGAATTACTAAAATTGTTTTTGTTTTTCAGGAAATTGGTCCGATTTTAGCGATAGCAGTGACAGCGATGATGATAACGACGATGATTTGTCGGGTAGTAAGCTGGCAGCTGTTGTTAGCGTCAAAACGAGACTCAGCCGATTAAAACGTCATTTGCGTCATTCACAAAGACATCCGCGTGAAAGTCAAAATCGGCCAATACCTTTGTCACTGGTGTTGAATGAAGGTGAATTGCCGCCCGTGGGGACGCAAATTTTAATGCCATTAACGCATCTAGACGCCATTTCGGTGGATTTACCTCAAGCACAGAGTTCGAATCATTCAAACCACGAGGAAATCGAAAACAGTCTCGGGAATAAAAGAGAAGCGTCATCGATAAGGGATAACAATGAAGCCGGTTGCAGTCGAGATTCTGATCGAATAAAGTAAGTAATTTTTTGTTATTGAAATCGAAATTAATTTAAATTTTAGCCAGCGGTTTCCGCCGAAAAAACGACGTTTGGAACCGGAGAAAAGTTCGGGGAAAAAACAAAAACTCGACGATGAAGAGGCAGGTCCGAGTGGTTTGAATAACAAAATTGTTGCGCCAATACCCACACCACCACCAGTTGAAAATCCTCCAGGTTTCAACGAACAAATTCGAAGAGTTGATATTGATGATGATGATGTTCCGATTAGGTTTATTAATATCGGACGTTTTATCAATTTAGGACAAAACGTTAAAGAAAGTGTTCCTCTTAAAAGACTTTCGTTTCGAGGTTTTGACGAAATCACTGACGCAGTTATGATTTATGTCGCTAATTTAGATTTAGAAATTTTAGATTTGTGCTATACTAATATTTCTATAGCGGCTATTAATAATTATTTAGTCAATCACCCATATTGTCGGATTATTCATCCGAAATTCTGCCGATGTCCAATCAATTTAGATTTTTAACCTCTTCTTGAATTGGTTTTTTAATTATTTATAGAAAAAAGTGCAAATAATAAAGTGGTAAGTTTTGTATTAGGTCATTTCACTTAATTTCCTTTTTGAATTTGAATCCCAATTTTGTTAGGTCCTCTCTTGCGTCTTGTATTTCCTAGAAATTTATTATTATTAAGAATCGATTTTGAAACAACTAACCTTTTGTAGTTCAATTGAAGCTTCTTCGCAGTTGTTGAATGTTAAAACTCTGTACAGAACAATGGAAACGGCGTAAAACTGAAAAAAAAGATTCAATTTTTGAAGGAGTTGCAATGGTGAAACTTACCCCAAACAGAACGAAGAAAATTAAGGGTGAATACAGCACTAATGTCGGGTATTGTTTAACGAAACTACTTTCAAGCTTATTAGTGACTAACGAGACCCAAACAGCGGATAAAACGCCGAAAACCGCAACCCATTCCATTAGTTTCGTCATTTTGACGTCACTCAAAATTTTTAGGTTATGTGGCTAAATTTTGACGTTTTTCAAATTTTTAGGTTAATTTAGAGCGAAATTCCCTAAATCACAAAGGTCAGTGACACTTTGACAAGTATTTGAAAATCTCAACAAAATAGTGCCAAAATTCCGCTTAAAACTCCCGAAAAACTTGATTAAATTTCCAGAAAACCTCCCCGAAACTTCCTCGATTCCCCCGAAATCTCCCAACAATGTCACAGTAATAATTAGAATTTTTTTCGGAGAACAATGGAAATTAACACAGTTCGTTTCGTGGCTAAAGGTCGGTGGTTTTTTCTTTAATCACCCCTTAAATTTCAAACCATAACTTTCAGATGGTCACAAGAATACGTTGAAAGAACTCGACGAATTCCGGGGTCGTATCCAGAAAATTGATGGAACTACACTTAAGATCCCCGAAAATTTCTCATATGTTGACATCACAATCCCCGAAGGCAACTACGGTTTAGTTAAGTAAGTGGTAATCTCTAGCTATAAATTTTCGGTTATCATCTTAAACTGGAATTAAAGAGATTATTGTTAGAAATTCTTTTTTCAATCAGTATGTTCGCGGATATTGATCGATATGTGGCAGAATTCGAAGAGATTTCAATTCAGGAAATTGTGGTTGTTTAGGTAAGGACCTTGCGACCGGTTTGAGGTCACCTTTCGCTCTCTATTATAACCGAAATTAGAGTAATGAGGTCATGTGCTTTCACCTTAACCGTAACAGTCTTTGTTTGGATGTGATCGAGTGATGTTGTGGCAAAATAAATAATTAAACAAAATCAAATGTGGATGAAAAAGTATGTGACGATGCTTGTTTGTTTTTAGATTTAACTTGTTTTGGTTTGTGATTTTTGATTAGCTTTTGTTTTATGTGTTGTCTAACTTCACACTTGAGTTTCTCTCTTCAGTTGTTTTTTTAAAATTCGAATTTCAGCGGTTAAATAATCTTATTTGCAGGAAAATTGTGGCTTTGATTAAAACTTCATTTGCTTTACATTATTCCGTTACAGTTCTTTTTTCTAAGTGAAAGCAACAAGTGGTGCGAAACACTTTTAATCCGGTATGTAAGCGAAAGCCTAAGTATTGTATTTTCACTCTTATCACCATTAACCAAGTGATAAAAGTACTTGATGGTATCGTAGCGCGATAACAAACACCGTAATACTTGAAATTTGCTAAGAAGCCTACACGAACAATTCTCAAAAAATTAGAAATTTTACTAATTAAATTTTTTAACATTGTAAAAAATTGAATTAATCAAATTAGTTACGTTTGCCACTGACGTCAAAAACTATAACATTGTATAGCGCAAATTCTAGAATTTTGTGTAACAAAACAATTTTTTACGCGTTAAAATGTTGATAATGGGGAACGATTATTTAAAAAAAATAATCACAAGTTTCGAGGTTGTTTTGTCATTTCGCTTATCAACTTCAAAAGTCGGCAACCAGAAATACAGTTAAAACAAAACAATCACGAAACAAATTGCGTTGATACTTTTTTCTTTATCGCACTTTCAATTAATGTAAAATTAATTAATTGAGAGATTATGTTTTGATTTGTCACAATAACTAATTAACTTTCTGAATTTTTGGCCCCTTCTACGCAGCATATTTGATTGGGGGCCATTTTTGAAAAATAAAAACAAATGGGCGTTGAAATTTGAAAACGGTAGCGCTACCTGACGGAAGTATCAACAACGGGAAAAATTGATGACGCATTTTTTTTAAACGATACGGTTGAAAGAGGTGATAGATGACTTTTTGTTTTTGATTTTTTGACAGTTCCCAGATTGACTATTTCAGTGGTTGACGAAAGTCAGTTAGATGGCAGCAGGAGTCACGATTTTAATCGGTTTCAGTTCATTAAGTAGACGTTGAGACTTGAAAGGAGTAGCTCCACCTGCCAGGGTTGCCAATGGTTTTATGCAAAATCTTAATAACACAATTGAGAAACGTTATAGAGCATATTTTGATTTAAATCAAAGTAATTAGGTAATTGTTTTGAATTAAATTAAAAAGATAATCATGAAATTGAAGTTAAACTTTCTTCGCACGTGCTGCCATCTATCAACTGTTTGAATACGAACGCAACCCACTTTCTCGTATAGGTTCATAACTGTCTAACAGATGACAGTATGTTAGCGAAACTTTTTTTTTGTCCCCATTAGTCTGCAGTAATTTGGCAATTTTTAACGTCACTTCGGCAGTTGCCCCAGAGACACCCATGATCAAATTTCTCAGTAGTTCGAGAGAGTTTAATGGACGGCAACAGGAGTCACTTTAAGTTAATTGTAATTTCTGAGCTTAGACGCAAAGTAAAAACGGTTGAAGAAGCGCAAAAGACAAATCAAGAAATTACCAGCAAATTTCAAGTAACCATTAGCGTCATCTATCGGTCATTTACTGCAAGCGCAACCCATTTTCTTCCTTCCACCTTTCAGTAGTCCACAAATGCTTAATAGATTCAGTTTCGGGTTTTGTTGAAGTGACTTAGAAATTGAAAAGAAATTAAAACAATTGCCACCAAATCTGAGTTAGTAAGTGCCGCCATCTATCGATCATTTACTACAACACAACATAATTTTTATCACTTTTTCAGTAGTTCACAACTGTGTAATAGATGGCAGCGTTTGGGTGAAAAACCTTGGAGGTTCTTTTTCGCAGTTTTTTTAGAACAATTTTCAATTTCGGGTGGGTTGAAGTTAAGTTGTTAAATATGTTATCAAGAAACGCATGAATTAATTACCAAACCCTTTTCTGTTCGTTGTCAATTTAACATGGGGGTGTATCCCAGCATCATACATAGTCGACGACACCATTAGAATTTGACATTGGAGTGGCATTGTTACTTCAAATGTCACATCATAATGGTGTTGCCGATTGTGTATTGTATTAGGATACACCCCATCTTCCACGTAGTCGAGATTGGGCGGTAAATTTATTTTAAACACCCTTTATAACAGTGTGGAGGCTACAGACTCTTTTAGTGGCAATTTTACAACATCTCCTAAAGCTTTATGTTTAAATTTACGATGGTTACTCCAAACACACCTATTACCGATTTTTCTATACTCACAAAACTGTTAATAGATGACAGCGCAAGCCAGATTTCAGTTTTTTCTCAAATTAGAAGCGACTTAAAAACAGTTGAGGAAGCTCAAATTATATTTCTACCAATTTGCAAATAAAGTCCGCCCAGTACGGGCCAATTGGAAGATGGGGGTGTATCCCAACATAATACATTTGACAACACCGTTAGAATTAGACATTTGAGTGACACTGTTATTTAAAATGTCACATCATAATGGTGTTGTCGATTGTATATTGTATTGGGATACACCCCCATCTTTCACGTAGTCCAGACTTGGTGGTAAAAACGTTTTCCAAAGTTTTATGTTTAAATTTACGACAGTTACCCCAAACACGCCCATTATCGAAATTTTCAATACTCACAAAATTGTTAATAGATGGCAGCGCAAGCCAAATTTCAGTTTTTTCTCAAATTAGAAGCGACTTAAAAACAATTGAGGAAGCGCAAATTATATTTCTACCAATTTGCAATTAAAGTTCGCCCAGTACGGGCCAATTGGAAGATGGGGGTGTATCCCAACATAATACATTTGACAACACCGTTAGAATATGACATCTGAGTGACACTGTTATTTAAAATGTCACATCATAATGTTGTTGTCGATTGTGTATTGTATTGGGATACACCCCCATCTTTCACGTAGTCCAGACTGGGTGGTAAAAACGTTTCTCAAAGCTTTATTTTTAAATTTACAACGACAGTTACCCCAAACACGCCCATTATCGAAGTTTTCAATACTCGCAAAAGTTTTAATAGATGACAGCGCAAGTCAAATTTCAGTTTTTTCTCAAATTAGAAGCGACTTAAAAACAGTTGAGGAAGCGCAAATTATATTTCTACCAATTCGCAAATAAAGTCCGCCCAGTACGGGCCAATTGGAAGATGGGGGTGTATCCCAACATAATACATTTGACAACACCGTTAGAATATGACATCTGAGTGACACTGTTATTTAAAATGTCACATCATAATGGTGTTGTCGATTGTGTATTGTATTGGGATACAACCCCATCTTTCACGTAGTCCAGACTGGGTGGTAAAAACGTATCTCAAAGCTTTATGTTTAAATTTACAACGACAGTTACCCCAAACACGCCCATTATTGAAATTTTCAATACTCACAAAACTGTTAATAGATGGCAGCGCAAGCCAAATTTCAGTTTTTTCTCAAATTAGAAGCGACTTAAAAACAGTTGAGGAAACGCAAATTATATTTCTACCAATTTGCAATTAAAGCCAGCCCAGTACGGGCCAATTGGAAGATGGGGGTGTATCCCAACATAATACATTTGACAACTCCGTTAGAATATGACATTTGAGTGACACTGTTATTTAAAATGTCACATCATAATGGTGTTGTCGATTGTGTATTGTATTGGGATACAGCCCCATCTTTCACGTGGTCCAGACTGGGTGGTAAAAACGTTTTAAAAACTTAATGTTTTTCTACCAATTTGCAATTATGGCCAGCCCAGTACGGGCCAATTGGAAGATGGGGGTGTATCCCAACATAATACATTTGACAACACCGTTAGAATATGACATTTGAGTGACACTGTTATTTAAAATGTCACATCATAATGGTGTTGTCGATTGTGTATTGTATTGGGATACACCCCCATCTTTTACGTAGTCCAGACTGGGTGGTAAAAACGTTTTAAAAACTTAATGTTTTTCTACCAATTTGCAATTATGGCCAGCCCAGTACGGGCCAATTGGAAGATGGGGGTGTATCCCAACATAATACATTTGACAACTCCGTTAGAATATGACATTTGAGTGACACTGTTATTTAAAATGTCACATCATAATGGTGTTGTCGATTGTGTATTGTATTGGGATACAGCCCCATCTTTCACGTGGTCCAGACTGGGTGGTAAAAACGTTTTAAAAACTTAATGTTTTTCTACCAATTTGCAATTATGGCCAGCCCAGTACGGGCCAATTGGAAGATGGGGGTGTATCCCAACATAATACATTTGACAACACCGTTAGAATATGACATTTGAGTGACACTGTTATTTAAAATGTCACATCATAATGGTGTTGTCGATTGTGTATTGTATTGGGATACACCCCCATCTTTCACGTGGTCCAGACTGGGTGGTAAAAACGTTTCTCAAAGCTTTATGTTTAAATTTACAACGACAGTTACCCCAAACACGCCCATTATTGAAATTTTCAATACTCACAAAACTGTTAATAGATGACAGCGCAAGCCAAATTTCAGTTTTTTCTCAAATTAGAAGCGACTTAAAAACAGTTGAGGAAGCGCAAATTATATTTCTACCAATTTGCAATTAAAGCCAGCCCAGTACGGGCTAATTGGAAGATGGGGGTGTATCCCAACATAATACATTTGACAACACCGTTAGAATATGACATTTGAGTGTCACTGTTATTTAAAATGTCACATCATAATGGTGTTGTCGATTGTGTATTGTATTGGGATACAACCCCATCTTTCACGTGGTCCAGACTGGGTGGTAAAAACGTTTTAAAAACTTTATGTTTTTCTACCAATTTGCAATTATAGCCAGCCCAGTACGGGCCAATTGGAAGATGGGGGTGTATCCCAACATAATACATTTGACAACACCGTTAGAATATGACATCTGAGTGACACTGTTATTTAAAATGTCACATCATAATGGTGTTGTCGATTGTGTATTGTATTGGGATACACCCCCAAATTTCACGTAGTCCAGACTGGGTGGTAAAAACGTATCTCAAAGCTTTATGTTTAAATTTACAACGACAGTTACCCCAAACACGCCCATTATTGAAATTTTCAATACTCACAAAACTGTTAATAGATGGCAGCGCAAGCCAAATTTCAGTTTTTTCTCAAATTAGAAGCGACTTAAACACAGTTGAGGAAACGCAAATTATATTTCTACCAATTTGCAATTAAAGCCAGCCCAGTACGGGCTAATTGGAGGAAGATGGGGGTGTATCCCAACATAATATATTTGACAACACCGTTAGAATATGACATCTGAGTGACACTGTTATTTAAAATGTCACATCATAATGGTGTTGTCGATTGTGTATTGTATTGGGATACAACCCCATCTTTCACGTAGTCCAGACTGGGTGGTAAAAACGTTTCAAAAACTTTATGTTTAAATTTACAACGACAGTCATCCCAAACACGCCCATTATCGAAATTTTCAATACTCACAAAACTGTTAATAGATGACAGCGCAAGCCAAATTTCAGTTTTTTCTCAAATTAGAAGCGACTTAAAAACAGTTGAGGAAGCGCAAATTATATTTCTATTAATTTGCAATTAAAGTCCGCCCAGTACGGGCCAATTGGAAGATGGGGGTGTATCCCAACATAATACATTTGACAACACCGTTAGAATATGACATTTGAGTGACACTGTTATTTAAAATGTCACATCATAATGGTGTTGTCGATTGTGTATTGTATTGGGATACACCCCCATCTTTCACGTGGTCCAGACTGGGTGGTAAAAACGTTTCTCAAAGCTTTATGTTTAAATTTACAACGACAGTTACCCCAAACACGCCCATTATTGAAATTTTCAATACTCACAAAACTGTTAATAGATGACAGCGCAAGCCAAATTTCAGTTTTTTCTCAAATTAGAAGCGACTTAAAAACAGTTGAGGAAGCGCAAATTATATTTCTACCAATTTGCAATTAAAGCCAGCCCAGTACGGGCTAATTGGAAGATGGGGGTGTATCCCAACATAATACATTTGACAACACCGTTAGAATATGACATTTGAGTGTCACTGTTATTTAAAATGTCACATCATAATGGTGTTGTCGATTGTGTATTGTATTGGGATACAACCCCATCTTTCACGTGGTCCAGACTGGGTGGTAAAAACGTTTTAAAAACTTTATGTTTTTCTACCAATTTGCAATTATAGCCAGCCCAGTACGGGCCAATTGGAAGATGGGGGTGTATCCCAACATAATACATTTGACAACACCGTTAGAATATGACATCTGAGTGACACTGTTATTTAAAATGTCACATCATAATGGTGTTGTCGATTGTGTATTGTATTGGGATACACCCCCAAATTTCACGTAGTCCAGACTGGGTGGTAAAAACGTATCTCAAAGCTTTATGTTTAAATTTACAACGACAGTTACCCCAAACACGCCCATTATTGAAATTTTCAATACTCACAAAACTGTTAATAGATGGCAGCGCAAGCCAAATTTCAGTTTTTTCTCAAATTAGAAGCGACTTAAACACAGTTGAGGAAACGCAAATTATATTTCTACCAATTTGCAATTAAAGCCAGCCCAGTACGGGCTAATTGGAGGAAGATGGGGGTGTATCCCAACATAATATATTTGACAACACCGTTAGAATATGACATCTGAGTGACACTGTTATTTAAAATGTCACATCATAATGGTGTTGTCGATTGTGTATTGTATTGGGATACAACCCCATCTTTCACGTAGTCCAGACTGGGTGGTAAAAACGTTTCAAAAACTTTATGTTTAAATTTACAACGACAGTCATCCCAAACACGCCCATTATCGAAATTTTCAATACTCACAAAACTGTTAATAGATGACAGCGCAAGCCAAATTTCAGTTTTTTCTCAAATTAGAAGCGACTTAAAAACAGTTGAGGAAGCGCAAATTATATTTCTATTAATTTGCAATTAAAGTCCGCCCAGTACGGGCCAATTGGAAGATGGGGGTGTATCCCAACATAATACATTTGACAACACCGTTAGAATATGACATTTGAGTGACACTGTTATTTAAAATGTCACATCATAATGGTGTTGTCGATTGTGTATTGTATTGGGATACACCCCCATCTTTCACGTAGTCCAGACTGGGTGGTAAAAACGTTTCAAAAACTTTATGTTTAAATTTACAACGACAGTTATCCCAAACACGCCCATTATCGAAATTTTCAATACTCACAAAACTGTTAATAGATGACAGCGCAAGCCAAATTTCAGTTTTTTCTCAAATTAGAAGCGACTTAAAAACAGTTGAGGAAGCGCAAATTATATTTCTATTAATTTGCAATTAAAGTCCGCCCAGTACGGGCCAATTGGAAGATGGGGGTGTATCCCAACATAATACATTTGACAACACCGTTAGAATATGACATTTGAGTGACACTGTTATTTAAAATGTCACATCATAATGGTGTTGTCGATTGTGTATTGTATTGGGATACACCCCCATCTTTCACGTAGTCCAGACTGGGTGGTAAAAACGTATCTCAAAGCTTTATGTTTAAATTTACAACGACAGTTACCCCAAACACGCCCATTATTGAAATTTTCAATACTCACAAAACTGTTAATAGATGGCAGCGCAAGCCAAATTTCAGTTTTTTCTCAAATTAGAAGCGACTTAAACACAGTTGAGGAAACGCAAATTATATTTCTACCAATTTGCAATTAAAGCCAGCCCAGTACGGGCTAATTGGAGGAAGATGGGGGTGTATCCCAACATAATATATTTGACAACACCGTTAGAATATGACATCTGAGTGACACTGTTATTTAAAATGTCACATCATAATGGTGTTGTCGATTGTGTATTGTATTGGGATACAACCCCATCTTTCACGTAGTCCAGACTGGGTGGTAAAAACGTTTCAAAAACTTTATGTTTAAATTTACAACGACAGTCATCCCAAACACGCCCATTATCGAAATTTTCAATACTCACAAAACTGTTAATAGATGACAGCGCAAGCCAAATTTCAGTTTTTTCTCAAATTAGAAGCGACTTAAAAACAGTTGAGGAAGCGCAAATTATATTTCTATTAATTTGCAATTAAAGTCCGCCCAGTACGGGCTAGTTGGAAGATGGGGGTGTATCCCAACATAATACATTTGACAACACCGTTAGAATATGACATTTGAGTGTCACTGTTATTTAAAATGTCACATCATAATGGTGTTGTCGATTGTGTATTGTATTGGGATACAACCCCATCTTTCACGTGGTCCAGACTGGGTGGTAAAAACGTTTTAAAAACTTTATGTTTTTCTACCAATTTGCAATTATAGCCAGCCCAGTACGGGCCAATTGGAAGATGGGGGTGTATCCCAACATAATACATTTGACAACACCGTTAGAATATGACATCTGAGTGACACTGTTATTTAAAATGTCACATCATAATGGTGTTGTCGATTGTGTATTGTATTGGGATACACCCCCATCTTTCACGTAGTCCAGACTGGGTGGTAAAAACGTATCTCAAAGCTTTATGTTTAAATTTACAACGACAGTTACCCCAAACACGCCCATTATTGAAATTTTCAATACTCACAAAACTGTTAATAGATGGCAGCGCAAGCCAAATTTCAGTTTTTTCTCAAATTAGAAGCGACTTAAACACAGTTGAGGAAACGCAAATTATATTTCTACCAATTTGCAATTAAAGCCAGCCCAGTACGGGCCAATTGGAAGATGGGGGTGTATCCCAACATAATACATTTGACAACACCGTTAGAATATGACATCTGAGTGACACTGTTATTTAAAATGTCACATCATAATGGTGTTGTCGATTGTGTATTGTATTGGGATACAACCCCATCTTTCACGTAGTCCAGACTGGGTGGTAAAAACGTTTCAAAAACTTTATGTTTAAATTTACAACGACAGTTATCCCAAACACGCCCATTATCGAAATTTTCAATACTCACAAAACTGTTAATAGATGACAGCGCAAGCCAAATTTCAGTTTTTTCTCAAATTAGAAGCGACTTAAAAACAGTTGAGGAAGCGCAAATTATATTTCTATTAATTTGCAATTAAAGTCCGCCCAGTACGGGCCAATTGGAAGATGGGGGTGTATCCCAACATAATACATTTGACAACACCGTTAGAATATGACATTTGAGTGACACTGTTATTTAAAATGTCACATCATAATGGTGTTGTCGATTGTGTATTGTATTGGGATACACCCCCATCTTTCACGTAGTCCAGACTGGGTGGTAAAAACGTATCTCAAAGCTTTATGTTTAAATTTACAACGACAGTTACCCCAAACACGCCCATTATTGAAATTTTCAATACTCACAAAACTGTTAATAGATGGCAGCGCAAGCCAAATTTCAGTTTTTTCTCAAATTAGAAGCGACTTAAACACAGTTGAGGAAACGCAAATTATATTTCTACCAATTTGCAATTAAAGCCAGCCCAGTACGGGCTAATTGGAGGAAGATGGGGGTGTATCCCAACATAATATATTTGACAACACCGTTAGAATATGACATCTGAGTGACACTGTTATTTAAAATGTCACATCATAATGGTGTTGTCGATTGTGTATTGTATTGGGATACAACCCCATCTTTCACGTAGTCCAGACTGGGTGGTAAAAACGTTTCAAAAACTTTATGTTTAAATTTACAACGACAGTTATCCCAAACACGCCCATTATCGAAATTTTCAATACTCACAAAACTGTTAATAGATGACAGCGCAAGCCAAATTTCAGTTTTTTCTCAAATTAGAAGCGACTTAAAAACAGTTGAGGAAGCGCAAATTATATTTCTATTAATTTGCAATTAAAGTCCGCCCAGTACGGGCCAATTGGAAGATGGGGGTGTATCCCAACATAATACATTTGACAACACCGTTAGAATATGACATTTGAGTGACACTGTTATTTAAAATGTCACATCATAATGGTGTTGTCGATTGTGTATTGTATTGGGATACACCCCCATCTTTCACGTAGTCCAGACTGGGTGGTAAAAACGTATCTCAAAGCTTTATGTTTAAATTTACAACGACAGTTACCCCAAACACGCCCATTATTGAAATTTTCAATACTCACAAAACTGTTAATAGATGGCAGCGCAAGCCAAATTTCAGTTTTTTCTCAAATTAGAAGCGACTTAAACACAGTTGAGGAAACGCAAATTATATTTCTACCAATTTGCAATTAAAGCCAGCCCAGTACGGGCCAATTGGAAGATGGGGGTGTATCCCAACATAATACATTTGACAACACCGTTAGAATATGACATTTGAGTGACACTGTTATTTAAAATGTCACATCATCATGGTGTTGTCGATTGTGTATTGTATTGGGATACAATCCCATCTTTCACGTAGTCCAGACTGGGTGGTAAAAACGTTTCAAAAACTTTATGTTTAAATTTACAACGACAGTTATCCCAAACACGCCCATTATCGAAATTTTCAATACTCACAAAACTGTTAATAGATGACAGCGCAAGCCAAATTTTAGTTTTTTCTCAAATTAGAAGCGACTTAAGAACAGTTGAGGAAACGCAAATTATATTTCTACCAATTTGCAATTAAAGCCAGCCCAGTACGGGCCAATTGGAAGATGGGGGTGTATCCCAAAATAATACATTTGACAACACTGTTAGAATATCACATTTGAGTGACACTGTTATTTAAAATGTTACATCATAATGGTGTTGTCGATTGTATATTGTATTGGGATACACCCCCATCTTTCACGTAGTCCAGACTGGGTGGTAAAGACGTTTTCAATACTCACAAAACTGTTAATAGATGGCAGCGCAAGCCAAATTTCAGTTTTTTTAACTTAGAAGCGACTTAAAAACCGTTGAGGCACCGCAACTTAAATTGCTACCAATTTCCAATTAAAGTCCGTACATTACGAGCCATTTGGAAGATGGGGGTGTATCCCAACAGAATATATAGTCGATAAAACCATTAGAATATGACATTTGAGTGGCAGTGATATTTCAAATGTCACATGATAATAGTGTTGTTGATTGTATATTGTAGTGGGATACACCCCTATCTTCCATGTACCCCAGACTGGGCGGTAGAAACGCTTTTTCTTATTATCTTTAAACATCCTTTATCACAGTTTGTATGCTACAGACTCTTTCGGTAAATTGACGTTTTAGTAACAATTGTAACATGTCCCAAAGCTTTTTGTTTAAATGTATGACAGTTACCCCAAACACACCCATTATCGAAATTTTCAATAACTCACAAAGTGTTAATAGATGGCAGTGCAAGTCAAGTTTCGGTCTTTTCTCAACAAATCAGTTTCCCAACAACGGGGAAGCGCAACTAAATTGCTACCAAACCTCAATTAGCCAGTGCCGCCATCTATTGACAATTTACTACAACACAACCCGTTTCTCTCACCTTTTTGCAGTTTACAACTTTCTAGTACGTGGCACTATTTCAACGAAGGCCGTGCTGATTGTATTTCAATTATTTTTTTTGAAAATTTTCAATTACGAGTCGTTTGAAGTTAAGTTGGTACCCAAATAATCAAATTTAATTAACTCTAACTAAATAAATTTACTATAATAGTTACAACCGAACCCTTACTAGCATGTGCTGCCATCTGTGTTTTTTTTTATAATTTCTCTACAATTTCTTGAATATAGTTTTGAGTTTCTAATTATTTTGTCATTAAGCGTGATTGTTTATCGGATCACGAACTGGGTTATCATCAATACAATATTATCAAATCCGCTATTTGTGTTTGGTAACGATCATTATCTTAATTGACAATTTACGTTTAATTTCGACCTTAATGGAAATAATGGGAAAATTTTAGAAAAATTAACTCACTCAGTTTCCGGAAATTTCTTCACTTCGGTCAATTTTCCGGGTTTTCCCTGTAACAACGGGAAAATTTAATTAACAATCGTCGAATGTTGACTCGATTAAGTACTTGACAGAATTATTTTTAATAATAATCATGAATTAATCAGCGACCATAAGGTATGCTTCAACCGCATGGTGCATCCAATCAAAAACCGTCCTTTCCTCCGGCATTTCCCCCCTTATCTTTTTTTTATCTTTAATTTCTCGACTCACACAAGCTGAGGTTTTATCACTCGGCAGTTTCGTCATTCTGAAATCACGTCTCTATTAGTAAATATTTTGCTTAATTGGTCGGGTCGTAATAATTTCTTTGTTTCGTGCCTTAATTATGGACGATAAAGAGTTTTTGTTATCAGGGGACGTATGGTAAGTCCCATTTCCTCTTCAAATGTTTCCCTACCTTCACCTGAGACGTTTCGAGGTTTTCGAAAGAATCCTAACTTACTTCTCCATGTCTTTTCGTGTGTTGTTCGAAAGAATCACGCGAAACTGGTAGATAATTGATGGAACTAATAAATTTTCTTAAACTTTTTTTTTGTTCACAGGGACGCCACTGAATCGTTAGGATTCGAACCTTTGATTAATGAAAAAGAAAACGAAGCCACTTCGTTGTTGGCACCTGGGGGAGATTTTCCAACAGCCGAACCGATCGGTGGTTGTGAAGATGATACCGTCAAAATTGTTGTTATTGGTATGACATGTCAGTCTTGTGTTAAGAACATTGAAGAGAATCTCAGTCGAAAACCGGGGATTTACAGCATTAAAGTCAGTTTACAAGAAAAGGCGGCTTTGGTTCATTACGACACGAAACAATTGAAAAAACAACAAATATGCGACTGGATCGAAGATATGGGGTTCGAAGCCCAACTACCAGGAACGTTAACAAACCGTTTCGAAGAATGTCGGTTGCACATCAACGGCATGACTTGTAAATCTTGCGTCCAAAACATTGAAGGTTCGACATTTTTCTTATGTTATTCGTAATTTTTGGTAATTTATTTTTAATTTTTAGGGATGTTGTCGACGAAAAACGGCGTTAAAAGCGTTAAAGTTGATCTCAACAGTAAAGAAGGCATAGTTGAGTTCTTCCCCAGTTTGGTTAATCCTGAAGAAATTGCGGAACAAGTTGAAGATATGGGTTTCGAAGCTTACGTCAAATCAGTCAATGGCGTTATGGTCGAGAAAGGTACGTTGTTGGGTTTTTTTAATGAAAATTTCGAATTTTCCGCCTTAACAGTTGAATTTTCGAAAGGGGCGTGTCTTCGAGAACGATTGGTCACTGACACGAAATCGTCCGAATACCGCGAAATCGTAACGCATTCGGACAGCTTCGGTCTGGCGGCCATTTTTTTAAGCGCCTCCCTATTTGATGACGCGTTTGTTTCCAAGTTTCACCGCAACGCGTCGCTTGCGCAACTGAATGTAAAATTTTTTTCTTTGCTATTATTTTGAAAATTGCGATAAATTGCTCGCTTCGACTGTTTCTATTTACATTTTTACCGGTATTAATAATTGTTTTTGTGATAAAGTTTTACGATAAAGGTCTACGAATTCAAAACGTAATACATATTCTGATTTAATTCGTTTTTTTAAAACAACTCTACTCTTATCAATGTTTTATTTCCGTTCTATAGTTACAAACATACCTGCAGTAAACAATTCTGCTTTTGTTATTGCAACCAATTCGAGTCTCAATGTTATCTGTTCCACTGTCTCACTTTTTTCTTATCACATTTAAACTTAGGTAATGTGAGACACTAGCAGATGTTACGTTCAAACACATCTTCGGGGACTCGAACCGATTTTCATTTATTTTCTTTGAATTTTGGCAATTAAAGTCCGCCCAGTCAGGACCATTTGGAAGATGGGGGTGTATCCCAACAGAATACACAGCTGACAACACCATTCAAATATGACACTTGAGTGACTTCAAATGTCACGTCATAATGGTGTTGTCGATTGTGTATTCTGTTGGGATACACCCCCTTCTTCCACGTAGCCCGGACTGGGCGGTAAAAACGCGATTTTTTTATTTTCTTTAAACATAAACGGGTTGATGGCATTTAACAGGCAATTATTTTTTGTTAATGCCAAATTTTAATTGTTTTTTTGGGAAAATGCATAACCTACACGTAGCTAAAAACTCATCGTCATCTTTGCATCATTGGTTTTTGTCCTCGTTTCAGATCTTCAAATCGAGTAGGCGTCAAAAAATATTCGGCAAACGTTTTTTTTTCTCAAATTTTGACTTCATTTTCTTATTTCAAAATTGGTTTCAGTGTCGTATCCTTTCTAAATCTCATTTTAGCTGTTTATGGGGCAATAATTGAGGTTATGTATGTTTTCATATGTCAATTTTTGACAGTTTTTGACAAAAATTCATAGCCTACTCATTAAGAGAAACTCACGCTGAACTTATCTACCGATTAGGCTTTAAAAAATATTTGATGTACTTTTTTCAGAAAATTTGACTTTACTTTTTTATTTCAAAAATTGTCGCACGTTTTTTTAATTTCATTTTAAGTAAGTTTTTAAGACAATGATTGAGGTTATCTATCCAAATGTCAAATTTTGATAGTTTTTTTTTAAATAATTATTTTTTATATTTCGTTTCGTTTTGTTATTAAATATTTTTTTAAATGCGACGTCAGATGTCTTAATTCACCACATGGATTTCCATGAGATTTTTTTTATTTTATTTTTTTTCGAAATTCGCAGATTTGTTGGCCGGCCGTGTTCCTGCCGCCCCCACAAATCGCGCCGCTCTCTCCGACGACGACATCAACATCGAGCGTTGTCAGCTCCAAGTCAAAGGTATGACTTGCGGTTCTTGCGTGGCAGCCATCGAAAAGCACGTCGAAAAACTGCACGGTTGTCAAAAAATCCTCGTGTCCCTCCTGGCGGCCCGTGCCGAAATCCACTACGATCCGTCGTTAATATCACCACCGGAAGTCGCCGCCTCCATCACAGATCTCGGTTTTCCGGCGACCGTCCTTCAACAAATAGGTGCCGGCGAAGCCGAAATCGATCTCGAAATCACCGGAATGACTTGCGCCAGTTGCGTTCACAAAATCGAAAGCAACATAACGAAAATTCCCGGAATCATAACAGCTAAAGTTGCCCTAACGACACACAGAGGCAAATTCAAGTACGATCCAGAAGTTACAGGACCGCGAGACATCATCGAAGCTATCATCAAAATGGGTTTCGAAGCGAAACTATTCAATCGCGATCAAGGCAACGAATATTTAGAACAGAAATTAGAAATTAGGAGGTGGAAAGCGGCGTTTCTATTTTCGTTAGCTTTCGGGGGACCTTGCATGATCGCCATGATGTATTTTATGACAATTATGTCGACCGGTCATATGAGTCACGAAGATATGTGTTGTGTTATCCCGGGTCTTTCCCTCGAAAATTTGATAATGTGGGTATTGTCGACACCTGTTTTGTTACTGGGAGGGCGCCACTTTTTCGTTCAAGCCTTCAAAGCTCTCAAACATCGCACTACCAACATGGATGTTCTCATCGCTATGGCCACCTCGATTTCTTACACTTACAGCGTTATTGTTGTTACTGTTGCTATGGTTTTAAAACAAAAAACTTCCCCTCAAACTTTTTTCGATACCCCACCTATGTTGTTGGTTTTTATAAGTTTAGGAAGATGGTTGGAACATATAGCGAAAGGAAAAACTTCGGAAGCGCTTTCTCGATTGTTATCATTGAAAGCTACCGATGCTCTATTAATAGTTTTGGGGGTTAAAGGTGAAATTTTGAACGAAAGACTTGTACCTGTTGATCTCGTTCAACGAGGTGACATTCTTAAAGTAATTCCAGGAGCTAAAGTACCAGTCGATGGTAAAGTTTTACAAGGTCAATCGATGTGCGATGAAAGTTTAATAACAGGCGAATCAATGCCAGTGGCGAAAAAAATTGGCAGCACCGTCATCGGCGGTTCAATCAACCAACACGGTCTTCTAATAATCGAAGCTACTCATACCGGAGAAGCGACAACGCTTTCACAAATCGTTAAATTAGTCGAAGAAGCGCAAACTTCCAAAGCCCCAATTCAACAGTTGGCTGATAAAATTGCGGGATATTTCGTGCCGGCAGTTGTTTTTCTTGCCATTTTAACTCTAGTTGTTTGGTCGATTATTGGTTCGATTAATTTCGATTATTTACCGGTGTCACATTCTGAAAAAGAAGGTTTCACTGATACTGAAGTCCTCCTACAATTCGTCTTCCGTTGCGCTTTAAGCGTTTTAGCTATAGCTTGTCCTTGTGCGTTGGGTTTAGCGACACCTACCGCCGTAATGGTTGGAACTGGTGTTGGAGCTATTAACGGTATTTTAATTAAAGGTGCTGAACCTTTAGAAAATGCCCATAAAGTTAAAGCGATTATGTTTGATAAAACCGGAACGATCACGAAAGGAGTACCGGAAGTTGCTAGAATTTGGTTGCAAGGTGATACGTTAAGTCCAGCTCTAATTCTATCAGCTGTTGGTTGTGCCGAAACTAATTCCGAACACCCTATAGCTGCTGCTATTATTAAATATGTTCGAGAAGTTATTGGAACTGATTTAACTGGAATTAGTAGCAATTTTCAAACAGTTCCCGGTTGCGGTATGAAATGTTCGGTTGGTTCTTTGGCTGATATGGTGAATAACGCCAAGAATAGTCCGGAACTCAGTAACTTTACTTCATTGATTTCCGCTGGAAGTTCAGGCATTTTTACTGTTAACGGTGTCGATGTTGAAGTGACGCATTCGCAAAATTTAAGATTAGGACAACTAATTGGAATGGGAAGTGGCGACGATAGCGGCACCGGCGAGTACCAAATCATCATAGGCAACAGGGAATGGATGAACAGGAACGGTTTCACTGTTTCAGACGAAATCGACCGCAAAATGATAACGGAAGAAGAACAAGGCAGATCTGCAGTTCTCTGTGTTATCGACCGTAAATTTTTTTAATTTAATCTACTTCATTTATTGTTATTGTGTTTCTAGACAACATCGTGGCGATGATCAGCGTTGCGGACACTGTTAAACCTGAAGCCCATCTCGCTGTTTATTCGTTGAAGAAAAGAGGATTGGAAGTTTACTTGTTGACGGGTGATAACAGACAAACCGCTGCCAGTATCGCCAAACAAGTCGGCATCACTAAAGTTTATGCGGAAGTTCTTCCTTCGCATAAAGTAGCGAGGGTGCAAAGGTCCGGTTTTTGATTTTTACACGATTCTTCTAACTTCAAATCAAGTTTTATCCAAATTAAGTGAATTGCTATTAACATTAAGGCTGCCGTTTCTTTATTTGCAATCACGAAGCTTTATAGATACGTGTGTTTGATGTCAGCAAGACGCGTCACTACTTTAATTGTTATTCAAGCATACCACTCTAGCCGGGAGGGTGCAAAGATCCAATTTTATAAAAATTTTAACCTAAAATCACATTTTGTTTAAATTGAGACGATTGCTATTAACATGCAGGGTGCGGTTTACTGTTTGCACTCAGGTAGCGACTAAACCGCACTCTTAATCAACTGTTTTTAACGTTTTTGAATAATTTTGCAGACTGCAGGCGAAGGGGTTTAAGGTGGCGATGGTGGGGGACGGCGTCAACGATTCCCCGGCTCTAGCTCAAGCGGACGTCGGTATGGCAATAGCCGCCGGCACCGACGTTGCCGTCGAAGCGGCTCACGTGGTACTTATGAGGAACGATCTCCTGGACGTGGTAGCTTGTCTCGATTTGTCCCGTAAAACCGTCAATAGAATCCGATTAAACTTTATTTTCGCCAGCATTTACAACTTATTAGGTTAGGTATCACTTTTAATTGTTGAAAAAAAATTGTAACAATCCCAATTTTCGTAAACAGGCATTCCTTTGGCTGCCGGAGCTTTCAGCATGATCGGTTTTATGTTAGCGCCGTGGATGGCGAGCGCCGCAATGGCTTTGAGTAGTGTTTCGGTGGTTTGTTCGAGTCTTCTTCTGAAATTATGGAAGAAACCTACCGTACGAGATTTACAAACGGAAGAATATCTAGCGTTTAGAAATAATCGTGAATTGGATACGATTTCGATACATCGAGGTCTTGATGATCTTGAACAATTGAACGGAACTCCGTCGATTTCCAGGTATTCAAGCAATTGTTATGGTTAATTTTTTCGTTGTTAATTTCATTTCGTAGAAACAATGTTAAAATTATTACCACCAAAGTGGCTTAAATTGAGTAAGTGAGAGTGAAATTTTGTTAATAACAATTTTCGAAAAAACAATTTTTGTTTGAGTTTTTGTTTGTGTGTGTGTGTGTGTGTGTGTATTTCCTCGTCCTGGCACAATCACTTTAACAATAATTCCGAAATAATTGATAATTTTAAACAGAATTTGGTAGAGAAACTGTGTTTTTAATGCTTTTGTTTCGGTTTTATACTCAAATCATATCTCTAAGTGCAAGATTGCACGTTATCTTATTGATTTTAATAATTCCAGGTTTCTCAGCAAGAATAAGAATGGCCGCGAATTGTTGCTCAGCAGTGATGTTGAAGATGAACAATTCGATTTGGGGAAGAGAGGGGTACACGAACCTTTGATGATGGTCTGACATTCAATGTTACTTAATTTTTTTAAGAGATTACTACCAAAAACGTACAATCATATATAATGTGATAACTATAGTCATGTTTTCTTATTCTCTTTTGTTAATATTACAATCACTAAACTTGCCTTTCGCAATATATTGAAGCGATACGTAAGCAGTTACTTAAATTGTCCTCGAAATATTTTTTATTTATTTTTATTTTATTTTTTGTTACTTTTAACAAAAATATAGTCAAATAGGCTAATGACTGGAGCCTCATCACGTTATACAATAAAATTATTTTATTCATAATTGTTTTTCTGACTCTTTACCTGTATTCGTTATTTTTTTACATTTATTATACCCTAAAGATTCTATTAGACCTGTTCCGCCAAGTAAACCGAATCTAGCCACCACATCAAATTTTGTAGTTAGGCCCCTGAAGTGTACAGGCCTTTAAACTAACAAAACTGGACGTTTATAGAACTTGTGCATAGTTTTCAACCGGCGCTGGTTGGGTGGGCGCACCACCGACCAGCGACCACTGGCATTATTTTGGGTTTAACATACTCATAATGAATGCGAACCATAATAACTCTGAATTTTAGTTAACTTATTCGAAAATATTGGAAATACTTTTTCTCATGATAGTGCTTTTAATTTTTTTATTAATTTTGATCATCTAACATCAATTTTTGTTTCAATTTTTTTCAAATTCCTCTTCTGCAACTGAACAAATTACACACTAAACACAAAATTACAACTAATCCCTCTTCCTGTTGCGAAAATATTTTAAAAACGTTATCTCGAACGCAGGTAGACTGTTTAGTTTTTGGGTCGAAATGACGGTGGGCAGATGGGCGGTGCACCATAATTCGCTGGGGCCCGTTGTTTAGATGGGCGAATGGGCGATGAGCTTTATGTTTAGGTGTGTATTCCTTGACTTGCTTAACAGATGTCTGTAAATCTTGTCGGTACGTTCGACCTATTAGCAAAGCTGTGCTACCAATCGCAGCCATAGGAACCTCATAAATCATATTAGGGAAGCAGAAACTAAGCTCAGACTGATTTGAATACGTTTGTTCTTTTCTATATCACGGTACTCCTATACAACATGCGTGCTCGTAGGTTCCAATTTTTGATATCAGTGACCACCTCACAAAATTTGAAGTTTGTTGAAACAATTTGTCGATTTTTGATTTGGATGGTCCTCCAGTATCCTAATATCCTTAATGGTTTCTTTACAAATTCCTTTTACCCTCCTAAACGATGGAGCTCTGTGTACTACAACAATTGGATCTAAGAAATTTGTTGCCAGTTCGGGAGTGCCTCAGGGATCGAATTTCGGACCACTACCGTTTCTCCTTTTTTCAATTGATTTATTGCGTTTTGAAAATTTCTTTTATATCAATCACTTAGAAATGTTGTGACGCATAAATTATAACAAAATGTAATGTGTCCACTTCTCCTTTCAGCTTTTCTCTATTCAGTTTTAACAAGTCCTCAGTCTCTGACTTAGATGGTGCCCGTAATAGTTTTTTTACAGATCGACCTTGCGCTATCGAAGACTGCATCAAGGATCAAACCTAGGACCGCTACTCTTTTTGCTACTTATTAATAATTCAATTAAATTGTAACAATTCCTCAGTCTCTGACTTAGATGGTACCCCAATCCAATTCTGATGCCCGTAATAGTTTCTTACAGATTGACCTTGCGCTATCGAAGAGTGCCTCAAGAATTAAACCTATGACCGCTACTCTTTTTGCTTTTTATTATTAATTCAATTAAATTGTAACAATTCCTCAGTCTCTGACTTAGATGGTCCCCCAATCCAATTCCGAGTTATGTCTACTACAAAGGAATTGAATCTGAGATATTTTTGCCGGTTCAGGAGTGCTTCAGGGATCGAACCTAGGACCACTACTGTTTCTCCTCTCTATTAATTGATTTCTTGCGTTTTCATTTTATGCCAATCACTTAGAAATCTTATGACGTATAAAAGATAGCAAAATCTAATGTCGGGTCTACTTCTCCGTTCAGCTCCTTTCTATTCAATTTTCACAATTCTCCAGTCTCTGACTTGGATGGTCCCCCAATCCAATCCTGATACCCGTAATAGTTTTTTACAGATCCCTTTTGCGCTATTAACTGACAGAGCTCTGTCTACCACAAAACAACTGGATCTAAGATATTTTTGACGGTTCGGGAGTGCCTCAGGGATCGAACCTGGGACCATTACTGTTTCTCCTCTTTATTAATTGATTTCTTGCAATTTCATTTTATGCCGATCACGTAGAATTTTTATAACGTATAAATGATAGCAAAATCTAATGTCGGGTCCACTTCTCCTTTCAGCTGCTTTCTATTTAATTTTCACAATTCTCCAGTCTCTGACTTGGATGGTCCCCCAATCCAATCCTGATGCCGGTAATAGTTTTTTGACAGATTGTCTTTGAGGTATTAAATGATAGAGCTCTGTCAACTACAATTGAATTGGACCTGAGATATTTTTGCTAGTTTGGGAATACCTCAGGGATCTAACCTGGGACCATTACTGTTCTTTCTCTTTATTAATTGATTTCTTGCAATTTCATTTTATGCCGATCTCGTAGAATTTTTATAACGTATAAATGATAGCAAAATCTAATGTCGGGTCCACTTCTCCTTTCAGCTGCTTTCTATTTAATTTTCACAATTCTCCAGTCTCTGACTTGGATGGTCCCCCAATCCAATCCTGATACCCGTAATAGTTTTTTATAGATCCCTTTTGCGCTATTAACTGACAGAGCTCTGCCTACCACAAAACAACTGAATGTAAGATATTTTTTGACGGTTCGGGAGTGCCTCAGGGATTGAACCTGGGACCATTACTGTTTCTCCTCTTTATTAATTGATTTTTTGCGTTTTTATTTCATGCCAATCACTTAGTAATCTTATGACGTATAAAAGATAGCAAAATGTAATGTCGGGTCCACTTCTCCTTTCAGCTCTTTTCTATTCAATTTTCACAATTCTCCAGTCTCTGACTTGGATGGTCCCCCAATCCAATCCTGATGCCGGTAATAGTTTTTTGACAGATTGTCTTTGAGGTATTAAATGATAGAGCTCTGTCAACTACAATTGAATTGGACCTGAGATATTTTTGCTAGTTTGGGAATACCTCAGGGATCCAACCTGGGACCATTACTGTTTTTTCTCTTTATTAATTGATTTCTTGCGTTTTCATTTCATGACAATCACTGAGAAATCTTATGACGTATAAATGATAGCAAAATCTAATGTCGGGTCCACTTTTCCTTTCAGCTCCGTTCTATTCAATTTTTATAATTCTCCAGTCTCTGACTTGGATGGTCCCCCTATCCAATCCTGATACCCGTAATAGTTTTTTATAGATCCCTTTTGCGCTATTAACTGACAGAGCTCTGTCTACCACAAAACAACTGGATCTAAGATATTTTTGACGGTTCGGGAGTGCCTCAGGGATCGAACCTGGGACCATTACTGTTTCTCCTCTTTATTAATTGATTTTTTGCGTTTTTATTTCATGCCAATCACTTAGTAATCTTATGACGTATAAAAGATAGCAAAATGTAATGTCGGGTCCACTTCTCCTTTCAGCTCTTTTCTATTCAATTTTCACAATTCTCCAGTCTCTGACTTGGATGGTCCCCCAATCCAATCCTGATGCCGGTAATAGTTTTTTGACAGATTGTCTTTGAGGTAATAAATGATAGAGCTCTGTCAACTACAATTGAATTGGACCTGAGATATTTTTGCTAGTTTGGGAATACCTCAGGGATCCAACCTGGGACCATTACTGTTTTTTCTCTTTATTAATTGATTTCTTGCGTTTTCATTTCATGACAATCACTGAGAAATCTTATGACGTATAAATGATAGCAAAATCTAATGTCGGGTCCACTTTTCCTTTCAGCTCCTTTCTATTCAATTTTTATAATTCTCCAGTCTCTGACTTCGATGGTCCCCCTATCCAATCCTGATACCCGTAATAGTTTTTTATAGATCCCTTTTGCGCTATTAACTGGCAGAGCTCTGTCTACCACAAAACAACTGGATCTAAGATATTTTTTACGGTTCGGGAGTGCCTCAGGGATCGAACCTGGGACCATTACTGTTTCTCCTCTTTATTAATTGATTTCTTGCAATTTCATTTTATGCCGATCTCGTAGAATTTTTATAACGTATAAATGATAGCAAAATCTAATGTCGGGTCCACTTCTCCTTTCAGCTGCTTTCTATTTAATTTTCACAATTCTCCAGTCTCTGACTTGGATGGTCCCCCAATCCAATCCTGATACCCGTAATAGTTTTTTACAGATCCCTTTTGCGCTATTAACTGACAGAGCTCTGCCTACCACAAAACAACTGAATGTAAGATATTTTTTGACGGTTCGGGAGTGCCTCAGGGATTGAACCTGGGACCATTACTGTTTTTCCTCTTTATTAATTGATTTTTTGCGTTTTTATTTCATGCCAATCACTTAGTAATCTTATGACGTATAAAAGATAGCAAAATGTAATGTCGGGTCGACTTCTCCTTTCAGCTCTTTTCTATTCAATTTTCACAATTCTCTAGTCTCTGACTTGGATGGTCTCTCAATCCAATCCTGATGCCGGTAATAGTTTTTTGACAGATTGTCTTTGAGGTATTAAATGATAGCGCTCTGTCAACTACAATTGAATTGGACCTGAGATATTTTTGCTAGTTTGGGAATACCTCAGGGATCCAACCTGGGACCATTACTGTTTTTTCTCTTTATTAATTGATTTCTTGCGTTTTCATTTCATGACAATCACTGAGAAATCTTATGACGTATAAATGATAGCAAAATCTAATGTCGGGTCCACTTTTCCTTTCTGCTCCTTTCTATTCAATTTTTATAATTCTCCAGTCTCTGACTTCGATGGTCCCTCTATCCAATCCTGATACCCGTAATAGTTTTTTATAGATCCCTTTTGCGCTATTAACTGACAGAGCTCTGTCTACTACAAAACAACTGGATCTAAGATATTTTTGACGGTTCGGGAGTGCCTCAGGGATTGAACCTGGGACCATTACTGTTTCTCCTCTTTATTAATTGATTTCTTGCAATTTCATTTTATGCCGATCTCGTAGAATTTTTATAACGTATAAATGATAGCAAAATCTAATGTCGGGTCCACTTCTCCTTTCAGCTGCTTTCTATTTAATTTTCACAATTCTCCAGTCTCTGACTTGGATGGTCCCCCAATCCAATCCTGATACCCGTAATAGTTTTTTACAGATTTCTTTTGCGCTATTAACTGACAGAGCTCTGCCTACCACAAAACAACTGAATGTAAGATATTTTTTGACGGTTCGGGAGTGCCTCAGGGATTGAACCTGGGACCATTACTGTTTCTCCTCTTTATTAATTGATTTTTTGCGTTTTTATTTCATGCCAATCACTTAGTAATCTTATGACGTATAAAAGATAGCAAAATGTAATGTCGGGTCCACTTCTCCTTTCAGCTCTTTTCTATTCAATTTTCACAATTCTCCAGTCTCTGACTTGGATGGTCCCCCAATCCAATCCTGATGCCGGTAATAGTTTTTTGACAGATTGTCTTTGAGGTATTAAATGATAGAGCTCTGTCAACTACAATTGAATTGGACCTGAGATATTTTTGCTAGTTTGGGAATACCTCAGGGATCCAACCTGGGACCATTACTGTTCTTTCTCTTTATTAATTGATTTCTTGCGTTTTCATTTCATGACAATCACTGAGAAATCTTATGACGTATAAATGATAGCAAAATCTAATGTCGGGTCCACTTTTCCTTTCAGTTCCTTTCTATTCAATTTTTATAATTCTCCAGTCTCTGACTTGGATGGTCCTCCTATCCAATCCTGATACCCGTAATAGTTTTTTATAGATCCCTTTTGCGCTATTAACTGACAGAGCTCTGTCTACCACAAAACAACTGGATCTAAGATATTTTTTGACGGTTCGGGAGTGCCTCAGAGATCGAATCTAAGACCACTACTGTTTCTCTTCTTTTTCAATTGACTTCTGCATTCAGAAAATTTGTTTTTTGCTAATCACTTAGAAATCTTTTGGCTGACTTTTTGTTAAAGTGATTTCGATTTTTGAAAAGCAGCACCAACAAAATGCAGATGAAGAATTTTTTTTTTCATCTCAACAATCACAATTTAGTTTATTTACCATAATGACGGATTTTATGATTTAGGCCAATTCTTTTTGCACTTAATATTAATTATTATTTTTCCATTTATGTTTTTAATTAATTCAACAATGGCGTAGTAGTTAGTGCCTTTACCGTTGAGTCAGTTGATCCCGGGAAATCTACAAGTTTTCTTCTGTCGCTCCCCTTCGGAAGGCATTATACTTAAAAGTCTTTTTTAAATTCCTGGTCGTTCGTAACTTTGTATCCGGCCTAAAATTGTGTGCCAAAAAAAGAAAAAAAATGAAATAATGCAAGAAAACAAATGTGGACCTGAACAGAAGCAACTTTCTTAAAATTGACAATTGATTTAATAACTAACATAAAAACAGAGTTCTCACACAACATTCTCAAGTGTATTTTGTAATTTGTTGTTGCTAAAGAACGCCAAAAACATATTTTTGTGACTGCGTAAAGTTGGTCCCGAGTTAAAATCGAGAGAGATTTTCTTTAGTCGCTCCCCCTCGGAATGCAGTGGCAAACCACCGAATGCTACTCAATCTAGAAATGTTTCTCGTCTAAATTCTTGGTCGTTTGGAAACAAACTAAAACTGTATGACAAAAAATAAAAAGAAATTAATTATGGCAGAGAAAGTACGTGAATCTGAACCGAATCGAGTCTCTCAAAATTCATAAGGAGATCTCAACAGCACTTGCGAGTGTATTCTGTACTTGATGGTTTGTACAGAGCGGAGAATAAACATTAAACTTTATAATTTTGACTTAAAATATCTCAATAACTTTTTTACGCTTCGATTATTGTTAAATAAACACAAATTTTTGGTCTCACGACGAATTTTTTTTTTCATTATTCGTTACCTTCTTCTCTTTCCTTTTTTTAATAATAATCAAAACAAAATTTGTAATTTAACATTTCGACTACTTTCGTGAATAACAATTAATTATTATTATTTTATTTGTCTAAATTGATTAACTATTTAAACAATTTCGAAACTAGTGTTTTTATTTATTTATATTGGCGACATTTGACAGTTGTCGAAATCGTATTGTGACGTAACACGTCTTGGAAACTAAAAAATGGCCGCTATTTACTCATTTACGACAGCAGAAGCGACGGTTTTCGTGTTATTGTACGAGAATTGCGTAAAATTTTTAACAATGGAGTCAATTATCTACGTTTACAATAACAAATCTAAAATTCGAAAATATTAATTGAAGTCGGGGGGCGAACGACTTCACTTTTTAATGGCCGCCGAATTAACCCCAAAAAAAAACAGTAAAATAAAATTAATTGGACAATAAAGAAAAATTCTCGCCTTAAGTGTCTCTAAATTACGTGCCTCAAAATTTTGTTCAGTTACAAAACAATTTTTTTATTCAGTAATTTTGTATCTACAGTGAGTTTTAGTTATTACGACTATTTGCGGAAAACAATTGGATTAACTCGTTTCTATTGATTCACGTAGTCGCCATGTTGAATTTTCCATCAAACGAGTCTAAAACTAAAAACAAAAATTTTGTAACTAAATTAGATTTAATTGTATTATTATCTAAATTAATTGCAGAAATTAAAATGATTTAACGTAAGAAATATTTTAGTCAATTACCAGTCGACCCACGTGGCTGGAGTTGTAAAAATAGTAAACAAAAGCGGTTTAGTTAAGTTTTATATATAAAAACCAAGCAGTAATTTCGCATTCAATTGTTAAAAATAAACATAAAAATCAGTGGATGTAAAAATAGTTTTTACGTTTCACAGGTTGTTAAACAAAATTGACAAAATTCAATTAATTGTTAACAAAACCCTAAAAAAATTATTAATTGCGCTGGAAAATTGTGTCAAATTTCGAATTAGAATTATTTGGAATTAGGGGTTATGGCGTTATTGCCCTTGCGATCCCGTCGTAAATCAAAAATCGGGACCGGGGAGAAATTCAAAAGAAAAACCGTTACCGGGAGAACATACAGTGTTTTGTTTATTTTGTGTGAGATCCTCGTGTGGTTGGTTGAGAGGTTTTGGCGGGCAGCGACAGCGCCATCGGCGGAACGCTTTGGACTTGCCTACACATCTCTCTGAAGTGTTGTTTGGGTAAGTCGATTTTATTTCTCTCATAAAAATTAATATAAATTCGTCCGAATTTTGTTGCGTTTTAGGAAAATCATATAAAAATAATAGTTTTTTAGTGTTAATTTACAGTAAAGTCGCCATCGGGATCGATGGTGTAGTATCAGAGCAATTAATTCACGAGTTGATTTTATCGAATAATTCGCAGCCATGGCCGCTTCCATTTCTGCAAGCCAAGCCTGGACTCTGACGCTTTCAGACTCGAAAATTAATTTCTCTCTTAATCCGCCGTTATTCAACGAAATTCGACCACCAAAATTTAGCGAATTTTTGCGTCTTTAACCGGGCACCCAGGGGCGTTCGCCCCGATCACCCCTCAACTCGGAAATTATTTGGGTGTTGCCGGGAATTTTAATATTATATTATTTTGAGTATGGCGCGCGCGGGCCGTCACTCTTTCGAACGGCGCCCTTTTTTCTTCGCGATTTTAACCCTTCGCCCCCATTTTCCCGCTTTCTCAATTTTGGTACGATAAAACGAAACAATTTCTAGCTTTTTTTTTACAAAAATCAAGCAACCCAACGATACGGTTTCATCCAACAATCGAACCGACCCCAAAATTTTACGTTTCAATAAAATCCAACAATTACAAATCCAACGCAATCAAACAATCGTCGCGTTACTAAAAACGACAATTTTTTTTAACTTTACTCGATTTATCGGTCCTCTCGAAAAACGCAACCTGCTTTATCGACATTGATTACAAGCGTTGGCGTTCGATGGCGCTATCGACTCCCCAAATTACGAACCAAATGGCGCCAATTCAACGCAACAATTAATTTTTTTTTAAATTAGCGCAATTACCGACGAAACTGTTTTTAATCAATCAACCTCCAATTTTATTTTAATTAATAATTTTTTAAATTGGCGCAATTACCGACAAAATTCGAAGCGTTGTTTATAGATGACGCTAGCGTCGTTGCCGCTTGAATTCAAATTTTCCAATTAATTTTGATTAATGTTTTTTAAATTAGCGTGATTACCGGCGAAGTTCGAAACGTTGTTTATAGATAGCGCTGACGCACTGCTAAGACTAACTAATTTTGTTTTAAAATTAGCAACAAAACTGATTTGGGAAATTAATTTTTTGGTTTTGTTTCAGTTTTCGATCTCACAAAAAAATAGAAAATGTCTGACGACGCAACTCCAACGAAACGAGGTCGCAAAGCGAACGCCGATAAAGTGGCTGAAAAAGACACGAAAACCGAAACCAAGAAGAGGGCGAGAAAAGTATTTTTTGATTATAATCTTTTTTATTATTATTAATTAATTAATTTTGTTAGGAAGTGAAAGCCGCTGATGGTGATTCCAATGATGAAAGTTCTCCCCCAAAGAGAGGTCGCGGTAGACCGAAAGGTTCAACGAAAAAGAAGGCCGCACCTAAACCAAAAGCTAAAGGTACTGGTACTGGACGCCGAGGTCGACCAAAGAAGGAAGAACCTAAAGACTCTGAAGATGGCGAAGATGATGATGATGCCGCCGAAGAAGATGATGATTAAATTACTTTAAAAATGACTACCTTTCCGTGGTTTAATTTTTTCTTTTTCCCTTGTTCACTATATTAAACAAAACCAAACAAACCAAAAAAAATCATTCCACTGTAACTTGTGCCATTGTCTTCTCATTGTTCTGTTTTTTTGAGTAGTTACACGGAATAGGTCGTCAATCTTGAGTAACTGTTTACTTTTTAAGTTATGTGTGTATGATATTAACAAATTTAGTTGACAGTTTGAGATGAATCTCGTGTAGCCGCATTTCAGTTATTGTATTTTTGTGAAATTTGTCTTGTCAGAAATTATAAGTTCAACAATAAGTTTTAATTTTCATTAACCTTCATTAATAGTTTTAACATTATTTAATTTATAGAATTATAAAAGTTATCAATTTTTAATCGATGCTCAATTTCTTGAACGTTCCTTCTACACTTTGATTGTCGTATTTTGGACCGCTGACTCTTAGTTCTTCAGTGGTTCTGTAGTTTATTACGTCTTTGAGGTAATCACGATGATCTTCGTAAACCGCATCCAATTTTTCTGTAATTTCAAAATTTTAATTTGTTGAAAACAGTCAAATTTTACGCACTGAGGATTTCCTGGCAAGAACTTTCAGTTCCTCCGTATTCTTCTGGCAAGTATTCAGGAGCCAGGGATTGGTGGAGAGACTTTAAATCGTTGTGGAACTTGAACTGGAACATTTAACAAAATTTTGAACTTTTTGATAAAATTTTCAAGTTAACAAAAAATTAACATCTGACAAGGGATTTTAAAACAATTATCTGTAAATCAAATGTTTGGTCCTAAATATTTCTATTCTAACGATTACTTTTAGAAATTTTAACATCTATTTGGAAATAATTTTCGAAGACATTAAACTTGGAGCTCCTGAAAGCTTAACTAACTTTCCTATGTTTGAAGTAGAGTTAAATATGCAGAAATTAACTTACTCTGTCAACGATCTTTTGTTTAAAGATAGGTCTAATTATTTTAAACATTGTGTTGAAGAATCCGGGAGCATGAAGCATTTCCGTGCTATGGAACCTCGACGAGTAACAAACCTGCAAGTTATAAAATTTTCAAAAATTTGTTTTAAAACCATTTCCAAATACTTACAATAGTTAACGTTGTCAATCTAACGTACAATGGTAGATCGAATCGTTTAAATTGTTCAAAAGTGAAATTCTTCATATCCCAAATGAAACGTAAACCATTGCTGTAGTTATAGCACAACATCAATTCCACCATAGCTAGAAGTCCCTGGAAACTAGTCCACATTTCGTAATTGCTGCAGTCCGGATTAACACAATAGACCAACATGATGCGTTCGTTGTGGGGACCAAGTTTTGGCAACGGCATAAACACCCTGCAAATAGTTCAAGCAAATTTAAAATTTAAATAAATAGTTTAGTTCACGTAAGTTCCTAGTAGGTGGAACCACTATCGAAATTGCGAATTTTAGTTGCGCCATCTCCCAGTTTGTTGTCAAACTATTTTGGTGGGAAACAGTACCGAAATTTCGGACAAATTACTGAAATGAGTTGAGACTATCGTGAAAAATTCTGACGTTGCATCCATCCAATCTGTGGCGTTAGAGTTGCCTTAAATTTACCGATTATCTTAAAACTTTTTTCTAATATTTTGTTTCTGTTGTCAAAAATCGAAAATAATTTAAACAATAAATGCAATAAATGTTGCAAAATTAAAATAAATTTTCTCAACGTTTTTAATCCTGTTTTATTAAAAGTTAAGGTTTGCAACAATATTGACATTTAAATCAGTAGAGGCACTTACAGCAACATTTTGATTAATACTACTTACCATAAACTTGCATAAACCACAAGATTGCGACATTGTTGTTAAATCAATTATTGCGATAATTGACTTTGGTGCGTTGATTTAGAGTTAATTTATTTTTTAAATTGCCTCAATGTGTAATCTATTCGTGAAAATCCTTTTCCTATATTAAAGGTCACGTTACACTAAAACCAGACACTTTAGGAACTGCTTATTCATAAAATGGCCATAAATAAAATTTATGATAGTGTCTCGAGGTGTTGCTGACCTTCCTGAGATAATTATATTGAGTTCTAGAATTTGATTTGATTCTAAAATTTTGTCTATTTTCATTTTTTTTGCATTTAAATATTCACTAAAACCGTTGCAACGTGCAAAGAGAAAAGTAGATTTCTTTAAATTTTCGATATACTTGGGAGAAGTATAATGCCAACTTTTACAAATAATTGGAAAAACAAACAAAAGAAAAATAGAACAATAAATCTTTAAAGAAAAAAGTACAGTCCAAAAACACATGCATAATATGTTTTAAGCGAAGTCTCTGAAGATAGTTGAAGTCTTCCTACTTTCAGATAAACTTGTGAGATTAGATTTAGTGTCACCTCTGCAGATAGTTGAGGAAGAAAATAGAAGATAGATAGATAAAATAGAGCAAGTAGTCAAAGAAAAAAAGACAATTTTCTTAACACTAGATACATCTGCCTGATGGGTTTAAGTGTCATTTCTGCAGATAATCGAAGAGGCAAAGAGAAGAGAAATAAAATAAAGCGTCTTGAAATAAAAGAAGGAAATAGTTTTTTTAGTCTTTCTAATTGTAGATATATCTTCATTATCTGTCCAAGTGTCATTTTGGCGAATAATTGAAAAAACAAATAAAATAAAAATAAAACAACGGATTTCTAACGAAAAAAATAAAGTTTAAGAAAAAAATCGTCTTTCCAGTCTATCTATTTTTCGATATATCTCAGTGGTCTGTCCAAGTATCCTATTTGAAGATTGTTGAACAAATAAACAGAAGTGTAGGTTTTTTCAATTCTAGATTTACCTGTGAGACTTGCTTAATTATCATTTCTGTAGATAGAGAAGAGAAGATATACAGATAAAATAAAAGAACAAGTCTTCAAAGAAAAAAAGACAATTTTCTTAATTCTAAATGCTCCTGCATCATTGTTTTAGGTGCCATTTTTAAAGAAGTTGTAGAAGGAAAGAGAATACAAATAAAACAATCCTCCAAAAATATTCTTTCTAATTCTAGATATAGCTACGTGACTTGTTTAAGTGTTATTTTCGCAGATAATTAAAGGTAGGCCAAATCTATAAAAAAAAATGAAATTCTAGAACTACCTGGGTTGCTTGTCTAGTACCATTTCTGAAAATAATTCTGGAAACAAACAGTAGAAAAATAGATGAGTGGGTTTCGAAAAAGAGAAGACAGCAGATTGATTTTCAAATTCCATATATACCTGCGTGACTAGCCTAAGTGCAATTTCTGCAAATAATTGAAGAAACAAACAGAAGAGAACAGAACAGCGGGTCTTCGAAGAAAGTTAAAAAGGAAACAATCTTTTCAAATTTTTATATCTAGATATAGAAAACTTGCTACACTCCTCGTTGTTACTTATCTTAAACAACAAATTTACGGCAAATCAAAATAAAACTAGAACCAAACTCGACAAAGGAAGTGCCGCAAGTGAGACCAAGATGGTTGGTCTTGGAGGGTGGCCGGCCTAGCTCAGTGAAGGTGACCAGGCAAGTTTCTCCCTTGAACCACCCCAGCCCGTACTTCCCCTCTTAACTAGCCAAAGATGCATGCATGCATCATTTGTCTGACATTTAAGAGTGCGGCCCCGAGGCCATCTCACTCCGAGTCTAAACCGCGTCTTGCGCCAAGAGGGGCGTAAGATGGAGATAGCCAAAGAGGGAAGTCAGCAACTATTTTATACCGTAAACTCAAATCCGGGCTGAAGGCCACGGAGTACAAGAATACACCAAATAAGGCTTATCTGGTCTAACGGCTAACGGCTTCTTGCGCTACAGCTCCCGGAGGGCTAAGGGCTGGTGGTGATGATGGCCGGTTGGAACCTGGCGACGACGAGAAGTCGGGAAGGTCGTCCAGAACAAATAAGACGTCACTACGATATTCAGCTGACGCCGTGATAAGAGGCCCAAATAAATCAATAGCCAGCGACCAGATAAACGACACCAGAAAAAGAGCAATAATATTAAAAATAATAGAGACAAAAAAAAAACCTTCAGGTGATGGTTTTAAACACAACAAAAGTAGTCGATGACAAGTGGGCGCACCAAAAATACTTCGCTTGAATACTTGGAAGCCGTAAATCCCGAAAATCGGTATCAAAAGGTTTTCCCAAAGGCCTTGGCGGCAACAAAACACTTTTGATTTAACCACTGCTTGAAGAAAATCCCAATTTAATGGTAACCGAAAATTGTTAAATGCCCAAGCAGCTGCTCACCTCCAAGTCAAACACGGAAAAGAGAAACTCAAAAGTGCCACGCGCCGATCACCATCAATAGGTACCAACCCTCCCGCCATCTACTACCACCCAATAGCGTTCATACATGAGGATTTGATTTTTGGCAAAATTGAACCGTAACAAGGTCCGTCTGCCCAAGTGTCATTTTTGCAGATAACTGAAAAAGCAAATAAACGAAAAATAGAACAATAGGATTCCTAAAGAAAGAAGGAAGTTGTAGAAGAAAATAGATTTTCCAGTCTTTCTAATTCTACATATTTTTTTGTGATCTGTCCAAGTGTCACCTCTTCAGATAGTTGAACAAACAAGCACAAGTGTACGTTTTAAAATAATTGAGACAGTCTTCCCAATTCTAGATATGCCTGTGAGTCTTGTTTAAGTGTCACTTTTGCAGATATTAAAAAAAGGAAATAGAACAGAAATAGAACAATTTTCCAAGAACATTCTTCTAATTCTAGATATAACTACGTGACTTGTTTAAGTGTTATTTCTGCCGATAATTAAAGTTAGAACAAGTCTTCAAAGATTTTCTTTCTAATTCTAGAAGTACCTGAGTGACTTGTCTAGTGCCATTTCTGTAAATAATTCAAAAAGGAAGCAATAGAAAAATAGATCAGTGGGTTTCGAAAAAGAGAAGAAAGCAGATTGACTTTCTAATTTCATATATATCTGCGTGACTAGCCAAAGTGTAATTTCTGCAAATAATTGAAGAAGCAAACAGAAGAGAAACAGAACAACGGGCCTTCAAAGAATAGAAGAAAGTTAAAGAAGAAATAGTTTCTTCAGAATTTTTGGATCTAGATAAGGGTCCGTTTGCCCAAGTGTCATTTCTGCAGATAACTGAAATAGTAAATAAGACTAAATAGAACAACAGATTCCTATAGATAGAAGGAAGTTGTTGAAAAAAATAGTTTTTCTAGTCTTTCTAATTCTAGATATATCTTCGTGATCTGTCCAAGTGTCATCTCTTCAGACAGTTGAACAAACAAGCACAAGTGTACGCTTTAAAATAATTGAGACAGTTTTCCCAATTCTAGATATGCCTGTGAGTCCTGTTTAAGTGTCACTTTTGCAGATATTAAAAAAAGGAAATAGAACAGAAATAGAACAATTTTCCAAGAACATTCTTCTAATTCTAGATATAACTACGTGACTTGTTTAAGTGTTATTTCTGCCGATAATTAAAGTTAGAACAAGTCTTCAAAGATTTTTTTTCTAATTCTAGAAGTACCTGGGTGGCTTGTCTAGTACGATTTCTGTAAATAATTCAAAAAGGAAGCAATAGAAAAATAGATCAGTGGGTTTCGAAAAAGAGAAGAAAGCAGATTGACTTTCTAATTTCATATATATCTGCGTGACTAGCTAAAGTGTAATTTCTGCAAATAATTGAAGGAGCAAACAGAAGAGAAACAGAACAACGGGTGGGTCTTCAAAGAATAGAAGAAAGTTAAAGAAGAAATAGTCTCTTCAGATTTTTAGATCTAGATATAGGTCCGTTTGCCCAAGTGTTATTTCTGCAGATAACTGAAATAGCAAATAAGAATAAATAGAACAGCAGATTCCTATAGAAAGAAAGAAGTTGTTGAAAAAAATAGTTTTTCCAGTCTTTCTAATTCTAGATATATCTTCGTGATCCGTCCAAGTGTCATCTCTTCAGACAGTTGAACAAACAAGCACAAGTGTATGCTTTAAAATAATTGAGACAGTTTTCCCAATTCTAGATATACCTGTGAGACTTGTTTAAGTGTCACTTTTACAGATAGTTAAAGAAGGAAATAGAACAGAAATAGAACAATTTTCCAAGAACATTCTTCTAATTCTAGATGTAACTACGTGACTTGTTTAAGTGTTATTTCTGCAGATAATTAAAGTTAGAACAAGTCTTCAAAGATTTTCTTTCTAATTCTAGAAGTTCCTGGGTGGCTTGTCTAGTACGATTTCTGTAAATAAATCAAAAAGGAAGCAATAGAAAAATAGATCAGTGGGTTTCGAAAAAAAGAAGAAAGCAGATTGACTTTCTAATTTCATATATATCTGCGTGACTAGCTAAAGTGTAATTTCTGCAAATAATTGAAGAAGCAAACAGAAGAGAAACAGAACAACGAGTCTTCAAAGAATAGAAGAAAGTTAAAGAAGAAATAGTCTCTTCAGATTTTTAGATCTAGATATAGGTCCGTTTGCCCAAGTGTCATTTCTGCAGATAACTGAAATAGCAAATAAGAATAAATAGAACAACAGATTCCTATAGAAAGAAGGAAGTTGTTGAAAAAAATAGTTTTTCCAGTCTTTCTAATTCTAGATATATCTCCGTGATCTTTCCAAGTGTCATCTCTTCAGACAGTTGAACAAACAAGCACAAGTGTACGCTTTAGAATAATTGAGACAGTCTTCCCAATTCTAGATATGCCTGTGAGTCTTGTTTAAGTGTCACTTTTGCAGATATTAAAAAAAGGAAATAGAACAGAAATAGAACAATTTTCCAAGAACATTCTTCTAATTCTAGATATAACTACGTGACTTGTTTAAGTGTTATTTTTGCCGATAATTAAAGTTAGAACAAGTCTTCAAAGATTTTTTTCTAATTCTAGAAGTACCTGGGTGGCTTGTCTAGTACGATTTCTGTAAATAATTTAAAAAGGAAGCAATAGAAAAATAGATCAGTGGGTTTCGAAAAAGAGAAGAAAGCAGATTGACTTTCTAATTTTATATATATCTGCGTGACTAGCCAAAGTGTAATTTCTGCAAATAATTGAAGAAGCAAACAGAAGAGAAACAGAACAACGGGTCTTCAAAGAATAGAAGAAAGTTAAAGAAGAAATAGTCTCTTCAGATTTTTAGATCTAGATATAGGTCCGTTTGCCCAAGTGTTATTTCTGCAGATAACTGAAATAGCAAATAAGAATAAATAGAACAGCAGATTCCTATAGAAAGAAAGAAGTTGTTGAAAAAAATAGTTTTTCCAGTCTTTCTAATTCTAGATATATCTTCGTGATCCGTCCAAGTGTCATCTCTTCAGACAGTTGAACAAACAAGCACAAGTGTACGCTTTAAAATAATTGAGACAGTTTTCCCAATTCTAGATATGCCTGTGAGTCCTGTTTAAGTGTCACTTTTGCAGATATTAAAAAAAGGAAATAGAACAGAAATAGAACAATTTTCCAAGAACATTCTTCTAATTCTAGATATAACTACGTGACTTGTTTAAGTGTTATTTCTGCCGATAATTAAAGTTAGAACAAGTCTTCAAAGATTTTTTTTCTAATTCTAGAAGTACCTGGGTGGCTTGTCTAGTACGATTTCTGTAAATAATTCAAAAAGGAAGCAATAGAAAAATAGATCAGTGGGTTTCGAAAAAGAGAAGAAAGCAGATTGACTTTCTAATTTCATATATATCTGCGTGACTAGCTAAAGTGTAATTTCTGCAAATAATTGAAGGAGCAAACAGAAGAGAAACAGAACAACGGGCCTTCAAAGAATAGAAGAAAGTTAAAGAAGAAATAGTTTCTTCAGAATTTTTGGATCTAGATAAGGGTCCGTTTGCCCAAGTGTCATTTCTGCAGATAACTGAAATAGTAAATAAGACTAAATAGAACAACAGATTCCTATAGATAGAAGGAAGTTGTTGAAAAAAATAGTTTTTCTAGTCTTTCTAATTCTAGATATATCTTCGTGATCTGTCCAAGTGTCATCTCTTCAGACAGTTGAACAAACAAGCACAAGTGTACGCTTTAAAATAATTGAGACAGTTTTCCCAATTCTAGATATGCCTGTGAGTCCTGTTTAAGTGTCACTTTTGCAGATATTAAAAAAAGGAAATAGAACAGAAATAGAACAATTTTCCAAGAACATTCTTCTAATTCTAGATATAACTACGTGACTTGTTTAAGTGTTATTTCTGCCGATAATTAAAGTTAGAACAAGTCTTCAAAGATTTTTTTTCTAATTCTAGAAGTACCTGGGTGGCTTGTCTAGTACGATTTCTGTAAATAATTCAAAAAGGAAGCAATAGAAAAATAGATCAGTGGGTTTCGAAAAAGAGAAGAAAGCAGATTGACTTTCTAATTTCATATATATCTGCGTGACTAGCTAAAGTGTAATTTCTGCAAATAATTGAAGGAGCAAACAGAAGAGAAACAGAACAACGGGTGGGTCTTCAAAGAATAGAAGAAAGTTAAAGAAGAAATAGTCTCTTCAGATTTTTAGATCTAGATATAGGTCCGTTTGCCCAAGTGTTATTTCTGCAGATAACTGAAATAGCAAATAAGAATAAATAGAACAGCAGATTCCTATAGAAAGAAAGAAGTTGTTGAAAAAAATAGTTTTTCCAGTCTTTCTAATTCTAGATATATCTTCGTGATCCGTCCAAGTGTCATCTCTTCAGACAGTTGAACAAACAAGCACAAGTGTATGCTTTAAAATAATTGAGACAGTTTTCCCAATTCTAGATATACCTGTGAGACTTGTTTAAGTGTCACTTTTACAGATAGTTAAAGAAGGAAATAGAACAGAAATAGAACAATTTTCCAAGAACATTCTTCTAATTCTAGATGTAACTACGTGACTTGTTTAAGTGTTATTTCTGCAGATAATTAAAGTTAGAACAAGTCTTCAAAGATTTTTTTTCTAATTCTAGAAGTTCCTGGGTGGCTTGTCTAGTACGATTTCTGTAAATAATTCAAAAAGGAAGCAATAGAAAAATAGATCAGTGGGTTTCGAAAAAGAGAAGAAAGCAGATTGACTTTCTAATTTCATATATATCTGCGTGACTAGCTAAAGTGTAATTTCTGCAAATAATTGAAGGAGCAAACAGAAGAGAAACAGAACAACGGGTGGGTCTTCAAAGAATAGAAGAAAGTTAAAGAAGAAATAGTCTCTTCAGATTTTTAGATCTAGATATAGGTCCGTTTGCCCAAGTGTTATTTCTGCAGATAACTGAAATAGCAAATAAGAATAAATAGAACAGCAGATTCCTATAGAAAGAAAGAAGTTGTTGAAAAAAATAGTTTTTCCAGTCTTTCTAATTCTAGATATATCTTCGTGATCCGTCCAAGTGTCATCTCTTCAGACAGTTGAACAAACAAGCACAAGTGTATGCTTTAAAATAATTGAGACAGTTTTCCCAATTCTAGATATACCTGTGAGACTTGTTTAAGTGTCACTTTTACAGATAGTTAAAGAAGGAAATAGAACAGAAATAGAACAATTTTCCAAGAACATTCTTCTAATTCTAGATGTAACTACGTGACTTGTTTAAGTGTTATTTCTGCAGATAATTAAAGTTAGAACAAGTCTTCAAAGATTTTTTTTCTAATTCTAGAAGTTCCTGGGTGGCTTGTCTAGTACGATTTCTGTAAATAATTCAAAAAGGAAGCAATAGAAAAATAGATCAGTGGGTTTCGAAAAAGAGAAGAAAGCAGATTGACTTTCTAATTTCATATATATCTGCGTGACTAGCTAAAGTGTAATTTCTGCAAATAATTGAAGGAGCAAACAGAAGAGAAACAGAACAACGGGTGGGTCTTCAAAGAATAGAAGAAAGTTAAAGAAGAAATAGTCTCTTCAGATTTTTAGATCTAGATATAGGTCCGTTTGCCCAAGTGTTATTTCTGCAGATAACTGAAATAGCAAATAAGAATAAATAGAACAGCAGATTCCTATAGAAAGAAAGAAGTTGTTGAAAAAAATAGTTTTTCCAGTCTTTCTAATTCTAGATATATCTTCGTGATCCGTCCAAGTGTCATCTCTTCAGACAGTTGAACAAACAAGCACAAGTGTATGCTTTAAAATAATTGAGACAGTTTTCCCAATTCTAGATATACCTGTGAGACTTGTTTAAGTGTCACTTTTACAGATAGTTAAAGAAGGAAATAGAACAGAAATAGAACAATTTTCCAAGAACATTCTTCTAATTCTAGATGTAACTACGTGACTTGTTTAAGTGTTATTTCTGCAGATAATTAAAGTTAGAACAAGTCTTCAAAGATTTTTTTTCTAATTCTAGAAGTTCCTGGGTGGCTTGTCTAGTACGATTTCTGTAAATAAATCAAAAAGGAAGCAATAGAAAAATAGATCAGTGGGTTTCGAAAAAGAGAAGAAAGCAGATTGACTTTCTAATTTCATATATATCTGCGTGACTAGCTAAAGTGTAATTTCTGCAAATAATTGAAGGAGCAAACAGAAGAGAAACAGAACAACGGGTGGGTCTTCAAAGAATAGAAGAAAGTTAAAGAAGAAATAGTCTCTTCAGATTTTTAGATCTAGATATAGGTCCGTTTGCCCAAGTGTTATTTCTGCAGATAACTGAAATAGCAAATAAGAATAAATAGAACAGCAGATTCCTATAGAAAGAAAGAAGTTGTTGAAAAAAATAGTTTTTCCAGTCTTTCTAATTCTAGATATATCTTCGTGATCCGTCCAAGTGTCATCTCTTCAGACAGTTGAACAAACAAGCACAAGTGTATGCTTTAAAATAATTGAGACAGTTTTCCCAATTCTAGATATACCTGTGAGACTTGTTTAAGTGTCACTTTTACAGATAGTTAAAGAAGGAAATAGAACAGAAATAGAACAATTTTCCAAGAACATTCTTCTAATTCTAGATGTAACTACGTGACTTGTTTAAGTGTTATTTCTGCAGATAATTAAAGTTAGAACAAGTCTTCAAAGATTTTTTTTCTAATTCTAGAAGTTCCTGGGTGGCTTGTCTAGTACGATTTCTGTAAATAAATCAAAAAGGAAGCAATAGAAAAATAGATCAGTGGGTTTCGAAAAAGAGAAGAAAGCAGATTGACTTTCTAATTTCATATATATCTGCGTGACTAGCTAAAGTGTAATTTCTGCAAATAATTGAAGAAGCAAACAGAAGAGAAACAGAACAACGGGTCTTCAAAGAATAGAAGAAAGTTAAAGAAGAAATAGTCTCTTCAGATTTTTAGATCTAGATATAGGTCCGTTTGCCCAAGTGTCATTTCTGCAGATAACTGAAATAGCAAATAAGAATAAATAGAACAACAGATTCCTATAGAAAGAAGGAAGTTGTTGAAAAAAATAGTTTTTCCAGTCTTTCTAATTCTAGATATATCTCCGTGATCTTTCCAAGTGTCATCTCTTCAGACAGTTGAACAAACAAGCACAAGTGTACGCTTTAGAATAATTGAGACAGTCTTCCCAATTCTAGATATGCCTGTGAGTCTTGTTTAAGTGTCACTTTTGCAGATATTAAAAAAAGGAAATAGAACAGAAATAGAACAATTTTCCAAGAACATTCTTCTAATTCTAGATATAACTACGTGACTTGTTTAAGTGTTATTTTTGCCGATAATTAAAGTTAGAACAAGTCTTCAAAGATTTTTTTCTAATTCTAGAAGTACCTGGGTGGCTTGTCTAGTACGATTTCTGTAAATAAATCAAAAAGGAAGCAATAGAAAAATAGATCAGTGGGTTTCGAAAAAGAGAAGAAAGCAGATTGACTTTCTAATTTCATATATATCTGCGTGACTAGCTAAAGTGTAATTTCTGCAAATAATTGAAGAAGCAAACAGAAGAGAAACAGAACAACGGGTCTTCAAAGAATAGAAGAAAGTTAAAGAAGAAATAGTCTCTTCAGATTTTTAGATCTAGATATAGGTCCGTTTGCCCAAGTGTCATTTCTGCAGATAACTGAAATAGCAAATAAGAATAAATAGAAAAACAGATTCCTATAGAAAGAAAGAAGTTGTTGAAAAAAATAATTTTTCCAGTCTTTCTAATTCTAGATATATCTTCGTGATCTGTCCAAGTGTCATCTCTTCAGACAGTTGAACAAACAAGCACAAGTGTACGTTTTAAAATAATTGAGACAGTCTTTCCAATTCTAGATATGCCTGTGAGTCTTGTTTAAGTGTCACTTTTGCAGATATTAAAAAAAGGAAATAGAACAGAAATAGAACAATTTTCCAAGAACATTCTTCTAATTCTAGATATAACTACGTGACTTGTTTAAGTGTTATTTTTGCCGATAATTAAAGTTAGAACAAGTCTTCAAAGATTTTTTTCTAATTCTAGAAGTACCTGGGTGGCTTGTCTAGTACGATTTCTGTAAATAATTTAAAAAGGAAGCAATAGAAAAATAGATCAGTGGGTTTCGAAAAAGAGAAGAAAGCAGATTGACTTTCTAATTTTATATATATCTGCGTGACTAGCCAAAGTGTAATTTCTGCAAATAATTGAAGAAGCAAACAGAAGAGAAACAGAACAACGGGTCTTCAAAGAATAGAAGAAAGTTAAAGAAGAAATAGTCTCTTCAGATTTTTAGATCTAGATATAGGTCCGTTTGCCCAAGTGTTATTTCTGCAGATAACTGAAATAGCAAATAAGAATAAATAGAACAGCAGATTCCTATAGAAAGAAAGAAGTTGTTGAAAAAAATAGTTTTTCCAGTCTTTCTAATTCTAGATATATCTTCGTGATCCGTCCAAGTGTCATCTCTTCAGACAGTTGAACAAACAAGCACAAGTGTATGCTTTAAAATAATTGAGACAGTTTTCCCAATTCTAGATATACCTGTGAGACTTGTTTAAGTGTCACTTTTACAGATAGTTAAAGAAGGAAATAGAACAGAAATAGAACAATTTTCCAAGAACATTCTTCTAATTCTAGATGTAACTACGTGACTTGTTTAAGTGTTATTTCTGCAGATAATTAAAGTTAGAACAAGTCTTCAAAGATTTTTTTTCTAATTCTAGAAGTTCCTGGGTGGCTTGTCTAGTACGATTTCTGTAAATAAATCAAAAAGGAAGCAATAGAAAAATAGATCAGTGGGTTTCGAAAAAGAGAAGAAAGCAGATTGACTTTCTAATTTCATATATATCTGCGTGACTAGCTAAAGTGTAATTTCTGCAAATAATTGAAGAAGCAAACAGAAGAGAAACAGAACAACGGGTCTTCAAAGAATAGAAGAAAGTTAAAGAAGAAATAGTCTCTTCAGATTTTTAGATCTAGATATAGGTCCGTTTGCCCAAGTGTCATTTCTGCAGATAACTGAAATAGCAAATAAGAATAAATAGAACAACAGATTCCTATAGAAAGAAGGAAGTTGTTGAAAAAAATAGTTTTTCCAGTCTTTCTAATTCTAGATATATCTCCGTGATCTTTCCAAGTGTCATCTCTTCAGACAGTTGAACAAACAAGCACAAGTGTACGCTTTAGAATAATTGAGACAGTCTTCCCAATTCTAGATATGCCTGTGAGTCTTGTTTAAGTGTCACTTTTGCAGATATTAAAAAAAGGAAATAGAACAGAAATAGAACAATTTTCCAAGAACATTCTTCTAATTCTAGATATAACTACGTGACTTGTTTAAGTGTTATTTTTGCCGATAATTAAAGTTAGAACAAGTCTTCAAAGATTTTTTTCTAATTCTAGAAGTACCTGGGTGGCTTGTCTAGTGCTATTTCTGTAAATAATTCAAAAAGGAAGCAATAGAAAAATAGATCAGTGGGTTTCGAAAAAGAGAAGAAAGCAGATTGACCTTCTAATTTCATATATATCTGCGTGACTAGCTAAAGTGTAATTTCTGCAAATAATTGAAGGAGCAAACAGAAGAGAAACAGAACAACGGGTCTTCAAAGAATAGAAGAAAGTTAAAGAAGAAATAGTCTCTTCAGATTTTTAGATCTAGATATAGGTCCGTTTGCCCAAGTGTTATTTCTGCAGATAACTGAAATAGCCAATAAGAATAAATAGAACAGCAGATTCCTATAGAAAGAAAGAAGTTGTTGAAAAAAATAGTTTTTCCAGTCTTTCTAATTCTAGATATATCTTTGTGATCTGTCCAAGTGTCATCTCTTCAGACAGTTGAACAAACAAGCACAAGTGTACGTTTTAAAATAATTGAGACAGTCTTTCCAATTCTAGATATGCCTGTGAGTCTTGTTTAAGTGTCACTTTTGCAGATATTAAAAAAAGGAAATAGAACAGAAATAGAACAATTTTCTAAGAACATTCTTCTAATTCTAGATATAACTACGTGACTTGTTTAAGTGTTATTTTTGCCGATAATTAAAGTTAGAACAAGTCTTCAAAGATTTTTTTCTAATTCTAGAAGTACCTGGGTGGCTTGTCTAGTACGATTTCTGTAAATAATTTAAAAAGGAAGCAATAGAAAAATAGATCAGTGGGTTTCGAAAAAGAGAAGAAAGCAGATTGACTTTCTAATTTCATATATATCTGCGTGACTAGCTAAAGTGTAATTTCTGCAAATAATTGAAGGAGCAAACAGAAGAGAAACAGAACAACGGGTGGGTCTTCAAAGAATAGAAGAAAGTTAAAGAAGAAATAGTCTCTTCAGATTTTTAGATCTAGATATAGGTCCGTTTGCCCAAGTGTTATTTCTGCAGATAACTGAAATAGCAAATAAGAATAAATAGAACAGCAGATTCCTATAGAAAGAAAGAAGTTGTTGAAAAAAATAGTTTTTCCAGTCTTTCTAATTCTAGATATATCTTCGTGATCCGTCCAAGTGTCATCTCTTCAGACAGTTGAACAAACAAGCACAAGTGTATGCTTTAAAATAATTGAGACAGTTTTCCCAATTCTAGATATACCTGTGAGACTTGTTTAAGTGTCACTTTTACAGATAGTTAAAGAAGGAAATAGAACAGAAATAGAACAATTTTCCAAGAACATTCTTCTAATTCTAGATGTAACTACGTGACTTGTTTAAGTGTTATTTCTGCAGATAATTAAAGTTAGAACAAGTCTTCAAAGATTTTTTTTCTAATTCTAGAAGTTCCTGGGTGGCTTGTCTAGTACGATTTCTGTAAATAAATCAAAAAGGAAGCAATAGAAAAATAGATCAGTGGGTTTCGAAAAAGAGAAGAAAGCAGATTGACTTTCTAATTTCATATATATCTGCGTGACTAGCTAAAGTGTAATTTCTGCAAATAATTGAAGAAGCAAACAGAAGAGAAACAGAACAACGGGCCTTCAAAGAATAGAAGAAAGTTAAAGAAGAAATAGTTTCTTCAGAATTTTTGGATCTAGATAAGGGTCCGTTTGCCCAAGTGTCATTTCTGCAGATAACTGAAATAGTAAATAAGACTAAATAGAACAACAGATTCCTATAGATAGAAGGAAGTTGTTGAAAAAAATAGTTTTTCTAGTCTTTCTAATTCTAGATATATCTTCGTGATCTGTCCAAGTGTCATCTCTTCAGACAGTTGAACAAACAAGCACAAGTGTACGCTTTAAAATAATTGAGACAGTTTTCCCAATTCTAGATATGCCTGTGAGTCCTGTTTAAGTGTCACTTTTGCAGATATTAAAAAAAGGAAATAGAACTGAAATAGAACAATTTTCCAAGAACATTCTTCTAATTCTAGATATAACTACGTGACTTGTTTAAGTGTTATTTCTGTCGATAATTAAAGTTAGAACAAGTCTTCAAAGATTTTTTTTCTAATTCTAGAAGTACCTGGGTGGCTTGTCTAGTACGATTTCTGTAAATAATTCAAAAAGGAAGCAATAGAAAAATAGATCAGTGGGTTTCGAAAAAGAGAAGAAAGCAGATTGACTTTCTAATTTCATATATATCTGCGTGACTAGCTAAAGTGTAATTTCTGCAAATAATTGAAGGAGCAAACAGAAGAGAAACAGAACAACGGGTGGGTCTTCAAAGAATAGAAGAAAGTTAAAGAAGAAATAGTCTCTTCAGATTTTTAGATCTAGATATAGGTCCGTTTGCCCAAGTGTTATTTCTGCAGATAACTGAAATAGCAAATAAGAATAAATAGAACAGCAGATTCCTATAGAAAGAAAGAAGTTGTTGAAAAAAATAGTTTTTCCAGTCTTTCTAATTCTAGATATATTTTCGTGATCCGTCCAAGTGTCATCTCTTCAGACAGTTGAACAAACAAGCACAAGTGTATGCTTTAAAATAATTGAGACAGTTTTCCCAATTCTAGATATACCTGTGAGACTTGTTTAAGTGTCACTTTTACAGATAGTTAAAGAAGGAAATAGAACAGAAATAGAACAATTTTCCAAGAACATTCTTCTAATTCTAGATGTAACTACGTGACTTGTTTAAGTGTTATTTCTGCAGATAATTAAAGTTAGAACAAGTCTTCAAAGATTTTTTTTCTAATTCTAGAAGTTCCTGGGTGGCTTGTCTAGTACGATTTCTGTAAATAAATCAAAAAGGAAGCAATAGAAAAATAGATCAGTGGGTTTCGAAAAAGAGAAGAAAGCAGATTGACTTTCTAATTTCATATATATCTGCGTGACTAGCTAAAGTGTAATTTCTGCAAATAATTGAAGAAGCAAACAGAAGAGAAACAGAACAACGGGTCTTCAAAGAATAGAAGAAAGTTAAAGAAGAAATAGTCTCTTCAGATTTTTAGATCTAGATATAGGTCCGTTTGCCCAAGTGTCATTTCTGCAGATAACTGAAATAGCAAATAAGAATAAATAGAAAAACAGATTCCTATAGAAAGAAAGAAGTTGTTGAAAAAAATAATTTTTCCAGTCTTTCTAATTCTAGATATATCTTCGTGATCTGTCCAAGTGTCATCTCTTCAGACAGTTGAACAAACAAGCACAAGTGTACGTTTTAAAATAATTGAGACAGTCTTCCCAATTCTAGATATGCCTGTGAGTCTTGTTTAAGTGTCACTTTTGCAGATATTAAAAAAAGGAAATAGAACAGAAATAGAACAATTTTCCAAGTACATTCTTCTAATTCTAGATATAACTACGTGACTTGTTTAAGTGTTATTTCCGCAGATAATTAAAGTTAGAACAAGTCTTCAAAGATTTTTTTTCTAATTCTAGAAGTACCTGGGTGGCTTGTCTAGTACGATTTCTGTAAATAATTCAAAAAGGAAGCAATAGAAAAATAGATCAGTGGGTTTCGAAAAAGAGAAGAAAGCAAATTGACTTTCTAATTTCATATATATCTGCGTGACTAGCCAAAATGTAATTTCGGCAAATAATTGAAGAAGCAAACAGAAGAGAAACAGAACAACGGGTCTTCAAAGAATAGAAGAAAGTTAAAGAAGAAATAGTCTCTTCAGATTTTTAGATCTAGATATAGGTCCGTTTGCCCAAGTGTCATTTCTGCAGATAACTGAAATAGCAAATAAGAATAAATAGAACAACAGACTCTTATAGAAAGAAGGAAGTTGTTGAAAAAAATAGTTTTTCCAGTCTTTCTAATTCTAGATATATCTTCGTGATCTGTCCAAGTGTCATCTCTTCAGATAGTTGAACAAACAAACAGAAGTGAACGTTTGAAAATAATTGAGACAGTTTTCCCAATTTTAGATATACCTGTGAGACTTGTTTAAGTGTCACTTTTTCAGATAGTTAAAGAAAGAAATAGAACAGAAATAGAACAATTTTCCAAGAACATTCCTCTAATTCTAGATATACCTGTGTGACTTGTATAAGTGTTATTTCTGCAGATAATTAAAGTTAGAACAAGTCTTCAAAGATTTTTTTTCTAATTCTAGAAGTACCTGGGTGGCTTGTCTAGTGCTATTTCTGTAAATAATTCAAAAAGGAAGCAATAGAAAAATAGATCAGTGGGTTTCGAAAAAGAGAAGAAAGCAGATTGACCTTCTAATTTCATATATATCTGCGTGACTAGCTAAAGTGTAATTTCTGCAAATAATTGAAGGAGCAAACAGAAGAGAAACAGAACAACGGGTCTTCAAAGAATAGAAGAAAGTTAAAGAAGAAATAGTCTCTTCAGATTTTTAGATCTAGATATAGGTCCGTTTGCCCAAGTGTTATTTCTGCAGATAACTGAAATAGCAAATAAGAATAAATAGAACAGCAGATTCCTATAGAAAGAAAGAAGTTGTTGAAAAAAATAGTTTTTCCAGTCTTTCTAATTCTAGATATATCTTCGTGATCTGTCCAAGTGTCATCTCTTCAGACAGTTGAACAAACAAGCACAAGTGTACGTTTTAAAATAATTGAGACAGTCTTCCCAATTTTAGATATGCCTGTGAGTCTTGTTAAAGTGTCACTTTTGCAGATATTAAAAAAGGAAATAGAACAGAAATAGAACAATTTTCCAAGAACATTCCTCTAATTCTAGATATACCTGTGTGACTTGTATAAGTGTTATTTCTGCAGATAATTAAAGTTAGAACAAGTCTTCAAAAATTTTTTTTCTAATTCTAGAAGTACCTGGGTGGCTTGTCTAGTGCTATTTCTGTAAATAATTCAAAAAGGAAGCAATAGAAAAATAGATCAGTGGGTTTCGAAAAAGAGAAGAAAGCAGATTGACCTTCTAATTTCATATATATCTGCGTGACTAGCTAAAGTGTAATTTCTGCAAATAATTGAAGGAGCAAACAGAAGAGAAACAGAACAACGGGTCTTCAAAGAATAGAAGAAAGTTAAAGAAGAAATAGTCTCTTCAGATTTTTAGATCTAGATATAGGTCCGTTTGTCCAAGTGTTATTTCTGCAGATAACTGAAATAGCAAATAAGAATAAATAGAACAGCAGATTCCTATAGAAAGAAAGAAGTTGTTGAAAAAAATAGTTTTTCCAGTCTTTCTAATTCTAGATATATCTTCGTGATCTGTCCAAGTGTCATCTCTTCAGATAGTTGAACAAACAAACAGAAGTGAACGTTTGAAAATAATTGAGACAGTTTTCCCAATTTTAGATATACCTGTGAGACTTGTTTAAGTGTCACTTTTTCAGATAGTTAAAGAAAGAAATAGAACAGAAATAGAACAATTTTCCAAGAACATTCCTCTAATTCTAGATATACCTGTGTGACTTGTATAAGTGTTATTTCTGCAGATAATTAAAGTTAGAACAAGTCTTCAAAGATTTTTTTTCTAATTCTAGAAGTACCTGGGTGGCTTGTCTAGTGCTATTTCTGTAAATAATTCAAAAAGGAAGCAATAGAAAAATAGATCAGTGGATTTCGAAAAAGAGAAGAAAGCAGATTGACCTTCTAATTTCATATATATCTGCGTGACTAGCTAAAGTGTAATTTCTGCAAATAATTGAAGGAGCAAACAGAAGAGAAACAGAACAACGGGTCTTCAAAGAATAGAAGAAAGTTAAAGAAGAAATAGTCTCTTCAGATTTTTAGATCTAGATATAGGTCCGTTTGCCCAAGTGTCATTTCTGCAGATAACTGAAATAGCAAATAAGAATAAATAGAACAACAGACTCTTATAGAAAGAAGGAAGTTGTTGAAAAAAATAGTTTTTCCAGTCTTTCTAATTCTAGATATATCTTCGTGATCTGTCCAAGTGTCATCTCTTCAGATAGTTGAACAAACAAACAGAAGTGAACGTTTGAAAATAATTGAGACAGTTTTCCCAATTTTAGATATACCTGTGAGACTTGTTTAAGTGTCACTTTTTCAGATAGTTAAAGAAAGAAATAGAACAGAAATAGAACAATTTTCCAAGAACATTCCTCTAATTCTAGATATACCTGTGTGACTTGTATAAGTGTTATTTCTGCAGATAATTAAAGTTAGAACAAGTCTTCAAAGATTTTTTTTCTAATTCTAGAAGTACCTGGGTGGCTTGTCTAGTGCTATTTCTGTAAATAATTCAAAAAGGAAGCAATAGAAAAATAGATCAGTGGGTTTCGAAAAAGAGAAGAAAGCAGATTGACCTTCTAATTTCATATATATCTGCGTGACTAGCTAAAGTGTAATTTCTGCAAATAATTGAAGGAGCAAACAGAAGAGAAACAGAACAACGGGTCTTCAAAGAATAGAAGAAAGTTAAAGAAGAAATAGTCTCTTCAGATTTTTAGATCTAGATATAGGTCCGTTTGCCCAAGTGTCATTTCTGCAGATAACTGAAATAGCAAATAAGAATAAATAGAACAACAGACTCTTATAGAAAGAAGGAAGTTGTTGAAAAAAATAGTTTTTCCAGTCTTTCTAATTCTAGATATATCTTCGTGATCTGTCCAAGTGTCATCTCTTCAGACAGTTGAACAAACAAGCACAAGTGTACGTTTTAAAATAATTGAGACAGTCTTCCCAATTTTAGATATGCCTGTGAGTCTTGTTTAAGTGTCACTTTTGCAGATATTAAAAAAGGAAATAGAACAGAAATAGAACAATTTTCCAAGAACATTCTTCTAATTCTAGATATAACTACGTGACTTGTTTAAGTGTTATTTCTGCCGATAATTAAAGTTAGAACAAGTCTTCAAAGATTTTTTTTCTAATTCTAGAAGTACCTGGGTGGCTTGTCTAGTACGATCTCTGTAAATAATTCAAAAAGCAAATAAAAGAAAAATAGGACAATAGGATTCCTAAAGAAAGAAGAAAGTTGTAGAAGAAAATAGTTTTTCCAGTCTCTCTAATTCTAGATATATCTCCGTGATCTGTCCAAGTGTCATCTGTTCAGACAGTTGAACAAACAAGCACAAGTGTACGCTTTAAAATAATTGAGACAGTTTTCCCAATTCTAGATATACTTGTGAGACTTGTTTAAGTGTCACTTTTTCAGATAGTTAAAGAAGGAAATAGAACAGAAATAGAACAATTTTCCAAGAACATTTCTCTAACTCTAGATATACCTGTGTGACTTGTATAAGTGTTATTTCTGCAGATAATTAAAGTTAGAACAAGTCTTCAAAGATTTTTTGTCTAATTCTAGAAGTACCTGGGTGGCTTGTCTAGTACGATTTCTGTAAATAATTCAAAAAGGAAGCAATAGAAAAATGGATCAGTGGGTTTCGAAAAAGAGAAGGAAGCAGATTGATTTTCTAATTTCATATATATCTGCGTGACTAGCCAAAGTGTAATTTCTGCAAATAATTGAAGAAGCAAACAGAAGAGAAACAGAACAACGAGTCTTCAAAGAATAGAAGAAAGTTAAAGAAGAAATAGTCTCTTCAGATTTTAGATCTAAATATAGGTCCGTCTGCCCAAGTGTTATTTCTGCAGATAACTGAAATAGCAAATAAGAATAAATAGAACAACAGATTCCTATAGAAAGAAGGAAGTTGTTGAAAAAAATAGTTTTTCCAGTCTTTCTAATTCTAGATATATCTTCGTGATCTATCCAAGTGTCATCTCTTCAGACAGTTGAACAAACAAGCACAAGTGTACGCTTTAAAATAATTGAGACAGTTTTCCCAATTCTAGATATACCTGTGAGACTTGTTTAAGTGTCACTTTTTCAGATAGTTAAAGAAGGAAATAGAACAGAAATAGAACAATTTTCGAAGAACATTCCTCTAATTCTAGATATACCTGTGTGACTTGTATAAGTGTTATTTCTGCAGATAATTAAAGTTAGAACAAGTCTTCAAAGATTTTCTTTCTAATTCTAGAAGTACCTGAGTGACTTGTCTAGTGCCATTTCTGTAAATAATTCAAAAAGGAAGCAATGGAAAAATAAATCAGTGGGTTTCAAAAAAGAGAAGAAAGCAAATTGATTTTCTAATTTCATATATATCTGCGTGACTAGCCAAAGTGTAATTTCTGCAAATAATTGAAGAAGCAAAGAGAAGAGAAACAGAACAACGAGTCTTCAAAGAATAGAAGAAAGTTAAAGAAGAAATAGTCTCTTCAGATTTTAGATCTAAATATAGGTCCGTCTGCCCAAGTGTTATTTCTGCAGATAACTGAAATAGCAAATAAGAATAAATAGAACAACAGATTCCTATAGAAAGAAGGAAGTTGTTGAAAAAAATAGTTTTTCCAGTCTTTCTAATTCTAGATATATCTTCGTGATCTATCCAAGTGTCATCTCTTCAGACAGTTGAACAAACAAGCACAAGTGTACGCTTTAAAATAATTGAGACAGTTTTCCCAATTCTAGATATACCTGTGAGACTTGTTTAAGTGTCACTTTTTCAGATAGTTGAAGAAGGAAATAGAACAGAAATAGAACAATTTTCGAAGAACATTCCTCTAATTCTAGATATACCTGTGTGACTTGTATAAGTGTTATTTCTGCAGATAATTAAAGTTAGAACAAGTCTTCAAAGATTTTCTTTCTAATTCTAGAAGTACCTGAGTGACTTGTCTAGTGCCATTTCTGTAAATAATTCAAAAAGGAAGCAATGGAAAAATAAATCAGTGGGTTTCAAAAAAGAGAAGAAAGCAAATTGATTTTCTAATTTCATATATATCTGCGTGACTAGCCAAAGTGTAATTTCTGCAAATAATTGAAGAAGCATACAGAAGAGAAACAGAACAACGGGTCTTCAAAGAATAGAAGAAAGTTAAAGAAGAAATAGTCTCCTCAGATTTTTAGATCTAAATATAGGTCGGTCTGCCCAAGTGTTATTTCTGCAGATAACTGAAATAGCAAATATGAATAAATAGAACAACTGATTCCTATAGAAAGAAGGAAGTTGTTGAAGAAAATAATTTTTCCAGTCTTTCTAATTCTAGATATCTCTTCGTAATCTCTCTAAATGGCATTTCCTCAGATAGGTGAACAAACAAACAAAAGTGTAGATCTTCAAATAATTGAGACAGTCTTTTCAATTCTAGATATACCTGTGAGACTTGTTCAAGAGTCACTTTTGCAGACAGTTTAAGAAGAAAAGAGAACAGAAATAGAACAATCTTTCAAAATCTTTCTCTCTAAATCTAGATATAACTACGTGACTTGTTTCAGTTTTATTTCTGCAGATAATTAAAGATAGAACAAGTCTTCCAAGAATAGTTTTGATAATTCTAGATGTTGCTGGGTGGCATGTTTAGTACCGTTTCTGCAGATAATTCAAAAAGGAAGGAGAAAAAAATAGATCAGTGAGTTTTGAAAAAGAGAAGAAAACAAGTCGATTTTCTAATTTTATATATACCTGCGTGAGTAGCCTAAGTGCATTTTTTGCAAATAATTGAAGAAGCAAAAAAAAGAGAAACAGAACAACGGGTTTTTAAAGAAAGATGAAAGTTCAGATTTTTATATCTAGATAGAGGTCTGTCTGCTCAAGTGCCATTTCTGCAGGTAACTGAAAAAGCAAATAAAAGAAAAATAAAACAACAGAAGGAAGGAAGTTATAGAAGAAGATAATTTTCTAGTCTATTTAATTCTAGATATATCTTTGTGATCTATTCAAGTGTTATTTCTTCAAGTAGCTGAACAAACAAATTTTAGATGTATCTGGGTGGCTTGTCTGGTATCATTTTTGCAGATAATTCAAAAAGGAAGCAGTAGAAAAATAGTCTAAGTGTCACTTCAGCAGATAGAAAAGGTCTTCAAACAAAGAAAAAAATTAGCAATCTTCTTAATTCTAGATGCACCTTTTTGATATGCTTAAGTGTTATTTCTGCAGGTAATTGAAGAAGGATGCAGGAAAAATATAACAATTGATCTTTAACGATATAAAGTAGTCTTCTTAATTTTGCATACACTTGCAAATTATTGAAGTGCTATGACGAAAGAAATTCAATTATTAATGAAAATGGAGCAATTTTTTTTCAATAAAACTTATTAGATTGATGACTTAAAATCCAAATTTGGACAACTTTCTCTTTAGCATAATCTATAACTGCTTGACAGGCTACAATTTTTTTTTAAATTCAATGACTTTTGATGCATTATAATTAGAAAACTGGTTGGCGATTACGTAATCAAAATCGTGGTTTTACTTGCTGGAAATTATGTGGGGGAAGACTTTTTAGATAAATTGACGTAAATCATCCGAATCAATAAATCAAATAACAATAAATTTTAATTGTAGCCACGATGATTCTGAAAAACCCGTTTTGTTGTTTATAAAAATAACTTTAGTTCAAGGTTCAGGGGAGTGCCTGTGCAATATTGCATTCTTGGAAAGAAACAATTAAAAAAACCCACAAAGAAATTATTGGATAATTATTCCAAAATTGAAACAATTTTTTTTTGACTCACCACAAGTTTTGAGAGGGCAAACTCAATTTCTTCTCGGCCAATAGTTGATAGACATCGTTGTAGGTCCATTTTCCACTAAAATGGCATTCGATTTTCTTCTTGGTTTTCTCAATGTTGAACTTGTTGTACATCAAGACTTGTTCCAGGAAATTATCGACTGAAATTTCAAAAATTAGTTATTTTCACCCCAAATTAATTTTTAATATACTTTGAAATTTTTGTGGTAGATGAGGTTGTTTCTTTAACCATTCTTGAAGAATTTCCACATCTTTCTTGATTGAATCTTCGTTACTGTTAAAAGTTTTTTGAATGCTAGCACGTTCTTTGGAATTACAAGGAAACAACTCCATAGTTGTTGATTCGATTCTATACTTCAAGCAACTGAAGCCACTGACGAGTTTGCAAATGCGAGGTCAACAAATTTCAATTGAGCTCGGGGAGATGAACTTGAATTTTTACCGAAAATCAAGAAATTTTATTCAAAATTTATTATATTCAAAATTAACACACAAATTGGAACTCTAAATAGAAAAAAAGCGAAATAGTGATAGTAACAAAATGTTAAAAAAATTTGGGAAATTATTATAATTTTTATAGTGTAATATACTAAATATAAGTTTTTGTTGCTAGAGTAATAATTTGGAACAAAAAATTTAAAATTATTATAGCGACATCTATCTTCAATTAGCGGTAAGTGGCGCCACGTTTTCTCTAAACAATTCAACTAAAGATAGTTTAGTGCTCAATTGGTAAGTGTAAAGCTCTAACAATAGTTTTTCATATTTATTTGTTGCCTAAATTGCAACTAAATAGAAGTAAAAAGTTAATTTTGACGAAGCATCGCCTGGACATCTACCGCAAATTTTCGAAAACATTGCTTAATTTATTAGCTCAACGTAGGGTGGCGCTGCAAATGGTTTGAAATTTAAAAGTAATCTGTTTCGAATAAATTCTCCAACTCATAAAGTTTATAGCTCCAGGCTAAACCATGTGCTTACTATGTTGAAAAATTAGTAAACAAATTAGTTTTTCATAAATAATATTAAATTGATTAAAGAGCTAAACCTATTTTTTTCAAAGTCAACAACAATAACCAGTTATTCTACGCTTTCATCGGGGACTTCCTAATACGTCAAATTCACAGAACAAATAGTAAAAAAACCCTGAAATAATTCCACATAATTTCTTCGTCGCAGTTAAAAAAAAAGTTTTTTTTTAAATTAGTGAAGAAGTAAAGTTTAGAGTGACAATTTCTTCGTAATAATTTGCGTCAAATCGGAGGACAAGTTCAAGTGGCTAAATTTACATGAAACTTTTTTTATTACTTTATTCTTAAATTTTTATTAAACAAGTTTAAACGACGACTAGAGTATTAAATTCTAGACGGTTCTGTATCATCCACAGAATAATTAAATTGTTTTTGAGAACTGAGATAGTAGCAATTAAAAATCGGGCCCGTGTCTTGTACCCAAGACAATAAAATGCAGTCTTCAACAAAATCTGATTTATTTTCGAAAATTTGCATATGACAACAAATTCAAATTCTTGACCGTCCTGTAGCAACCACAAAATAATTAAAATATTTTTGCGAAGTGAGAAAATTGCATTAAAAAATCGGGTTCGTGTCTTGTTCTACCCAAAAAAGCAAAATGCAGTCTCCAACAAAATTTGACTTGTTTTCGAAAATTTTGCTTACGTGAATAAATTCTAATTTACACTGTCCTGTAGTAATCACAGAATAATTAAAATATTTTTGAAAGGTGAGAAAATTGCATTGAAATACCGGGTTCGTGTCCTGTTCTACCCAAAAAAATAAAATGCAGTCTCCGACCAAATTCGACTTGTTTTCAAAAATTTGGCTTTTGTCAATAAATTTAAATTCAAGACTGTCCTATAGCAACCACTGAATAATAAAAACATTTTGAGAAATAAGAAAATTGCATCAAAAAATTGGGCTCGTGTTCTGTTCTACCCAAAAAAAATAAAATGCAGTTTCCGGCAAAATTCGACTTGTTTTCGAAAATTTTGCATACATCCATAAATTCAAATTTTAGAGTGTCCTGCAGCAGTCAGAATTTAATTTAAAAAATTTTGAGAAGTAAGAAAATTGCATTAAAAAATCGGGTTCGTGTCTTGTTCTACCCAAAAAATAAAATAAAATAAAAGGCAGTCTCCAACAAAATTCAACTTAATTTAAGAAATTTTGCTTACGCCAATAAATTGAAATTCTAGACAGTATTGTAGCAACCACAGTATAATTAAATTATTTTTGAGAAGTGAGAAAATTGCATTAAAATATCGGGTTCGTGTCTTATTCTACCCAAAAAAATAAAATGCAATCTCCGACAAAATTCGAGTTGTTTTCAAAAACTTGGCTTTTGTCAATAAGTTCAGATTGAAGGCTGTCCTGTAGCAATCACAGAATAATAAAGACTATTTGAGAAATAAGAAAATTGCATTAAAAAATCGGGTTCGTGTCTTATACCATCCAAAAAAATAAAATGCAGTCTCCGACACAATATGATTTATTTACGAATATTTGGCCTACGTCAATAAATTTAAATTCTAGACTGTCCTGTAGTAACCACAGATTATGAAAGTATTTTTGAGAAGTGAGAAAATTAAATTAAAAAATCGGGTTTGTGTCTTATTCTACCAAAAAAAATAAAATGCAGTCTCCGATAAAATTCGACTTGTTTTCAAAAATTTGGCTTTCATCAATAAGTTCAAATTCAAGGCTGTCCTGTAGCAATCACAGAATAATAAAAGCTTTTTGAAAAATAAGATAATTGCATTAAAAAATCGGGTTCGTGTCTTATACCATCCAAAAAAATAAAATGCAGTCTCCGACACAATATGATTTATTTACGAATATTTGGCCTACGTCAATAAATTTAAATTCTAGACTGTCCTGTAGCAACCAGAGATTATGAAAGTACTTTTGAGAAGTGAGAAAATTAAATTAAAAAATCGGGTTCGTGTCTTATTCTACCAAAAAAAAATAAAATGCAGTCTCCGACAAAATTCGAGTTGTTTTCAAAAATTTGGCTTTCATCAATAAGTTCAAATTCAAGGCTGTCCTGTAGCAATCACAGAATAATAAAAGCTTTTTGAAAAATAAGAAAATTGCATTAAAAAATCGGGTTCGTGTCTTATACCATCCAAAAAAATAAAATGCAGTCTCCGACACAATATGATTTATTTACGAATATTTGGCCTACGTCAATAAATTTAAATTCTAGACTGTCCTGTAGCAACCAGAGATTATGAAAGTACTTTTGAGAAGTGAGAAAATTAAATTAAAAAATCGGGTTTGTGTCTTATTCTACCAAAAAAAATAAAATGCAGTCTCCGATAAAATTCGACTTGTTTTCAAAAATTTGGCTTTCATCAATAAGTTCAAATTCAAGGCTGTCCTGTAGCAATCACAGAATAATAAAAGCTTTTTGAAAAATAAGATAATTGCATTAAAAAATCGGGTTCGTGTCTTATACCATCCAAAAAAATAAAATGCAGTCTCCGACACAATATGATTTATTTACGAATATTTGGCCTACGTCAATAAATTTAAATTCTAGACTGTCCTGTAGCAACCAGAGATTATGAAAGTACTTTTGAGAAGTGAGAAAATTAAATTAAAAAATCGGGTTCGTGTCTTATTCTACCAAAAAAAAATAAAATGCAGTCTCCGACAAAATTCGAGTTGTTTTCAAAAATTTGGCTTTCATCAATAAGTTCAAATTCAAGGCTGTCCTGTAGCAATCACAGAATAATAAAAGCTTTTTGAAAAATAAGAAAATTGCATTAAAAAATCGGGTTCGTGTCTTATTCCATCAAAAAAAAAAATAAAATGCAGTCTCCGACACAATATGATTTATTTACGAATATTTGGCCTACGTCAATAAATTTAAATTCTAGACTGTCCTGTAGCAACCAGAGATTATGAAAGTACTTTTGAGAAGTGAGAAAATTAAATTAAAAAATCGGGTTCGTGTCTTATTCTACCAAAAAAAATAAAATGCAGTCTCCGATAAAATTCGACTTGTTTTCAAAAATTTGGCTTTCATCAATAAGTTCAAATTCAAGGCTGTCCTGTAGCAATCACAGAATAATAAAAGCTTTTTGAAAAATAAGAAAATTGCATTAAAAAATCGGGTTCGTGTCTTATTCCATCAAAAAAAAAAAATAAAATGCAGTCTCCGACACAATATGATTTATTTACGAATATTTGGCCTACGTCAATAAATTTAAATTCTAGACTGTCCTGTAGCAACCAGAGATTATGAAAGTACTTTTGAGAAGTGAGAAAATTAAATTAAAAAATCGGGTTCGTGTCTTATTCTACCAAAAAAAATAAAATGCAGTCTCCGATAAAATTCGACTTGTTTTCAAAAATTTGGCTTTCATCAATAAGTTCAAATTCAAGGCTGTCCTGTAGCAATCACAGAATAATAAAAACTTTTTGAGAAATAAGAAATTTGCATTAAAAAATCGGGTTCGTGTCTTATTCTATCAAAAAAAAAATGCAGTCTCCGACACAATATGATTTATTTACGAATATTTGGCCTACGTCAATAAATTTAAATACTAGACTGTCTTGTAGCAACCACAGATTATGAAAGCATTTTTGAGAAGTGAGAAAATTAAATTAAAAAATCGAGTTTGTGTCTTATTCTACCCAAAAAAGTAAAATGCAGTCTCCAACAAAATTTGACTTATTTTCAAAAATTTTTGTTATTTCAATAAATGCAAATTCTACACTGTCCTGCAGTAACTACAAAATAATTAAATTATTTTTGAGAAGTGAGAAAATTGCATTAAAAATTCGGGTCTGTGTCTTGTTCTACTCAAAAAAATAAAATGTTGTCTCCAACAAAATTTGACTTGTTTTTGAAAATTTTGCATGCATCAATAAATTCAAATTCTAGAGTGTCCTGTAGCAGCCACAGAATAATTTAATTATTTTTGAAAAGAGAGAAAATTGCATTGAGATATCGGGTTCGTGTCTTGTTCTACCCAAAAGAATTAAATGCAGTCTCCGACAAAATTCGACTTGTTTTCAAAAATTTGGCTTTTGTCAATAAATTCAAAATTAAGGTTGTCCTGTAGTAATCACAGAATAATAAAAACTTTTTGAGAAACATAAAAATTGCATTAAGAAATCGTGTTGGTGTCTTGTTCGACCCAAAAACAAAAAAAAATGCAGTTTCCGACAAAATTCGACTTATTTTCAAAAATTTTGCATGCATCTATAAATTCAAATTTTAGAGTGTCCTGTAGCAGTCACAATATAATTAAAAAAAATTTGAGAAGTAAGAAAATTGCATTAAAGAATCGGGTTCGTGTCTTGTTTTACTCAAAAAAATGAAATAAAATAAAAGGCAGTCTCCGACAAAATTCGACTTGTTTTTGAAAATTGTGCATACATCAATAAATTCAAATTCTAAAGTGTTCTGTAACAACCACAGAATAATTAAAGAAAATTGAGAAGTGAAAAAATTGCATTACAAAATCGAGTTCGTGTCTGTTCTACCAAAAATAAAAAAAAAATGCAGTCTCCAACAATATTCAACTTATTTTCAAAAATTTTGCTTACGCCAATAAATTGAAATTCTAGACAATATTGTAGCAACCGCAGAATAATTAAATTATTTTTGAGAAGTGAGAAAATTGCATTGAAATATTGGGTTCGTGTCTTATTCTACCGAAAAAAATAAAATGCAGTCTCCAACAAAATTTGACTTGTTTTCGAAAATTTTGCATACATCAATAAATTCAAATTTTGGAGTGTCTTGTAGCAGTCACAGAATAATTAAACATTTTTTGAGAAGTAAGAAAATTGCATTAAAAAATCGGGTTCGTGTCTTGTCCTATTAAAAAAGAAAAATGCAGTCTCCAACAAATTTTGACTTGTTTTCGAAAATTTTGCATACATCAAAAAATTCAAATTCTAGAGTGTCCTGTAGCAGCCACAGAATAATTTAATTATTTTTGGGAAGTGAGAAAATTGTATTAATAATTGGGTTCGTGTCTTGTTCTACCCAAAAAAATAAAATGCAGTCTTTGACAAAATTCGACTTATTTTCGAAAAATATTGCTTACGCCAATAAATTGAAATTCTAGAATCTCCGGTAGTAACCACAGAATAATTAAATTATTCTTGAGAAGTGAGACAACTGGAATTAAAATTGGATTTTTGTCTAATGTTATGAGAATAGAGCAGTTTACAACAAAATTCCAATATTTCTATTAATATTGTTGATCCTTTAGTCTTTAATGATTACGACAACAACAATAAAAAAAACTCGTAAATGGGATCTTGTCATGAAGGTCAAATTCAAAGACACGTGCAAACGTTTTGAATTTGCAAATTATTGTAAACATTTTGTAAAAAGTTGTAAATAAATCCGTAAAGTGCAATTGAAATTTCAAAAAGTGGCGTAGAGATTTCCAAAACAATTCACAGTATTCCGAAAGTAACGATTAATCTTCTAGCAAGTATGGTAAAGAAGCTAACAAAAAGCTAAAAAATGTTAAAAAGAATAAGAAAATTGCTTAATGAATATTTTGGATTTTAAGAAAAAAATTTGGTCATAAAGAGAACTAAGAAAACATAGAAAATAAATTGGTAAAGGAAGAAGAACAAATGTAGGATTAACCGGCCTGGATATCAAGAATAAAAAAAATGAATTAAAGCTAAAGTATCAAAGATTAAAGAGAAGAATCAAGTGGTAGAGATTACAGCAAAAAGGTGCAGAAATAGGAAATAAGAAGTACGAAATCAATATGAAGAGTTTCAAAGATAAAATAAAACTAACTGAAAATTGAAAGAACTGAACATGAGACATTATATAGAGAAAATGATTTAATATAAAGGAAAGAAAAACAACTACAAAATAAGGAAAAGACCTAAAATAAAAATAAACTAGGTGAATAATAAAAAAGTTCCAGAAAAATTAAGAATAAATTAAAACAAAAATGATTTAAAAGGAAGTCTTAAATCAATCAAAAAAAAAATTATGTCAAAAAACCAGAAGCCTCCATAATTCCGTATGCGACTCAAAAAGAAAAAAAGGTGAAGAGTATGATTAAAAGAAAGATCTATTTGTGCTTTATGTGACTTAAAAGAGCATTTGACGGAGTAGAAGAAATACTGGAGGAGCAAATAATAGCAGAAAAATTAATTGAAGCACTAAAAATACTGTACAAAAAAAGAGGGAATTTTGTAAAAATTACAATAGAAATCCCAAATTTTTGAAACTAGCAAGAAAGTACCACAGGGTTGCATATTAAGCCCTCTACTGTTCTCACTAGTGCTAAACAAGAGAATTAAGCAAACAAAAGGAGATGTAAAAACTTCCGAAGTGGAAGATGGAAAGATAAGGAACATAAACATATGGTAATAGCTGCTGACAAAGATGAAAAAACCATTAATAAAACTGTGAAAGTGTACAATAACAGTTTAGAAACAATTAACGTAAAAATTAACAAATATAAGACAAATACCCTAATAGTAAGCAATAAATGGAAAAATCATTAAAGGCAAATATGAGAAATATAATTGAAAGAAATCAGTACCTTTATATACTTAGGTTCCGTAGTGTCACAGAACAAAAAACTACATAAGGACAAAAATAAAAAAACAATAACGAAAGAAAGAGTGTTTAGGGTGACCAAAGCAGACTAAAACTGAAATGTTTAAAAAGGAGCAACTTCAATTTTTATCTATGGCTCAGAAACGCGGTCACTAACTCAAAAGCAAAAAAACGAAGCACCGAAATTAGGTTCTTAAAAAATAGAAGAAATATCAAGAATAGGCGAAATAAAAAATGTTATCTATAGGGGAACCTTGAAATCTAAAATAATATAGCAGTTAATTGAAAAAAAATACAAAAGTGAAATTTTGGTTACAGTTTTGGACTGAAAATCTAACACTGTCGAAGTGAAATTTCAAAAAAATATATTTAGTTAATTACATTTCAAATTTCGCGCGTTTGGTACAACTTCTTGCCGCGAAACAAAGATAGCGCTGCTAGTAACAATTTAAAACAAGTGAATAAGCGTTGTAGCTGAGCAAAATGTAAGTTTTTTTCTAAATTAAGTAGATGCTATGCAATTAGTTTCGATAATAGTTTTCTATTGTTATTTAAAAGAGGCTGTGGCATAAAATTTCTGGGATCTTGAGCCCGTTAAAACTAAAAATTGTCGAAATTTTTTTTTAAAATCATTTGACATTTCCTAAATCCCGTGGCGCAAATTACGATAATTAATGAACTTTTTTAGACGTCTATTCTAATAATTGAATTTTTTAACAAACAAACAAACTTAAACAAGAATTAGTTTCTTAATTTTACCTATAACAAACTATAATAGTTTAAATTAATGGAAGATTAGTAATAATCGCGGGTAAAGTAACGCGTAGTTATAAAAAACTCCGGTAGGTGGCGCCGCCATTTCCTTCAAATTGTTTTTATTGTTCTGTCAAAATTTCGAGGTTACGTTACTCAAATTTTCCAAAATTAAAGTAAAACAATTCTAATTTCCAGCTAAAATAAAAAATGAATTTGCCCGAATCCGACAGCGAAGACGAATTGCCCCCCGGTTGGGAAGAACGTGTAACAGTTGACGGTAGCGTTTTTTACGCAAATCACTTAACTAAAGCCACTCAATGGACCCACCCACGTACCGGCAAAAAGAAACGAGTTTCAGGCGATTTACCTTTCGGTTGGGAACGTTGCATCGACAAAAACACAGGAAAAGTCATATACGTAGACCACGAAAACCGCCGAACAACTTACACCGATCCCCGATTAGCTTTTGCCGAAGAAGAAAAAGAACACGTTAACGATTATCGACAGAGATTCGACGCTGGTAGTACAGCGTTACAAGTTAATTTTTGTTGTTTTAAAAACTTTTTTTGAACCAATTGAATTGTAGGTGTTGCACGGTCGAGATTTGAACGGAAAAACCGCTTTAATTACCGGTGCTAATACCGGGATTGGTTTCGAAACAGCTAAGTCTTTAGCGAAACACGGTTGTACTGTTATTTTTGCGTGTCGAAGTCTTTCTTTGGCAGCCGAAGCTATTAATGAAATCAAAGAAGAAAAACCGAGTGCTGCGGAAAATTGTCGTTCACTTTACGTCGATTTAACATCGTTAGATAGCGTTGGACAATTGGCTAATAACGTTAAGAGTTTATACGAAAATATCGATATTTTAATTCTTAACGCGGGCGTTTTTGGTTTACCGTACAGTAAAACTATTGACGGTTACGAAAAAACTTTTCAAGTTAATCACCTTTCTCATTTTTATTTAACGCTGTTACTTCGACCGATGTTGACGACTGGATCAAGAATCGTTGTTGTTTCTTCGGAATCGCATCGGTAATTGTTTGTTGATTAATTTTTTAATTTAAACAAATTTTGTAGGTTTTCAAATTTGACGCCGGATACGATGACGCAACAAACACTTTCACCCGAATCATCTGCGAAATACTGGGATATGACCGCTTATAATAATTCGAAATTATGTAACGTTTTGTTTGCGCGACAATTAGCTAAAAATCTTCAAAATTCGGGAATTTCGGTTTTTAGTCTACATCCCGGTAATATGGTGTCGTCGAAATTGGCCAGAAATTGGTGGTTGTATCGGTTATTTTTCGCTTTAGTTAGACCTTTTACAAAATCGTTGCAACAAGCTGCTAGCACTAGTGTTTACTGTGCTACAGCAATTGAACTTACCGGTGTTACGGGGGTTTATTTTAATAATTGTTTTCGTTGCGAAGAAAGTGTTGCTGCTAAAGACGATGTCATGGCGCAATTGTTATGGGATTTAAGTAAAGAAATGGTGGTTAATGTTGTCGGAAATGAAGCTCTCGATCTCGATATTATTGCGTAATTGAAAAAGTGTTTGGTGAGTTTTTTGTTTTTTTTTTTTGGAAACAAAATGGCGAAACATTTTTCGGTATCAGTGTTTCTAAATATGGGGAAGTTTGTATTTTTATATCGTTTTTATTACAATATAATAAAAATAATTTACTTGCTAATTTAAATATTTTTTAAATTAATAACAAATAATTGGGGTAACTATATAACTTTATTATATACTGTAATAACAACAAATAAACAAAAATTTATATTCAAAGAAATTCATTGTTAATTGAATTTTTTTCCAGTTTCCACTTTCTTTCATAGAGGCTTAAAGATTCAATTTTCTTGCTATTAACTTATTTTATTAACGTAACTCTCCAAATTTTATTCACATGCTCTAAAGTCAAACAATATTTGTTTAAAAAATTTACAAACTATTTTCGAAAATTTTATTATAATTTGTGTTAATTTTGAGGACGCAATTTTTTTTTAAATTTCTGACTCACGAATTAAAACTTTAAGAAATATTATTCATTAATGTAAGTCTAGCAGTTTTGCCAAATAAAAAAAGTTGATTCAATTTTTTTTTTGGGTAAAATATAGAAAAGATAATTTAATGACTTGAATTTGGGAATATTGACGATGTACTTGCAATACTAGAGATTTATTATCTGCACGCAAACAAATGATGCAACGTCAAAATTTCTCGCGAAAGCCTCAGCCGTTCTAATAATTTTTAACCAAATTTCGGCGCGATTACGTCGTTGCGCAGTTTCCTGCCAAATAGTTCGACAACGATCGGGTAGATGGCGCAACTAAAATGTGCAACGTAGTTGAACGTTTAAAATTTAAATATCATGCTGTCAGTGAATTAATGGTGGCTCGGGGTTTCCATTTCTAATCAAACTTTGAAAATTGCAAAAAAATTCGAGTTTGGTTGGAAATTCTGCAGAACGCTATAATTTTTTATTTTTACAGAAAACTTTAAATATCTTTGCCACATTGATGTAGAATTCGCTTATACCGACACCAAAAGATAATTGAACAAAGAACCAAAATCGCAAATAATTTAGCTTCTATCAATCAGTTCTTCAAACTGTTAAAAAAAATTATTTTGTAGAGAAAATGTTGCTACAGAATATTTTTAATAAACTTAATTGAACACTGAATTCTAATGAAATAATTTCCAAATTTTCTTATATTTTGATCAATTTACTTTCAAATTTTTTATTAGATTTAAAATGGTACTTAAGTTGCAGAATTTATTTTACAAACCTTGCAATTTGCATTAATTATTTATGAAAGCGTGGTCGTGCAACTTTAATTTTGGTCGTGCTTTCCTATCAACCAAATACCAGTCTAACTAAATTTAGTGAGTCAGTACATGATCGCATGAATAAACAATACCTCGGAGTTTCTATTTCTAATTAATTGAAATTTTCAAAAAGTCCAATTTGGATAATGATTTTGCAGTTTTCCTTTCTTGTTAGTAGGTAAAGATTATTCTTTGTTTTTTAGATTCTTATTCAGATGCCACACCATTGGTCTTCCTATTGAACTTCCCCCATTAGGTGGAACTAGAGAAGGATAACCTCAACAACAGGCGAAACCAAAACAGGAAAAAGTTACAGCAAGAATTGGGATTCGAAAATGGCAGAGCTATTTAAAAAATCTGAAAAATAAAAACAATTTCTTTTCTTTTCTGAAACTTATTGTATCGTTAAGCTTTATAAATGAAAGAAGAATCTGTATGGGACCTCTGGTATCTCTTCAAATGTTATTTTTGATCTTCTGAAGTGTGAATACTTTCTGGCTACTAGACCACATATCTTAAAATTTTGTAGCGGCTCATGGGATGGACGTGTAGCGGGGATGAGCAATTTATCTTAGCTTAGCGGTCAGAGCATCTAATTGGTAATTGGGAGGCTCGGGTTTAAATCTCGGTTAAGGAACTCACTTTTATCCTCGCTGCACAGACGACAGTCTGAATTTGCTCTTTTCCTTACATTATTTAGGGCTTGTTCACCGTGAATGTCCTTTTAGGATACATATTGCAAGTCTTAGTTTGCGTTTGCTTAGCTTTAGAAATTTGTCGGTCTTTGCTTGCAAATATTTATCATCCCATCTCATTCTCGATGCTTCTTCTTTTAATACCAGTCATGCTTTTCCTTAATAGTTTCCTTACCCATCACTCTGCGGTGCTGTATGCTATTCCGCGGGTTGACTCGGGTTCCATCAAGGTTTTCCTCGCGCATTCTCTGGGGAGCATCTTTTTGGTTACTCTGGGGTCCTCTGGTTAACTTCAGCTGTGTGCTGTTGTATTCCACTAGTTTTATTAATGTATTTTGACGGTCTTTTACTGCTTTTGAAGATACTCCTATCAATCTTAAGGTTTTGAGTGCAGGGGAGGTAGGCAGCTACAGAAGTGCTGCCACTTCTGTAGCTGCAGTAGGTGTTGCTATCATTGCTTTCGCTACTGTTGAGCTTGCTTAACGCTTCTTATTTTCCAGCTTTATGCCACCAAATTAGAGAAGAGTAGATCATTGTTTGTTTTGGTAGTAGTCTCAAAGTTTTTCTACCATACTTCTTCTTTGGTGGCTTTTTCTGCAGATGAGTATTGAAGCTAAGCTTGGTATCTAGCAAAAGTGCCAAGTATTTGACCTAGTTGATCATCTATAACACCACCAAGAATGTAATTTTTTCAGGCTTTGGAGTTCTCTCCTTTTTGTAAATTTCATTACGGTAATTACTCAAGTTTACCCAGGTGCACTCTTTGTCCATCACGTTAAGGGCTCTTTGCATCGCTTCTAATGCAACGTTTTAATCCTATAACTAGTATACAGACACCATCTGCATAACCTTGCGCACTACCGAATAATGCGTTCTCTCCATAACGAGAAGTATCATCTCTTCCATCTTTAGGTATTATGCAACGGAAACAACCACCAAAAAGATTCTTACCAATTCCGCACTCCAAAATTTATTTATATTGCATTCACATTACATACACTTAGATCAAGTTTTTCCCCAGTCTAAGACCCGTAATTTACGTTACTCTTGTGGCTTTCCCTCCACTGTTCTTTTGTAAATTAGGTATCTGGGGTTCTTTGCTGTTTTTCTTTGTATCTGTAACTCATCCCTCCTACAATTCGTGCATTCCAGTCTCTTCCTATTGCAATCTTTTCCCTCATATTTGCCCCCACACTTGTGGCTACAATATTTGGAACCGTGCCCAAACTACTGAACCTAAAATAAATGGCAACTTCTAAACATACTGTAACTTAAAATTATAAAATATTTTTCCCCGCTTTACTTGATCCCTTTTTTTATTTCTGTTGCCTCTAATTCCGCTTCTACCGTTAACAAAAACATCTGATCTCTAGTCCCTAATGTTCCTTGTTTGTAACTCTTTTTTCCTGTTCAGTGCCTCCTCTAATTTTTCCTGATGCCTAATATTCTTATCTTTTATTAGTTCCCCACCACTCGTTTGATTTCCGACCTTTCTTTTCATCTTTCCTTATATTCACATTTGTTTTTATTTTCTATTAAAGTCTTCATCATTATTCCTCTTTATCATCGCTTCAAATCTTTTTCTAATCGTTGGTGTCTTCCAGTCTTCCTTTCACCTTGCTAATTCTTTTTTCTTCTTTTCATCTTTTTCCTGATTCCCCATTTTCTCTCCTCCCATTGTACCTTTACGTAGTTACGCGTATGTTGTCAATTTTCCTTATTTGCCTGTTTCGCTTTCTCTTTCCTTTATTCTCTCTCCTGCACTTTCATCTCTTTTATTTTTTTTAAGCTACTTGTTCCCTGTCTCACCCCCGTTCTACCATTTCTACTCTTTTTACGAGACGTAAATTTCTTTGCTTCTCTCACCCTTATTTGTTTCTTCTCTTAAATTTTCCGGCAACTTGCTTCGATGTTACCATTTTAAACTTTTTTATAGCGTGCAGTATTTTTTCTTTTATCTTTTCATGTTTTTGTTCAATCCCTTCAACATTTTTCTCTCAATTTTTTTTAGTTCATTTTTTATGGTTGAAATTGCGCTTTCTGTTTTCCTCTCTTCATCTACCTCCTCAGGCGGTATCCTTGAGAGACTCACCTTGGGTTCAAAAACTTTCTCGTCCATCCATTTCCCTTTTATTCTCTCCTACCTTACGCGTTCAGTTGCTTTACCACCAGACAGTACAACAGGGATAATAAAACTTCTCTCTCAGGACTTTCTTTGGCTGGTGTCACCTGTCCCAGTGTGAATTTGATTTTTTGTTTCTGAGTTGATATGTACCTCTGCATTAGCATTGATAATTTATCCGCACTAACGCGTTGAACTTATCTGCTGGTGAAGGTGGATGTTGTTACATACTCTCCACAATAGCTGGTGTACCTTCATTTGATTAGTTTGCGTTTGCTTCCCGTTACTTTGTTTCTTTATAGTCTCGAACAGAACCCTAGTGAAACTCGGATAGGGTCTGCAAATATCCTCCAGCTTCTTCCATGGGAAGATATCTATTAACAGGAAGCAGTTTTCTAGTCGAGTTTTGTATCTACCGTCTATATCTTTGTTCAAAGCTTTGAATTTTGCACTCTCAAAACAGAGTTTACAGTTTTCCACCAGTCCCTCGTGTGCCGGTCAGTGTAAGAGGTCTATCTCTTTAGGCGATGACTTTGCCACACTCACCTTGAATTTAAAAACTTTCTTGTCCATCCCATTTCCGCTTTACTTTCCTTTCTTACCTTACGCATGCAGTTCTTTCACCAACAGACAACACAACAGGGATGACAGGACTTTCCTCTGAAGAATTTTTTTGCTGGTGTCATCTTTCTCAGTGTGACTTTGATTTTTTGTTTCTAAGTTGATATGTACCTCTGCATTAGCATTGATGATTTATCTGCAATATCGAGTTGAACTTATCTTCTGGTGAAGGTGGCTATTGTTACATACTCTCCACAATAACGGGTGTACCTTTATTTGATTAGTTAGGTTTGCTTCCCCTTACTTTGTTTCTTTATAGTCTTGAATAGAACCCTATGGAAACTCAGATAGGGTCTGCAAATATCCTCCAGCTTCTTCCATGGGACGTTATCTATTAACACGAAGCAGCTTTCTAGTCGAGTTTTGTATCTACTGTCTATATCTTTGTTCAAAGCTTTGAATTTTGCACTCTCAAAACAGAGTTCACAGTTTTCCACCAATCCCTCGTATGCCGGTCAGTGTAGAAGGTCTATCTCTTCAGGCGGTGTCCTCGCCATACCATACTCACCTTGGGTTTAAAAACTTTCTGGTCCATCCCATTTCCGATTTATTTTCTTTTCTTACTTTACGCATGCAGTTCCTTCACCAACAGACAACACAACAGGGGTGATAGGACTTTCTTCTGAAGGATTTTTTTGCTGGTGTCATCTCTCTCAGTGTGGATATGATTTTTTTGTTTCTGAGTTGATATGTACCTCTGCAGTAGTATTGATGATTTATCTGCACTACCGCGTTGAACTTATCTTCTGGTGAAGGTGGATGTTGTTACATACTCTCCATAATAGCTGGTGTACCTTCATTTGATTAGTTTGCGTTTGCTCCTCGTTACTTTGTTTCTTTATAGTCTCGAACAGAACCCTAGTGAAACTCGGATAGGGTCTGCAAATATCCTCCAGCTTCTTCCATGGGAAGTTATCTATTAACAGGAAGCAGTTTTCTAGTCGGGCTTTGTATCTACCGGCCATGTCTTTGTTTAAAGCTTTGAATTTTGCACTCTCAAAACAGAGTTTACAGTTTTCCACCAGTCGCTCGTGTGCCGGTCAGTGTAAGAGGTCTATCTCTTTAGGCGATGACTTTGCTATACTCACCTTGAATTTAAAAACTTTCTTGTCCATCCCATTTCCGCTTTACTTTCCTTTCTTACCTTACGCATGCAGTTCTTTCACCAACAGACAACACAACAGGGGTGACAGGACTCTCCTCTGAAGGACTTTTTTGCTGGTGTTATCTATCCCAGTGTGAATTTGATTTTTTGTTTCTGAGTTGATATGTACCTCTGCATTAGCATTGATGATTTATCTGCAATACCGAGTTGAACTTATCTTCTGGTGAAGGTGGCTATTGTTACATACTCTCCACAATAACGGGTGTACCTTTATTTGATTAGTTAGGTTTGCTTCCTTTTACTTTGTTTCTTTATAGTCTTGAATAGAACCCTATGGAAACTCAGATAGGGTCTGCAAATATCCTCCAGCTTCTTCCATGGGAAGTTATCTATTAACACGAAGCAGCTTTCTAGTCGAGTTTTGTATCTACCGTCTATATCTTTGTTCAAAGCTTTGAATTTTGCACTCTCAAAACAGAGTTTACAGTTTTCCACCAGTCCCTCGTGTGCCGGTCAGTGTAAGAGGTCTATCTCTTTAGGCGATGACTTTGCCACACTCACCTTGAATTTAAAAACTTTCTTGTCCATCCCATTTCCGCTTTACTTTCCTTTCTTACCTTACGCATGCAGTTCTTTCACCAACAGACAACACAACAGGGATGACAGGACTTTCCTCTGAAGAATTTTTTTGCTGGTGTCATCTTTCTCAGTGTGACTTTGATTTTTTGTTTCTAAGTTGATATGTACCTCTGCATTAGCATTGATGATTTATCTGCACTACCGCGTTGAACTTATCTTCTGGTGAAGGTGGATGTTGTTACATACTCTCCACAATAGCTGGTGTACCTTCATTTGATTAGTTTGCGTTTGCTCCTCGTTACTTTGTTTCTTTATAGTCTCGAACAGAACCCTAGTGAAACTTGGATAGGGTCTGCAAATATCCTCCCGCTTCTTCCATGGGAAGATATCTATTAACAGGAAGCAGTTTTCTAGTTGGGTTTTGTATCTACCGGCCATGTCTTTGTACAAAGCTTTGAATTTTGCACTCTCAAAACAGAGTTTACAGTTTTCCACCAGTCCCTCGTGTGCCGGTCAGTGTAAGAGGTCTATCTCTTTAGGCGATGACTTTGCCATACTCACCTTGAATTTAAAAACTTTCTTGTCCATCCCATTTCCGCTTTACTTTCCTTTCTTACCTAACGCATGCAGTTCTTTCACCAACAGAGAATACAACAGGGATGACAGGACTTTCCTCTGAAGAATTTTTTTGCTGGTGTCATCTTTCTCAGTGTGAATTTGATTTTTTGTTTCTAAGTTGATATGTACCTCTGCATTAGCATTGATGATTTATCTGCAATACCGAGTTGAACTTATCTTCTGGTGAAGGTGGCTATTGTTACATACTCTCCACAATAACGGGTGTACCTTTATTTGATTAGTTAGGTTTGCTTCCCCTTACTTAGTTTCTTTATAGTCTTGAATAGAACCCTATTGAAACTCAGATAGGGTCTGCAAATATCCTCCAGCTTCTTCCATGGGAAGTTATCTATTAACACGAAGCAGCTTTCTAGTCGAGTTTTGTATCTACCGTCTATATCTTTGTTCAAAGCTTTGAATTTTGCACTCTCAAAACAGAGTTCACAGTTTTCCACCAATCCCTCGTATGCCGGTCAGTGTAGAAGGTCTATCTCTTCAGGCGGTGTCCTCGCCATACCATACTCACCTTGGGTTTAAAAACTTTCTGGTCCATCCCATTTCCGATTTATTTCCTTTTCTTACTTTACGCATGCAGTTCCTTCACCAACAGACAACACAACAGGGGTGATAGGACTTTCTTCTGAAGGATTTTTTTGCTGGTGTCATCTCTCTCAGTGTGGATATGATTCTTTTGTTTCTGAGTTGATATGTACCTCTGCAGTAGTATTGATGATTTATCTGCACTACCGCGTTGAACTTATCTTCTGGTGAAGGTGGATGTTGTTACATACTCTCCACAATAGCTGGTGTACCTTCATTTGATTAGTTTGCGTTTGCTCCTCGTTACTTTGTTTCTTTATAGTCTCGAACAGAACCCTAGTGAAACTCGGATAGGGTCTGCAAATATCCTCCAGCTTCTTCCATGGGAAGTTATCTATTAACAGGAATCAGTTTTCTAGTCGGGTTTTGTATCAACCGGCCATGTCTTTGTTCAAAGCTTTGAATTTTGCACTCTCAAAACAGAGTTTACAGTTTTCCACCAGTCCCTCGTGTGCCGGTCAGTGTAAGAGGTCTATCTCTTTAGGCGATGACTTTGCCATACTCACCTTGAATTTAAAAACTTTCTTGTCCATCCCATTTCCGCTTTACTTTCCTTTCTTACCTTACGCATGCAGTTTTTTCACCAACAGACAACACGACAGGGGTGACAGGACTTTCCTCTGAAGAATTTTTTTGCTGGTGTCATCTTTCTCAGTGTGAATTTGATTTTTCGTTTCTGAGTTGATATGTACCTCTGCATTAGCATTGATGATTTATCTGCAATACCGAGTTGAACTTATCTTCTGGTGAAGGTGGATGTTGTTACATACTCTCCACAATAACTGGTGTACCTTTCTTTGATTAGTTTGCGTTTGCTTCCCGTTACTTTGTTTCTTTATAGTCTCGAACAGAACCCTAGTGAAACTCGGATAGGGTCTGCAAATATCCTCCAGCTTCTTCCACGGGAAGTTATCTATTAACAGGAATCAGTTTTCTAGTCGGGTTTTGTATCAACCGGCCATGTCTTTGTTCAAAGCTTTGAATTTTGCACTCTCAAAACAGAGTTTACAGTTTTTCACCAGTCCCTCGTGTGCCGGTCAGTGTAAGAGGTCTATCTCTTTAGGCGATGACTTTGCCATACTCACCTTGAATTTAAAAACTTTCTTGTCCATCCCATTTCCGCTTTACTTTCCTTTCTTACCTTACGCATGCAGTTTTTTCACCAACAGACAACACGACAGGGGTGACAGGACTTTCCTCTGAAGAATTTTTTTGCTGGTGTCATCTTTCTCAGTGTGAATTTGATTTTTTGTTTCTAAGTTGATATGTACCTCTGCATTAGCATTGATGATTTATCTGCAATACCGAGTTGAACTTATCTTCTGGTGAAGGTGGGTGTTGTTACATACTCTCCACAATAACTGGTGTACCTTTTTTTGATTAGTTTGCGTTTGCTTCCCGTTACTTTGTTTCTTTATAGTCTTGAATAGAACCCTATTGAAACTCAGATAGGGTCTGCAAATATCCTCCAGCTTCTTCCATGGGAAGTTATCTATTAACACGAAGCAGCTTTCGAGTCGAGTTTTGTATCTACCGTCTATATCTTTGTTCAAAGCTTTGAATTTTGCACTCTCAAAACAGAGTTCACAGTTTTCCACCAGTCCCTCGTATGCCGGTCAGTGTAGAAGGTCTATCTCTTCAGGCGGTGTCCTCGCCATACCATACTCACCTTGGGTTTAAAAACTTTCTGGTCCATCCCATTTCCGATTTATTTTCTTTTCTTACTTTACGCATGCAGTTCCTTCACCAACAGACAACACAACAGGGGTGACAGGACTTTCCTCTGAAGGATTTCTTTGCTGGTGTCATCTCTCCCAGTGTGAATTTGATTTTTTGTTTCTAAGTTGATATGTACCACTGCATTAGCATTGATGATTTATCTGCACTACCGCGTTGAAGTTATCTTCTGGTGAAGGTGGATGTTGTTACATACTCTCCACAATAGCTGGCGTGCCTTTTTTTGATTAGTTTGCGTTTGCTTCCCGTTACTTTGTTTCCTTATAGTCTCGAACAGAACCCTAGTGAAACTCGGATAGGGTCTGCAAATATCCTCCAGCTTCTTCCATGGGAAGTTATCTATTAACAGGAATCAGTTTTCTAGTCGGGTTTTGTATCTACCGGCCATGTCTTTGTTTAAAGCTTTGAATTTTGCACTCTCAAAACAGAGTTTACAGTTTTCCACCAGTCCCTCGTGTGCCGGTCAGTGTAAGAGGTCTATCTCTTTAGGCTATGACTTTGCCATACTCACCTTGAATTTAAAAACTTTCTTGTCCATCCCATTTTCGCTTTACTTTCCTTTCTTACCTTACGCATGCAGTTCTTTCACCAACAGACAACACAACAGGGGTGACAGGACTTTCCTCTGAAGGTTTTTTTTTTGCTGGTGTCATCTCTCCCAATGTGGATTTGACTTTTTTTTTCTGAGTTGAAATATACCTCTGCGGTAGCATTGATGATTTATCTGCACTACCGCGTTGAACTTATCTTCTGGTGAAGATGGATGTTGTTACATACTCTCCACAATAGCTGGTGTACCTTCATTTGATTAGATTGGTTTACTTCCCCTTACTTTGTTTCTTTATAGTCTTGAACAGAACCCTAGTGAGACTCAGCTAGGGTCTGCTATTACTCTCCAGCTTCTTCCATAGAAAGTCATCCATCGGCAGGAAGTAACTTTCTAGTCGAGCTTTGTATCTTCCAGCCATGTCTTTGTTTAAAGTTTTGAATTTTGCACTCTCAAAACAGGGTTCATAGTTTTTCACCAGTCCCTGATGTGCTGGTCAGTGCAGGAGATCTATCTCCTCAGGCGGTGTCCTTGAAACTCACCTTGGGTTTAAAATATTTTGTGCCCATCAGTCCATCTTTGCGCATGCAGTTCTTTCACCACCAGAGGGCAGATCAGACTTCCGTCTAAGGGATTCCCGTGGTTGGTTTCACCTCTGCCGGTGTGAATTGGGTATTTTTGTTTCTGAGTCAATAACTTATCTTATAATGAAAGTGGAGGTTGTTACACGTCTTGGTGTACTCGTAATTTTTAGATTTGTGGATAAATTTGTAAATTTTCTCGCTTCGTGTATTGTTGGCTGTCGCATATCGGGGGTGGAGCGTCGTCCTTTCGTAAATCTGGTTTGAATCTCAACAAATTGCTTGATTATTTGTCAATGGCAGTCGAAATCGCGACCCGGTGACGCTTACACATGTCCGGAATACATCGAGTCGGATTCCGGTGTTCGGCGGCACACTTCGGGGACGACTCATTTGAATAACACAGCAAATTAAGATATACGACAAGATCCCGGTCCGTGACATCAACAGGTTCTTCTCTCCATCGTTGGGTTTGTTTCTCTTATCTCCCGTCTTTTACCAATTCAAGTCGCATCGTTTTCTTCTTCATCATCATCTTCTTCACACTGCTAAATAATACCGCATCGACATAACGATAGGCGGATCACGTCGTTTTTTTTCTCGGTAGCGCCGCAACGGCCTCACGTACGTCCCTGGTGTTTAAAAAAAACGACTCGTCTTCTTTTTACTAGTCTATTCACGTCGCGTGATGCTTTTATCAAAGACCGAGTTCTCACGGGGGTTTCGCGATCTAAAGGAATCGCGTGTCCGAGTGACAACTCGAGCCCGAAAACATTAATCTTTGTTAGTAGGTTCATTGTTGGGTATGACGTCGCGTTTTGTGACCGATTCCAGAGACGGCATATCCGCTTAGTTATAGTTTCTAGTTTTCTAGGCTTTGTCATCGTGACAGGGGCGGCTTGAAAAAATTCAACCTCTTCTTTAACACCGACTTGGATCGTTGTTACTCTATTACAACATTAAATCATTTTTCTTAATAACAACAAATTTACTCTTCTTCGATAGAAATTGGAAAACATCTGCTACTGCCATTGATAGTTGTGGAATTAACAATAAAGATCATTTTATAGGCGCCACAAATTAAATTGTGCTTTATCTGTTTAGTGGACCATCAACGACCCAAATACGCGCAGAACCTGTCGCAGTAGTCTTTGTAATGGTCCAAAAGCGCCTACTTGAAGCAATAAATTTGGTTCCTTCTAGCGTTGAGGCAATATCGACGGTAGTTTACGACAGGAACCCGAGAGCTTTTATCTTGACGTTTTTATGAGAGGACGGCTCCCGTAAGTCATCGAAAACGATTTTATTGGACCAATTGGAGGAATTACAAAATTTGTAGAAAATTACTACAATACTCAACTAAAATCGAAACCGATTGATTGATTAAAGAATAGTAATAGTAATAATTATAATTGTGTCGATCAGACTCTTAATGACGACAGTTGAATTTATTTTTTATGTTGGATTTGGAAAAAGGGAAAATGTGATTAAAATCAGGTTTGTGTCTTGTTCCAACGAGTCTCCAACTAAATTTGTGTTATTAATATTTAAAAGATTTTAGTCATCATCTTCAAGAGTTTATACGTTTTGCTAGATTATAGAGAAGTTTTTGATTTACCATAAAATAGTTTTTTTTTGGAAATTTTTATTAAAAGTCAAGTTTGTGTCTTGTTCTTGCAGTCTCCAACTAAATTAGTCTTATACATCAAAAATTTTTAAACTACGATTTATTAATAAACTTCTTACGTCGTCAATTTCCACGTGTTGTAGCTTCTTATTGTTTTTGAAAAATTTCTCTTTTTTAAAATTTCCAATTTTGGGGCTTGTGTCTTATTTTCATAAATGTCAAAATACAGAATCATTGGATAAAATTGTATTGTTGTGTAGCTATTGAGGAGACTGAAACACCAACAAATTATGGGTTTCTTCAATTTAAAATCGGGTTCGTGTCTTGTTCTTGCAGAGTCTCCAACCAAATTAGCGTTATTCGCAAACATATTCAAACTACAATGTACTAAAGAGCTTTATGTCAATTTACTTTTTATTGCTTTTGCAGTGGCGTGTCATTTTAATTTTGCGGCCAAAGCTCAAGAATTCGCACCCTTTAAATTTTCTATTAAACTTGTTCTCTTTGTTAGATTTATTGCGATTTATGGGCCAGCGCTCTCGTAACAATTAAATAGTTGGAAATTTATTTTTACTTCGATTCCATTTTTCTTAACTTATTAAATAAATTTAAGAGCGGGTTTGTGCCTTATTCTATTAGAGTCTTTAACTCAAATTTTATTTGCTAAAACTTGACAGTGGTGACTAATATTTTTTTATTTTTGTTTATTCAAATGTGTGAAAGCCCCAAAATATTTTTACAAATATCAAATTATATATAAAAACTTTCTACTTGTAGGTTCGATTCTTATTCTGCAAAATTTAAAAAAATTGGATCTGCAAATAAATTTGTAATTTGGAACAATAGAAAAAAATTAAAAGCGGATTTGCGTCTTGTTTTAGCTGAGCTTCCAAAATTTTTATTTGCCATTAATAATTTTTTTATTTATTTGTATTCAAATATGAAAAAGCGTCGAAATATTTTTGCAAAAATCAAATTCCCTACAAATTTTTTTATTTTGTTTGTTTGTCTCTCATTGTTCTAAATTTAAACAAACTAGGTCGCCAAATAAATATTATTAACGGTTTTGACAACTGCAATCAACTAGTAGTGCTGTGTCTAATTTTAAATTTTAGTTTTAAGAAATTAGAAACTACAGCCACAAGTTTGAAGTTTTTATTAAATTCAAAAATAAAATTAAAAGCAAGTTTGTGTCTTGTTCTAGCGGAGCCACCAACTCAAATTTTATTTGTCAAAATTTGATAATTTCAATTAATAATTTTTTTATTTATGTAAGCTCAAATGTGTGAAAGCTTCAAAACGCTTTTACCAATATCAAATTGTCCACAAAAATTTCTATTTTGGAAGTTCGTCTCTTAGTGTTCTAAATTTAAAAAAAACTGGGTCGCAAAACGAATATTCTCAAGGATTTTGACAATTGCAATCGATTAGTGGTGCATTATCTAAATCCAAATTTTAATTTTAAGAAATTAGCAAGAACAGCCACTAGTTTGAAATTTTTATTAAATTCAAAAATAAATTTAATGGCTAGTTTGGGTCTTGTTCTAGCGGAGTCTCAAACTCAAATTTTATTTGGCAAGATTTGATAATTGTCATTAAAATTTTTTTTATTCAGGTAAATTCGAATGGATACAATTTTCAAAATGCTTTTACCAATATCAAATTGTCTACAAAAATTTTTAATTTGTGAATTCGTCTCTTAGTGTCCTAAATTTAAAAAAGTGGGTCTTCAAATAAATATTCTCAACGATTTCGACAACTCCAATTAACTTGTGGTGCTTTGTCTAATTCGAAATTTTAATTTTAAGAAATTAGCAACAACAGCTACTAGTTTGAAATTTTTATTAAATTCAAAAATAAATTTAATGGCTAGTTTGGGTCTTGTTCTAGCAGAGTCTCTAACTCAAATTTTATTTGGCAAGATTTGATAATTGTCATTAAAAATTTTTTTATTCATGTAAATTCGAATGGATAAAATTTTCAAAATGCTTTTACCAATATCAAATTGTCTACAAAAATTTCTGATTTGTGAATTTGTCTCTTAGTGTTCTAAATTAAAAAAAAGTGGATCTCCAAATAAATATTCTCAACGATTTCGACAACTCCAATCAACTTGTGTTGCTTTGTCTAATTCGAAATTTTAATTTTAAGAAATTAGCAACAACAGCTACTAGTTTGAAATTTTTATTAAATTCAAAAATAAATTTAATGGCTAGTTTGGGTCTTGTTCTAGCGGAGTCTCAAACTCAAATTTAATTTGGCAAGATTTGATAATTGTCATTAAAATTTTTTTTATTCATGTAAACTCGAATGGATAAAATTTTCAAAATGCTTTTACCAATACCAAATTGTCTACAAAAATTTCTAAATTGTGAATTCGTCTCTTAGTGTCCTAAATTTAAAAAAAGTGGGTCTCCAAATAAATATTCTCAACGGTTTCGACAACTGCAATCAAATTATGGTGCTTTGTCTAATTCGAAATTTTAATTTTAAGATATTAGCAACAACAGCCACAAGTTTGAAGTTTTTATTAAATTCGAAAATAAATTTAATGGCAGGTTTGGATCTTGTTCTAGCGGAGTCTCAAACTCAATTTTTTTTTGGCAAGATTTGATAATTGTCATTAAAACTTTTTTTATTCATGTAAATTTGAATGGATAAAATTTTCAAAATGCTTTTACCAATACCAAATTGTCCACAAAAATTTCTAATTTGTGAATTCGTCTCTTAGTGTCCCAGATTTAAAAAAAGTGGATCTCCAAATAAATATTCTCAACGGTCTCGACAACTGCAATCAACTTATGGTGCTTTGTCTAATTCGAAATTTTAATTTTAAGATATTAGCAACAACAGCCACAAGTTTGAAGTTTTTATTAAATTCAAAAATAAATTTAATGGCAGGTTTGGATCTTGTTCTAGCGGAGTCTCAAACTCAAATTTTATTTGGCAAGATTTGATAATTGTCATTAAAATTTTCTTTATTCATATAAATTCGAATGGATAAAATTTTCAAAATACTTTTACCAATACCAAATTGTCTACAAAAATTTCTAATTTGTGAATTCGTCTCTTAGTGTCCCAAATTTAAAAAAAGTGGGTCTCCAAATAAATATTCTCAACGGTTTCGACAACTGCAATCAACTTATGGTGCTTTGTCTAATTCGAAATTTCAATTTTAAGAAATTAGCAACAACAGCCACAAGTTTGAAGTTTTTATTAAATTCAAAAATAAATTTAATGGCAGGTTTGGATCTAGTTCTAGCGGAGTCTCTAACTCAAATTTTATTTGCCAAGATTTAATAATCGTGTCTAATAGTTTTTCCATTTATGTGAATTCAAATGTGTGAAAGTTTCAAAATACTTTTAACAATACCAAATTGTTTACAAAAATTTCTAATTTGTGAATTCGTCTCTTAGTTCCTAAATTTAAAAAAAGTCGGTCTCCAAATAAATGTCCTCAACGATTTTGACAATTACAGTCAACTAGTGGTACTTTGTCTAATCAAAATTTTAATCCTAAAGAATATTAACTACAGCCACAAGTTTGAAATTTTCATTAAATGCAAAAATAAATTTATATTCGGTTTGTGTCTTGTTCTAGCGGAGTCTCCAACTCAATTTTTTTTTCCAAATTTGATAGTTGCAATTAATATTTTCGTCATTTATGTGACTTTAAATGTGTGGAAGCTTCAAAATGCTTTTAAAATGATCAAATGGTCCTCAAAAATTTCTACTTTATGCTTTTGACTCTTATTCTGCTAAATTAAAAAAAACTGGGTCTCCAAATAATTTTGATATTCACAACAATTTTGACAACTGCATCCGATTACTGGTGATTTGTCTAATTTTAAATTTCAATTTTAGGAAATGAAAAAGTTTAGTCACATATTTAAAGTTTTCATTCAAAAATAAATTGAAAAACGGGTTTGTGTTTTGTTCTAGGGGTCTTCAACTAAATTTGTCTTATTTGCTAAAATTTGATAGTTGTCACTTATGTCGATTCAAGTGTGTGAAGGGTGAAAATCTTTTTCGCAAATACCAAATTTGTCATAAAAACTACTTTTAGGGTTTGTGTCTTACTCTGCTAAATTAAAAAAGCAGAGTCTCCAAATAATTTAGTTATTTGCAACTAAACTTTTTTTCAAATGAGTCGTTAAACAATTAAAAATCGTAATATGCAAAAACACTTTTTTTTAAATTTTCGTGAGCAACAATCGAGTAGTTTTGTTTCGTTAATTCTTTCTGTGGGAGCGAAAAATTTGGTGATTTGTTGTTTGGAGATGTCGACATTGAAAGTTGTCCTTGACTCTGAACGCAACCGGCGTTTGCATATTCCGTAATATATTCGGCTGGCAGTGTTTTTTCGGTATTTGTTTATATGTTAACAGCGGGCGGTTGGATTTTATACGAATTTCGAAACCGATATTTTCGCGTGTTTTATGACGGTTCCACCATTATGACCATTCCCACTGCCGTTCATAAATAACTAGCATTCGTCATCGCACAAAGTTGCCGCGACAATTTTTCTTAATTAGTCAGAATCGCCACGATGCAGGACCGGGCCCAAAACAACAATTATTGTAATTAAAAAAATAATAATTATCGGGTTCGTGTCTTGATCTACCCAAAATCGAAGTCCAGATTCTCCACGAAAATTCGAGATATTTCCAAAAAAATTAATTCTAAAGTAAATTTCAACGGAATCTACTTCTAGTAGTAGTCGTGAAAGCTTGAAATTGTTTCTGTTATTGCCAAATTCGGGCGAAGAATTCGACCGTAAATCGGGTTCGTGTCTTGATCTACTGAAATGTAAATCAGTGGGTCTCCAGATAATTTCAATTTAATTTCTTCAAAATTAATTTCTAATTTAACTCTAACAACTGTTAAAGCTTCAAATAAACAAAATTTAGATTTAGATAGTTAAAATTTAAAAATACTCCAAAATGACGTTCTTTTTTTGAATTGTACAGTTAATTGGAAGTGATCAATTCTTAATAACTGTCAATTTTTTCCGACGCTCTACTCTATCTAAAAATTTTGCGCTCATTTTCACCTTTAATTTCTCGTAATAATATTAGGGCCTAATTGCCACCGTTATAACGGTAACAGCACTTGCTTCGCTACATAAAACTATAGCGAACCGATTTATGGAAAATCTTTGACGTAATTGAAGAAACCGTTCTCGTTACACATTTCGTCTTTCGTACGACTACGTCGTAAAATTGACTTTTATTGTGCGTGCTTTCGATATGAAACGCTCAACTTTAGCGATAAAACCGACAATGTTGCTTTGCGATTTCGTGGTTTTGACTTGAGGAATCCCGCTGTTATCATTGGTCGGTCATTTCAGGCCTGATTACATAACCATAATTTTTAAGAAACAACGCAAATTGATGATTATAGACGATTATTGCGGGGAAGGAAGTATTTCTCTGGAGGGATGGTAAAGGCTCGTAAATTCGTAATTGGTCGACGGAATTTAACTTTTAAGTAGAATAAAACACGAACCTGAGTCAATAGAAATTTTTAACATATTATGTAGAAAAGTTATTCAATTTTTTTAAATCGATTATTTGCTTTCTTTGTTAATTAATTACTATTTTTTTTCAGGACCAGTAATTTTGTTTATATCTTAGCTTTTTCATAAACTTGTTTTGTTTTTTGATTTTAACAATTAATTGTAGTTTTTGGTATAATTTTGGCCATTTCAGTAGATTATAGCCAAATTTCTAATATTATTAATTTTTTCAAAGATTGTATCAATTGATAGTACATTCGCTCTTTAGTGTATAGTACAAAAAGGTACAAACAAAGGGTCCTATTAAAGCTCTCCTCAAATTTAGAAGTTAATAGTAATTGTTTTAAGAATTTGTACATATGACAAAACGTAATGAAATTTTTAATTTTGTTAATTTTTTTAAATATTGCATTTTTTTATGGTCTATGTAGTCTTGTAGTATTTAGTATAATAAAGTACAAACTAAGTGTCATATTGAAGTGTTCTTCAAATTTTAAAAGGTAATTTTGATTGTTTCAAGAATTTGTACATACGACTAGAAAGTAATTTCTAATTTTATTAACTTTTCAAAGATTGCAACCGTTTACGGTCTATCTGATTTGTTAGTATTTAGTAAAATAATGCACAAACTATTGTGCATATTGTGCATATTGAAGTTTTCTTTGCATTTTAAAAGTTAATGGACGGTGTTTTAAGAATTTGTACATATGATTAGAAAGTCGTTCAATTTCTAATTTGATTACATTGATTACATTGATTACATGATTGCAGCCGTTTATGATTTATCTGTTCCTTTATTATTTAGTACAATAAGGTACAAACTAAGGTTTATAGTGAAGTTTTCTTTGGATTTTAAAAATTAATAGTAATTGTTTAAAGATCTGTACATATGTCTAGAAAGAACTCCAATTCCTAATCTTATTAATTTATTCAGAGTATGGTACATTTTTTCTTTCAATGCTTTGTACAATAAGGTACAAACCAAGAGTCATATTGAAGTTTTCTTTGAATTTAAGAAGTAAATTGTCGCTGTTTCAGAAATTAGTACATATGACTAGAAAATAGTGCAATTTCTAATTTTATTAAATTTTCAAAGACTGCAACCGTTTACGGTCTATCTGATCTTTTAGTATTTAGTACAATAATGCACAAACTAAGGATGATATTGAAGTTTTCTTTGCATTTTAAAAGTTAATGGTGGGTGTTTTAAGAATTTGTACATATGATTAGAAAGTAGTCTAATTTTTAATTCTAATAATTTTAGAAAAAGTTATATCAGAGTATGGTACATTTGCTCTGTTAGTATTTAGTACAATAAGATGCAAATAAAGATTCATATTAAAGTTTTCTTCAAATTTTAAAAGTAAATATTCATTGTTTTAAGTATTTGTACATATGATTAGAAAGTCGTTCAATTTCTAATTTGATTACATTTTTCAAAGATTGCAGCCGTTTATGATTTATCTGTTCCTTTATTATTTAGTACAATATAGTACAAACTAAGTGTCATATTGAAGTATTCTTCAAATTTTAGAAGGTAATTTTGATTGTTTCAAGAATTTGTACATATGACTAGAAAGTAATTTCTAATTTTATTAAATTTTCAAAGATTGCAACCGTTTATTGTCTGTCTGATCTTTTAGTATTTAGTACAATAATGCACAAACTAAGGGTCATATTGAAGTTTTCTTTGCATTTTAAAAGTTAATGGTCGGTGTTACAAGAATTTGTACATATGATTAGAAAGTAGTCTAATTTTTAATTCTAATAATTTTAGAAAAATTTATATCAGAGTATGGTACATTTGCTCTGTTAGTATTTAGCACAATAGGATACAAATGAAGATTCATATTAAAGTTTTCTTCAAATTTTAAAAGTAAATATTCATTGTTTCAGGAATTTGTACATATGATTAGAAAGTCGTTCAATTTCTAATTTTATTAAATTTTCAAAGATTGCAAGCGTTTATGATTTATCTGTTCCTTTATTATTTAGTACAATAAGGTACAACCTAAGGTTCAGAGTGAAGTTCTTTTTGGATTTTGAAAATTAATAGTAATTGTTTAAAGATCTGTACATATGTCTAGAAAGAACTCCAATTCCTTATCTTATTAATTTATTCAGAGTATGGTACATTTTTTCTTTCAATGCTTAGTACATATTGAAGTTTTCTTTAAATTTGAGGAGTAAATTGTCGCTGTTTCAGAAATTAGAACATATGACTAGAAAATAGTTCAATTTCTAATTTTATTAAATTTTCAAAGACTGCAACCGTTTACGATCTATCTGATCTTTTAGTATTTAGTACAATAATGTACAAACTAAGGGTCATATTGAAGTTTTTTTCGCATTTTAAAAGTTGATAGTCGGTGTTACAAGAATTTGTACATATGATTAGAAAGTTGTTCAATTTCTAATTTTATTAAATTTTTAAAAGATCATATGAATCACATGAATCATAAATGGCTGCACCGTTTATGATTCATCTGTTCCTTTATTATTTACTACAATAAGGTACAAACTAAGGTTCATAGTGAAGGTTTCTTTGGATTTTGAAAATTAATAGTAATTGTTTAAAGATCTGTACATATGTCTAGAAAGAACTCCAATTCCTTATCTTATTAATTTATTCAGAGTATGGCACAATTTTTCTTTCAATACTTAGTACAACAAAGTACAAACTAAGAGTCATATTGAAGTTTTCTGCAATTTTAGGAGTAAATTGTCGTTGTTTCAGAAATTAGTACATATGACTAGAAAATAGTTCAATTTATAATTTAATTAAATTTTCAAAGATTGCATCCGTTTATGGTCTATCTGGTCTTTTAGTATTTAGTACAATAAAGTACAAACTAAGTGTCATATTAAAGTTTTCTTTAAATTTAGAAGTTAATAGTCGCTGTTACAAGAATTTATACATATGACAAATAGTAGTAAAATTTCTAATTTTAATAATTATTTGAAAGATTGGATCAGTTTATAGTCCACCTCCTTTAGTATTTAGTACAGTAAGGTAGAATCTGAGGGTCATATTGAATTATTCTTTATACTTTAGAAGTTAATTTTGATTGTTTGTACATATGACTGAAAAGTAATCAAATATCTAATTTTCTTAATTTTTCTAATAATTGCAACAGTTAATGGTCTTACTGCTCTTTAAGTTTTAGTACAATAAAGCACGAACCAAGAGTCATATTAAAGTTCTTTTTGAATTTGAAAGTTAATTTTGTTTGTTTCAAGAATTTCTACATATGATTAGAAAGAAGTCAAATTTCTAATTCTCTTAATTTTTCTAAAAATTTAAACAGTTTATGGTCTATCTCTTCCTTTAATTTTAGTACAATAAGGCACAAACTAAGGGTCATATTGAAATTTTCTTCCAATTTTAAAAGGTAATTTTGATTGTTTTAAGAATTTGTACATAGACTAGAAAGTAGTCAAACTTTTAATTTTATTTGAGAAAAATTATTAAAACTTTTATTACATTTATTGATTGAACCTTGATTAGACCCTCATTCATACAAGAGTTTTTTTTAACTTTTAAAGTTCCAAGTTATAATTTTTATAAATTAAGAAATTGTACATACCACTAGTAGAAAGGGTAGTTTTATATATTTTTTAATATAAATATTTAATATTTAGATTTTACTTATGTTACATGTATTGTTCTAGTTTAATTTTAAAAGTTAATAGCAATAGTTTTAAAAGTTTTCTACTAGATTATAGCAATTTGTCTAAACTTTTTAACTTTTCCATTTTCTCTGCAATTCAGCACAATTATATGGTAAATAGATTTTTTCTGCTAAAAAGTATTTCATTTACATCAAAGTTGTGTTAAAATTCTAAGAATTAATAATCATAATTACAGGAGTTATTATAATGCCCCTTCAAGAGCAAAGAATACAAATTTTGTTTTTATAGCGATCATAATAAGTTTATTAGTAAATTATGAATTGTTATTAAAGTTAAAAAATAAACTATTTTGGTCGTTTGTGTATTACAAGTGTCAGGAGGTCTGCGTAAATGCAAATATTTTAAGAGTGACATCTCCCTACGAGTTTTTGGTTACAGCAAAAACTACCAGTTCCACCAATTTTTTTGTGCCACTTATAAAAACTGTAATAAATTGCCTAACAAAAGAAACTAAAATCAATATGTAAAATAATTTTAATTTATCCGTAAAGTGTACAGAAACTTAAGCAAATTTTAAAATCTCGGCCTCTACAGGAAAAGCAAAAATATTTTTTTTAAATAGTTTTAGTTTATTATTTGATCCCTACTCTTTCCATCAACATAACCAGATTTTGTTAGAAATGGATAGCAAGGTCTGTAACCAAAAAGTACGAGAGCGTGTTTTTTTCTTCTAGCGCCTAAGACATTTCCCAACAACACGTGCATTGCGCCCTGGTGTCGTATCTTACATAAACCAATATAAGCAATTTTAAGCTAACCGAATGTTGTCTAAGAGTTCTAAAATATTTTGTCTCAAATGTTACATTTCGGTTTCTTTATAAATTAAGACCTTCTAATCTATTTTTCAACATTCCTTACCATTGCTGAAAGTTTCTGTTAGAAGAAACACTAAAAACTATTGCTAAAGCGTTCAATACTATTTGCAATTTTTTTAGAAATATAATGCCCCAACTTGCTACGCAAATTTTATTTCACAACTTGTTATAGGCCATTGGAAAAATTACTTTTAATGAAAAAAAAAAAATTTCAACACCCACCTGTGATATATTGCTGTAAAGAGGAACAAAAGTAATTTTAGAATTCACAAATAAACTTCTGATGATCAAAAAGCAAATCAAAATTTATTATTTTCGCAAAAATTGAAGATGTGGAAAAACTTAAGTGGTACGCTTGAGTTGTTTTTGGAAAAATGTCCTAATAATGTGCAACTTTTATCGCATTTTTCTCACCAATAGAGCTCTTGAATAGAATCCAAAATCGAAAATTTCAATTGGTATTTAATATCACGTAAATCAAGATTTTTTTTACCACAGTTCTCCCTGGGGTAATTTTCTTGTAATTTATCACTCTTCAAATAATCGAGATCTCCATGATTAACATTTTTATCTTGGACACACTGTATATGTGGTTTGCTTTTATTTCGTCTACAGTACGAGTCCAAAATAACTTAGAGTCAAAACCCTAGAAAATTGATTTCGAATTTTTTATAAAATTTTGCTTAATAATTGTAAAATTTCCAAATCGAATAACAATTTCTTATTTTCTCTTAAATATTTTTTACGTATTCCCCCTAAAGTATAAGAAAACATAATTTGGTTGCGAACCAAATTTTGAGTCAAAATTTAAGAAATTTGATCTTATTTCAAGAGTTTCAGAATTTTCTTAAATTAGAGCACCACTGACTGAAATTGCGTTTCTTTATTGAGAGAACCAACACGAAGCGAGGCGACACGAATTTTTAAATATCAAAATTGTAGACACAAATTAATATTTTCGAAAAATTACGATAATCGAAGTCAAAACTTTACCCAAATAAATTTGTTAACAACCACAATTAAAAATTATCTCATTCATAGCTTTATGTTGCATTTTAATTTACTACAAATCAAGTTTTTTCAAAATATAGTTAAAACAGGTGGAGACTCAATAGAATAAGACACAAACCCTAACAAAATATATTTTTTTTTTATTCACAGAAGTAACCAATGGACATCCTCATTTTTGGTAATTAGTCAATAGATTAATTGTTTAAATGTTGCAAATAGGAAACGTTTAAAACAATACAATAAATTCCGTATAAGGGTGTTGAGAATAAAGCGACCCGTAACTTCCGTTTTCGTAATAATTGTAACAATTTAAAGTGATTATTGACAATTACTAGCGTCGGGAATGTTAATTTTTTCTTTGGCTTCAACTGAAACAATCAGACGATTCTTGCCCCCCTCGCCAAGATCGATGCGATAACGAACAATAAAAATGAAAAGATATAAAATTTACAACCGCTAATTCCAACGAATCGGCCCCTATCCACCATTTCTCGAAGGAAGTTCAAATAAATGTTATCTTTGCCGCTGCCCGCATTCCCCAAGTTTAATGTCTGTGTTACGGATTCCGACTTAATCGTCTGGTTAAAAACTAATTACGGTCTTTTTGTTTAGAAAAAGAAATTAAGAAAAAAATTTTCGGGGGTTCATCTGGTTTCACTTTCTGATCACGAGTCGCGCCATTGTGTCGTGATGATAATGAAACGGCGCTATTGTTACGAAGCGAATTTAGAAATGTCATTTCGTTATTATGGCGGCTATATAACAATACGACCACTCGGTTGAATGTCGAGAGAACGAAATTAATTAAATAGAAACGCGGACCGAAACCGGCCGTAATTAGATTAGAAAGACCAACACAAGATGTCGTAACCTCTGCGAAATTTCGACCATCCTCAAAAACTCTTTCGAACGTTGAACTTTTATAGTGATGGATGATGGCGGTTTATGGTGAATTTCTAGGAACGTTGTCGTGGCTCTTCGACTCTGCATAATTACAATTACTCTCTATTCCGAACGTCTTTGGGGGTCGCCTAAGTACTGTTTGTTATTGCAGACATTTACTAGCATCGTGTTCTCTATGCGGGTGGGTGCTTTTACCAGTAACGACCAATTTATTTAGTTAAATTATTAAAACGGGTCAAGAAACTTTCAAGTTATTAACAAAATTATTGTCAAAGTTTTTGGCGCAAAATTCGAGCTTTCGGGACGAAATCGTCAGTTGGTTGATGTTTCGTTGCGAAACGCCTCGCCCTAGTGCATACTTGCATAATATGTTTGTGGGAGAGGCTCGGACGGTAATATGGTTTTTGTTACTGGTGGCGGATGGCGATAAATTAAAGGCTCAACACTTTTTACGCAATTCTCATTGGGCTATTATCATATCCAGTCCAGTTAACAAAAGCTCTAAGTAGGTTCGTTGCTTATTCAACACCAGTTAAAGAGAACCATTTAAATTGACTTTCTATCGTTTATAAGACGATTCTGGCAATCTCCCAGGTTCGTTTCTTATTCTACTCAACACCTATCGCGGAGTCTCCGCGGAATTCGAATTACAATGCCACAAACATCGCAATTCAATTATTTCAAGAAATTTTGTAATTTCAAAAAATCGCAACCGTGTGGCAAACCGTTGTACTCTTTAATGTTTTTTGGTGTTTTAACTTTACAAAAAGAATTTTGTAATGACAACGATAAGCAGAAACGTTTTTTGAAGCAAAGAAAAATTTTTTTAGAGCAAAATCTTTAGATTAACATTTTCTCGACCAAAATCGGGAATCTCACAATCTGGCAACAGCATCCCAGCGGACCGAAGTACTTTCATCAAGTTAACGAGTTTTATTAAATTTCTACATAAAATGAAGGTAAATGAAAAAGTTTTTTGGGCGTAAATATTTTATAATTAAAAATAAAAAAAACATTTCTGGCCTAAAAATTTAAACAAACATTTTAGGGATTTTTCAACAATTGACAACATCGCGTAGCATAAAGCCACGTCGATTTGTTACTGCGCAAGCGCGTTATCTAAATTTGATTACCGCCAGGACCGCGTCTTATGCTCTCTACCTATCTAAGCCGGGGCGCTGTTGCCAGATTGTGAACAAATTCGCAATTTTAGCTGAAAATTATTTTTTGTGTAACAAATTATTTTGATTTTACTTTATGGATGGTCTCAAGAGAACTGTTTGTCAAATTCTTGTAAACAAAGCTGCGTTTTGTTCTACTATTTCGATTTATTGAAACCCTATCACCTACGCCGCTGTTCTCGTTGATATAACAGCCTCGAAACGTTTCTATTGTCCTCGGATTTTCAAGTATCTCAACATAAAACACTTGAAAGCTCCTACGAAACGTTATTATAAAAGGATTATTCCACCTTCTATTAAAAGTACTTCACTGCGAGGCAATTCGGAAAGTTCTCTTTTTCAATGTTATTCAATAATCTTTGTGCAGTGGTCGGTTTCGACGGCGCACCTTTTCAAATTGCATTTTATTACGTCTAATTATTATTTATTAGCGGGCAAGATCGGCGAGGGGGTGGCGCGAACTTTGACGCCCACCACCAGACGTTAATAGCATAAGAAGCGTTTTGTTAATAGCAAATTTATAGGGTATTGGAGCTACAAGAGAATCATTGTAGGTATTAAAGTGGAGAAATTCATGACTTTGAAAGTTTCTGTTCTCATGGTCAGTTTGAATAAAGCAAAGTGCGTTATTATTGGAAATCTGTTTGAAATTTGCTGCAAATTTGATAATTGTACTAACAACAGACATTAGCGTAGTGAACATTTTTTGTACATTAACTAAAATATTATAAACAATTTGAAATGTTTTTGGAGACAAATTTATTTTTTTAAACTTGATTTTAGTTGGAGACTCTTAGTTGGGTGTTTGGAGAGGTCAGGACAGAAACCCGTTGGAAAGTGAGAGCTTGCTGTGAATTTGACAATTATTAATAATAATTTTAAGCTATCACTGATGTAACTAATCGATTTGTTGAAGATAGTAAAATAGAGAAGCTGAAAACTTTAGTAATTTTGTTCTTACAGTTATTGTGAGTAGGACACATAATCGGAGACTAGCGAAAAAAATTGAATGGAAAGCAAATAATTTTAAACCATAACAAGTGTAGGTACTTGAAAAAACATTTCTTTTAATTAATTAATTTATCTTAATTGGCGACCTTTAGTTAGCGTTTTGGGTAGATGACGACACGAACCTGCCTGAAATTGATGTAATTAGTTAATTTGTTGAAGATACAAAAATAGAAAAATTGCAAGCTTTGGATTTTCTCTTTAAATTATTGTGAAGCAAACAATGGGAAATGAAAAAAATTGTTAAGAAAGCAAACAAACAATAATAATCACTTTTGGTGACAAATTTATTGAATTTTGGTTGGAGACTCTGAGTTGGGTCTCTGGGTAGATCAAGACACAAGCCCGTTCGAAATTGGCAATTTGCTGTCAATTTGATAATTTTTTCGAAGTTTTCTCGAAAATTGTAGTTGAATGATTTGTTAAAAAATTCCCTTTAGACTTTGTGAACGAAATAGAAAATGGAGGAGTGAAAAAATGGTTTAGAAAAAAATTGTTCTTCTTAGAGGCAATTTTTTTCAAGAACAAATTTTAGTGAGAGACTCTTAGTTGGGCTTTTAAGCTCAAGACATGAGCTTTGCCAAAATTGAGAGTGTTATGCAAATTTGGCAAATGTTAATAACAAAAATCTTTAGGATTAACAAGTGTCAATCTTTTTGGCAACGTACTTAAATTTCACCAGTAATTTTTTTAAATTATTTGATTTTTTTTAATTTGCCTCAAGTAGTAGGGGATGTAAAGTAGACATCACAGAAATTTGTTTTGTATTAACTTGTTGCTAAAATAAATTACTATAAAAAAAAACTGAAGACTTGTGCGAGATTAGTGTCAATTAAATGATTTTTTGAAGATAGTGAAGATAGTGTTATGAATAAAACAAAATTTAGTAAAGAGACCCGAAAGGAACAAAAAAAAGGAAGTGAATGGGTACGAATTTTACAAATTACTAATCGAAATTAATTTGATCAAAGTTTGAATTAAAATGGAACGCTAATAACAATTTGAAATATTAACAGAAATTTCTGGATGCGAATTATTTGCAATTTACGATTTTTTTTTCTTAAAATTTAAATTTTGTTGGAAACTTTAGCTGCGTTTATTAGAGTAGATCAAGACACAAACCCGCTCGAAATTGAGAACTTTCTGTAAATTTGAACATTGCCAATAATAATTTTAAGCTACTTTACGTCTCAATTCATGCAATTAAGTTAAGTAATTAATACCTTTTGAAGTTTTGTATGTTCATCTCCATTGGGCACAAATCCATACAAAATAGAGCAGCGTTAAGTTAAAAACAATAATTAGAAAAAAAAAGAATAAGAGAAATAAGAGAAAGGGGAAGAAGAATTTAACTCGGTCAAAATTAAGTTTTGATAAAAATTTGACACTTTTTTGCACCAATTTTAAACATGAAAAGATATTACTGGATGCATATTATTTACAATTTTCGAGCATTAAAAAAAAATCGAATTTATCTTTGTCGAGCTTTTGAGTAAGGCAAAACACAAGCCCTTGCAAAAAAGGAGTTTTTTCAAGTTTGACAATTGTTAATAATAATTTGCACCTTCTACACATATCAATCGATGTAATTAAACAAATTTGCAAAAAAACTTGAAAAGAAATTGAAAATTTGGATTAAGATATAACACTTGAGAGCAATAATTTTAATTATGAAAAAACGTTATTGGGTACGAATTATTTACAATTTATAGGTGGGATATTTTTTTTTAATAATTTTAATTTATCTGGAGATAGTTTATTGTGTTTCTGAGTAGATAAAGACACGAACTTTTTCGAAATTGAGAGTTTATACGAATTTGACAATTGTTAATAATAATCTGAAGCTACACACAATGTGTCTAGCGATGTAATTGGGCAAATTATTAAAATAAATTAATAATTTTCTGCCTTAGCACCCATTGTGAACAAATGAGATCATGGTAAAGCAAAACAAAATTTAACACAGAAATTAGTGGAGCAGAAGAAAACGACCATGAAGCTTTAAGTTACTTGAATTTGCAAACAAAATCTCAAAAAGAAATTAAAAGTTTGGATTGGAATATGACACATGAGGGCAATAATTATAAATATGAAGAAACATTGTTGGGTGCGAATTATTAATAATTTATGGGTAAGATATTTTTTTCAAATAACTCCAATTTAGCTGGAAAATGTTTATTGTGCTTCTGAGTAGATCAAGACACGAACCTTTTCGAAATTGAGATACAAATTTGATACTTCTCAATAATAATTTGAAGCTTTCTCAGCGTGTCCACCCATGTAATTAGACGAATAATTAAAAAATATTAATAATTTTCTGTCATAGTTTACAATGTTTACATTATGAACAAAGCAGATCATCGTAGAGTAAAACAAAATTTATTAAAGAAATTAATAGAGTAAAGTAAATGAGAGTGAGACTTTGGATCTCTTAAGTTTGCAATATTATTCTCAACAAATTGAAAGTTTGGATTATGATCTGACAGTTGAGAGTAATAATTTTAAATATAAAGAGATTATTGGATGGTATTTAGTTATAATTTATAGGTAAAATATTTCTCTTTACATAATTAAAGTTTAGCTGTAAACTGTCTGCTGTGCTTTTGAGTGGATCAAGACACAAACCTTTTTGAAATTGGGAATTTTACAAATTTGACAATAATCAATAATAATCTGAAGCTTTCACGTGTCTACTAATGTAATTAGACAAATTATTAAAGAAAACTAATAATTTTCTGCCTTAGCACTTATTGTGAGCAAAACAGATTATGGTAGAGCAAAACAAAATTTAATATAGAAATTAGAGGAGTAAATGAAAATTACAGTGAGGTTTTGGATTACTCAAATCTGTAAAAGATATCTCAAAGAAAGATTAAAAGTTTGGATTAAGATAAAATTAAAGTTTCTATTATAATCTGACACCTGAGAGCAATAATATAAAGAGACATTGTTGGGTGCTACTTATGTATAATTTATGGGTGAGATATTTTTTTAAATCACTCCAATTTAGCTGAAGGCTATTTGTTGTGTTTCTGAGTAGATCACGACAGGAACCTTCTTGAAATTGAGAATTTTTACAAATTTGATAATTGTCAATAATAATTTGCAGTTTTCACACATGTCAATCCATATAACTAAACAAAAACTGAAAATATTAATAGTTTTCTGCCTTCATCTTCATTGTCAACAACAAAAATCAAAAATTTAATACAGAAACTAAAGAGACAGAGAATGAGGTCATGGACCGCAAAAAAGTGAAACAAGAATCTCAAAATAATTAAAACTTAGGATTAAAATTTAATACTTTAGAGCAGTAATTTTGAATACGAAGAAACATTGTTGAATGCAAATTATTAATTTACAGAAGCAAAGATTTTTTTTAATAACTCGAACTTAACTGGAGACTCTTCGAAGAGTTTTTGAGTAGATAGGGACACTCACTTTTCTGAGATTGAAAACTTTTTGAGAATTTGACAGTTTTTAATAACAATTCAAAGGTTCCACACGTGTCCACCAATGTAATTAGGCAAATTATTAAAATAAATTTATAATAAAATTATCTTAATATCCATTGTGAACGAAACAAATGATGGTAGAGTAAAACAAAATTTAATACACAAATTAAAAGAGTAGATAAAAATGAGAGAAAAATTTTGGATTGCTCAAATTTGCAATAATAATCTCAAAAGAAATTGAAAGTTTGGATTAGAACTTGACACTTGATAGCAATCATTTTAATTATGAAGAGGCAGTGTTGGATGCAAATTACTTATAATTAACAAATGAAAAGATTTTTTTAAATAATTCTAATTTAATTTGAGACTCTTCAACAAGTTTCTAAGTAGATTGAGATACTAACCCTTTCAAAATTGGAAGTTTTTTGCAAATATGGCAATTTTTATTAATAATTTGAAGCTTTTACACGTGGCTATCAATGTGATTAAGCAAATTATTATAGAAATTAAAATTAAATTAATAGTTGCCTCTCTTAATTCCCAATGTGCACAAAACAGATCATGGTAGAGCAAAATAAAATTTAGTTCAGAAACTAGAGGAGTGGAAGAAAATGACAGTGAGGGTTTGGATTACTCAAATTTGTAAGAAAAATCTCAAAAAGAAATTGAAAGTTTAGATTAAAATATGACACTTGAAAGCAATAATTTTAAGTACAAAGAGACATTGTTGGGTGCGACTTATTTATAATATATGGGTGAAATAATTTCCTTTAATTAACTCCAATGTAGCTGGAGACTATTTGTTCTGTTTCTGAGTAGATCAGAACACGAACCTTTTAGAAATTGGGAGGTTTTCACAAATTTGATAATTCTCAATAATAATTTGAAGCTTTATCAGCGTGTCCACCGATGTAATTAGACAAATAGTTAAAAGAAATTAATAATTTTCTGCCTAGATTTCCATTATAAACAAAACCGATTGTAGAGCAAAACCAAAATTATTGCAGAAATTAATGGGTAAAGTAAATGACTTTGGATTTCTCAAATTTGCAATAATATTCTCAAAAATTTGAAAGTTTGGATTATGATCTGACACTTGACAGCAATCACTTTAAATATGAAGAAACATTGATAGATGCAATTTATGGGTGAAATATTTTCTTCAATAATTCCTATTTAGCTGGAGACTGTTTTCTGTACTTTTGAGTAGATCAAGACACAAACTTTCGTGAAATTAATAGTTTTTACGAATTTGACAATTGTTAATAATAATTTGAAGCTTTCACAGCATGTCGATCGATATAATTAGGCAAATTATTATAAGAAATTAATAATTTTCTGTCTTAATTTCTATTTTAAATAAAACAGGTCAAACCAAAATTATTTATAGAAATTATGATAGTTAAGAAAATGAGAGTAAGACTTTGGATTTCTGAAAATTGCAATAATATTTCTAAAGGTTAAAAATTTGGATTATGATGTGACACTTGAGAGCAATAATCTTAAATATGAAGAAGCATTCCTGGATGCATTTTATAGGTGAAATATTTTTTTAAATATCTCTAATTTAGCTAGAGACTGTTAGTTGTGTTTCTGAGTAGATCAAGACACAAATATTCTCGAAATTAGTCGATTTACAAATTTTACAATCGTCATTAATAATCTGAAGCTTTCACAACATGCCTACCAATGTAATTAGACAAACTATTAAAAGAATTTAATAACTTTTTGTCTTAGCGTCCATTGTGAACAAAACCGATCATGGTAGAGCCATACAAAATTTACTAAACAAATTAAAATTAGAGAAAAGAATGACAGTGAGACTTCGTATTGCTCAATTGTAACAAATATTTCTAAAAAATAAAAAAAATCAATGAAGATTTAACACTTGAAACCAATAATTCGAAATATGAAGAGATATTGTAGTGAAATATATTTTTTTAAATAATTCCAATTTAGCTAGATACTGTTTGTTGTGTTTTTGAGTAGATCAAAACACAGACCTTCTCGAGATTGGAAATTTTTACGAATTTGACGATTGTCAATAATAATCTGAAGCTTTCACAACGTATCTACCAATATAATTAGGCAAACTATAAGGAAATTAATAATTTTCTGTCTTAGCCCACATTGTGAAGAAAACAGATCATGGTAAAGCAAAACAAAATTTAACACAGAAATTAGAGGAGTAGAAAAATTGACAGTGAGGCTTTGAATTACTTAAATTTGCAAAAGCAATCTCAAAAAGAAATTGAAAATTTGGACTAAGATATGACATTTGAGAGCAATAATTTTAAATATAAGAGACATTGTTAGGTGATACTTATCGGTGATTTTTTTTAAATAACTCCAATTTAACTGGAGACTGTTGTGTTTCTGAGTTCAAGACACAAGCCTTCTCAAAATTAAAAATTTTACGAATTTGACAATTGCCAATAATAATTTGAAGCTTTCACAACATGTCTACCAATGTAATTAGGCAAATTATTAATAGCAATTAATAATTTTTTGTCTTGGTGCCCCTTGTGAACAAAACCGATTATGGTAGAGGAAAACAAAATTTATTAATAAAATTAAAATAACAAAGAATATGAGAGTGAGACTTCGAATTACTCAAACTTGCGACAAGAATTTCTAAAAATTTGAAAGTTTAGATAGAGATTTGACACTTGAGATTAATAATTTAAAATTTAAAAAAATATTGCAGTGAAATATATTTTTATAAATAACTCTAATTCCACTAGAGACTGTTTAGATTGCTTTTGGGTAGATCAAGATACACCCCCTTTCGAAATTGGAAGTTTTTGCTAATTTGACAATTGCCAATAATAATCTGAAGCTTCCACAACATGTCTATCAATATAATTAGGCAAATTATTAATAGAAATTAATAATTTTTTGTATTGGTGCCCCTTGTGAAAAAAACCGATTATGGTAGACCAAAACAAAATTTATTAATAAAATTAAAATAACAAAAAAATGAGAGTGAGACTTCGAATTACTCAAATTTGCGACAAGAATTGCTAAAAATTTGAAAGTTTAGATAAAGATTTGACACTTGCGATTAATAATTTGAAATTTGAAAAGACATTGCAGTGAAATATATTTTTATAAATAACTCTAATTCAACTAGACACTGTTTACTATGCTTTTGGGTAGATCAAGATACACCCCCTCTCGAAATTGGAAGTTTTTGCAAATTTGGCAATTGCCAATAATAATCTGAAGCTTCCACAACATGTCTACCAATATAATTAGGCAAATTATTAATAGAAATTAATAATTTTTTGTATTGGTGCCCCTTGTGAACAAAACCGATCATAGAGCAAAACAAAATTTATTAATAAAATTGAAATAACAAAGAAAATGAGAGTGAGACTTCGAATTACTCAAATTTGCGACAAGAATTTCTAAAAATTTGAAAGTTTAGATAAAGATTTGACACTTGAGATTAATAATTTAAAATTTGAAAGAAATTGCAGTGAAATATATTTTTATAACTAACTCTAATTCAACTAGACACTGTTTATTATGCTTTTGGGTAGATCAAGATACACCTTCTCTCGAAATTGGAAGTTTTTGCAAATTTGACAATTGCCAATAATAATCTGAAGCTTCCACAACATGTCTATCAATATAATTAGGCAAATTATTAATAGAAATTAATAATTTTTTGTATTGGTGCCCCTTGTGAATAAAACCAATCATAGAGCAAAACAAAATTTATTAATAAAATTAACATAACAGAAAAATGAGAGTGAGACTTCGAATTACTCAAATTTGCGACAAGAATTGCTAAAAATTTAAAAGTTTAGATAAAGATTTGACACTTTAGATCAGTAATTTGAAATATGAAAAGACATTGCTGTGAAATATACTTTTATAAACAACTCTAATTCAACTAGAGATTGTTTACTTTGCTTTTGGGTAGATCAAGACACACACCCCTCTCGAAATTGGAAGTTTTTGCAAATTTGACAATTGCCAATAATAATCTGAAGCTCCCACAACATGTCTATCAATGTAATTAGGCAAATTATTAATAGAAATTAATATTTTTTTGTATTAGTGCCCCTTGTGAACAAAACCGATCATGGTAGAGCAAGACAAAATTTATTAATAAAATTAAAATAACAAAGAAAATGAGAGTGAGATTTCGAATTACTCAAATTTGCGACAAGAATTTCTAAAAATTTGAAAGTTTAGATAAAAATTTGACACTTGGGATCAATAATTTGAAATTTGAGAAAACATTGCAGTGAAATATATTTTTATAAATAACTCTAATTCAACTAGAGACTGTTTACTATGCTTTTGGGTAGATAAAAAATCACTTCCTTTCGAAATTGCGAGTTTTTGCAAATTTGACAATTGCCAATAAAAATTTGAAGCTTTCCCATTGGCCAACGGATATGAGTAAGTATATTGCTGCAAAAGCAAATACTGAAATTAATAGCTTCAATCTTTATTCCCATTATAAGGAGACAAGTTTAGATTAGAAAAAAAGAAGATTTAATGCTAATGGAGCTTATGGATTGCTAAAGATTACTAGAAGCTTGCTCGAAAAAAATTGAAAGTTTGGATCAAAATTTAACACTTGCGAGCAATAATTTAATTGAGCAAACGAATTACTGATAATTTACAAAATTTTTTTTCAAGTAACTGAAATTTTGTTGGAGACTCTTTGCTTTATATTGGAAGAGATCATGACACGAACCCGTTCTAAATGCGAGTTTTCAGCGAATTCGACGAAACTATCGTTCTAATTTAATTATTTCGTAAAATTTTGGGAATTTTGGAATTTTTTGAAAACCCGCCACCGAGTGGAAAACAAGATATTAACCAGACATTACAAAATTTTGTTGGCATCAAACTAATGTTAAAATAGACAATAACAAAAAAATTAAAAAACAGGAGATTTGTGCAGGATCATTTGCCGGTTCCCTGTAGTTCAAGCGGCATCGTCCGCGATCGACGTAAAAGTCACAAAATTAAATCGTACTTGTCGTTTCGACTCTTTAGAGGCTATAAAACCGGTGAATTATATCAAAATCCGACGTTGTATTTTCTGAACGAACATGACAACCGATTTGGTTCTAATAGGAGCAGCTTTTACATCGTAACACACATCCTACCTTGTGTACTTGTCACTTTGAAACTTTCGCATCGTTGAACACCTCAACCACCACAGATGTTCGAAAGAACGGAGCGACTTTTCCACTTGACTCAACCAAAATTTTTTTTTATAATCCTTCGAATTTTTATTATTTTCAAAATTTTTAACAAAATTCTTGAGTAACAATTTTTTCTTTATTGAAGAGAAACAATTATTTGCCATTGTTGGTGGAAGTTTTGTTAGTTCTGTGGCGGTTGCGCAATAATTTTTCGGCTCGGATTCTAATTTATCAAAGACCGCTTTTATGCGTCGGATGGTTGGAGGTAAAGACAGCTGCCCTAGTAGTGCCAACGTAAGTGATCGATCTGCGGTAGGGTCCGGCTGTCGTTGTCTTCTAGTTCTGTGATCGAGATACACGCCGCCCCTGACAACCCGCCATTGCCTTCCGTCCCATGTCCCCGCTTACTAGATTAGATTAGATACTGGTTTTTATTGGCTTCATTAACTGTACACATGTGACTCCAGCGCGCATTGTGGCGGCCGTCATTCGGATTCTTCGACGCAGCGCGCCGCAAGGCTCCTTTCACGTCCCTCTTTTTTTTTTAATTTTTTTTTGTCATCGCCGGTTTTATTGCGCTTTTGTGTGACCAAGCAAAGACAATAAAGCTCGTTTACTGCCTTCATTCTCGGATTTTCTCACTAAACTGACAAATTCAGCGCGCTTTCAGGTGTTTGCTAACGCTGTTGACCAAGATCATTACATGGTTAACATCCACGTTTAATATTTACACAGTTGTCAGCGCTGCTTGTCAAACAACCAGCCCAAAATCCTGTACGATTTATGACGCATACCAAACAACGTGAAAACTCCCCCTTCCCCTTTTCTTCGTTTACCACCACAAACTAAAAGACATCGGAGTGCATAAGGCGTTCCTCGGATTAATTACTGAAATTAAATATGGCCTCTGAACGGTCGTCAGTCTTGAGAGTAGCGCCGCCCCTCCCCCATTAAACGACCAGAAACAATCGACGTAATTGCCACCCCGTACCGGTGAAATTTGACACACGTCAGTCACGGTACAAACGTTTCGATAGGCTCCGGAACGGGTTTGCATCGATCGAACCTTATGGCGACGTGTAAGGAGTCGAGAGGCAACATGAAAAAGTTTGACCGTCGAACCGGAGACGATTCTCAAAATTTCATCTCGATCCAAAAACTTCGACGACCATAGCTGCAGGTTTCTTCGCTATTACCGGACGAGCTTGTCAAATCGAATTATTTGTTGGGGAATTTAAATAAAAATTCCACTATCAGCTTTTAAACAAATTTTGACAGTTGATGGCTTCTAATTGATGTGGTTGCTTCAGTTTTTTTTTGGTAAATATCGCGATTTTATTCGGAGACTCTTCGTTTTGCGTTGGAGTAGATCAAGACACGAACCCGATTCGTTTCGGTTGTTTTAATGATTAACATTATTATGCAGGACCAGTTTTAGGTCAGTTTAGAAGAATCAAGTTGAAAGTAAAAGTTTTGTTAGTCTTGTTTTCCTCTAAACCTAATTTGAATATAAAATTCTTATGTAACTAAAAAATTTCAGCGGCGTAGAAAATTGAGGACGAAGCTTCTAATGTGTGCGCGCCCTTGGACATCTTGATCCAAAGTAATTATTGTCTATTTCTATTTACTTAATGGTGTCTGTCAGTGGCCGAAAAAAAATCTGAAAAATCTGAAAAGTTATCGCTTAATAGAATGATGTACCTTGTTTGGTACATTGGAAAATATTTTTGAAAATAACTCAAATTTAGCTGAATCTTTTTTTACTTTTATGTAGGTCAAGACACAAACCGAATTAATTCCGGCCGTTTAAATAATTTTTCAGGATCACTTTCAGGTCCGTAAATGTATTGAATTTTGTAATTATTATTTTTTAAGGAGTCAAGTTGAGAATAAGAATTTTGCTATTTTTTTTCTAAATTGAATTTGAAAAAAAAATTATATCAAGTTAAAAATTTCAGCGGCGTAAAGAATTGAGGACAAAATTTTTAGTGCGTGCGCCACTGAATTCCTTGATCCAAAGCGGTGCGGTTATTGTTTATTGCTAATTACTTCAATGTAATTGTTTGAGATTTTTGACACAAGGGCCAAGAGAAAAGGCAAAAAATTTCTTATCGAAATTGATGATCCTGGAATTACCTAATTTGGTAATAGAAATTTGTTACAAATGAATAGAATAAGTAGAATAAGTAGAAGTAAAATTTGAAAATTATTATTTTTTAAACAAGTTGATTGAGAAAGTTTTGCAAGTTTTAATATAAAATTCTGATCAAGCTAAAAGTATTTCAGGAACGTAGAGAATTGAAGATGAAATTTTTAGAGTACGCCACTGAACATGTTAATCCAAAGTAGTTACTGTGTGATGTTAGTTACTTAATGATATTTTCTTAATATTTTTGACGCTAGAGCTCAAAGCAAAAAAATAAAAAATATTTTTTTACGACTTTAAAGGAAATTGAGATCTAACAAAATATTTTTGCAAGTAATTCGAATTTAACTAGAGACTCTTTATTTTGAGTTTGACTAGATTAAGGTGTTAACCCGATTAAGTCCAATTGTTTATTGTAATTGTAATACAGAGTGTTACAAATTTTAGGTTTGCTGATGCAATTAATTTTTAAATTTTGAATATTTAAGAAATTAGTGAAGAAAAGTCTCAAAAATTTCTAATTTAGTTGGTGACTGAATTTTTTTTCTAAAGTTAATTTTAATACAAGTTGCTATCAAATTAAAATATAAATATGTAGCTTTTAAATAATAAACATAAAAAAAGTCCCAAAAATTTTAAACTTAGTTGGAAACTTGGAAAGGTTTAGACTGTGCCACAAATTCGGTCCAGCTAACGTAATTGAATTTTAAAAAATTCAAAAAATTTCAAATTTAGTTGGTGACTGAATTTTTCTCTAAAGTGAATTTTAGTACAAGTTGCCATCAAATTAAAACATAAATTTTGTAGCATAAGTAAAAATTTTAAAAATTAGAAAGGTCTCAAAAATTTCAAATTTAGTTGGAAACTTGGAAAGGTTTCAATTGTTGACACAATTTCTGCCCAACTCATTTATTTTTCAAAATAAAAAAGAATCTCAAAAGTTTCAAATTTAGTTGGTGACTGAATTTTTTTCCTAAAGTGAGTTTTTAGTACAAGTTGCCAATCAAACTAAAACATAAATTTTGTAGCATCAGAAATAAATTTTTTTAAAATTACAAATTTAGTTGGAAATTTGGAAAAGATTTGATTGTTGCCACAATTTCTGCCCAACTTATTTATTTTTCAAAATAAAAAAGATTCCCAAAAGTTTCAAATTGAGTTGGAGACTGAATATTTTTTCTAAGATCAATTTTAGTACAAGTTGCCATCAAATTAAACATAAAATTTGTAACATGAAAAATAAAATTTTTAAGAATAAAAAAACTCTAAAAAGTTTCAAATTTAGTTGGTGACTGAATTTTTTTCTAAAAAAAATTTTAGTAGAAATTGCCATCAAACTAAAAAATAAAACTTGCAGCATAAAAAATAAAATTCTTGAACATAAAAAAGTGCCAAAAGTTTCAAATTTTGTTGGAAACTTGGAAAAGTTTCGACTGTTGACATAATTTCTGCCCAATTCATTTATCTTTCAAGATAAAAACAATCCCAAAAATTTCAAATTTAGTTGGTGACTGATTTTTCTTTCTTAAGGGAATTTTAGTACAAGTTGCCATAAAATTAAAATATAAATTTTGTAGCTTTTAAATAATAAAAATTATAAAAATAAATGAAAGTCTCAAAAATTTTAAATTTAGTTGGTGACTGAATTTTTCTCTAAAGTGAATTTTAGTACAAGTTGTTAAAAACATAAATTTTGTAGCATAAGTAGTGAAAATTTTAAAAATTAAAAAAATCTTAAAAATTTCAAATTTAGTTGGAAACTAGAAAAGGTTTTGATTATTGATACAATTTCTGCCCAACTCGTTTATCTTTCAAAATGAAAAAGAATCCCAAAAGTTTCAAATTTAGTTGGTGACTGAAATTTTTTCCTAAAGTGAGTTTTAGTACAAGTTGCCATCAAACTAAAACATAAATTTTATAGCATAAGAAATAAAATTTTTAAAAATAAATTTAAAAAAAATTGCAAATTCAGTTGGAAATTCGGAAAGGTTTTAATTGTTGACACAATGTCTGCCCAACTCGTTTATTTTTCAAAATAAAAAAGATTTCCAAAAGTTTTAAATTTAGTTGGGGACTGAATATTTTTTCTAAGATCAATTTTAGTACAAGTTGCCATCAAACTAAAACATAAAATTTGTAGCATGAAGAATAAAATTTTTTAAAATAAAAAAATTCTAAAAAATTTTAAATTTAGTTGGTGATTGAATTTTTTTTCTAAAGCGAATTTTACTACAAATAGCATCAAACTAGAAAATAAAACTTGTAGCATAAAAAATAAAATTTTTGAACATAGAAAAGTCTCAAAAGTTTCAAATTTTGTTGGAAACTTGGAAAAGTCTTGGTTGTTGCCACAAATTCTACCCAATCCATTTATTTTTAAAAATAAAAGGAATCCCAAAAATTTAAATTTCGTGGTGACTCAATTTTTTTTCTAAAATAATTTTAGTACAAGTTACCATTAAACTAAAACATAAATTTTGTAGCATCAAAAATAAAGTTGTTAAAAGAAAGAAATTGTAAAAAATCTCAAATTTAGTTGTTAACTTGGAAAAATTTCGATTGTTGCAATCCCAAAAATTTTAAGTTTAGTTAGTGACTGACTTTCTTTCTTGTTGGCATCAAATTAAAACATAAATTTTGTACCATAAAAATTAAAAGGCAAAATTAGCTACTCGATACTTTGATACTGATTGAATATTGTCAGTTTGAAATCAAAATGATACAAAGATTGTAAAATTGATTAACAGGGTTGAAATGGAAGAAACTCAAATTTAGTTGTAGAATAAGTTTTTTAAATCGAGTAAGACAAAAACTTAATGCATATTGAAGATTTGTCGAGTTTCCAATTCCTTTATCTAGTTAGGTACATTTCACTTTTTGCAGCTAACATCTTAGTTTGTAATGTTTCAAAATTTTTGAAAAAAACTTTAATCTTGTTAGAGATTTTATGCTTTGCTATAAAGTAGGATACGGCACAAAACAGACTCACATCACCAATTTCCATTTAATTTGAATTGCTCAGAAGTTTCTTTGAAATAAAATTCCTGAAACTAAAAATAATTGTTAATTTTTTTGAAAATTTTATAGTTTGCTGTAAAGTAAATTAAGACACAACCCGATTCAGGTCATTAATTTTTATCTAATTCAGATCGTTGTCAAGTTTAATTGAAAAAAAAAATCTGAAACTAAAAATAATTGTTTAATTATACTGCAATTGAATTTAATTTTGAAATTTATTTCTAATTTTTTTACAAGTTATTTTTGCACACAACTCGACAATTTTATAAGAATAGATAACTTATGCGTTTCTAAAAATTAAAAAGTGCCAGAAAAGTAGAATTTTGTTGAAGACGGAATTTCTTTTGAATAAACTAACACACGGACACAAGTTCTGCACATTTTATTTTTGTAGTCAACATCCCAGTTTGAGTTATCAAAATTTTGCAAAAAATTCGAATTTTGTTGAAAAAACTGTTCAAAGTAAATTAAAACACGAACTCGATTCCGGTCGCCAATTCTTATTCAACTCGAATAGCTCTCAAGTTTCATTGAAATAGAACTTTTGAAATGGAAAATAATTGTTTCATAAAATTTCAGTCAAAATTTAATTTTTAATATTATTTTGGATTTTTGTTACAAAATTACACAAAAGCACACGATTTCTAAAAAATAAATAATTTTTGTGTTTCTAAACGATTAAAAAAATGCAAAGAAATTCTAATTTAACTGAAACAAATCCAAAACATTTTGGGATTCTGTCAATTTTTCGATTTCTATCTTTGATTTTGGTGCTATTAAAATTTTCAAAAATAACCCAAAATTTCTTGAAGATTCTGTAGTTAGCTACTAAGTAGAACAAGACACAAACCCGATTCAAGTAACGAATTGATTTCTGCTGATGCTAAACCACTTTGAAGCGGAATTCCTGAAATTAACAATAATTGTCCAATAACTTTTAATTGTAAATTCTTTTTTAAAGTGTTTAAAGATATCTTCCGTTGCAATATATTTTTATCACAAAAATAGACTTGGAATTTCTTAACATATTTCCCTTTGTGTATTAAATGATTTTCGACAGTTTTGTGGTAAAAATCGGATTAACGAACCAAAATTATTTTTAATTCCCCAAATTTGTCTTTTCGATAAAATCTAGCAAAAGACAACCACAAAGCCCCAAATGTTGCTTTCATCTTTAAAATCTGAAATAACACACCTTACCTGTCATCAAATTCGCTACCAGTTGACACTTTCAACAACAGTTTAAAATTCCGCCAAAGTCCCACTTCTGAAGATTTCTTCAACTAGAGATCGAATCTTTCCTCCATTGTAGTTCACGTTACTTTGTAACGATTCAAACGACAATTCGGAGGGGTGGGCCGCGACCCATTAGTGTGTAAAAAATAGTGTCGGTCCCGTTCTTAAGCCGGCTCAGCGTCAATTTGTAGGAAAATTCGTCGGAAACGACCCCCGACTCACCATAATACATCAATTATGACATGTGTCAACCGGGTAGAAAGATTAGGGTTCTATCTCCGGTTACCGATCTTTTCGAACATTTTTGATATGTTGCTCGCGCTGTGTAATACGCTGTTTTTGGCTTGTCGAAAAGGGGGGAAGACGGACGTGAGGGGGAGGTGACGTTTTATTAAAGATAATTAATGGCCGCGGTTGAGGAGCTATCAGGTTTATTTCGAGCGTGATGAACACGTCGAAGCTCTTAACAGCAAATTAAATAATAATTTGTCACTTAGTTAAATGGGCGGTAGCTACCTATTTTCATTACCTACACCGGTATTAAGTGTTTTTTGATTATGGGTTTGACGAGAAGGCCCACCTCTTTCGGCGTTATTAATTTCGTGCTTTCACCGGTCAACAGGTGTTCCGTGAGCACTCGCACACACTTTATTCACTTAAAAAAAAATTTTCTTCTTCCTCCAATTATTTGACTACGAGCCAACACCGCTGAAAGTGTAATTTTTAATAGTCGCCATTTGTCATTGGATGAGAAACAATTTATTCGGTCATTGTATGGATATTCCTGAACCATAATATGGTCGCGTAATGGTGACGAAGAAATCGGTCATAGCGGTTGTTCCGAATTTGGCGATGCCAGTTATGATTTATGTTCGGCTGGCGAAGTGGCAAGTGTAAAGGTTAAGCTCGCGCGATATTCGCTTTGGCGAGTTGCAATTGTAAAAATGACATGCAATATCGAATTACCGTTCGTGATTTTGGACCGCTCTCACACTTGGATACAGTCGACCTCGAGAATAGTAATGCGAGAATAGATCTTGGACGGATTCTGGCGATTGAAAGCGAACACGCCGGAAACTCGAAGAGAGACCCCGTCGCCACAACAAGCACCGAAACGGCCGCCACTCGGTTAATTGGATGAATTCGCCATCGATCAAACACCAAATTAAAACTATTCACTGTCAGACATCGGCGGGAGATTTTTAAAATTTCACTATTTTTAAAGCTATTTTAAGACCCAAAACTAAAAATTATTTGGAGACTGAACTCGAATAAGACACGAACCCGAAATATTGACACTTGTGTAGGTAAACACATTTCTGCAATTTAATTCGAGCTCATTTCTTTCTACATATTCAACAGCTGTTGATGGCAGTTTCGAACTTGTAGCTGGTAAATTTTTACGTGCTATTTGATAAAAAATCAAAATGTTTGTTAATAATACGAAATAATTTGGAGGTTCTGGTCCGCAATTGTGCAGGATGATGCTTTGATTTTCAATATTTTGAGAAAAAAAATTCTTTGCCAAGATTTTAGAAAATATCACAAATGTCCCTCACTAATTGTCGCGGTGTCAAAGTTTGAAAATAATTTTGTTTATTTTTTAACTGACTCGAAAATATACTTTCAAATGGATAAGGGGACCCTTCTCACTTTTGGGTTGGAAAGTTATCAAAGGAACACTGCCCGCAAAGTTGTATTGACAAAAGGTAATTTTTGGAATTTTTTGCTAGGCGCTACATTGAAAAATTTATGAAACTTTTGCTGCGTTCTTTGATTTATTTTGAGAAGTTAAGAAATCTGCAATAAACTTAGAGAAAGCAGAAGATATTATTGCTTGTCAAAATTACCAAAAATGTGGTAAGGGCAGAAAATTCAATTTTGTTTGATTCCCTAATTTAATATTTGCGCAATAGAAGCAGGATGATGAAACTTTAATTTTCAACCTTTTGAGAAAGAAAATTTTTTGCCATGATTTTAAAAAATATTACAAATGTCCCTCACTAATTGTCGCGGTGTCAAAGTTTGAAATTATATTTTTTAATTTTTTAATTAAATCGAAAATATACTTTCAAATGGATAAGGGGACCCTTCTTACTTTTGGGTTGGAAAGTTATCAAAGGAACACTGCCCGAACAGTTGTATTGACAAAAGGTAATTTTTGGAATTTTTTGCTAGGCGCTACATTGAAGAAAAAATTTATGAAACTTTTGCTGCGTTCTTTGATTTATTTTGAGAAGTTAAGAAATCTGCAATAAACTTGGAGAAAGCAGAAGATATTATTGCTTGTCAAAATTACAAAAAATGTGGTAAGGGCAGAGGATTCAATTTTTTTAGACGTATAAAAGGGACTAATTTTTTAGTTTTTGTTGTTTTAAAATTTTTAAAAATAACTGAAAATCAGTTGGAGACTCCACTTCGAATAAGATACGAACCCAAAATATTGACACTTCTGTAAGCATTTAGTGACTTAGTATTATGTTATTGAACACAACGAAACCCAAAGAATTTTTTTTTTTAATTTCAACAGTTGTTGATGGCAGTTTCAAATGTTAGAATGTGCCATTGGATGCATTCAATGTGGTATTTGTTACTTTCCTAAAATATTTAACTTATCTAAACATTTTTATTAAATTTTAGAATTTTTTTTAGATCGCAATACTTTTAAAGATTTTTGGCGCCATGTTAAATAAAAAAACTGATAACCCTTTGGTTGCGACTTTGATTTATTTTCAGAATTTCAGGAACTTGCAATAAACTTAAGGAAATCAGGAAATACTAATGTTGAAATTTTAAAAAATATGATAAGGGCAGTAGATTAAATTTTGTGAAATTTTTTTATTTGCTCTCTTTGCAATAGAAACTTTTTATCTTGTTAACAATTTCTTTTCCATGACTCAATAGCGGATTTTAACTATTCAATTAAGTACAAATACAAAGAAAATATTGTAAACATTTTATTTTCTGAAAGTAATATTGATCCAACCTTATTGTATGTCACTGGTGCTTTATATTTGAATGATCAAGTTTTAGCAAAATTCTCCTCATGAAGAAGGTAATTGGATAAAATTTATTTTAAAAAAAAAATATTTAATGTAAATGAAATATGTTTATCAAATTTGGTAACTTTCCTTTTTGGTCTATTTGAAAGTTTTGTTTAGCGCTACGTTAAGAAAAAAATGTTTAGCACATCTGTTGTTATTTTTGATTAATTTTGAGAATTTAATTTGCAATAAACATAAAAAAGTGGAAAATGTTATTTTTGTTATCAAATTAATCAATAATTAGTGTTTACGTTATTAAGATCCACCCAGTTTGGGCTACGTGGAAGATGGGGGTGTATCCCAATACAATAAATTGTCGAAAGCATTATTAGAATGTGACATTTGAAGTGACAGTGCCACTCAAATGACACATTTTATTGCATTGAGTTGGGATACGACCCCATCTTTTAAATCGCCCATACAGGGTCTCAAAATTGCAATTTTTTTTATTTAATCATAGAATGTTTGATGTATGGAAAAGGTCCACTCTTATGTGGAGAAAAATTTTCTTTGTCGCAATAGTTAGAAATATTAGTACGTTACTATTAACAAAATTTCAGATGCAAAAATTTTTCTCTACAGGATTAGAGACTCTTCTCCTTCAAACACGAGCGTGATTAATATTTTGCAGTTTTGTAAGTGTATGACTTTCTAGAATTTTTTTGACAATGACTGTTTTGTTAAAAAAATTGAGAAAGACTAAATAATTTTTATTTAATTTATTGCATGCCACTGATGTGTCAGATTCAGAAGAAAATAATTTCAGCAACCAGCTCTTTATGAAATAAAGATGGAGGCAAAATTTTTTGGCAACTTTAATTTATGTCTTTTTTAGAAAATGAATGACCCTGATTTAATGGCTGGAGCGCCTACCCCTTAGTTAGTTTGTTTTAAGTTAAATTTCCTCTTTAATCTGGAGAATTTTTGTCGCTCGCCCTAGGAAGGCAATTTTAAAGCACCGGGTGGCCAGTACCTATAAATCTTTTCCCTTGAGTTTATATTGTTGATCGCATCCGGCTTGTAAATTATTTAAGTTTGTCTGACGCTTTACAAGTTTTCAGTAATATATTTTCTCACTTCTGTACAGAGTTAAGAACAATTGGTTACAATTTATTAAAAAATTCTGCACTTTACTAAAAGTAGGTTAAGACGCGAATCAGATTTATGTCGATAATTTCTGTTCCCTTTGAATTGTTGCAGATTTTTTTTAAGTTGAAATTCAGTTAAGAGTCTATGTGTGTAGTCTAAATTCTCCCTAACTATAAAAAAAAATTAAATAACTTAAAATTAATTGGATAGTCAACGTATATTTAGTAAATCAAATTTGTGCTTCTTACTTGAAAAGGAGAAGATGATACGTGTCAAGCCGTTAAAAGAATTAATTAATTCTAATTTATTTGGAGACCGCGCTTCAATTTTGAGTAGGAAGACACTAAATTAATTTAGTTTCTATGCAATTTTTGTAAATATTTGAAATGTAGTTTGAGATTTGTGATTTCATTTGAAGTAGGTCAAGACACGAAACAAATTTATGTCGACAATTTCTGATCTATTTGCAATTATGTAAATCTCTTGATTTTTTAAAGTGAAACCCAGGCCAAAAATTATATTAATATTAAAATCCTAAACGTTGCAACAAAAATTCTGGTTGACTGTAAAAAATTGTTAGTAACGTAAAATTAATTGGAGGCTCATTTGGTAGATCAGAATACCTCTTGAGCCTTTCTAAAATGTCGAAAATTTCCAATAATTAATTTATGCGCCTATAGCAATTTTGGGTTAAGAGTAGATAATGTGTATCAATTAGTCAAAAAAATCTAATTCACTCAAATTGAGTGGGTTTTGTACTTAAGTAACAAATTTTTTTTAAATAATTGAAATTTAACTGAAGATTTCGTGATTTACTATAAAGTAGCTTAATATATGAAGCCAATTTATTTTGACAATTTCGATTTTGTGTAGCAAAACTATAATTTAATTGTAAAGAAAAACTACTTGGAGATTCTAGTAGATCAGGACACAAACATCTCGAAATTTTCGGAAAATATATAAAATGAAAACTTTCTATTAAAGCCAATTAATAAAATTCTTACAATTATTTGAAATTTAATTGGCGACTGTTTGCTATATTGTATGCAGAGTAAGTCACAAAACTGAGTATCTTGATGGAAAACATGTGATTTTTGAAATAGGTCGTTTTGACGTATTAAAAATGGCACGTCCATGGAGATTCTGCAATTTACTAGAAAGTAGTTTGAGACACGAGCCTAATTAATTTCAACGATTTTGGATTTAATTTTCTTAAAGTCGAACGCAGTTCAAAAATAATTTCTCTATAGTTGCAGCAATTTTTTAACTTAACTGTAGAAAAAATTTGTGGAGACTCTAGTAGATCAGGACACAAAGTTTTCGAAATTTTTTGAACTTACGTTAAATGAAAGCTTTTTAATGAAACTAAGTCATAAAATTTTTGGAACCAACTTAAATTTAATTGACGGCTATTTGCTACATTTTAGAGTAAGTCACAAAACCGAGTAATTTCGATGGTGGTGTACCAAAATACTTTTCGGTCTATGAGACAGGAAGGTAAACTAAAGAACGTGGAGGGCTTGTAATTTGGAAATAGGTCGTTTTGACGCATTGAAAACGACACGTCTATGGAGATTCTGCAATTTACTAGGAAGTAGTTTAAGACACGAGCCTAATTAATTTTAACAATTTTGGATTTCATTTTCTTGAAGTCGAACGCAGTTCAAAAATAATTTCTCTATAGTTGCAGCAATTTTTTAACTTAATTGTAGAGAAAACACTTGGAGACTCCAGCAGATCAGGACACAAAAATTTCGAAATTTTTTGAAATTTTGTTAAATGAAAGCTTTCAAATGAAACAAAGTCATAGAATTTTTGGAAACATCGTAAATTTAATTGACGACTATTTGCTATACTTTAGAGTAACACAAGTCCGAGTAATTTCGATGGTGGTGTACCAAAATACTTTTCGCTTTATGAAACAGGAAGGTAAACTAAAGAACGTGGAGGGCTCGTAATTTGGAAATAAGTCGTTTTGACGTGTTGAAAACGGCACGTCCATGGAGATTCTGCAATTAACTAGAAAGTAGTTTAAGGCACAAGCCTAATTAATTTGAACAATTTTGGATTTAATTTTCTTAAAGTTGAACGCAATTCAAAAATAATTTCTCTCTAGTTGCAGCAATTTTTTATTTTAATTGTAGAGAAAATACTTGGAGACTCCAGTAGATCAGGACACAAAGTTTTCAAAATATTCTGAAATATTGTTAAATAAAAGCTTTCTAATGAAACTAAGTCATAAAACTTTTGGAACCATCTTAAATTTAATTGACGACTATTTGCTACATTTTAGAGTAAGTCACAATACCGAGTAATTTCGATGGTGGTGTACCAAAATATTTTTCGCTCTATGAAACAGGAAGGTAAGCTAAAGAACGTGGAGGGCTCGTAATTTGGAAATAAGTCGTTTTGACGTGTTGAAAACGGCACGTCCATGGAGATTCTGCAATTAACTAGAAAGTAGTTTAAGGCACAAGCCTAATTAATTTGAACAATTTTGGATTTAATTTTCTTAAAGTTGAACGCAATTCAAAAATAATTTCTCTCTAGTTGCAGCAATTTTTTATTTTAATTGTAGAGAAAATACTTGGAGACTCCAGTAGATCAGGACACAAAGTTTTCAAAATATTCTGAAATATTGTTAAATAAAAGCTTTCTAATGAAACTAAGTCATAGAATTTTTGGAAATATCGTAAATTTAATTGACGACTATTTGCTACATTTTAGAGTAAGTCACAATACCGAGTAATTTCGATGGTGGTGTACCAAAATATTTTTCGCTCTATGAAACGGAAAGGTAAACTAAAGAACGTGGAGGGCTCGTAATTTGGAAATAAGTCGTTTTGACGTGTTGAAAACGGCACGTCCATGGAGATTCTGCAATTAACTAGAAAGTAGTTTAAGGCACAAGCTTAATTAATTTGAACAATTTTGGATTTAATTTTCTTAAAGTTGAACGCAATTCAAAAATAATTTCTCTCTAGTTGCAGCAATTTTTTATTTTAATTGTAGAGAAAATACTTGGAGACTCCAGTAGATCAGGACACAAAGTTTTCAAAATATTCTGAAATATTGTTAAATAAAAGCTTTCTAATGAAACTAACTCATAGAATTTTTGGAAACATCGTAAATTTAATTGACGACTATTTGCTACATTTTAGAGTAAGTCACAATACCGAGTAATTTCGATGGTGGTGTACCAAAATATTTTTCGCTCTATGAAACAGGAAAGTAAACCAAAGAACGTGGAGGGCTCGTAATTTGGAAATAAGTCGTTTTGACGTGTTGAAAACGGCACGTCCATGGAGATTCTGCAATTAACTAGAAAGTAGTTTAAGGCACAAGCTTAATTAATTTGAACAATTTTGGATTTAATTTTCTTAAAGTTGAACGCAATTCAAAAATAATTTCTCTCTAGTTGCAGCAATTTTTTATTTTAATTGTAGAGAAAATACTTGGAGACTCCAGTAGATCAGGACACAAAGTTTTCAAAATATTCTGAAATATTGTTAAATAAAAGCTTTCTAATGAAACTAAGTCATAGAATTTTTGGAAACATCGTAAATTTAATTGACGACTATTTGCTACATTTTAGAGTAAGTCACAATACCGAGTAATTTCGATGGTGGTGTACCAAAATATTTTTCGCTCTATGAAACAGGAAGGTAAACTAAAGAACGTGGAGGGCTCGTAATTTGGAAATAAGTCGTTTTGACGTGTTGAAAACGGCACGTCCATGGAGATTCTGCAATTAACTAGAAAGTAGTTTAAGGCACAAGCCTAATTAATTTGAACAATTTTGGATTTAATTTTCTTAAAGTTGAACGCAATTCAAAAATAATTTCTCTCTAGTTGCAGCAATTTTTTATTTTAATTGTAGAGAAAATACTTGGAGACTCCAGTAGATCAGGACACAAAGTTTTCAAAATATTCTGAAATATTGTTAAATAAAAGCTTTCTAATGAAACTAAGTCATAAAACTTTTGGAACCATCTTAAATTTAATTGACGACTATTTGCTACATTTTAGAGTAAGTCACAATACCGAGTAATTTCGATGGTGGTGTACCAAAATATTTTTCGCTTTATGAAACAGGAAGGTAAACTAAAGAACGTGGAGGGCTCGTAATTTGGAAATAAGTCGTTTTGACGTGTTGAAAACGGCACGTCCATGGAGATTCTGTAATTTACTAGAAAGTAGTTTAAGACGGGAGCCAAATTAATTTCAACTATTTCTGTTCCAATTTTTTTAAAGTCGAACAAAGTTCAAAAATAATATTTTTATAGGTGTAGCAATTTTTTAACTTAATTATAGAAAAAAATACTTGGAGACTCCAGTAGATCAGGACACAAATCATTCGATTTTTTTTTTAAATTTCATTAAATGAAAATTTTCTGATGAAACTAAGCTATCAAATTTTTTAAACCATCTCAAGTTTAATTAGCGAGTATTTGCTGCATTGTAGAGTAAGACACCAAACCAAATAGTTTCGCTCATGATGTATGAAAATACTTTTTGTTCCGTGAAACGGGAAGGTAAAATGAAGACTTGTGATTTTCGAAATGGGTCTTTTTGGCCACATTGAAAACGGCACGTCCGTCAGTGGAGTTCGTTAACACCGCGAAACGATTTAAATAATCCTTTTGTTCGTTTATGAATAATTAATCCGGTACTCGAGCCCACTCTAGCAATACTGTCCGCAACCTTATGACTTATTTAATTCGTAATTCGTCTGGAAAAAGGCACCGCCATCACGCGTCGTGTCAGTGCGCCCGTTAAAAAAGGAGTATGACGCGACTGTACTTCGTAGCTTCCCACATACCGTCGGATGACTGGTGATTTCTCCAAATTATTTATTTACTTAAGCGCTGAATATTTAGGTTTTTTCACTCCTCGAACACCGGACCACTCTTTAACACAATATTTACGTTGCTCTTCAGTTTCGATGTTGACTCAAGGAGTCCTCGACAATTAAATACATTGTTACCGGCGATGTATATCGTAATAATATTTATCACTTCAAGGTTGATCGGGAATCGTCGAGTCATCCGTGGGCCTTGTCCAGTAGAAGGATTGACCCTCTCCGAAGGGGTGACTCACCTCTATTTGCCTCTTCATAGTCGCAACATAACGCAAAATTTAACAATCTTATTTGAAATTCTGATCAGTGAATGCGAGCGAATTTAACAATTGATTTCTAACTATACCTGTTCGGCACAAATTTGGTTTTGGCGGGAAAATTGGCTGAGAGATTCTTGAGAAATTTTGACGTTAAAATAATTTTTTTGTTTCATTTCACAAATTCGCAGGGGTGCAGCTAAAACGTGAGTATTCACAAATTTAAATTTTCCTAGCGGTTGGTATAGCATTTCAATTTTTTTTCAGTCAACATTATAGTAGTAGTAGACTCGCTTTATTTTCTTAGGCGGAGTTGCTTTGCTGGTAAATGCTTCCTCTAAAAATCACAAACTGATGAATGAAACGCACAAAATAAAAAATATTGAGCATTGATTGCTTCAATTTTTTGCAGGATCGCTGAGGCTAGTGTCATAACTAGCAACCCTCTGTAAACGTCCTATTTGAAGATAAAGAAAATAATCCACATGGTCCGAATAAAATACAAGGAACGGCAAGGAGTAATGTAAGAAAGGGCAAAGATAAGGTATCTTGGTTCAGAAATTCTAAGTGACAATTGGCCAAAAAATTATTGACTTATTGCTGGTTTGGAGGTACCTCAAGAATCAAATTTGGGACCACTACTGTTTCTCATTTTTTTCAATATCTAAATTGATTCATAGCAGATCTATTTTACAGGACAAGATCCTCCATACATTGAAGAATGAGTCTGTTTGTGACCTGTAGATGTTTCTTCAAATCCGCATTCCCCCCATATTTTGTCTCCATATAGACCCAATGCTTTGATAGCTTCTTTGTAAATTGTCCTTTGTATATCTGGTATCATCCCCCAAATTTTTCCTCCAACTTCAAGTTTCTCATTTGCAATATTTGATGCCTCTGACTTGGATTTTATGTATTCTGTCTCACTTAAGACTTTTATTGGTAGTTACTCCCAAGTATGTTAGTTTGTCCTTTAGTATCAGTCGCTGGTTGTTGATTTTAATTATTGACCATCTTATTTGTTTCTTTCTCACATTGTTAGTTTTTTCCTAACTTCTGCAATTTCCCCCATATTTATGTCCAATTTGTCTCCCTTGAGTAATCTGTTAGCTGATTCTTTGCTATATAATTGGACCTAAACTGGATCATTGCGGGCATTCTCTCTCGGTTCTTTTTACTACCTCGTTTGCTTTAATAGTTTTCTCAACCATTTTGTGCTATTGCCTCATATTTTAAATTTTGCGCCAAACTCAATTCGAATTTACTGAACCGACGTTGGTCAAGTGCATCCGAGTCGCTGCACTTTTTGTTATGTGTCAGTTGTTGCGTTATTAGTCTGTCCAATAATTTTCCAAAGATGAACAAAAGATGCATATTTTTTCTTAAGGACCTTGGCGATCAGTCCCTTTTGTTCTTGTTTTGCCAAAACTTTCTCTATCACCTTAGAAGTTGCTGCGGCTGGTCTGGATTCTTCTTACTGTCTCGATTGCCTTAATAGTTTTCCCAACCATTTTGTGCCATTGCCTCATATTTTAAATTTTGCGCTAAGCTCAATTCGAATTTATTGAACCAACGTTGGTCGAGTGCATCCGAGTCGCTGCACTTTTCGTTATGGTGCGATGACTCATTTCTGAACGTTTTCCACTAAGCGTAAAGAAGTTTTACGGTCTCTTCTCTCTTTTGTTACTCTTGATTACGTGTATGATCCTTCCTACTTGATGTAAACTCATTTTGCCGTACAAAGTCTTTGATAGTGTCTCAAGAAAATGTGTCAGTTGTTGTATTATTAGTTTGTCCAATAGTTTTCTTCTTGGGAACCTTGTGCGTACAGTTCCTTTTGTTCTTGCTACGCCAAAAGTTTCTTTATCACCTGAAAAGAATCTCAGACTGGTCTGAATTCTTCTTACAGCCTCGTTTGCCTTAATAGTTCTTCCATCCATTTTGTGCCATTGTCTCATATTTTAAATTTTGCGCTAAGCTCAATTCGAATTTATTGAACCAACGTTGGTCGAGTGCATCCGAGTCGCTGCACTTTTCGTTATGGTGCGATGACTCATTTCTGAACGTTTTCCACTAAGCGTAAAGAAGTTTTACGGTCTCTTCTCTCTTTTGTTACTCTTGATTACGTGTATGATCCTTCCTACTTGATGTAAACTCATTTTGCCGTACAAAGTCTTTGATAGTGTCTCAAGAAAATGTGTCAGTTGTTGTATTATTAGTTTGTCCAATAGTTTTCTTCTTGGGAACCTTGTGCGTACAGTTCCTTTTGTTCTTGCTACGCCAAAAGTTTCCTTATCACCTGAAAAGAATCTCAGACTGGTCTGAATTCTTCTTACAGCCTCGTTTGCCTTAATAGTTCTTCCATCCATTTTGTGCCATTGTCTCATATTTTAAATTTTGCGTTAAACTCAATTTGAATTTACTGAACCGACGTTAGTTGAGTGCATCTGAGTCACTGCACTTTTCGTTATGGCGTGATGAGTCATTTCTGAACTTTTTTCTCCGACCACGAAATCTTTCTGGCTGATGTGGACCCGGAATGGATCAATTCTCTTGTTTTTAAGTCAATACATCGGTTAATTAAAAGCTACATTTGGTTTGTTATCATGAGTGTTGTCAAAAGTTTCCTCTATATATAGAAAGATCTTCATGGCAGTCCCTCAATTTTCTATTGTCCTTTTTATTCTGTGAGTTACTTGGTGTATGGCTATTTTACGGGATTTTTCTGACTGGTAGATAAACTGCTTTCGATGTAGATGCTATATCCAGACATATTGAGCCACATAAATAGACAAAGAAGATGACTAGAATATGTGATTAGATCGCAAAAAAACAATGTACCAGAAAAACAGAATTTGAAGGAATGGAAGATATTTTATTTGCTACCTGCATTTTCTTCAAATTTTAAAATTACAAAGAGGTGGAGAACTCATCCTTTCGTCCTTTTGGTATCACCAAAGGACATTTATTTTTAAGAAAATCAGCACATAGGTATCTTTCAGGAGCTCAGTATTTGGACAAATTTAAGAGTATTAGAGCTTCCATATAGAAGAATAAAGGAATCTTGAATTGGAGCCCCGCAAGCTTTGGTCATATGACAAAAAAGGCAAATAAAGTATTGCTAACCTTACAATAATCAATAATGGCACTAACTACGATTATTCAAAGATTATTAATGGAGTTTATATGACATAATTTAGCCGTGTTCTTACTTTGTCTAACGTTTCCAATATTCTTGACACTGATCTGTTTATGATTCTCTCAGTGCAAGTGTCAGTTTGCAATTGGAGGTAACGAAGAAAATAAAACAATAATATTGCTAGCTTTTTTGCTTGTGTGCTCAAGTGTTCTTGCCGACTCTTCATAGTACATTTTTAACCTTATTCTGTCCAATTTAGTTTTTCCAGGGCATAAAAGCAGTTTCGAAATTGTTCAATGCTATAGGGAAAGGAATGCCATCGTGCATCAAGACAAAGGTTTACTTACACCAATATATGCGAGTAATCAAGTTTAGTTTTAAAAACTGGAGTTTAAAAAAAATGCTTAATGACCGATAGAAATATCGTTGGGCACATTAATTAAATAGAACAAAACTAATGGATAAGAAACTAAATACTTGGGAAGTGTTAGATGGACTAAGACGTTGAAACTGAGACCAAGAAGTTACAAAACGTGAAAAGAAAGAACCAAATACTATCAAGTTGATATACACAATGTTGGAGAAATATAGAGGATGATGGTGGGGATGGATAGTGAAATATGGAAAAATTTGGGGAAGACCCACGTCCAGCAATAGATGGAGAAAGCTTCATCCTAATAGTGATTTTGAAATGATGGATGAGATGAAATGATTAAATCTGAAATATTTGTTGCCCGTCCGGGAATGCCTCAATGGTTGAACTTAGGACCACTGCTGTTGGGAAGGTGGGGGGACATTAACATATAGTTCTTTAACAAACCTTCAAATTTTCTCGCTACATCTACAAATTTTAGGATTCAGGTAGACTTGAAGTAAGAATTTTAATTTTTTTTATTGGTTAACAAAAATAATTGAGTCGCTTAGAACGTGACCATGTCATTATCTAAGTTCAGTTCCTATCATACTGATCCATTGGATTAATTTAAGACTAAACAAAAAATTGTTTAATATATTTAGATACGTTCTAGAATTTAGTTTTAGATAAAAGCGTTTTAGATATGTTACTGGCATAATATTATAAAGGTGAATGCAATTTTTTTTACATTTTTTTATTTAATTTTTAAAAAGTTGCTCAAAAATGAGGAATTTTGAAATTCCTTATTGGGAAAAATGGACAAAACTCAACAAAGCGAATAGGCTTACACTGTTAAATGGTTCTTCCTAAAACTCTTAATAAAAAATAAAACTTATTAACCCCCACGTTAATTAGTGGTAGTCTCACAGAAAAACCACGTTTTGTCCCCAACCGTAAATCGTAGTTAAAATTTGCAATAAAATATAAAATAATTTTTTTTAAATATTTTGTTAACAAAGAAGGAGTATTTTTGTTATCCTTTGCCATTCATATCGTTAAAAGCAAAAATATTTATTGTCCGAATTGCCGCCGAAGAAGCGATTAAATTACTTACACCTGTTGGTTGCGCAATCGTCATTTCCTGTTCTATCGATGACACGTTCGCGTTTCTGCGAACACCCTGTAGTGTGATTTTGTCGCGATCAAAAACGCATACCAGATAGACCACCGCGAGAAACGACATTTTAATATTCAAAAGCTCCTGGGAACCGTACAGAATGTTTCTTAAAAGCGGTCAAGACACGAACCCGAAAAGTCGACTCTCGGTGATTTATCGTTTACGGCCACCCGAGGCCGGTTTTCATTCAATACTAGAAGGGTCTTTGTCTGGATACGGGGAGCGTGCGTAAAACGCGATTTAGTTAAGCTTCTATACGCCCACTATTTAGGCCCGGTATTTCAGTGAGAGCTTAACCCAAATTATTTTAGTTAACTTTTGAGTTTTTCGTTTAGGCGTATTTCAGTGACCGCTTTTGGTTTAACTAGTTTTTGTTGACTCAAAAACTTAACTCATAGTAGTTGACGGGTTAAACCAAAAATTTTTGTATTACTACTAGAGCGCTTGCGCTATCTTTTCGATGTTTGACGATCTCAGCCGATCACGGCACGCGGCAGATTGTTTCCTTTCAAATACTTTCACAATTCACATTTGATTTCTCGTCTTCAGTTTTATATTCTGCACGTGTTTGTGTGTCTTGGTAGTGTGCCTATTGTGAAAAGGTATGTAAGAATGTAATAATAATGCAATTATTTAAAAGAAAACTAATATATAAACAAATAAAGATGGAGGGTCAACAAAAGGAAACGTCCCGATCAAGGAATTATACTCCAGTTATGCTCAAGGGGCCCATAGCAGATCCTTTACAGAAGACTCCAAGACGACGTGAGTAATTAAAAAATGTTGTCTCTAAAGTAAAAGTTCAACCAAAAAAAATTAAAATAATTAGGTAGATGTCGACAAGTTTGTATTTAATACAGAAAATTATTCTAGGCAAATCCAACATTTCCGGCCATGTGACAAATAAGAAATGGTGTCTTGTGGCGGACAAGAAGCTGGAGTTACTGGAGCTCCAGCGAGAATGGGCCCAAAAAGAGCACCAGCAACGCATGCAATTTGCCCAGCAACGCATGCAATTTGCAAAGGAAGAGCATGAGCTCAAATTGAAGCTCATGCAAGAAGAACACATAAAAAGATTAAAAAATATATAATATTTTATTGTAAGCGTTGAAAATATAGTATGTAATTATTCCGTACTAAATTATTATCCCGTCTCCCGTTATTTTCGACAGGAACATCTATAGCGTAGTTGAACGCTCTTTCGGCCTCCCTGTCTAGTTGTGGAGGGTCGTCCTCATTTTGTTCGCAAGCAATATTGTGCAACACTGCCGTTGCAACAATTATCCATTGTACTTTCCTAATGTGCAGACAGATTCCATTTGATAAAATTGGAAACCTACGCTTCCACACCCCATAACATCTTTCTACAGGATTTCTTGTTCTAATGTGGGCCTCATTATACAAATTCTCGGCGGGCGTATTGACGTTTGCCAGTGGAGTCATTAGAAAAGTTTTCAATGGGTATCCAGCATCTCCCAGGAGTACAACATTTCCTAAGTTGTCCTGCTCGAATCTGTGGCTTATTCGAGAATTATTAAAAATTGTCGAATCATGTACAGAAACTGGCCATCGCGCAACAATGTCCAGAATTTTTAAGTTGGCATCACAAATTGTTTGTACATTGAATGACATGAAATTTTTTCTGTTGCGAAATATTTCTGCGTTTTGTCCTCCTACAATAATCAGTATTAATTAATTAAAAACACATTTTGGTTGAACATACTAACCTGGAGACTGAATTTTAACATGAGTACAGTCAAGTGCTCCAATGACCCTTGGAAATCGTGCTTTCTGATAGAACCCCCTTTGTACGCTTAGACGCTCCGCTTCAGTTTGAGGAAATTTAATAAAACGAGGCCTCAAGCGAGCAATGACCTGCGTTACCTATAAGTTCAAGTTGTAATTATTGGAATAACTTTAAAAGGGATTTATTTACTAACCTTAAATATTACTCTATCAGCTGTACTTTTGTGTACCCCAACAAAATCACCGACTACAATTAACATGCTGCCACTTGCGTAGAACCTTAACGTCAATAGAACCATTTCCAATGGTGTAAGAGCATGATTCCTATGAAATGGAGATAACTAATTACACATAATTTGAATTTTTGTGACACTTGACTTCCCGTTAAGCTTTAAGTGTATAAGTAGGTACATAACTTACCAATTTGTTGCTGATTTTATTTCGTCTTCTACAAGCCCTACAATAAATATTACACAGTTCTTTGATAACCGAAAGCGAGCGATGAAGTCAAATTCGTCCCAGTGGGTAAAATGATTTCTTCGTTCTAAGAACACTCTTCTCGGCCTTCTAATTCTACCCAAATAGTGTTCTACGAAATTTATTTCATCCTCATCATCAGAGGACAAAAATATATTCACATGGGCCATGGCCATAACCTTAAAAATTAAAGCGCGTCCGACACTTTTTGAAATTATTTGTTGTTGTCTGTCAGAAAATATTCTAATGTCATTGGTCAAATCTACTAGCAGGACTACCAACTATGAAATATTGTGGATTACCAAATCCATTCTTGTCAATGGTCAACGAAGTCACTGAAATACGGTTCCCTGGTTAACGCAAAATAAATTTTGGGCTTAACTTTAATTTGAGTTAGTTAATCCAAAAGTTAACTCAGCACTGAAATACCGGGCCTTAGAGATGGAACTTTCTGCACAAACACCCACGTCATCGTTTGTTATTTTATAGAGAAATTAGAAAATAAGCAATTTTCGAGATATTTCTCTATCCTTCGAACACAAATCTTTTTATATACAATAATCCAATGACCCTCATAAATTTTTTAAAGTTTAATTTGGGATAATTTATTTAATTATTTTTGAGAAGAAGTTTCGGGCTTGTCGCTTGATCTGTTGCGCTAGAAGGTCTCTATGTAAAAATGTTTGACGCAGTTACGTCATTTTGGTGACGACAAAAGGGTCTAAAAATTTTGTTGTGGGTTAATCACGGATCGACGAATCTCTTTGTTTAAATGGGAATTATTCAATAATTAATTGTTTCTTGAAAAAAATAGTAATTTGGTATAATACATTGATTTCGGGTTCGTCGCTTGATCTACTACACTTGTGAGTCTCCGGATAATTTTTTAGGGTAAATTATGCAATAATAAAATTAATTAAAAAATAATTTCGGGTTCGTCGCTTGATCTGTTGCGCTAGAGGGTCTCCATGTAAAAATGTTTGTTTTTTGCTGAAACGCAGTTACGTTATTTTGGTGACGACAAAAGGGTCTAAAAATTTTGTTGTGGTTAATCACGGATCGACGAATCTTTTCGGTTAAATGGGAATTATTCAATAATTAATCGATTCTTGACGAAAATAGTAATTTGGTATAATAAATTGATTTCGGATTCGTGGCTTGATCTACTGCACTTGTGAGTCTCCGGATAATTTTTTAGGGTAAATTATGCAATAATCAAATTAATTAAAAAATAATTTCGGGTTCGTCGCTTGATCTGTTGCGCTAGAGGGTCTCCATGTAAAAATGTTTGTTTTTTGCTGAAACGCGGTTACTTTGTTTCGTTGTCAAGAAATGGGTCTAAAAATTTTGTTGTGGATTATTTTTGAGTCAGCGCTTAGTTATGCGGTTGAGATTCGACGATAAGTTTCTAACCTGGAGCTTTTTCGTCCTGAATTCCTGAACATTCGGCGATCTCTTGTAGCGTCTCCCGGATGATCCGTCACAGTGACGGTATTAAGCGCGTCAAGTCTCTCTTTTCGTAATAAATTTTATAACCGTACATAAAGAGTTGCAGGTCACTTTTTCCGCGCCGAAGATACGCAACAGGTTATAATTTGTTTCTTTTTATGTTCTAATTGAATATGACAGTTGCTAGATAATATATCTGACCTCAAATTAGCTGGATACCTGTATGATAATTAATCGAATTAATCCGTTTGATTGTGAATTTTTTTTAATTGCGCTCCGAATTCATCCAACGCTTTGTTAATGACGCCAATTACCGGGAGGAGAACGTCCGGCGATTAGTCCAAAATTCGAGACGGTCGCCGGACTCATCGCAGATCTCTACGTTATCGGCTGGATCGCGGGTTTCCCCCGAGCCATCATCTTATCGACATAACCGATTTTCGACAAAATAAACAATTCCTATGGATCGAAGCACCACCTGTTTGACGTCAAAAAATTCTTACGAACTGGTTGAGAAAGAAGAAGAAAAATTGTTCGGTTTCTGGATCGAATTTTCCGATAACTTGTTTGATTTATTCTTGTCGGCGGGCTGACACAAATGAGCCGTCGAGGCCGGTCGAATTCCCAATTGGAATAAGTTCGTTTGTCCGATCGGTTCCGGTATATCGCCGCAGCTTCCAATTACCGGTCGCGGCCTAGGCATAAGCAGGTATACCAATGAGAGCGCCCATCTAGCCTGACGGTGGTCCCGAGTGCATTCTTTGCATAGCAAGCTCGGATCGGCTCCCATCACGCGCACAACTTTACCATTGTCCATTGTACAGACAACTGGACATCCTGAAGGAGAGACGTGTCGGTGACGTCATGTGACTAAAAAATTTTTTTTTATGAAAATGTCCGACAGTGCCGTGTGCCATCGACGATAACCAATAATAATAAAGAAAATGCACCACGCGGCGAACCTCGTCGTCTGGTGGCATGGGAAAAACATCTGAAGGTGCCCGCGCCCATTTATCATAAACCCACCCCGCTCGTAAACAAACCAAAGGACATTGGGCATATGGATATTTGTTATTTGTCCGGTCGATCGTCTATTTTTATCAAGATCTAGACGGCTTGATTAATATTAATAGTCTTCGGCGGGATGTTTACCCCAATGATTAAGATATTTACGACGGGAGGCGGGATGGCCTTAATTAATTGACCACGGGACATGAGCGTCCGGATTTTCGATCAGAATTTTCCCAGATTTTCACGAAATTCTCACAGCGGGTTCGTGTCTTAACCGACTGGGTCTCCAAAAAATTATTTTTTTGAAGTCATTCACGTGTACAATTTTGGAAGTTTTTGCGACAGCAATTCTCTCAAGCGTTCTTCAACTTTTTTCAAAAACCAATAAAATGTTTCTATACAAAATGGAAAATTTTGGTTCTAAATATTTTTTAAATTTTTTGGGTGCGCATTTTGAGGATATTCGAGTTGTGGATGTGCCTAGAAAAACTTTAAAACCACCCGTAAGTGCTTCTTTGCTTAATATGTTTAAAAATATTAAGCTTTTTGTAATTATTTATTTTTCTTTATACACTTAAGGTTGTTAATATTTAAAAATTTGCTTGAAGTTTGTTCCTCTTTTGAGTAATTTTCAAAATATTTTACTTTAATATCAAAATGACTTTTTGGCAATTTCATTTTGTTAAAAGCACCACAAGATGAAATGTAAAATAGTTTTTGGATATTTTTGCTTTTCTTATAGCTCTATAAGCAAAAAATTGTTTTTAAAATTTTGGTTTTACTCCACTGATCTGGGAATTTTTTTGGAAACAAAATATTTAATATTTTTTTCATAAAATTATAACTTCTCTTTAGTGCATTTTGATTTGATTGCTGTACATTAAGCTAACGGGTTCGTGTCTTACTCCACTGGAGTCTCCTACCATTTTTTTTGTAAATCATTGAAACTAATTTATTTGCGATTTAATTTGATCTCCAGTTTGTGGCTGACTCCATTTGGAATTTCAAAAAACATTTTCCTGTCCGCTATTTCTCATTTCTAGGACCACAGAAAATTGATAAAGTGAAAAAATTTTTCCAACATAACATTTTCGGTTTTCAAAAACTGAAAGCTTTTGTATATTAAAAATTGTTATTTAGCTTTTAGAATATTGATCTCCAATTTATCCACATGAAAATTTTCTTAAGAAAATAATTTAATTGCAACATCTCGTTAAAAATAATTATAACTAAAACTTTCTTTTGATAGCTTGGAGTTTCTTCCGCCATACTCGTGAGCCCGTTGAGGCAACATTTCTGTATAGTGAACGTCTATTTCAATTCCTAAAGATACGTGAGAGCTACAGGATTTTTAATCAGAAAACCACTCCTTGGTTTGATATTGCCCTTCGAGGGGAGCGATGGAAGAAACATTTTTGGATTTAAACGGAATTGAACTCTGGACCAACTGATTCAACAGCAGCGTCACGGATTTTAAAGTAACCAAAAATTAGATCGAGTTTGTGTCTTACTTTTCTTGGGTCTCTAATCGAAACTTTTTTTATGCTTCACCTCCCGTCTTAATTTATGTCTAATTTTGTTTGTGTTTGTGTCTAACCCATCTAAGTTCTTAAGAAATATTAATTTATTCAATCTATTTAATTCCTACCACAACAAGAGTTTAATTAAGTGAAAGGTGGGTCGTAGCACAATTTTTGTTACAACTACGCTTGGTTTTGCTGAAATTCTTAAGAAATGAGAGCTCTTGTTAACTAAAAATTACGAAGGGTTTGTGTTTTACTCTACTTGGGTCTCCAATCAAATTCTTTTTTTAGTCTTTACCCCACTCTGTGATTTATGAGCGGTTTAGCTTAAACTAAAGTTCGTATTTGATTCCATCTCGGATTTTAAGAAAAATTCTCTTGTTCTGTGTTTATAATTTTTAGGAACCAAAGAAATTGAAAAATGTTATTCAGCGCGACATTTGGGCTCTTTGAGAACTGAACGTTATTGTTTGTTAACAATAAATATTAAATTTTTGAATTTCTATCGTTACTTTATTCAAATAAAAAAATTCTGAAGAAAGTTGCTAAAGAACAATTTTTCTTAAAAAAAATTAGAAACAAAATTTTGCTTCTTTGATTTTAAATTTCAATTTTTGTCTTTTGCCATACTCATTAACGAGCATCAGCGACAAGTTTCCAAGATATGCTAACATATTATTACAGAAATGCGAGACACACTGACTCTTTATCTAGAATGACCATTGCCTTTTGAAGGGATTAAGAAATCTTTCAGGTTTAACCAAAAATTGAACATATAAAACTGACTGCGTCAATGGTGCTTAATTAACAAACGTTTGGTTCGTGTCTTACTCCACTTGGGTCTCCGACCAAAATTCCTGTCCGTGCTTTACATCATGCCCTGATTTATGTGTAATTTAGCTTGGGCTAAAGTTCCAATTTGCTTCTAGCGGAGTTTTCAAGAAAAGAATTCTTCGATATTTTTATTCCTCGCACTAAAAAAATTGATAAAGTAAAAAGTCACTTTCAACACAATATTTGGGGCTTTTAAAAATTTAATTAAAATGCAAATTCTCGTAAACTGTCCTTTGATAGTTTTGGAGTTTGATTCTTCTTCTTCCTTCATACTCTTTAAGCAGCTGTGGCAACACTTCAGTATAGTATGCGCCTAAATTAATAATTCCCACAGACACATCTTTTTTGATCATAATTGACTTATGGTGAGAAAACTTCCATGCGGAGTTTTTTCTTTTTTTTCCTTTGGCTTTTTGTTGTGTCTGAATCCAATCTCAGAAGGTTGAAATAGAAGAGAGGAGCGGGTTCATAGGACGAAGAATTTTACAAGAGATCTCATGGAGGTCATAGGAGTTCGATATTTCTGATTGTTAGCACCACAAAAAATTGATAAATTGAAAAGTCGCACTTAACACAATATTTGGTGCTTTTGCCCGGTTAATAATTCCTACAGACACATCTTTATTGGTCATAGTTGACTTATGATGAGGATACTTCTATACAGAGTTTTATCTCTTCTTTGCCTTGGCTTTTTGTTGCCTTTGGATTTAATCTCAGGAGGTTGGAATGAAGAAAAGGAGAGCGTTTATAGAACGAGGAATTTTAAAAAGGATCTCATGGAGGTCATAGGAGCTTTTAGTCGGAGGATTTGAATGAGTGGTAGTGGCGGCATAAGTCTTTTCGATTTGTAGGCGTATGAAATTCTGTACCGTTTGTATATTTGATTCCTTCCCAATTTGATTGTTCCTCATATAGTAAGGAGTGCCGATCACGTTCTTATTTTTATGTAATTTAGTTTGGGTTAAAGCTTGTATTTGCATTTAGCGGGGATTTAAAACAAAATTCTTCGATATTTCTAATTCTTAGCGGCACAAAGAATTGATAAAGTGAAAAGTCGCCTTCAAAACAACTAACTAAGGCCTTTGAAAATTTAATTAAAATGGAACTTCCCGTAAAGAAAAAAATAACTAAAACTGTCCTTTGATAGTTTTGGAGATTGATTCTTCTTCTTCCTTTATACTCCTTAACCAGCTGTGGCAACACTTTAGTATAAACTGCGCCTAAATTAATGATTACCACAGATGCATCTTCTTTGGTCTGAATTGACTTATGATAAGGATACTTCCATACGGAGTTTTCTTTTTTCTTTGCTTTGGATCTTTGTTGCCTTTGGATTCAATCTCAGGGAGTTGGAATAAGGAAAGAGAGAGCGTTCATAAGACGAGGAATTTTACAAAAGATTTCACGCAGGTCATAGGAGTTTTTAATGGAAGAATTTAAATAAGTGGTGGTGACGACATAAGTCCTTTTGACTTGCAGGCGTATGAGATTCTATACCATTGGTAAATTTGATTCCTTCAGAATTTGGTTGTTCTTTATACAGTAAGGAGTGACGAAGGTCATTACTGTCTGTCTCTTGCGTCACGTTCTTATTTATGTGGAATTTAGTTGGGACTAAAGTTGCTATTTGCTTCTAGCGAGGTTTTCAAGAAAAATTATTTTCTTCTATATTTCTGATTCTTAGCACCACAAAAAAATGATAAAGTGAAAAATCAACTTCAATACAATATTTGGGTTTGCTGAGAATTTAATTATAATGCAAATTCTCGTATAGAGAAATTTTTACTAAAACCGTCCTTTAATAGTTTTGGAGTTTGATTCTTCTTCTTATACTCTTTAACCAGCTGTGGCAACACTTCAGAATAGTGTGCGTCTAAATTTATAATTCCCACAGACACATCTTCTTTGGTCATGATTGACTTATGATGAGGATCCTTCCATACAAAGTTTTTTCTCTTCTTTGCTTTGGCTCTTTGTTGCCTTTGGATTCAATCTCAGGAGGTTGAAATAAGGAAAAGGAGAACATTTATAAGACGAGGAGATTTACAAAAGATCTCACGGAGATCATGGGAGTTTTTAATGGGAGGATTTGAATGAGTGGTAGTGACGACATAAGTCATTTCGACTTGCAGACGTATGAGATTCTATACCATTGGTAAATTTGATTCCTTCAGAATTTGGTTGTTCTTCATACAGTAGGGAGTGCCGAAGGTTATTACTGTCTGTCTTTTGCGTCACGTCCTTATTTATGTGTAATTTTGTTGGGACTAAAGTTGCTATTTGCTTCTAACGAGGTTTTTAAGAAAAAATATTTTCTTCTATATTTCTGATTCTTAGCGCCACAAAAAAATGATAAAGTGAAAAGTCAGCTTCAACACAATATTTGGGTTTGTTGAAAATTTAATTATAATGCAAATTCTTGTATAGAGAAATTTTTAATAAAACCGTCCTTTAATAGTTTTGGAGTTTGATTCTTTTTCTTCCTTCTTACTCTTTAACCAGCTGTGGCAACACATCAGAATAGAGTGCGCCTAAATTAGTCATTCCCATAGATACATCTTCTTTGGTTCGAATTGACTTATGATAAAGATACTTCCATACAAAGTTTTTTCTCTTCTTTGCTTTAGCTTTTTTTTGCTTTTAGATTCAATCTCAGGAGATTGGAACAAAGGAAAGAGGAGCGTTCATAGAACGAGGAATTTTACAAAAGATCTCATAGAGGTCATAGGAGTTTTTAATGGGAGGATTTGAATGAGTGGTAGTGACAACATAAGTCTTTTCGACTTGCAGGCGTATGAAATTCTGTACCTTTGGTAAATTTTATTCCTTACGAATTTGGTTGTTTTTCATACAGTAAGGAGTGCCGAAGGTCATTACTGTCTGTCTTTTGCATCACGTCCTTATTTATGTGGAATTTAGTTGGGACTAAAGTTGCTATTTGCTTCTGGCGAGGTTTTCAAGAAAAATTATTTTCTTCAATATTTCTGATTCTTAGCACCACAAAAAATTGATAAAGTGAAAAATTACCTTCAACACAATATTTGGGGTCGTTGAAAATTTAATTAAAATGCAACTTCTTGTGAAAAGAAATTTTTACTAAAACTGTCTTTAATGGTTTTGGAGTTTGATTCTTTTTCTTCCTTCATATTCTTTAACCAGCTGTAGCTACACTTCAGAATAGTGTGCGCCTAAATTAATAATTCTTACAGACACATCTTCTTTGGTCATAATTGACCTATAATGAAGATATTTCCATACAGAGTTTTTTCTTTTCATTGCTTTGTTTCTTTGTTGCCTTTGGATTAAATTTTAGGAGGTTGGAATAAGGGAGAGAGGAGCGTTGACAGGACCAGAAATTTTATAGAAGATCTCATGGAAGTTATAGAAGTTTTTAATAGAGTGGTAGTGGCGGCATAAGTCTTTTCAACTTGCAGGCGTATGAAATTCAGTACCGTTGCTATATTTGATTCCTTCCGAATTTATTTGTTCTTCATATAGTAAGGAGAACCGAGGGCCATTTTGAGTATTTTACTTTGCATGGTTTCCAGTCTTTTCATGTTATTACCTGAGGCTTGGCTCCATACTGGAACTGCGTGTCAGTATTGGCCGCATCATTGTCTTGTAAATTAAAATCTTTTTGTCGTTGGACTTTTTGCTTTTCCTGTTCATTATCGAGTAGAAACCTGCAAGCTGACATCGAGCTTTCCCAATAATGGCGGTGGTGTTTTTCAAAAAATTTAGTTTGGTGTCCAAGATAGCTCCGAGGTACTTTATTTCAGGAACTCATTGGATTTTTGAATTAAATAGCTTCACTCGATTGGCTGGTGGCACTTCTTTCTGCCGCGCTTCTTTCAAGATTTACTTGGATTTTCCAATGGACTAACCACGTTACGAGATTCTTCATCGCCTGGTTTCAATTGTACCAATACTCTGAAATGTAATCAAAATTGCAGTGTCGTCTGCATATTTTGCGATTTCGGTACATCAGAAGTGTAGATACTGAAAAGCAGCGGTGACGGTGCTAAACCTTTTGGCACGCCTGCGGGGATCATTTTTTCCAATGAAAGGCAAGACTCAATTTTTTTTGCAAAGTTTCAATTTTGAAAAAGCTTTAGAGTGACAAAAAATAATCATTTTGTCCATCAATCCGGCATGCCAGACTCTGTCAGTTGCTTTTACCACATCGAGAAAAACTGCTCCGGTAGATCCCCTCTTGATAAAACCGCACGTCGCAGTTTCTACCACTCTGAGTACTTGTAGGGAGGTACAATATTTCAAACTATATATAAATTGCTCCTTTCGAATTACGTCTTTGTCCATCATAGTCACCTTGAAGCGGTGAAGAACGAGTCTCTAAAGTACCTGGCTAAGTGAAGGTAACAAACCGATGGGACGGTAGCTCTTTGGATCCAATCGTGGCTTGCTTGACTTAGGGATCATAATTATAGTGCCAGTTTCTAATACTTTGGAAAGTAGAGGAGTCGAAGTATGGCACTCGCTATTGCAGTAAGATGCATGGCTTACTTTATTGGGAGCTGCTTTATGGCTTTGTTGGTGGTATCGTCCTTCCCAATTTAAAAAAAAATAATTTAATCGAGAGTGGCTGAAAATTTTTAAACAGGATACTACTCCGCAATTTTTTATTGCCTTCCGAGGGGGAGCGACTGAAGAATTTTCTTACAGTTTTAGTCAGAAATTAAACTAAGGACCAACTAATTCAAAAGCTGCGTCACGGACGTTTAATTAACAAGAAATTGGATCGAGTTTGCGTTTTACTCTACTTGCATCTTCAATCAAAACCTCTTCTATACTTCAACTTCTATCTTGATTTATGTGTGATTGCGTTTAAGTTCGCATTTAGATTTTTAAGAAAAATTCACTTATTGAGTTTATTTAATTTCTATCACAAGAAGAATTAGTTAAGTGAAAGGTGCTTTTGAATTTTTTGTTTACTTTATTTAGATAAAAATTTTCTTATAAAACCAAAACTGTTCCTTAATGGCTTTAGAGTTTGATGCTTTTTCTTCAGCCATACTTGTTATCGAGTATCAGCGACACGTTTTTATGATTAAGCTCAGAATACGCACAGAAATGCGAGATTTACTAGTTTTTTTGATAGTATAGTCATTGCCTTCCGAGGGGGAGCTACCAATTTTTTTCAGATTTAACAGAAATTAAACTCGATACTAACTAACTGGATTAAGGATGTTGGGTCCCCACAAAAAAATTCTGTTTGTTTTCCACCTAACGTCTCGACTGCCCCATGTTATTTTGGGTTTTAATCCATTTGGATATCTAATAAAATTTGCTTCGTCACTAAATAAAAAAAGAATTTTTGTTCGTTTGAAAAAAAATTGGAGCTACAATTCTTCCATAAGACCAAATCGCTATGTGTGTCCAACAAAAAATTTCGCCGGGTTCGTGTCTTGCTCTACCGGAATTTCTGAACAAAACTCGAATTTGTGAATCACTTCACTTTGTCACGTTCGGCATCCCTCCGACTTAAATCGCTTTTCAGGTAGCGGGTGATATCCTCTAGAGATTTTGGCACGTCGATGAATGGATTTCGTGCACAAAAGCTCCCAAAGTTCATTGTGTCGGTTGTATTGACCGCATTTCCGGTGCTGCCAACGCAAGGTTTTTCTTTTTTTCTTCAACACTTTGCAATTCACTAATTAATTTCTCAATCTAAGCACGCAACCATTTAATGCCGCAATCCGTTGCGGTATTGACGGCATTCCTGTATAAAATCCCGGTTTTTCCGCGTCTTCCTTCTCCTCGTTACGGTTCTGGAAGCTCTCGACTTAATCATCGAGTTAACACCTGGTTGATGTACGGGTCGTTTAACGGAGCCTGACGAGTGTTTGGACAGGAAAATAGCGACGAGTCCGGACCTGGATGGTGATGTTAATTCTAAGTTAGTACAGGAGGCGGAGCGGCCATTATGTAATGATCGAGGAGGCAGTACGAATAACACTGCATTACGCGACGGCGATCTCTAAATACCTCATTTCCTCACTCGTCTTCATGTGCAAACACGCTTGATGTTGAATTAATAAAGTCAACATTGTAACGGACGAGGAGGCGATGATTAAGGACTTTTTCAGTGTTTGTCTAATTATAGTATGGTTAGCGGGTGGCGACGAATCGATTTGGTCCACTGTTTCGCCGCCATCAATCAAGAAATTGATGTTTTACCGGAGACTGACGGCACGTCGAAATTAGTGGGTCAAGAAACGAACCCGACGTGAAACTTTCAGTAGCCAACTTAATGAAATTGCAATCAATTTTTGACGTGTTTACGATAAATAAATTGTTTTCATGTTGTAATTTTGCAGGAAATTTTTAAGTTATTGAATGATTGAGGTTCGAGTTGATTTTTTTCTTGGAGACTCAAGTGGAGCAAGACACGAGAACGCCGCAATTTTTTAATGAGCCAGAATTCCTGCTAACTCAATCAAGGTCATTGTTACTAATGAGAATTTGTTTGTTAAATGTTCTTGAAGAAACTTAAATATTTTTTAAGTTTATTATTAAAATTATTGTTTCTTCTCGACGCGTCTGAAAATATGCCAAAATGCATCTGGTATCTGACTTTAGATCCTACGTGATGCTTTAAATTGAAATACTCTAATTTTATTCAGAGATCCCTATAGAGTTAAATACAAATTCGTATTTTTTTAACAACAAACAATTGTAGAAATTTATTTCTTTCTAAATTAAAATTTATTACGATTGAAAGCATCCGAAGATGTCTTTAGTTGTTGATTTTTAACTATAAGTGATGTTTTGTGTTTAAATAGTTGGATTTTTCTTAGAGATCCCATTGGAGTAAGACGCGAACCTGTTATTTCTTCTACAATCACCCAAATTCTCGCAATTTGAATAAAGGTTCTTGCAACAAATGAGAATTGTTTGATGAATATGTAAATCAGAAGATTTCGAATCTTTTTTTGTGCAGATACACTCATGCAGAGTTTTTTTCCCAAACAACGATTTTAGTTACCGAAGTAAGACACAAACCAAAACAAGAACAAAGTTCTCGCAATTTTAATTGAAGTAGTTGCCCTTAATTTTTGTTCTAAACAAATATGAAGTCTTAAATTAGTAATCTTCTAAAAAAATTGTGGAAGAAATTTATAAAAATTGTTTCTCTACCCCAGCTGAAGATTGCGCCGAATAAAAATATTACAAAGTGACACTGGCAGCTACTTTGAGAGTTCCAGAACGTTTTCGATTAAAATGGCTCAATTTTTCTGGAGACTTTATTAGAGTAAGACACGCACCCGTTAGTGTTTTTCCTTTTTGTATAATGAGCTAAAGTTTTCACAATTTTAATCAAAGTTAGGACCACTTGTGTGCATATATTTAACACATTCGTACGTCAGGGGAGTTTAGAAAACTTTTTACACATTTCTATGTAAAGCTTTGGATTTTTCAAACCAAAAATTGCTTTCAAAGAAAATGTTACCAAGTGAAACTGGCTCCTTTTTTGGAGAGTTACAAAAGGTTTAAACTGAAACAGGTTAAGTTGAATCTTTTTTATAGTAAAGTAAATTTTTTAGATTTTAATTCAGATGATTGCCATTAATAAGAAATTTTTGAAAGAAGTTTCACATATTTATATAAAAATTTGTATCTTCTCAAACTAAAGCTTGTTCACAACAAAAACATAGCAAAGAAAACTGGCAGCTATTTTGAAGGTTTCACAATGTTTTTGACTCAAATGGTTCAATTTCTCCTGGAGACTCTATAAGAGTATGACACGAACCCGTTAGTGTTTTCTCCTTTTTCTGTAATGTGCTAAAGTTGTTACAATCTTAATGAATATTAGGGCCATTAATGTGCATCTGTTTAACACAATCGTATGTAAGAGCAGTTTGAAAAATCATTTTAAACCTATTTATATAAAACTCTAATTCTTTCAAATCAGGAATTCTTTTTAAAGAAAATATTACGAATTGAAACTGGCTCCCAATTTTGAAGGTTACAAAAGGTTTAAAGTGAAACGCGTAAAGTTGCCATACTTTTATAGTGAAGTTTGATTTTTCAGTTTTAATTTAGATTATCGCCATTAATAATTAAATTTGGAAAAAAATAATTGAAAGATTTATATAGAAATTTGTATCTTCTCTGTAGACCCTATTAGAGTAAGACACGAACCTGTTAGTGTTTTTTTCTTTTGTATAATGAGCTAAAATTTTTACAATCTTAATCAAGTTTAAAGCCATTAATGTGCATTTGCTTAACACATTCGTACGTAAGGAGGGTTTAAAAAACCTTTTTATACATAATTATATAAAGCTCTATTGCTTTCAAACCAAAAATACCTTCCAAGGAAAATATTACGAAGTGAAACTAGCTCCCGATTTTGAGGATTACAGAAAGTTTAAACTGAAATGGGTTAAGTCGATTCTTTTTAATAATGAAGTTAACTTTTTAAATTTTAATTCAGATTATGGGTATTAATAAGAAAATTTTCAAAAATAAATTTTAAAAGTGTATATAGAAATGCATCTTTTAAAACCAAAGATTGTTCACAATAAAAAGATTGGGACCTAAAACTGGCAGCTATTTTGAAGGTTCCACAACGTTTTTGATTAAAATTGTTAAGTTTTACCTGGAGACCCTAGCAGAGTAAGGCACGAACTTGTTAGTGTTTTTCCTTTTTTGTATAATGAGCTAAAATTTTTACAATTTTAATCAAGATTAGGGTACATTATTGTGCATTTGATTAGCACATTTGTACGTAAGGGAAGTTTAAAAAAACTTTTTATACAAATTTATGTAAAGGTCTACTTCTCTCAAACCAAAAATTGCTTCCAAAAAAAAATTACGAAGTGAAACTGGCTGCTGATTTTGAGGCTTACAGAACGTTTAAACTGAAACGAGTCAAGTTGATTTACTGTAATAGTGAAGTTAGTTTTTTCAATTTTAATTTCGATTATTGCTATTAATAAGAAAACTTTGAAAAAAAATTAAATTATTTATATAAAAATGTGTACGTTCTTAAACTAAAGTTTGTTTACAATGAGGGAGTTTGAAAAAGCTTTTTATGCCTATTTATCTAAAGCTCTACTTTTTTTAAACCAAAAATTGTTTCCAAAAAATATTACGAAGTGAAACTGACTCCCGATTTTGAGAGTTGCAGAAGGTTTAAGCTGAAACAAGTTAAGTTGATTTACTTTTATAGTGAAGTTAGTTTTTTCAATTTTAATTTCGATTATCGCCATTAATACGAAAATTTTGAAAAAAGATTCCAAATATTTATATAAAAATTTGTATCTTCTCAAGCTAAAGTTTGTTTACAATAAAACCGTTGCGAAGTAAAACTGATATGCGTTTTTGAGGGTTTCACAATGTTTTCGATTAAAATTGTTAAATTTTTCCTAAAGACCCTATCAGAGTAAGACACGAACCTGTTAGTGTTTTTCCCTTTTTGTAAAATGAGCTAAAGTTTTTACAATTTTATTCAAGTTTAGGGTCCATTAATGTGCATTTGATTAACATATTTGTACGTAAGGGAAGTTTGAATCAACTTTTTATGCATATTTATCTAAAGATCTACTTCTTTCAAATCAAAAATTGCTTCCAATAATTATTACGAAGTGAAACTGGCTCCCAATTTTGAAAGTTACAGAAGGTTTAAGCTGAAACAAGTTAACTTGATTTACTTTTATATTGAAGTTAGTTTTTTTAATTGTAATTTAGATTATTGCCATTCATACGAAAATTTTGAGAAAATATTCCAAATATTTAGATAAAAATTTGTATCTTTTCAAGCTGAAGTTTGTTTACAATAGTAGCGTTGCGAAGTAAAACTGATATGCGTTTTTGAGGGTTCCACAATGTATTCAATTGAGATTGTTAAATTTTTCCTAAAGACCCTATTAGAGTAAGACACGAACCTGTTAGAGTTTTCCCTTTTTGTAAAATGAGCTAAAGTTTTTACAATTTTATTCAAGTTTAGGGTCCATTAATGTGCATTTGATTAACATATTTGTACGTAAGAGGAGTTTGAAAAAACTTTTTATGCATATTTATCTAAAGCTCTACTTCGTTCAAATCAAAAATTGCTTAAAAAAATTATTACGAAGTAAAACTGGCTCCCAATTTTGAGAGTTACAGAAGGTTTAAGCTGAAACAAGTTAACTTGATTTACTTTTATAGTGAAGTCAGTATTTTCAATTTTAATTTCGATTATTGCCATTAATACGAAAATTTTGAGAAAAGATTCCAAATATTTATATAAAAATTTGAATCTTTTCAAGCTGAAGTTTATCTACAATAGTAGCGTTGCGAAGTAAAACTGGTATGCGTTTTTGAGGGTTCCACAATGTTTTCAATTGAAATTGTTAAATTTTTCCTAAAGACCCTATCAGAGTAAGACACAAACCTGTTAGAGTTTTCCCTTTTTGTAAAATGAGCTAAAGCTTTTACAATTTTATTCAAGTTTAGGGTCCATTAATGTGCATTTGATTAACATATTCGTACGTAAGGAGAGTTCGAAAAAACTTTTCATGCATATTTATCTAAAGCTCTACTTCTTTCAAATCAAAAATTGCTTAAAAAAATTATTGCGAAGTAAAACTGGCTCCCAATTTTGAGAGTTACAGAGGTTAAAGATGAAACAAGTTAAGTTGATTTATTTTTAAAGTGAAGCTAATTTTTTCAATTTTAATTTTGATTATTGCCCTTAATACGAAAATTTTGAGAAAATATTCCAAATATTTATATAAAAATTTGTATCTTTTCAAGCTAAAGTTTGCTTACAATAGTAGCGTTGCAAAGTAAAACTGGTATGCGTTTTTAAGTTTTCCACAATGTTTTCAATTGAAATTGTTAAATCTTTCCTAAAGACCCTATCAGGGTAAGACACGAACCTGTTAGAGTTTTCCCTTTTTGTAAAATGAGCTAGAGTTTTTACAATTTTATTCAAGTGTACCGTCCATTAATGTGCATTTGATTAACAAATTTGTACGTAAGGGGAGTTTGAAAAAACTTTTTATGCATATTTATCTGAAGCTCTACTTCTTTCAAATCAAAAATTGCTTATAAAAATTATTGCGAAGTGAAACTGGCTCCCAATTTTGAGAGTTACAGAAGGTTTAAGCTGAAACAAGTTAACTTGATTTACTTTTATAGTGAAGTCAGTATTTTCAATTTTAATTTCGATTATTGCCATTAATACGAAAATTTTGAGAAAAGATTCCAAATATTTATATAAAAATTTGTATCTTTTCAAGCTGAAGTTTGTTTACAATAGTAGCATTGCGAGGTAAAACTGGTATGCGCTTTTGAGGGTTCCACAATGTTTTCAATTGAAATTGTTAAATTTTTCCCAAAGACCCTATCAGAGTAAGACACAAACCTGTTAGAGTTTTTCCCTTTTTGTAAAATGAGCTAAAGTTTTGACAATTTTATTCAAGGTTAGGGTCCATTAATGTGCATTTGGTTAACATATTCGTACGTAAAGGGCGTTTGAAAAAGCTTTTTATACATATTTATGTAAAGCCTTACTTTTTCAAACCAAGAATTGCTTTCAAGAAAATATGACGAAGTGAAACTCTCTCCTGATTTTGAGGATTACAGAAGGTTTAAACTGGAATAGGTTAACTTGATTTACTTTTATAGTGAATTTGAATTCTTTCAATTTTAATTTTGATAATTGCCATTAATGAGAAAACTTTGAAAAAAATTAAATTATTTATATAAAAATTTGTAGTACTTAAACTAAAGCTCGTTAACAATGAAAACTTTTAGACGTAAAACTGGCAGCTATTTTGAGGGTTTCACATCGTTTTTGATTCAAATGGTTTAATTTTTCCTAAAGACCCTATCAGAGTAAGACATGAACCCGTCAGTGTTTTCTCCCTTTTGTGTAATGTGCTAAAGTTTTTACAATCTTAATGAATATTAGGGCTATTAATGTAAATCTGTTTATCACAATTGTATGTAAGAGCAGTTTGAAAAAGTATTTTAAACATATTTATATAAAACTCTATTTTTTTCAAATCAAAAATTCTTTCTAAAGGGAATATTACAAATTGAAACTGGCTCTCAATTTTGAAGGTTATAAAAGGTTTAAAGTGAAACACGTAAAGTTGATTTACTTTTATAGTGAAGTTAGTTTTTTCAATTTTAATTTCGATTATTGCCATTAATACAAAAAATTTGAGAAAAGATTACAAATATTTATATAAAAATTTGTATTTTTTCAAGCTGAAGTTTGTTTACAATAGTAGCGTTGCAAAGTAAAACTGGTTTGCATTTTTGAGGGTTCCACAATGTTTTCAATTGAAATTGTTAAATTTTTCCTGGAGACCCTATCAGAGTAAGACACAAACCTGTTAGTGTTTTTCCCCTTTTGTATAATGAGCTAAAGTTTTTACAATTTTATTTAAGTTTAGGGTCCATTAATGTGCATTTGATTAACATATTTGTACGTAAAAGGAGTTTGAAGAAGCTTTTTATATATATTTATGTAAAGCCTTACTTTTTCAAACCAAAAATTGCTTCCAAAAAAATATGACGAAGTGAAACTGGCTACCGATTTTGAGGGTTACAGAAGGCTTAAACTGAAACAGGTTAAATTGATTTACATTTATATTAAAGTTAGCTTTTTCAATTTTAATTTTGATTATCACGATTAATATAAAAATTTTGAAAAAAGATTCCAAATATTTATATAAAAATTTGTATCTTCTCAAACTGAAGCTTGCTTACAATAAAAACATCGCAAAGTAAAACTGGTGTGCGTTTTTGAAAAGTTCAGAACATTTTCAATTGAAATAGCTCAATTTTTCCTGGAGACCTTATCAGAGTAAGACACAAACCCATTAGTGTCTTTTCCCTTTTGCGTAATGAGCTAATGTTTTTGCAAACTTAATCAAAATTAGGGCTATTAATGTGCATCTGCTTAATACATTCGTACGTAAAGGGAGTTTGAAAAAGTTTTTTATACATATTTATGTAAAGCTTTACTTCTTCAAACCAAAGATTGCTTCCAAAAAAATATTACGAAGTGAAACTTTCTTCCGATTTTCAGGGTTACAGAAGGTTTAAACTGAAACAGGTTAAGTTGATTTACTTTTATTGTGAAGTTAATTTTTTAAATATTAATTTAGATTATCGCCATTAATAAGAAAGTTTTGAAAAATAAATTTGACTTATTTATATAGAAATCTCTATCTTCTCAAACTAAAGCTTCTTCACCATAAAAATATGGAAAAGCAAAACTGGCAGCTATTTTGAAGGCTTTACAACGCTTTTAATTGAAATTTCCCGGAGACCCTATCAGAATAAGACACCTACCTGTAAGTGTCTTTTCTTTTTTGCATAATGAGCTAAAGTTTTTGCTATTTTAATCAAGATTAGGACCATTAATGTGCATCTGCTTAACACATTTGTACGTAAGGTGAGTTTAAGAAAGCTTTTTAAACATACTTTTATAAAACTCTATTTTTTTCATACCAAAAGTTGCTTCCAAAGAAAATATTACGAAGTTAAACTGGTTCCCGATTTTAAGGGTTACAGAAATTTTAATGAGAAATGAGTTAAATTGATTTTCTTCTGTAGTGGAGTTAAATTTTTTCAATTTCAATTTTGATCATTGCCATCAATTAAAACATTTTGAAAAAAATTCAACATATTTATAAAAAAATTTGTAACTTCTCAAATTAAAACTTGTTTACAATAAAAGCATTGCAAACTAAAGCTGGTTTGCAATTTTGAAAATTTTATAAAGCTATTGATGGAAATGGTTCGAGTTTTCCTGGAGACTGTCGGAGTAAGACACGAACCAGTTATTTTTCTTATATTAAATTAAAAAATTCGTAACACCAATCAAAGTCAATTAAATGTAACGTGTATTTGTTTAATAAATGTGGAGATGTACAGGGTGTCCCGTAAGTATTTGGCAATATTTTGCTAGCGTACATGGCTGGTCAAAATAATAACTATTTTCCCAATGTACAATAACACACCTGAAAATTTACGTTTTTGATTATAACTTTTTAAGCAAACTTCTATACTTTAACGAATTTTTGTAATTTTTAGAATTTATAAAAACGATAAAACTCATACTAGCGTCATCCTTATAAATGGTAAGGGAAGCCAAGAACGGTCTTCTAGGGATTCTTAGGGTCAAAATCTTAATTTTTTAAAACCAAAAAATACTCTTTTAAGTACTTTGGACATTTTTCTTTTAAAAAGGTACTTTGTATGTATAACAATTAACCGTCGAGATAATCGAACTTTTATACAATTTACTATCAGCAGTAATTTATTTACTCTCGATAACATTTTTACATAGTTTTACTAGATATTATTATAAACAAATATACTAAAATAATTATTACGGAGTATTTCATTTAATTCATAGACAAACAGAATACAATTTCTTAGAAGAAAGAAAAATTTATGTTGAGAGATTTTGAAATCAAAATTTACCTCATTGAAAAATATTTGTAAGGATTAATCGTAGCTCAAGAGTCAAAAAAAATTGAAAAATAGTAAAATATTTCTTTTGTTAGAAATTTGGAATTCAGTCTAAAATTTGCTAGTAGAATAAGTTTTGTTTGAATTTTTATTTTATCAAATATTCAAAATGAGTACATTAAACTTCAATACACTTTTAATTGTAACATTTTTTTATCGTTTTACTTAGAATAATATTCCAGAATCGTTTCTTTGGCTACGACAATCCTCTTAAATATTTTTTAGTCTCAGTCAAAATTATTCTTTCTTCGAGAGAATTGCTAGGCCATGAATTGAATGCATATCAGTATGCTCGACATAGGCATAAGGCTCCAAAGTAAATCATGTTCAGATGATGACTGACAAATTTTGAAATATTTACCTATTGATATTAAGGACAACAAACCACTGACTGTGGCTCTTCTGTAGTTCTCAACTTATTTTAATAATTAATTGCAACAAATCAATTTTTCCCAAAAATTGTTGAATTTTTGAAAAAGTATCTTTGAAAAAATCCTCGAAATATTTAAAAGAAAAAATTAATTTTCCAAAAGTGACACCTATCAAAATTTTGACTGTACGACTTCAGTTCTAAGCTTATTCCTGGCCTCCCTGGTTATTTACAAAAATAATGTTAGTATAGAATTTTTAGTTAATTTAGGCTGTAGCAAATTGCAAAATTTTATTACCACATACAGCAATTTCTAAAAGTCATAATTAAAAATGTAAATTTTGAGTTACGTCTTTGGGTTCCGATATCATTTTTAAGAAGAGCGTTTGAAAAAGAACTATATGGACTATTAGTATTATTTTGGCCTGTTACGTATTTTGCCAAAATATTGTTCTATACTTTCCGGACACCCTGTATCGGAAGATTTTGAAAAATATAAAACTTTTTTTTTCTTAAACTGATATTTGTTCCGAATGAAAACATTCCGAATTGAAACCGGGTGCCGACTTTCAGGATTTCACAAAATTTCAGATTGAATTGGCTCGAATTTTGCAAGAGACTTTCTCTTAGTAAGATTTAAATATTTAAATTTTTTTTTGAAAAACTTAAATTTTCTCAGTTTTAATCAAATTCATTGCATTAATATAAATTTGTTTGATGAATGGTAATTTTGCAATTTTTTGGCTTAAAGAAGTTTGAGTTTCCTCGGAGACTCAACCGGAGTAAGACACGAACCCGTAATGTATTTTTGAATGTGTGCCAAATTTGGCGGTGATTGAATCGGAATTTGACTTGAATACGTTGAGCGCAACGAAGTGGTCGAACAGGAATAGGAAACGCTCAAATATGTTAACCGATCCATAATTTACGACGGAGCTTTGGCGCAACAGCAATAATCCTATCTGTCCCGAGCGCCATCCTAGATTAGACGGTTGTGGGTTGACAAATCGCACTAAAACTCGACAAATTACCATAAGAAAAAAGCGGTGCTCATAGAGATGGCGAAAAAATGAAATATGCTCGAAAAAGCTTACCTTGGCATTTACCTGGGAGCCACCTTTATTAAATTAGAGGCTATTGCACCTCGTCCGGTAGTCCCAACATAAATAAATTTCAATAAAATATTTATTATATTTAAATCGGTGAAACTTGGCATTTCTTAGAAGAAGTTTGATGGTGCAGGGAGAAGCAAAGGAAGAAAAAAGTTGTCTGATTCATCCGGAAAAAAATCGGATAATATTCCACGAAAACACGTCCGACTTGCTCGATGGCCAATAAAAAGCTTGAATGATAGCCCCCGCGTTCCAAGCGGCATCGCCGCCTCGACGCCAGGGGCGTCCCCTTGAACTTTGCTATAACGAAAGGGAAAGCCGGTAATTGCGGAACAATTAATCCATAAATTATCCGTGGACAAACTGTTGCAGCGCTAATGGTCGTAAATTGTTATTGGCAAGGACAGGCGAGTTTCATTGTTCGATTCGGCCTTATCGCAATTTTTTTTTGACTAACTTAACTCCCCTCATTTCCCCGCCGGCCCCCGGGTAAAACCGCCAATATCCCGCCTGACATCGATAAAAGACCGAAACGTACACTTGAAATAGAGAAACTGGACACTCAACTAGAAATTCCTGTTATGCATGTACGTACTAACTTTCAGGTCAACGAAGAAATTTGTGTCCTAACACCAAAGCTGCGATTCATATTCGAAAATTGTTTGCACATTTTTTTTGCTTAAAAAATTTTGTTACTTCCTGAAGTATTTCTCTCGATGAGTTTCGAGTTGATTGCGGGTTGGGTTGACGAACCGAAAATATGGACAGTCACACCCATAATTCTACCCATATCTTCATCTTTATGCAAATAATGCCGCCGTACCCCGCATGTCCTCTATTAGTGCGTACAATAATTAATTAGTGGATCTCGTATTACAAGGAAAGTGCCAACAACTATCGTAAATCAGGAAAAATTTGCTTAAAAACGGCCAAAAAACTTGAGTTTGATGATGCGATAAGTCTCCCTCTTCGTCGCCATTATCCAACTGTCGCTGACCTACCAGCGGGGCCATTCTTGCCAACGACTGATTGTTTCAGGTTATTACGCAATTGAATTTTACGAGGAATGTTGGCAAGAATTCTATCTCTTGTTTATCAAAATTGCATTTTTTTGCAATGCTGTATTTTACGTGACGGAATTAACGTTTTAATTTGTTGTGGAGTTAAAATTTTGAAAATTGTTTGAATTCTGTCGGAGACCCCACACTTCGTTTTTGAGTAGAATAAGACACGAACCCGATCTTTAACTGTGTTTGAAATTTTTAACTTGTTATGGAGCTTTTTTGAAAATAAGTAGAACATTGATGGAGATCCCAAATTTCTATTTGAGTAGGATAGGACACAAATATGATGCTTTTTGATTATCTGCAGTTGCAACTAAACAAAGTAAATTTTTTAATGTTACAATTAAATTGTCAGAAAATGATTCGATTATATTAAAGATTGAAGAGGAACAAAACATAAGTTTGATTGTTATAAAAACTAATTAATTTAGTCTCTACAAGATGTAATTAACATTTTTATTTATTGCAGAATCAAAATTTCTGAAAGTCAGTTGAGTCTTGTTCTAGAATAAGACACAAACGCGTTTCTTACCGAAATTTTGCGGCCCTTGACACCAATTCCTATAGTCACTACTAGGCCGAGGAAATAATTTTGTTGGAGTTAAAGAAATTAGCAAAATTTTTTTGGAATCAAAGTTTTGCATGTTGGTAGAATAATGCAAGAACCTAATCCTTATCAAGCGTTGCGTTTCTCAAAACCAATTTCTATTCTCGTAACAAGACGGGGCAAATATTTTAATTTGGTAGAGTTAAGATTTTTGAAAATTAATCGAATTTTTCGGAGACTCCGTTTTGTATTTTATCTGGGTAGAATAAGACACAAACCCGATTCTTATCGAAATTTTATTTTTATATCAAGAAATTGCTACTAAGTAGAGCTAACATTTTTATGTGCATTAATATCAAAATGTTTAAAAATGAGTCAAGTTTTCTGAAAACCACATTTAATATTATAATCAGACACAAACTCGATTTTTGATATTTTTTTGAGATTCGAAGAACATTTTTTAGAGTCGGTACAGAACAGAGCAAACAATTTTATTTGTTGCAATCAGAATTTTTAAAAAACTACATCTTGTGCCTGAAAATCAGAAGACATGCATTCAATTGTTATCGATTTTTTTCTCTTTAATTTTACTAGAAGTTTTTGTACTTTTCTCAGCGAGTTGTAACGAAAAAGTTTGTTAAACATAAGCAGCATTTTTATTAATAATTATAAATAATTTTAATAGCCTTAATGTATCATTTAAAAGAGTAAACATTTATTGTAAAGAAAAATAATAACTTGAATTTTATTAAAGACTTTTCCTTTTTTTTTCTTGAGTAGAATAAGACACAAACCCAATGTTTGACTGTATTCGAAAACAATTTTGACAGTCACGACAACTTTTTGACTTGTTATAAAGTTTTTTTCTATTAAGTAGAAAATTGTTAGAGATCCCAACTTTGTATTTGAGTCGAATAAGACACAAACCCGATGCTATCCGAAATTCTACAGTCGCTGCTAAACTAAGTAAATTTTTAATGTTAAATTGAAATTGTGAGAAAGGGATTGAATTATGTTGAGGATTGAAAAAGGATAAGACATGAACCAGATTATTGTAAAAATTAGTTACTTTAGTCCTTAATTAAGATTTAAATTTGTTGCAGAATCAAAATCTTCGAAAGTCTTGTGCTTTAATAAGACACAAATCCGATCATTACCTAAATTGAAAATTGAAACCAAAGTTTATGGTCGCTACTGGACTGAGCAAAAATTTTTGTTGAAGTAAAAGAAATAAGTAAAATTTTTTTGGAAGAAGAGTTTTGCATTTGGGTAAAATAAAGCACAAACCTGATCCTTGTTAAACGTTTGCGAGTCTCGAAACCAATTTCTATTGTTGTAACAAGACGGAGCAAATATTTTAATTTGTTTGAGTTACATTTTTTGAAATAAAGTCAAATTTTACCGAGTCTGCGTTTTATATGTTACTTGGGTAAAATAATACACAAACCCGATGTTTACCAAAAATTTTGTTCTACATGAAAAAAATTGCTGCTAGATGGAGCTAACATTTGTATGTGTTTAGTATCAAAATTTAAAAAAAAAGTAAAATTTTTTTGGAGGTTCGAAAAACATTTTCTAGAGTCGGCACAGAACGAAGTTTGATTTGTTCCAATCAGAATTTTTGAAAAACTACGTTTTGTGTCTGAGAATCAGAAGACATGAACTCGAATGTTATCGAAATTTTTTTGTCTTTAATTTGCACTAGGAATCTGTAAGAAGCTTTTGTAATTTTGTTAGCGATTTATTTGAAAAAGTCTATTCAGCGAAAGCAGCATTTAAAAAAAAATAACAATTTAAATTTTATTGGAGACCCTTCCATTTTTCTTTTAGTAGAACAAGACACGAACCCGATCTTTGGCTGTATTCGAAACTAATTTCGACAGCCACAACTTTTTATAAAGTTTTTTGTTTTTTCTAATAAGTAGAAAATTGCTAGAGATCCCAACTTTGCATGTGAGAAGAATAAGATACAATCCCCGTGTTTTTCAAAATTTCTACAGTCGTTGCTAAACTAAGTAAACTTTTAATGTTAAATTTTTATTGTGAGAGAAAAATGTTGAAGATTGAAGAAATACAAGCCATGAACCAGATTCTTGTGAAAATTAATTACTTTAGTCCTTAATTAACATTATAAATTGTTCCAGAATCTAAAATTTCCGAAAATCTTGCTCTTGAATAAGGCACAAACCCGATCTTTACCTAAATTAAAAATTGAAAGCAATGTTAGTCGCTACTGGATCGAGCAAATATTTTTGTTAAAGTTAAAAGAAATAAGTGAAATTTTCCTGGAAATCGAGTTTTGCATGTGGGTAGAATAAAGCACGAACCTGATCCTTATCAAACGGTTGCGCTTCTCGAAACCAATTTTCACAGTCGTAACAAGACGGGACAAATATTTTAATTTGATGCAGCTAAAATTTGAAATTAAGTCAAGTTTTTCTGTAGACTGCGTCTTTGATCTTAATTAAGTAGAATTAGACACGAACCCGGTGCTTATCGAAATTTTTGTGCTACCTAAAAGAAATTACTACGAGACACAGCTAACAATTTAATTTGTTTCATATCAAAATTTTTAAAAATAAGTCGAATTTTGTTGGAAATTACGTCTAATATCTTAATAATAGAAAAAAGACACCAAACCAATTTTTCTTGGTTCAAGAAACAATTTCTACAGTTGCTACAGAACGGAACACATAATCTGCGACTTATATTTTCTGTTGATTTTTTTAATAATTTTAATTTTGATATTTTTTCGAAATTAGGTGACCAATTTTTGGAAATTGGTCAAAATTTTATGTTTATTCAAAATAAAATATCACGATAATTACAGTGCACACGAACTCGCCCTTTTAAAAGTTTTCTGCACGGAGCTCTAAAGGTTATTGTTAATAACAATAATTAATTGAAACTTACTTAAAAATGGTTTCAAAAATGTTGAACTCACGGTCATTATCGAAGACTATTATTTGCATAGTTATGCAATAAAATTTGCAAGTATCCTTGATAATTTTATATAATTGGACTTAATGCTTAAATTTAAGGCGAGTTCCAATTTTTTAATTTGATCGAAATGACTGGAATTTGGTATTTAATAAAAATTTTATATTCTTCAATCTGCAATTTTTCGTGCATGATAAAAATGTAGATAAGAATTTTGCTTCTTATTAACTAAATTGTAACTTTTATTTGCAATTGTTTCAATTCACTTTGTGGGTAACTTAATAAAGTCAACATTTTGATTTTTTTAAATACTTTGATGGTATTTGAAATTAGCTCTAGGTAAAAAAGGACGCAAGTTCGATCTACTTAGAAATTTTTCTACTTTTATTAAAATATTAAAATTAAGAGGTAATAATAATAAATTGCAATTTTGTTGCAGATTGCTTTTTTAGGTAAAATGGAAAACAATTCATAAAACAATTTCATTGACGTAAGCAAACATTTCCAAAAATAAGTGAAATTCTTTTGGAGAATCTGCAAATTATTTTTGAGTAAACGAAGACCTAAACCCGCCTCTGAAAAAAAATAGTAACTCATGATAGTAATCCCTAAGTTCCACAATTGTTATTGGATTAAACTAATGTTTTAAGTTAATGGAAGGTCCTTAATGTTTTTCAATAAAATAAAATTTGTTGGAAATTTTGAGTCAAACTCGCCTAATATCAAACTTTTTTTGGAGTTCTTTATTTAGATATTGCTTTTCATTGTATGATTTTTTTTCTTATAACTTCTAAGAAATTTAATTTCGATGTTTGGAAATTTATTTTTTTAAATGTGTTTGTTTTACTCTGGTTATGTCAAGAATTATTTCGTTTCTTCATTACTTCACACCATCTTTTTGCTCCTCTTGTTTCTTCATATATTTCATTATATAACTTTCTGCTTTGAAACACTACTGAATCTAGGTATTTATCGCTATTGAATTGCTTCAATGTTGGCTCATCTCTTTGTATCCAGAATTTTCTCTCACTATTGCTTACTACCATGTTCTCTGTTTTTTTTTTGCTTATTTTTATGGGAATAATATTTAAGCTGTAAAAGTACACTTTTACACTCTTATTAATCGTTTTTTATCTTTTGTAGCTATTACCATATTAACTGCGTAGAGAATTTTTGATATTTGTACCTACTTCATCCAGTATCCCAATTTTTAAGTTTTTACCTCTTTTCTTGTTTGGCTACTCTCCAAGTAGCTTCAAAAATTTGGAATTTTTTTGTCTCGTAGTCTTTCGGTTAGTTTCTCTTTTATTACTCGCTTTTACAGTATTCTCCTTATAGTTATTTTACTTTACCAGATATTTTTTTAACTTTAATAAAGTAGTTATTCCCTTACATTCATTTGTTTTCAGTTTCTTCTTATATTCTGTTGTTATAATTTTTTTTTCACAATTATCCATTTTGATTAAGAACTGGTTTTCGATTTCTTCCACCTTTTTTACTTTTTCTCTACCTTAAGATTCTCCTTCATAAATTTTGAACCTTTTAGGTTTGGTTCCTTTTTCTGTCTTTGGATATGTAGGGCACGTACCACTATGTTGGTTTCTCAGTTGCTTCTTTCTCGCTTTCTAATTTATTTCGTAGATATTTAAGATTTTTTTTCCTTCGAATTGAGAATATTTTTGAGAAACTTTCTAATTATCGTTAAGATCCTTTATTTTTTCCATAAGTTTCTTTACCATATCGATTAATTAGTCCATCATCACTTTCGGAATACTCTGGCTCCTATTGAAAAATCTCTGCGCTGCTGATATTTATTTTTTGAACTTTTAATTACACTTTACGTATTTATAACTTTTCTTATTGTATTTTTACAACACTTTATAAATTGAAATGATTACACAAGGTCTTAACTTTAAGCTTCTTGACACGACCCGATGTACGAATTTGTTATCATCGTTGTCGCAGCCACAAAACACGAAACAGTTGAAGTTATGATAATTATAATAAATTGAAATTTTATGGCAAGGTACTTTCTTTTAGGTAGAATAAGACACAAACGTAATTGGCGTATGCAAAATGTTCGGTAATAGCTCGGATTTTGTTGGAGACTCCATTTTATTTCTTTGAGTAGAATAAGACACAAACCCGATTATTATCGCAATTTTCTCATTTCTCAAAGGTAATTTAATTATTATGCAGTTGGTGCAGAAAAAATTTCAAAATTTGAATTATTTATGCAAAATTTTTGTTAGAGACCGCAATTTATTTTCTGATTAAAATAAGACCCAAACCTGATTTTTGTCGCTATTTTCTCGGTTTTAAAAAATAATTTAATTACTCTACAAATGCTACAAGACAAGCCTGAAATTCGAATTTGTTGACAAAAGGAAAATTTGTTGGAGATTGGATTTTATTTTTCTTGTAGTATAAGAAGCGAACCCGATGTTTGTTGCAATTTTCTCACTTTTCAAGATGAGTCTAAATATTTTTAACTTGCTACAGGACGCAACAGAAATATAAATTTGTTCAACTAATCAAAATTTTCGAAAATAGCTCGAATTTTATTGGAGACTGCATTTTATTACTTTGAGTAGAATAAGACACGAACCTGATTTTTATCGCAATTTTTCCGCTTCTCAAAGATAATTTTAATATTCCACAGTTGATACAGAAAAAGACTAAAATTCGAATTTATTGACTTAAGCAAAACTTTCAAAAATAAGTCGAGTTTTGTCACAAATTGCGTTTTATTTTCTGATTAGAATAAGACGCAAACCCGATTTTTATTAATATTCTCTCGCATCTAAAAAATAATTTTTTTATCTCTGTAAATGCTACAAGACAAGTATGACATCCAAATTCATTGAATTAGGCAAAATTTTCGAAAGTAAGTCGAGTTTTGTCACAGACTGCGTTTTATTTTGTGATTAGAATAAGACTCAAACCCGATTGATGACATTCGAATTTGTTGACGTATGCAAAATTTTAAAGAATAAAACGAATTTTGTAGGAGATTAAATTCTATTTATTTTTTTGGGTGAAACAAGACATGAACCCGATGTTTATCGCAATTTTCTCAATTTTTGAAAAGATTTTAAATATTCTCCACTTGCTACAGGACACAACAGAAATATAAATTTGTTCAAGTAATAAAATTTTCGAAAATAGCTCGGATTGTATTAGAGATTGCATTATACTACTTTGATTAAAATATGACATGAACCCAATTTTTATCGCAATTTTTCCACTTCTGAAAAATAATTTTATTATTCTGCAGTTGGTACAGAAAAATCCTAAAATTTGAATTCATTGACTTAGGCAAAAATTTTCAAAAATAATTTAAGTTTTGTTAGAGACTGAGTGTTATTTCTTGATTAGAGTAGGACACAAACCCAATTTCTAATGCTAATATCTCGCTTTTAAAAAATAATACAATTACTCTGCCAATGCTACAAGACAAACCTGAAATTAGAATTTGTTGACGTATAGATAATTTTCAAAAATTAATCGAATTTTGTTGGAGATCGGATTCTATTTTTCTTGGGTAGAATCAGACACGAGCCCGATGTTTATCGCAATTTTCTCAATTTTTAAGAAGAATTTAATTATTTTCCACTTGCTACAAGAGACAACAGAAATATTAATTTTTTCAGGTAATCAAAATTTTTGAAAATAGCTCAAATTGTATTAAAGATTGCATTATACTACCTTGATTAAAATATGACATGAACCCAATTTTTATCGCAATTTTTCCACTTCTGAAAAATAATTTTATTATTCTGCAGTTGGTACAGAAAAATCCTAAAATTTGAATTCATTGACTTAGGCAAAAATTTTCAAAAATAATTTAAGTTTTGTTAGAGACTGAGTGTTATTTCTTGATTAGAGTAGGACACAAACCCAATTTCTAATGCTAATATCTCGCTTTTAAAAAATAATACAATTACTCTGCCAATGCTACAAGACAAACCTGAAATTAGAATTTGTTGACGTATAGATAATTTTCAAAAATTAATCGAATTTTGTTGGAGATCGGATTCTATTTTTCTTGGGTAGAATCAGACACGAGCCCGATGTTTATCGCAATTTTCTCAATTTTTAAGAAGAATTTAATTATTTTCCACTTGCTACAAGAGACAACAGAAATATTAATTTTTTCAGGTAATCAAAATTTTTGAAAATAGCTCAAATTGTATTAAAGATTGCATTATACTACCTTGATTAAAATATGACATGAACCCAATTTTTATCGCAATTTTTCCACTTCTGAAAAATAATTTTATTATTCTGCAGTTGGTACAGAAAAATCCTAAAATTTGAATTCATTGACTTAGGCAAAAATTTTCAAAAATAATTTAAGTTTTGTTAGAGACTGAGTGTTATTTCTTGATTAGAGTAGGACACAAACCCAATTTCTAATGCTAATATCTCGCTTTTAAAAAATAATACAATTACTCTGCCAATGCTACAAGACAAACCTGAAATTAGAATTTGTTGACGTATAGATAATTTTCAAAAATTAATCGAATTTTGTTGGAGATCGGATTCTATTTTTCTTGGGTAGAATCAGACACGAGCCCGATGTTTATCGCAATTTTCTCAATTTTTAAGAAGAATTTAATTATTTTCCACTTGCTACAAGAGACAACAGAAATATTAATTTTTTCAGGTAATCAAAATTTTTGAAAATAGCTCAAATTGTCTTAAAGATTGCATTATACTACCTTGATTAAAATATGACATGAACCCAATTTTTATCGCAATTTTTCCACTTCTGAAAAATAATTTTATTATTCTGCAGTTGGTACAGAAAAATCCTAAAATTTGAATTCATTGACTTAGGCAAAAATTTTCAAAAATAATTTAAGTTTTGTTAGAGACTGAGTGTTATTTCTTGATTAGAGTAGGACACAAACCCAATTTCTAATGCTAATATCTCGCTTTTAAAAAATAATACAATTACTCTGCCAATGCTACAAGACAAACCTGAAATTAGAATTTGTTGACGTATAGATAATTTTCAAAAATTAATCGAATTTTGTTGGAGATCGGATTCTATTTTTCTTGGGTAGAATCAGACACGAGCCCGATGTTTATCGCAATTTTCTCAATTTTTAAGAAGAATTTAATTATTTTCCACTTGCTACAAGAAACAACAGAAATATTAATTTTTTCAGGTAATCAAAATTTTAGAAAATAGCTCAAATTGTATTAAAGATTGCATTATACTACCTTGATTAAAATATGACATGAACCCAATTTTTATCGCAATTTTTCCACTTCTGAAAAATAATTTTATTATTCTGCAGTTGGTACAGAAAAATCCTAAAATTTGAATTCATTGACTTAGGCAAAAATTTTCAAAAATAATTTAAGTTTTGTTAGAGACTGAGTGTTATTTCTTGATTAGAGTAGGACACAAACCCAATTTCTAATGCTAATATCTCGCTTTTAAAAAATAATACAATTACTCTGCCAATGCTACAAGACAAACCTGAAATTAGAATTTGTTGACGTATAGATAATTTTCAAAAATTAATCGAATTTTGTTGGAGATCGGATTCTATTTTTCTTGGGTAGAATCAGACACGAGCCCGATGTTTATCGCAATTTTCTCAATTTTTAAGAAGAATTTAATTATTTTCCACTTGCTACAAGAGACAACAGAAATATTAATTTTTTCAGGTAATCAAAATTTTTGAAAATAGCTCAAATTGTATTAAAGATTGCATTATACTACCTTGATTAAAATATGACATGAACCCAATTTTTATCGCAATTTTTCCACTTCTGAAAAATAATTTTATTATTCTGCAGTTGGTACAGAAAAATCCTAAAATTTGAATTCATTGACTTAGGCAAAAATTTTCAAAAATAATTTAAGTTTTGTTAGAGACTGAGTGTTATTTCTTGATTAGAGTAGGACACAAACCCAATTTCTAATGCTAATATCTCGCTTTTAAAAAATAATACAATTACTCTGCCAATGCTACAAGACAAACCTGAAATTAGAATTTGTTGACGTATAGATAATTTTCAAAAATTAATCGAATTTTGTTGGAGATCGGATTCTATTTTTCTTGGGTAGAATCAGACACGAGCCCGATGTTTATCGCAATTTTCTCAATTTTTAAGAAGAATTTAATTATTTTCCACTTGCTACAAGAGACAACAGAAATATTAATTTTTTCAGGTAATCAAAATTTTTGAAAATAGCTCAAATTGTATTAAAGATTGCATTATACTACCTTGATTAAAATATGACATGAACCCAATTTTTATCGCAATTTTTCCACTTCTGAAAAATAATTTTATTATTCTGCAGTTGGTACAGAAAAATCCTAAAATTTGAATTCATTGACTTAGGCAAAAATTTTCAAAAATAATTTAAGTTTTGTTAGAGACTGAGTGTTATTTCTTGATTAGAGTAGGACACAAACCCAATTTCTAATGCTAATATCTCGCTTTTAAAAAATAATACAATTACTCTGCCAATGCTACAAGACAAACCTGAAATTAGAATTTGTTGACGTATAGATAATTTTCAAAAATTAATCGAATTTTGTTGGAGATCGGATTCTATTTTTCTTGGGTAGAATCAGACACGAGCCCGATGTTTATCGCAATTTTCTCAATTTTTAAGAAGAATTTAATTATTTTCCACTTGCTACAAGAGACAACAGAAATATTAATTTTTTCAGGTAATCAAAATTTTTGAAAATAGCTCAAATTGTATTAAAGATTGCATTATACTACCTTGATTAAAATATGACATGAACCCAATTTTTATCGCAATTTTTCCACTTCTGAAAAATAATTTTATTATTCTGCAGTTGGTACAGAAAAATCCTAAAATTTGAATTCATTGACTTAGGCAAAAATTTTCAAAAATAATTTAAGTTTTGTTAGAGACTGAGTGTTATTTCTTGATTAGAGTAGGACACAAACCCAATTTCTAATGCTAATATCTCGCTTTTAAAAAATAATACAATTACTCTGCCAATGCTACAAGACAAACCTGAAATTAGAATTTGTTGACGTATAGATAATTTTCAAAAATTAATCGAATTTTGTTGGAGATCGGATTCTATTTTTCTTGGGTAGAATCAGACACGAGCCCGATGTTTATCGCAATTTTCTCAATTTTTAAGAAGAATTTAATTATTTTCCACTTGCTACAAGAGACAACAGAAATATTAATTTTTTCAGGTAATCAAAATTTTTGAAAATAGCTCAAATTGTATTAAAGATTGCATTATACTACCTTGATTAAAATATGACATGAACCCAATTTTTATCGCAATTTTTCCACTTCTGAAAAATAATTTTATTATTCTGCAGTTGGTACAGAAAAATCCTAAAATTTGAATTCATTGACTTAGGCAAAAATTTTCAAAAATAATTTAAGTTTTGTTAGAGACTGAGTGTTATTTCTTGATTAGAGTAGGACACAAACCCAATTTCTAATGCTAATATCTCGCTTTTAAAAAATAATACAATTACTCTGCCAATGCTACAAGACAAACCTGAAATTAGAATTTGTTGACGTATAGATAATTTTCAAAAATTAATCGAATTTTGTTGGAGATCGGATTCTATTTTTCTTGGGTAGAATCAGACACGAGCCCGATGTTTATCGCAATTTTCTCAATTTTTAAGAAGAATTTAATTATTTTCCACTTGCTACAAGAGACAACAGAAATATTAATTTTTTCAGGTAATCAAAATTTTTGAAAATAGCTCAAATTGTCTTAAAGATTGCATTATACTACCTTGATTAAAATATGACATGAACCCAATTTTTATCGCAATTTTTCCACTTCTGAAAAATAATTTTATTATTCTGCAGTTGGTACAGAAAAATCCTAAAATTTGAATTCATTGACTTAGGCAAAAATTTTCAAAAATAATTTAAGTTTTGTTAGAGACTGAGTGTTATTTCTTGATTAGAGTAGGACACAAACCCAATTTCTAATGCTAATATCTCGCTTTTAAAAAATAATACAATTACTCTGCCAATGCTACAAGACAAACCTGAAATTAGAATTTGTTGACGTATAGATAATTTTCAAAAATTAATCGAATTTTGTTGGAGATCGGATTCTATTTTTCTTGGGTAGAATCAGACACGAGCCCGATGTTTATCGCAATTTTCTCAATTTTTAAGAAGAATTTAATTATTTTCCACTTGCTACAAGAAACAACAGAAATATTAATTTTTTCAGGTAATCAAAATTTTAGAAAATAGCTCAAATTGTATTAAAGATTGCATTATACTACCTTGATTAAAATATGACATGAACCCAATTTTTATCGCAATTTTTCCACTTCTGAAAAATAATTTTATTATTCTGCAGTTGGTACAGAAAAATCCTAAAATTTGAATTCATTGACTTAGGCAAAAATTTTCAAAAATAATTTAAGTTTTGTTAGAGACTGAGTGTTATTTCTTGATTAGAGTAGGACACAAACCCAATTTCTAATGCTAATATCTCGCTTTTAAAAAATAATACAATTACTCTGCCAATGCTACAAGACAAACCTGAAATTAGAATTTGTTGACGTATAGATAATTTTCAAAAATTAATCGAATTTTGTTGGAGATCGGATTCTATTTTTCTTGGGTAGAATCAGACACGAGCCCGATGTTTATCGCAATTTTCTCAATTTTTAAGAAGAATTTAATTATTTTCCACTTGCTACAAGAGACAACAGAAATATTAATTTTTTCAGGTAATCAAAATTTTTGAAAATAGCTCAAATTGTATTAAAGATTGCATTATACTACCTTGATTAAAATATGACATGAACCCAATTTTTATCGCAATTTTTCCACTTCTGAAAAATAATTTTATTATTCTGCAGTTGGTACAGAAAAATCCTAAAATTTGAATTCATTGACTTAGGCAAAAATTTTCAAAAATAATTTAAGTTTTGTTAGAGACTGAGTGTTATTTCTTGATTAGAGTAGGACACAAACCCGATTTCTAATGCTAATATCTCGCTTTTAAAAAATAATACAATTACTCTGCCAATGCTACAAGACAAACCTGAAATTAGAATTTGTTGACGTATAGATAATTTTCAAAAATTAATCGAATTTTGTTGGAGATCGGATTCTATTTTTCTTGGGTAGAATCAGACACGAGCCCGATGTTTATCGCAATTTTCTCAATTTTTAAGAAGAATTTAATTATTTTCCACTTGCTACAAGAAACAACAGAAATATTAATTTTTTCAGGTAATCAAAATTTTAGAAAATAGCTCAAATTGTATTAAAGATTGCATTATACTACCTTGATTAAAATATGACATGAACCCAATTTTTATCGCAATTTTTCCACTTCTGAAAAATAATTTTATTATTCTGCAGTTGGTACAGAAAAATCCTAAAATTTGAATTCATTGACTTAGGCAAAAATTTTCAAAAATAATTTAAGTTTTGTTAGAGACTGAGTGTTATTTCTTGATTAGAGTAGGACACAAACCCGATTTCTAATGCTAATATCTCGCTTTTAAAAAATAATACAATTACTCTGCCAATGCTACAAGACAAACCTGAAATTAGAATTTGTTGACGTATAGATAATTTTCAAAAATTAATCGAATTTTGTTGGAGATCGGATTCTATTTTTCTTGGGTAGAATCAGACACGAGCCCGATGTTTATCGCAATTTTCTCAATTTTTAAGAAGAATTTAATTATTTTCCACTTGCTACAAGAGACAACAGAAATATTAATTTTTTCAGGTAATCAAAATTTTTGAAAATAGCTCAAATTGTATTAAAGATTGCATTATACTACCTTGATTAAAATATGACATGAACCCAATTTTTATCGCAATTTTTCCACTTCTGAAAAATAATTTTATTATTCTGCAGTTGGTACAGAAAAATCCTAAAATTTGAATTCATTGACTTAGGCAAAAATTTTCAAAAATAATTTAAGTTTTGTTAGAGACTGAGTGTTATTTCTTGATTAGAGTAGGACACAAACCCGATTTCTAATGCTAATATCTCGCTTTTAAAAAATAATACAATTACTCTGCCAATGCTACAAGACAAACCTGAAATTAGAATTTGTTGACGTATAGATAATTTTCAAAAATTAATCGAATTTTGTTGGAGATCGGATTCTATTTTTCTTGGGTAGAATCAGACACGAGCCCGATGTTTATCGCAATTTTCTCAATTTTTAAGAAGAATTTAATTATTTTCCACTTGCTACAAGAAACAACAGAAATATTAATTTTTTCAGGTAATCAAAATTTTAGAAAATAGCTCAAATTGTATTAAAGATTGCATTATACTACCTTGATTAAAATAAGACATGAACCCAATTTTTATCGCAATTTTTCCACTTCTGAAAAATAATTTTATTATTCTGCAGTTGATACAGAAAAATCCTAAAATTTGAACTCATTGACTTAGGCAAAATTTTCAAAAATATCTTAAGTTTTGTTAGAGACTGCGTGTTAATTTTTGATTAGAGTAGGACACGAACCCGATTTCTATTGCTATTATCTCGCTTTAAAAAACAAATCAATTACTCTGCCAATGCTACAAGCCAAACCTGAAATTAGAATTTGTTGACGTATAGAAAATTTTCAAAAATAAATCGAATCCCGTTGGAGATCGGATTCTATTTTTCTTAGGTAGAACCAGACACGAGCCCGATGTTTATCGCAATTTTCTCAATTTTTAAGAAGAATTTAATTATTTTTCACTTGCTACAAGAAACAACAGAAATATAAATTTGTTCAGGTAATCAAAATTTTAGAAAATAGCTCAAATTGTATTAAAGATTGCATTATACTATCTTGATTAAAATAATACATTAACCCGATTTTTATCGAAATTTTTCCACTTCTGAAAAATAATTTTATTATTCTGCAGTTGGTACAGAAAAATCCTAAAATTTGAATTCATTGACTTAGGCAAAGTTTTCAAAAATATCTTAAGTTTCGTTAGAGACTGCGTGTTATTTTTTGATTAGAGTAGGACACAAACCCGATTTTTATTGCTATTATCTCGCTTTTAAAAAATAATTCAATTACTCTGCCAATGCTACAAGACAATCCTGAAATTCGAATTTGTTGAAGTATGGAAAATTTTTAAAAATAAACAAATTTTGTTGGAGATTGGATTCTATATTTTTAGTAGTATGTATAAAACACAAACCCGATCTCTATTGCAATTTTCCCAGTTTTTGAAAAGAATTTATTTCTTCTCCAGTTTCTACAGAATACAACAGGAAATAAATTTATTCGCCTATTCAAAATTTTTTAGAAAAGAGTCGAGTCTTATTGGAGAGTGCATTTGATTACTTTGAGTAGAATAAGACACGAACCTGATTTCAATCGGCATTTTCTGGCTTTTTAGAAATAATTTAATTACTCTGTAAATATTGCAAGAAAGATCTGAAATTCGAATTTATTGACGTATGGAAAGTTTTCAAAAACAAGCAAATTTTGTTGGAGATTGGATTCTATATTTTTAGTAGTATAAAACACAAACCCGATCTCTATCGCAATTTTCCCAGTTTTTGAAAAGAATTTATTTCTCTTCCAGCTTCTACAGAACACAACAGGACATAAAATTATTTGCCTATTCAAAATTTTTCAAAAAAGGGTCGAGTGTTATTGGAGACTGCATTTGATTACTTTGAGTAGAATAAGACACGAACCTGATTTCTATCGGCATTTTCTGGATTTTAAAAAATAATTTAATTATTCTACAAATATTACAATAAAGGCCTGAAATTCAAATCTGTTAAAGTATTGAAGATCTTCACAAATAAAACAAATTTTATGGGAGATTGGATTAAATTTTTTTCGTAGCATAGAACCCAAGCCCGATTTCTATCGCTAATTTCTCGCTTTCAAAAAATAATTTAATTGCTTTGTAATCAAAATTTTCAAAAATAGCTCGAATTTTATTGGAAACTGCATTATACTACCTTGATTAAAATAAGACATGAACCCGATTTTCATCGCAATTTTTCCGCTTCTCAAAAATAATTTTATTTTCTGCAGTTGATACAAGAAAAGCCTAAAATTAAAACTTATTGACTTATGCAAAATATTTAAAAATAACTTAAGTTTTGTTAGAGACTGCATTTTAATTTTAATTAAAATAAGACACGAACCCCATTTCTATCGCAATTTTCTCAATTCTCAAAAATAATTTTATTATACTGTGAATGCTGCAAGTCTAAAATTTATTTAAATTTTTTGAATTATAGAAAATGTTCAGAAATAAGACAAATTTTGTGAAAGACTGGATTTTATTTTTAGGGCAGAATAAGATACAAATCAGATTTATGTCGCAATTAAAATTTGAACTATTGCCCTATCCATTTTTTTAAAATAATTTTTCTGTAAACTTTTGGGTGGAATAAGACACAAACGCGAGTCTGATAAAAATATTTTTGGTCCTCATCCTCAAAAAATATTTATATCTTAATTCATTAAGAAGCGTAAATTTAAAAAAATCTTTGAATAGAAATTTGAGTGAAACAAAATAAGTAGTTTGATGCTATAGGAATAGTTAGCACCAACTGAGTTTCCATTATTAATTTCAAGCTTCTTAGTAAATTGATGGAGATTTTAATTAAATTTATTGACAACAAATCGAATTTTATTGGAGACTCTCAATATTGCTTTTAGGTAGAACAAGACACGAACCTGATTTTTAAAATCTTAATTTATTAAGGTGCCAAAATGGACGCAATAAAGAGACTTAAAGGAATAAGACGGAAATCCCGGCCATTTCGAAAATTTTAGCACCGAGCTAAAACTTAATGTTAATAACAATAATCAGTTGTAATTTATGTTTTTAAAAGTGGTTAAAAAGTTGTAATCGCCATTACTACCGTGCTATCGCCTCACCTCCGGTCGTCATTACCCACCGATGATTTGCGCTAATTGCGTCAATTATACAATTTAATTTTACGACGATTGTTGATCAAAAAAATCTATTTCTTGTTAATTAGAAGCAGCGCATCAGTTTTTTGCATCTTTGCGGACATTGTTCTGCGTTTTTGTTAATAATATGATAATAAATTCAAGACGACGGCAAAACCGACTAAAGTGGAAACAAAAAGAAGACGAGAAAAAAAACAAACAAATAACGCCCAGTGGAATTTGTTTAACAGTTCGATCATCGCATTTCTTACAATTTACCTTAATTATGAGCAATAAAATCAGTAGTAAAACTTGTAATTATTGCCGGCAAAGAAAAAACGAGGGGGGGAGGAGGTTTACGAAAAATGTCGGGACGTTGAAGAACCGGAAAGACAAAAGGACGAAAACGGACCGTTTTTTACGTGAACGTAACATTCTGTACATCTACCGTGAAGATAACGACATTGTTCGAAGATGGGTCAGCAGATAGCCGATATGACAAAGTTAAAATATTGTTAGCGGGCCGTGACAAGATGCCGGCGTCTTTCCCCCCCTCGACACCCAGATTTCGGACGGGTCGCCCACTGCGAGTTGGGGACCGCTGGCACGGGCGCCCAGCATGGTGGCGCTATCGACCGGATTATATATGACTACATCTCGTTCCGTACCATAGAAAACCCCGAATTTAATCACCATCATCAACCCCGCTCCCGAACCAACAATTTCGAAACAATCAATCAATTTTTTTAAATAATTTTGTCAACTATTAACAATTTTTATTTATCGCTTCCACCTCTAAAACAATTGAAATCGTGAAAAAAATTCTTTAGATCCCCATAAAATTATAGCTCAGGAATGTCGACTTGAATAATGTGATTTTGACATTTCTAAATAGCTGCCGGCTGGTTCTCGAAGCTACCCCCTGGGAGCTCGGCGGTTCCCAAAAGTTCCCCCAACATTCAGCTTTCGAGTTTAGTGGCAGCGGGAAGAGAGGCAACAATTCCGGGAAAATTGGGGGAAAATCGCAAATTTATTGGCGGCAAAAGGGGGGTTGCAAGTAAAATTTTCGGCGCAATTCCAGTGATTTACGAGACGTTAACGGGTGTTCAATAATAAAACGAAATATTCGTCCGGTTAACCCACATATTCGACATTCCCGGCCGTTCCCGGTGGGTTATAACTTTCGCTAATCACCAGTGCGACACGTCCGGTCCATAAATTATTCCCGTTGTGACGGTTTCGATGATCTAATTTTTGGGTGGCGTGTGTAGAAGTGAAATTTCTTTCGTTTCTACCTGGAAGAGTCGTAAAGTTGGTTGTTACTTGTAGATTTACAATTCATTGAGTTGGAAGCCCCGTTGCAACAACCCCCTGGCGTCCCGTTCGGTGTGTCGGAATTTTATTGATTGTTTGAGGCACTAAACGGAAAGGTTGCTCGCTCGTTTCTTTCTTGGCCATCATCATCGAGTGAGATGGTTTATTGCGTGCAATTAACTTAATATAGAAATTGGACGTGATTACGGTTTTCGGTCGGTGTAATTTGGGGTTTCGGTACCCGTGCTTAATCGGGTGATTTACAGCGGTCCGGTGACACAGATTTTTTTTTTTTGAAACTTTGAAACTTTTCGTTTAATATTCGAGTGCGCCCGAAAGTAAAAGAATGGGATGCAATACGGCGGGGGAATGAGTTACGTTATTGCAACTTGTTCTATTCCAGGCGAATATTATTTACAATTATTGTTTCGAGGGGTCATAAAAATATATTAAAAACAATATTTGTCTCTCTTGGACATTACTTTATAATTTTATTCCCGTCTCATTTAAAATTATTATAATGACTGTGTTTATATAACCTGCACTTTTCTAATATGAGCCTTAATATATGCGCAATTCCAACAACCGGTCGGCCTTTGCAGAGACGGACCCGGCTGCGGAGTCACACCGGAGGCATCCCAGCCTCGCCCATGTTTATCTGTGACGATTTTGTTCGTCGACGTTCAAGGGAGGCAGAAATAAAAACTAAAATTGAATTAATCAATTGAAATACGAATCTTAAATGAATTTAAACAAAAATCAATTTTTTTGAAAATAATTCAATTTTAGCTGAAGACTCTTTCTTCTAATTTTGGTTGGATCAAGACACGAACCCGAAAGTTAATACGGAAATTCTGATTTTTTCAATAACATTTTTGAATTAAAAAAACTGGACCTTCACGGGAGGTATTACGGTTTTTCCCATTTTTATCTGTGGCGACCTCCCGTGCTACGCTTTTTCAAAGTTTGCAGAAATAAAACTCTTAACAATTTTGGTCTGAATTAGAAGTTTTATTAACTAATTAAAACAAAAATTTTGCAAATATTTCAAATTTGACTGGAGACTCTCTATTTTGATTTTACGTGGATCAAGATACAAACCTGGTCGTTAATACAAATTTAATATCAATTTTACACTTTAGCAGACTTTATTGGTATTAAGTTTTAATAAGTAGATATTAGTAAGTCAAAAACTTTTGCATTTTTACTTGTTACAATATTCCTCTTTCACGTTCCTTTAAGGGACGCAGAACTGAAACTAAAATAAAATTAGTCGACTAAATTAGAAATTATATTGATAAATCTTCAATTAGTTTTGAGAATTTTATTAAATTTGTGCAAATTATTTGGTTCTAGATGGAAACTTTTTTATTTTAGTAGAACAGGACCCAAACTAAGTCGTCAGTAAAACTATTTTGATTTTTTCAATGTAAATTTTAAATTTTGGTAACATTCATTAATATGCAATTTAATTATTAAAAAGTTAAGAAAAATTAGGCGTTCTTGCCTTTCCTCTATTAATCTTTGACAATTTTTTTCTACTACATTTAAGGGTGGCAGCAATAAAAATTAAATATTAACTCATTGAAGTAGAACTTCTATTAATGAATCTTAAATTAATTGAATAATTTTTTTTAAATAATTTAATTTTAGCTGGAGACACTTTATTTTTCTTTTGGTTAGATCAAGACATGAACCCGTAAGTTAATACAAAAATTTTGAATTTTCAATAACATTCACAAATTTAGCAACATTTATTATGATTTTAGTTAAGTTTTAAAAGTCAAACAAATTGGACCTCCACCGGAGGTATTACGGTTTCTCCCATTTTTATCTGTGACGACTCCTGTGTGCTACGTTTTTTCAAAATTTGAAAACAAAACTTTAACAATTTTAGTTTGAATTTGATTGAAGCTTTATTAACTAATTAAAGCAATTGTAAATATTTCAAATTTGACAGACCAACAGCCAAAATTTGTTGTCTTTAATAGCAATTTTATCAAGACCCAAACTTGAACTTGCACATTTCCTTGGTCAATATTTTTTTGTTACCACATTCTTCTTTTAGGTTTCGGCAAGGGTCGTGGAACTAAAACTAAAATAAAATTACTGAATAGAATTTATATTCCTAAATTTCCAATTAGTTTAGAGAATTCTATTGAACTTTTGCAAATTTTCTGTTTTTAGATAGAGACTTTTTGATTTTTAGTAGATCACGACCCGAACCAATTTGTCAGTATAAATATTTCAATTTTCTTCAATGTCAATTTCTGATACTAGGAACTTTTATTACCTTCAACCTAATTATTAAGAAATTCAAAAAATTGAAAGCATCCTTGCCTATGCCATTTTTATCAATGAAAACTTTTTTCTACTACGTTCAAGGGTGGCAGAAATAACACTAAAATGAAATTATTGGATTGAAGTAGAATTTCTATTAACCAATCTTAAAATAATTTAAGAAAAAATCAAATTTTTTGGAAATAATTTAATTTTAGCTAGAGACCTTTTTTTATTTTTGTTGGATCAGGACACGAATCCGAAAGTTAATGTGAAAATTTTAATTTTTACCATAAAATTTCTAAATTATAACAACACTTATTATAATGATATTTAGGTATCAAAACTCAAAGAAATTGGGCCCACACTGGACGTAAAACTGTCTCCACCAATTCTATCTGTAATGACTTCTCTGTCTTACGTTTCTTCAAAATTTGGAGAAATAAAACTAACAATTTTAGTCTGAATTAGATGCTTTATTAACTAATTAAGAATAAATTGCAAATTTTTCAAATTTGACTGAGGACTCTTAATTTTGATTTTAAATGCATCAAGACACGAACCTGCTTATTATTGCAATTTTTTTTCTAATATCATTTTTAAATTTTAGCAGATTTTATTAATATTTAGATTTAATATGTAGATACTGGTAAGTTAAAAAACTTGGACTCACAGATTTTCTTAATTAATTTTTATTTGTTACAACATTCCTCTTCCACGTTACTTCAAGGGCTGCAGAACTGAAACCAAAATAAAATTAGTCGATTGAATTGGAAATTATATTTCTAAATCTCCCATTTTCTGAATTTAGATGAAGACATTTTAGTAGATCAAAACCCAACCAGTTCGTCAGTACTAATATTTGGATTTTCTTCAATGTCAATTTCAGACACTAGCAACTTTATTATTTAACTTAATTATTAAGAAATCAAAGAAATTGAAAGCATTCTTGCCTATCTCATTTTTATCCATGACAATTTTTCTCTACTACGTTTAAGGGTGGCAGAAATGACACTAAAATGTAATTAATGGATTGAAGTAGAATTTCTAATAATTTAAGAAAAAATCAAATTTTTTGGAAATAATTTAATTTTAGCTGGAGACATTTTTTATTTTTGTTGGATCAGGACACGAACCCAAAAGTTAATATGAAAATTTTAATTTTTACCATAAAATTTTCAAATTATAACAACACTTATTATAATGATATTTAGGTATCAAAACTCAAAGAAATTGGGCCCACACCGGACGTAAAACTGTCTCTACCAATTCTATTTGTAACGACTTCTCTGTCTTACGTTTCTTCAAGATTTGGAGAAATAAAACTCTAACAATTTTAGTTTGAATTAAACGCTTTATTAACTAATTAAAAAAATAAATTGCTAATTTTTCAAATTTGACTGAGGACTCTTAATTTTGGATTTAAATGCATCAAGACACGAACCTGTTTGTCATTGCAAATTTTTTCTAATATCATTTTTAAATTTTAGCAGATTTTATTAATATTTAGATTTAATATGTAGATACTGGTAAGTTAAAAAACTTGGACTCACATATTTCCTTAACCCATTTTTATTTGTTACGACATTCTTCTTCCACGTTACTTCAAGGGCCGCAGAACTGAAACCAAAATAATATTAATCGATTGAATTGGAAATTATATTTCTAAATCTCCCATTTTCTGAATTTAGATGGAGACATTTTAGTAGATCAAAACCCAATCAGTTTGTCAGTACTAATATTTTGATTTCCTTCATTGTTAATTTCAGATCTTAACAATTTTCATTATAATTTAATTTAATTATTAAGATGTCAAAAAAATTAGAAGCATCCTTGCCTCTCCCCTTTTTATCGTTGACGATTTTACTCTATTACGTTCAAGGGTCGCAGAAATAAAACTAAAATATAGTTAATCCAATAAAGTAGAATTTCTATTTATAATTATTAATTTTTGGAAATAATTTAATTTTACTCGGAGATCTTTTATTTTCATTTTGGTTAGATCAAGACAAACCCGAAAGCTAAAACAAAAATTTTAGATTTTCAATTACATTAATGAATTCTAACATTTATAATAATGCTAGTTAAGTTCTAAACGTCAAGCAAATTGCACTTCCACCGGAGGTATTACTCTCCCACTTTTCTCTGTGACGACTTCTGTATGCTACGTTTCTTCAAAATTTGCAAAAATAAAACTCTGAAAAATTTAGTCTGAATTACAAACTTTATTAACTAATTAAAAACAAATTTGACTGGAGACTTTTCACTTTGAATTTAAGTGGATCAAAACACAAACCTGGTCGTTAATACAATCTTTTTTTAATATTATTTTTAGACTTTGGCAAATTTTATTAATTTTTAGCTTTAATATGTAGATATTAATAAGTCAAAAAATCTGGACTCACAGCTTTTCTTGGCCTATTTTTGTTTGTTACGACATTTATCTCCCACGTTTCTTTAAGAGCTGCAGAACTAAAACTAAAATAAAATTAGTCGACTGAATTAAAAATTATATTCTTAAATCTCCAATTAGTTTTGCATATTTTATTGAATTATTGCAAAATTTTTGGTTTTAGATTTTTTTAGTAGATCAAGACCCAAACTAGATCATCAGTATGATTATTTTGATATTTTTTAATGTCAATTTCAAATTTTAGCAACTTTCCTTATAATGTAATTTAATTATTAAGAAGTTAAAAAAATTGGAAGCGTCTTTGCATCTTCTCTTTTTATCTATGATAACTTATCTCTATTACTTTCAAGGGTGGTAGAAATAAAACTTAAATATTATTAATCCATTAAAGTAGAACTTCTAATAATCACCCTTGAATTAATGTAAAAAAAAACTTTTTTGTAAATAATTTAATTTTAGCTGGAGACACGTTATTTTTCTTTTGGTTAGATCAAGACATGAACCCGTAAGTTTGTACGAAAATTTTGGATTTGCAATAATATTAATAAATTTTAACATCATTTATTATGATTTTAGTTAAATTCTAAAAGTCAAACAAATTGGATTTCCACAGGAAATATTACGGTCTTTCCCATTTTTATCTGTGACGACTTCTGTGTGCTACGTTTCTTAAAAATCTGCAGAAATAAAACTCCAACTATTTTAGTTGGAATTAGAAGCTTTATTAACTAATTAAAGAAAAATGCAAATATTTCAAATTTGACAGACCAATAGTCAAAATTAGTTTTCTTTATTGAATTTTAAATTTTAGTAATTTTCATTAATTTATGGTGCAAATGTGGACATATTAACAAGCCAATAAACTTGGAGCCACACCGGTAACCTCTCCTCTGGCCTATTTTTATTTATGACAAAATTGCTCTTTTACGTTCTTTCAATGGTCGAAGAAGTGAAACTAAAATAAATTTATTCAATTGAATTAGAAATTATATCGTCAAATAGTTTTGAATAATAATTAGAAAAAGATTTTCAGTGGACCAAGATGTGCCTTCCGATTGTTGTTTCAAAATTTTTGATTTTAGCAAATTTTAAGTATTTACATAACAATTTACAGAATTAATAAATTTTGATAGGAAGAATTACAACATTTACTTAATAGCAAATATTTTTCTTGGAGCTTATTTTTGTAATTTTCAACAAAATTAAGCTTTTTGGATAAGCCATTTTAGGTGTCAATAATTGTTACTAGAGATATCACAAATTCAGTAAAACAATTTTATAGTAATAAGATTAAGATCTTAACTGTTAATCTTTTTAACAACAAACTTAATACGTGTTAATAGTTTTTATAATATTTTGGCCGTCAGCAAATTGATTAAGGTGTTATCATCTATAAATGCAGTCTTTATAACAATTTTCTCTGACATAATTTTTTTTAGTCACAGAATTTTCTTTGTTTAATTCCATTTTTGTATTTTGATTGATTAAGGTCCAAATCCAATATTGTTGAAATTATTATACAATTTTTTAACTTTTGATAACAACTTCAAATTTTTTTAGTTGAAGCATACGTTTTAATTTTGTAGCTTAAAAATCTTTTTTCTTCAAATTGTACAGCTGATAAAACAAATTGAAATATTTAACTTCAATTTTGATTCTAACCATTTACTTTATTTTTGAAACTTTCTAAAAACATTTTGAATAAATCAAGACACATAAAAATTGAGTTTCTTCCAATAAAAATTCTAGGTTCAGCTATTACAAAAAAGGTTCTAAAAGTTGGCGAAAAAATTTGCAAGGTGCAATTTTTTTGTAATTTACAAAAATCTGTTTCCGATGGAGTGAAGAGAGCCACAAAGTCACATTAATTGGCATAATTTATTGTGGAGATTCCTTGGTTTGGCGTCAAGTAGATCAAGACACGAACCCGATCTTTGCCGGGTTCTTACGAAAATTTCAATCTTTCTAAAAATAATTTCATGTTTAACTCTCACGAAGAGGTCATTTACGTTCTAATTTCTTGTAGCAACAATTTTTTGCTATAATTTAAAATTAATTAAATATTATTCGGCACAATATGGTTAGTCGGTGAGTCGAATTGGACAAAAGCTTGTTCTATATGCAAAGTTTTTATGGTACAATTAATAGAAAATTTTGTTCTCAACTATCGAACTCAATTCAGTACCAATCCAATTAGTGTTAGAATTTTGAACAAAATTTCGACAGTCGACTGCAAGAATTCTAATGTTTAATTAAAATCTACGATTTTAATGCAATTTATTATAACGCAAAATATCTTCAGTGGAACAAAACATAATCCCAACTTTCTCTAAGATTTAATTTAACTGAATACTCAAATTTAATCTTTGAGATTTACGAAAAAAGAATCTACTGGTCACTCACAAATTTATACTTTTATTATTTCTATTTTGCAAATTATTTAGATATTATTGAAAAATTTAATTTACGATTTAGTAAAACTAAACATAAATTCAAGCCATTACGGATTTTTTCTAACCCAATTAGTTGGAAACTTCTTAACCACTTATTGAATAGAATAAGACACGAACCCGTTTAGTGTTTTAATTTCGATGAATTTTGACAGTTTACATTAGCTAACGGTGATAGTGCTTGTAACCACTCTAAAGATTATTAATAATAATCACAATTTTAACAGTTTTGTTAGTAGTTGTGGCACTAAATAATTACTAACAAGCAATAACAATTTTCATTTCCTCAAAAGTCACACTTTAATTTAGTTTAAAAATTTAGGAATATTTCAGATTTAACTGGACACGCAGTAACTTGTATTTGAGATATTCAAGATACAGACTCGGTTCATTTTTAAAGAATAAAGCAATTTCTTAAAACATTAACTGATTCTTATTTTTATTTTTTTTAAATTACAAACTTTGTAAGTAATTTCGAATTTGTTGCAAAGTGTAATTCAGCGTTTATTAAAATTTAACAACAGCCAGATCCATAACCGAAACGTTATTACGCCAATTAGTTGGAAGTTTTTTATTTTTACTAAGTAGAACAAGACACAAACCTGACTAACGATTTCATTTTGATGAATTTTGACATCAATCTACGTGGATATGCTTGTAACTATGGTAAAGATTAATAACAGTAAGATCATTTTGTTATGACACAAAACAATTAAAAATAAGCGAACTAAACCTTTTCAATTTCTAATTCTCTTTCAACAACAAATTAATCTCCATAAAGTTTAGACTTACAAATTTTGAATATTTTGAATTAAACTGAAGACTATGGCCTGCATTTGGGTAAATCAAGACACGAACCTGATTTGCAAGCTTTTATAAAAAAATAAAAAAATTGAAACTAATTTATATCTTTGTGATTTTTATCTTTCTATTTTAATAAATAACTTAAAAGTTGTTAAAATGTCTAATTTATCATTTGGCAAATTTAGTACTAGCCAGGATCGTCAGGGAGATTTTTTCACGCGAATTAGTTGAAGATTCTTTTAGCTTCTATTAATTGGAAAAAGACACAAACACGATTAGCATTTTATAAATTTTAACAGTTGACATAAATCTACTAATCTACGCAATAATGCTTATAAAAATTTAGTTTTCACAATAAACAATTAAAAATAAATCAAGGCAACCTTTTTCAGTTTTTTTTTCTAATAACAAATTCAGTGTCGCAAAGTTAACAATAAAAATGTGTACGCATCTTGATTTAAACTGAAGACTAGGTCTTGGTTTTGGGTAAACTTTTGGGTAAACTCGATTTATTCGCAAGTTTTTATAAAAGAATCTTTTTTAAGCAATTTCATTGACTAATTCCCGATCTTTTAAAATTTTTGTAAAGAATTTAGAGGTTGTCAAAATGCACAATTTACTATTCTGCAAATTTAGTACAAGCCAAGACCGTAACAGAGAATTTTATAAGTGAATTAGTTAGACTGTTCTGCCACTAATTAAGTAGAATTAGACACGAACCCGATTTGGGTTTTAATTTTATTCAATTTTGACAATTGACACTAATCAACTATCATAGTCTTTGTAACTACCATAAAAGTTGTTAATATTGATATCAATTTTATTGAGAATTTATTTATGATACTAAATAATTACAAACAAGCAAACCACATCTTTTCAGTTTTTGATCTTCCTTTAATAACAAATTAATTTTCACAAATTGTTCAATCTAAAAATCTCTGAATATCTCAAACTAAACTGGAAACCATGGCTTACATTGTGGTAAATCAAAACGCGAACCCAATTTATTTCCAATTTTTTATGAAAAAAAAAATTTTTTTTGAGTAATTTTGTTGACAAATTTATATTTTCGATAATTAAAATTTTTGGATTTGATTTAAAAGTTGTTAAAATGCCTAATTCACCATTCCGCAAATTAAGTACAAGCCAGGACCGTAACGGAGACTTTTCTACGCAAACTAGTTGGAGACTCTTTTGCCACGAATTAAGTAGAATAAGACACGAACCCGATTTGCGTTTTAATTTTATTGAATTTTGACAATTGAGATCAATCAACAATGAGACTCTTTGTAACCACGGTAAACATTGTTAATAATAATATCAATTTTATTGAAAATTCGATTGTGACACTAAATTATTAAAAATTAGCGAACCAAACTTTCCGGTTTATGTTAATAGAAGATCAACTTCCATTTTCAACAAATTAATTTCCGCAAAATTTGCACTTTGAAAATTTATGAATATCTCAAACTAAACTGGAAACTATGGCTTACATTGGGGTAAATCAAGACACAAACTCAATTTATTCCCAAGTTTTAAGCAATAATTTTTTTTGAGTAATATTGTTGACAAATTTATATTTGCGATCAATAAAATTTTTGGAAATCATTTAAAAGTTGTTAAAATGCCTTATTCACCATTTTCCAAACTTAGTACAAGCCAGGACCGTAATGGAGATTTTTTGACGCAATTAGTTGGAGACTCTTTTGCCACTAATAAAGTAGAATAAGACACGAAACCGATTTGCGATTTAATTTTCATGAATTAACAGTTGACAGCAATCCACGATAATAGTCTTTGTATATATGGTAAAATTTTATTGCAAATTTAATTGTGACACTAAATAATTAAAATAAGCGAGCTAAACTTTTTCAGTTTTTTTTTAATAACAAATTTATTGCTGCAAAGTTTACACTTTAAAAATTTCTAAACAACTTGAATTAAATTGAAGATTATGGCTTGCATTTGGGTGAATCAACACACGAAATCTATTTATTGGCAAGCTTTTATAAAAAAATAAACAATTTTATTGACAAATTTACATTCCCGATTTCTTAAAATTTTTGTAAATAATTTGGAAGTTGTTAAAATGCTTGATTTACCATTCCGCAAATTTAGCACAATCCAGAAGATTTTTATACATAAATTAGTTTGAGACCCTGCTGCTACTAATTAAATAGAACAAGACACAGACCCGATTTGCGTTCTAATTTTATTGAATTGTGACTATTGACATTAATCCACGATGATAGTTTTTGTAACCACCGTAAAAATTGTTAATAATGATATCAATTTTATTAAGAATTTATTTATGATACTAAATAATTAAAACAAGCAAACCAAACTTTTTCTGCTTTTGATATTCTTTTAATAACAAAATAACTTACGCAAAGTTTGCACTTTAAATTTTTTTGAATATTTCGAATTAAACTGGAGACTCTGATTTGCATTGAAATAAATCAAGACACAAACCCAATTTTTTCTCAAGATTTTATAAAAAAAAAGTTTTTTTAAGTCATTGGTTGATAAATTTATATTGTGGATAATTTAAAATTTCTGGAAATAATTTAGAAGTTGTTAAAATGCTTAATTCACCATTAACTTAGTACAATCCAGGACCATAACGGAAATTTTTCTACGCAAATAAGTAGGAGACTCTTTTGTCATTAATTAAGTAGAACAAGACACGAACCCGATTTGCGTTTTAATTTTATTGAATTGTGACAATTGACATCAATCCACGATGATAGTTTTAGTAACCACCGTAAAAATTGTTAATAATGATATAAATTTTATTAATAATTTATTTATGATACTAAATAATTAAAACAAGCAAACCAAACTTTTTCTGCTTTTGATCTTTCTTTAATAACTAAATAATTTAGGCAAAGTTTGCACTTTATTTTTTTTTTAATATCTTGAATTAAACTGGAGATTATGATTTGCATTGAAATAAATCCAGACACAAACCCAATTTATTCTCAAGATTTTATGAAAACAAGTTTTTTAAGTCATTTGGTTGAAAAATTTATATTGTGGATAATTTAAAATTTTTGGAAATTATTTAGAAGTTGTAAAATGCTTAATTTGCCATTCCCCAAACTTAGTACAAGCCAAGACCGTAACGGAAATTTTTCTATGCGAATTAGTTGGAGACTCTTTTGTCATTAATTAAGTAGAACAAGACACGACCTGATTTGCGTTTTAATTTTATTGAATTGTGACAATTGACATCAATCCACGATGATAGTTTTTGTAACCACCGTAAAGATTTTTAATAATGATATCAATGTTATTAAGAAATTATTTATGATACTAAATAATTAAAGCAATCGAACCAAACTTTTTCTGTTTTTGATCTTTCTTTAATAACTAAATAATTTAGGCAAAGTTTGCACTTTAATTTTCTCTGAATATTTTGAATTAAGCTAGAGACCATGATTTGCATTGAAATAAATCCAGACACAAACCCAATTTATTCTCAAGATTTTATGAAAAAAAGTTTTTTTAAGTCATTTAGTTGAAAAATTTATATTGTGGATAATTTAAAATTTTTGGAAATAATTTAAAAGTTTATATATGGTAAAATGCTTAATTCACGATTCCCAAAACATAGGACAAGGCAGGACCATAACGGAAATTTTTCTACGCAAATTAGTTGAAGACTCTTTTTCATTAATTAAGTAGAATAAGACACGAACCCGATTAGCGTCTTAATTTTATTGAATTGTGACAATTGACATCAATCCAAGATCATACTTTTTATAACCACCGTAATAATTGTTAATAATGATATCAATTTTATTAAGAATTTATTTATAATACTAAATAATTAAAACAAGCGAACCAAACTTTTTCTGCTTTTGATCTTCCTTTAATAACAAAATAATTTACACAAAGTTTGCACTTTAATTTTTTTTTAATATTTCAAATTAAACTGGAGACTATGATTTGCATTGAGATAAATTAAGACAAAAACCCAATTTATTCTCAAGATTTTATGAAAAAGAGTTTTTTAAGTCACTTGGTTGAAAAATTTATTTTGTTGATAATTTAAAATTTTTTGGAAATAATTTAGAGGTTGTTAAAATGCTTAATTTACCATTCCCAAAACATAGGACAAGGCAAGACCATAACGGAAATTTTTCTACGCAAATTAGTTGGAGAATCTTTTGTCATTAATTAAGTAGAATAAGACACGAACCCGATTTGCGTTTTAATTTTATTGAATTGTGACAATTGACATCAATCCACGATGATAGTTTTTGTAACCACCGTAAAGATTTTTAATAATGATATCAATGTTATTAAGAAATTATTTATGATACTAAATAATTAAAGCAATCGAACCAAACTTTTTCTGTTTTTGATCTTTCTTTAATAACTAAATAATTTAGGCAAAGTTTGCACTTTAATTTTCTCTGAATATTTTGAATTAAGCTAGAGACCATGATTTGCATTGAAATAAATCCAGACACAAACCCAATTTATTCTCAAGATTTTATGAAAACAAGTTTTTTAAGTCATTTGGTTGAAAAATTTATATTGTGGATAATTTAAAATTTTTGGAAATTATTTAGAAGTTGTAAAATGCTTAATTTGCCATTCCCCAAACTTAGTACAAGCCAAGACCGTAACGGAAATTTTTCTATGCGAATTAGTTGGAGACTCTTTTGTCATTAATTAAGTAGAACAAGACACGACCTGATTTGCGTTTTAATTTTATTGAATTGTGACAATTGACATCAATCCACGATGATAGTTTTTGTAACCACCGTAAAGATTTTTAATAATGATATCAATGTTATTAAGAAATTATTTATGATACTAAATAATTAAAGCAATCGAACCAAACTTTTTCTGTTTTTGATCTTTCTTTAATAACTAAATAATTTAGGCAAAGTTTGCACTTTAATTTTCTCTGAATATTTTGAATTAAGCTAGAGACCATGATTTGCATTGAAATAAATCCAGACACAAACCCAATTTATTCTCAAGATTTTATGAAAAAAAGTTTTTTTAAGTCATTTAGTTGAAAAATTTATATTGTGGATAATTTAAAATTTTTGGAAATAATTTAAAAGTTTATATATGGTAAAATGCTTAATTCACGATTCCCAAAACATAGGACAAGGCAGGACCATAACGGAAATTTTTCTACGCAAATTAGTTGAAGACTCTTTTTCATTAATTAAGTAGAATAAGACACGAACCCGATTAGCGTCTTAATTTTATTGAATTGTGACAATTGACATCAATCCAAGATCATACTTTTTATAACCACCGTAATAATTGTTAATAATGATATCAATTTTATTAAGAATTTATTTATAATACTAAATAATTAAAACAAGCGAACCAAACTTTTTCTGCTTTTGATCTTCCTTTAATAACAAAATAATTTACACAAAGTTTGCACTTTAATTTTTTTTTAATATTTCAAATTAAACTGGAGACTATGATTTGCATTGAGATAAATTAAGACAAAAACCCAATTTATTCTCAAGATTTTATGAAAAAGAGTTTTTTAAGTCACTTGGTTGAAAAATTTATTTTGTTGATAATTTAAAATTTTTTGGAAATAATTTAGAGGTTGTTAAAATGCTTAATTTACCATTCCCAAAACATAGGACAAGGCAAGACCATAACGGAAATTTTTCTACGCAAATTAGTTGGAGAATCTTTTGTCATTAATTAAGTAGAATAAGACACGAACCCGATTTGCGTTTTAATTTTATTGAATTGTGACAATTGACATCAATCCACAATGGTACTGTTTTTTAACCACGGTAAAAATTGTTAATAATTTTATCAATTTTATTGAGAATTTAATTGTGACACTAAATAATTAAAATGAAGCAAACTAAACTTTTTCCGTTTTTGAATTTCCTTTAATAACAAATTAATTTTCGCAAAGTTTGACTTTAAAAATTTGTGAATATCTCCAATTGAACTTGCGACTATGTCTAACATTGGAGTAAATCAAGTCACACCTGATTTACCTGAAAGTTTTTAAGGAAAAAAAAATTAAGTAATTTTGTTGACAAATTTAAGTTTCCAATGGTTTAAAATTTTTGGAAATGATTTAGAAGTCTGTAAAATGCTTAATTCACGTAAATTTAGTAGAAGCCAGGACCGTAACCAAGATTTTTGCACGAGAATTAGTTGGAGACTCATTTGCCATTAATTAAGTAGAACAAGACACGAACCCGATTTGCGTTTTAATTTTAAGAAATTTTAACAATTGACAGCAATCCACTATGATAGTCCTTGTAAGATTAGTAGACATTTTTAACAGTAATATTAATTTTATCAAATCTTCTAAAATTTGGGACTTTTTCCAATTTAATTGAAAATTTGTTAAAATACTTAAAAAAATATTTTCTTCATTTCATTGTCAAAAATTTTATAGAAAATTTAAAAGGTGTTGAGAAGTGTAATTTACTATTTCGTCAAACTGTACACGAGTCCGATCCGTAGCCAAGGTTTTTTTACCGTAATTAGTTGGAGACTCATTTCCTACTTATTAAGTAGAATAAGACACGAACCCGATTTGCTTTTTAATTTCAATAAATTTTGACAGTTGACATCAATTACCGTAATGGCAAAAAAAATTTAAATAATTTTATTGTTAGTGACACTAAATTATAAATAAATAAAAATGCAATCAATTTTCTATGTTGTAATTTAAGTTACAACAAAATTATTTTAAGATAAAAAAAAATACCGAACAACAATTATGGAAACGGGCGAGCCGGCGATGATGAAGAACATCACAATGGTGAATGGATGTGCCGTGGTCGTAACTCGCCGGAGCAATTGGGAATAATCGAAGCCACCATAGGAATCGAAGACGTCTCGCCGATAATTGATCGCGATCATCGATAATTTGACAGCGAACAAAGCGGTCATAACGAAGGCCATTTGAGTCAGATTAGGGAAATGTCCTGAAAATTAATAGTCGATTGTCCCCGCGTTCCCATCTTCATATCCTTCAACTAACGACCAACGTTAGAAAAGCAAAAACCGTCATCCGTACAATATTATTGTGCGGTATCATCTTTCGTCTTTATTCCCCAAAAATGCCATATATACGCCGCACACAATACAACCCTCTTCCATCTCTTTCATTCACTTTCATCGGATCATTGTTGTCTTCGTCGTCGGGTCCGTCGGGGAATTCACGTTCTCCGTCAAACATCATCCCTCTCGCTCCAACAAAATATGTTAGTTATTCTTCCCACTCTTCTGGAGTTATTGTTGAGAATCAAGTCAAGATCTCAGACTCGACGGCAAGAAGTTCAGTGTATAAAAGAGGCGCGTCGGGTGGACAACCGTTGTATGTTATGTGTGCGTTATGGCCACGTCCCGATGGGTTCTTTAGTTGTGTCGTTCATTGATTAGTGCCGCTATGGCCAATTACGCGAGTTTCGATCAAAAGCCGAAAAGTTGGTGCAAAAACTTGATTTTGGTGATCGTGGTGTTCGCGTTCAGTGTCGGCTTAACAATTGGACTACTGATCGCTTTAGTGTACTTTAGGACTTCACATAATCAAAACGATAACGTTGCAGCAATTCGGACTATTTTTTTGAACAACAGTTACAGTTCTTCCAACAAAACTTCGGATTATCCACAAGTTTCGTTTGTTGAAAGTCAGAAAAGTGTTGCGAATCCGATTATCGAAAATGGAATTTATTGGGGGACCAGGATCGAAAACGCTCTTCCCGAAGGGTATCACGGGAAGAAACACGAACTTTGGGCGGATTACATCAAGAAAACTTCCGCTGTTAAGTTGGAGGATGGTTGTGGCAGGATGCAAAACCGTTTGGTGGTTTTCCGGGATGGTCTCAAAGGGTGTGTGAGGTATCGCCAAAACACCGACCAAATCCAGGGAGAACTTTTCAGTTTTTATTTGGCTCAAATTTTGAAATTACCGAATCTCGCCCCAAGTACCGTTAGTATAGTGGATCTCGAAGATCCTCTTTGGAGGAATTTAGGAAACGACATCGCTTCCGCCCAATGGAACTCGAATAAACCCGTAGTGTTGACCCAGTATATTTCGAATTTGGGAGCGGCGAATATTCCTTCAGTTTTCAAGCCTGTTGAGAGACATTTGAATAAATTCGATATTCTCAACATGACCACGAACGAAGTTCTCGATGAAGAAGACATTACGAAGAATTTCGTGGAACTGGCCCAATGGTCGGATTTGATAATTTTCGACTACTTAACCGCCAATTTGGACAGGATTGTCAACAACTTGTACAACTATCAGTGGAACGTTAACATAATGGATGCTCCTGCTCACAATTTGGCCAAAAAAACCGACAACGATTTGCTGATTTTCCTCGACAACGAATCGGGTCTTTTACACGGCTACCGGTTATTGAAGAAATACGAAATTTACCATTCGATTCTTCTGGAGAATTTGTGCGTTTTCCGGAAACCGACGGTTGGGGTGATCAAGGAGTTGAAGCGTAAAGGAAATATTGGGGAAATTCTGCGGGAAAAGTTCGAGAAAAGCAACAGTGCTACAGTTAAAGATATCTTGCCGACGCTACCCGACAAGAGTATCAAAATTCTCAACGAACGCATAGACAAAGTGTACGGACAAATAAAAAAATGTGAGTCAAAGTTCTCCGAAACGTTATAGCGCTTAATTAATTTATTATTAACTAATTTATTCGCTGACTGGAATTGTGATAGTAGCTAGTGACTATTGCCTGTATATACATTGTGATTGCAAGTCTCGACCAAATACTGTAAATACCTGTAAATAAATGTCTACACCCATGAGTTTTGCGTGTTTTTGATGATGATGGGTTTAGTGTGGTATAGTGTTGTTTTTTATTTTTGGACGATGATGATGGGAACGGCGCTCTTTTATTATGCAGTATGCAAATTCGGGTGGTTCGTTTTGTTTTCGGAACGGCCTTAGATTTATGATAACATAACTTGTCAGTTAATTTACCTGCCGCCTCAAAACTTGGACGGAAAAAACAGGAGAAAAACGACAACGATTTGGACTGTTTTAGTCTCAGGCTAGACAGGAATTTTACAAACAATAAGCCGATTTGAATTGCCTGAAATTTTAAACTGCTTTCACTTCAGGTCTCACTAAGTTAAGAATATTCCTACATTTTTTCTTCGGTTGTTAGTTTTTCTAATTATCTTAAATTGAGTAGAGAAAATAAAACTGTCAGAATCTTCACATTGTTGCAAAATAATAATTTTGAGAGTCTCTACAAAATATTAGTTTAGAAATCAAAATTTTAAAATTAATTGCGGTCTGCTCAAATCCAAAATTATTTTACTTGTAAGAAGTCTTCAAAGAAATTTAGTTTATATTTAATACAATTAATTTAAGAGCAATTAGAACTTATTTCCTCTAAATGTTAAAAGAATTACGTCATAAAGTTTAAAAAAAAAATTTTTAAGACCTGACTTAGGTTTTAGTTTTTTGATTCTTTTAGAATTCTTTAGTTTGAACACTTATTCCTATTAATTAGTATTTTTAATTGTCCTTTAAGGCTTAAAAATAAAATTGTTCTAAATATATTTTGTCAAAGGGCGGATTCGTGTCTTGCTCTACTGAATAATAATTCAGGGTATCTCCAACAATATATGAGTTTGTAGGTCAAAGTTATTGTTTAGAGTAATTTATATTGTTGTGCTAACACATTGAAGTGTATTTAAATATAGAAATATACAAATTACAAAAAAAATACGCAGAGGGTCATGTTGGACTGAAATTTTAAGTGCTTATAATTGTTTTAAATTTAAATTTGATAAAATGACAAATTTTAACCATAACATTAAATTTCTATAATAATTTTCAATGCAGAACGGGTTTGTGTCTTATTCTATTTTATAACTATTTAAGGAGTCACCAAAAAATTCCTTTTTTTTAATTTCATACAAAAGTAATTGAAGTTTATTTGCTTAAAAGTTACGATCTATAATTTTTCAAACAAAAAATGTTTTTAGGGACTTGATTTGGGTTTTAAATTTTTTTATTTTTTAAAATCTTTCAGTTTGAACTTTGCAAAAATTGTATTTCATTTTTGCAATATGACAGTTAACTCTTTCTTTATTATTTAGTCCTCAAAATTGTCTTTAAGGCTTAAAGTAGAATTGTCAGAATTATTTTTTAAAATAACGGGTTTGTGTCTTGTTCTACTGAAAAATAATTTTGAGAGTCTCCAACAAAATATGACTTTTTAGTTAAAAAATTCAAAATTTATTGCCGTCTGCCTCAATTCAAATTTATATTATTTATAAAAACGGATTCGTGTCTTATTCTATTTTATAACTATTTAAAAAGTTTTCAATAAATTTTAGTTTACATTTAAAAATCAATCTAAGAGAAATTAGAACTTATTATCTCTATACGTTCAAAAATGACGTCATAAAATTTTTAAACATTTTTTTAAGACGTGATTTGTGTTTTAAATTTCGAATTCTTTTAGAATCTTTTACTTTGAACACTTATTTCTATTAATTAGTCTTTTTAATTGTCCTTTAAGGTTTAAAAATAAAATTGTTGGAAACGTCCTTTTTTTTAAAGGCGGGTGATTTGTTCTACTTGATAATAATTTAGGGCATCTACAACAAAATATGAGTGTGTAGATCGAAGATCTTGTCTGCAGTAATTCAGAACGTTGGGCTAACTCATTAAAGTCTATTCAAATCTAGAAATATCAAAATTACAGATAAATTGGCACAAGATTATATTCTAGATTGACCCTTCAAGTGCTTCTAATTATTCTAAATTTATATTTAATAAAATTACAGATTTTAACAATAAACTTACATTTTTATGATAATTTTCTATACAGAACGGATTTGTTTCTTATTTTATTTTGTAATTATTTAAGGAGTTGCCTAAAAACTTGAATTTGTTTTAAAATTTTATACAAGAGTAAATAGAATTTATTTGCTTAAGAGTTACTTTTTAAAAAAAATTTAAACAAAAAATTAATTTTTGAGAGTTAACGTGTGTTTTAGAATTTATTGTTTTTTAGGATCCTTTAGTTTGAAAATTGTCCAAATTGTTCTTAATTTTAATTCAAAACTCAATTTTTATTTTGAGTGGATCAAGACCCAAACCCGATCGTTAATGTGAAAATACCAAAACTTTGACCTGTACAAGTCTGAAACTAGGCAGGAATTTTGTGAACAATAATCCGATGTAAATTGTTTCAAATTTCAGTTGCGCTTATTTCAGGTTTCACTAAGTTAAGAATTAATTTCAAAATTTCTACAATATGACAGTAAACTTTTTAATTATTATTTAGTCTTCAAAATTGTCCTTTAAGACTTAAAAATAGAGTTGTCGGAAGCGTCACATTTTCAAGAAATAATTTTTCTAATAACGAGTTTGTGTCTTGTTCTACTGAATAATAATTTTGAGAGTCTCCAACAAAATATTACATTTTAGTTTAAAATTTTAAAATTCTTTGGGGTCTGCCCCAATCCAAAGTTATCTTAATGATAAAAATGGGTTTGTGTCTTATTCTCTTTTATAAATATTTAAGAAGTCTACAAATAAAATTAGTTGATATTTAAAAAAATTAGTCTAAGAGTAATTAAAACTTATTACCTCCGAATGTTCAAAGATTTCGTCATAAAATTTTTGAATAATTTTTGAAATCCTGATTTGGCTTTTAGATTTTTAATTCTTTTAGAATTCCTATTAATTAATGTTCCTAACTATCCCTTAAGATTTAAAAATAAAATTGTTAGAAAAATCTTTCTCAAAAACCGGGTGCGTGTCTTGTTCTACTGTAGAGTAATTTAGGGAATTTCCAACAAATATCAAAATATTAGTTTGCAGGTCAAAATTTTTGTTTAGAGTAATTTAGATCGTTATGCTAACCCATTGAACGGTATTTAAATGTAGAAATATCCAAATTACAAAAAAATGAGCAGAAGATCATATTTTATGTTGACCTTTCAAATGCTTCTAATCGCTTTAAATTTAAATTTGATGAAATGACAAATTCTTAACAATAACAATAATATTAATAATAGTTTTCAATATAGACCAGGGCCTGCCTTGTTCTATATTTATTTAAGGGGTCGCCAAAAAACTTAAATTTATTTTTAAGCTTCATACAAAAATAATTAGAATTTATTTGCTTCAAGTTACGTTTTAAAGGTTTTCAAACAAAAAATGTTTTTTTGAGAATTGACTTGGGTTTTAGAATTTTCTATTTTTAAGAATTCTTTAGTTTGAACATTGACAATTTTTTTTTTTCATTTTTGATCATGTTTTAAGTTGATCTTCCAAGTGTTTTAACTATTTTAAATTCGAATTTAATGAAATGACAGATCATTAACAATAGCATTACATTTTTATGAGGATCTTTAACTCAGCACGGCTCTAATCTTATTCTGTTTTATAACTATTTGAGGAGTCGCCAAAGATAACTGAATTTTATTTTAAAAGTTTACTCTAAGAACAATTGGAACTTATTTGTTTTAGATTCCTAAAAATTACGTTATATAGTTTTTCAAACCAACAGCTTCTTTTAGACTTGATTTTGGTTTTAGATTTTTAATTCTTTGGAATCTTTAAGTTAACTCTGCAAAAAATTGTTTTCGATTTTGAAGCCAAATCCAATTTTTATTTTGAGTAGATCAAGACACAAAACCGATCACTAGTGTGGAAACACCAAAATATTTTATACGTTTTAGTCGAGACTAGGTAGGAATATTATGAACAATAAAAAGTTGTTTCAAATTTCAGTTGCGTTTATTTCAGATATAACTAGGGTAAGAATCAATTTCAAAATTTCTACAATAAGACACTTAACCGTTTCTTTTTATTATTTAGCCTTTAGAATTATTTTTTATAGCAAAATAGAACTGTCAAAAGTCAAAAGTCTCACATTCTTATGAAATATTTTTATAAATGACGGGTTTGCGTCTTGTTCTACTGAATAATAATTTATGAAGTCTTCAACAAAACACGAATTTATAGTTAAAGATTTTTGTCCACAATAATTTAAAATGTTATGGTAACTCAATGAAGTGTATTCAGATCTAAAAATATCTTTGACGTGTTCCAAATTACAGAGAAATTGGCAGAAGATTGTATCTTAGGTTGGCCTCTCAAGTGTTTATAACCATTGTTTGAATTTAATAAAATAACAGAAATTTAATAATAACGTTTCATATTTATAATAATTATCAATGCAGAAAGGGGACGTGTCTCATTCTGTTTTATAACTATTTGAGGAGTTTTAAAAAAAGTTCTCCTCAAAATTGAATTTCATTAATGATTCGGTTCTCTATGTAGGTTCTAGCTTTAGGTTAACGTTTTATTTTTTTAAATCTTTTAGTCAGAATTCTACAAAAAACTGTTCTAATTTTAATCCAAAGCGTTCTTTTTAATTTCTAGTGAGTCAAATGAATCTTTAATGTGAAAACGATGTTCTCTATAGATTTTTAAGAGTCTAATGCTAAGCAGGAATTTTTGGTAAACACAAATCAATTTGTTTGAAACTTCAACCGTATTTGTTTCAATTTATAGTAAGTTAAGAAATTTTTTGGAAGCTTCAAACACTTAACTTATTTTTATATTATTTGGCACTTCAATATGTTCGTCAAATCAAAAATTATCTTCAATATATTAAAGTTTTTAAAAGAGTGACAATAAGATTGTGTCTCAGGTTAGGACTCCAAGTTTTTATCATAATTTAATATTTAAATTAAATTTTGTAATAAGAGTCTCCAAATAAATTTAAGTTTTTATTTTGAAAATTGAATTTAAACCTAAACCAAGTATTGCAGTACAAAGTTTTTCAAATTAGTTACTTTTTTTGTCTATATCAAGATTTGAGTCCCAAATTAATTTCCAGCTTTTTCAGGATTTCTTATTTAGAATTTTTGGTTTCAAGTTTGAGTGATGACCTTTTTCAATTTTCAGGGATATAGACAAGAACCCGATAGTTTTTGTGAAAATCACGTTAATTTGATCCATTTCACTGTGAAAGTAAGAAAAAGTTTTGCGAACAACAAACCTGGCAAATGTTTGAAGAAAATTAAAATTAAATTAGTTTCTTGGGCTAACCTTTAAGTTGTTTCTGGTAATTTTAAATTAACCATTACTAATTACTAATCATAATATTAACAACCTAAAACAGGTTTTCGTCTCATTTTCCATTATAACTATTTAAGAAGTCTCCTAAAGAATTTCAATTTTTGTAAAAAAAAAATTGAATTTAAACAAATTATACAACCTTCCGCTTTAGGAGATGCGCTTTTAGATTTAAAATTTTTAATTAGTCTTTTAGTTGTTCCATGATTATTTAACAAGTAAGGAACATTTTCTAATAGCAATTTTTTTCTTTTTCGTTTATTTTTATTGTGATAACAATTTCAAAATTTTAGAATTAATCAAAAGTGTTTTTGAAAAAAATGCGATTTGTGTTAAATTATACGAAATATTTTGATATCGATTAAGTTTGTGATTTAATGCACCCTATAGTGATTGGGGGAAATTTTAACTAATTTTTTTGATTTTAAGGGAAAGCAGAAATTTTATTTAACGCAACTTGCTGAAATCTGAAATTATTATTTTCTCAGAGTCTCCGGCTAAAAAATTCGTCGGTCCTAAAATTCGTTCTTAAATCTAAAATTAATATCGGCACCTTCCAAATTCACGTTTTTTTATACTTCAATTAAATCTGCGGTTTAGGCAGGTCTACCAATTTTTTATTTGTTCATTAAAGTTTCAACCCCCAAATTAATGGTTACAAATGTCAAATTTTTATGAAAATGTTTAATTAGGAAAAAATTGAATTTAAACAAATTATACCTTCCGCTTTAGGAGATGCGCTTTTAGATTTAAAATTTTTAATTAGTCTTTTAGTTGTTCCATGATTATTTAGCAAGTAAAGAACATTTTCTAATAGCAATTTTTTTTTGTTTATTTTCATTCTGATAACAATTTCAAAATTTTAGAATTAATCAAAAGTGTTTTTGAAAAAAATGCGATTTGTGTTAAATTATACGAAATATTTTGAAATCAATTAAGTTTGTGATTTAATGCACCCTATAGTGATTGGAGGAAATTTTAACTAATTTTTTTGATTTTAAGGGAAAGCAGAAATTTTATTTAACGCAACTTGCTGAAATCTGGAATTATTATTTTCTCAGAGTCTCCGGCTTAAAAATTCGTCGGTCCTAAAACTTGTTCTTAAATCTAAAATTAATATCGACACCTTCCAAATTCACGTTGTTTTACACTTCAATTAAATCTGCGGTTTAGACAGGTCTACCAATTTTTTATTTGTTCATTAAAGTTTGAACCTCCAAATTAAAGGTTTCAAATGTCAAATTTTCATGAAAATGTTTAATTAGGTACAGGTTTGTGGCATATTCTGGCGATTTCAGGAATTTATCACAAAACATCGGTATAGAAAAAATGTTAAAAAAATGGCAGCGATTGTTTTAAAATATTTGTATTTAAGTCTAAAATTAACATCAAGAATTTCCAAAATATAAGTATTTTTTAACTTTTATTAGATTTCACTTTTAAGTAGATTTTGATTTTTTTATATATTTCTGGATTCAAATCTGTGAAGTTCTTCTTTACAAATTTCAAAGATATTATTAGTTTGGAGTGGGTTCGTGTCTTATTCTATATCATAACGACTCTAGGAGTCTTCAACTAAACATTACTTTTCTTAAAGAATTTTATTTCTAAAGGAAATAATAACAAATTCAGCCTTTAGGTATTTGCTTTTAAATTTAAAATCCGTCTTTCTCAAAAATTTTGATTTAGAGGAAATAATTTGTTTTATTTTAGATATTTGTTCTTAAATTTGTGGCACGTCTCAAAATTCGGTTTTCTTTTTAATCAAATTTGTGGCTTAAGTTGATCTTCTCATTCTTCTATGTTTCAGCCCCTCAAACTAAAACGTTACAAATGTTTAATTTTTATGAAAATCTGCAATTCAGAACAAATTCGCGTCATATTTTAGCGATTTCAGGAATCGACAAGACACTCGTTTTTTTTTGATAAAAAATCTCAAAGAAGTAATATCAATTCCTGCCTTATAGCTTCTGTTCCTAAATCCAAAATTAACATCAGGAGCCGTCAAAATTTACATTTTTTTCCTTTAATCATATTTGCATTCTAAGTTGTTCTTTTAGTTTTCTGTAACTACTCTTTGAATGTGAAGCCGCCAATATAAAAACATTACACATATCACACATTTATAGAAATTTAAAATTCTACTTAATAACGATTTCAGAGTCTTCGACTTAGAATCCGTTTTTTCAAAAATTTAATCTTTAGAGGGAATGATTTTGATTTCTGTCTTCAGATATTTCTTCTTAAATCTATGGCACCTATCAAAATTTACAATTTTTTAAAATTAATTTTACGATTTAAGTTGATTTTATATTTTTCTTTATGTGTTCTTTTAAATTTTTTGCTCCTCGAAATAAAACGTTACAAATGACTAATTTTTCTGAAATCTTCAACTCAGTATGGGATCGTGTCGTATTCAAGGAATTTCAGGAATCTACAAGACACTCGTTTTTCTAAAAAAAAGAAAATAAATTTCTAAAACTAACATGAGGACCCGTAAACCATTCGAATTTTTGCATTTTAATCGTATTTACGTTTTAAGTTGCTCTTTTAATTTTTTTAACATTTTCCTGAGTTTGAAGCTGCCATAATGAAAACATTACAAATGTTACACATTTATGAAAATTTCTAATTCAGAAGGAATTCCCTTCTTATTCCACTTAATAACAATTTCAGAGTCTCGGACTAAAAATCCGTGGTTCTCAAAAATTTTGTCCTTGAAAAAAATAATTTTAATTTCTGTGTTTAGATATTTCTTCTTAAATCTATGACACATTTCAAAATTAACGATTTTTCTTAAATTGGTTTTCTAATTTTTTATATTTTCCTAAAGCGAGCCTCCAATATAAAACGTTACAATTGTCTAATTTCCATGAAATCTTCAACTTAATACGGATTTGTGTCTTATTCTAGCGATTTCAGGAATCTACAACACAATACTTGGTTTTTCGAAAAGGAAGTAATAACAATTTCTGCATTGAAACTCTTGTTCTTAAATCTAAAATTTACATCAGGACCCGTAAAAATATTCGGATTTGTTTAGTTTAATTATATTTGCGCTTTAAGTTGTTCTTTTAATTTTCTTTAATTTTTCTTTGAGTGTGAAGCCGCCAAAATAAAAACATTACAAATGTTATACATTTTTGGAAATTTATAATTCAAACGGGTTCGTGTCTTATTCTACTTAATAACAATTTCAGAGTCTCCGACTAAAAATGGACATTTCTCAAAAATTCAAAGAAAATAATTACGACCTCTGTCTTCAGACATTTGTTCTTAAATTTAAGACTATTATTAGCAATTTAGGATTTTTTTATAATAATTAGATTTGCATTTAAATTAATTCTCCAATTTTTTATTTTTTTAGGGCTAAACCCACAAAATAAAATTTTACAAATGTCAAATTTTTATGAAAATCTTCAATCTGGTACAGGTTTGTATTGTATTCTAGCGAATTCAGGAATTTACTACACATTATCAATTTCTTCAAACAAAAAAATTTGTAAAGGAAGCAATAACGATTTCTGTTTTAAATTTTTTCCTATATCTAAAGTATCTATTAAGACCCATCAAAATATAAGGATTTTTAAAATTTTAATTATATTTGCGTTTTAAATTATTCTTTTAGGCTTCTTATCTTCTTCTCAAATTTGATGCCGCCAAAATTAAAACATTACAAATGTCACATGTTAATAAATCTTCAAATCATAACAGGAGCGTGTCTTTTTTTATATGGTAGCGATTTTAAGCATATGCAGCTAAAGAGCAATTCTCCTTAGGTGTTTAAACCTAGAACTATAATTGATATATTTGAAAATACAGACTGATGTTGTTTCTTCCTTGCTTCAATAAAAATTTTAAGACACTTCTTCAATCAGATTTTCTTCAAGATTTTTAATTCCAATAAATTTGAGTTGTAAATTTTAATTTGATGAAACAGAGCGTCTTACTTAGCACATTTTTTCACAAACATTGTACGAAGTTTGATGATAAATATTATTTCTCTAAGTATCTTCATTTACAATATTTTTGTGTAGATTTAGTAATTTTTGGTCAACTAAAAAATTTACACTGGTACTTTTTCTGTTGATTTTTTTATATCCTTAACGGATCAGGATTGAACTTCCAGTTTCTTTTACAATATAAGAACGTCACAATTATTTTATTTTTACAGAAATTTTAAATCGAGTAGGGGTTTGTGTCTTGTTCTACTTAGCAAAAATTTACGGAGTCTCCAAATACAATTTTTTTTTAATACTTTTTAAAATATTTTAAGATTTGTTCTATGTGTTCTTCTTCCCAATAACTATCTAAAATGTCTCTCACTAAATATCGCAATTTTTGCAAATTATCGCGAATCGTTTTTGTGGCAAAAATACTAATTTAGAAACACGAAAAAATTTGCCCTCGCAAAAGTTTCAAATTTCATATTTTCAGTGCCGTTATTGTAGCCCTATTTTTGGTTTTTAAAACCTTCAAAGTCTCTAGCTAAAAAACTACCCACCTTTGACATAAAAAAAGTTGTTAACGCTTCATTTTATGTCTCTATTTATTGATAATCTTTATTATTTTTTTAACCTTCAACTTGAGAAGAATAATTTTTATTACGGCAGAAATCTTAATTCTCTTTAGTTTTTGAAAAATATTGCTTCGTGTAAATTTTTTTAAATTAGTTATTGTTTTTTTTTTTTGCTCTCACTTTTCTTCTATATCTGAAGACGTCACCGTCCTACAGTATGCGCAACCTAGACCCGAAGCTCGCACACATACATAGACACGGCCGACTAGATTGGGCGGCGTAGAACAAGTTTGACCGAGTATTTATGATTTTGTCGGATGTCTCTTGGTCGGCAGTAAATCATCGGACCCGGACCGGACCCGGGGCCTCTCCAAAACTGGTGGTTTTCCAGTCGTTTTAACTAACGAAATTGAAATTTTTCTAAGAGAAACATGAAAACTAAAAAAGTAGCAAAACCCATGTAAATTCAGTTATACAACCATGTCGAATGATTGCGATGCCCACTTAGATCGGACGTAGGCATCATCAACGTGAATTACCGGCGGACAAGCGGCCGGTGCAAGTTTTACTGTTAGATTATGCAAAACAGGCACCCGAAATTCCAAAGTCGCGTCTCAGGATCTTCACGAAAAATTTTACAATTCCACACATTCTTGTTAGTTGAGTACAGGTCGATAACTGCAAAAACAATTTTTTTTAAAGTGGGTCATCCTAGTAGGTACAAGTTTGTTTATCAACAGAAGCAAAAATTCTTCAATTTTTAATGAAAACTTTATTTTCATCAATTATAAATCGGGTTCGTGTCTTGATCTACTCGCTACCGGGAAAATTGATCTCCAAGTTATTTTGATTTTTGACAAAAAAAGTAAAGGAAACCTAAAGGAAACGAGTTCCTTAAACTCGTTTAGTTTGTCGTCCTTTTCAAAAAAAAAAACAATTGACGTTTTCAGGAGTTAACGCCGGTGTTAGTTCGCAGAAACGCGTGGGACTTACAGTTTTAGGTCGAATTCGAATGACCAGAAAAGTTTGAGATTATTTAAGAAACCACTCGGGGCTTTACAGTTGTTTTCTGAGGGGGAGTCACTCATTAAATTTAACAGCAAATTTAACTGGGGATCGTGGTTAAAGACATGTAATTACACTAGAAAACTAGAGTCAGTAATGATCCAAGAAGAGAAAATGGTGTTCTAGAAAATCTTTATAAGAAAAATTTTTTATTAGTTTTAATCACAAAATGATCTACCAAATAAAAAATTTTTACGACAGAAAATTGGAATGTCAAAAGTGTAATTGACTTCTTTACTTACACGAGAATTTCCAAAAATGCTACACGGGACATAAAAAATACAAAATGGGACAGAAGGAAATTCTACGCAAAAATATAAAAGCCTTCGAAAAATAATATCAGGAAACATATTTAGAACAACAAGAAGAAGATTGAAGGCTGGGAGAAAGCTGTATGGGACTTGAACCAACAATTATAAAAGCGGCTATGGAGGTCTGCGGAATAGAAACTGAAACGAACAAAACGGCGGAATGAGGAGGTAAAGAACAAAGTGTTACACAATTATGAGATAGATATGTAGCAAGAGACTAGAGCGCAAAGAACAGATTTTGCGAAACCTTTGTAAAGTACACAAAAATATTATTTACAACAGAATGGAATTACAAGCTAAATATTTAAGACTAAACTTTGGTAAAACGAAGATGAAAAGGAAAATATGGTAAGGGAACAAAAAAAATTGTAAATACCTAAAGCAAATGCTATGAGAACAAAATTAAAGGAGAAAAAATGAGAAAATCAGCAAGAAGGGAGGGAATTAGAATGCAAATGATGAAATGGGTTATTAGTTGGATGGAGAAATTTAATAAAAATGAGTAGGGCATCTTAATATTTTTTCAAAAAAGAGAGAGCCCAGGGGATGAAACTATCAAATCGTATATTTATTGTTGTGTATGCAGAGAATAATAGAAGATTGCAAAACGAACAAATGATATTTATATTTAAAACGTGTTTGGTTGATTGAAAGTATTAATTAGTAATTAAAAATAGATTTTTGAAAACTTTTGAGAATTACTCTAATTTAATTGGACATTTTTCAGATTTCTTTCAAGTTGTATCTGAAGACGAATAGAACTTGCCAAAAATTTTCAGTCATGCTAGACGCCTGTTAGAAGCAATGTGAAGACTCAGATTCTTCACGTTTCTATTCAGTACATTAAGATGCAAATTTGCATTTACTTTCTTTATTACACGTAAAATTTAAATTTTAAATTGGACCGAAACGATCGCAAAAATTTAATTTTCTTTCGACTAGAACTATAAAAGCAATCGTTGAGCTTAAGTACAAGAATTTTACCTCATAATTTTGTTTTCAGAGAGAATTTCTAAATTTAATTACTACAGCTTTATGTACCATAATTGTATCTTGATACTGTAAATATTTCAGTGGATCAGCGAGTGATCATTTTTCTTCCGATTGCTATGAAACTTGGCAAGCAGGTGTGTTATCTAAATATGAACTCACCAACAGAGCCTGTTTTTTTAGCGATCTTAGTTTTTGAGAGATCGGCCATCATATGTCAACACGACGTCGATTAAAATCTACAAAGAACGTCTCTTGCTTGTAAAAGTACTAGTAATTTTTAACAACCTACAACGTCTCTCGATTACTTTCAAAAAATTACGCCCCCTTGTTATGCTTCTATAAAATTGGAGCAGGTGACAGCTTTTACTTTCCGAGGAAACAGAAAGATCTGAAAATTTTTGACCAAAAATCATTTTTTTTAGATTACAATAAAATTTATGATGTAAATGTGTTATTTAAATACGAACTCATTATTAAAGTTTGTTTCTCAGTAGAGTTCTTAGCTTTCAAGAAATCGCCTTTTATATGTCAACACGACATTGATTATAATTCCATTAAGAACGTCCCTCCTTTCAAAAACTACCAGGAATTTTAAACAACCCATCTTTCGATTTTTTTTAAATCTACACCAATTTGTTGAGTTTCTATAAAATTCGAGCAGATGACAATTTTTTACTTTATGAAGAAAACAAAAATTTTTGAAAATCTTCCACCAAAATACATTTTTCCTCAGTTTGCTATGAAATTTTGCAGATGGATATATTGTCTAAATACAAAGTCACTAACAAAGTCTACTTCTCTGTAGTATTCTTAGTTATTAAGAAATTGGCCTTCAAATGTCAACATGACTTTAATTAAAATTCCACTAAGAACGGCTCTTTCTTCAAAAGTGATTAGTAATTTTTAACAACCCACTTGGTCCTTCCATTATTTTTAAGAGTTTGCATCCTTTTGTTGAGTTGCCATAATTTTTTTATTTTTTCAAGAAAACAGAAAGTTTTGACAATTTTGGACCATAAAACATTTTTCTTCAAATTGCTATAAAACTTGTCACGTGGATGTGTTATTTAAGTAAAAACCTACTAACAAAGTCGGTTTCTCTGTAGTGTTCCTAGTTTTTGAGAAATCGGCCTTTACATGTCACAACGTCTGTTAAAATCTACAAAGAACGTCCCTTACTGGGAAGAGTACTAGACATTTTTAACAACCCACAACGTTTTTCGATTTCCTTTAAAAAGTTACGCCCCCTTGTTGTGCTTCTGAAAAATTTAAGCAGGTGACAGCCCTTTATTTTCCGAAGAAACAGAAAGATCTGAAAATTTTTGACCAAGAAATATTTTTCTTTAGATTACAATAAAATTTATCACGTAAATGTGTTATTTAAATATAAACTCACTAATGGAGTTTGTTTCTCAGTAGAGTTCTTAACTTTTGAGAAATCGCCTTTCATATGTCAACACGACATCCATTATAATTCCACTAAGAACGTCGCTCCTTTCAAAAGCTACCAGGAATTTTAAATAACCCACAAAGTCTTTTGATTGCTTTTAAATCTACACCCCTTTGTTGAGTTTCTATAAAATTCGAGCAGGTGACAATTTTTTTGTTTATGAAGAAAACAGAAATTTTTGAAAATTTTCAACCAAAACACATTTTTCCTCAACTTGCTAAAAAATTCCGCAGGTGGATATGTTGTCTAAATATAAACTCACTAACAAAGTCTACTTCTCTGTAGTATTCTTAATTTTCGAGAAATTGGCCTTCAAATGTCAACATGACTTTAATTAAACTTCCACTAATAGCAGCCCTTTCTTTAAAAGCTACAAGTAATTTTTAACAACTCACTCCGTTCTTCCATTCTTTTCAAAAGTTTGCATCATCTTCTTGAGTTTCTACAAATCTTTTTAGTTTTTATGGAAAGCAGAAAGTTTTGACAATTTTGGACCATAAAACATTTTTCTTTAAATTGCTATAAAACACGTAGATGTGTTATCTAAATACAAACCTACTAACAAAGTCGGTTTCTCTGTAGCGTTCCTAGTTTTTGAGAAATCGGCCTTCATATGTCACGACGTCGGTTAAAATGTCACTAAGAATGTCAGTATTTTCAAAAAGTACCAGGAATTTTTATCATTTCACAACGTCTTTTGATTTCTTTTAAAAATCTACAATTCTGTTGAGTTTCTATGAAATTCGAGCAGATGACAATTTTTTAGTTTTTGAAGAAAACAGAAAGTTTTGAATTTTTTTGGCCAAAACACATTCTTTTTCAGATTGCTATGAAATTTGGCGCGTAAATGTGTTATCTAAAAACAAACTCACTAACAAAGTATGCTTCTCTGAAGTGTTCTTAGTTTTTGAGAAATTAACCTTTAAATGTCAACATGACTTTAATTAAAATTCCACTAAGAACGGCCCTTTCTTCAAAAGTTACAAGTAATTTTTAACAACCCATTGCGTCTCTCGATTCTTTTTCAAAATTTACATCCTCTTAAGTTTTTATAAAATTCGAGCAGATGACAATTTTTTACTTTTTGAAGAAAACAGAAAGTTTTGAAAATTTTGGACCGTAAAGCATTTTTCTTCAAATTGCTATAAAACTTGGCGCGTTGATGTGTTATCTAAATACAAACCTTCTAACAAAATCGGTTTCTCTGTAGCGTTACTAGTTTTTGAGAAATTAGGATTCATATGTCACGACCTCGGTTAAAATTCCACTAAGAACGTCACTATTTTCAAAAACTACCACGACTTTTTAACAACCCACAATGTCATTTGATTTTTTTTAGATCTATACCCTTTAGTTGAGTTTTTACAAAATTTGAGCAGGTGGCAATTTTTTAGTTTTCAAAGAAAACAGAAAGTTTTGGAAATTTTCGACGAAGACACATTTTTCTTTAAATTGCTATAAAATTTTGCACGTAGATGTGTTATCTAAATACGAACTTACTAACAAAATCTGCTTCTCTGTATTGTTCTTATTTTTTTTAAATTTGCTTTCACATGTCAACATGACTTTAATTAAAATTCCACTAAGAACGTCCCTTTCTTCAAAAGCTGCAAGTAATCTTTAACAACCCACTACGTCCTTTGATTTTTTTTTTAAATTTACATCCTGTTGTTGAGTTTCTAAAAAATTTGAGCAGGTGAAAATTTGTTAGTTTTTGAAGAGAACAGGAAGTATTAAAAATTTTGGACCATAAAACATTTTTCTTCAAATTGCTATAAAACTTAGCACGTAGATGTGTTATCTGAATACAAACCTACTAAAGAAGTCTGTTTTTCTGCAGCGTTTCTAGTTTTTGATAAATCGGCCTTCATGTGTCACGACGTCCATTAAAATTCCACTAAGAACGTCGTTCTTTTCAAAAAGTACGAGGAATTTTAAACAACCCACAACGTCTTTTGATTTTTTTTATAAATCTAGACCCCTTTGTTGAGTTTCTTTAAAATTTGAGCAGGTGACAATTTTTTTAGTTTTCAAAGAAAACAGAGGGCTTAGAAATTTTTTGACCAAAACACATTTTTCCTCAGATTGTTATGAAATTTGGCACGTCCTTGTATTATTTAAGTACAAACTCACTAATAAAGTCGGCTTCTTTGCAGTGTTCTTAGATTTTGAGAAATTAGCCTTGAAATGTCAACATGACTTTAAGTAAAATTCCACTAAGAACATCACTTTCTTTAAAAGCTACAAGTAATTTTTAATAACTCACTACTTGCTTTGATTTTTTTAAATTTTACATACTTTTGTTGAGTTTCTAAAGAATTTGAGCTGCTGACATTTTTTTAGTTTTTGAAGAAAGCAAAGGGTTTTCAATATTTTTGACCAAGAAAAACTTTTCTTCAAATTGCTATGAAATTTGGCACGTAGACGTGTCATTTAAACACAAACTTACTGACGGAGTTTGTTTTTCTGTAGCGTTCCTAATTTTCGAGAAATCTGCCTTCATATGTCATCACGACGTTGCTTAAAATTCCACTAAGAGCGTGCTTGTTTTTAAAAAGCTAACAGGAAATTTTAACACCCCAGTACGTCCTTTAATTCCTTTTAAAAGTCTACATCCTCTTGTTAAGTTTCTATAAAATTGGAGATTAGACAATTTTTTAGTTTTCAAAGAAAGCAAAAATTCTTGAAAACTTTTGACTAAGAAAGATCTTTTTCCAATTTGCAATAAAATATGGCACATAGATGTGTTATCTAAAAACAAACCTACTGATAAAGCATGTTTCTGTGTAGCGTTCTTATTTTGTGAGAAATTGGTGTTTATATGACAACACGATTTTGATTAAAATTTTCTAAGAACGTTCCTTTTTTCAAAAACCACTAGAAATTTTTAACATCCCAGTACGTTCTTTAATTCTATATCCTCTTGTTGATTTGTTGATTTTCTATGCAATTCGAGCAAGTGACAATTTTTCAATTTCTGAAGAAAACAGTAAGTTTTGCAAATTTTCTACCAAAAAACATTTTTCTTCAAATTGCTATGAAATTTATCACGTAAATATGCTATCTAAATATTAACTTACTGTCGGAGTCTTTCTTTTTAGAGTTCTCAGTTTTTGAAAAATTACTTTTCAGATGTTAACACAACGTTGATTAAAATTCCACAAGAACGTCCCATTTTTCAAAAACTACCAGAATTCCTTAACAACCCACTTTGTTTGTCGATTCCTTTTAAACTCTACAACACCTTGTTGAGTTTTTATAAAATTCGAGCAGGTGACAATTTTTTAGTTTTCGAAGAAAGGAAAAAGTTTCGAAAAATTTTGACAAAAACACATTTTTCTTGCGATTGCTATAAAATTTAGCACGTAGATGTGTTATCTAAATGCGACTCTCTAACGACATCTGTTTTTTTCTGTAGCGTTCTTAATCTTCGAGAAATCTGCTTTCATATGTCAACACAACGTCGATTAAAATTCCACCAAGAACGTCCCTTTTTTCAAAAATTACCAGGAATTTTTAACAACCAACTACGTCTTTCGATTTCTTTTAAAAAATTTACACCCCTTTGCTGAGTTTCAATGAAATTCGAGTAGGTGAAAACTCAGTTTTCAAAGAAAACACAAAGTTTTTTAATCAAAAAAAACATTTTTTTTTCCAAATTGCTATAAAATTTGTCACGTAGATGTAACATTTAAATGCGAATTCAGTAACAAAGTTTGCTTCTAAGTTTTCGAGAAATCGGCCTTCATATGTCAACACGACGTTGATTAGCCATCCACTAAGAGCGTCCCTTTTTTCAAAAACTACCAGAAAATCTTTATAACCCACTACGTCCTTTGATTCTTCTTAAAAGCCTACACGTTTTTGTTGAGTCTCTATAAAATTTGAGCAGGTGACAATTATTTAGCTTTCGAAGAAAACAGGAAATTTTGAATATTTTCGACCAAAAAACACTTTTTCTCCGATTGCTGTAAAATTTGACACGCAGGTACCTAAATACTCATTAGCAAAGTCTTTGTAGCAATCTTAGTTTTAAAAAAATTGGTCTTGACGTGTCCATAGTCTTATCTTGACGTTCCAAAAATTTCACTGTTTATAACTCATTTTGTAGTTACGATTTTCTTATTGAACATGAGATGTAATAGAGAGATGTAATACTTAAGAAAAATCTTAGATAGATCAAGAAGATATAGAAATTAAATCGCAGTAATAAGAGAATACCTACACGTACAGCTACATAGGTGCATTTGTGCACAAAAGAACAATAAAAGTAAAGAGAAACAGAAATAGAGGCCGAAAGAGACCAACAAGAACGTGAATAAATAAAATCAAGAAAATAGTACAGCAGATCGGAAGAAAGCTGAACAGAGGAGAATATCAAAATTGTGTCGACGACACAACATCGAGGATATGAGAAATTAACAAAAAGAAAAAGTATGGTTTCTACATTTGAAAATTGGACATTTTTTTCGAGCTCAATTTTTTTACTAATAATTTAGTTGTTAAAAATTTAATGTTAACATGAAAAAGAAAATCGTTAATATCCAGCAATAATTAAAACTTGTGTGAAAAAATTTCTTATATGTCAAATTGGCATAAAAATTGAATTTACTTGGAGACCCTCCGCACCGCAACTGAGGAGATCAAGGCACGAACCCGATGAAAATCGATATTTTACAAACATTTGTTCAATCTATTTTACGCTATTCCGGTTCTGGTTGTTTCATTTATCCTCTACTCTTGTAGTTTCACAGAAATAATTGAGGATAAAATTATGAATTATCCATAACAATTGAGTGTAATCACTTTTGCAACTCTCATCCAACTCGCTTTACGATCTTAACTACAGTTTGATAATGTTATAAACACTTGATTAATACTTGATGAGTTTCTAAGCCGATTAATTGGTAATAATAAAACCATCACTTTCATATAATACGATAAGATAATAATATTACTTGAATTTCTTTTTATATTGTTTTGCGACGCCATCTCCAACATTAAAACTTATGATAATATTTGATTTAGAACCTTTTACTTATTGACGTTTAATATCTTTAGGAATAAATCGTCCCGCAACCCTCGTAATCCCGATAAGAATAGAAAAGGATTTCATTCATCTATCAATCCAATCGAAACGACTTCATGCAAATCACAAGAATTTTTTTCGATAAAACCTCACAAGATTTACGTTTGCGAGGCAGTTAAATAAACAGCCGTCATCGAGGTGTGTCATAGGTTGGTTTTAAAGGCGAGCTTTACGGAAGACCTCGCTGGCTCTTTTAATTTTTCAATTAATTGGGACCGCCAGAGAAATGTGTAAAAAAATTAAAAGGAAAAATTTCTGGTGGAAGCGTCGTAACAAAAGTAAAATAACGGCCAAAATTGAAGAATTTAAATTTTCTAAATTGTGTGTTTCCCAGAAGCATAATGTGTAAAAATTATTTTGGGGGAGAAATTTATAGATAGAATTGACGTGACAAAAGTAAAGTAACTGTAAAATTCAAGAAATTGAATTTTTTAAATTAATTGACTGTCAGACAACCACAAAGTGTGAGAAAAAAATTTGATGGAGAAATTGCTGGATAGAAACGTCGTGACAAAAGTGAAATAACGGCCAAAATGCAACAAATTTAAGATTTTTTAATTGTAACCGTCAAAAATAAAATGTAAAAAAATAATTTTAAAGAAAAAAGTCAGTGGATAAAAACAAAGTGACAAAAGTAAAATAACGACCGAAATTGAAAAAATTTGAATTGTTCTTAATTAATTATGATCAGAAAAGCACAATTTGTGTAAAAAATTTAAATGGAGAAATCTCTGGATAGAAACGTGGCGGAAGTAAAATAGCGGTCAAAATTGCAAAAATTTCAAAATTGGCTATTTTAGAGCCGGTTCTGTGCACCTTTGCTCCCGGAGTGACGATAAATAATTGAAAAACAATTATCGAAACGAAGAGGCAACGGAGGGTAATAATTGTATGGTTTATTGGACGGCAGACTCGACTGGCTAAGGACCGTTTGATTGGTAAAGCAAAAACAAGAAGAAACGGCCCGGCGATTATTTTTAACGAATTACAATTTATTCACGACGTTATTTTCGATAACTGACCGCTGTTTACGATCGACGTTTCTTTGTTCAAATGGTTCGGTAACACACAAGGGCCAATTTTTTTCACAACCCAAATTTATAGAAACTCTCGTTATTAAATTTTCTGCAATTAGTAAGAAGTCAGCGTTTTCTAATTATTTTCGAGGGGTACTGGAATAAATCGGGAGGGCCCTAATAACGATTTAGGGGGCATCAAATAAAAATTAGAGGGTGGTGGAAACTAGTTTATTTATTTCTTTTATGTGGGAAATAATTTATTTTCCAAAAAATCCAAAATGCAAGTTAGAACCTGTCAGCGGTCAAGTCTACTGACAGGTTCTAACCAGCTAGTGTTGGCATGCCAGCATGTCGCACATTGTTAGGAAGTTCAGCATGCACCAGGAGGAATATGTGCGTGTAATTACTTATTTACAATACGATACCATAAATAGGCGACGTGTTGGAAATTCAGTTTAGATTGTTTCCTAATTCTGTAAGAAGCTATTAAGAATATGCAAGTGTAATAAACAAAAAAAAATTAATTGCCTTCTGATTAATAGTTTCAATATTTACGGATAACTTAAAAATTAAATTCTTTTGTTGTTATTTAACTCAAACATAAATGTGAGAATTTTTATATTTGCTTCTTATACAAATTTACTGTACGATTAGCACTTTCGTGTTTTAGTACTGGCTAATAATAAAACTGTAGCAGGTTTCTAATTTTTATTTTGACTCATATTTTAATAACGTTACTGTGGTTGATTCAACTAAACATTTATACCTTTAAAATCTTTTATTAACAACATCCTTTTCATTGCGTTCGAAAATGAAGAAAAAAAGTAATGACATAAAAATTTTTGATATTCCTCTTCTTGTTCACCGCTTAAAAAAATACGGAGGAGCTGAGTTTTTTTTTAACAAAGGAACTAAATCGTTTAAAATTCTCCGATTTAGTGATATTTTGCTTGTTTTGTCAATAAGTTCAATTTTCTTGGAGATCTTTTTTGTCAGTTTTGTGTAGAACAAGACACAAACCCGATTTGTATTTTTATTTAAATCTTGAAATTTGAATTAACAAAATTCTGGGAAGGTATTGAAGTTTCTACCAACAAACTTCAATATAAATAAACAAAGTTTCAGTAAAACTGTATTTTTTCTCAATAGTACTAGACCTAATTTTAGTAAAAAATTTTACAGCTTCTAGCTTGAAATTGCCATAATTTTCTTTTTGCAACTGAACCAGATTTTTGGAGGATGCTGAGTATTTTTTAAGGAAACAAAAAATTAAACTTTTATTTTTTTTGTCAACCAATCAATTCTATTTGAGGCATTATGTTGCTGCTATTAATTAAATCAAGACACAAACCCGATTTGAGTTATGTTTTTTAAATTTTTGTATTTTTTTTCTTTATTTGTTGCGCCAGTTGCCTGATACATTTCATACACGTAATCCTTTCTCTCCCTTGTGCACTATCTCTTTTTCTCAGAAACGTCCTTAATCTGTTTTGTCATTTAATTCCTGATTCTTGCATTCTTTCCTGTTTACTTTTACCCTTTTTACTTGTTGCATATTACTTCCCATTTTTTGTGCCATATTCTTGATGTTATCAATTTACCTGATACTAGCTTCCTCCTTGTCTTCTATTCTCTTTTATTCTTATGTACATCTTCAAGAGTTTTTTTCTTGCATTAGAAACACATGACCACATCTAAGTAGCTGTGCTTTTGAATAATTTCTACTAGCGACTTTACGTATAGGTTCTTCATTATTACGTTTCTTGATCAACCTAAAATTCTCCTTAACTGCGCAGTTTCTTCTTTCCTTTCTTCTTGTTTTTGATGTTCAATTCCTCATTTTTAGTTCTTGTCTAGGACGCATTAAAAGAATATAGAAAAACAAAGATAACTAAAATCTGAAACTTTGTGCAGAGATTTTCTATCGAACAACAATGTTGACTTTAACTTTCATATTTTAATTTTCTATTTCCTTGTATGCTCATTGAATTTTAGTTTCAATTACTGAATACGACCATTTCCCTATATTGCACCACTTTGGAGAAAAAAGTATTTTTAAACAAACAAACTTGTAAAGAAAAAAAATTATAACTTTGCAATGTCCACATCGTCAAAATATTACCGCGAGATATAAAGTTGCAGGAAATAAGTTCGGAAATTCTAATAGCAAACGGAATTTAGTAGTAAAATTTTTGTACTTTCACTGAAACACTGTGAAAATTTCCAAAATATTAATTTTCTTGTTGAGAAGTTATAATTCTTGAGAATTCTTTTGGTTTACAACAAAAGTAATTTCTTACTCAAAAATAGTGCAATTTCCAAAAATAAAAAATACAGGGTGTTTTATTTAAAAGCATGTCGTTGAAATCAATTTTCAATGTTAGTGGAAGTGTGACCATTTCTATTTCTTTTCTATAGAAAATTCCATCTTTACACTAAACGTCAGATTTGTAACTTTTTTAATTTCTTGACTTTCTTATAATGGGCCCTAAACAAAACAACTCTGTATAGCTTCATTGTCTTAAATACTTAACCCAACCTGACAAATGGGCTTATTATTAAAATTTGACATCGTGTCATTTGATGCTGAGAAATGTTTAATTTATTGTGGTGTCAAAATTCTTGCAAAGAAACCGAATCTATTCGGAAACTTTCCACATTGCAAATTGAGTAGATCACGACACGAACCTGTTTAGAACTGAAGATTTTTTGCATTTATTTTCTAGAAGTTTTTAGCCTGCGGTTGAAGGCTCCCATAGCCGTATCAAATATATTAGGAATTAAACTAGCGACAAAAATTTTTGAAAGAAAAGTTTAAATTTATATGAAGACTCTACGTAGCAATCGAGTAGATCAAGTCCCAATTTATATCAAAAATTTCTTGGTTAATTCCAAGTCCTCAAGCAACAATTTTAGTTTAAAACCGGAAAGTTTTTGAGGGCAACTCAAATTTAATTGAATTTTATTTAATTTGCCTTCAAATGGTATCTACAGGTGCACAGAACTTTTCAAATATTTTCACAATTACTAGACAGCTGTTCAAATAATATAAAATGTCTCTATCACCACATGTTAAAAATTTTGTATAATTGGAGAATTTTCAGGTTTTTTTGAGATAAACTAAGACATGAAATTACTTAATTATTCTTCTTTATTAAGTATCAAAGTATTTTTTCTAATTTTTATTTTTTGAATAGTCAGAAGAAGAACTGACTTTGTTCCCTTCTGGCAGTTTTTTAATTTTTATTTCTTCTTTAGTTATTGCTTATTAGTCCTCCATTTATGTTCATTGTTGTTAGGTATTTTGCGTTTTTAATCTAATCTTTTAAGCTTTAATTTTTTCTGATATGATTTGCAGGTATTTGCAAATTTATTTTCTTCTTTTACTATATTTTTCTTGTTATCTTCAAAATTCTGAACTATAGTTCAAAATTATTTTCTGTTATTAATAAAATTTTTTAATATCCTTTCCAAAAATTTTAAATAATATTCTTTGCTGTTATCACGAGTTACTGCTTTTTGCTTCTTTTACTATGAAGATAATTAAAATTTGAAATAATGCTTTTGATATCAAATAAAAACATGAAGCAGTAGGTTAATGTTTTAAAATATCCCATAAAAACCTGAAAAATTTTTAACAAAGAAAAACTTTCGACATGAAATGACACGATAATAGCAATTGTGAAAATTTTTGCCAAGTTCTGTTAGCTTCTGGATATCAATTGAAGAATATTCATTTCAATTTGAGTAGAAGTCAAAGGTTTTCCGATTTTAAACGTAAAATTGTTGCTTGAGGATTTGCAATTCACCAAAAAATTGTCGCTACAAATTACTCAATTACTATGCGGAGTTTCTTTATAAATGTAAATTTTTGTTTCAAAAAACGTCAAAAATTTTGTCTGTTTTTTAATTTATTTAAAACCAACATGAGAGACTTCAAGCGAACTCAAATGATTATATGTAAAAATTACTAGAAAATTGTTACAAAAAATCTTCAATTTTAAACAGGTTCGTGTCGTGATCTACTCAATTTGCAATGTGGAAAGTCTGCGAATAGATTCGGTTTCTTTGCAGGAATTTTGACACCACAATAAATTAAAAATTTCTCAGCACCAAATGACACTATGTCAAACTTTAATAATAAAACTATTCGTCAAGCAGAATTTCCACCTTGATGTACTCAATGGCAAATTTTTGGCCAACCTTTTTTTCTTGTAAGCTAGAAAATAGGAAACACTTTTTTAAGGTGAAATTTGTTTTTTTGGCAAACTACCCATAAGTTTTTGAGTTTTGGTCAACTCAGTAGAAAAATTAAAAATCTGTAACTAAGTTCAATTTTAATTTCTGAAATGCTTGACAATTCTTCACAATATTTTGTTAAGCAAAAAATCTTTAAATTAATTGTCCGGTGATCACAGATAATTATTAAGCGCTTTTGTATCTTGATCAGAAACAACTTTAAGGGTCTCCAATTACGTATTATTAATAATTAGAAAATTTTAGTCTTTTGCGTTTTGATCAATTTGGTGGATACATCGAAAATGCTCAATTAAATTTAATTTTAAATATCAAGATTTTTGAAAATATTGCACATTGCGTTATTAAGGAAAAAAAATTTAATTAATGGTTCGCTGATAATTTTTATTAAGTCGGGTTTGTGTCTTGATCTAGTTAAAAAATACTTCAAGGGTCTCCAAATAAGTTCAAGTTATTTTTAATAATATTAAAATTTTTAAACTTGGGCGCTTTGATTAATTCAATGAATATATCAATAATGCGCAATTAAATTAAATTTTGAGGTTCCAGATTTTTGAAAATATTCCACATTGCGTTATTAGGGAAAAAACCTTTTTATTAACTGTTCGATGATAATTTTTATTAAGTCGGTTTCGTGTCTTGACCTACTTAAAAAATTCTTCAAGGGTCTCCAACTAAGTTAGAATTGTTACTAATAATTTTCAAATTTTTAAACTTTCGCGCTGTGATCAATTCAGTGGATGCATCGAAGATGCGCAATTAAATTAAATTTTGGGGTTTAAGATTCTTGAAAATACACCACATTGCGTTATTAGAGAAAAAATCTTTTAGTTAACTGTTCGATGATAATTTTTATTAAGTCGGTTTCGTGTTTTGACCTACTTAAGAAATTCTTCAAAGGTCTCCAACTAAGTTAGAATTGTTACTAATCATTTTCAAATTTCTAAACTTTCGCGCTGTGATCAATTCAGTGAATACATCGAAGATGCGCAATTAAATTAAATTTTGGGGTCTAAGATTCTTGAAAATACACCACATTGCGTTATTAGAGAAAAAATCTTTTAGTTAACTGTTCGATGATAATTTTTACTAAGTCGGTTTCGTGTTTTGACCTACTTAAGAAATTCTTCAAAGGTCTCCAACTAAGTTAGAATTGTTACTAATCATTTTCAAATTTCTAAACTTTCGCGCTGTGATCAATTCAGTGGATACATCGAAGATGCGCAATTAAATTAAATTTTGGGGTCTAAGATTCTTGAAAATACACCACATTGCGTTATTAGAGAAAAAATCTTTTAATTAACTGTTCGATGATAATTTTTATTAAGTCGGTTTCGTGTCTTGATCTACTCAAAAAATTCTTCAAGGGTCTCCAACTAAGTTAGAATTGTTACTAATAATTTTCAAATTTTTAAACTTTTGCGCTTGGATCAATTCAGTGGATATATCAAAAATGCGCAATTAAATTAAATTTTGAAGTTCAAGATTCTTGAAGATATTGCACATCGCGTTATTAGGGAAAACATTTTTTAATTAACTGTTCGATGATAATTTTTATTAGGTCGGTTCGTGTCTTGATCTACTTAAAAAAAAATTTAAGGGTTTCCACCTCCGTTTGAATTGTTACTAATAATTTTCAAATTTTTAAACCTTCGCGCTTTGATCAATTCAGTGGATATATCAAAAATGCGCAATTAAATTAAACTTTGAAGTTCAATATTCTTGAAGATATTCCACATTGCGTTATTAGGGAAAAAATCTTTTAATTAATTGTTCGACGGTAATTTTTATTAAGTTGGGTTTGTGTTTTGATCTACTTAAAAAATACTTCAAAGGTCTTCAACTAAGTTCGAATTGTCACTAATAATTTTCCAATTTATAAACTTTTGCGCTATGATTAATTCGGTGGATACAACGAAAATGAGCAATTAAATTAAATTTTGAAGTTCAAGATTCTTGAAGATCTTCCACATTGCGTTATTATGGAAAAAATCTTTTAATTAATTCTTCGATCATAATTTTTATTAAGTGAGGTTTGTGTCTTGATCTACTTAAAAAATACTTCAATGGTCTCCAACTAAGTTCGAGTTGTTATTAATAATTTTTAAATTTTTAAATTTTCACGTTTTGATCAATTCAGTGGATACATCAAAAGTGCGCAATTAAATTAAATTTTGAGGTTCAAGATTCTTGAAGATATTTTACATTGCGTTATTATTAAAAAAATCTTTTAATTAACTGTTTGATAATAATTTTTATTAATTCGGGTTTGTGTATTGATCTATTTAAAAGATATTTCAAGAATCTCCAACTAACTTTGGATTGTTACTAATAATTATTTAATTTTTAAACTTTCGCGCTTTGATCAATTCAGTGGATACATCGAAGATGCGCAATTAAATTAAATTTTGTGGTTTAAGATTCTTGAAAATACACCACATTGCGTTATTAGAGAAAATCTTTTAATTAGCTGTTCGATGATAATTTTTATTAAGTCGGGTTTGTGTCTTGATCTACTTAAAAAAAATTTCAAGGGTCTCCAACTAAGTTAGAATTGTTACTAATCATTTTCAAATTTTTAAACTTTCGCGCTTTGATCAATTCAGTGGATACATAAAAGATGCGCAATAAAATTACTTTTTGAAGTCCAAAATTCTTGAAAATATTTCACATTGCGTTATTAGGGAATAATTAACTGTTCGATGATAATTTTTATTAAGTCGGGTTTGTGGCTTAATCTACTTAAAAAATATTTCAAAGGTCTCCAACTAAGTTAGAGTTGTTACTGATAATTTTTGAATTTTTAAATCTAAAATTAGCTATAACTCCAAACAAGCTTCCAGACATGAAACAATTTTTTGAAAACTAACCATAAAATTTTCGATTTGAAACGGATTAGCATTTTGATCTATACAATTACAACATGAAGAACTTCCAAACAGTTTCGATTTTTTACAAGATTCTCAACAGTTCAATAGTTGTAAATTTTCCCACATAGAATGCCAGAGGTTTTTGAGAAAGCTTAATTACTTACAGATTACCTTCCTAGGAGGAGCGTCAAATTTTAATTCGTTTTAAATCCTGATTCGTAATTATTGGAAAAATAATTATTGAAAAGAGTTCGTTTGACAACTAGCAAGCAAATGTAGAAGCCTCGATTAAAATCGGGTTTGTGTCTTGATCTACTTAAAAAATTCATCAAGGGTCTCCAACTAAGTTAGAATTCTTACTAATAATTTTCAAAATTTTAAACTTTCGCGCTTTGATCAATTCAGTGGATACATAAAAAATGCACAATAAAATTAAATTTTGAGGTCCAAAATTCTTGAAAATATTCCACATTGCGTTATTAGGGAAAAAATCTTTTAATTAAATGTTCGATGATAATTTTTATTAAGTCGGGTTTGTGGCTTAATCTACTTAAAAAATATTTTAATGGTTCGAGTAGTTATTAATAATTTTCAAATTCTTAAACTTTCGCGTTTTGCTCAATTCAGTAGATAGATTGAAAATGCGCAATTAAATTCAATTTTCAGGTTCAAGATTTTTGAAGATATTCCACATTGCGTTGTTAGTCAAAAAATCTTACAATTAACTGTGCGGTGATAAATTTTATTAAGTCGGGTTCGTGTCTTGATCTACTCAAAAACTATTTCAAGGCTCTCCAACTAAATTAGAGTTGTTATTGATAATTTTTGAATTTTTAAATCTAAAATTAGCTATAACTCCAAAAAAGTGTCCAGACATGAAACAATTTTTTGAAAACTAACCATAAAATTTTCGATTTGAAACGGATTTGCATTTTGATCTATACAATTACAACATGAAGAACTTCCAAACAGTTTCCATTTTTTACAGGATTCTCAACAGTTCAATAGTTGTAAATTTTCCTACATAGACTGCCAGAGGTTTTTGAGAAAGCTTAAATACTTACAGATTGCCTTCCTAGGGGGAGCGTCAAACTTGAATTCATTTTAAATTCTGATTCGTAATTATTGGAAAAATAATTATTGAGAAAAGTTTGTTTGACAACTAGCAAGCAAATGTAGAAACCTCGATTAAAATTGGGTTTGTGTCTTGATCTATCGCAACGTATTCAAACATGAAGATATAAATTTTCTATTGTAATTAAACATGCGGTTAACTTTTTTGGGCGATAGAGGAGGGCCATAGGAATGTGACGTGGGATTTTTGAAAAATCGGCTTCCTCGTTCTTCCCGTTGTAATTATTATTATTGCCATAAATCAATCGCTCCTGCTCTGACGGGCTTTTCGTCATATCTGTCCAACCACGGCCATACGTTACGCGCAATATAAACCGAACCATTGAATTCAATTTATTGCGTTAAACGCGCACCGTACCCCAAATTGGCCATAAGGAATTCTCATTGGCAATAAAGCGAAGTCTTATAATCTCATAACCAGCACGAAACCTTCACGTATAACAAACTTGTCGTTCTCCAGCACTTAACTTAAATTTACGTTTAATTATCATCAACAAATACGTCGTGTTGTTTCCTTTGTTGGCTTGTCCATTTATCGGCACTTAGGCCCGAATCGGGAATCGTGGAGAAAATGAAGAAATCTCACTCGAAGTTGGAGTTTGAAGGGTTGGGCAATTTGTCGGTGTGCGCCGCTGGTTGAGCATAGACGCGTCCAGCAGGAGGTCCCTTACATGATAACCATATATTATGAGGCCTTTATACTTGCAGCGTCTCCTCGACCTATTCCCCTGATGTTGCAGCAGCCAAGGTCCTGTTGGTTCTTCTTCGTGCACACACACATCGACTATCACTATCTCCTGCTTAATGACATTCCGCCATAAAATCGGACGATTCTTTATTTGATAAATTACGACGACGGGACGGGTGAGCTTTATTGCTGCGTCCTCTTGGTCTTTGTTGCGTTGGTCACTTTTACAACGCGCCAGACTGGAAAAATGCACGATTTACGATTTTCAAAATGGAGAAAAGGATAATGGCAATTTTACAACAAAGTTATCATCGACGAATTGGCTGAATTTAACAATTGATTGTTGATAATAAAAAAATTTAATTTGTCTCGAGACTACCAAAATTATCGTTGAGTAGATCAAGACACTAACCCAATTTTGCCATTCTGAATTTGTAACAATCTTAACACTAGAATAAAATAGAATTCCTTCACATCTACAAACAGTGGTTGGAGTTTTAAATATTTTATTTAATTTTGAAATTATTGGTTTAGTATCTCAATGTTTTACAGCAGCATAAATTATTGCTAACGACAACCGCTCTTAATTAAAGTTATTTTAGTAAATTGCGAAATTAATTTACAGATTTTACTCAAACTGTCATACCGTCAAATTTGATTTGATTTGCAATTTACACAATAGAGTAATTGCAATTTTTTTATTATTTTTGCTAAATTTGACAAGTTACTGTCAATAATCAACAAATTTATTTAGGAAATTTATTAAATTAATATTGAGTACACCAAGACAGTAACCCGATATTTTAAATTATTTGAGTGTTTTAATTTCCAATTATTTTTTCAGTTGAATAACCTAAAAACATTTCTACATCTTCGAACATTGGTTAGTGCTTCAAATATTTTTTTCTTAATTAAAATGATCTGATTAGTCTTTTGATTCATCAAGTAGTCAATGAATTTACTTGGGAGATTTAATAAATTATTATCGAGTAGATCAAGACGGTAACCTGATTATTAAGTATCTTTTTAAGATCCTTGACTGTCTTAATTTACAATTTCTCTTTCAGTAGAATAAACTAAAAATCTTCCACATCTTCTGACACTGGTTAGTGCTTCAAATATATATGTTCTTCATATTAAAGCTATCGAATTATTTATTTGAATTTTACAACTGACTGCCAACAATCCAAATTATTCTCTAGTAGATCAAGACATAATGTTTTTTAAGATTCCTAGCTTTCTTAATTCGCAATTGTTTGTTAGTAGAATAAACTGGTTACAACTCTTGGTGCTTTAAAAATATTTATTCTTATACTAAAATTTTCGGATTATTCCCTTGACACATTAAGTGTTCAAGTAATTATTTTTATATAAAAAATATAACATTCAAGTCATAATTGACGGGTTAGTCAATTTTTACAACTAACTGTCAACAATCAGCGAAATTGAATTTATTTGGGAGATTTTCCAAATTATTATCAGGTAGATCAAGACACGAACCCGTTTTTAAGTATTTTGTTTAGGCTCCTTAACTATGTTAATTTACAAGTTTTCTTTTAGTAGCTTAAAATAGAAATTTTTCTGTTTCTTACACCACTGGTTGGTGCTTTCAAATAATTTTGCTCACACTAAAATTTTCGGTTTATTCCCTTGATACATGAAAATCTTCAACTCAATCATTTCTTATCTCAGATTTTACCGTTGCATAAATTAATGCCAGCAACAAATGATGTATGTTGATTTGTTGTTGTAGAAGAAGAAATTAACCTACAAATTTTATGCAAAATTCTGAACTGTTATAAGAGCGATTTGCAATTTTCAAAATAAAGAAAAAAAAATAACAACAAAGACGAGTCAGCCAAATTTAACATCCAACTATCAACAATCAGCAAGAGTTTGAATATATTCAGGAGATTCTTCAAATCATTATTGAGTAGATCAAGATACGAACCCGATTTTTAGTATTTCGTTTAAGCTTTTTAACCGTGTAATTTACAATTTTCTTTTGGTAGCGTAAACTAAAAATTTTTTACCTCACAACACTGGTTGGTGCTTCAAGATTATTTTTGCTCACACTAAGATTTTCGAATTATTCTTTTGATACATTTAAATCTTCAACTCAATTATTTCTTATCTCAGTTTCTACCGTTGCATAAATTAATGTCAGTAAAAAATGATGTTTGTTGATTTATTGTTGTAAAGGGAGAAATTAACTTACAAATTTTATGCAAAATTCTGGACTGTTAAAAAGACGTTTTGCAATTTTCAAAAAGAAGAAAAAAAATATCAACACAATCATCATTGACAAGTCAGCCAAATTTAAAAACTATCAAGAGTCAACAAGAGTTTTAATTTATTTAGGAGATTTTCCAAATTATTATCAGGTAGATCAAAATACAAACCCGAATTTTAGTATTTTATTTAAGCTTCTAATCGTGTTAATTTACAATTCTTATTTTAGTAGCGTAAGCAAGTAATTTCTCTACATCTTACAATAATGGTTGGTGCTTTAAATAAATTTTTTCCCATACTAATATTTTTGGATTATTTCCTTAGTACATTTAAATCTTCAACCTGATCATTCTTCATCGCAGTTTTTTACAGTTGCATAGAATAATATTCCAAACAAGTGATGTAAGTTGAAATTATTGTAGTGAAGGCCGAAATTACTTTACAAATTTTATACAAAATTCCGGATTGTTAAAATGGGAATTTAAAATTTTCAAAATGAAGAACAAGAAATATAACAAGAAAATCATAGTTTACGATTCAGACAGTTTTAACAACTATCTATCAACAATTAGCAAAATTGAATTTATTTGGGAGATTCTTCTAATTATTATCAAGTAGATCAAGACACGAACCCGTTTTTAAGTATTTTGTTTAGGCTCCTTAACTATGTTAATTTACAAGTTTTCTTTTAGTAGCGTAAACTAGAAATTTTTCTGTCTCCACCACTGGTTGGTGTTTTCAAATAATTTTGCTCACACTAAAATTTTTGGTTTATTCCCTTGATACATGAAAATCTTCAACTCAATAATTTCTTATCTCAGTTTTTACCGTTGCAAAAATTAATGCCAGCAACAAATGATGTATGTTGATTTATTGTTGTAGAAGAAGAAACTAACCTACAAATTTTATGCAAAATTCTGAACTGTTATAAGAGCGATTTGCAATTTTCAAAATAAAGAAAGAAAATAACAACAAAGTCATCATTGACGAGTCATTCAAATTTAACTACTAACTATCAACAATTAGCAAGAATTTGAATTTATTTAGGAGATTCTCCCAATTATTATCAAGTAGATCAAGACACGAACAGGCTTTTTAAGTATTTTGTTTCGGCTCCTTAACTGTGTTAATCTCAGTTAATCTCAGTTTTTATCGGTGCATAAATTAATGCCAGCAACAAATGATGTATGTTGATTTATTGTTGTAAACTGAGAAATTAATTTACAAATTTTATGCAAAATTCTGGACTGTTATAAGAGCGATTTGCAATTTTCAAAATGAAGAAAAAAGTAACAACAAATTCATTATTGACGAGTAAGTCAAATTTAACTACTAACTATCAACAATCAGCAAGAATTTGAATTTATTTAGGAGATTCTCCCAATTATTATTAAGTAGATCAAGACACGAACCTGCTTTTAAGCATTTTGTTTCGGCTCCTTAACTGTGTTAATTTACAAATTTTCCTTTAGTAGCGTAAACTAGAAACTTTTCTGCCTCTTATACCACTGGTTGGTGCTTTAAAATTATTTTTGCTCACACTAGAATTTTTGAATGATTCCCTTGATACATTTAAATCTTCTACTCAATCGTTTCTTATCTCAGTTGTTACCGTTGCATAAATTAATATCAGCAACAAATGATGCATGTTGATTTATTGTTGTAAAGGGAGAAATCAATTTAAAAATTTTATGCAAAATTCGTGATTGCTGTAACGGCGATTTGCCATTTTTAAAATAATTAAAAAAAAAACAACAAAATCATCATTGACAAATCAGCAAAAATTTGCATTAATTTAGGAAATCCTATAAATTATTATCGAGTAGATCAATACACGAGCCCGATTTTTAGAATTTTGTTTAAACTTCTTAATTGTGTTGATTTACAATTTTTTTTATTAGCGTAAACTAAACATTTTTCTACCTCTTACAACATTGGCAGGTGTTTTAAAATTATTTTTGCTGATACTAAAATATTTGGGTTATTTCGTTCAACTGAATCATTTTTTATTTCAATTTTTTTCAGTAGCATAAACTAATGCTACCAACAAGTATGTTAAAATGATTGTAGTGAATGGCAAAATTATTTTGCAAATTTTATGCAAAATTCCGGACTATTAAAATGGGGATTTGCAATTTTTAAAATAAAGAACAAAAACTGTAACAAAAAAGTCATAATTGATGATTCAGCCAATTTTAACAACTAACTATCAACAATCAGTGAAATTGAATTAATTTGAGAGATTCTCTAAATTGTTATCAAGTAGATCAAGGCACAAACCCGTTTTTAAGTATTTTGTTTAGGCTCCTTAACTGTGTTAATTTACAAATTTTCTGTTAGTAGCGAAAACTACAAATTCTTCTACCTCTTACACCACTAGTTGTTTTAAAATTATTTTTGCTGACACTAAAATTTTCGGTTTATTCCCTTGATACATTTAAATCTTCTACTCAATCATTTCTTATCTCAGTTGTTACCGTTGCATAAATTAATATCAGCAACAAATGATGCATGTTGATTTATTGTTGTAAAGAGAGAAATCAACTTAAAAATCGTATGCAAAATTCTTGACTGCTGTAAGAGCGATTTGCAATCTATAAAATGAAGAAAAAAAGTATCAACAAAATCATCATTGACAAGTCAACCAAATTTAACAACTATCAAGAATCAGCAAAAATTTGCATTAATTCAGGAAATTCTCCAAATTATTATCAAGTAGATCAACACACAAACCCGATTTTTAGAATTTTGTTTAAATTTCTTAATTGTGTAATTTACAAAAAAATTTTATTAGCGTAAACAAAATATTTTTCTACTTCTTACAACATTGGCAGGTGTTTTATAATTATTTTTGCTCATACTAAAATATTCGGATTATTCCCCTCAATTGAATCATTTTTTATCTCAATTTTTTTCAGTGGCATAAATTAATGCTACCAACAAGTAATTTAAAATTATTGTAGTGAAGGGCAAAATTATTTTACAAATTTTATGTCAAATACCGGACTGTTAAAAATGGGGATTTGCAATTTTTAAAATAAAGAACAAAAACTGTAACAAAAAAGTCATAATTGACGAGTCAGCCAATTTTAACAACTTAACATCAACAATAAATGAAATTGAATTAATTTGGGAGATTTTTCAAATTATTATCAGGTAGATCAAGGCACGAACTCGTTTTTAAGTATTTTGTTTAGACTCCTTAACCGTGTTATTTTACAAAAAATTTTTAGTAGCGTAAACTAGAAATTTTTCTACCTCTTAGACCACTGGTTGGTGCTTTAAAATTATTTTTGCTCACACTAAAATTTTTGGATTATTTCCTTGATACATTTAGATCTTTAACTCAATCAGTTCTTATCTCAATTTTTATTGTTGCACAAATTAATGCCAGCAACAAATGATGTATGCTGATTTATTGTTCTAAAGGGAGAAATTAACTCGCAAATTTTATGCAAAATTCTGGACAAAGGCGTGTTACAATTTTCAAAAGTAAAAAAATATAACAACAAAATCATCATTGATGAGTCAGCCAAATTTAACAACTATCAAGAATCAGCAAACATTTGCATTTATTTAGGAGATTCTCGAAATTATTATAGAGTAGATCAAGACACGAATCCGATTTTTAGTATTTTTCTGAAATCCCTCACTGCTGCAATGTACAATTCTATTTTCAGTACAGTAAACTAGAAATTCTTCTACATTTATAATGCTGGATATTGCTTTAAATATATTTTTTAAATATTTATATTAAAGGAATATTCTCATGACTTATTAAAATCTTTAACTAAGTCATTTTTTGTTTTTTTACCGCAACAGAGATAAGTACTAGCGACAGCTGCTAGAATTTGAAATTATTTGAGGAACCGGCGAAATTAATTCGCAAATTTTATACAAAATTCCAGACTGTAAAAAAGGGGATTTGAAATTTCGAGAATAAAGAAACTGATAACAGTAACATCACAACAGGGTTATCATTGACACATAGGAATGTCTAGCTATTGAAATGCAATTTGTAGAGGTTGTTCAAATTTTCTTTTAGATTTCTCAAAATTTCACAATCCCCTTTGTAGTACAAAAAACTAGAGTTTTTGTCTACATTTGGTAACACCTGTTAGAGGTTAATGTTGTAATTTTTTTAATATTAAAATAATCGGGAAATTTTGTTGTTAAGAGAATGAAAACCAAAATTAATGATTCTTATTAGAAATTGAAATTGTTATAGAGACGAGTCGAATTAATTGTTAAACTTGATACAGAACACCAACCGGAAAAATTCAGGATTCACGAGTTACAAAATTAAGAGCATAAATTCGTCAACAAAGTCGTTATTGACGAGGCAATTGAATTTAATAATAAAATAAATAGCAACAGTTAGCAAAAATTCACTTCGAGTCTCACAAAATTATCATCCAGTATCAAGACAAGAACCCAATTTTTTTATTATTTCACACTTTTACTCCTGAATTTGGAGCAATTTTGACACTCAAATGAATTACATAAAATGACACAGGTGTAAATGTTAAATATTTTTTTTAATTTAGATATAAATTCTTGATCTACTTAGTATTTATTTAATTTTTTACATCAAAATAAATTAGCAACATGCGTTGAAATTACTGTAGTGAAAGGTAGAAGGCAAGACTGGAAAAATGTACAATTTACCATTTTTAAAATGAAGAAAGGAACGAATAAAGGCAACATCGCACAAAGTTATTGTAGATAAATCAACAATCTTTAACTATTCAATAAAATTTTAAATTTACTTGCAGATTTGCAAAATCGAGTCAATCAAAACACAAATCTGATGCAACAATATCTTTTTTAAAAGGTATTTTTGGTTCAAATTTTCTTAAAATGTTGAAATATTTCTTTTATATCGAAATAATTATTTTGACTCTTAATCTATTAGGTGTCCAAATATTTTTTTAATTACTATTAACTCAAAATCCACTAAACAATAGTATGAGATTACGGGAATAACGCGCACCTAAGAGAGAATTGTCATTGTGGCAGGAATGTGTTAAGTAAAAAATTAGAAAATAAATGTAAACATTAATCATTCCATTTAAGTGTGTAAAACCATGTTTGAAAAATTGTGAAAGGTAGTAACCCACAACTGTTAAGATTGCAAAGGTGCGGCGAATAATTATTCAGGAAAAAAAAAATTTTTGAGCAACAAAACTGAAACAAGCAGTAGACACAAAATTTTCAGAAAATATCAAATTTAAATCAAACGGTTGTGTTAGTTACTTCGAGATTTTTTTACTTCTATTGGCGTAACGTTTAAAGGTGTGACTACACTAGTTGTACTGCTAAATCCTAAAGAATCGGTTGACAGCTCTGGAAAATCCGCAAAATTTGAATTAGGACAATGGCCACAATTTCCCGCAGCGCAGTTTCTCCAAATAAATAAGTGACTAACTAAGACCTGAAGCAGGAACCCTCCTTTTGTATTTACAAAAATTTGCGCCATAATTGCTACAATCTTTCTATCATTTGTTGTTGGTTGAGGTTGCGCATGTTATCATTGTGTGTAGTGTAGTTTGATACATACAAAGAGCATCTCAAATTTCAGAGAATTTTTGTCTAAACACTTTCTAAAATTTTGTTGTTTGATAAAATTTGATAAAATATCTGCATATTGGTTATTGCAAAGTTCAGTGGCCCCGCTAGCCTATTTGAATCCTTAGACCCTCCCACTGACAAGCTTTCAAATGTTCTTCAGCAGGTTATGTCCTTTAAACGTAATGAGTGTTTACCCCTAAACAGTGTGCTTATCATTTAATCTACTCTTTTAGAATTACAGTGCAAGTGTACGACTTAGAATCAATTTCTTGAAAATAACGTAAAAAGTCGCGGTACAAAGTTACCCTCAACTGCGAGTGACTTTGTCTCATAGGTTATTTTTCTTAATAGCTTTTATAATAATAATACATCAAGTAAAAGTAACCTGACAGGAAGATGTATAAGTGATTTTTCTTTAATTTCTAATTTTTTGAAATTTATTTTCCTTCAAAAAATAGTAACAGAAACATGTCAAATGTAGAAAATTTAAGGAGCTTCTAATAAAATATTTACTCATTGCATTTAGTGTCAGAAATTGCACTTAAATTTAATAGAATTTTGTATTTTAAAAAACAGGGGCAGAAATATTCAATTTTTCTCAGTGAAATCGATTTCTGTTAAATTGTCTAGATTTTGACAATTTATGTCAAATATCTTTGCATTTGCCTGCACCATTATTGCACCTAATACTTTGCATTTACGATCCACATAGTCTTCAAATTTTCTGGTAATTGCTTGCCAATCTCTGAGACGATTACATAATCTCCCTTTGGTGTCAAATTTTCTACATCAAATTTATCATCATAAATGAAGCTGTTGTCTGATAATGGTATGTTGACGAGTTTAGATCAATTTTTTTTTACTCTTCTCCTTTTTTTGGCGACTAGAGAAAATTTGCTTTGGTAGTTCATAGTGATGAAAACGAAATCCATTTGAGTGTCTTCTAGTTCTGATCCGGAATATTCTGCTAATACTTTTTCTGATCTCTAATAGTTCAGAGAAATATTGGTATTCTTGTTGTAAACAGTTCTAGCTTTCTTTTGTAAAAACAATTTTTAGTTTATGCAATGTTTTTTGTTCCAGTAAACCTTTTCTTAGAAATATTTCTTGTAGCTGTACTCACAACGTCGAACACAGCTTCAAATTCATTGATCAAACGGATTCTGTAAGGCAAACAGGTGTGACACATATTTGTTAGTTCATAAATTAAATTCTTTAAAGTTAGTTCTTTTTAATAATTTATGCAAGTATATATTGCTTTCTTAATTTTTTTTAAAAGGTACAAAAGCAGTCCTCAAGTTGATATTTGAAACAGGCAATTGCCAAGTTCACTAAAACAGTTTCTAGGTAACCCCAAAAGTCTGTAAACTATACTAGTGGCAAACTTTTTTTACAAAATTTATTAGCTATCTATAAAAAAATTTAAAACTTCTAAGGTAAAATTGCCATCACTCAAATCAATCGACAAAGCATTAAGCTAATCTTTAACATATAGCACCACACCACCACCTCTAGTCAGTCTATCTCTCCTGAAATGTCTATCCCGACACAGAAAGGCCAGAATCCAAAATCTCCAAAGTCAACAAAGTTTCCGTAAGTGGCACAACGTAATTTTCTGTAGATGCCACTTTGTCCAAGAATTCTTTAAAATTTAAAGTGAGCGTTCTCATATTAAAATGAGAAATCCTCAACTTAAGCGGCGCACTAGTTTGAAGTCTCATCGGGCTCACTCCAGGGTCAGCAACAGGCTGTAGTTGCTACTTGTTGCGCGAAATGTTTTTATACCTGTTAAATTTTCTTTTTAGCCCTCTGCATTGCTGATCCCTCACTGCTTGCTCTCTATTTATCTCTCCTGCAGACAGAGATTTTTGGCAAGTTCAACTAATTGACACACTTCAGCGTTGCTGACTTACAGTCTTTTAGTGAGTGAGGTAAACTGCATTTAGGGCACCTTATCTCAAATTTACACTTTACCTTCAAGTGATGCTATTCGCTGCATCGGTAACAGTGCCGCACCTCGAGAGCCTCAAACATAGAGCAATTAATGTGACAGACCCTCAACTTACGTGGCGTACTAGTTTGGAGTCGCATCGGGCACACTCTAGGGTTAGCAGTAGGCTGTAGTTGTTACTTGTTGTGCAGAATGTCCTTTTTGTACCTGTTCAATTTTTTCTTTCGCTCCTTGCATTGCTGATCCTTCACTGATTGTTCAGTATTAATCTCTCCTTAAGAAATTTTTGGTAAATTCAACTAACTGAAACACTTCAACGTCGTTGACTTTCAATCCTTTAGTAAGTGAGGTAAATTATATTTAGAGCAGTTCATCTGAAATTTGCAATTTACCTTCAAGTGATGCTATTCGCTGTATCGGTAACAGCGCCGCACCTCGAGAGCCTCAAACATGGAGCAATTAATGTGACAGACCCTCAACTTACGTGGCGTACTAGTTTGGAGTCCCATCGGGCACACTCTAGGGTTAGCAGTGGGCTGTAGTTGTTACTTGTTGTGCAGAATGTCCTTTTTGTACCTGTTCAATTTTTTCTTTCGCTCCTTGCATTGCTGATCCTTCACTGATTGTTCAGTATTAATCTCTCCTTAAGAAATTTTTGGTAAATTCAACTAACTGAAACACTTCAACGTCGTTGACTTTCAATCCTTTAGTAAGTGAGGTAAATTATATTTAGAGCAGTTCATCTGAAATTTGCAATTTACCTTCAAGTGATGCTATTCGCTGTATCGGTAACAGCGCCGCACCTCGAGAGCCTCAAACATGGAGCAATTAATGTGACAGACCCTCAACTTACGTGGCGTACTAGTTTGGAGTCCCATCGGGCACACTCTAGGGTTAGCAGTGGGCTGTAGTTGTTACTTGTTGTGCAGAATGTCCTTTTTGTACCTGTTCAATTTTTTCTTTCGCTCCTTGCATTGCTGATCCTTCACTGATTGTTCAGTATTAATCTCTCCTTAAGAAATTTTTGGTAAATTCAACTAACTGAAACACTTCAACGTCGTTGACTTTCAATCCTTTAGTAAGTGAGGTAAATTATATTTAGAGCAGTTCATCTGAAATTTGCAATTTACCTTCAAGTGATGCTATTCGCTGTATCGGTAACAGCGCCGCACCTCGAGAGCCTCAAACATGGAGCAATTAATGTGACAGACCCTCAACTTACGTGGCGTACTAGTTTGGAGTCCCATCGGGCACACTCTAGGGTTAGCAGTGGGCTGTAGTTGTTACTTGTTGTGCAGAATGTCCTTTTTGTACCTGTTCAATTTTTTCTTTCGCTCCTTGCATTGCTGATCCTTCACTGATTGTTCAGTATTAATCTCTCCTTAAGAAATTTTTGGTAAATTCAACTAACTGAAACACTTCAACGTCGTTGACTTTCAATCCTTTAGTAAGTGAGGTAAATTATATTTAGAGCAGTTCATCTGAAATTTGCAATTTACCTTCAAGTGATGCTATTCGCTGTATCGGTAACAGCGCCGCACCTCGAGAGCCTCAAACATGGAGCAATTAATGTAACAGACCCTCAACTTACGTGGCGTACTAGTTTGGAGTCCCATCGGGCACACTCTAGGGTTAGCAGTGGGCTGTAGTTGTTACTTGTTGTGCAGAATGTCCTTTTTGTACCTGTTCAATTTTTTCTTTCGCTCCTTGCATTGCTGATCCTTCACTGATTGTTCAGTATTAATCTCTCCTTAAGAAATTTTTGGTAAATTCAACTAACTGAAACACTTCAACGTCGTTGACTTTCAATCCTTTAGTAAGTGAGGTAAATTATATTTAGAGCAGTTCATCTGAAATTTGCAATTTACCTTCAAGTGATGCTATTCGCTGTATCGGTAACAGCGCCGCACCTCGAGAGCCTTAAACATGGAGCAATTAATGTGACAGACCCTCAACTTACGTTGCATACTAGTTTGCAGTCGCATCGGGCTCACTCTAGGGTCAGCAACAGGCTGTAGTTGTTACTTGTTGTGCAGAATGTTCTTCTTGTAAATGTTCACTTTTCTTTCCCGCTCCTTGCATTACTGATCCCTCACTGATTGTTCAGTATTAATCTTTCTTTAAAAGATTCTTGGTAAATTCAAATAATTGACACACTTTAACGTCGTTGATTTTCAGTCCTTTAATTAGTGGGGTAAGTTACATTTAGAGCAGTTCATCTCAAATATGTAATTTACCTTCAAGTGATGCTATTCGTTACGTCGATATCAGCGCCACCTTTCGAGAGCCTGCAACCCAGAGCAACTATTGAAACCAACAGACACCTGGATTTCATGAGGTAGTACAATCATAAGCAGTACAATCGACTTGAAGAACCGCTTGAAAAATACTCGCATCCCTTTCTTTGCCCAAAATTTCAAAATACCTGTTCATTTGCCGCCATATGTGGCTCTTGAGGTCAAATATATCACTCATGGAAGATGCCAACAACTCGTATCCTAGGAAGAACTCACTTACTTCACACCATATGCGTCTCCAGGCTTTTCTGCAGCAACAGCCTTAAAACGTTCAATCTCACCCCCATTTTGCAACAAATTAGAACAACATGATCCTTGGTTTTGCTTATCTTTGATATTTCAATGTCAAAGAATCAATCAAAGATCGGTTTTAGTCTTAGAAATAGATTGCCCCTGATGTTTGGGCACTACAACTACAGTTGGCCTAGATCTATCTGTCAGCATCTCTGCATAATTTTGTCGTGCAGGAACCAGAGCATCTTTGTCGTTGACTTAAATATGAAGGAAATGCCTAAAATTACATGAATGATTCTTTATTGTAGAAGAAAACATTTTTTTGAAAATCGACAAAGTCACCGGGTCAAAGACACTCACTTCTATGGCATGATTTGTTTCATCTTCCTTAGGTAGAAGCAAATTTTCAATCATTGCACTTGAATTGGTCGCTTCTTATATACAAATCCGAGGTAATTTTAATATATAATTTTGAATATTTTTAGAGTTATTGGACCAAGAGATTTATTTTTTGACTCTTCTAATAGCTGAAACTTGTTACTCTTGGCCATAAGACTGCAAACTTTATTTGTTTTTCCTGTGTGTTTAGCCATTTTTATAAAAAAAGAATTGTAACAATCTACCAGAAATGTCGTTTTTCTTCTAAATTATTACTAAGAGAATTGGCACATATTTCTGCGAGACCGTTTACTGTTTCAAATTAATTTTCGACCGGGTTCGTGTCTTATTCTTCTCTATAACAAATTAGAGAGTCTCCAACCAAAATTTAGTTTTTTTCAAATATTTCAACAACTCTGCAACTTAAATCAATGCCAATCAAATAATAATTCAACTTCAAAGATTTTTCTTACAATTATTTTAGATTTCTGACGTTTTCTTAAAACAACTAACGTGACCACATAAAAATTTTATTTAGTCAAAAATTATTTTCTAGTTTTTCTGGCGATTCTTTTTGGTTCTTGCAAAACTCCCCAACCTCTTCCACAAACTCAATTGTTTATAGATAAAAAAATTTGAAAATCCTGTAAACTTGTGTAATCTTGTGTAACAAGCTATCAATATTTCTGCATGTTATTTTTTTGTTGTAAATTACGACAATACATACTTCTGCTTAATTCAAAACCCTTTTTGACCGGCAGAATGATTATCAAAATTTATTTTAAATTTTTGTTATCACTTTAATTTTTTGTGTAAATTTCTTATTAATAAAAACTCAAACAAAAACAATAATTAATTAAGCACTTTATTTTATCTTGCTGAGTGGCTGATAGCAATTTTTTCAAATTCATTAGTCTTTAAATTATTGCAAAAAAACTGAAATTTATTTTGATCGGGTTCGTGTCTTATTCTCCTCTATAACGAAGTAGAGGGTCTCCTACCAAAATTGAGTTTTCTTCAAAAATTTCGACAATTCTGCAAATTAAATCAATGCCTCAGTTTATTAGCAATTAATTGCTAAAGTTTAAATTTTTTTTCACCATTATTTCAGATTTTCTTCCGAGTTTTACTGGAAACAATTAACGTCGCTAAACAGACATTTGATATAGTCAAACTATTGTTTGATCTTGAGACGTTTCCGGTTGGCGACATAATTTCTCAATGCTTATTTAAACTTTCTGTTATCACTAACAATTTTTGGGTAAGTTTTATCAGAGGAGTCGAATGAAAACAATGATAATCAGATTTTTACTTGCCTCGGTCAGCTGTTGATAGCAAATTCTCTCTGGAAAAAAATTTTGAAAGTTGCCTCGTTAAAAAATGATAAAGTTTCTGGAAAGATAATTTTTTGTAATGTTCAAAATCAGTCTTTTGAAACGGTCTTCTAGCAAATGATTTTTAAAATCAAAATTTTTTAGATTTTTTAAAGACAAAATATTTTTTCACATGACGAACGCTATTTTTAAAACGTCTTTTCAGAAATAAAATAATTTTCATTTAGATGCACAACTTTAAAATGTTAGTAGTTGCTCTTGTCAAAAAATATTTAAGTTAAAATTTCTAGAAATATTTTTTTTAGTAATTTTTTGAGTCACTCTCCTTGATCTGAGAGTTCCGTTAAATGTTGCAATAAAAATAATTAAAATTCTGTAATCAGAGAAATCGTTGGTAATTAGTAATTGAATGTTTTATGTTTTCTCCCACACGTGCCACCCCTTCGCCTGGTGGGTCATTGTTAAACGTCTGATGGCCAAATAAAAATGACCGTGTCGAATCACCGGAGTACTTACATACAAGTCCGCGACTTAAATCATGTCTTTGTGAAGTGGTCGTAACTCACCCGGTGCCACCAACCTACTTGATTCCAGACATTATGTAGGTCGTTCTAACGTTAAATAATAATAACGAGAGCGGCTGTCGACGGACCCACGACTGAAGTTTCAAATCCATTATGCAGAACGCCTGAAAAAAAAACTTAACTTATTGCCTGAAACATGAAATAAATTACATCACAATCGTGTTTTCCTTCAAAACAATTTTGGTGGAGGCGCATTTTTAATTATTTTTAACAAAAACCAAACTACACTCTAACAGTTTAGACCTGGAGCCGCAATTCCAAAATTTTGCCTCAATCCTTATTTCCAACTGGTTCCTGATAGATTCGGCAAGTCGAGACAAAGGTTCTACTGTTATCATGAATTACAGTAACTTAAGATAAAATCATTTTAATAACGGAAGTAACGCAAGAGAGTTTAACAATATTGCATTCGACTAACCATTGACCCGATTCTCAATACCGCACCCAATTTGCCGACGATCTCCTCGCGTTCATGTAATTCTGATAGAAAACAGCGTAGGTGGTCGATTCCGTCCTATATTAATTTTGCAACAATTTCGCCAGCTGCCATCAGGATCGCAGAAGAGTGAGGAGATTGATTTACAGCTCCGACAAGTGAATTTATTGCAAACGAATAGGTTTCTGTAATCTATCACAATAACTTCCGTGGCTACCTATCGAATTTCCTCAATAATTTTTACTCCTGTTATCAAGATTACAAACTAACAAGGAGGTCTTTGATTTTCTTAAAAATTAGTGCGGTGATAATTAAAGAATCGCGTTCCTTGTTTGAAAATAGACTCTTCTTGATATTTATTAAAGATGCGTCAAGGTTTTGCAGAAGTTTCGAAAAACTAGCAACGCCCACTGGGGATAAATTGCGAGCTACAATTAGATTTCCGTTTCATAAAAATTCAACAATTTACTCCTGGTATCAAGATTTCAAACCAAAGGAGGAGGTTTTTGCTTTTTGTAAAAGCTAGTCAAGCGCGTTTTTTGTTTAAAAATTTAGAACGGCACAATTTCGACTTTTCTCAATAAAGCAAAGTTGCAGGAGTTTCAAAAAAAATAGTAACGCCCACTGGGGGACAAATTCCGGACTTCAAATAGATTTCTGTAGTTGAAAATTTTAAAGAAGCTCCAGTTAGCCGACAACCTTTTTACTCCAATATGATCCTGACACGAAACGTAACGAAGTTAACTATGATTTGATTTCATGACAATTCTATGTACATGTGGGTAAAATATAAATAACGTTGTAATGTCTGTTGTTGACATATTCAGATGACAGTCTACTGACAGGATGGAGTGATTGATTCTGTTGCAATCTTCGATCTGAAACAAGTAAAAACAATGTTGAGGAGGACCATATTAGACTTCTTCAGTGAATTGAAATTTGTAACGCTCCAGGGTCGACTGCAGTTATAACCTGAATTCTATTTAACATTTGAACAAAAGTTTTTTTGAATTTGGTGAACGACTTAAAGTTGAATCAATTATTGAAAAGAGGGTGTTGGAAATTTAAAACGCACACACCTTTAAATTGTTAGAGAATGACTGAGGTTTAACAGTTCTAGTAGAATAATAACTTCATGTATATGTAATTATTATAATTGCATTAGTATGCATGTATTACATTACAGTTAACGTAACATTTAATTAAGAATTCAAAATTATAGCAACTATCTTGAGTTTAGTTGGAGACTCTGTGATAGATGATTTTTGAGAGCAAGACACGAACCCGATTTCTTTGAAAATTTTAACAAAAAATTGTGTTTTTAACTTTAATTGTTTATTATTGTTAAATGAAATTATTAGGAAACTTGTTTTGATATCTACTAAATTTTGAGGATACTTCAACGTTTTTAGCATAAACTTGTAAAATTTTACCAAGTAGATCTTGTGCGGCTAGAAGGAGCAAGTAATTTCGGGTATAACAACCAAAATAATGTCCGATCCAGTCCAACGAGGATAAAGGAAATGTGGTGTAAATTAAAATCATAATAATTTCAATTCTTAGTGGACTGTAATTACAAATTTTGAAAAATACAACACCGGAAAGATGTTGCTTGGGGGTGATCTTGATCAGCGACAAATGCTGAGAAATAACAAAGCGGACACAAGCAAAGTTGGACTGGATTTACTTTGCCGCTACAGAAAGCAACTCTCACTAAGATGATGCCACTAACTGGGTCGTGAGGATTCATTTCTTTGCTAACTTTTCTCGTTTGAGTCAAAACAAGGGAGCAAATGGAAAATGAAACAGGACCGGGCGATAGGTAAATCAAAGAGACGAAACAGATATAACAACAAAATAATAACAATAACGGAAAAAATTTGTGGGAAATATCAAGGCATTTCAAAAGTCACATTAGATGGATTCGGACAGTAGAAATTTGTTTCATATTGAGTGCAATTAAGAACCTTTATGAATTGAAGATAAAAAATCTCAAAATTAAATATTTTTTTAATTGATAAGAATCTTAAATTTCTCTCCACCAACGAAAAGGTAAACTAGATAGATTTGTAAAAATTAAGGATTTTCTGAATCAAGGATAAGCCTGGACAGTAAAAGTTTTTTGAAATTTGTAGCAATTAAGAATCTTCATTAATCAAAAATGTGAATCTTAATACAATTTTTTTTAATTTATGAGAATTGGGGACTTTCAAGAATGAAAAAAAATTATTTTGGACAGTAAAGTTTTATCTAAAATTTACCATAACTAAGATTTGCAATCACTCAAAATAGATGGATCTGGACACTAGAAACTTTTAAATATTTGCAAAAATTAAACAGAATTAATTTGGACAGTGAACAGTCTCTTGAGATTTATAATAATTGGGGATTTCCACGAGTCAAAAAAGATGAATCTGAAGCGCGTAGATATTTTGAAGAGTTCTAACAATTTATTTGCACGGGGCAAAGAAAACAGATCTGGACATCAGAATCCTTTTTGCAATTTTTAACAATTAAGGATTCTTACAAAGATGAATCTGGACAATAAAAGTTTTTCTAGAATTTGAACAATTAAGAATTTTTATCAAGATGGATCTGAACAGTAGAAACTTTTCTGATATTTGTAGCAATTTAAAATTTCCACTAATCAGAAAAAATGGATCTGGACAGTAAAAACATCTTCAAAATTTGCAGTTATTAAAAGAAATCATCAAAATTTGCATTAAGTGGAAATCTTCATTAATCAAAGAAGATAAATTTAGACAGTAAATTTTTTTGTGATATTTGTAAGGACCTTCACAAATCATAGAATATGGATCTGGACTCTAGAAATGTCTTCAAGGATTGTAGCATTGAAAAATCTTTATCTATCCAGAAACATTAATCTAAAAAATTGAACAATTTTTAAATAAAATAATGTGGATCTGAACGCTAGAATATTTTCAAAATTTGCAGTAATTAGAAATTTTTATAAATCAAAAAAGTTGGATCTGCGCAGTAACCATTTTTTTCATTTATACCAGTTGGAGACGTTTAAAAATTAAAGACAAAGATCTAAAGAGTAACTAAGATTTGATATAATTAACTTCTTGAATCATAGAATAGAACTCGACAGTGGAAATATTTTCTGAATTTGTTGCAATAAAAATCCTCAATTGTCAAAAAACATAAATCTGGAGAGTTTGTAATAATTAATAACTTCCATGAATAATGAAAATTAGAACTGAACAGTAAAAATTTCTTAAACATTGATAACAATTCAGAACCTCTCCTAATCAACAAAAGGTAGATATTTTTCCAAACTTTACAATAATCTGTAATTTCTATTAGTTGAAATAATGTAAACTAAGCGTTGTAGCAATTGAAGATAAACCTGGAGAACAGAAGCTTCTTCAAAGATTCTAACAACTAAAAACTCCCACCAATCAAAGAAGATAAATTAAGACAATATCAATTTATAGCAATGAAAAGCTTTATGACAACAATGGAATTGGACAAAAGAAATTTCTTCAAAATTCGTAAGAACTAGAGACTTGTATGGATTCAAAAATAAGCTGCACCACTCTAAATAAATAGAAGTAGAGAATACAAATTTACATTTATTAAGGAACATGAATCTGGACAACAAGATCTGTAACAATTAAATATCTTTATGAGTGATAGAATATGAATCAGGAAACTAGAAATATCTTCAAAATTTTTATCGATTTTAAATTTTCCCTCATCCAAAAATATGGATTGGTAGATTGGCATTTTTTTAATAATTTGTAACAGTTGAAGACTTACACAAATTACACTACATAGATCTGAACACTTTTTATTAAAATCTGTAAGAATTAAGAGTCTTTATGAATCATGCTATAAGGGTCTGAACAGTATGAGAATCTTCAAAATTTTCAGCAATAAAAATTCTTAATTATCAAAAAAGTGAGGGAAATTTTTTTCAAGATTGATAACAATTAAAAAGATTTTAAAAGAAGAGAATATGAATCTGAATGCTAAACATTTCTTCAAAGTTTGCATTAATTAGAAATCTGCATCAATAAAAAACGGATCCGGCCAGTAACTATTCTTTTGGGATTCATAGCAATTGGAGATTTGAAGAGTTAAAATAATTAGAATACTTTATGAATCCTCAAACATCTGAATAGTAAAAACATCTTTAAAATTTGCAGCAATGAAAAATCCTCATCTATCAAAGAACATAAATCTGAACAGTTTGTAACAATTAGGATATATAATGACTCAAGGAAGTAAAAATTCTTTCAAAATTGAAACCAATTAAAGATCTCTCCCAATCAACAAAAGGAGGTCTAGGCGATAGAAATTTTTCCAAACAATTACAATAACAAATTCCGTCAATTAACAGAAATTATTCTGAGGAGTACAAATTTTCACGAAAAATGTAAATTGAAACGGTAAATAATTTCTCAAGCAATTAAAGATAAATCTGAACACCAAAATTATCTCTATATTTTGTATCAACTGTAGACTTCCATCATTAAGGAGAATAAATCAGGACAATAGAAATTTATAGCAGCAAGGAACTTTATGCAATCGACAAAGATAGATCTAGACAAAAAGATTCTTTAAAATTTGTAACAACTGGAGACTTATATAGATTGAAAAATATCCCGCACAAATCCAAGCAAATGAATCTAAAAAATAGAAATTTGCAGCAATAGAAATTTTTATCTATCAAACAACACAAATTTGAACAGTTTATTAATCATTGAACAGTAGAAGTGTCTTCAAAATTTGATGCAATAATAAATATTCATGTATCAAAAAACACTAAACTGAATACAGGAAATTTTTTTACGATCTACTACAATCAAAAAAGTCTTAAATAAAAAGTATCGATCTGAATTACTAGTAATTTGTTAAAAATTTGCAGTATTTAGAAATTTTCAGCAATCAAAGAAGATAAATCTGTAACGTAACTAAGATTTATAATTATTAACAAAGTTTTTGAATAAAGATGGAACTGGACAATAAAAATGTTATTAAAATTTGCAGCAAAAAAAATGCTCATCTATTAAGGAACATAAATCTTGACAACAGAATTCTTTCCAGATTTGTTTGAATTAAAAAAGTTTATAAATCAAGAATTTAACAGTAGAAAATTCTTTAAAATTTGTAGCAACTGAAGGCGTTTCCACATTAATAAATATCCATGCGGACAGTAGTCTTCAAAATTTGTCGCATCTAGAAACCTGCATAGATTCAGAAATAATTTCCGCTATTTAAAAGGATAAAGAATATAGAAATTTATAGCAATTTAGAACTTTTTCCAACCAACAAAAAATTTTAATCAACCAAAAGAAATATCGAGCTTAGTAACAATTTCTTTGAAATTCTTAGCAATTGAAGATCTCTACGAATCAATAAAAAGAGATTTGAGTAACCAAGATTTGAAATAATTAGGAAACTTTATGAATCTTCAAACATTCTGATAATAGAAATATCTTCAAAATTTGCAGCATTAAAAAATCCTCATCTATCAAAGAACATAAATCTGAACAGTTTGTAATAATTAAAAGCCTCAATGACTCAAAGTAGACATTTTTTCAAAATTGAAACCAATTAAAGACCTCTCCCTATTAACAGAAGGAGGTCTAGGCGATAGAAATTTTTCCAAACGGTACAAGAGTAAGCAACTTTTGTCAATTTACAAAAATTATTCTAAAGAGTACAAATTTTATTTTGGTATGAAGCAGCTTCACGAGTAGTGTAAATTGAAACGGTAAACAATTTTTTAAGAAATTAAAGATCAATCTGAACATCAGAAATTTCCCTGTAGCCTGTAGTAATTGTAGACTTACACTATTAAGGAAAATATTCTGCACCATTCTAGTCAAATGAATCTGAAGAATAGAAATCTTCCGCAATAAAAGATTCTTATCTATCAAACAACACGAACCTGGGCAGTAGAATCTCTTTCAAGATCCGTATCAATTAAATACTTTTACGAATAAAGGAAGATAAATCTATACAACAAACATATTATTAAGATCTGTAACAATTAAGGATCTTTATTAATCATTAAGCACTAGAAATATCAAACATCTGGATAGTAAAAACATCTTCAAAATTTGCAGCAATAATAAATCTTCATGTATAAAAAAATATTAAGCTGAACACAAGAAAATTTTTCACGATCTATACCAACTACAAAGATTTTAAATAAGAAATATCGATCTGAAACAAATTGTTTCAACATTTGCAGTAATTATAAATTTTCAGCAATCAAAAAAGATGAATCTGTACAATAACCAAGGTTTGTAATTATTAAGAAACTATGAATAAATATGAAACTGGACAATAAAAATATTTTCCAAATTTGCAGCAAGAAAACTGTGCATCTATTAAAGAGCATAAATCTGGACAGTAGAATTTTTTCAAGATTTGTAACAATTGAAAGCGTCCTAAAATTAAGGATCAAGCAGTAGAAAATTCTTCACTATTTAAAGCAACTAAAGGCGTTTTTGCAAATCAATAAATATCCATCCAGACAGTAGAATTGTCTTTGAAGTTTGTCGCACCTAGAAACCTACATGCATTCAAGAATAATCTCTTCCGTTGAAAGGAATTAGTTAACGAAAATAAAAATTTATAGCAATATGGAACTTTTACCAACCAACAAAAGTGAACATAAACAGGAGATTTTTGTCAAATCTGTTACAACTAGAGATCCGCATTATTCTAATAAGATGAATTTTTGTAAAGTCGAAATTTCTCGACAATTTATAGCAACTAAAGACCTCCAACATTTAGCAAAAGTGGATCTGGACAGTATAAATCAGGACAGTAATTTTTCTTTAATTTGTTGTAAGTACAAATTCAGTAAATAAATTAATCCAACTTTTAATAAAGATGAAGTGGGTTATTACCTTTTTCCTCATTTTAAACCTTTCAAAATATTTCAATGAACAAGAAGAGTGAAATGATATTTAATTTTTAGTAGTAATAAATCGATTTTTGCAATAAACAAATTTTACTAAAGTATAAAAACTATCCAGAAAAGTTTATTAGCTGCAAAATAGAAACCACTACAAGATAATTACCCAGGATAGTAGTAAAGGAGCTAAAAATTCGAATTATTCAAGACAAACATTTCACGCTAAGACAACTTTAGATCTGAGAAAAATTTTAGTAAACAGCAAGAGATATAAACTAGAAATTCGAATCAAGCTAACGCCTCAGAAATTTCACGTCGGAGAAGCAACAAAAAATTTTGAGGTCCTGATAATTCTTTCCGAACTTGTACTGACCACATTTTTCGAATAATTGCTTCAATTAACAAAAGTTTTCAGAAAATATTTGAATTTAGTGGAAGACTCTTGAAGCAAAATACAAGTTCTTCTAAAATAAAAATATTTGCCATTATAATTTATTACTGAACACATAACAAGAGCCAAAATTAAACAATTTTCTGCAGAATATTGTGATGAAACAATTTAGTAAAATTAAAAATAAAATTACTAATTTTGTTGCAAAGATTCTTTTGCGCCATTATTGTAGGTCATTTGTGCGTTATGAAGTGGTAAACGATGCCATCATGCATGGTACGGTTTTACTGTCTACTTTATGGAATTTTTCTCTCCGCACCGTCTGTTTTTTTCGCTTTCGGCCTCTCTGTGCGTCAAGAGAAATGCAATATTGATGTTCGCGCGACCACAATAATAATAAGCATGTCTGTCCGTCTAGGAAATTTATGTTCATTTAATAGTCTTTGCGGTCGATGACAATTACGGCCCGGATTCCATAAAATAACCGGCCGACGCCTCACACGTAAATCACCAACGACACCTACCGACCAAACTGACTATTAATTGTTTATTAAGAAAATTTGCATTAATCACTTTCTCCAATAGTTAAGATCCTTAACTAGTTTTAATAGATGCACAGGTGTGAAATTGGGTGGAGGCGCCGGCAAAAATTTCGAAATCAACTACAGCAATTTCTTTCAGTTTCGAGCAAAATTTCAACTATTTGCATTAATTACTCGCGGCAATTGGCCGAAGAACCCGGCCATTGAGAGTCTTGTTTCGCCAGCAGCAGGAGTTCGCAGTTATTCCTGCAACGTTTTTTTGTCCGTGTGCACTTTTTGACAGTTGGTATGCAGGCCCCAACGTGCCCGTTTTGATTAATACCCCGTCCGGCATTCATTTGTTTCTCCTTATCATAATTAATTAGCGCTTTTTCTGCACACTCCTAAATGCCCATTGTGGCGGGCCTATCGAATTTTACGACTTACCGAAAAAGGCCAACGTCTCTCTCCCTCTTCCGCGCTTCTTTTTCGGGGCCGTTTTCCCGAAGCGAAAATGCTTCATGGACCCGTACCGGTAATTGGCGGTTGATGGCCGAAAATAATATGGCCGTCGATGACAAAAACTGGACGGAAACAAATGAATATAGATGATTCGCAATTGTCACCCGTAATTCATTAGTTGATAATGACGGAGGTTGACTCCGCCTTTCTTCGGTCCGACAAGCTTGTTCGAGAGTGTTTTTCGATCGTCGGTATCCGGGTATTTAATGCGATGATGGTCGGAGGGAACTAGCCCGCCCTTGTGCCGCCACCACTGACACGGCCGCCAATTAGCGGAACTTGTTGTCGATAAGGTCGAAGGTTTTCCCTAATTAATTGCGCCACCGTCGGCGCGACAACGATTTCTAAGTTAAAGAAGAAGGAGAAGCAGGTGTAAAACTGTTATCTTCATTTCCATCCACGTTCCTTGCACATTCCTTCACTCTTCAGTTATTTCAACTTTCTCAATTTTTTTAAACACTACGATAACGGGGCTTCAACAAAAAAATTGTTTTCAAAAAAAATTCAAATAAGGAAATGAGGGTACGAATTTTTTCATTATTTTAGGTGTGCGGAAAAATTTCCAAAATTTTGAAAAAATTTAATTTGAAGTTTCCAGCAACTTGGAATTTTTTTATGGTTTTGTACTTACTTGAAGTTTGCTGAAAATTATTTCGGGACCAAGGTGAAACAGAAATGGTTTAACGCTAAATTTTTAAATTAATTTGGAGACTCACTTGGGTAAAGACACGAACCCGATTTACTATAAAATTTGCCATAACATTATTTGACTGTTGTTGTTAATAATTATTACCTTGAACGTTACGTTATAATTTAATGCGTTTGAAAATCTTTTACAACATTTTTCGAATTTTTATTAAAACTTATCTCAATTGAAGATTTGTTGTTGATGAATAAAAATTCCAAGTCCTAAACTATTTAATTAATGTTAAAAACAGTTTTAATTTATTATTTGATTAAAATTTTTGAATAAAACTTAAAAAAATTTGGAGACTCTCCCGATCAAGACACGAACCCGTTATAATTTTTATCTTTTTGAGACTTATCGTATATAATTTAATTTTGTTGTCGCTTTAACATTTTAGTAAATACGTCAAATTAAATTCTAAATTTTACACTTTTAATTAAAACAAGTAATAAACGTTAAACTTTTGTTATTAACAATTTCATGTTTTAACGCATCTCGTTAACATAGATAAAACTCTCAATTTATTACTACATCAAAAAATTATAAAGAATTGCGAAAATGGAGACTCTCTCGATCAAGACACGAACCCGTTATAATTTTTATCTTTTTGAGACTTATCGTAAATAATTTAAGTCTTAAATTTGCGGCATTAATGATTTGTTGTCGTTTTAACATTTTAGTAAATACGTCAAATTAAATTCAAAGTTTTCCACTTTTAATTGAAACAAGTAATACACGTTAAACTTTTGTTAATAACAATTTCATGTTTTAACGCGTTTCGTTAACATAGATAAAACTCTCAATTTATTACTAAATCAAAAAATTATAAAGAAATGCAAAAAAATTTGGAGACTCTCTCGATCAAGACACGAACCCGTTATAATTTTTATCTTTTTGAAACTTATCGTATATAATTTAATTCTTGAATTTGCGGCATTAATGATTTGTTGTCGTTTTAGCATATTAGTAAATACGTCAAATTAAATTCAAAGTTTTCCACTTTTAATTAAAACAAGTAATAAACGTTAAACTTTTGTTAATAACAATTTCCTGTTTTAACGCATTTCGTTAACATAGATAAAACTCTCAATTTATTACTAGATTAAAAAATTATAAGGAAATGCAAAAAAATTTGGAGACTCTCTCGATCAAGACACGAACCCGTTATAATTTTTATCTTTTTGAAACTTATCGTAAATAATTTAAGACTTAAATTTGCGGCATTAATGATTTGTTGTCGTTTTAACATTTTAGTAAATACGTCAAATTAAATTCAAAGTTTTCCACTTTTAATTGAAACAAGTAATACACGTTAAACTTTTGTTAATAACAATTTCATGTTTTAACGCATCTCATTAACATAGATAAAACTCTCAATTTTTTACTACATCAAAAAATTATAAAGAATTGCAAAAAAATTTGGAGACTCTCTCGATCAAGACACAAACCCGTTATAATTTTTATCTTTTTGAAACTTATCGTAAATAATTTAAGACTTAAATTTGCGGCATTAATGATTTGTTGTCGTTTTAGCATTTTAGTAAATACGTCAAATTAAATTCAAAGTTTTCCACTCTTAACTGAAACAAGTAATAAACGTTAAACTTTTGTTAATAACAATTTCATGTTTTAACGCATTTCGTTAACATAGATACAACTCTCAATTTATTACTGCATCAAAAAATTAAAAAGAAATGAGAAAAAATTTGGAGACTCTCCCTATCAAGACAGGAACCCGTTACTATTTTTATTTATTTTAATTTTGTTGAAATTTTCTCATTCTTATTTGAAAACTTTATCACAAATTTGACTTTTGTAAATTACAATTTTAAGTTTAAACACATCTCGTTAACGTCAAAAAAGTTTTTTAATTATTACTATTTAAAAAATGTTGAGGAAAACTGGAAAAAATTTGGAGACTCTCTCGATCAAGGCACGAACCCGTTACCATTTTTACCCTTCACAAAATAAATGTAACAATATTATTCATTCTATATTTTAAAATTTTACATTTTTTTTTTAATTTAGTCAAAATTTTCTCACTTTTATTTGAAAACTTTAATACAAATTTGACTTTTGTAAATTACAATTTTAAGTTTAAACACAGCTCGATAACATCAAAAAAGTCTTTAAATTATTACTATTTGAAAAAGGTTGAGGTAAACTTGAAGAAATTTGGAGACTTTCTCGATCAAGACACGAACCCGTTACCATTCTTGCATCTTTTCAGACTAATTCTATATAATTAAATTCTTGTATAAGCTTCACAAAATGAATGCATCAATATTATTCATTCTAATTTTAAAATTTTAATATTTTTTTTAAATCAGTTGAAATTATCTCATTTTTATTTGAAAACTTTAATACAAATTTGACATTTTTAAATTACAATTCAAATTTTAGACACATCTCGTTAACGTCAATTTTTTTTTAAAATTGCTACTATTTGAAAAATGTTGAAGAAAACTCGAAAAAATTTGGGGACTCTCTCGATCAAGACACAAACCCGTTACCATTTTTACCTTTTTTGAAACTAATTCCGTATAATTAAATTCTTGTATAAGCTTCACAAAATAAATGTAACAATATTATTCATTCTAATTTTAAAATTTTACAATTTTTTTTAAATTTAGTTGAAATTTTTTTATTTTTATTTGAAAACTTTAATACAAATTTGACTTTTGCAAATTACAATTCTAAGTTTAAACACATCTCGTTAACGTAAATTTTTTTTCAATTATTACTATTTGAAACATGTTGAAGAAAACTCGAAAAAATTTGAAGACTTTCTCGATCAAGACACGAACCCGTTATCATTTTTACCTTTTTTGAGACTAATTGCGTATAATTAAATTTTTGTATCAGCTTCACATAATAAATGTAACAATATTATTTATTCTAATTTTAAAATTCTACAATTTTTTTTTAAATTAGTTGAAATTTTCTCATTTCTATCTGAAAACTTTAATACAAATTTGACTTTTGTAAATTACAATTTTAAGCTTAAACAGATCTCGTTAACATCAAAAAAGTTTTTAAATTATTACTATTTGAAAAATGTTGAGGAAAACTTGAAAAAATTTGGAAACTCTCTCGATCAAGACACGAACCCGTTACCGTTTTTACGTTCTTTGAGACTAATTCGATATAATAAAAATTTTGTATACGCCTCACGAAATAAATGTAATAATATTATTTATTCTAATATTAAAATTTTACAATTTTTTTTTATTTAGTTAATTTTTTTTTTAACTTTTATTTAATAACTTTAATACAAATTTGATTTTTGTAAATTACAATTTCAAGTGTCGACACATCTCGTTAACATCAAAAAGTCTTTAGTTTATTGCCATTTAAAAAATTTTGAAGGCAACTCAAAAAAGTTTAGAGACTCTCTCGATCAAGACACGAACCCGTTACCATTTTTAATATTTTGAGACTAAGCGCATTTAATTAAAATTTTTAATTTGTGTCACTAAATCAATGTTATGTTACAATTTGCTTTAGTTTCAAAATTTTAGTGTATGTTACCCTCAAATTACGTTCCGCCGTCACACCCAAGTTTGTCTAGGCAGTGCGCAACACAGTCAAAGCGTTTTGGGGAAAGTTTGAAGTAAATTCTAAGTTTGACCTTTACCTAACATACCACCAGGCAAACTTAGATACGCCAACTGAGGTTCAGGCAAAGTCGAAAACTGTGCATTTACTGCGGATATTTCCGAATAAGGCAAACTTATATGTGTTTACCAGTTTATGACTTATGCCTGCTAATCTGCCGAAGAGGTAATTTTGATTTCAGGACGTGTTCAATTTTCAGAAAAGTTTCTTTGCCCATTTGGATTTGATTTCCTAAGTACAAGGAAACAATAATTAATCTTTTTCTTTGCTTCTGTTCTATAAAAGCCATCATCTGTTCCCTCTTAAACTACCCTGAATATATTTCGGGCATCTGCTTTGCCTCTATCAAAATTTGAAATAGGCACGGTAACTGATTTTTCTCCCTTAATGATTGGAAATAAACTTCATTTCCTCTGCTTGCTTTTTCAGTTCCTTGAAAGCCTTGCACAATGAAGACATAACACTAGAGACTCGTAACGTTCATCGTAATTTCTTGGACTCTGACCGCAAATGGTATAGACAGACTGCAACTGTAACATTTATGAGCACTTGACGCTTTCTTTTTACATACTCAGCAAGCTAAGCCCAGTATTTCTATCTTAGCATCAGAAACAGAAGTTGAAACTTTTGTGCGTTTTGCATCAGAAACGGAATTAAACGCATACAAAGATTTTTTATTATAAACAGGACCTGCAGCACCTAAATGGTCTGAATCAGAAACAGCTGTTGCGTTATACAGTAACTCCAAGTGCCTCTTTCAGATCTTCCTCGGTTTTAAGAACTTCTTTCAACTGCTCAATAACGCGATTTGCACGCTCTCATTTATTGTCAGTCTTCAGCAGGAATGGAGTTCCCAAAATGCAAAAAACGGCCAACAGAGTTTGTGCTACCTCCTTTGCTGTCTTTGTCTTCAAATGGCGCAAAATGTGAAACTTTGTCAGACGGTCCTGGTAGTTGAAAATATATTTAAAGTCACCACCTGGGCATGTCTGCATGTCCATGAGAGCCACTTGTCCTCGGAAATTAACTTTTCTACACAGTCAAACTTTGACTGTTCATCTTCTTTTGGTAACATATTTCACAAAGCTCTAAATGGAAACTAACAGCCTCTCGTGTTATGTTGGCGTACTTGCTTTCTAGTGTCTTCAACATTCTATCTTTTGCACCATGCCGGCGCTCACAATGAGCATTGTCAATTACATCGAAAAGCCCTTCATTTGTAACAAAATATTTTACTCCAACACTCTGATCAGAAAGGAGGAGGATTAACTTTTTAACGTCGCCAAAGCTTAGCACATTATATTGTTTAAGTCGACTTTTAATTGGATTCCTTTGCAGCTTCACTTCCTCAATGATCTCTCGATAACGTTGCCTCGTTTCGATTAAAAACGGATTTGACGGTTTAGTGCTGTTTAACAATTTTTCCACAAATTTGGCTTACAGTTCCATCTTACACTTTCGAATGTCAAATGACTTTTCATCAATTTCGCTCATTTCTAAAAAAACACAATAAATTTGGAGCACAATGACGCTTGAACATTAATCAAACTAACACTACAATGCTATTAACTGCTTCAACAGATTGCAAGATGTAAAATGATGCGGTATGCATTTAACCTTATTACTTGATCCCTTTAGGCAATCTATGCAGTAAATGTACAGTTTTCGCCTTTGCCTGAACTTCATTTAGCGCACCTAAGTTTGCCTGGTGGCATGTCATGTAAATCCCAAACTTAGAGTTTACTTGGGACTTTCCAGAAAACGCTTCTGCAGTGTGCGCATTGCCTAGGCAAATTTAGGTGTGTCAACGGAACGTACTTTGCTGGTACAAATATACCAAATCAATTTAAAAAAAAATTCTATTATTTAATAATTTTAATAATCGTTAGACTTTTATTAATAGCAATTTCAAGTTTTGAACACTTTTTGTTAAATGAAAAAAGTTTTTAATTTATTACTAGATCAAAATTTTTGAAAGAAACTCAAAATAATTTGGAGACCCTCTCGATCAAGACACCAACCCGATATTACTTTCACATTTCTTGATACTAGTCGCATATAATTAAGTTCTTGTATACGCGTCACTGAATGAACGTAATAATATAATTTGTTCTAATTTTAAAATTTTTGGAATTTTATTTAATTTTGTTGAAAATTTCTCATTTTTATTTGAAAACTTTAATAAAAATTTAACTCTTGAAAATTACAATTTCAACCTTCAACACAGCTTGCTGATATGGAAAAGGTTTAAATTTATTATCATTTGAAAAAAATTGTAAAACACTCAAAAAATTTTGGAGACTCTCTCGATCAAGACACGAACCCGTTATAATTTTTACCTTATTGAAACTAATCGTATGTATTTAAAATTTTGAATTCATGTCATTATATTAATATAATGAATTAATTTGCTGTAGTTCCAAAATTTCCGTGATTATGTCAAATTATATTAAAAAAATTTTACTTTTAAATGAAAATTGTAATAAACGTTAGACTACTGTTAATAACAATTTCAAACGTTATCAGTTCTTGTTAAAATAAAAAAGGTTTGCAAGATTAATTATATTTTCATTATCCGTTCATAATTAATTTTGCACGTTTCTTGTTAGAATTAGAACATGTCGAGACGTCAAAAATTGGGGACTATTGACCAGTATTTTTTAAAATAAACAATATTTGATGATAGCAAGTTTGTATTAAGTCAGCCCAAAATAGAAATTGCTCCTACCTTGTCTAATTCAAACCTAAATTCACTTAAATTTGAAAATAATGCGCTCCCTCCTAAAATACAAAAGAATTTGTAAACATCAACGACATTAATTTGCTTTGTAATAAAGCACCGTCTCATGACCAAAGAGTTACTGTTTTAAGTAATGCTTGGAGTCCAGACGTTTTACATTTTCTTTTCCAGTGACTATGTCTGGACCAACCAAATTTTCAATTGTAGCGGGAAAGTGTAGAGTTTTTACTAAGACCCACTTTTGATTTTATCAAAGTCCATTGATTAGAAAGCTCAAAAATACACTTTGAGCAGGAGTTCTGAAGTTCACCCAAACACTACGCTCTTAAAATAGAAAAAAAATCAATATTCTTGGCTTATCAAATGAAATTGGCTTGCCCACTCGGAAATTGAAGCCATCTGCAAATTTTGCATTGAATTTTTCAAAGATAGAACTGGAATAAACTTTCCGAGTTTCTGTGTCTTATCAAAGAAAATATTTGATAATTGAAAAACATTTACGTGCTCAATATCACATGCGCTCAGTTGCTGATGCCGATTATTTACTAGAAGTCAACAAGAACAATTTGGTTTTAATCGAAATTAAATTATTTAGTGACAGAACGCAGAAAATCCTTCAAAATGGGCAAAAAAATGTCTAATAATAGACGCAGTAATCGTTTGCGGTGTCCAAAAAATGGCACTGCGCGGGATTTGTGATTCAAGAAAGATCCTAACCACTACAACCGACAAGAGTTAGGACAATTTTTGTGCTAAACTTAATTACTGAGTTAAAGGGGACAAACTGCTCCAAAGTGCTGTAAGAGAACGTGGAGAAAGAAATAAGTTCACTAGTCCTACTATTCAGAACGAGATTATAGACTCGTGTCTGATTCTTCAAAGTGTGGTTTCCGAAGTGAATGCTTCTGAATGCTCTTCAGTTTTGACTTATAAAACCGCAGATATCTCACAAGTCAAACAATTGTCATTATGTGTAAAATACGTCGACATATCCACAATGAAGATCAAAGAACAATTTCTACAATTCGTAGCAACTGCAGATGTCACCAGACGAGGTTTGGCAGATATAATTTTGACTAATTTGCACAAATTTGGTATCGATACAAAATATTTGCGTATGCGATTGAGCAGCGGCAGTCTCTGGTCAAAAGGGTTATCCAACTACACTGTATTTGCATAATGTTGCGCATAACCTCAATCTCGCTGGTTCAAAAGCTAGTGAGGTGCCAAAAATTCGAAATCGTTTAAGTGTTATTGGTCAAGCCCACAATTTTCATTTCATATCCAAAACGTCAAGAGGTTTTGAATAAAGCTTTGGCAGAAGCAGAGAGTACCCCTAAAGTGAAAACTCTGCAGGTGGGTCGAAAAATATGACTCAGTAAGTAATTTCAGGGAAATTTGTGATTAAGTGGTGAATTTACTTTCTGAAGTCTCAGAATAGATAGATCAAGAGACATCTATTGATGCAAGAACTCTTCCTTAACGGCATTTTGCAGGGTCAAGATTGTTTGCAATTTAATTTTCAGGTTTCGGCACATCTTCTTAATATTCAAAAAATTTTAATTTGCTACTATTTCAAAATCTTTGAAGAAAACTCAAATTAATTCGAAAACTTTTCGATCAAGCCACAAACCCGTTATTATTTTCATTTTTTTGAGACAAGTGGTATATAATTAAATTCTTCCTTACGCGTCACTAAATGTCTAAATTCTATAAAAATTGACATAATTTAAATTAGAGCAAGTATATGCCAACGTTTCGGATTACATATGCGTTAATGTTTTTAAAAAATTACGCTCTTAGTTGGAGATTCTTTAACTCACGTTGGGATGGATTAAGATACAAACCCGCTGAGTTTAGAAATTTTTTTTGTCAAAATTTAAAAATCTGACAAATTACTTCTGTCAATAAAGTTTTAATTTACAACTTTAAGATGTTTAATTTTAGTTAAAATTATTGTACAACTTAGATTTTGTCACTTACCTTAATAATCAATTTTTGGAACCTAAAATTTTTCAAAAGAACATGTTTGGTTAGAAACCCCACTTTTTACATTTTAGTAGAATAAGACACAAACCCGATTTTTTTTAATTTAATTTTTTTAATTTTAATGACACCAATTCAGATGATTAATTATTTTTGAATAAAATTTGATTAATTTTTAAAAATATCGAAATAAAAAACTATTAGGTCAAAATCTTGAGAAATCTCTGAATTAGATTGTCCTATTGTGCTGGAGGTGGTGAAAGGTTCACTTATTGAGAAAAATAATTTTGATTTAGAAATAGATCGGGTTCGTGTTTTGCTCTACTCAATTCTATTGGGAAATCTCCAAGTACATTCGAACTATTATCAAGCATTTTTAATAAATTACAACAAAGTCTGGGTCTTTAAATTATTTTTTATTACCAATTCAGAAATTAATATTTTTATAATTTAAAATAATTTCTTACTTCAGCAAATAATTTAATTTAACCGCTTTATACTAATTTTTAGGTTATAATTAATTTTTGGTTTCATTAAATTAAATTTCTTTTAGGAGAAGACAAATAACCAAAATAAATCAAAAATTTTCTCAGAAATCAACAAATTTAAAATTTTAACAAGCAAAACTTAATTACTTAGTTGCATAGATATTCAGTAAATTTCATAAGAAGCTCACATTTAATTAAAAGATTTAAATTGTGATTTGATAGAGCAAGACACGAATTCGCCCAAAATCATAAAAAATAATTATTTTTATTAAATTGTTTTCTGGAATAATTTTAAAGTTTTGCAATTTATTAAAAAAATTTGCCAAATTGTTAGGATGTTATTTTCCATCTAAAAATTAAAAATCTAAAGTTGTTATTTGAAGAGAAGAATTTTTACTTGCCAATTGCTAATTCTAATTTAGTAGAGTAAGAAAATCATGAAAATATGTAAATTTTGGCAATCATTTTACACAATTCCTTTTTAAAATTTGTTTGCATCTATTAGCACAAGTTGAGGCCTTAAATTCTCTTTAATCAGTTTCAAATATCCATAAAAATAAATCTAAAAACAAAATGCCGATGTCAAACGTTGAAATAAATTAAAGTTCGTGACAAATTACTAAATAACAATGTTTGATTACGTTAAGCGTGGTGAAAGTGGGAGTTGTATTGATAAAAATTAAATTGATTTTGAAATAGATCGGGTTCGTGTCTTACTCCACTCAATACCTTTGGAGAATTTCCAAATAAATTCGAACCATTATCAAAAATTTCGATGATTCGATAAATTACAATAACGCCCGCGTCTTTTAACACTTTTCAAATTTTATTGGCAAATTCGACAAAAATGTTTCTTAATAAATTAAATTTATTTGCCTCATAATTTGAAAATTGTAACGTTAAATTAACTTTATTTTGAAAATTGTAAAAATAATTGTCGGAGATTCACCAAATTATTATTGAGTGGAACAAGACACGAACCCGCGCTATATCGGGAATTTTCTCTAAAGTTTAATGGATTTTCGTCCCACTTGTTGGACAAATTTCTTTCTATTGCCGCGATTAATTGGTTCGATTGAATTTTCTCGAATCACCAGGGGGCGTAGCGGCTACATTCACCGTTAAGAAAAAAAATCATCGTACGGAATGATCGCATATGCCAACTGCGTTTTGCGTGGGAAAACGTTTTTCAGGACCGATTTGCGGCGAAGAAGCCCGAACCGTTTCTACGTACCCAAAAAAAAATCGTTAAATAATGAATACAGATATCTCTTAAAGGTCCCGCGGCCACGACACGTCCCGCCAGTAATATTTATAGGCGTCTAAATGGTAAAATTAATTTTCGTTACTATATTATTAATAATACGAATAATAAAAAATGACACATCATCGTCGACCTCGAAATATTTTACTTATATCGAATTAGTTAGTTTTATCCGGTCGGTAACATGATCTTTATTATCCATAATAATAAAGTTTTGAGTGGAGGCGCAACTCTTCGGCATTTTTCCAATTTTCGAAGGTCCCAACGATAAATCAGCATTAAAAAATCGACTTTTAAGTGACATTTATTTATGGCTCGAGCGACGTTTAAACGCGTCCATCCCGCAATTAATTTGTTTAATTAATTTGTTTTAACGAATCGAATTCATTATTTCTTAATCGCGCGAGGCAGCGACAAAAAGACGAACATCGACGGGTCACGGTTATCAATCACATTAAACCAACAGTTTCGGGACGAGCAACAGGACCGGCACAAACACAAAATTTGAAACCACAATCAACCAATTCTTGAGTCTATTAACAATATTTATGGCCAGTACGAAAAGCTAGGAAGTATTCAGCTAAGAAGTTGCGACCGAAAATTTTATTTTAAATTTCGGAATTATCAAGCATTGTTAACAACGAAATTACGTTTTAGTAATCCAACGATTAAACACTTTTTTTTATTGTGAAAGCAAAATTTTTGAGAATTTTTTAAATCTTGTTAGAGACTCTGTTGGATGTAGACATGAACTTGACTGGAAAATTGAAATTTCTAATAAAAGTTGCCAATATTTTAGCGTCGCATTTTATATTTCACATAAAATATTTTTTAAATTTGGGAAATGACTAGAAATTCTTTCGAATTATCCGAATTTTGTTAAAGATTCTTTTTGAATAAGACACAAACCTGACCTGAAAATTTAAAATTTTAATAGAAACGTAAAATATTTCAACGTCATATTTTACATTTTAAATAAAATGGTTTTAAGTTTTGGAAAAGACTCAAAATTTCTCAGAATTTTCCAAATTATATTGGAGACTGTTAGAGTAAGATACAAGCCTGAACCAAAAATTAAAGTTTTCAATACTATCGTTGAATATTGAAACGTCACATTCTATGTTTTATATAAAAAGTAATTTTAATTGAAAAACAGTCAAAAAATGTAAGAGTTGTCCAAATTTTGTTGTACTCTCTGGAATAATACACGAATCTGGTCCAAAAATAAAAACTTTAAATAAATGCGTTGACTATTTCAACCTTAAATTTTATGTTTCATATTAAGTGAATTTTTCTTGTTTGAAAATGATAGTCGTCTAAATTTTCTTGGAAACTCTACTGGAGGACTACACGAACCTGGTCCAAAAATTGTAATTTTTAATGCAAGCGCCAAATATTCTAACTTCACATTTCATATTTTACGTAAAGTCTTTCTCTAATTTTGGAAAAGACCCAAAAAAATTTAAAACTGATTTTATTGGAGCCCTGCTGGAATAAGCCACGAACCTTACACGAATTAAACTTTTAAAAGGGGTGTCGAATATTTTAATATTAACATTTTATATTTCACATAAAATTTTTGAGAATGGTCCAAATGTCACTGGAGACTGTTAGAGTAAGACACAAACCTGACCTGAAACCTGAAGTTTTTAAAACTATTGTGGAATATTCTAGCGTTACATTTTATATTCTACCTACAGAGTTTTTAAATTTTGGGAATAACTCGAAATTGCTTAGAATTGTCCAAATTTTGTTGAAGATTCTTTTAGAGTAAGATACAAACCTGCCCCAACAATTGAAGTTTTTTAATACAAGCGTCGAATATTGAAACGTTACATTTCATATTTCCTATAAAAAGTCTTTTCCAATTTTAAAAACAGTCAAAAGTTTTGAGAGTTGTCCGAACTTTGTTGGAGGCTCTATTGGAGCATACACAAATCTTGTCCAAAACTTGAAACATCAAATAAAAGCGTCGACTATTTTATCCTCACATTTTGTACTACACATAAATTGAATTTTTGCATTTTGGAAATAAAAGTTGTTCAAATTTCCTTGGAGACTCTACTAAAGGACGAATCAAATCTGGTACAAAAATTGAAATTTTTATCTAAGCGTCAAAGATTTTAGCTTCGTATTTCTTATTTTACCCGCAGTGTTATTTAAATTTTGGGAGTAATCCAAAATTGCTTAAAATTGGCCGAATTTTGTTGGAGATTCTTTGAGAGTAAGACGCAAACTTGGCCTAAATATTGATGTTTTTAATACAAGCGTCAAATATTATAACGTCACATTTTATATTTCACATAACAAGTTTTTTCAATTTTTAAAAACAGTCAAAAATTTTGAAAGTCGACCAAATTTGGTTGGAAACTTTATTCGAGCAATACATACAATACAATACTGGTTCAAAAATTAAAACATTAAATACAAGTGTCGACTATATTAATCTCACATTTATTATTTCTGAAAAATAGGAATTTTAAATTTTGGAAATGAAAGTCGTCCAAATTTCCTTGGAATCTCTACTGAAGGATTAAACGAATCTGGTCCAAAAATTGAAATTTATACTTTAAGCGTCAAATATTTTAACGTCACATTTCATATTCTACGTAAAGATATTTGCTAATTTTGGAAAAGACCAAAAATTCTTTAAAACTGTACGAATTTCATTGGGAACCTTGTTGGAATAAGACACGAAACTGACAAGAATTAAATTTTTAATAGAAGTGTTGAATATTTTAACATCACATTTTATATTTCACAAAAAATTTTTGAGGATGGTCCAAATGTCACTGGAGACTGTTAGAGTAAGACACAAACCTGACCTGAAAGCTGAAGTTTTTAAAACCATCGTCGAATATTTTAGCGTCATGTTTTATATTCTACCTACAGTGCTTTTAAATTTTGGGAATAACCCGAAATTGCTTAGAATTGTCTAAATTTTGTTGAAGATTCTTTTAGAGTAAGATGCAAACCTGCCCCAACAATTGAAGTTTTTTAATACAAGCGTCGAATATTGAAACGTCACATTTCATATTTCCTAAAAAAAGTCTTTTTCAATTTTAAAAACAGTCAAAAGTTTTGAGAGTTGTCCGCACTCCGTTGGAGGCTCTATTGGAGCATACACAAATCTGGTCCGAAACTTGAAACATTAAATAAAAGCGTCGACTAATTTATCCTCACATTTTGTACTACACATAAATTGAATTTTTGCATTTTGGAAATGAAAGTTGTTCAAATTTCCTTGGAGACTCTACTAAAGGATGAATCAAATCTGGTAAAAAAATTTAAATTTTTAATCTAAGCGTCAAAAATTTTAGCTTCATATTTCTTATTTTACCCGCAGTGTTATTTAAATTTTGAGAGTAATCCAAAATTGCTTAAAATTGTCCAAATTTTGTTGGAGATTCTTTGAGAGTAAGACGCAAACCTGGCCCAAAAATTGATGTTTTTAATACAAGCGTCGAATATTATAACGTCACATTTCATATTTTACATAAAAAGTTTTTTCAATTTTTAAAAACAGTCAAAAATTTTGAAAGTCGACCAAATTTGGTTGGAAACTTTATTGGAGCAATACATACAATACAATACTGGTTCAAAAATTAAAACATTAAATACAAGTGTCGGCTATATTAATCTCACATTTATTATTTCAGAAAAATAGGATTTTTAAATTTTGGAAATGAAAGTCGTCCAAATTTCCTTGGAATCTCTACTAGAGGACTAAACAAATCTGGTCCAAAAATTGAAATTTTTATTACAAGCGTCGACTATTTTACTCCCCCTATATTTTATATTTCACATAAGGTAAGTTTTTTAATTTTGGAAATGAGATTAATCCAAATTTCCTTAAAAATTCTACTGGAAGACTACACAAACCTGGCCCAAAAATTGAAATTTATAATTTAAGCTTCAAATATTTTAACGTCACATTTCAAATTTTACGTAAAGATATTTTCTAATTTTGGAAAAGACCAAAAATTTGTTAAAACTGTACAAATTTTATTGGGGACCTTGTTGGAATAAGACACGAAACTGACAAGAATTAAATTTTTAATAGGAGTGTTGAATATTTTAACATCACATTTTATATTTTACATACAATTTTTGAAAATGGTCCCAATGTCACTAGAGACTCTGTAGAGTAAGACACAAACTTGATCTGAAAATTAAAGTTTTTAAAACAATCGTCAAATATTTTAGTGTCACATTTTACATCTTAAATTTTGTTAATAACTCGAAATTGCTTAGAATTGTCCTAATTTTGTTGGAGATTCTGCTCCAACAATTGAAGTTTTTAATACAAGCGTCGAATATTGAAACGTCACATTTTCTATAAAAAGTCTATTTCAATTTTAAAAAACATTCAAAAATTTTAAGAGTCGTCGAAATTTTGTTGGAAACTTTATCGGAGCAATACACAAACCTGGTCCAAGAATTGAAAGTTTTAGTCAAATTCTCGTCACCATCTTCATTTTATGTAAAGATTTTTTCTAATATTGGAAAAGAAACAAAAATTTTTAAAACTACAAATTTAGATGAAGACTCTGTTGGAGTAAGATACGAATCTGATAAAAACGTAACTTTTAATAGGAGTGTCAAACATTTTAAAATGGTACAAAATTTTTGGGAATTGCCCAAATTTAACTGGAGACTCTGTTAGGATAAGACACAAACCTGACTTAAAAATTAAAATTCTTGTTAGATGTCTTGAATATTTTAACATCACATTTTATATCTCACATAAAATGTTTTAATTTTAGAAAAGCCCCAAAATTTTGGACAATTTTTTTTTAATTGAGTAGATTTTGGATTAATTCTCTAAATTCGATGTTAATTGATTTCTTATAAGTTTTGCCACACAACTAGCGAGTTTTCAAGCTAATTGCCTTACCTCCTTTGATTTCCGCGCGAAGTCGAAAGGTCAGCCTCTTTAACCCATATCGATTCGTTCTTCTTCACTTTTCTCCCGGTCCTCAGTACCGTGGGAGGTCTCGTCTTGTGAATTACGACCCAAAACAAAACCCGGCGAGAAGTCATAGCTACTTATGATTTACTGGCGCACTCGAAGAATGTTTTTATTGCAAAATTGGCGCCATAAAATATTAATTCGTTTACATTTCTCGACTACTAGAAAACTTATATTCAAAAAAACTGAATCACTTTAGTTTTTTTTTTAGTTCTATTAAGTTGCCACGCCTGGTTATGGTGGCGTTGCAACTAACGAGAAAAATGACGCAAACCTTTGCCCACTTATACAAATGTTTGTGTTATTACACGCGGATACGACATATCCGCGGGTCATGAGTTATTGCCGGTAAGGCGCATTCAGACATTAACAACTCGTCCGGATGGATTTGCATATGGTCACTGTTGGAACTGTGCCCGTTCTCCTTTTTCATCCTTTCGGTTTCATGGACGGACGTCCATTCGGCGTCGTTAAAACGGCGCGCCGTTCCAGGAAAGTTCTTTGTGGCCTACGTTCGCCTTTATTGATTTAGAAATTGTTATGTAAATGTTAAAAGTGCCGACAAGCTTTTACGACTTGGTTTCATTACCGATATTTTTATGTTCCCACCTTCCACCCTTTGTTCTTCGCTTCTTTGTACGCGGCCATTTTTGCGAGCACGTCCCTAATTTTAAGACACAATTCAAGCGACCGCATAACCAACAAAAGATACTTAACATTAAGCAGTACCTATCTCAAAATTCTAAGACCGAATTAAAAATAAAACAAAAATCCCTAAAATAGAACAAAATAATTTTTAAAAATAGAAAAACTTAAGCGTCAAAACGTGATTTGTTCTTCTTGATAACTAAATGCAAATTTCACTTCAGAAAACCCGCTTCAAGATTTCTTTAACATTAATTCTTTACGTGGTACTGATTTGGTTACAAAATTCGAATTAAAATTTAATAATTTTTAAAAGAATCTTTTGCATTTATCGCCATTGTCTTATTTTATGCAATGGTAAAATTAAAAGTTTTTAACCCCTTAATTACGGAAAAAAAATTCAAATTTGTTGAATTAATAGTAAAGTAACCCTAAAGGTAAAAGAAAAAAATCTGATGAAAATAAACTTAATAGTGGCGGAAAGAGTTTAAACAGAAAGAGAGTCGTTGGAGAAGTTTTAAGAAAAATTGCTGAAGCCGGTTAACGTTTTCATAATAACAAAAAAATATTTTACTCCAAATGAGAGATGAGAAAAACACGGTCGAGGTGGGCGCAAAAGGGTTGTGGTGGTTCTGGACCGCCCTTGTTTTTTGGTAGTTGCCCTGCGAACTCGCCGAATATCTGCCAGCATTCATTTGTGGCAAAGTCGATGCATTAGTATGCCCGTTGTCGGCTCATTTGGCGTTTCAACATTAACAAAAAAAGAGTGGATGTGTCCGTGTGGTACGACAGATTCCAGTCTGGGTTACCGACTGGTTGTGAGGACGTCTTTTCCCCGAATCACGTGGTCTATGGACCCCGAACGTTTAGACTTTTTTTGCGGCGTTTGGGAATTTTTTAAATGTCCGTCCGAAAATCGTTGTCTTTGCCAGGATGGCATCCGACCGATTCGGTTTTTCGTCGCTAATTAACAAACATAAAAGCATTGTTTCGACGAGTTCACATACGTTTTAACGAGTTATGCATCTGTAAAGTCGGGATGCCGAGGAAATTGAGCAGAATCATGCCACCAATGAAGTTTGTGGAAGAGATGAGGCGTTCTCGCGAGAATCGAAAAGAGTTAACAGGAAATTCAAGAAAGAATTTGAAAATTAAGCGAATTTTTATGTTAATAAGAATTTTAGTAAAAATCTGAAGAAAACCCAAAATAATTATAAAAAAAATTACAATTTGAACAATTGACTCCCACTAAAAGTAGACATTAATTTAATTTGCGGAATTGTCAAAATTTTTGAAGAAAACTCAGTTTTAGTTGGAGACTCCCTACTTTGTCATAGAGGAGAGTAAGACACGAACCCGGTCGAGAATTAGTTTGAATTTATTGAAAAATATTGCTTTTAGCCGAGATGGTCGCAAGGTCGATTTTCTTGTTACATCAATATACAGGGTTGTTAAAAAATGCTTCTTACAATAAATATACAAGAAAGTCAGGAATATACAGATATAGCAACACTATCAATGTTTGTTACTAAACTTGATAACAAAGCTATAAGAATGGAATTAAAGCGCAGGTAAGCGATACCCATAGTGCTAATGATGTCATAAAGTTCAGCGCTAACGAAAGTATTTAGGAACATAATCTAAAAGATACGCAAAATCTCTAACAGGTTGTTACGAATGAGAGAAAACTGATCAAAAGAGCTAAAGAAATAAAAGAAATTCAAGTAACTACTAGTAATAAGTTTTTGCTATTAAAACAAGCAGAGAACTAATTTTAGAATACCAATAACCCTAAAAACAATTAAATTAAAACATAAAATCATATACAAAACAAATTTTAGATAAATGATTGAAAATCTAGCTCGAGTTCTAGAAGAAAATTCCGTTCCACAATGCTGAAACTTATAGAAAACTAATTAGGTGTTGAAATTATAAAAAAAATATTTATCAAATCAATTAAAAGGAAAAGAGCGTATCATGTTGTAATTAGTGATCTTCATTATTCAGTGCCAACGGAGGAAGTAATACAAGAATTTCAGCAAAAGAACAGAAAGTGAGAAATAAATTTCACAACCAGCAAACAAAATTTCTTTACTATTATCCTTAGCAGAATTGGAATCTCAGAATAAGAAAAAAAATGCGTGCACTTATGTACGCGCATTACAGGTTATGTTTCTTTGGCATAATACAATTTTTTTTAACAGCAATTAGAAAATAAAATAACTTTTTTAGGCTATTTAGCTAACGTAAGAACTGTATATAAAAAGTTTCTTGTTCTGATGAGCACACTGGCAATACCGCAATGCATCGCCAACCCTTTAAAAGTAAATCGACTAGGATTTAATACAACATTTGCTTGCAAAACGGTAAAATTAAAGTTGTTAAATTGGTAGCCCTTAGTGAGCAACTTTAATTTGTCAATTTTTGTTGCATCATCGTGCTCTACTTTACTCCATAAGAAGTGTAACTACAAAATTTTTGCTTGTCGAGACTTTAGCCGCAGTCTTTTTGGAGATCGATTTTAGATTATTTTATTATTTTATAATATGCTACGTGATTGCGGTGCTGCTTTAGCAAAATGAATGAAAAAAAAATAACTGTGGGTGGTAACTTTAGCACAAAAAAATCTTTGTTGTTATCAGTTAAAATTAAACAAAGATGTAAAGCTACAAATGAAGTCTCTAATAATACAGACAAGATTTGATAAATGTACATCTACATACCGGCAATATCGGGTTCGTGTCTTGATCGAGAGGGTCTCCAAATGATTTCGAGTTTCTTTCAGAAATTTTCTAGTAATTAATTAAAAATTTCTTTTATGTTAAAGAAAAGTGTTCAAAACTTGAAATGTTATTAATGCATAACGCATCATTTTGCATGTTACAATTTGTTGAAGCGGTTGATAACATTCTAGTGTTAGTTCGATTGCTGTTCAAGCGTCATTGTGTTGCAACTTTTTTGAGTTTTTTTTTAAAGAGCAAAATTGATGAAAAGTCATCTGACATTCGAGAATGTGAAGTGGAACTGAGAGCCAAATTTGTCAAGAAATTATTAAACAACACAAAACCATCAAATTCGTTTTTAATCAAAACGAAGCAACGATATGCGGACATCATTGAGGAAATAGAATCTGCAAAGGATTCCAGAGAAAAGTCCACATTACAATTTCGTTGACTTAAACGTTATGATGTGCTACGTTTTGGTGGCGTTAAAAAGTTAATCTTCCCCTTTTCTGACCAGAGTACTGAAGTAAAATATTTTGCTACAAATACAAATTCGATGTAATTCACACCGCTCATTGTAAATGCGGCCAAGGTGGAAAAGAAGAAAATACAAAGCAAAAATTTGCAGTCGGCTCCGTTTTTGATTTTTGAATAGGCAAGTCAGTTTTATCTGCTAAGCCAAAAATATTGAAATTAAAGTTATTTTTGAGTCCAGACTCAGTATTAGGAAAAAGTATAAAGCGCCTAGGCCCCAAGCAATGCTTAAAACCATATCTTTCTTGACAAAAGACGGTGTTTTATTACAAGTTAAACTAATGTAGATGATAGTTTTTGGATTTTTGGGTATTTGAGGAAGGAGCGCATTATTTTTAAATTGAGGTGAATTTAGGTTTAAATTGGATAATGACAAAATTAATTTCTATTTTGGGCTCGCTATCATCAGATACTGGTCGATCATCCCCACTTGTCGACGTTTTGACATGTTTTAATGCTAACCAGAAACGTGCAAAATTAATTGTGAACGGATAATAAAAATATTATTGATCTTTCAAACTTCTTCTATGCTAACGAAAACTGTTAATGCTTGAAATTGTTATTAACAAAAGTCAAACGTTTGTTAAAATTTTAAATTGAAAGTAGAAATTTTCCAATATAATTTGACGTAATCACTAAAATTTTGAATCTACAACAAATTATATTATTACATTAATTTAGTGACGCGTATACAAGAACTTAAATATATGTGAAAGTAATATCGGGTTCGTGTCTTGATCGAGAGAGTCTCCAAAATTTTCTACAGTTTTTTTTAAATTTTTTAAATGATAATGAAAAACTTTTTCTATGTTAGCAAGATTTGCCAAAGCTTAAAAATTTAATTTACAAAAGTCAAATCTTTACTAAAGTTTTCAAATATAAATGAAAAAATTCGAACAAAATTAATAGAATTCAAAAAGTTTTAAAAATAAAACAAATTATATTATTACATCCATTTAATGACACGTATACAAGAATTTAATTATATACGACTAGTATCAAAAAATGTGAAAGTTATATCGGGTTCGTGTCTTGATCAAGAGAGTCTCCAAAATTTTCTACAGTTTTTTTTAATTTTTTTAAATGATAATAAAAAACTTTTTCTATGTTAACAAGATGTGCCAAAGCTTAAAAATATAATTTACAAAAGTCAAACCTTTATTAAAGTTTTCAAATAAAAATAAAAAATTCTCAACAAAATTAAATAAAATTCAAAAAGTTTTAAAATGAAAACAAATTATATTATTACATCCATTCAATGACACGTATACAAGAATCTAATTATATACAATTAGTATCAAAAAATGTGAAAGTAATATCGGTTCGTGTCTTGATCGAGAGAGTCTCCAAAATTTTCTACAGGTTTTTTTAAGTTTTTTAAATGATAATAAAAAACTTTTTCTATGTTAACAAGATGTGCCGAGGGTTAAAAATATAATTTACAAAAGTCAAATTTTTATTAAAGTTTTCAAAGATAGAATGTTGAAAACACTAGGAAGCAAGACCAGCGTGACACGAGAGGCTGTTAGCTTCTATTTAGAGCTTTGTAAAGTATGTCACCAAAAAAAATGATTAACCGTCAAACCCTTACTGTTTAAAGAAGTTAATTTTCGAGGACAAATGGATTTCATAGACATGCAAACCAGCCCAAATGGTAGCTTTAAATATATCTGCAACTACCAGGACAATCTGACAAAATTCCTCATTCTACGCCTTTTGAAGACAATGGCAGCAGAGGAAGTAGCACCAACTCTATTGGACGATTTTTGAATTTTGGGAACTCCATCCATGTTGAAGTCTGACAATAGACGAGAACACGCTAATCCCGTTATTGAGAAGTTGAAGGAAGTGTGGCCCGAGTTAGCAATCGTCTATGGTAAACCCAGACATTTTCAAAGTCAAGGGAGTGTGGAAAGAGTTAATCAGGATGTACCTATTATTTACCTCGATGAAAAATAACAAAACTAAACGTTGGAACAAAAGTCTTGGATTTTGTCAACTTCATAAGAACAATGCATGCCACAGTGGAATACGAGAAATCCCTTTGAGGCCATGTTTGGTAAGCAATAACTGAAATTCCTAGTTGAGATTTATTTAAGTAATTTTAATTATAGGGAGGTGAGCTCGTATTGGAATACAATCATTGCCGGATTCTATTAAAAGAGTTCTTAAAACCGAGGAAGATCTGAAAGAGGAACTTGGAAATACTGTAGAACGCAAAGGTTAACATCTATTTTTGATACAGACCATTTAGGAGCTGCAAGTCTTGTTTCTAATAAAAAATCTTTCTGATGCTGAGATAGAAATACTGGGCTTAGCTTGCTGCGTATGTAAAAAGGAAACGTCAGGTGCTCACAAATGTTGCAGTTGTAGCTGTCCGTCCATGCCATTTGAGGTCAGAGTCCAAGCATTCTCGATGAAGGTTACAGATCTTCAGTGTTATGTATTTTTTGTGCACAAAGAGAATAAATGAGATCAAATAAAGAAAGAACTTTCGAGAGACTGAAAAACAGACGAAGAAAATTAATTTTATATCCAATCAAAAATTTTCTCCTATTGAAGTGGAAAAATTAGTCACCTGGCAAGGGCAAAGTAGATGCTCGAGATGTATTTGAAGCAGTTTTAGAGAAAACAAATCTCTTTATAAAATAGGAAGCAAGAAGAGGATTGTTGCTTCTTTATACTCAAGAAATGAAATCCAAATATGTATAAGAAGTTTTTCTGAAAATTGAAGACGTCCCAAAATCAAAATGATCACTTCGACAGATTAGCCTACAGAATTCTGCCTGTGGAGGTCAAGGCTTCATAAAATGTAGCGGTAATAAAATTGTCTAACAAACTTATGTAAATGCAAAAAACCAAAAGTGTTTTGTAATTCGTAGTGTCACCATTCAAACTCTTGCTCCAATTGGTAATCATACCATAAGATACAATATGCACCTCTTAGATCTTTGCATTTACTAGATCTTAACTTAAACTTCATCTAGCACCTAAGTTTGCCTGGTTTCATGTCAGGTGAGGCTCGCGTTTATTTCGGTATACCCAAAAATTGCTGAAAAAATGTTCACAAGACCTAGGCAAACTTGGGTGTGTCGACCGAACGTACTTTAATCATAAACTTGTCATAAACAGGTAAACAGACCTAAGTTTGCCTGAATCGTTCAAGCAATGTCAGCAGTAACTGCAGAGTTTTCGATTTTCCTGAACCTCATTTGGCGCACCTAAGTTTAACTGGTGGCATACCAAGTAAAGCCTGAACTTTGCCGAAAACGTTTTGGTAGTGTACTCATTGCTTAGACTAACTTAAATCAATTAAAATTCTTTGAAAAATGTGGTAATATCTTTGTAATCCTATAAGGACATCGGCTTCAGATCAAAGCAATTACTACATTAAATTTATTTCAAATCTTAAAATGTCATTTTTCTAACGTTAAAGCTTTCTTCAGTTTCTTAAAATGCTAAAATCGGCACTTTAACTTTAAATTGTCATTATGGAACCGATTTTTATAACTAAAGTCGAGTTTAACGTTAAAGTTTCCTTTGATTTCATTATGCAACCGGTCGTGATTTGTTTAGTGTTGAAAAGCAAACGATTCTAAAACATCGAGAAAATTAAAAGCGCTTCAGCAATTTGCGCTTTATGTCGAGGAAGTCATTCTGGCAACTACAAAGGCGGCACTGTATAGCAAATTTTATTGAATATTAAAAGTCGTCAAAAAGCAATACCGCAACACAATATAAACAACGCAACATCAACGAAACAATAGTAGAATGTTACATATTCAGGCAAACGCAAGATCTACATATACATAAGCAACATATGCCAGACATTTTTTTTGTAAAGAAATTTACAATCTACTCAACTGGTCGACAGAGTATTTAGTAAGTGCAATGATAGTCGATGACGTAATGTTTTCGGGCCAAGATTTCTTGAGTCTTTTCTGATATAGTTGGTGGTATCTATTTCTTTGTTTTGTTCTGTTAGCATATGTGGTTGTTACTTTGTTTATATATGGAACTCTCGAGTCATTGCAGGGTTGCATTAAATACATAAAAGGGAGCGATAGTAATCATACGCAGATATTTTGACAGAAATGTATGTAAACATTTTGTGTTGAGATTTACTACATACCCACAATTTATCTCCATAGTTCCATAGAGATTTTAGGATAATTTATTATATTAATAATTTATTTTCGGTTGATACCTGAGACCTACTGTTGATTCCAGTTCATTTGTTTGATTTTTAGTATTAAAAGATTTTTTTTACTTAGATGTGACTTCTCCAGCTTCTCTCAGCTTCTGGTCCAGATGGATTCATAAATACCTAACCTCAGTCTTGACCAGAATTCTCAAGTCGTAGTGTAAGTGATCTGCGTTGACTTTTCACCATTTACTTTTATTTCCCAACGATCCAACCAATTTTTCAGCCCATTCAGGTGACTTTAAAAATTTTGTGAGACTCTGTTGGGGTTTGGGTCCAATACCAGGATAGCGCCATTGTTGGCAAATGTGGCCATAATGACGTTACCGACAACGGGAATCTTAGATGTGAATAGTATGTATATTCTATACATCCCAGAATGCTACCCTGCAGGACGCCAGATTTGACAAGATGATATTGGGATAATGAGGATTTGATTTTAACTTAGAAAAATTTAAAAATTAGAAATATTTAGGGCGGGCATGTGCAATTTTAGCTTTTTGCTGCCAAACCTCATCGAATGCTTCTTGTATATGAATTAATACAGAGGCGCACATTTCTTTCAATTCCAAGCTGACTATAATTTTATTAACGTTTCGATGGCACTGTTGTGTTGTTGAATAACATTTTCTAAATCTAAACTAATGTTCTGAAATTAAGTTATCTATAGCAACTAATTAGTGGTAGTAAATTGATGGGTCTGTAAGATAAGGGTTCCGTTGGTGGCTCTCCAGACTTAGCAGTCATTTCAATTCTTCCACTGTATGGGATAATAGCCCAGTCTTAGCATACTGTTGAAGATGGTTGTCTGAGGAGATGATTTAAGATATAAGACAATAATTTCGAAACAAGGGACCTTTTTGAATTTGTTTTTCTGATCTCTTGGTGTGAGTGCATTGATGGGTAATAATAATTGACATGCTGCATTGACAAAATTATTAATTTTGTCGTCGCTTATGTTGTGCATCTGACTATGTTCAGGGTCTAGCAAATTTTTCTGATCAGAAGAATTGATTTCGTTTTTTTTACATCCTTTTGAGGATGTCCACAATGTGCGATTTTCAGACTTTAAGTAGATGATGTAGTATTCAAAGGTATAGTTTCGAGCTGGTTATAGTGCCGTAAGAAGTTGAGTTCATAGGATTTCTTATTCTCTGCCACTTTGCACGAGATCTTCTTTTCTCTATTAATATTTCTCATATGTAGAGCGATATGTTATGGTAACGTTGCATTTTGTATTATCTCTATGACGTATGCTACAACATTGTCAATTTGATGTGGTGGTAGCTCAGAGTAATGTTTTTACTTATATTGTCTACAAATCAGTTCCAATTGGTTTTCCTCGTACAAAGTTTCGGTCTAGTTCCTATCCATACTCAAGTTGAACTTATAGTGATTATTACTGGACTGTGATCAGACAATAAATCGAAATTTGGTTCTATTTAAGAACGGATATCGGGAATTCCATTGGTGATTATACATGCTAGATCTGAAAATCTAAATTTCAATATCACTTTGACAGAAGACACAATGACAAGATATCTAAAAAAAAAAATACAGAGAGTGGTTCTTGTTCATCGCCCATTAGAAGGTGATAGAGAAACAAAGAAGAGAAATTATGTACAGAGATCATTTTCTATCAAAGAAATGGTGGAATTTCCGCTAATACCAAAAGTTGAACTCAACTTCTTTACTTTAAATGAAATTAAATGAAGTTTTGGTTGTAATAAATTTATAAAGTTAAGAGGAACGGGACAATTTACTTTTGTTGACATTATTTAAAGAAGAGGGGTTTAGAACATTTTGAATTCTTGTGTCAAAGAATTTCTAGAAACATTATTCCAACAATAGTGGCATCCAATATTTTAAATGCCTATCGTAAGAGAAAAAAAATAGGATAGTTTGCTTCCTCCAAGTCGGTCGCGGCCTTTTCGTATCACGTTGACAGACAAGCAAGAAAACGGCACGGCTGCACAAAACAACCGCAAGAACTAGAATGTCGTTTGTCTCTTTCCGTGATTGGCATACTTGCCTTTGGACGCCTGTCCATTGGCGCGGTCATTAACGAGCAAAACGGACAATTTCGTATACTAAACGGCCGAAATAGCGACTTTCACCCACCAAAATATCTACGTGGAGGCCAAATCCAACTTCTCATAAAAAACAGAAATTTTATATATCCACAGGAAATCTAATTTTTTTCAAATTTCACTTCAGTATTTTCTTCATTTTTTCAAATATTAGAGATTTATCTTGTTTAATAAAAATTATTGCACCTTGTGGATGGCGTCCTCTAGTGGATACAACCAGAACTACCAGAACGTATACTTTAATTTAAAGAGGAAATCGGTAGCGCTTAGTTAGTAAAGTTTACAGCAGATGTCAGTCCATCTGTTTCGATGAGTAAATTGATAGAGTTCTGTAAGTTTTGCTATTACCAGTAAATTAACTGGCAGGATAAATCAGAATTCTGTAACTATCAGTTACAATTGTTATTAAGCAAAAAAACAAATTTATTCAATTAGTTTTATTATTGCCTATAAATCTGATAACAAATTGCTTGATTCAAATCCTAAACTTAAATATAGAAAGATGGAATTTTAGAATTTATTTAGTGTATATCGTGTTGCCTATATTTCTATGAAATATTTGTAACTCTAATTTATAAAAACGCATAATTCTGAACTCAATAAAATAAAACGAAATGATTGCAAATCAAGAAAATTTTATTAAAATTGTGAAAATTAAAAAAATAATAGTAATAATAATTTACTACCAAGAACGTTTCTCGTTTTCATATTAGAAGGAAAATTTAACAACCAACTTTGTCTTTCAATTTCTCAAGAGATTCTTCACGTATCTGTTGACCTTCTTTGAAACCGCAGAAGTTACTTTTTTTGCAATTTTCAAAGAAATCAGAAAATTAAGAAAATTTTCTACAAAAAAATAAAAATCATTTTTCATGTGATTGCTATGAAACTTGACAAGCAGATTGAATCTAAATACGAACTCATTAACAAAGTTTGTTTCTCTGTAACATTCTTAGTTCTCGAGAAGTCGGCCCTCAAGTGTCAACACGACTTTGTGTTTCGATTCTTTAGAAAATTCTACACCTGCCTGCCTAGTTTCATTGCAATCCCAGTACGTGACTTCCTTGCGGTTTCCGAAAAAAGAGAAAGTTGTTAAAATTTTCGACCAAAAAACATATTTCTTCAGATGGCTAAGAAATTTGGCACGCCTCTTCGTTTTCTAAATTCAAACTCATTAACGAAGCGTTTTCCTCCATATCGTTCATAGTTTTGGAAGAATCGGCCTTCATGTGGCAGTAAAGATGTGGATTAAAGTTACAACAAGAGCGTCCCTTTTTCTAAAACTAGCAGGAACTTTTAACAACCGACTTCGTCTTTCGATTTTTTATGAAATTCTACACCTACCTGTTGAGTTTGTTTGAAATCCGAGCACGTGACTTTCCTGTGGTTTCCGAAGAAAACTAAAAATTGTAAAATTTTTGACCAAAAAACAAATTTCGTCAAATTACTATAAAATTTGGCACATCTCTTTGTTTTGTAAATAGAAACTCATTAACGAAGCGATTTTATCCGTAACGTTCTTAGTTTTTGAAGAATCGGCCTTCATGTGACAATAAAGATGTGGACTAAAGTTAGAGCAAGAGCATCCTTTTCTCTAAAACTAGCAGGAACTTTTAACAACCGACTTCGTCTTTCGATTTCTTATGAAATTCTACACCTACCTGTCGAGTTTGATTGAAATCCGAGCACGTGACTTTTTTGTGGTTTCCGAAGAAAACTAAAAATTGTAAAATTTTTGACCAAAAAACAAATTTCGTCAAATTACTATAAAATTTGGTACACCTCTCTGTTTTCCAAATAGAAACTTATTAACGAAGCGTTTTTATCCGTAACGTTCTTAGTTTTTGAAGAATCGGCCTTCATATGACACTAAAGATGTGGACTAAAGTTAGAGCAAGAGCGTCGCTCTTTCTAAAACTAGTAGGAACTTTTATCAACTAATTTTGTCTTTTAATTTCTTATGGGATTCTACACCTACCTGCCACATTTCTTTGAAATCCGAGCACGTGACGTCCTTGCAATTTCCGAAGAAAACAGAAAATTGTCAAGATTTTCGACCAAAAAACATATTTCTTTAGATTACTATGAAATTTGGCACGCCTCTTCGTTTTCTAAATTTAATCTCATTAACAAAGCGTTTTCCTCCGTATCGTTCTTAGTTTTGGAAGAATCGGCCTTCATGTGGCAATAAAGTTGTGGACTAAAGTTACAACAAGAGCGTCCCTACTTCTAAAACTAGGAGAAACTTATAACAACCAACCTCGTCTTTCGATTTCTTATGAGATTCTACACCTACTTGTAGAGTTTGTTTGAAATCCGAGCACGTGGCTTTCTTGTGGTTTCCGAAGAAAACTAAAAATTGTAAAATTTTTGACCAAAAAACAAATTTTGTCAAATTACTATAAAATTTGGCACACCTTTCTGTTTTCCAAATAGAAACTTATTAACGAAGCGTTTTTATCCGTAACGTTCTTAGTTTTTGAAGAATCGGCCTTCATGTGACAATAAAGATGTGGACTAAAATTAGAGCAAGAGCGTCCCTCTTTCTAAAACTAGTAGGAACTTTTATCAACTAATTTTGTCTTTTAATTTCTTATGGGATTCTACACCTACCTGCCACATTTCTTTGAAATCCGAGCACGTGACGTCCTTGCGATTTCCGAAGAAAACAGAAAATTGTCAAGATTTTCGACCAAAAAACATATTTCTTTAGATTACTATGAAATTTGGCACGCCTCTTCGTTTTCTAAATTTAAACTCATTAACGAAGCGTTTTCCTCCGTATCGTTCTTAGTTTTGGAAGAATCGGCCTTCATGTGGCAATAAAGTTGTGGACTAAAGTTACAACAAGAGCGTCCCTACTTCTAAAACTAGGAGAAACTTATAACAACCAACCTCGTCTTTCGATTTCTTATGAGATTCTACACCTACTTGTCGAGTTTGTTTGAAATCCGAGCACGTGGCTTTCTTGTGGTTTCCGAAGAAAACTAAAAATTGTAAAATTTTTGACCAAAAAACAAATTTTGTCAAATTACTATAAAATTTGGCACACCTTTCTGTTTTCCAAATAGAAACTTATTAACGAAGCGTTTTTATCCGTAACGTTCTTAGTTTTTGAAGAATCGGCCTTCATGTGACAATAAAGATGTGGACTAAAATTAGAGCAAGAGCGTCCTTTTTTCTAAAACTAGCAGGAACTTTTAACAACCGACTTCGTCCTTCGATTTCTTATGAAATTGTACACCTACCTGTCGAGTTTGTTTGAAATCCGAACACGTGACTTTCTTGTGGTTTCCGAAGAAAACTAAAAATTGTAAAATTTTTGACCAAAAAACAAATTTCGTCAAATTACTATAAAATTTGGCACGCCTCTTTGTTTTCTAAATACAAACTCATTAACCAAGCGTTTTTATTAGTAACGTTCTTAGTTTTTAAAAAATCGGCCTTCATGTGATAATAAAGATGTGGACTAACGTTAGAGCAAGAGCCTCCTTTTCTCTAAAACTAGCAGGAACTTTTAACAACCGACTTCGTCTTTCGATTTCTTATGAAATTCTACACCTACCTGTCGAGTTTGATTGAAATCCGAGCACGTGACTTTTTTGTGGTTTCCGAAGAAAACTAAAAATTGTAAAATTTTTGACCAAAAAACAAATTTCGTCAAATTACTATAAAATTTGGCACACCTCTCTGTTTTCTAAATAGAAACTTATTAACGAAGCGTTTTTATCCGTAACGTTCTTAGTTTTTGAAGAATCGGCCTTCATATGACACTAAAGATGTGGACTAAAGTTAGAGCAAGAGCGTCCCTCTTTCTAAAACTAGTAGGAACTTTTATCAACTAATTTTGTCTTTTAATTTCTTATGGGATTCTACACCTACCTGCCACATTTCTTTGAAATCCGAGCACGTGACGTCCTTGCGATTTCCGAAGAAAACAGAAAATTGTCAAGATTTTCGACCAAAAAACATATTTCTTTAGATTACTATGAAATTTGGCACGCCTCTTCGTTTTCTAAATTTAAACTCATTAACGAAGCGTTTTCCTCCGTATCGTTCTTAGTTTTGGAAGAATCGGCCTTCATGTGGCAATAAAGTTGTGGACTAAAGTTACAACAAGAGCGTCCCTACTTCTAAAACTAGGAGAAACTTATAACAACCAACCTCGTCTTTCGATTTCTTATGAGATTCTACACCTACTTGTCGAGTTTGTTTGAAATCCGAGCACGTGGCTTTCTTGTGGTTTCCGAAGAAAACTAAAAATTGTAAAATTTTTGACCAAAATACAAATTTTGTCAAATTACTATAAAATTTGGCACACCTCTCTGTTTTCCAAATAGAAACTTATTAAAGAAGCGTTTTTATCCGTAACGTTCTTAGTTTTTGAAGAATCGGCCTTCATGTGACAATAAAGATGTGGACTAAAGTTAGAGCAAGAGCGTCCCTCTTTCTAAAACTAGCAGGAACTTTTAACAACTGACTTTGTCTTTCGATTTCTTATGAAATTCTACACCTACCTGTCGAGTTTGATTGAAATCCGAGCACGTGACTTTCTTGTGGCTTCCGAAGAAAACTAAAAATTGTAAAATTTTTGACCAAAAAACAAATTTCGTCAAATTACTATAAAATTTGGCACGCCTCTTTGTTTTCTAAATACAAACTCATTAACCAAGCGTTTTTATTAGTAACGTTCTTAGTTTTTAAAAAATCGGCCTTCATGTGATAATAAAGATGTGGACTAACGTTAGAGCAAGAGCCTCCTTTTCTCTAAAACTAGCAGGAACTTTTAACAACCGACTTCGTCCTTCGATTTCTTATGAAATTCTACACCTACCTGTCGAGTTTGATTGAAATCCGAGCACGTGACTTTTTTGTGGTTTCCGAAGAAAACTAAAAATTGTAAAATTTTTGACCAAAAAACAAATTTCGTCAAATTACTATAAAATTTGGCACACCTCTCTGTTTTCCAAATAGAAACTTATTAACGAAGCGTTTTTATCCGTAACGTTCTTAGTTTTTGAAGAATCGGCCTTCATGTGACAATAAAGATGTGGACTAAAGTTAGAGCAAGAGCGTCCCTCTTTCTAAAACTAGCAGGAACTTTTAACAACTGACTTTGTCTTTCGATTTCTTATGAAATTCTAAACCTACCTGTCGAGTTTGATTGAAATCCGAGCACGTGACTTTCTTGTGGCTTCCGAAGAAAACTAAAAATTGTAAAATTTTTGACCAAAAAACAAATTTCGTCAAATTACTATAAAATTTGGCACGCCTCTTTGTTTTCTAAATACAAACTCATTAACGAAGCGCTTTTATCCGTAACGTTCTTAGTCTTTGAAGAATCGGCCTTCATATGACACTAAAGATGTGGACTAAAGTTAGAGCAAGAGCGTCCCTCTTTCTAAAACTAGTAGGAACTTTTATCAACTAATTTTGTCTTTTAATTTCTTATGGGATTCTACACCTACCTGCCACATTTCTTTGAAATCCGAGCACGTGACGTCCTTGCGATTTCCGAAGAAAACAGAAAACTGTCAAGATTTTCGACCAAAAAACATATTTCTTTAGATTACTATGAAATTTGGCACGCCTCTTCGTTTTCTAAATTTAAACTCATTAACGAAGCGTTTTCCTCCGTATCGTTCTTAGTTTTGGAAGAATCGGCCTTCATGTGGCAATAAAGTTGTGGACTAAAGTTACAACAAGAGCGTCCCTACTTCTAAAACTAGGAGAAACTTATAACAACCAACCTCGTCTTTCGATTTCTTATGAGATTCTACACCTACTTGTAGAGTTTGTTTGAGATCCGAGCACGTGGCTTTCTTGTGGTTTCCGAAGAAAACTAAAAATTGTAAAATTTTTGACCAAAAAACAAATTTTGTCAAATTACTATAAAATTTGGCACACCTTTCTGTTTTCCAAATAGAAACTTATTAACGAAGCGTTTTTATCCGTAACGTTCTTAGTTTTTGAAGAATCGGCCTTCATGTGACAATAAAGATGTGGACTAAAGTTAGAGCAAGAGCGTCCCTCTTTCTAAAACTAGTAGGAACTTTTATCAACTAATTTTGTCTTTTAATTTCTTATGGGATTCTACACCTACCTGCCACATTTCTTTGAAATCCGAGCACGTGACGTCCTTGCGATTTCCGAAGAAAACAGAAAATTGTCAAGATTTTCGACCAAAAAACATATTTCTTTAGATTACTATGAAATTTGGCACGCCTCTTCGTTTTCTAAATTTAAACTCATTAACGAAGCGTTTTCCTCCGTATCGTTCTTAGTTTTGGAAGAATCGGCCTTCATGTGGCAATAAAGTTGTGGACTAAAGTTACAACAAGAGCGTCCCTACTTCTAAAACTAGGAGAAACTTATAACAACCAACCTCGTCTTTCGATTTCTCATGAGATTCTACACCTACTTGTCGAGTTTGTTTGAAATCCGAGCACGTGGCTTTCTTGTGGTTTCCGAAGAAAACTAAAAATTGTAAAATTTTTGACCAAAAAACAAATTTTGTCAAATTACTATAAAATTTGGCACACCTTTCTGTTTTCCAAATAGAAACTTATTAACGAAGCGTTTTTATCCGTAACGTTCTTAGTTTTTGAAGAATCGGCCTTCATGTGACAATAAAGATGTGGACTAAAATTAGAGCAAGAGCGTCCTTTTTTCTAAAACTAGCAGGAACTTTTAACAACCGACTTCGTCCTTCGATTTCTTATGAAATTGTACACCTACCTGTCGAGTTTGTTTGAAATCCGAACACGTGACTTTCTTGTGGTTTTCGAAGAAAACTAAAAATTGTAAAATTTTTGACCAAAAAACAAATTTCGTCAAATTACTATAAAATTTGGCACACCTCTCTGTTTTCCAAATAGAAACTTATTAACGAAGCGTTTTTATCCGTAACGTTCTTAGTTTTTGAAGAATCGGCCTTCATATGACACTAAAGATGTGGACTAAAGTTAGAGCAAGAGCGTCGCTCTTTCTAAAACTAGTAGGAACTTTTATCAACTAATTTTGTCTTTTAATTTCTTATGGGATTCTACACCTACCTGCCACATTTCTTTGAAATCCGAGCACGTGACGTCCTTGCAATTTCCGAAGAAAACAGAAAATTGTCAAGATTTTCGACCAAAAAACATATTTCTTTAGATTACTATGAAATTTGGCACGCCTCTTCGTTTTCTAAATTTAATCTCATTAACAAAGCGTTTTCCTCCGTATCGTTCTTAGTTTTGGAAGAATCGGCCTTCATGTGGCAATAAAGTTGTGGACTAAAGTTACAACAAGAGCGTCCCTACTTCTAAAACTAGGAGAAACTTATAACAACCAACCTCGTCTTTCGATTTCTTATGAGATTCTACACCTACTTGTAGAGTTTGTTTGAAATCCGAGCACGTGGCTTTCTTGTGGTTTCCGAAGAAAACTAAAAATTGTAAAATTTTTGACCAAAAAACAAATTTTGTCAAATTACTATAAAATTTGGCACACCTTTCTGTTTTCCAAATAGAAACTTATTAACGAAGCGTTTTTATCCGTAACGTTCTTAGTTTTTGAAGAATCGGCCTTCATGTGACAATAAAGATGTGGACTAAAATTAGAGCAAGAGCGTCCCTCTTTCTAAAACTAGTAGGAACTTTTATCAACTAATTTTGTCTTTTAATTTCTTATGGGATTCTACACCTACCTGCCACATTTCTTTGAAATCCGAGCACGTGACGTCCTTGCGATTTCCGAAGAAAACAGAAAATTGTCAAGATTTTCGACCAAAAAACATATTTCTTTAGATTACTATGAAATTTGGCACGCCTCTTCGTTTTCTAAATTTAAACTCATTAACGAAGCGTTTTCCTCCGTATCGTTCTTAGTTTTGGAAGAATCGGCCTTCATGTGGCAATAAAGTTGTGGACTAAAGTTACAACAAGAGCGTCCCTACTTCTAAAACTAGGAGAAACTTATAACAACCAACCTCGTCTTTCGATTTCTTATGAGATTCTACACCTACTTGTCGAGTTTGTTTGAAATCCGAGCACGTGGCTTTCTTGTGGTTTCCGAAGAAAACTAAAAATTGTAAAATTTTTGACCAAAAAACAAATTTTGTCAAATTACTATAAAATTTGGCACACCTTTCTGTTTTCCAAATAGAAACTTATTAACGAAGCGTTTTTATCCGTAACGTTCTTAGTTTTTGAAGAATCGGCCTTCATGTGACAATAAAGATGTGGACTAAAATTAGAGCAAGAGCGTCCTTTTTTCTAAAACTAGCAGGAACTTTTAACAACCGACTTCGTCCTTCGATTTCTTATGAAATTGTACACCTACCTGTCGAGTTTGTTTGAAATCCGAACACGTGACTTTCTTGTGGTTTCCGAAGAAAACTAAAAATTGTAAAATTTTTGACCAAAAAACAAATTTCGTCAAATTACTATAAAATTTGGCACGCCTCTTTGTTTTCTAAATACAAACTCATTAACCAAGCGTTTTTATTAGTAACGTTCTTAGTTTTTAAAAAATCGGCCTTCATGTGATAATAAAGATGTGGACTAACGTTAGAGCAAGAGCCTCCTTTTCTCTAAAACTAGCAGGAACTTTTAACAACCGACTTCGTCTTTCGATTTCTTATGAAATTCTACACCTACCTGTCGAGTTTGATTGAAATCCGAGCACGTGACTTTTTTGTGGTTTCCGAAGAAAACTAAAAATTGTAAAATTTTTGACCAAAAAACAAATTTCGTCAAATTACTATAAAATTTGGCACACCTCTTTGTTTTCTAAATAGAAACTCATTAACAAAGCGTTTTTATCCGTAACGTTCTTAGTTTTTGAAGAATCGGCCTTCATATGACACTAAAGATGTGGACTAAAGTTAGAGCAAGAGCGTCCCTCTTTCTAAAACTAGTAGGAACTTTTATCAACTAATTTTGTCTTTTAATTTCTTATGGGATTCTACACCTACCTGCCACATTTCTTTGAAATCCGAGCACGTGACGTCCTTGCGATTTCCGAAGAAAACAGAAAATTGTCAAGATTTTCGACCAAAAAACATATTTCTTTAGATTACTATGAAATTTGGCACGCCTCTTCGTTTTCTAAATTTAAACTCATTAACGAAGCGTTTTCCTCCGTATCGTTCTTAGTTTTGGAAGAATCGGCCTTCATGTGGCAATAAAGTTGTGGACTAAAGTTACAACAAGAGCGTCCCTACTTCTAAAACTAGGAGAAACTTATAACAACCAACCTCGTCTTTCGATTTCTTATGAGATTCTACACCTACTTGTCGAGTTTGTTTGAAATCCGAGCACGTGGCTTTCTTGTGGTTTCCGAAGAAAACTAAAAATTGTAAAATTTTTGACCAAAATACAAATTTTGTCAAATTACTATAAAATTTGGCACACCTCTCTGTTTTCCAAATAGAAACTTATTAAAGAAGCGTTTTTATCCGTAACGTTCTTAGTTTTTGAAGAATCGGCCTTCATGTGACAATAAAGATGTGGACTAAAGTTAGAGCAAGAGCGTCCCTCTTTCTAAAACTAGCAGGAACTTTTAACAACTGACTTTGTCTTTCGATTTCTTATGAAATTCTACACCTACCTGTCGAGTTTGATTGAAATCCGAGCACGTGACTTTCTTGTGGCTTCCGAAGAAAACTAAAAATTGTAAAATTTTTGACCAAAAAACAAATTTCGTCAAATTACTATAAAATTTGGCACGCCTCTTTGTTTTCTAAATACAAACTCATTAACCAAGCGTTTTTATTAGTAACGTTCTTAGTTTTTAAAAAATCGGCCTTCATGTGATAATAAAGATGTGGACTAACGTTAGAGCAAGAGCCTCCTTTTCTCTAAAACTAGCAGGAACTTTTAACAACCGACTTCGTCCTTCGATTTCTTATGAAATTCTACACCTACCTGTCGAGTTTGATTGAAATCCGAGCACGTGACTTTTTTGTGGTTTCCGAAGAAAACTAAAAATTGTAAAATTTTTGACCAAAAAACAAATTTCGTCAAATTACTATAAAATTTGGCACACCTCTCTGTTTTCCAAATAGAAACTTATTAACGAAGCGTTTTTATCCGTAACGTTCTTAGTTTTTGAAGAATCGGCCTTCATGTGACAATAAAGATGTGGACTAAAGTTAGAGCAAGAGCGTCCCTCTTTCTAAAACTAGCAGGAACTTTTAACAACTGACTTTGTCTTTCGATTTCTTATGAAATTCTAAACCTACCTGTCGAGTTTGATTGAAATCCGAGCACGTGACTTTCTTGTGGCTTCCGAAGAAAACTAAAAATTGTAAAATTTTTGACCAAAAAACAAATTTCGTCAAATTACTATAAAATTTGGCACGCCTCTTTGTTTTCTAAATACAAACTCATTAACGAAGCGCTTTTATCCGTAACGTTCTTAGTCTTTGAAGAATCGGCCTTCATATGACACTAAAGATGTGGACTAAAGTTAGAGCAAGAGCGTCCCTCTTTCTAAAACTAGTAGGAACTTTTATCAACTAATTTTGTCTTTTAATTTCTTATGGGATTCTACACCTACCTGCCACATTTCTTTGAAATCCGAGCACGTGACGTCCTTGCGATTTCCGAAGAAAACAGAAAACTGTCAAGATTTTCGACCAAAAAACATATTTCTTTAGATTACTATGAAATTTGGCACGCCTCTTCGTTTTCTAAATTTAAACTCATTAACGAAGCGTTTTCCTCCGTATCGTTCTTAGTTTTGGAAGAATCGGCCTTCATGTGGCAATAAAGTTGTGGACTAAAGTTACAACAAGAGCGTCCCTACTTCTAAAACTAGGAGAAACTTATAACAACCAACCTCGTCTTTCGATTTCTTATGAGATTCTACACCTACTTGTAGAGTTTGTTTGAAATCCGAGCACGTGGCTTTCTTGTGGTTTCCGAAGAAAACTAAAAATTGTAAAATTTTTGACCAAAAAACAAATTTTGTCAAATTACTATAAAATTTGGCACACCTTTCTGTTTTCCAAATAGAAACTTATTAACGAAGCGTTTTTATCCGTAACGTTCTTAGTTTTTGAAGAATCGGCCTTCATGTGACAATAAAGATGTGGACTAAAATTAGAGCAAGAGCGTCCTTTTTTCTAAAACTAGCAGGAACTTTTAACAACCGACTTCGTCCTTCGATTTCTTATGAAATTGTACACCTACCTGTCGAGTTTGTTTGAAATCCGAACACGTGACTTTCTTGTGGTTTCCGAAGAAAACTAAAAATTGTAAAATTTTTGACCAAAAAACAAATTTTGTCAAATTACTATAAAATTTGGCACACCTTTCTGTTTTCCAAATAGAAACTTATTAACGAAGCGTTTTTATCCGTAACGTTCTTAGTTTTTGAAGAATCGGCCTTCATGTGACAATAAAGATGTGGACTAAAGTTAGAGCAAGAGCGTCCCTCTTTCTAAAACTAGTAGGAACTTTTATCAACTAATTTTGTCTTTTAATTTCTTATGGGATTCTACACCTACCTGCCACATTTCTTTGAAATCCGAGCACGTGACGTCCTTGCGATTTCCGAAGAAAACAGAAAATTGTCAAGATTTTCGACCAAAAAACATATTTCTTTAGATTACTATGAAATTTGGCACGCCTCTTCGTTTTCTAAATTTAAACTCATTAACGAAGCGTTTTCCTCCGTATCGTTCTTAGTTTTGGAAGAATCGGCCTTCATGTGGCAATAAAGTTGTGGACTAAAGTTACAACAAGAGCGTCCCTACTTCTAAAACTAGGAGAAACTTATAACAACCAACCTCGTCTTTCGATTTCTCATGAGATTCTACACCTACTTGTCGAGTTTGTTTGAAATCCGAGCACGTGGCTTTCTTGTGGTTTCCGAAGAAAACTAAAAATTGTAAAATTTTTGACCAAAAAACAAATTTTGTCAAATTACTATAAAATTTGGCACACCTTTCTGTTTTCCAAATAGAAACTTATTAACGAAGCGTTTTTATCCGTAACGTTCTTAGTTTTTGAAGAATCGGCCTTCATGTGACAATAAAGATGTGGACTAAAATTAGAGCAAGAGCGTCCTTTTTTCTAAAACTAGCAGGAACTTTTAACAACCGACTTCGTCCTTCGATTTCTTATGAAATTGTACACCTACCTGTCGAGTTTGTTTGAAATCCGAACACGTGACTTTCTTGTGGTTTTCGAAGAAAACTAAAAATTGTAAAATTTTTGACCAAAAAACAAATTTCGTCAAATTACTATAAAATTTGGCACGCCTCTTTGTTTTCTAAATACAAACTCATTAACCAAGCGTTTTTATTAGTAACGTTCTTAGTTTTTAAAAAATCGGCCTTCATGTGATAATAAAGATGTGGACTAACGTTAGAGCAAGAGCCTCCTTTTCTCTAAAACTAGCAGGAACTTTTAACAACCGACTTCGTCTTTCGATTTCTTATGAAATTCTACACCTACCTGTCGAGTTTGATTGAAATCCGAGCACGTGACTTTTTTGTGGTTTCCGAAGAAAACTAAAAATTGTAAAATTTTTGACCAAAAAACAAATTTCGTCAAATTACTATAAAATTTGGCACATCTCTCTGTTTTCCAAATAGAAACTTATTAACGAAGCGTTTTTATCCGTAACGTTCTTAGTTTTTGAAGAATCGGCCTTCATATGACACTAAAGATGTGGACTAAAGTTAGAGCAAGAGCGTCCTTTTCTCTAAAACTAGCAGGAACTTTTAACAACCGACTTCGTCTTTCGATTTCTTATGAAGTTCTACACCTACCTGTCGAGTTTGATTGAAATCCGAGCACGTGACTTTTTTGTGGTTTCCGAAGAAAACTAAAAATTGTAAAATTTTTGACCAAAAAACAAATTTCGTCAAATTACTATAAAATTTGGCACACCTCTTTGTTTTGTAAATAGAAACTCATTAACGAAGCGTTTTCCTCCGTATCGTTCTTAGTTTTGGAAGAATCGGCCTTTATGTGGCAATGAAGATGTGGACTAAAGTTATAACAAGAGCGTTCCTCTTTCTAAAACTAGAAGAAAGTTTTAACAACCCACTTTGTCTCTCGATTTCTTATAAAATTCTACACCTACTTGTAGAGTTTGTTTGAAATCCGAGCACGTGACTTTCTTGTGGTTTCCGATAAAAAATAAAAGTTGTCAGAACTCTTGACCAAAAAACATGTTTCTTCAGATTGCTATGAAATTTGGCACGACGGTTCATTTTCTAAATACAAACTCATTAGCAAAGCGTTCTTGTCCAAATCCATTTTAGTTTTTGAGGAATTGGCCCTCATATGGCAATAGAGATGGCGACTAAAGTTACAAGAACCTCCCTCTTTCTAAAGCTAACTGACACTTTTAATAATCGACTTCGTCTTTCGATTTCTTATAAAATTCTACACCTACCATTCGAGTTTCATTGAACTCCGAGCCGGTGACTTCCTTGTGATTTATGAAGAAAACAGAAAACTGTCAGAATTGAAGACCAAAAAACATATTTCTTCAGATTGCTATGAAATTTGGCACGCCTCTTCGCTTTCTAAATACAAAGTCATTAATAAAGCGTTTTTGTCTGTAGCGTTCTTAATTTTCAAAGAATTAGTCTTCAAGTGGCAATAAAGACGTCGACTAAAGTTACAACAAGAACGTCCTTCGTTCCGAAATTCAGCAGGAACTTTTAACAACCGACGTCGTCCTTCGATTTTATATAAAATTCTACAGCTACCTGTCAAGCTTCTTTAAAATCCGAGGACGTGATTTCCTTGTGGTTTATGAAGAAAACAGAAAATTGTCAGAATTTTCGTCCAAAAAACATATTTCTTCAAATTGCTATGAAATTTTTCACGATGGTTCATTTTCTAAATGCAAACTCATAAACGAAGCGTTCTTGTCCAAATCCTTTTTAGTTTTTGAAGAATCGAACCTCATAGGGCAACAGAGACGGCAACTAAAATTACAAGAACGTCTCTCTTTCTCTAAAACTAAGAGAAATTTTTAATAATCGACTTCGTCTTTCGATTTCTTATGAAATTCTACACCTACACCTAGAATTTCTATTAAATCCTAGCACTTAACTTCTTTGCGGTTACCGAAAGAGGCATTTTCTACCAAAATACCAAAAAAACATGTTTCTTAATATTGCTATAAAGTTTGACAAGGACGTTTGTTATATAAATACGAACTCACTAACAAAGTTTTATTCCCTGTAGCGTTCTTAGTTTTCGATAAATCGACCTTCAAGTGTTAACGCGACGTCAAACAAGATTCCACTAAGAAGGTCCTTCGTTTCCAAACTAGCAGGAATTTTTAACAACCAACTTCCCTCTCAAATTCTACTCCTATCGAGTTTCTTTGAAATTCGAGCAAGTGACCTTTTTGCAGTTTCCGAAGAAAATTAAAAATACGTTTCTTTCTATTGTTATAAAATTTGGCACGCAAGTGTGTAATCTAAGTATAAACTGATTAAGAAAGTCTGTTGCTTTCTAACGTTCTTAATTTTCGAAAAATTGCTTTTCTTGCGTGACACAACTTGAACAAAATTTCCACTAACAACATCGCTCCCTTTTTTTAACCTCACCGACTGTATCTCTTGATTCCTTGTAAAATTCTGCTTCACTTGTCAGGTTTCTTGGAATTGCAAACAGTTTAATGTTTTTCCAATCTTTGAAGAAAACACAAAGATAAAAAAAAATTCGAAGAAAAACTTTGCTCTTTTGACTACTATAAAATTTGGGCTGCAGCTGTGTTTTCTAAGTACAAACTCATTATTGGAGTCTATTGTTGTATAACATTCTTTGTTTTAGAAAAATTTGTCTTCTTGTATAACACGACTTTGACTAAAATTCCATTAACAACGTCCCTCTCTTTATAAACTAACAATAATTTTAACCAGGCGACTGTGTCTCTCGAATACTTATAAAATTCTATACCTGTCGAGTTTCTTTGAAATCTACGGCAATCTTTATACAAATCACAAAGTTATTAAAATTTTTGAAGAAGAATTTTGTTCTTCTGATTGCAATGAAATTTGGCATGCAGGTGTTTTATCCAAATTCCAACTCATTATTGAGGTCTGTTTCCCTGCAGCCTTCTTGCGATAGAGCGATATTTGATTGTTTATTTAGATAGCAAGTTTCAGTTGCGCCATCTACCAACGTTTTGTTATACTAGTTAGGTAGGAAACTGTGTTCAACTACACATTGACGATAAAATTTTGGTAAAAATAATTAAACGAAAATATGATTAACGTTAATTATTTAGGCTAACGCCATTAAAAATATTTGAGATAATAAAAAATTTTTTAGCACATGTCTTTTGAAATCGAAATCGCGGTGAGTAGCTTCAAACGTAAAGCATTTACATTGATTTCTCCAAAAATTTTGCTGTTTTCGACAACAAAATTTCATAACTCGATATATTGCAGAAAAACTATGTTTACAAGAATTGTAATCCAAAAAGAATTAATTTCCTACGAATTTCAGTCAAACGATTGAATAAATAATTTCTAAATGTCTAAAATTACCGCACCCATCACTACAGATTAGAACTATAGAACGAGGTTAAAACAGTTACCTGTAGTTTCGTTGCAATTAACAAAATTAGCAATTTCATTTGAAAAAAATTTACGAAAATTTCTTTCAAAAATCTCTACAACTTCCCAGAAACCTTTTCTATGGCCGAGATTTCAAGGATAGACCCCTAATAAAAGCCGATTTGTCCCCAATTTGCATTTTACAACCGTATTCTTTTTTTTTTGGACACCTGTCCGCCAAGCAGTCTAGGAGGCACGATTCAATTGTATTGTGTTATTCCGTGGCCGATACGATGTTTGGATTTGGGACAGATGCTTCCGGTAATAAACAATAGAACTAACCGAGGACAAACTGTTGTAGATTGACCGGAAAACGGACCATTGATGGATCTCACAAGAAAAAGGGGTTCGGGGTACCGCGGGGCGGTTGCATCTTTTCTTCGATTTCTCAAATCCAAAACTGAAGCAGAAGGTTGCTACTTCACCGATCACCACTAGTGATTTCAGACCGGAGGCGACACCGTTTCCGGCTTCGACCATGACCTACGGCAAAGAACGGAAAAACATTGATTCTCGCTTCTAAAAACTTTTTACGTTATTTAGTCAATTTTGTTTTTAAAAATTTCAATTTTTTACATTCGAACCAAACGCAATTTTTTTGATAAAAATTAAATAATCTGTGACGTTTAGATTTAGTTATAACGGTTTTTCTGGTTGTGTTTGAATTGAAACGAAGGAGGAAACGCGTTGAAAAGAAAACAAACACACAAAAGAGCAGTAAATAAAAAAATACCCCCGCCATGCTACGTGTGAAAATGAGTGACCATTTGCGCTGTTCGGAATTGTCAAAGCAACCCCAACACACCGAGGGAGGTCTTCATTACGTTGTCGTTTGGAGCGGCGGAAGTCAATTGTTGGAATTTTCGACCGGATACGGGTTCAGTGATGGACCATTATCGGCGTCCAGGAAGCCGCACGAGCTTTCAGCACAGTTTTGGCGGGACAACCATCAATCTTGAAGACGGGACCAATTAGAGATGACGGCCGGATTTGTCAAACCGAATCGCGATCAGTCTTCATCAAAATTCACAATACTAGAGAGAAAACTGAAACAACAAGAATTTTTTTTGTAAATTAAAAAAAACTAAACAAAAATTGCGATCTATCTGTAATAGTAATTTTTCAAAAACTTGGTCAGTTGAGGATCTGGCCGGTAAGTGTAAAATTTTCCTGAAAGCAATAAAAATTTACAAAAAACTTATTAAGAATAAAAAACGTGAATATTTTGGTTTATTTTGGAAAATTATAATTCTTTTAACACAGACTGGTCCAAAGGTAACTCTTACTGCAAAAGCCATTCAGTTCGCTATGAAGCCAAGTTACTAAACAAATATTAATGCAACAGTTAAAAAGTGACTCAAAAATTACGCTCATTCCGTTTTATTAATCAATTAGTAAGCAAAATAAATGTTGTTGCATTGTAAATTTAAAAAATTAATTAAAGAAGACAGCAAAATTTTTTTTGAGTGTATGTGTTTCAATCTTCTCATGATGTTTCTGGAGTTTTCTTTTCCAGAGTTACGATGGACTTGCTAACGCAGACCCAAAGCTCAATACCATAGGTCCAGATTGGGATAATTACAGTTTTCTATATTAAAATCTTATTCTCAATTTTCATTTGTGATTTTCTGCCAAGCAACCAGTACAGTTCTCTCATTTTAAGGTCTTTTTGCTTATGTGTTTTTTCCAATTTAGTTTAGTGTTGAGGTGAATTCCGAAGTACTTAACACAGGATGATAATGGGATTTTTGTATTGTTAGTATACACTGGAGGACATTTCCCTTTTTTGGAGTATATGCTGCATGCTGCGACTTGCTTTCGTTAATCTTAATCTTCCATTTCTTAGCCCATTCTTTTATGTGGAAGAGATGGTCTTGCAGGTTTGCTAAAGCAATTACCGGATCTTCATAGACAGATAACAGTATCACCTGCAAATGTGCCTGTTGTGGTAGAATCTGCTGTAACAAAGCCAGATGAATAAATAAGGTAGAAGACTGGCCCTAAGACACTGCCTTGTGGGACTCCAGATTTGATGTGTTGGAACTGAGAAGTTTTATCGTTGACCTTTGTTCTAAAATTCCTATCTGTTAAAGATGTATCGTATTACCAATAATTAATACTGGTGAATTAGATACAATTAGACAATAAATATTTTTTTATCGAGATAAGAAAATATAAAGTTAAGAAAGCAACAAAATTTTGAAAAAATTATTATTACACTTACTAGTCCACCAAAATAAGATTCCGCAAAACTCTAAGATACAACAATGGTTAAAAGTGATATGAAGATGCTCCAAAATAATAAAAAATATTTATGAAGCCAGACAATAAAAGTTTTTTTTTCCAATTCAATCTTTGTATCAATTTCCTGTTTATTTTAATATTAGATAAAATTTGGTTATCATGTACTACAAATTGTAACTTTTGAATGAGGTATCATTGGACAATAAATAATTTTTTTACCGTGGAAAGAAATACAAAATTAAAATTTTGTAAAAACTCGAAATTTTCAGAATTTCCAAATTCTACTACTCTACAATATGCAATATTCATTTAGCGTAAAACGATCGTAAAATATCCAAAAACTTCAATTTCCTAAGATACTTTTTAGTTTTAGGGTCATTCAAGAAAAATTAATTTTCCAAAATCGTTAAAAATACCCAAAATCACTTTCAAAATAAAAATTAAAACAATAAAAAACGAAGGAGTCCTTTCAAAGAATTGAAAAGTTTCTTGGAGATGGTGTAAAATTTCTGAACCATTTGAGACTAAACATTTCAAAATATAAAAAAAAACAAAATTTGTTACAAAATTTAGTGTTGCTAAATTGAAATTTATCCTCTACACTAACGCGGATTGAGCCCTGAAGATCACGTAAAAATAATCCAAAACCGTTGTGAATATTGTCCTAAAAATGATAAATAGCATAAAAGGTACAAGACACTGCCTTGTGGGACTCCAGATTTGATGTGTAGGAACTGAGAAGTTTCATCGTTGACCTTTGTTCTAAAATACCAATCTGTTAGATATGTATCGTATTACTACTAAATGATACTTGTGAATTAGATACAATTGGGCAATAAATAATTTTTTATCGAAATAAAATTGCACAATTTTGAAAAAATCATTATTACACTTACCAGTCCACCAAAATGAGATTCTGTAAAACTCTAAGATACAACAATAGTTAAAAGTCATATAGAGATGCTCGAAAATAATAAAAAATAATTATGAGGGCGGACAACAAAAGTTTTTTTCCAATTCAATTTTTGTATCGATTTCCTATTTATTTTAATATTAGATAAAATTTGGTTATCATGTACTACAAATTGTAACTTTTGAATGAGGTATCATTGGACAATAAATAATTTTTTTACCGTGGAAAGAAATACAAAATTAAAATTTTGTAAAATCTCGATATTTTCAAAATTTCCAAATTCTACTATTCAACAATGTGCAATATTCATTTAGCGTAAAACGATCATAAAATAACCAAGAACTTCAATTTCCTAAGATAACTTTTAGTTTTAGGGTCATTCAAGAAAAATTAATTTTCCAAAATCGTTAAAAAATATCTAAAATCACTTTCAAAATAAAAATTAAAACAATAAAAAACGGAGGAGTTCTTTCCAAGAATTGAAAAGTTTCTTGGAGATGGTGTAAAATTTCTGAACCATTTGACACTAAACATTTCAAAATATAAAAAAAAACAAAATTTAGTGTTGCTAAATTGAAATTTATTCTCTACTCTAACGTGGGTTGAGCTCTAAAGATCACGTAAAAATAATCCAAAACTGTTGCAAATATGGTCCTAAAAATGATAAATAACATAAAAGATACAAGACACTGCCTCGTGGGACTCCAGATTTGATGTGTTGGAATTGAGAAGCTTCATCGTTGACCTTTCTTCTAAAATATCTCTATGGTAGTTACAATTTCAATAAGTCAAAAAGAATCTGGCAGTGTTTGCTTAATTTTGTGCAACAAACCTTGTCAAATTCTTGACTCACGTCTAGAAAAGCTGCCCAACAAAATTTTTTCTCTTCAATGGCTTCATTAATTACATTAACCATTCTATGGCACTGTTGTGTTGTAGAATGTTCACGGCGAGATCCAGACTGGCAGTCGGGGATTACATTGAGAATTGATTGCAATATTAACTTCTCAAGTAGTTTTGAGATAGAGAACAATAAGCTTATTGGTCTTTCCAATCATTGGTATGAGTAGTATTTCAGATTTCTTGAGACATTAGTATTGTAATCTTAAAATAGCGTTAAATACGTACGTTAACATCACTAACCCTCTTTGGTAATTTTGTTACCATTTTTGGTACTTTCCTATTGTTTAGTAAAGAATTTTGTCTCTAATCTCCTTAGCTTTTACCAATTGTATGTCCATTGACTGCGACGTATCCATATTACTGTCTAGTCGACAATTCCTTGCCCATGTAAATGTATTTCCATCTAATCGTAATCTAAAGAAGGGTTTTTGGTCTCCAAATGGAATTGTCATAGCGGTTAAAGTTTGTAATAAATTGTGAGAAGTTATTACCTTCATTTCTTTCAACTTTGTTCCTAAAGCATTCTTTATTCAATTGTAAGCTATTTTGTCACTTGAAATTTGTGATCTAAGCTACTTCACTCTTGCTCTTCTTTACACTGCTATAAGTTTCTTTATCACTACCGGAATATTGAGTTTTTGCCCATGAAGTTTTAGGTGAAGTGTAGCTTGTTTGGCGACATCTTCCATGATTTTGAATAATGTGATTGTAATTCCTTCTACTTCCTCGAAAGTTTTGAGACTAATATTCTTATTATTAATATCATATCTAAAATTTAAGTGTCTTGTTAAAATGCATGACCGAGGTGCTGATAGTTGCAATAATCGGCGTAATATGTGAAGATACATCACAACTGGGGACTACATCAATGTAACTTGACGCTATCGCTAGCCACAAAGGAATTTAACAGCTCTCATTGTTTGTTAGAGTGTCGATGGACAAAAATATGTAATTTCCTTCTTGTAATAACTTTAATAGCTTCTACCTTTGGTTGTGATGATTCTGGAGTTCCACAGTGTTTGTTTACTGTTGAAGTCTCCTCCTGCTATAAATTTCGATCCTAGTGTTTGAAAGAAATGTTGGAAGTCTTCTTTTTTCATGTTATGTCGCGAAAGTCACTATACTGCGGAGACTGTTGGATCATCTGGCATTCCTTTAACTTTAATGCAGGTACCCTAGAGTTGATTCTTTTCATACTTTGGTACTTCATAATGCTTGATCGCGGATTTTACTAATATAGCCGCTCCGACATAAGCCGCATTATCTGGGTGATTGTTATAATACAGGGTGGCGCAAAGTATTTTATAATATCAATTAGGTTTTGGTTCACAAACACTTTCTCTATGTTGAGCCATTCCATTCCTCCATCCTGAGAAGCTTAGACATTATTTTAGTTTAGACATTAACATGGTCAACATGTTCAAGACCATGCGATTTTGTTGCATAACTTGGTAGAAAATTCTCTTCAATTCTTCAAAGAATTTACTTAACATGTTTCTGATATTTTCTTCATTTTTTGTTGTCTGATTTTCAGAGTTTTTTTACTGCATTTGCGTAACTATAATAGGGATGTACAGTCAATAACGTTTTGAATGTTCGATTTATTTCTATTATTTTTATAATAGTTGCAATAGTACTCACATCTTCTGTAATTAGCAGGGTATGAATCTCCACATAAGACGCATGTTGCAGGCTTTTCTCTGTTTTTTGCAGAATTTCGTGCGATACTCCACAATTCACATACAAGTAAAGTCGGTTGCAGTAGAACTTTGTATGTCCATACATTTGGCAACTCATACACTGTGCAATATTATTGTCTTTTTGTAGGTGGTTCAACTTCTACAACTCTGTTCTGCAGTTCTTTTATTTGGTATACTTCTTTGTTACTGTTTGCCAGTTCCAGATCCACGATAAACCTGTCTAATGGTTCCTTGGCTTTCCTTTGTCTTATATTAGTTGTATTTCAGACTTGATGTCCTTTATTTTATAGTTCATCTTTGATGTCCTCTGCATCTAAATTATTGTGAAAGTGTTTAATAACTACTCTAGGCACTTTTCTCTTTTCTTCTCTCATGAATTTTTCTAATTTTCTATAATCATATGGGGAAGTCGTGTTGATTTTTATACTATTGTCTGCTAAGGCATTGGTAGCGTATTGCTCTGTTTCTAATACTTCACTTATGTTGGTAATCATATTTGTCACTCCGTATACGAAAATTGGTGATGGCTCATTACTTTTTCATCATCTTTGACTTTGTCAGTTGAGATTTACTTATCAGTGGTCATTTCTTTTTATTATTTGATTATTTGCCTTGCTAATTTTTAAGCCGCGTGGTAACCGACCATATATTAGTTCCAGAAGAATGCAGTTCAAGTAAAATGAAGCTTTGGAATCATTTCATTTTCCCACTAAACTGAATCTTTGTAAATTTGCTCCACTGAAGAATCGCTATCAGAAGAAATAATAAACTCGCAGTCAATTTTTCTATTGATGTTGACCTGGCCTGGAATTTGAAAGTAATAATTAATGTTTTGTTTCAAACTAACACATGATAATTATTAATGGAGTTAGAAACATTTATCTAAAAATTACCGAGGCAATCCAAATTGACTAACGCCTGATAGTGACGGTAGACATTTCACCTCCACTTCCCTTTCCGTTGATATCAAACCATTTTGGCAGCAGTACATTTGATCAAATACAAGACAACTTTGGGATATTCTTTCAGTACATATTCTAAATCCACTATTCGCCTTCCAGATAATAAATCTTTTGGTGGTTCTACTTTCTCAACACATAAAGAATTTAACAAACTGCTAAAATAAAAGTTAAAATGCATAATCCTCTTACAAATTTTTCCTATATATATGTTTGCATGTCGTATTCATAATTGGCTACTGGCAAAATTTGGCCTGATGATATCAAAGCTATTGCTTGATTAGACCACTTCCTCACTTTTTTTAAGCCGAATTAATATTTTACTAACCGTATGAGCAAATCTAATTTTTCTTACATTTTCAATACCTGCAATTTTCCTTTGGATCCGCGAATACAAAATTCTTCACCCGTGAATACGGGAATTGGTCACAATTTTTTGGTCCGCGAATAAGGAATTTTGACTCTAAACAAAAAATGCCGACGTATCTTGCATATCTATCAAAGTGGTGGCGCAGGAGCATTCGGGGAAGGAAGCCGAGATTTTTACGTCACGGTATATTTAAATTCTTTATGAAATAATCAGAATTTGAAAAAATATAAAAATTTCACAGTCGTAATTAACAATATAACACAATTAACAATATAAATTTTGTTTCACTTTTAACAATTGAATAAAAAAATTAAAAAAAAATTCGTTGTTACACGTTGAAGTGTCAGATGTAAGAAGCAAGTGACTAAATTATCAAAACAACGCAAACATTTTTTGGTTGCCGTCAAAACGACCCTTTGTTGGTTGGATTACCTTTGTGGTAGCAATTACCAACACAAGAGAAACATCTGCAAACATGTACCTTTGCAGCTTTACTTCGAAATAAGAGTACGAGATGGCAATACAATTGTGACGACAACTGCGTATTTTTACTTGGGGAGAAAAATAGAAAGAGTGAGCGAAAGTAAGGACAAAAAATAATTTGACGGCGTTTTGCTAATAATAACACCACTTTGCTATCACTGATGCGATTTCAAAATAAAAAAAGGATAATTAACAAGAAACTATAGGCTAGACAAGGAAGGTAATTCCATTTCAATAGCTGCCGGGTAAATGGTCTAAATTATTCTTTGCTACACTAAATTTGCAGTCATTTTTTCGAAAATCAAATAATTAATTATGATGGTGTTACTTATCGCAGACCAATAAAAATTATGTCCTTACAAAGTAGATTGAAGAAACTTTAATTCCATGAAGAAGAATCAACCATTAGCGGTGTTAGTAATTAAATTAAATTTTATTATTGTTGTACCTGCCTAAACATTGCATTTTAGTTTCTTTGTTTCAACTAAATGTTATGATATTCTACACCCTAACGATTTATTTTACAAAAACTCAGAAAATTAATTAAATTTGAAAACACCATACGCCCTTCTGCCAGAAATTATCTTTATTTGTGTCATCGAGCTGTCATCATCAGCAGATATCATTCGTACAATTGGTTGATGATTTTCTTGTTGTTGATGCATTTGTTCATACTGTTTCTGATTTGGTTGGAGAGCTCTGTTGAGACACAAAGGACTGTATGGGCTGGCCAGCAAACATTTGCATTTTGAAGTTGGAAAATGCTGTGGAAAATTCGGTTGAATTAGGAGTTATTGGGATACCCTGTATGATTTTGTCTTGTTGATGGATCGATTGCCCGTTTTTTCAAAACCGATAAGGCTCCCCAAGGGGACATTTTTATATTTTATTTTAATTGTAACACTTTTTCTCTTATCGCCTCACCTTCAACGACCAGTTGTTATCACGTTTTCTTATTCATTATTTATCGAAAACCCTGTCCAAAGCACGTCCATCTCTTGGAAAGTTCGCTGTCGATTTCCATCTGAAATAAAAAAAAAATGAAAAAGTGGAAGCGCCACTAAAAGCCGATTAAGTAAAAGTACCTAATTTCCGGTGATAACAAAACTGCAACCTTATCGAAAATGACGTCACTTCCCACACAAATAACGCAATCGATAAAAATTTCACCACAATTATTTCGATCGATCAAAAAAATTTCTGTGTCCATCCTGTAGAAACAAGAGGGTGTAAAAAAAAGACATCGCACCCAATTAAAGAAAATTGATTGCCCTCTTAACCCGAGAAACTTAATGGACCGGAAATAGCTTATCTGAACGTTCCTCGATGTTTCCTGTCCCCACCCCGAGGGTGTCCAACCCTCTAGCCGTATTTATCAATGAATCGCGCCTACAGGGTCATTCCGTGCCCAACTACCGCCAGTTCAACATCTGTTTCAACACGTGCTACGGTTCCACCAAAATCCATAATTACAATAAATCAATCAAGGACTAAATTTTGCGGTAAGTTTTTAATTTTGAAATTTCGGATTCGACTCAAAACAATAGCTGCCATTAGTTCGATGCTTTTATGTTTGTTGTTTGAATGAAACGGAAAAAATGATAATGGCAATTGAAAATCGGTGATAATAAGTTTCCTTTTCCTGTCGGTATGGTCAACAGGGCTTTCATACAGGCAAGGATACGGATATCCTGTCTATGGACGTCCTTTACATGTGTGCGTTTATTACGAATCTATGTAAATAGTGCCCTCGCTGATTAGTCGGTGTGTTGTTATTCGGCTATCGATTAGGTGAGTTTGTTGTTGCTGTTTGATTTTCGCGAAATAAGACGACGACGACGGTGTTTTGTTTGGATAGAAAACATGTGGCGGTGCGTTCGGTAGGGGATGGCGCTCTTTATCGGTTCTAACGGCTTTAGCACACTTTGGCTATTTTAACTTCGCCGACAACACGTGAAACCACGGAAGTGACTGGGGTGGTAGGCGATTACTTGTTTTTCAAAGAAACTTGAAAGTCGAATTCTATTTTTAATTTCGAATTTTGATGAATTTTGGAAACGAAAAAGGTAATTTTTTGAAATTGACATCCAGGATGGTTCAACTTAAAAATATTTTTTAAATAATTCGTGATAACCACAATAATTTTGTTTCTAAATCTCAAATAAAAAAGCTATTACCAAATTATCATCGAATTTTGAAATTGAATTTAGTTACATCTCAGCCGTGTAAAATTATATAATTTAATTCAATTTTAGTTTTAAAATTTTGGGACGTAAATCTGCAGTAACTAAATTTCTGTACTTAAAAAAAACTCTAAAATATCAATTTTTTCAAATAATCCTAGTCGAAGGAGAAATAACATATTAAACCACTCTGTATATAATTAATTTTTTTTTACTCCTATAAATAAAAAATTTAAAAAATGAATAAAATGTTGAAAAATTCATTATTTTACTCACTGGCTTACTAAAAAGTGATTTCTCAAAATTCTAACTTGCAACAATATGTAGAATTAATGTAAAGATGCCAGAAAATAATTTTCAAAATTTTTAAAATAAATTATTAGGCTGTAGGATTCAAACCCGGGTCGCCAATTTTAATGCTTGGGGTTAACTAAAAATTTGCTTTATTGTTCATTTAGCTTTCTTCAAATTTAGAGGTCAATAAAAAAATTATTTTTTTTATTAAGCATTAATTGAAGTAAAGTAAAATTTTCTTTCCCCAATTCAATTTTTTTATGTGTTACCTTATCTTGTATTTGAATATTGGATAAAATTTTGAAACTGAAATAATAAAAAATTCTTCACACTACTTCGGAATCAAATACGATTAGATACTAAATAAATTGATATCGTTATAAAAAACTTAAATTTAAAAAATTGTAAGTTTTTGAAAAATTAATTATTTTCGAAAATTCTTATTACACTCGTTAGACCACTGAATAAGATTCTTTAAAATGGTGAGATGCAACAATATGTAAAATTAATTTCACGAAAATTGAAAAAAATTGATTTTTTTAAAGTGGGCGCAAAAAGGGAGAAAAGGCGCTCTCGAACTTTTTGGCTCCAGACTTTGATATCCATTTCTAAAAAAATGTGATTATATTGACAGAAAGAGTAAAGATCAAAGAATTTTGTGAACTATATTTTCAAGAATATATTTGTCTCAGTAGTAAGCCCCGACCTTTGGAAAGTTGTTCAAGTTTATATACACTTTAACGCAAAAATTAAAACTACATACACGTCGTTTTTGGTGTCATCAGATAGGCAATTTATTGCAGTTTTTATAATCTGCACAAAAGAAATTGTGGAACTGATAGTTTTTGCTAGAACCAAAAAGGCTCAGAGCGCTACCACTTTTCCGGGTTTCTCAATTGCCGGAATAGCCAACGTTTAATGCTTGGAATTATTAGGAATTTGGTTTATTCAGTTTGCTTCAAATTGATCGTTTAATTTGGTACTTTCTTATTTATTTTATTTGAATATCTAAGACCAAAAATCAGTTTAAAATAAACAATTACAATAAAAGAAATTTAATTTTCAAACTATCATCGAATTTGGCAATTGAATGTAATACCTTTCTAATAAACAATTAAAGTAATTTTTCCAATTTAATTTTCTTTATCTGTTATTTGAATATTGCATACAATTTTGAAACTAAAATAATAAAAAATTCTGCGTATTACTACTAATTGTTACTTCGGAATCAAATTCGATTAGATACTAAATAAATTGATATCGTTATAAAAACTTAAATTTAAAAAATTGTAAGTTTTTGAAAAATTAATTATTTTCGAAAATTCTTATTACACTCGTTAGACCACTGAATAAGATTCTTTAAAATTGGGAGATACAACAATATGTGAAATTAATCTCAAGATAATTGAAAAAAAATGTTTTTTTTAAAGTGGAGGTAAAAAGAGAGAAAAGACGCTCTCGAACTTTTTGGCTCCAGACTTTGATATCCATTTTTAAGAAAATATGATTTTATTGACAGAAAGAGTTAAGATCAAAGAATTCTGTAAATTGTATTTTCAATAATATATTAGTCTCAGTAGTACGCCTCGACCTTTGGAAATTTCTTTAACGCGTAAATTAAAACTACATACACGTTGTCTTTGGTGTCATCAGATAGGCAATTTATTAAAGTTTTTATAATCGGCACGAAAAAAATTATGGAACTGATAGTTTTCGGTAGAACCAAAAAGGCCCAGAGCGCTACCACTTTTCCCAGGTTTCTCAATTTCCGCAATAGACAACGTTTAATGCTTGGAATTATTAGGACTTTGATTTATTCAGTTTGCTTCAAATTCATCGTTTAATTTAAAAAATATTTTCTTATTTATTTTATTTGAATATCTAAGACTAAGAAAGCAGTTTAAAATAAACAATTACAATAAAAGAAATTTAATTTTCAAACTATCATCGAATTTTACAATTTAATTTAATAACCTTCTAATAAACAATTGAAATATTTTTTTTTAATTCAATTTTCTTTATCTGTTATTTGAATATTGGATACAATTTTAAAACTAAGATAATAAAAAATTCTTCGTATTACCACTAATTGTTACTTGGGAATCAAATACGATTGGACACTAAATAAATTTTTATCGTTATGAAAAACTTAAATTAAAAAAATTGTAAGTTTTTGGAAAACTAATTATTTTCAAAAATTATTATTACACTCGTTAAACCACTAAATAAGATTCTTTAAAATAGTGAGACACAATAATATGTAAAATTAATCTCAGAATGCTTTAAAAAATATATTTAAGGTGGGCGTCAAGTTCGCCGTAAAATGGGAAAAAACACGTTATCAAACTTTTAGGCTCCAGACTTTGCTATCCATTTCTAAGAAAATCTGATTATTTTGACAGAAAGAGTAAAGTTCAAAGAATTCAGTCAACTATTTTTTCAATAACATATTTGTCTCAGTAATAAGCCTCAAACTTTCAAAAGTTTGTATACATTTTAACGCATAAACTAAAACTATATACACATTGTTTTTGATGTCATCAGATAGGCAATTTATTGCAGTTTTTATAATCGGCACGAAAAGAATTCTGAAATTGATAGTTTTTGCTAGGGCCAAGAAGGTCCAAAGCGCTACAACTTTTAAAATATTTTCATTTGCGCCAAAATTATGAAGCAACGATTGATGGCGCTTCAGTATAGCGACGATAAAAGTAAGTTCCCAATTTCCTGAATTATTTAGAAATTTATTTTGTTCAGTTTCAAATTTCAAATTTTCTTATTTACTTTATTTGAATATCTAAGACCAAAAATCACTTTAAAATAAACAATTACGATAAAAGGAATTAAATTTGCAAATTGTCTTCGAATTTTCCAATTAAACTTTCTAACAATTATAAAGTTAAAGTTATTTTTTATTCCCTATAAAAATTTACAATGAGCAATTTTTATATCATAGATAAAGTAAAATAGAATCGAATAGGCGCGTATAGTATCTTCCAATGAAGAAACCTCTTTGAATATTTAGCTATACCAGACCGCTAATCTTATGATAGATATTTTACATACTTACACTTAGATCTTAAGTACATCAAATCGTTGGGTCTAAAGCGTACTTCATCTGTGTTGTTAAATTGTCTAGCAAGTATATTGAGTTGTGCACTTATTCGATTATTGCCTTTTACATTGTAACACCTAATCTCTACTTTGATTGATGGCACTTGAAGGTCCATTTCTATCGATGATGACGTGACATACCACGGGGCATTAACTATTGATCGCAAAATTTTATTTTGGAAGCGTTGCCGAATATTGATGTTCGAATTGCTAGGTCTACACCGGCTTGAAGATTGTCTTATAGACAAGCCGCTTATTTTCAACTGTTATCTGAGAGTTTCTACCAATTACCCAGAAGATTTGCCTGAGTTTATTCCCAAGTTATTTCCTTTTGGCGAATATATGTTTCTGTCAAGTTAGTCGTCTATCGAGATTTGCCCTAGATATTAAGGTAACTGATGGACATTCTTGTCTCTTCATTGTAAAAGTCACATGAACTGATTATTTTCATTCGCTTTTATTATCCATTTTTTTAGCCAAATTTTTAATTTATTAAAATTGTGTTGGAGATCTTCTGATGCTTTCGAAGGGTTTGAATGCAAAGACAGAACTGCCTTATAGTCCGCAAAGGTTGCAACTTCTGTGTTTCGACCGGAGGAGGGTCTGCGGTATGGAGGAGATAAAAAAAATTGCTCTCAGTATACTTCGCTGTGGCACGCCGGCTTTAATGTGATACAGTGACATATATTGATTTTGTTGTTTAACCAAATAATATCTCTTTATGAATGATCATACCCTGATGGCTATTTCAGGGTTGTTCATGACTGTATTTTTAACTTCTGAAATTCTATTTTTTGATTGGTAGGTCCATTTATAATAGAGTAGCTAGGTAATCGCTAATCTTTTTGTAATCTGTAGTGAGATCTGTTTCATTCGGTTCAAATACGTTTGCTACAAGGCCGTTGTCTTCTCTTTGTTGTTTCTTCGTCATTTTCCGAAAATATCTCTTATATGGAGTTAGAATTGTTGTAAACTTCTTAATTTCCTTGTTGTCTTCCAAAGGGGTTAGAAAGCCTAAGTATTCTGCGATGATTTTGTTTTTAATATCCAGAAGTAATTTCTTCACATATTTACTAGCTTTGTTCAGTTTAGTTATATAGTTTTATCTTCTTGAGTTCCGTCACTTCTTGGCTGTAACAAAAACTTACAGTTCCACAATTTTTTTCGTCTCGATTATAAAAACTACAATAAATTGCCTATCCGAGGACACCAAAAACCACGTGTAAATAGTTTAACTTTATGAGTTAAAGTGTACACAAACATGAACAACTTTTCAAAGCTCGGGGCTTACTACTGAGACAAATATATTATCGAAGCTATACTTCAATGAATTCTTTGATCTTTACTCTTTCTGTTAACATAATCAGATTTTCTTCGAAATGGATAGCAAAGACTGGAGCCAAAAAGTTTGAAAGCGTGTTTTCTCCCTTTTTGCGCCGAACATCTTTTCTTTGCTACTTTTTTGTCTGATTGTAATTGGAATATTATCTGTATTGTAGGTTGAATTATTATTTGGGGGGTTGCAACCCAAGCAGCCTTTTGTAATATTTCGCTTATCCGATATACTGCTAGGTCAGTTTCTTAGGGAATTTTAAATAAAAATTTTAAAGAGATATGCGCGTCCAGATTTTCTCAAAACTCTTCCCAGTTTGTTTTATGGTTATATAGGTGGCCGTATGCTTTCAATAGTCTTGTTAAAAAAAATGGTCTGACGAGGAGGATTCTATTTGAAATTGTTTTCATTGATCTTTTTTATGATGTAAAAATCTAGCAAATCGGGGAGTTTTCTTAGATCACGCGCCCAGTAGGTGGGTAGGGTTGCAAAGTACTGAGATAGGTTGCTTTATTAGTTAATATGGCTGCGAGCAATTCTTTATCTTTGGTGGTTACTGCTCTAATTGATTTTTTAAATTTCCTATTTTTATAAAGTTTTGAAACCAAAATTATCAAAAAATCTTCGTATGACCACTAATTGTTACTTGTGAAGCAGATGTGATTGAGCACTAAATAAGTTTTTGTTGTAAAGAAAACTTAAAAATTACAAAATTTGTATTTGCTTTAAAGATTGTGTAAAATTTCTGAACCATTTTAAAATATATTTTTTTTTACAAAATTTACTGTTGCTAAATTGGAATTTATTTTCTACACCGACGCGAATTGCGCCATTAAAATCACGTAAAAATAATCTAAAAATTGTTGTAAATATTAGTCATGTCCTAAAAATGATAAATAACATAAACAATGTGTCATTTGTAACTGCAATAACCCGAAAAGGAACTCCTATTAATCTTATAAAAGTGTCTTTCGTTATTTTTAAAAGTTTAAACTAAACAAAAAGGCAAATAGGCAAAGAAAATTTTTAAAAATTAGTATAAAATATTATAAACTATATTAGAACAAAAATAATTAAATTGAAAACAAAATTTTTAAAGACGCTGTATTGGTTATTTTTTGTTGCTGCATTCCAAAAATCCATTGGATTAATATTTTTTGCAATCATTTCTCAATTTTCTTTTTTTGAAAAATAAATAAAAATGTAATTAATAATAATTAAAACTCGACTATAATTTTATAATGTTGCCCTGCCCGGGTGTAACAATTAATTAAAATAATTTTATAATCAAAATCGATAACTAAACTTTTGGAATGTTTTGTCGCCCTGTCGGTCGCAACGAGGGTAGTTTTAGACACAGGAAGGGGTGTTTCCTCATCACCCTGTTTCCGTCAGAGCGACATCCGCAAATAAAACTATTTTAAAATCGAACAAAGCACCGCTTTATACCAATAACATAACAAGCCTTACCATTCATTCCAGATCAACCATTGCTCCAAAATAGGTTATTACAGTCAAATTCCAAAGATGGCCCTCCAAACTGCCGAAGCCGTCCCCGTCCGATACGATTGGAATCCACACCAATTCACCACCACCAATAACGAAGAACAAAACAATTTACCCAAAGGTATTTTATCAAATTAATTAATTAATTCATTCATTTAATTGTTTTTAAATTTAGATCCGAGATTATGGACGAGAGAACATGTGGCTCTTTGGTTGCAATTGGTGACGCAACATCACGGACTAGAACAAGTACCTGCTTCCAGATTTTTGATGAACGGAAAAGGGTTGTGTTTGATGACATTGGGGATGTTCTTAAGTCGAGTACCATATGGCGGCAAACTTCTATACAAAGATTTCCAACTACGTCTATGCGCGGCCCTCTACTCAAACAACTAACACGATTTAGGCCCTTTCGGCAGCAACTATTCGGACATTATCGTTCCTAGTCATGTAAATATTGTAATTAAAGAATATTTTAATTAAACAGTTTCTTTAATTCGTGGCGTTGCCAAAAAATCATCTAATTAAGTGCGAAAACTATGGTGATTACAGCGACACCAGCGGTGATTTTTGGCGATAAAAGATTTTTTGGTTCTATCCAGAAAAACTAAATTGGAAACGTACTATGTTGTGAATTATAGTTCTTTGAACTTATTTTGGATAATACAAAAAAATTCCTAAACTTTAGTCGATAATTAGTTTGTTGCACAGGAACATTCCAGTAACAAATAACAGGTCGTCAATCACTGTCGATAATTGCAAACGACACTAACTTTGAGAATTGCGACAATATTTGAACAATAACTGCGTCCAAAATATTTAAAAACTGAATCCTAAGTGCTAATTGCTCCAATACTAAGAATAGCACTGTTAAATAAACAAAACCGTTACTTCGATGCAGTTTCTTGTTCTAATTTCAATTGTTTCTTCACGTCCTTCCTCCATTATCCACTATTGACTCCAGGAGCATCTACTAACAATCATTATAATTATTGGTTGGACGAGTAACGGAAATTCAGTAAAAATTAAATTCAAAGAATCTATTCACACCTTTCTTTGACTCATTTCGAGTTTGGTATATAAAGAAGAATTTGCGGCCAAGTTATTAAAAACAAGTGAAGCCGCAATGGGTCAAAAACTAATTGTAAGTAAATTTTAAAAGAATTTCGATTTGTTAATATTTTTTTTCAAAAAGGTTATTTGTGTCTTCGTTTCTCTTTTGGTTACAATTTCGAGTTTTCCCGTCGAAAATTACGACGTTATCTTCGTTCCTTTGTACAATGTCCGAAGATCCAGTTACGATAAAACTCGAAGATTTTATTATCTAGACGATTACAATGAAATTGATAGTCTTTCATCAACTGGAGACGCTTTTCCTACAGTTACTTAAGATAGAAGATTTATTAAGTTAATTTATTTAAATAAATTCGAGAAAATTACTCACTCGATTTTCATTCAAACCACTTCCTCAACTTGCGTTTCACCAAAAACAGTATCTAAGAACAAGAAAATGAAACGATAGAACTTAACATAAAAATATTCAGAAGTTGACAAAAGTTCAAATCTCTAATTTTCGTAAAAACCAAAATATTTAGGAATCGCTCTGTATAATTGTGGGAAACGGAAGGGTTATAGTTCAACCAACCTCAAACAACGTATTTATTAGAAACAAATACAAGCTATGACAACAATTGAGAAATAGAGACAAGACACATTTAGAGAACTTTTGGCGCAATCAAACCTTTCATCATATCGAAAGAATTTCCATCGGGTTGAACTGAAGTCATTGTTCCATCACCAAGTCGTACCGATAAATAACCGAATTGATCAATACCGACGATTTTGGCTTGTTGTGACGCACCTTTTTCAATTTGAATAGTAACTTCGGCATCACTAGAAATTAACTGTTAATTACAATTGTTTAAAATTAACAAAAATTAACCTGTGCAACCAATATTTGTAATACAGCTCGAAAAAATCTTCCAATCCACCATTTTGAATCATATTATACAATTTTTCGATTTCATTGAACACTATAGCGAAAAACCGTTCATAGGCGATAGGTGCAAGAGAACTTCCTTTTTCCTTACTAATTTTCTCAATGAGATCATTGATACAAACAGTTGGATTTCGGTTGGATAAATTCACCCCGCATCCTAAAAATAACAATATTACTAATAATAATTTTTTTGAAAAAAACTGACCGATATTAACAATAGCTAAATTCGATATGATAATAGAATTGACAACAACTCCTCCAATTTTGATATTGGAATCAACATACAAATCGTTAGGCCATTTGATTCCTAAATTAAGGTCCTAAAATTTAATTATTACCAATGAAACAATTAAAAATTTTCAAAAAAACCTCATAACCTCCCAGATTGTTAATAGAAGAAACTATAGCTGTAACAATTAGATGTTGGATTAACGGCAGAGATTGACCCATGGGTGAATCAAGAGGAATGTGTAACTGTAGAGAGAATGCAGCGCAACCTAGCGGACTCAACCACGCATTATTAGAACGTCCCACGCCGTTCGTCTGTTGTTTCGGTATCACCACCAATCCGTGACGCAGTTTCTTATTCAGTAAATGCTGAGAACTCGTCAAGATGTCGGCGTAGATCACTAAACGGCCTATCAACTCGGTTTGCAGAGTCTGGAAATTTTTTTGCTATAGAATTTTTTTAACGATTTCTTGTTTTGATTTTTATGTTGTTCGTTACTACTATTTGTTAAGAATAACGCTCTCATCAATTCCAAAAAATTTGGCTCAAATCAAGTGTTTTTGAAAAATCGCCGACATTTTGAATCACACGATTTGACGGCCTTTAAATATATTTTGGTTCAAATAGTGTTATTGTCACTGCAATATTGTTAAAAAACTTTTAATTTATTGAATTTGAAAAAATTAGCTTTTCAAAAAAATAATTTTCGATTTAAAGAAAATGGCGGCTAAATCTAAAAAAATGATTTCTACTTCTGATTGGCGTTTTATTGTTGTTTCTTCGAAATCTTACTTCGAAATAATCCAAAGTGGAAAAGTTTGAGGGGCACGCGTGGATCATGACCGGCAATCTGATGTTGGTGGAGTCCCCTGGGTCGACATTGTTGCCGCAAAAAACGACAGCAACCTTATCGCAAACCAGTTGATTGTTCACTATACTTTCACAATCCGACAACATGTTCATTTTAAACTGAAATTTCGAAAATTAACAAAAATTTTCGAAAACCTCAAAATTTACATCATAACGTCCTAAGAAATATCCAGGTGAATACGTGATAATCCCGAAATTTTCATCGCAAACCATATCGAGATGACTCGACAAAATATCTTTTAAAATCTCCAATCTCGCCTCGTTGCTGCTACGTAAAGGTTCATATTTGTCTTCGTCATTTTCGTATTGTTCCGGATCGATTTCGAGATGAACCTGTGAGAAAACCGCACGTCCAGAACTACCTTTAACTTTAGCAAGTAACAAACTGGGTGTTTGCCAGGTTTCTTCGGTACCTAAAACTTGAACTTGTATGTTGTAGTCTTTATCGTTGTGACGTAAATCGACGGTAGATGGAGTACGCGGCGCTAGTGGACTCGAACCGTTACTGCTGTGATTCGATTGGTCGGAATCTTTGGAAAATTGTTTTTTAGCCGGCGACGCTTGATAACAAAAGATATGATGCATCATTTTAACACTTTGCCAAGTTCCGTAGGAGAACCTGACTAATTCGTGCTCCCTCACCTGGAATTCTTTGTTAATTTGAGAATTTTTGTTTCAAAAACTCACTTCAGCTGTCGTGAAAGTATGTAAAACGCTGTACATTAGGTCGCTACATAAACACAGAAGTTGACCACCATTGATTAGGTATTGAATTAATAACGAAGTGAGTTCGGGAGGAACGCTACCGCAAATCACTACGAGAACAGTCGAACTATTCCAGGCCTTCGAATTAGTCGGCATATCGTAAATAATATATTTTTCCTTATTTAAAATCGAGTAAAGAACTCTTTTTACGTTATCTTTAGTGATGACGCTATCGCTATAAACTAAAACATTTGGTGGTTTCGGGATACCACTAGAAGATGGCGCTACATTCTCAACTTTACTATCGCTTTTTATAGCGATATCTTCTTTACTTTTAACAACTTTTTTAAGTTCTTTTTTAACCATTTTAGTTTCTTCTTTACTTTTAGAATTGTGCTTAGCTTTCGGTTGTTTATCTTTCTTTTTCTCGCTTTTATTTTGTGCTTTTTCATGTTTGTGTCTACGATGATCGCCCCCGGCTGAAACGTCCAAAGTGTTTTTATCTTCAACAGCTTTCTTGGATTCTTTTTTCGGTACTTTCGGCACCTCACAGTCATTCACCGATTTTGTCGAACCGTTCTCGATTTTTATTTTTGGACTTAAAAAAAAGTCAAAATTTTATTTAAATGAAACAAACAACTTACTTGGTGACGTCACGAATTTTCGAATATAACTCTTTGATTTCGGAAACAAAAACTTTCCAGTGAACCGGAGCGTAGGAGTACTTTAGAGTTTGTTCTCTAAGATATTTTTTATCGTATTTGATTGAGGTAGTGGCGCCCTCTACGTCGACAGCTGAAACAAAAAAATTGAAATTCGACCAAAACGATAGTTTTTTTTTTGTTAGTAAAGACGAAAATTAAAACACAAAAACTGTTGGTGAGTCAGCTACAACAATTGAGGTTTTTCAAATTTTTAACTACAACAACGTTAGTTTTGGAATTTTGGAGGTATAGTTAATTTCTAAAATTGATTAATAAGAACCTTATGAAAATGGTGTATTTAACTTAGACGGTGGCGCCTTCAGTATCAACCGCTGCGAAAACACAAAGTTTTAGCTTCAGTGGCGCCATCTACACCACCAAAACTCGTTTACCTACTTTCTATTTTAAACAATTGAAGTTCGTGGTTCATGTCGACGTCGTTTTTGGAAAATTTCAATATCAATTTGGTGAGATTATCGATGTTTGTTTTGAGGAGTACCTCGAAGTAATCTGAAGCTCTCCACCCGACCAATTCTCCAAAACTTTCCACCTATAAAAAAATTAAATTAAATAAAAAAAATGTGATTGGATCAAAAACTAACTTGAATGACTTCGCTCTGATGTTTGGTGTAGTTTTCTAAAATCGCCTGGATCAAAACGAAAACTTGATCGTCTTTCGGAACGGTCAATTGATGATTGCCGATATGGATAGGAAAATATCTGGGATTTTTCGGGAACGCTATCCATTGTGCCAGATTCAATTTTTGCTAAAATTTTTCAAAAATTAACTCAAAAAAATATTTAGACATAAAAAACAACTTTAGGGACCACAGTACAGCCGATCTTGTCGTCGTGACGGAAGAGCAAGTTTTCCAAACTGCGGTGTTTGCGAACGTCTCTGACGGTACCACCGGAAGAAACCATCAAAGCATTCTGGCTGTTCAAGGTTCCTTTCAGTTTGTTCTTGAGGGAACGCAATCGCCACCATTGCATTATAGTCGCGTAAGCGTAGAAAAACGTCAACAACATTGCGCCCTTACAGTCTCATCGTTGTCTGAAAAATTAAAACAACATTTGAGTTCAAGAAAAAAACATTTAATTAATTTTTTTTAATTCGTCACCAAAATCATTTTGGAAGCCGCCATATTGTCGCCACCATTTTGTGTCAAATGCCAAAAAATTATTATAATAGCTACGGTTACCGAGGCTATCTTAATTTGAGTTGTTTCTTTGTTTAAACTTTTACTGAAAACTGAAGATTTGTTGCAACATTTTTGGTAAATTTGATGGTGATGTCAATTATTGCCAGTGCCATTTTGAATCAAAGAATCTCGAACCAAACAATTAATAAGCCACAATTATACATAATTAATTAGTTTGTTAAAAAAATGACGTTCATGTTGCGTCCACTAAATTTAAAGCTGATCTTAACTGTCGCCGCCATTTTGCATTGAAGAATCTCGAAGTAAACAATTAATAAATCGCAACGGCAAAAGATTTATTGTTCAATTTGAAAAAGTGACGCTCATATCGTTTCAACATCTTTTGTTGCAGTCTCAACGGCCATTTTGAATCAAAATTCCTAAAACTAAACAATTAATAAGCCACAATATCACGTTTTATTATTCAATTTGAGAGAGTGGTAGCTATGCTGTTCCAACATTTTCCGTAAATTAAAGGTAATCCCAAGTATTATCAGCGCCATTTTGAATCCAAGAATATCTACCTAAACAATTAACAAGCCACAACTGCACAATTATTGATACTCGATTTGAAAGACTAGCAGTCATGTTGTTCCAAAGTTTTTGGCAAATTTAATGGTGATGTAAACATGTGTCAGCGCCATTTTGGATCAAAGAATCTCAAACTACAAATTAATAAAGCGCAACTGATTTTATTGTTTTATTTAAAAAATTGACGTTCATGTACCTCAGCATTTTTGGTAAATTTAATGCTGATCTTAATGACTGTCAGCGCCATTTTGGATCATAGAATCTCGAAGTAAACAAGTAATAAGCCACAACTGCATAAGTTTCATTACTCATTTTGAAAGAGCGGCAGCCTTGGTAGTGTTAACTCAAAAATTCTGCTGAATCTAATGATTGTTTTGATAACTGTCAGCGCCATTTTGAATCAAAGAACCTAAAAGAAATAAATTAATATGCTACAAGTGCATAATCTTTGTTGTTGAATTTGCGACAATAACGACCATACCAATGGCAATATTAAAAATAGTTACCGCCATTTTGAATCAAGAAATCTAAAATAATTGCTTCAACGGTTTAAAAGGCACAAAAACGCATATTTTATTAGTTAATTTAAAAAAGTAGCGATCGCGTTGTGTCAACATTCTTAATAAATTAAAGAGTATTATCAATAACTGTCGACGCCATTTTGAATCAATGAATGTAAAAGAATCGTTTCAAATGTTAACAAGACAGAATTGCAAATATTTTATTGGTTAATTTAAAAGAGTAGCGGTGATGTTTCAACTTCTTCGGTAAATTCAAGAACTATTACCACCATTTTGAATCAAAGAATTTTAAACAATAGTTTCAATTGCTGATACAATAAGCACATATATTTTTTTAGTTAATTTAAAAAATGTCGGTCATGTTGTTTCAACATTTTTGATCAATTTAATGGTGATTTTGATATTTGTCTGATATTTGTCACCGCCATTTTGAATCAAAGAATCTCTAAGTAAGTTATTAATAAGCTGCAATTTGTTGATCAATTTGAAAAAGTGTCTGTCGGCCGGTCATGCTGTATCAGCATTTCTGATAAATGCAATGGCAGTGTTGAAATTTGTAACCACCATTTTGAATCAAAAAATATGAAAATAAACCATAAGAGCAATAGTTTTTATTGATCAATTTTGAGAGTAATAGTAATATTGTTTCCACATTTTTGGTAAAGTCAATAGTGGTGTCAAGAATTATCGACGTCATTTTGAATCAAAAAATTGTTGCAGGTGTTAACAACATACAATTTTACATATTCTAGTAGTTAATGTAGAAGATTGGCGGCCACATTGTTCCAATATTTTTAGTAAATGGTGGTCTCCTTGATTGTCAGACATTTTGAATCAAAGAATCTTAAAGTAAATTATTAATAGGTCACAACAGCAAAAGATTTATTGATCAATTTAAGAGAATTGCGGCTAAGTTGCTTCAATATTTTAGATTAATTCTGTTAGTGTCAACAATTGTCAGCGCCATTTTGAATTAATTAATCTTAAGAATTGTATTAATTAGCAAGACACAATTAAATATCATTTATTAGTTGTTTTAAAAAAGTGGCGACCAGGTTATTCCCATATTTTAAGTAATTCAATGATGCTCTTAATGATTCCAAGCGCCATTTTGAATCCAAGAAACTCGAGGAAAACCATGAATAGCCCACAACGTCAAAAGTTTTTCGATCAATTTAAAAGAGTAGCGGCCAAGTTATTTAAACATTTTAGATTAATTCTATGTTAGAGTCAACGATTGTTAGCGCCATTTTGAATCAACAAACTTGAAGAATCGTTTCAATTAACAAGACACACCTGAATATATTTTATTAGCTAATTTAGAAGAGTGGCGACCAAGTTATTTCAACGCTTTAGATAATTTTAATGGTGTTCTTAAAAATTGTAAGCGCCATTTTGAATCAAATAATCTCAATGTAAACTGCAAATGCACAAACTTTGTTAATCAAATCGAGAGAGTTGGGGCCATATTGTTCCAATATTTTTCGTAAAGTAAATGATGGCCTTCTTGATTGTCAGACATTTTGAATCCAAGAAACTCGAGGAAAACTATAAATGACCCACAACGGCAAAACTTTTTCGATCAATTTAAGAGTTGCGGCAAGTTATTTCAACATTTTAGTGAACGATTGTGAGCGCCATTTTGAATCAATGAATTTGAAGAATCGTTTCAATTAACAGGACACAACTGAATATATTTTATTAACTAATTTAGAAGAGTGGTGACCAAACTATTTCAACATTTTAGGTAATTTCGATGGTGCCCTTAATAACTGTAAGCGCCATTTTGAATCAAAGAATCTCAAAGTAAACCATTTACAAGCTACAAGTGAACAAGCTTTGTTATTCAATTAGAGAAAGTGGGAGTAGTATTGTTTCAACATTTTTGTAGATTTAATGGCGGTCTTGATGACTGTCAACGCCATTTTGAATCGAAGAATCTCAAACTAACTCATTCATAAAATAAGTAAAAGAAATGCAAAAGTTTTATTCGTCATATAGCTAGACTAGCGGTCGTTGTTCAAAAACTTTTGGTAAATCCAATAAGTATCGGCACCATTTTGAATATCAAAATTGTTTTAGCGGTCAATTCGAAATACTGACAGCCAATTTGTTTCAATTTTGTTGTCAAGTCACAAATTGACCAACTTTATTGGTCAATTTAAAATAGTGGCGGCCATGTTGTATCTAGTTTAACAGAGCTACCAATTTGAATCACCCCGTCTAGAAGCCCTAGCAACTGTTTCAATGTAATAAACACATAGAGCTATTAAAATTAATGACGTTGATAAGACGTTTGAAAATGGGCGAAAAACTTCATCCTTAATCACCAGAAGTTCCAGATCTCTCCCAAGAAGGTACTATCAGGTTCTTTTTGCGATTAACTCGTTATAACATGAGTTTATCATTGGTCTTGGCCCCGCAATTAACAAGACAATACAGAAATTGATGAGACGTAAACGGAATAATTTCATTATCTACACAAGTTCGTTGGCATTATTAGTGTTGGTTTTTCGAAAAAAAAAAAAATCAAAGAAACAAAAACAACGCCTGGAGTTCTGATGATGATGTCGCGTGTTTTCGCTTAGTAAACGAAACTGTTCGATCGATGGCGCCAAAGAAATTACCCAATTAGTCATTTTTGTTGGTAAAAGCGGTTTCTTTATATAGTAATCAGTCCCTAGAAACGAATGGGCCAATCAAAGTTCATAGTTTTAGCAAACAGTGACTTTCAGTTATCAGTGATTGGAAAAAAACATTTTTCCGACAGAACTTCACAGTCAATAGTTAAAATCAATTGAAAAATTTCTTAAGAAAAACTAATTGAAAATAAAAATTCAAGTGATTCACCATAAAATAATAGTTTAAGTAACAAATCTGGAAATAGATGTCGCTATCAGCTGCAAGCGCCCCCTATGTGTTTAGGGAGATAACACTAACCTTAATGAAGCAAAATATTAAAAAAATGGTAAATTTTGAAACAATTTCTGCCAAAAAGGGCGATTCCAGTCCGAGTCCTTCCCTGCATTTCGTTCAATTAAGAACGCACCGTAAACAAGATAAAGAAATAAAAATATCAGAACTGATGACAAGGGACAAGTACAGAAGCGGCGCGTAAAGTGGGGCCGATTCCAGAACCAATGCGTTATTGACTTGGACTTTGACGTCACTAGCCCCAATGATTAAAAAGTAATTATTCAAATCTCCAAATAACACTAATTATCGCTATTTAAAAACAACATTAATAAAGATAACGGTAAATTGTTTGCAACAGTAAAATCAACTTACCTTAACTATGACGTCATTTCTATTCTTCTAGAGATTAGAGTAACAATTGGGATTTGCAGATATATACAAAAGTTGTTCATGTTAATGACAAAAATTTTGTTACACTCGAAAAATAGTTAAAAAAAAGTTTTCTATTTTGCATAACTTTCCAGATGACTCCACCTATGGTATCTTCCCACATACGCTCGGGACGATTCATTAAACAATATCCAAAACAAGTTGCATTATCGCACGATTAAAAAGACATTTTTTCTTTTCCCCCCAGTTTAGTAAACAGTGCGTTGGGAAGAGAAGGAGGAAGTTCTGTCGAACAGTTTTCGTGTTTCCAGTCTTCGTATTCGTACCATTTCAGTTTCTTGATGTACTTGGACGGTAGTCTTTACTCTCACAGGTGCGACAATAACAATCAGTGCCCCTACATGGATATTGAAAGGACATCTCGTAAGAAGACCGGAAACACCGATTTCAACTCGAATCGACATGGCAGGGTGAAAAAAACAGGTCAATTGTTTTTATTGGATAATAACGAACGATAAGTGAACTTTTGTTTTTTTTCTTTTTCATACAGCTAAATTGATGGCTGTGGATATGATACCTGTCGGAGGCGGCGAAATTAAAGGCAGAAACGAAGAGGTGCTAGCCCTACGCAATAAGTTCCCTACCAAAGTGCCGGTAAGTTTTTAGTTTATTTAATATAAAAAAAAATTGTCAAAGAATCAAAACAAATTTCTATTTGTTCGAAGGAAATAACGATTTAACATTGTTTGAAATACATTAAATGTTTTTAAGTAGATTCAAAATGGTCGTGGCCCTAAATATACCTACATTGAATATCAAATTTTAGTTGCGTCATCTAGCGGATTATTATCAAACTATTTTGGTGAAAAACTGTACTCAGCGGTGTGATGGAAATTTGAGTAGAAATTTTAATTTTAATTGAGGCTTTCGTGATAAATTCTGATGATGCATCGATTGTTTATTTTCAGACTATAATTCTCTATTGTTGGAGTTACAACTTGAGTACTTTCCAATTTTTCAAAGTGTTTTTTCTTGAGTCAAAATTTTTTCAGTTAATTGTTGGACTATACTACAATTGCACAATTCACGATTGAAACGAGGATTTCTTGTGCTGTGCTATTGCTTCTAATTCGAAGCAATCTATTCCCCGTTGTTCTGTCTTCTACTTTATTTTTTCCGTTCGTCCTAGCTTCATATACTTTTCAGGTTATTCTCTCAAATTTCACTTTATAAGTGTCATCTTGTACTGTGTCTATTTTTGACCTCAGCGACTTCTTTAATTTTTTTTTAAAACTTCATCTTCGTGTGGTTAATTCTACTTTAGTTTGTTTTTGCTACCACTAGGAGTCGCTGCCATATACTAAATAGGGTTTCAGCACTCTTTGGTACAACTATGACGTTATTTTCCAGATAACCTTTCTAAGAGAATATAATAATCTTTGCTTATTTCCTATTATTTATGTTATTCCATTGTTTCACTGTATTTTATCACCGAGTAATTGAAACTTTTAACTTATTCCAATGCCTCTCCTTTTATTTCTATTTTAGGATTCTTTTCAGTGTTAGTAATTACCATATTCTTGCTATTGCTCATTTTGTCTTTGATGTCATGCGTAAATGGAATTTCTTGTAATTGTACTGTTTTCATTCCACTAATCTCCTATTTACATAGTTCTAATCTTTGTTTAAATTTCCTACAGCTCCATCTATTAAAGATAGCAATACGCACCTTTGTTCCAGTCCGTTGTTTTCTATAAATTCTGTATTCTCGTCGTTATGTGTCCCTATTTCGTTTTATTGTTGTTGCATAGTTTCACATCCCTTCGTTTTATTTTATCGAAAATTCTTTGAGATCTAACCCGAGTACTTAAGGGGGCTCAGTACTCAGCAAAGATGACATAAATACTTTTTACATCGTTACTAAGTGAACTTTGCAAAAATATTATTAGGCAATTGGGTACAGAAAAGCAAAAAAATGTCTTCTTTCTTATATAATTTATTTTCCAAAACAAAATTTTATTTACTTGTTCATTAGGTAATTAAAACTTTTGGTTTGTTTCAGTGTCTCTCAATTTATTTTTGTGTTATGAATCTTTCCATTATTACTCTTATCATTGTCTCCTTTTTACTTATATTAGTTTGTATGTTTATTTGTTGTAGTTCTCTTAGGTATTCACTTAAATTATATTGTGATTTTTCTTCCATGCCACTATCACCATGTCTTGAAATTATATTTCTCCTTCCAATCTCATATTTCCACACTTTTACTTCTTTGCTTACATTTTTCTCCAACTAAATTCACTGTACTCCGGGAATTAATTCCCGTTGCCACTTATTGGTCCTGGAAAAAAACGAGTTTCAGACGTTTCAGTCATCTGTCATCTTCAGATCGTCTATTTGAAACGGCGCCGTCTGCTTCCGCCACCGGTCACTCGAATACTTTTGTTGACTCCTTATATATCATTGATGACGTAACTAGTGACGCAGCCGATGCCCCAACTAGTCACGTGGCGCTAATTCCATTTAGAAGGTCGCTAAAATGTTTTGCGTTTCTTACGCCATGGGACTGTAGCTTTTTCGAGTAATTCGCTAGAAATTGGACAGGTGTCCCAATTGAGGCGACAAACTGTCTCAGAGGTGCTGTGACATTCCATATAACTTAGGGCATCTTGATGGCTTCTCTCTAGGGATGAGTTGTCGTCAGATGTCCTTATCGATCGGGCTTTGTTTGATTTTGTTTCTGGTGGTCTTCTCCAGATACGTTGTTGTGCCTTGTAGTAGTTTTCGTCTTTTTCCTTGTCCGCTGGAAACACAGTCACATTTTTGTTGAGTCTCATGTTTCAGCGACTAATTATCTTCACGCGACACGTTCTTTCTTAGTGCTTTTGACGTTATTAGAACTTTCTGTCGTATTTCCATCAATCTTCGAAATTGCCGTTTCAATTTCATGAGTATCAAAACTATGTACCCTTGTTCCAGCTCTATTAGTACTGCAAATCTTTCGAACTGCCGCTATGTCTTCTTCTTCTGTTTTCATTATTCTTATGTAGAGTTCTTATCACCTCTTCTAATCTATTTTTTCCCAAATACCCTTGAACATTACTTCGATTTATTTTATCAAAACTCGGATCTTATTTAATCTTTTCACCCAAGTACCCTTACGGGGGTAGGATGTTTGGTGGAGTTGAGTTATTGGAATTATTTTCCGTACTTACCTCCCGTTTTTCTCTATACTGCGTTATCTTATCTACTTCATTCTATGTCTCTTTTGATTGCCTTCGATCTTAACTCTCCCAACCAGTCTTCTAAGTCTGCCTCTAGCCTTCTTTTTACTTGGTCTCACTTTAAATACTTGCCTCACCACTATGCCATTCGATTTCTGTTGTCAAATCATCTTAACTGTTTTTCTTTTGATTTTTCTCCTAATGGTCTCAACTTCAAGTTTTGTCTCTGTGTTGTGTTCCTATTTTCTCCTTTTTAGTTCTGTTTTCGATCTCATTTCCACTGCTGCCACTGTTTGTTGTGTTTTATCTGCCATTGTCCATGTTTCTACGCCGTAAGTAGGTGCTCCTACTTTTTTTTACTTTTATCTTTATTTGACTTTTTCACAGAAATTATTTTTTTATACAGTGAAATAGTCTTTCTTCCGGTGTTATTCGTTCTATTATTTCATCATCTATTTTTCCATCTTCCCATACAAGTGAATCTAGATATTTAAACTTTGCAACTTGTTTTACATTTTCTTTTTCTATTTGTATGCTATGTTGTTGTTTCTTTCCTATTATCATGGTGATTGTCTTGTCTTTATTTAACTACCCTTACAGGGGTAGAGTGTTTGGTGAAGCTGAGTCTTTGGTATTATTTTCCGTAGTTAGCTCTAGTTTTCTTCCATACTGCGTTGTCCTATCTACTTCTTCCCATGTTTCTCTTGATCGCCGCCGATCTTAACTCTTCCAATCATAGTCTTCTAGGTCTGCCTCTAGCCTTCTTTTTACTTGGTCTCACTTTAAATACTTGTCTCACCACTAGTCATTCATCTTATATTGTCGAACCATCTTAATTGATCTTCTTCTAGTTTTTCTCCTCTTGGTCTCAACTTCAAATTTATTTTGTCTGTGTGTTGTGTTCCGGTTTTTGTCCCTTTTTGTTCGGTTTTCGATCTCATTTCCACTGTTGCCACTCTTTGTTTAGTTTTATCTGCTATTGTCTATGTTTCTACGCCGTAAGTAGATGTTCCTACTCTTTTATACTTTTGTTTTAATCTGTTCGAGTATTTGTCCTTTTTCACAGAAATTAATTTTTCATACTGTTAAATAGTCTTCCTTCCGGTGTTATTCGTTCTCTTATTTCATCTTCTATTCTTCCATCTTCCCATACAACTGAATCTAGATATTTAAACTTTGTATCTTGTTTTATATTTTCTTCTTCTATTTGTATGCAATGTTGTTTTTTCTTTCCTATAATGATGGTAATTGCTTTTTCTTTATTTATTTTTTTATTAAACGTTTGTAATGCATCACACAATTTCGTATTCTTCCTTGCTTCTTTAATTGCCTCCTCCAGTACCAAAGACAGTAATAGTGGACCCACAACTCCTCTTTGTTTAACCTTTAAAGTAGTTTCAAACAAATTAGATTTTATTTTCTAAGTACACACATTTGTTTTAGTTCTATTTTTACTGTAAATTCAGTAGACTCGTCATTATGTGTTTTCATTTTCTTCTTATTGTTTCTAAGAGTCTTTATTATTTTTATGTCTTTCTCTATTCCTTTTTACGTCAAACGTTCCCACACATCACTTGGTTTTATTTCATGGGAGGCTCACTTTAGATCTATAAAGCACATTTTATCAGAAAAACTCCCCCTCGAAAGGCAACAACAAACCGCCGAGTGGTACCATGTCTAAAAAAGTATCTCCCCAAATTCCTGCAGTGGTTCAGTACGACCTAAACTGTTTGTAGGTCCACGTCTCTGCAAACTAACAAAGACGCATACCACAAACACTTGTAAAAAAAATTTCTTTAGTTTTTTTAGCTTTAACTGATTTATAGTTTGACCTTTCGTATAGTTCTCTTCATTTCATTCCCAACTTTTGGACATTTTCATTTCTTTGCCTCGATAGGTAATTGTTTAAATTCCCCATTAATTATTTTATACAAATTTAATCTCTTTGTTGTGTTCTTAAATTGTTATTCCATTTTTAATTAATTTCTATTACTTTTGCTGTTATTTCCGGCGTCCACCAATTAATTTTTTATACATAAATTAACAGATTTCACTATTCCATAGACTTTCCTAACAGCTAAAATTTCTATTTCAAGTTTCTTCTCGTCATCTTTTTTCCAGTTTATAATTTCTTTGGAATATCTTTCCCATTTCTTCGTTTTTTAACTTTCGATCTTTTTTTGATATTTTTGCGATTTTGCTCTTTCTTACCAGAACACTTTCCCCTTCTAACTATCGGCGTTGAGTGAATAATATTATTATATTATTCACTCAACGCTATCGTTTAACACTCTTTTATCGATTTTAAATCTTTCTCAAAATACTGTAAAATAGTCTCTTCAATTTTTTTTCTAGATATCCCTTCTCCAGTAAATCTGTATAAAGTCTTGCTTGTCAATACTACTTCGTTTGGCACACATCAGTCTTGTTCGTTCTCGTTTTTTATTGTTTCCCATATGGTCCCACATACGTCGGGATACCTTCAATGTTATTACCCACCCTTCCCTAAATATGTCCCATCATTACGATATTACCTAATCCACTGTCCAATTCTATTTCTAACATTAGAAAAAAATATCTTTCTTCCTTATGGTACCACTATGTTCTTAGTCCTGTTTTTTTTTTCTTCACACTCACTACTAAGCCTACATCACATGGCCCCCATTTAGTAGTTTCCACTCCCGACCAGAATAATAAGTATCCGCTCTATAATTCCTCTATACCTTTTCCTTTTTTTGTGTTTTTGTTATTTTTTGATTAACTCTTTCTAAACATCTATCATCGTCACTATCCATTTTTATGCTTGAAATGATCAAATTATTCTTTTTATTTGCTTTTTCTAAATCTCCATTTTTTTATATCGGTTTTATCCTCTTTTTTATGACTTTCTTTTCTTTTTAACTTCTGCCAGTTGTGCATAAGCATCCATGCTTTCCTTCCTTAATTGTTTGAGTTCCTAAATCATTTAATCATTTTTATTCATCAGTTCCTTCATCATCACTATCACTCTATCTTCTGTACTGTCTTTTATCTCTTCCGCCATTAATAGGTGTTCTCTTCGTTAGACGTACCATTCTCTTTAGTTTTATCTTCCTTTTCAGTGTCTCTCGGCTCAGAAATGTTTTGCTCCTATTCAGTCGAATGTATAATGTGTTGCCTACTTTCAGTGACCGTTGCGAAAGCGAACGTTCCCTGTCCACGATGCTCCAGAATTAGTTTCTGTCAAATGTTCGCTATGCTATTTTTTACACGAAGTCTTTTAGTGTTATTATTACTATTTCACTGCATTTCTGTGCAAAAACTCATCGTCGCAGCTCAAAATTTGAGTTTTGCGGCAAACCAAAGTATACCCTTCAACCCTCATATGGTACTGCCTAAACCACTTTAAAAAAAACAAAAAACTATTAATGGTCACGGTCATTAATGATAGTCTCACAAAAAATGTTCTTATGATTAACGTTATGTTTCGACATAAAAATTAAAATTTCTGTTTTATATTGTAAACTAACCAACGTAGGCAACTAAAAGAAAAATTTTGTTCAACATCACAAAACAAATTCTATATACAAAAAATTGCTCAATTTCTGTACAAAATTTTCGTTATAATTTTTTTTATTTCTAATAATTTTAACAAATTGTTCAGCTATTTTAAGAGCAATAACAAGTTTTATTCGCAATTTTTAAAAAAAAATTAAAAAAATTTCAATACAGTCGAATAAAAAACACAAATCATAGGAAATAATAAAAAATATTTAATATATAACAAATAACGTTTGTAGGTGATCTCAGCAACATACTGTGCCCCCCCATTTTCATGTTACCTTCTGCTTTAGAAATTAAATATTGTCCAAAGGGCATTAAAACAATTGTTTGTGCTAACACATTTAGCAAAACCATATTAAAATGCTTCATTATTTGTCTTCTACAATTATCAATTTGTTTTTTTTTTTAGATAATAACAAGATATACAAAATATTCTTAATTGTTGCAAATATAATTCCTTGTCAATTTTTCCAAAATCGGTTATAAATATCTCGTCAAATACAGTCCCAACGCATGGAAGGCAAACCGGGCGCTGAGTGTGACGTCATACCAATCACAAGGCGTTTTCACATCCAAATAAATTTTATAAACAAAATTTATTTAATTCGTAGTGTTCGAGTGTAGACATGATTCTAAACGAAAACCACTATCGATTTTTAATAGCAAAATTATTTTGATTCAAAATGGCGACTGCTTATTTAAAACTCGATTTTTTTGTAGATAATCATCAAACGATTCCCTAAGGAGATGTATCTGCCCCACCTGGACAAATCCAAGTATCTGGTTCCTCAAGAAATAACAATGTCTCAGTTCCAGACTATCATAAGGTGATTTGTTTCCGCCATTTTGTATCGAAACTTGATTGAATTTCCATTGTTTCCAGGAATCGCATGCGTATGGGCCCCAATCAATCTCTCTACCTCCTAGTTAATAACCGCTCGATGCTCAGTATGTCTCGGACGTTAGCGGAGGCCTATAACGATTACGCCGGTCCTGACGGTTTCCTCTACGTAACCTACGCTTCGCAGGAAGTGTTCGGTTGTTAACAAATTCGAGGCGATAATCGAAAGTATTAAAGAATGTTTGCATGTAATTCGGGCAATAATCGTTCTTTTATTGTTGTATGATCTTATGCGTGGTTTCTATTTTAAATAAACTGAGTTCTTTCTATTTTAAAAAAATACTAACCTTAAAATTAACCCAGCAAAATTCTGTGTAGAAAGTATCGCTACGTCCTCTCCTTAAGCTCCCAATTGCCTCAATCACATCTAAAATCGAAAAAATTACGAATTTTCGTGGAAATTACCAAGAAAATACCTTCGATTTTCCGACAAATTACCACTAAACCCAGCGATTTCGCAGTTTAAGTTGGTAGGGGTCACGTTGGTGTTCCTGAACTGTCAAACCAAAAATCGATTGTTTTCAATGTTTTTAATATAATTAAGCAATTTAACGCGTGATTACGCTAAAATCATGAAAATTTCGCTAATTCGCGTGATAAATTCCAAAGTGGTCGACGGCGTATTAACGAAATTTCGTTCCGAAGCGCCGGCGTATTTAAACAACAACAAAGCAATCATTTACAAGAAATTAACAGACATCAACAGCTGGTATACACGTATTATAGGTTTAGACGAAGTCAAATTGCATCAAGATCGCGTAATCGCTCTACAAGTAACGTAATAGTCCGTTAATTGTCCAAACATAACCTCAAATTTCCGCAGGAACGCCTTCTAGATGCACAAGAAAAACGACGCGATATCGGGCGCCATCTAGGGGAAATACGGAAAAAGTCCAATGTGCTCCAGGACGAAATCCACAAAGTTAAACGTTCCGAAGATTTGGAACGTTTCCTCAATTTAATGAAGGAAGAAACTGAAGTTATGAAGTTAGAAAACGAGATAACTCGCACGTTTCAGGAATACGACCAAACGGAGAGAGAATTATTTTCAGCATTTACCAACGCTGTTAGGGACTCGCATGAGAAACAGAGGGCGCAACTTGAATATACGAAATATTTCGGTATAGTTTTGAGTATTGCGGGATCGTTTTTGGCATTTTGTTTTTCGACGCTCAGAAAAAACGATTTGAAACATTTTATTGAGGAACGAATAGCTGCGGCGGAAAGGGGAAATTTGCCTAAAGAGGACAGTGATGTTATTGAAGTTATTCGAACTGAAACTAAGAAATTGAGTAATCTTATTGCTTTAGATATTCAAAAGAAGTTAGTAGAAAAAAGACCGGTCCCACAGGAACAGGACCGAACACAATTGATATACTATGTTGGCGCTGGGGTAGCTGTTTTAACGCTTTTAAAATTGTTTTCTTCATAGGTTTTATTGTAGCTAAGTTCTAATAATGTTATTTGTTACGAATTTATTTTTGAATTATTTCTCCTTTGATTAGAAAATAACGGGATAGGAGAAACGCGTTAACTGGAAATAGATTTTTTACTTCAATGGTTAAACAGAAACTACTGCTCTGTAATTCTTTTATGTCTCAATGGAGTTGTCAAACTTGACGACGTTTGGTCAGCTGAACAAAAGATTAGACTAAAAAATTCTATTATTCCTGTCTCAATGGACCTTGTGTCAAATGTAATGGCTAACTCTATGAAACAAAACAAAGGAACATAATGGTCAAAAGAATATAACAGAACAAGTGTACAAAAGAGTACACTTGGGGACATTCTATTTTTCTGATCTGACTAGATGCGTCAAATTTTATGTTTGATCTCAATAAAATAAAAAAAAAAATAGAAAGTCGGAAGACAAAAATAGATAACGAAGGATTGGACTAGAGTTCTTTAGAAAAGAGTAGAATTGGGGAACATTTTATTTCTCTGGTATCAATGTGCCAGATTTTATGTATGATCTCAATGCAATAAGAAAAATATAATAATAGAATGTCTGTAACATAAAAATAAGTGACTGAAGATTGGACAAACTTTTTTCAAAATTGTGTCAAATTTGACGTTTGATCTCGATAGAACTTAAAGAGAAATATAGGGTAGAAAATATTAATGTATGTGACAAAGATTGAACTAGAATTCTTTAAAGAAACGTAGAATTTGACCTACAAATTACATGAAAGTTCTATTTTTTCTATCCCATTGGACGTGCCAAATTTAATGGTTGACCTATGAAACAAATATATATAATGGACAGAAAAATATAAATTGGACTAGAATTCTTCAGAAAAGAGTAGACTTAAGGGTTCTCTATTTCTCTTACCCCAATAGATATGTTACATTTTATGTTTCATCTCAATTAAAGCAAAAAATTATAATCTAGAAAGTCGAAAGGAGAAAAATAGATGCCGAGGGATTGGACTAGAATTCTTTAGAAAATACTACATTTGGAGACATTCTATTTTTCTGGTCTCAATGAATTTGCCAAATTTTATATTTGATCTCAATTAAATTAAAAAAAGTATAGAAAGTCAGAAGGACAAAAATAGATAATCAAAGACTGGACTAGAATTCCTTAGAAAAGAGTAGAATTGGGGTAATTTTATTTTTCTGGTTTCATAGAACGTGCCAAATTTTATGTTTGACCTCAATGAAATGAAAAAAATTGAAAGTCGGAAGAACTAAAATAGATGACCAGGGATTGGACTAGAATTCTTTAGAAAAGAGGAGACCCGGGGACGTTCTATTTTTCAGGTCTTAATAGATGTGTCAAATATTATGTTTGATATCAATGAAATTAAAAAAAATAGAAAGCCGGAAGAACTAAAATAGATGATCAAAGAGTGGACTAGAACTCCTTAGAAAAGAGTAGAATTGGAGTAATTTTATTTTTCTGGTTTCATAGAACGTGCCAAATTTTATGTTTGACCTCAATGAAATGAAAACAATAGTAAGTCGGAAGTTAGTTCTTCCGACTTTCTATAGATGACCAGGGATTGGACTAGAATTCTTTAGAAAAGAGGAGACCCGGGGACGTTCTATCTTTCAGGTCTTAATAGATGTGTCAAATTTTATGTTTGATATCAATGAAATTAAAAAAAAATAGAAAGTTAGAAGGACAAAAATAGAAGCTCAAGAATTGGACTAGAAATCTTTAGAAAAGAGTAGACCTGGGAACGTTCAATTTTTCTGGTCTCATAAGGTGTGTCAAATTTTATGTTTGATCTCAATGAAATTAAAAAAAAATAGAAAGTCGGAAAAACTAAAATAGATGACCAGGGATTGGACTAGAATTCTTTAGAAAAGAGGAGACCTGGGGACGTTCTATTTTTCAGGTCTCAATAGATGTGTCAAATTCTATGTTTGATATCAATGAAATTAAAAAAAAATAGAAAGTTGGAAGGACAAAAATAGATAATCAAAGACTGGACTAGAACTCATTAGAAAAGAATAAAATGTGGAATAATTTATTTTTCTTTTTTCATGGAATGTGCCAAATTTTGTTTGACCTCAATGAAATTAAAAAAAAAATAGAAAGTCGGAAGAACTAAAAAGATGACCAGGGATTGGACTAGAATTCTTTACAAAAGAGTAGACCAGGAGACGTTCTATTTTTTCTGATCTCAATAGATGCGTCAAATTTTATGCTTAATCTCAATGAAATTGAAAAAAAATAGAAAGCCGGAAGAACTATAATAGATGATCAAAGAGTGGACTAGAACTCCTTAGAAAAGAGTAGAACTTGAGAATATATTATTTTTCTGGTTTCATGGAATGTGCCAAATTTTGTTTGACCTCAATGAAATTAGAAAAAAAATAGAAAGTCGGAAGTTAGCTCTTCCGACTTTCTATAGATGACCAGGGATTGGACTAGAATTCTTTAGAAAAGAGGAGACCCGGGGACGTTCTATTTTTCAGGTCTTAATAGATGTGTCAAATTTTATGTTTGATATCAATGAAATTAAAAAAAAATAGAAAGTTAGAAGGACAAAAATAGATGATCAAAGACTGGACTGGAACTCATTAGAAAAGAATAAAATTGGGGATAATTTATTTTTCTGGTTTCATGGAATGTGCCAAATTTTATGTTTGATCTCAATGAAATTAAAAAAAATAAAAAGTCGGAAGGACAAAAATAGAAGCTCAAGGATTCGACTAGAATTCTTTAGAAAAAAATAGACCTAGGAACGTTCAATTTTTCTGGTCTCATAAGGTGTGTCAAATTTTATGTTTGATATCAATGAAATTAAAAAAAAATAGAAAGTTAGGACAAAAATAGATGATCAAAGACTGGACTAGAACTCCTTAGTAAAGAGTAAAATTGAGGATAATTTATTTTTCTGGTTTCATGGATTGTGCCAAATTTTGTTTGACCTCAATGAAATTAAAAAAAAAATAGAAAGTCGGAAAAACTAAAATAGATGACCAGGGATTGGACTAGAATTCTTTAAAAAAGAGGAGACCTGGGGACGTTCTATTTTTCAGGTCTCAATAGATGTGTCAAATTTTATGTTTGATATCAATGAAATTAAAAAAAAATAGAAAGTTAGAAGGACAAAAATAGATGATCAAAGACTGGACTAGAACTCATTAGAAAAGAATAAAATTGGGAATAATTTATTTTTCTAGTTTCATGGAATGTGCCAAATTTTATGTTTGATCTCAATGAAATTAAAAAAAATAAAAAGTCGGAAGGACAAAAATAGAAGCTCAAGCATTGGACTAGAATTCTTTAGAAAGACCTGGGGACGTTCAATTTTTCTGGTCTCAATAAATTTTATGTTTGATCTCAATGAAATTAAAAAGAATAGAAAGTCGGAAGGACAAAAATAGATGATCAAAGACTGGACTAGAACTCCTTAGAAAAGAATAAAATTGGGGATAATTTATTTTTCTGGTTTCATGGATTGTGCCAAATTTTGTTTGACCGCAATAAAATTTAAAAAAAAATAGAAAGTCGGAAAAACTAAAATAGATGGACAGAGATTGGACTAGAATTCTTTAGAAAAGAGGAGACCTGGGGACGTTCTATTTTTCAGGTCTCAATAGATGTGTCAAATTTTATGTTTGATATCAGTGAAATTAAAAAAAATAGAAAGGACAAAAATAGATGATCAAAGACGGGACTAGAACTTCTTAGAAAAGAATAAAATTGGGGATAATTTATTTTTCTGGTTTCATGTAATTTGTCAAATGTTATGTTTAACCTCAATGAAATTAAAAAAAAAATAGAAAGTTGCAAGAACAAAAATAGATGACCAAAGATTAGACTAGAATGTTTTCAAAATTGTGTCAATTTTGATGTGTGACCTCAACAAAGTTAGAAAAGAAATAGAAAGCCGGAAAACCCGGATTAACTAGCTGCTTCATATTAAATTCTTCTCCGCTCAATTAATTAAAAAATATATAGAAAGTTGGAGGGATATAAATGTATGAGACAACGATAGGACTAGAATTCTTTACAGAAGAATCGAATTGGGAATTCTGACTGACTTTAAGCTGCACAAAATGCTGTCAAAATTGACTAGTTTTGATGAAGTTAAGAAAATAGAGTCACGTTCACTTCTATAATCACAAGTAACAGTGGTTTAGAGGGATTTCAGTCTATGATCTAATGATTGGACTAGAGTTCTCTGGAGAAGAGAAACCAAAACTTTGCTCAATTTTTATTACGAACTCACCACATCAGTCAAAACCGCGTCAAATTCATGTACTAAACTCATATGCGAAGCTAGCATCGCAAACGTGTTGTACCCTTTTTGACAAATATGACACAAATGCGGATTCTCAGGTCGAGGAGCGTCAGTAACATGTTGTTTCATGTGTTGGGTCAAACTGTAGCTTTGGCGACAAGCGTAAGAACATTGACTACACTTGAAAGGTTTATAACCTAAACAATACCAACATTAAAAAAATTATAGAAAATTTCAAAATTTTACCTAAATGAATTTGGATATGCGATTTCAACGAAGAATTCTGTTTGAAACCTTTCTCGCAATAATCACACTTAAACGGTCTTTCGTCGCTGTGGGTTTTTTGATGTTCCATTAAATGGCTGCGTTGTTTGAAACCTTGACCGCATTCGTTGCATAAATACGGTTTTTCCCCTAAAAACAAAATTGCAACTTCACGACACTACCAACTTAACTTCACCTGTATGTTTTCGTAAATGTAAACGTAACTGAGCTGGACGACAAAACCTTTTCGAACAAATCTCGCAAACTTCCGGTCGACCTGTATGGATTTTCATATGAGTATTCAAAACGCTAGATTGGGCGAAAGCCTGCAACAAAATTGGTAACACTGATTTAAAAAAAATCCCCCAATACCTTGCCACAAAAGTTACAAACGTGAGGTTTGACTCCGGTGTGAACTCTTTCGTGTACCACCAATTGGTTTCGTGACGACATTCTTTTGTCACAATACGAACATTTGTAGGGTACTTCCCCGGTATGGACACGCATGTGTACTCGCAATTTCGAATCAGTTCTGCCAACATTAATTAGTAATTCAAATTAAACATAAACATCAACTAACTTGAATTGTTTTCCGCAAACTGTACAGAGAACTCTTTCTTTTTGTTGCGACGTGACGTCACTGTGATACTTAACTAGATGCAAACTCAAACTTCTCACTTTCTTACCGCATCGGCCGCAAAAGTTTTGAGGCGCCATACAACTAAAACAATTTCAATTAAACAACGATAATAATAATGATAACAAAATACAGTTCGTTGAATTCGGGATTTTCGGTAGTTTCGTGTTCTTTGTGGGCTATCTTCAGGTGGTGTCTTAAAGAACTTACGACGGCGAACTCTTTGGAACAACAGGGACATCGATGTTGTTTGACGTCACTATGTGTTTGCATGTGATTGTTTAAATGTCTGGACGAGACGAAACCTTTTTCGCAAAGTGGACATTTGAACGGACGTATAACTGTAATGTTTACGTTTCATTACGTTACGTTTACGTCACAATCACTTACTGGAATGACTACGTAAATGTTCTGTAAGATGGCCTTTAGCGACGAAAAGTTTCGAACAGAATTCGCATTTGTGTTCGCGACCGTTGTGGTCTTCTTCGACGTGAGTGGGGAGATGGTCGAACTCTTGGTTGCAGGTTGAACACCAGCGTGCCTTCAGTTCTCTAAAAAAAATAATTATAACTATTGAAAGTTTTTGAAAACGTTTTGTGAAGAGATGAAGAGAAACACTAAAAAAAGATGGCGTGTCTTCCTGAAATTAACATTAAAGCTCTGATGTTGATTCTATTCCGAGACGCTGAATTTTATTGTTCTTGAAACTGTTTAAAAAATTTCATTGATAATAGGTAAAATTTAGGGCCATCTGTAGAGGACATTAAACAGAACCGGAGTACGTTTTTCTTCGTAAATGACAGACAAAGAAGAGGAATATAAAAGGGAAAGAAAGGAGCTGGATGAAGAGTACTTCAGACAAACACAAATTAACAAAGAAAACACATGAAATGAAAAAAATGGCTTGTGATCAGTATGACGTCACATTGAGCGCGCGGTTTGCCTCCCATGCTTGGAAACCGTAGTTGAGGACAAATTTAATTGTTTTAAGAAAAAAATTACAAAAAAATCTAAATGTTAATAAATTCAGCATGTTGCTAAAATAACCTACAAATCTACCAATAGAGTAGTAACACCCACTTACGGCGTAAAAACGTGGACTACGGCAAATAAAATGAAACTAAAAGTGACAGAAGTAGAAATGAGATTTCTTAGAAGGATCGAAAACAAAATAAAAAGAGATAAAAATAGGAAGACAACACACAGACAAAATTTGAAGTTGAGACCAATGGGAAGAAAACTAGAAGAATAACAATTAAGATGGTTCGACAACATAAAACGAATGACATGGTGGTGAGACCAAGTAAAAAGAAGGCTAAAGGCAGACCTAGAAAACTATAATTGGAAAAGTCAAGACCGGCAGCGAGCATAGGAAAAAGTAGATAGGACAACGCAGTATAGAAAATAACTGGAGGCAACTACGGAAAATAATACCAAAAACTCAGCTCCACCAAACACCCTACCCACGTAAGGGTACTTGGGCAAAAAGATTAAATACCAGCTGAAAAGTTTTTGATAAAATAAAGTAATGTTTAAGAGTATTAAAAAAAAAGAATAGAAGAAGAGGTGATAGGAATAGTAAGGACTCTACATAGAAATAATAAAAGTAAAACAAGAAGACATAACGACGAGTCTAGAGATTTGCAGTACTAATAGAATTAGAACAAGAATACGTATGTTTGATGGCCATGGAATTGAAAGTAAAAGAAATGAATTAAAAATGGAATAACAATTTAAGAACACAACAATTAGATTATATTTGTATAAACTAATTCATGGGAAATTTAAACAATTACCTATCGAGGCAAAGAAATGAACATGTCCAAAATTTGGGAATAAAATGAAGAGAACTATATGAAAGGCCAGAAACTATAAAACAGTTGAAGCTAAAAAACTAAGTAGATTGCTGAAGGAAATATTTTAACTGAGGAAAAAACATTGTGGAAAACGGGAACAATTCTTTGAGGTTTTAAAGGAACTGCCAGACAATAGGAAAACAAAGAAATCTTCTTTACAAGTGTTTGCAGTATGCGTCATTGTTAGTTTGCAGACACGTGGGCCTACAAACAGTTTAGGTCGTACTGAACCACCACAGGAATTTGGAGAGATACGTTTTTAGACATGGTACCACTTGGCGGTTTGTTGTTGCTTTCCGAGGGGGAGCTTTTCTGATAAAATGTGCTTTATAGATCTAAAGTGAGCTTTCAATGAAATAAAACCAAGTGATGTGTGGGAACGTTTGACGTAAAAGGGAATAGAGAAAGACATAAAAATAGTAAAGACTCTTACAAACAATAAGAAGAAAATAAAAACACATAATGACGAGTCTACTGAATTTACGGTAAAAATAGAACTAAAGCAAATGTGTGTACTTAGAAAATAAAATCTAATTTGTTTGAAACAACTTTAAGGGTTAAACAAAAGAAGAATTGTGAGTCCACTATTACTGTCTTTGGTACTGGAGGAGGCAATTAAAGAAGCAAGGAAGAAGACGAAATTGTATGATGCATTACAAACGTTTAATAAAAAAATAAATAAAGAAAAAGTAATTACCATCATTATAAGAAAGAAACAACAAACATTGCATACAAATAGAAGAAGAAAATATAAAACAAGTTACAAAGTTTAAATATCTAGATTTAGTTGTATGGGAAGATGGAAGAATAGAAGATGAAATAAGAGAACGAATAACACCGGAAGGAACACTATTTAACAATATGAAAAATTAGTTTCTGTGAAAAAGGACAAATACTCAAACAAATTAAAACAAAAGTATAAAAGAGTAGGAACATCTACTTACGGCGTAGAAACATAGACAATAGCAGATAAAACTAAACAAACAGTGGCAACAGTGGAAATGAGATCAAAAATAGAACAAAAAGGGATAAAAACCGGAACACAACACACAGACAAAATAAATTTGAAGTTGAGACCAAGAGGAGATAAACTAGAAGAAGATCAATTAAGATGGTTCGACAACATAAAATGAATGACTAGTGGTGAGACAAGTATTTAAAGTGAGACCAAGTAAAAAGAAGGCTAGAGGCAGACCTAGAAGACTATGATTGGAAGAGTTAAGATCGGCGGCGGTCAAGAGAAACATGGGAAGAAGTAGATAGGACAACGCAGTATGGAAAAAAACTAGAGCTAACTACGAAAAATAATACCAAAGACTCAGCTTCACCACACACCCTACCCCTGTAAGGGTAGTAGGGTGAAGAGATTAAATAATAGCTGAAAACCCTTTGATAATATAAAACGAAGTAATGTTTAGGAGTATTTGAAGAAAAAAAAATAGAAGAAGAGGTGATAAGAATAGTAAAGAAATAATGAAAATAAGAACAAGAAGGCATAACGACGAGCCTAAAGATTTGCAGTACTAATAGAACTGGAACAAGGGTACGTAATTTTGAAAGTCATGAAATTGGAACGACAATTTCAAAGATAGATAGAAATGCGGCAGAAATCATCCATCAGGATATCTCTCAAGCTCTAATAACGTCAAAATCACTAAGAAAAAACGTGTCGCATGAAGAAAATTAGTCGCCGAAACAAGTGGAACTCAACAAAAATGTGACTGTGAAGAAAAAAGACGAAAACATTGATACAAGACTCAACAACGTACTTGAAGAAGACCACCAAAAGCAAAACTCGATCCATAAGTATATCCCTAGAGAGAAGTCGTTGTAGGGATTTGGATTAATGGCTTTTCAGTGTAGCGAGGATAAAAGTGCGTTCCTTAACCGGGATTTGAACCCGGGCCTCCCAATATTGATTGCTCTGACCGCTAAGATAGCAAGGTACACGGATAATCCTCGCCACACGTCCATATCATGCGCCGCTACAGGACTCCCCCTCTAGAGACGTCGTTCGTCGTTCTTACGATCCGTTGTTCGGAATCAAATAAAGTGACGGATAAGACGGGAAATCTGGTGGTGATGATGAGGGAGTGTTGCACGTTGTTTTTGTGTTCGAATCACGTCGGGGTCACCAATATGGGCATGCACATTTATCGCTTTTCAGTGTAGCGAACATAAAAAACCGGGAGTTACGTCATCAATGATATCTAAGGAGTCAACAATAGTATTCGAGTAACCAACGGCGGAAGCAGACGGCGCTATTATTCCAAATAGACGATCTGAAGATGGCAGATGTGATTTTGCTGAAACGTCGTCAGAAATTCGTTTCTTCCCAGCACCAACAAGTGGCAACGTGGACGAACACCCAAAATACAGTAAATTTAATTTTAAAAAAGACAATGGTAAAGGTAATAATAAAAAAATCATAACATAAAAATAAATGGAGAGACACTGAAATAAATTAAAAACATAGAGAATAGGAAAAATGGAAAAATTAACAATTGTTTGGAAAGAAAAGGTAAAGTGTACTTTTTGGTTGCTTAATATAAAGGAAAAGTAGAATGAAGACTAAAGAGAGATTTTCAAGAAAAATTTTAGAGATCACAAGAAAAGACAAAAATAATCGCAGTAGTAGAAAACAACTACAAAAGTATATGCAGCTAGAAGGAGAAGAAGAAATAAAGTAGAACGACCATGAATACGATGAGAAGAGTAAGTCAGACACAAGACAATACTTTGGTGTGAAGTGAGAGAAACGCTACAAGACATAAATGCATTAAAATAAAAAATCTAAACATTTAAATTCTGAATTGTACAACATGGAGTAAAATTTAAATACAGTCCACCATACAAAGGTACTGAGAATTTCCAGTAAATAAATAGCAAATAAAATTTCCATTTTAACTTCATCACGAAAGGATGAATTTAATTGCCTTGTGAAATTAAAAAAAAAACAGTTTAGTAACAAAATAAATAAAAATAAACTAATAAATAGTTTAGACAATACTAGAAGTGCAAGAACTAGAAACGTTATCCAGAAGTACTTAGTTAGCAAGTTGAGAGAAAAAAAGGAAAATTCTCAAGAGGATGGTGTGTCTTCGGGAAATTAATTGTATAACTATTAAGGTAGCTGAACTAAAAAATTTTAAATTTGATTGATTTCTGAAATGAAAAAACAATTGTAATTGCAAGTAATCACCTTCTGATCAAAAAAAATCTGTAATTGCCCAATTTTCCTAATTACCTGAAAGTAGTAGAAATTTCGATCGTCCACTATTTTAGTTCGTCCTGATAATTACAAAAAATTAGATAATTATCATAAACACTAAAGAACTAAATATCAGTAGCAGTAAACTTCAGAACAAATAATTTTCCAAATTAAAAAATCTTGCTACATAATGAAACGATACAACGAAAAATGTGAAATGGTAATGTTAATTATTCTTAAGTTTAACTAATTTAAATATTTAACAATTTCAGAAAAAAACTGCCAGTTATAAATTATCAAGACGCGATATTAATTTTTTGAAAATAGCTTACGCTATAGGAAATTTTTTCGGTTTGTTGCCATCCTACAATTTTGAAAAAGGAACCATAACTCACCCCCGAATCGATAAGATTCGAGCTATTTTATTGACAACAACAATAGTGACTTGCGTTCCTTATTCGGTATATCTTCAACACCTATACAGTCCTCAAGATACAATAATTAAACACGTCATAATTCGAACTACCGAATTTTTAACTCTTAATATCGATTGTTCGATAATTTTAGGTTCTGCCTTCTATTACCGAAAACATTGGATAAAACTAAACAACAATTTTTCTATAATCGACAAAAAATTAAACAACACCAACAAAACTAATAAAATTTTCTTAAGCAACCCTTATTTCCAAATGGCGGCTTGTACCACAATTTATTTTATCAGCGTATTCAATGCTTATTATTATCTGACGGTGAAAGACGGTTTCGTAGTTTTCAAATCCTACTTCATGGCAGATTTCTGTTTTTATTTAGGACTTTTCTCGAGGATGATCATCTATAACTTAACAGAAACATTTCGATTACGTTATCAAGATTTTAACAAACAAATAACGTTGAATCATTACAAAAAAAATTCAAATTTCATCAAAGAAATGACGAAATTTTCGAGAAAACTAACAGAAACTTTGGAAACTTTCAACGAAATTTTTGGATGGCCTCTCCTATTCATTAACGCTTCCAGTATTGGCGATTTTGTTTTAGCTGTTTATTATATATTGAAACATTCAACTAAAGGACCTCAGTATTTTACTTCGCTTCAATTCTTAACGGATACGTTTATAGCTTCTATCATGTTGGTTCCGGCTATTTTTATCACAATGTCTTGCGATGGAGTTTGGATGGATAACAAGAAAACTTTAAGTCTTTGCAAGGAATTAAAAGAAAATTTTGCGAAAAATTCGAAAGAACAACAAGAACTACTCCGGTTGGTGCTCGATATCGAGAGGAATACGAAAGCGATAAGTGCTGCGAATTTTTTTGAAATCAACAGAACAGTGTTGCTTAGTATAATGAGCACTACTACGTCATATTTGATTGTAATTACCCAACTCACTCAATTGTAAGTAGGCTGTGATCAATAAAGCGGAAAAAATCAAAAAGGTAGTTGGCGTCGCAAAATTTGTTGCCAGGCAACACGCCAACTGCTATGAAACAAATGAAAGTATTTAAAAAAAATTAATTGCTAAGTGACGTGGTAAAGTTTGTTGCTAGACAACATGGTGACAACTGTCACGAAACAATTGAAAGTTTTAACAAAATCGAACGGTTAGGGTGGCGTCATGTGTTGCTAGGCAACATGTCAACACTGTGACAACCGTCACGAAACAAATAAAAGTGTTTTAAAAACATTAATGGTCAAGTGACGTGTCAAGATTTGTTGGTAGGCAACATGTCGGCAATGTGACAACTGTCATGATAAAACTGAAAATTTTAGGAAAATCGAAATTTGAAAGTGTTAAAGTCACGTGACAAAATTAATAGCTAATCAACATATCACCACTGATAACTGTCACAAAACATATGAAAATGTTTTATTGGAAAATTGAAAGATTAAGTGATTTGGTTCAATTTGTTGCCAAGCAGCATGTCAATATGTTGACAACTACAGCAAAAAAATGAAAGTTTTATGAAAATCAAATGGTTTGTTGCTAGGCAACATGTCAACATAACGACAACTGTCATGAAAAATTTGAAAATGCTGAAGTGACAACTGTCACAAAACAAGTGAAAGTGTTTTAAAAACTTGAATGATTAAGTAGATGACAAAATTTGTTGCCAGGCAACGTATCAACACTGTGACAACTGTCAAAAATTGAAATTTTTAAGAAAATCGAATTGTCTATTGCTAGACAACATCTCAACACAGCTACAACTGACATAAAATATTTAAAAATGTTGGTCAGGTGTCAAAGTTAAGTAACGCGATAACTGCTAAAAATTTGCAGTTGTTGCATGACAACCTTGTAAAAAAGTTTAAACTCAACAAATCGTTAATTTTTTGTATCTTACTTATGTAAATGGGCCATATGCACCGATAACGCTCGATTGTTGCTAGTAACAAAACCGCATTTGATGCAAGTGTAGTTGCCGGCCCCTTCTTTGCTTCGTTTGATGGCTTTTTCGACGGCATCCGGCGAGAATTGAGGTAATCTTGTGACTTGTTTCGCAACGTTTTTGGTTTCGGGAACAAAAACAACTCGAACTTCCTCCTGTAATTAATAAAATTAAAAAGTTTTAGCAACAATTCGAAACTTACTTGGTCTTTTAGACATTTGCGAATTATTTGATTGGATTTTTGTATTAACATTTGGAAATCGTAAGAGAAACGTAATTTTTCTTCACAACTCTTACACATTACTGTTGGGGCCCCCTCGTCCATTTCCACCTAGAAATTTCGTTTAAATTTTTGTAAATAAACAAAAATATCTAACCTCAATGTTTCCTACTGATGATAACATGGCGATTAAAACGGCGGCATTTTCGTTGTTGGGGGTAATAGAAGTAGCGTCGTCGCTTCGGCATAAACAGCTCCGACAGACATCACTCAGTTTTGATTCTACGGCCCCTTGGGGCCACAGGGTTTCCATTTTTAAAGGGGTTACACAACTGTCAAAAATGATTGGAGCTACGTTTAAATGGCGATTGAAGTGTTAATTACTGCGCTACTCCACTTTTAGAAGGCGCGAAATTCAAAAGCAGTGTCGCTCATAAATCGTAGAGTACACACAAATGTGATCGTTTCTTGTCTTTTTTTACAGTTTTAATGTTTAGTGTTTCAATTTTTTCGTGATTCTTAAATTTTTGCTTTTTTCTGAAGTTGTTTAAAATTTTCCCACAAATTTTCTTCAATTTTATATTTTGCAGATGTCTCTTAAATTTTTTTCTCCTTTTCTGTCTACTAGTAGATTCCTTTATTATTCCTGTTTATTAGTTTTGTCCTCCCCAATTTTCTTTTTCTGCTGACAGGAGTGCAGTCCCTTCTTTATAATTCCTCTATGTTGGATATTAAGTTTCTATTATCAAGAATTTTTTCTATTACCTTTCAATATATTTGTATTGTTCCTATGTTTTTGAATTTGTACCATTTAATTTTTTAGTTAAATATTTTCCCCTTATTTTGTTTTTTGGTTTCTATTTTTATTCTTATTGTTCGCTCCCTATTTCCGGCTCTTATGTTACTTCGAACAATTTTCTTGTTCTCATTAAAAATAATCGCATTTTCTAACATAATTTTCTTTTCTTTGCAGTGGGGTCGAAATTAAAAAAAAGTTTTTGTAAAAAGTTTATTTACAAGTCAATTTTAAATGCTAAAAATAAATAAAAATTCCGGATAAAAAAACTCTGAATAAATATTATCCAGTGGGCCCCCAAATGTCAAGGTCGAAGCCGATCACGCTATGCTCTCATTCCCTAAATCGATCTCGTGCATCCCGTCTTTTCCCACGTTGCTCTTCGTCCGTTTCACCCTCGGGGGCGGCATCGGTGGCACGTTATCCACAACCGTTCTAATTTTATCCCCTGGTCCACCCCCTTTCAACCAATTTTTCACCTGTTTACCAACTTGGTAAAAATGAATATATAAAAGGGACAAAATTAAAAATACTACTAAAAAAGAAACCAAACTCAAAACAAGAGCGGTAATAGGATTATAAGATTCTTCGGGTGTCGAGACAACTTCCGGTGTAATCGTAGTAATAACATCCGGTACCATTTCATCGGCTTTACCGGAAATCGTAATATCAGCACAAGCTCGAAATTCTTCTTGAGGACCACAACCGACTGCTCCAGTTCCATTAGGACAATTACCCCAATTATTACCGGCGACGTAACGCCACTGTAATAAACAATGTTCACAGGACTTTTTCGGTAGTTTATATTTAATTTCGTAAACTTTATTGCCGTCTTTTGGGAAATAACGGACGTTGTTGTGGTCAACGTTGTCTTGTGGTCGCACAAGTTTCAATATGTTCTTATCAAGACAAGCTTGAGTAGCAGTTTTGTAATCGGGACAAACTGCAAATTCAAAATAACCGAAATGGCTGGCGGTTAATTCGACACGGATGTTGATAGCGGCACCGACGCCGTATTTGCGAACTACGACGCCTTGGCCGTAAGTTCCCCCAAATTCGTGAGCTCGAGGTGTTCTGGAAAAAAATATTTTGAAAAATTAATAATTTTCGAAATTTCTTTATTTAAATTTTTTTATTGTGGCCACCAAACTTAACGATCTAAAGGAGGAAAGTCAAGTTTTTTACTTATTAAAATATTTGAAATTTTGGTTTTAGCTTCAGATTTCACAAATTCATTTTTAATTATCTTTAACTTAACTCAAAACTTTTTTTCAAATTATTTTTTGCGGTCTAAATTATTAAAATCAGATCAATTTTATTTATTACTGTTATAGTTGAAAAGTTTGAAGTGTTACAATATGTGAAGAATAAAGAACAAAAAGCGTTCTTGAATTATTTTTTTTTAAATTGCTTTGAATATCCTTCAAACTTGCTTCATTATCACAACAACAAAAACCCACGCATTTCCTGTATTTTGTAATTTAAATATTTTAATTTATTTGCAATAAACAATCACTCACCAGTAGAATTTATAATAGCTCAAAAAACTATGAAACGCTAATAAATTTACTTCTTCACTTTAAGAGTGAAAATTATCGAATAATTGCGTTAATATTAATTTAAACAAATTATATTTGACTAAAGTAATTTGTTGAGTAAAGTTGTATTTCTGTTTTATTTTGAATAATTTACTTTATCATATAAAATGAATTTTTGGTCCACATCTCGCGTGCCACCACTGCCATTCAACTTTATTTCTAGCGCTTTTCATAATTTTTTAGATACATTTTAATATTATTGTTGTTACCACGTCTTTTAGAATGCAAAATTTTATTATTTTACAAGTAATTCAACTCTATATCAGCATTTCTTTACATATTTTTTATTTCAGTCGTTAATTTACCATTTTGTTTATTTTTATTATCATCATCATCATCGTTAAAAATTGTTTGTAGGTTGAATAGTGTAGTAAAGTGCATTTTCCAAACGCTGTCACATTGTGTATTTCTTTCCATATTGTTTACCTCGTTATTTGACTTTAAAAAAAATATTTTTTGGAAAATTTTGAAAATTGTAGAAAATTTTATGCTCAGCTCATAATTGAATTTTAGAACAATAATTCCTTGGAACCATTAAACAAATTTAAACAGTTTGAAACTATCATGAATACCACTAATTTATACAGGGTGTATAAAAAATAATTTTTATTTTGGAAATGTGTTCCTGAGTTTTGAGTTGAATTTTTGGATAACAACTAAATTTTCTTAACTAACTTGCATTCAAAATTTTACCTATATTCCGTTTTACCTTGACAGATGGCGCTGTAACCAAGTGATGACTAGATGATAGTAACGCCATCTGCCACTCGTAAAAAAACTGAACGATTTTAAACTCAGATTCGCAATTGTGGTGTTCTATTAATATATTTACTTTTTTGAATACATTTTCTAACTTCTTCATATCTCCTTTTTTAAATCTTCCCATATTCACTCGTTATTACTGAATTAGATTCCTGGTCTTTCATATTTCTTCCCATCACTTTTTAACCACTCTTCGTATATCTTTCTAATAACACAATTTTAATTATTTAACTTTTTTGGTAATTTGTTTTGTTACTTTTTACTGTCATTTTAACATTTTCTTTTAAATTAAAATTTTTGTAAGGAAAAATTTTTGCCCAATTAATTTTCTTATCGTGTTTTAGTTTTGTTTAAGAAGAAAAAAATTATTTGGTCAAAAATTTTAGCTATTTTCTTATATTTAATAATAAACTTTAAAAATTGTTCAAATTTTAATAATTTTGTTGCACCTACTTTGTACCTACTTTTTAATTCGGAAATTATTTTTTTGAGTTTTTAGTTCAATTTTTGGATAACAATCAAGTTTTCTTAACTAACTTGCATTTAAAATTATACCTATATTCCGTTTTATCTTACCAGATGGCGCTGTTATCAGGTGATGACTAGATGATGCTAGCGACATCTGTCACTCGTAATAAACTGAACGATTCGAAGCCCAGATTCGCAATTGTGGTGTTCTTACTTGTTTGAATACATTTTCTAACTTTATCATATCCACTTTTTTAAAATTTTCTTATATACACTCGTTATTACCCAATTAGTTTCCTGGTATTTGATGTTTCTTTAAATCACTTATTAACCAGTCCTCGTATATCTTTTTAATAACACAATTTTAATTATTTAGCTTTTTTGGTAATTTATTTTATTACTTTTTACTGGCATTTTAACATTTTCTTTTAAAATAAAATTTTTGTAAGAAAAAATTTTTGCCCAATTAATTTTCTTATCGTGTTTTAGTTTTGTTTAAGAAGAAAAAAATTATTTGGTCGAAAATTTTAGCTATTTTCTTATATTTAATAATAAACTTTAAAAATTGTTCAAATTTTAATAATTTTATTGCACCTACTTTGTACCTACTTTTTAATTCGGAAATTATTTTTTTGAGTTTTTAGTTCAATTTTTGGATAACAATCAAGTTTTCTTAACTAACTTGCATTTAAAATTATACCTATATTCCGTTTTATCTTAACAGATGGCGCTGTTATCAGGTGATGACTAGATGATACTAGCGACATCTGCCACTCGTAATAAACTGAACGATTCGAAACTCAGGTTTGCAATTGTGGTGCTCTATTAATATTTTTACTTTTTTGAATACATTTTCCAACTTTTTCATATCCACTTTTTTTAAATCTTCCCATATACACTCGTTATTACCCAATTAGTTTTCTGGTCTTTGATGTTTCTTTAAATCACTTATTAACCACTCCTCGTATATGTTTTTAATAACACAATTTTAATCATTTAGCTTTTTTGGTAATTTGTTTTATTACTTTTTACTGTCATTTTAACATTTTCTTCTAAAATAAAATTTTTGTAAGAAAAAATTTTTGCACAATTAATTCTTTTGTCGTGTTTCAGTTTTGTTTAAGAAGAAAAAACTTATTTGGTCGAATATTTTAGCTATTTTCTTATACTTAATAATAAACTTTAAAAATTGTTTAAATTTTAATAATTTTGTTGCACCTACTTTGTACCTACTTTTTAATTCGGAAATTATTTTTTTGAGTCTTTAGTTCAATTTTTATATAACAATTAAATTTTCTTAACTAACTTGCATTTAAAATTATACCTATATTCCGTTTTACCTTAACAGATGGCGCTGTTATCAGGTGATGACTAGATGATACTAGCGACATCTGCCACTCGTAATAAACTGAACGATTCTAAACTCAGGTTCGCAATTGTGGTGTTCTATTAATATTTTTACTTTTTTGAATACATTTTCTAACTTTTTCATATCCAATTTTTTAAATCTTCCAATGTACACGCGTTATTACCCAATTAGTTTTCTGGTCTTTGATGTTTCTTTAAATCACTTATTAACCACTCCTCGTATATGTTTTTAATAACACAATTTTAATTATTTAGCTTTTTTGGTAATTTGTTTTATTACTTTTTACTGTCATTTTAACATTTTCTTTTAAAATAAAATTTTTGTAAGAAAAAATTTTTGCACAATTAATTTTTTTGTCGTGTTTCAGTTTTGTTTAAGAAGAAAAAACTTATTTGGTCGAATATTTTAGCTATTTTCTTATACTTAATAATAAACTTTAAAAATTGTTTAAATTTTAATAATTTTGTTGCACCTACTTTGTACCTACTTTTTAATTCGGAAATTATTTTTTTGAGTCTTTAGTTCAATTTTTATATAACAATTAAATTTTCTTAACTAACTTGCATTTAAAATTATACCTATATTCCGTTTTACCATAACAGATGGGGCTGTTATCAGGTGATGACTAGATGATACTAGCGACATCTACCACTCGTAATAAGCTGAACGATTCTAAACTCAGGTTCGCAATTGTGGTGTTCTATTAATATTTTTACTTTTTTGAATACATTTTCTAACTGTTTCATATCCACTTTTTTTAAATTTTCTCATATACACTCGTTATTACCCAATTAGTTTCCTGGTATTTGATGTTTCTTTAAATCACTTATTAACCACTCCTCGTATATCTTTTTAATAACACAATTTTAATTATTTAGCTTTTTTGGTAATTTGTTTTATTACTTTTTACTGTCATTTTAACATTTCCTTTTAAAATAAAATTTTTGTAAGGAAAAATTTTTGCCCAATTGATTTTCTTGTCGTGTTTCAGTTTTGTTTAAGAAGAAAAAAATTATTTGGTCGAATATTTTAGCTATTTTTTTATATTTAATAATAAACTTTAAAAATTGTTCAAATTTTAATAATTTTGTTGCACCTACTTTGTACCTACTTTTTAATTCGGAAATTATTTTTTTGAGTATTTAGTTCAATTTTTGGATAACAATTAAGTCTTCTTAACTAACTTGCATTTAAAATTATACCTATATTCCGTTTTACCTTGACAGATGGCGCTGTCACCAGGTGATGACTAAATGATAGTAACGCCATCTGCCACTCATAAAAAAACTGAACGATTCTAAACTCGGAATCGCAATTGTGGTGCTCTATTAATATTTTTACTTTTTCCAATACATTTTCTAACTTCTTCATATCTCCTTTTTGAAATCTTCCCATATTCACTCGTTATTACACAATTAGTTTCCTGGCTTTTGATGTTTCTTTAAATCACTTATTAACCACTCCTCGTATAACTTTTTAAACACAATTTTAATTATTTAGTTTTTTTGGTAATTTGTTTTATTATTTTTTACTGTCATTTGAACATTTTCTTTTAAAATAAAATTTTTGTTAGGAAAAATTTTTGCCCAATTAATTTTCTTATCGTGTTTCAATTTTGTTTAAGAAGAAAAAAATTATTTGGTCGAATATTTTAGCTATTTTTTTTATATTTAATAATAAACTTTAAAAATTGTTCAAATTTTAATAATTTTGTTGCACCTACTTTGTACCTACTTTTTAATTCGGAAATTACCTTTTTGAGTGTTTAGTTCAATTTTTGGATAACAACTAAATTTTCTTAACTAACTTGCATTTAAAATTTTACCTATATTCCGTTTTACCTTGACAGATGGCGCTGTCACCAGGTGATGACTAAATGATAGTAACGCCATCTGCCACTCGTAAAAAAACTGAACGATTCTAAACTCGGAATCACAATTGTGGTGCTCTATTAATAGTTTTACTTTTTCCAATACATTTTCTAACTTCTTCATATCTCCTTTTTTAAATCTTCCCATATTCACTCGTTATTACCCAATTAGTTTCCTGGTTTTTGATGTTTCTTTAAATCACTTATTAACCACTCCTCGTATAACTTTTTAAACACAATTTTAATTATTTAGTTTTTTTGGTAATTTGTTTTTTTAATTTTTACTGCCATTTTAACATTTTCTTTTAAAATGAAATTTTTGTTATTAGAAATTTTTGCCCAATTAATTTTCTTATCGTGTTTCAATTTTGTTTAAGAAGAAAAAAATTATTTGGTCGAATACTTTAGCTATTTTTTTATATTCAATAATAGACTTTAAAAATTGTTCAAATTTTAATAATTTTGTTGCACCTACTTTTTAATTCGGAAATAATTTTTTGAGTTTTTAGTTCAATTTTTGGATAACAATTAAGTTTTCTTAACTAACTTGCATTTAAAATTATACCTATTTCGTTCTACCTTAACAGATGGCGCTGTTATCAGGTGATGACTAGATGATACTAGCGACATCTGCCACTCGTAATAAACTGAACGATTTGAAACCCAGATTCGCAATTGTGGTGTTCTATTTATATTTTTACTTTTTTTGAGTACATTTTTAAAATTTGTTGTATTCTCTTTTTAAATCTTTTTATGTACACTCGTTATTACCCAATTAGTTTCCTGGTCTTTAATGTTTCTTCAAATAACTTATTAACCACTCCTCGTATATCTTTTTAATAACACAATTTTAATTATTTAGCTTTTTTGGTAATTTCTTTTATTATTTCTTATTGTCATTTTAACATTCTCTTAAAATAAAATTTTATCTTATTAATTTTTTTGTATTGTTTCAGTTTTGTTTATTAAGAATAAAGAAATTATTTTGTTAAATATTTTAGCAATATTTCAAATTTAATAATAAATTTTTAAAATTCTTTAGACTTTAATATTTTTGAGTCATTCAACTTTATGTTAACGTCTTTTTACATATTTTTCATTTTAATTGTAAATTCTATATTGTGTACTCCGTTATTTGGCTTAAAATGTTTTTAATTTTTTGAAAAATTTTTAAAATTGTAGAAAATGTATTGCTCACCTCATAATTGGATTATAGAACAATAAATCCTTGCAACTATTACAATAATTTTAACCGTTTAAAAGTATCATGAATGCTACTAATTTATACAGGGTGTATTAAGCAAATAATTTTTAATCCGGAAATGTTCAGTCGCTTGTTTTTGAATTTTGAATAACAATCAAATTTTCTAAACAAACTTGCATTTGAAATTTTATCTATATTTCGCTTTACCTGGACAGGTGGCGCTGTCACCAGGTGACCACCAGGTGATAACAGCGCCATCTGCCACTCATGGAAAAAGCTGACAATTTGAAGGCACGATGTAGACACAAAAATTGAAATAAAAAAAATTAATTACTTGGAATCCCAGGGATCTCCGCACACTCCACATTTTCCTTCATTCTTGACCCATTGTCTCGTAAATCCTCCGCAATAAAGTTCGTGATCATTGTAGTTGTGGGGGGTATCGAAACCGTATCGCCATGCCGAAGCTCGACTTGGTGGTTCAATTAGACGGCCGTGACTTTCGATCCGAGGCAGGAAAAAAATTAAAAAAATCACGTAAAGGCCAAGCGACATCCTGCTGAAAACAAAAATTGACTATCAATTGTAATTTTTTCAAATTAAAAAACAGTACCACCTACGAATTGCGTAAGACATTGTATGTTGACCTTGTTTTGTAAGGTAATAGAAACTTTAGTTATCTATATCTAGCGAATGTTGACCTCTTCTTGTGTTGTTCCTTAGTTGGTTAGACTGAATGGCGTTTTTTTTTCCTTTTTTTTCAAGCGATTCAGTGATGTTACCGATTTAGTTAAGTGAGTAGGTGAATTTAATAAGAACATGCGTCACAGTTTCTTGGTTGTTGAAATTGTTTAATTAACAATAACGGTGAGGCTTGAACCGTTTTCGAAAATTACACGGAATTGTAGAAACCGTTTCTTAGTTTTTAATTTTCAGTTACAATAAAGAAATTACTAAAATTTTAACATTGCGAAATCGAATAAGAAACAAAATTAAATTGTTGTCACATAACAATGTCCAAAATGCAAAACGATCAAGCTAAAAAGAAGTTACAATCATAAGACTTAAGTCGAGAAAAAATTCGGTGAAGTGAATTGATTTGACCAATTAAGAAGTCAATTCAAGCAAAGAAACGAAGACTTTCTTTTCACTTAAAAGAACCGATTTGTAGGTCTTTGCGGTTGTTGTTTTTTAGACCATAATAAAATTTGTTAAATTATATTTTCCCTTGACATTTAGGTCGTGTTTTCATGACCTTCCTCACAAAAGAAATTACTTTGAACTAAATGAGGTTTTTCGGTTTGAGTGGCGTGTGATGACCGAAAAACAAATTTAGATAAATTAATCCCAAAAGTTTTAAATAAAAAGAACAAAAAATCAAATAGACCATGGACTCATAGAAGCAATATATAGAAAGGCAATAAAGAATTTAAAAAGTTTCTGAAGAACACATGCAGATTTGGACTTTCTTTTATTGATAGCAAAGACAAAGTAACGGATGTAATTTGGAAAATAAAGAACTAAGAAACTAAAATGAGAGAATTGAAAAATTAGAAAGTTGTCGAAGAAATTCGGAATGAAAAGAAATCGAATTGGACAAGATACCAAAAGCAGAAGAACTGGAATATAATAATAAGGGAATACAGCATAACTGAATAGAGACTGGGTTGACGAGAAATATGGAAAAGCACCAGATCAGAAATGGAATTAAGAGTCAAAGTGCTAAAACTAAATTTGGATAAAATAGAAAAATACACGACCAGTCAAGAAGAGCTAAATTCACAAAAAACTTGTTGAATGCAAGCCAACAAACCAAACAAGAAATGAACGGTGAAAAGAAGACGATCTAGACAAGGGAAAGAGAGATGAAAAAGAGATTAAAAATGGTGTGCAGACAAAGACAAGGTAGCATCTTGATCTAAAACTACAAGAAATTTAAGAACATTACAAATGTATAGAAATAAAGAATTTTTGGGAATATGGAAGAGCGGGTGATAGGAAATCCACAAGAAATTTGTTAAATGTAAGCCAACAGACCAAACAAGAAATGAATGGTAGAAAGAAGACGATCTAGACAAGAAAAAAGGAAATAAAAACGAAGACAAAAATGGTGTACAGAGAAAGACAAGATAGCATCTCGATCTAAAACTACAAGAATCTGAAGAGCATTACAAAAATATATTAATAAAAATTTTTTAGGAATATGGAAGAGCAAGTGATAGGAAATCCACAAGAGATTTGTTGAATGTAAGCCAACAAACAAAACAAAAAATGAATGGTAAAAAAAAGACGATCTAAATAAGGAAAAAAGAGAGAAAAAATGGTGTGCAGACAAAGACAAGATAGCATCTTGATCTAGGTCTACAAGAAACCGAAGAGCGTTACGAAAATATAGAAATAAGGAATTTTTAGGAATCTGGAAGAGCGGGTGACAGGAAATCCACAAGAAATTTGTTAAATGCAAGCCAACAAACCAAACAAGGAATGATAGGTAAAAATAAGACGATCTAGACAAGGAAAAAGGAGATAAAAAAGACAAGAAATAGTGTGTAGACAAAGGAAAGGTAGCATCTGGATCTAAAACTACAAGAAATTTAAGAACATTACAAATGTATAGAAGTAAAAAATTTTTGGGAATATGGAAGAGCGGGTGATAGGAAATCCACAAGAAATTTGTTGAATGCAAGCCAACAAACCAAACAAGAAATGAATGGTAAAAAAAGACAATCTAAATAAGGAAAAAGGAGAAAAAAAATGGTGTGCAGACAAAGACAAGATACCATCTTGATCTAGGTCTACAAGAAACCGAAGAGCGTTACGAAAATATAGAAATAAGGATTTTTTAAGAATATGGAAGAGCGGGTGACAGGAAATCTACAAGAAATTTGTTAAATGCAAGCCAACAAACCAAACAAAGAATAAATGGTAGAAATGAGACGATCTAGACAAGGAAAAAGGAGAAAAAAAAGACAAGAAATAGTGTGTAGACAAAGAAAAGGTAGCATCTGGATCTAAAACTACAAGAAACCGAAGAGCATTACAAAAATTTAAAAATAAAGAATTTTTAGGAATATGGAAGAACGGGTGATAGAAAATCTACAAGAAATTTGTTAAATGCAAGCCAACAAACCAAACAAGGAATGAATGGTAGAAATGAGACGATCTAGACAAGGAAAAAGGAGATAAAGAAAGACAAGAAATAGTTTGTAGACAAAGAAAAGGTAGCATCTGGATCTAAAACTACAAGAAATTTAAGAACATTACAAATGTATAGAAGTAAAGAATTTTTGGGAATATGGAAAAGCCGGTGATAGGTAATCCACAAGAAATTTGTTGAATGCAAGCCAACAAACCAAACAAGAAATGAATGGTAAAAAAAGACGATCTAAATAAGGAAAAAGGAGAGAAAAAATGGTGTGCAGACAAAGACCAGATAGCATCTTGATCTAGGTCTACAAGAAACCGAAGAGCGTTACGAAAATATAGAAATAAGGAATTTTTAAGAATATGGAAGAGCGGGTGACAGGAAATACACAAGAAATTTGTTAAATGCAAGCCAACAAACCAAACAAGATATGAATGGTAGAAATAAGACAATCTAGACAAAGAAAAAGGAGATAAAAATAGACAGGAAATAGTGTGTAGACAAAGAAAAGGTAGCATCTGGATCTAAAACTACAAGAAACCGAAGAGAATTACAAAAATTTAAAAATAAAGAATTTTTTAAAATATGGAAGAGCGGGTGATAGAAAATCCACAAGAAATTTGTTAAATGCAAGCTAACAAATCAAACAAGAAATAAATGGTAGAAAGAAGACGATCTAGACAAGAAAAAAGGAGATACAAACGAAGACAAAAATGGTGTGCAGAGAAAGACAAGATAGCATCTCGATCTAAAACTACAAGAATCTGAAGAACATTACGAAAATATATTAATAAGGAATGTTTAGGAATATGGAAGAGCAAGTGATAGGAAATCCACAAGAAATTTGTTAAATGCAAGCCAACAAACCGAATAAGAAATTAATGGTAGAAGGAAGGCGATCTAGACAAGGAACAGGGAGATAAAAAAAAAGATTAAAAATGGTGTGTAGAGAAAGAAAAGGTAGCATTTGGAGCTAATACTACAAGAAATGTAAAAAAATTACAAAAATATAGTTTTAAGAAATTTTTACTACATTGTAAACTGGGCACAAGGAAAATGGTATAAAATATTGTAGAAATGTAGAAATGCGGGTGATGACAAAACAAAAAATGGACGGAGAAAGGAAGATGATCTAGACAAAAGAAAAAGGAGATAAGAAAGGGGAAAAAGATTAGAAAAGAATCAATCAAGAAATCAAAGATCAAAGCTACTACAAGAAAAATATTTAAAATAAATGGACAAACAGAAGATTATTAAAGGAATAAACTGAGGCATATGAGATGATAGAATGTCGAGGGAAAAAATAATTAACCTAGTGCAAGGAACGAAAGTATAAAACCTACACATAGTCGCTGCCTCTGGAACCAAATACAGCATAAGGATATAGAACAAATCATAGAAGGTTATTCTAAATTTTGGTTAGGAGTAAAATAGCTAGCCATACTGGTAAGACCAAAAAGTTGAAAGTAGAAGAAAAACTGTCTAAGAGGGAACAAAAATAAGAATACTCCTTTACCACTGTTGTATTCACAATGATAATCCAGCTTCAAATAGTGGGAAGAGTTTACCATATCAGACAGAATATGGTGACGTATAAGTAAGTCATGAAAAGAACTCCAAATAATCTTCAGCAAACTGGAAATCACGGCAAATAAAAGCTGAAAAACCTAAATAAAGGGAAATAAAGAAGGATCCAAAAAAGAAAAAGCATTCTTTTTTGGAAAGGTGTTTTGAGTTTTTAAGAGTCATAACAATCACGCAGACGACAGGAAAGAAATAGAAAACAAGCTAGGAAAAAAGATTGGAACGGTCGGAAGTTGAAATAGTGAACTTAAGGCTATGAGAATATCACGAAAACAAGAATTAGAATAAATAGAATAATAGTTACAACAATGATCTTCTAGAGTAATGAATCTTATACGATGACGCAAACGAATGAAGAGATCAGAATAAAGGATAGGAAGGTACTTAAATCAATACTGGGAGGTAAGTAATGGAGATGAAAAACTAGTAAAAACTGGAGGAGGGATAAGGATTCAAGCAAAATGCCTAAAATAAAAGTTACAACATATGAGTAGAATGGAAAAGGTAAACATACCAGTGAAGTATTATTAGAAGAAATAAGAAAATGAAGAAGAGGTAGATCAAAGGAAAAGTGGCGAAATGGTGTTACAATGGACTTGAAACCGAGAGAGTTGAAAAATTGAAGGAAGGTGATTGAGGATAAGCACTAGTAAAAGCGATACAGATAGAATAGAAGTATAGGAAATCCTTAAGTCATAGTAGTGGAAATGGTCAAATATAGAAACGTGGAGAGAAAGAAATTATGATAGATACTTAATTAAGCAATAAAATAGAAAAAAATCATATGACAGACAAGTATGTTATTCCACTTATATATAAAAAAGATACAGCAAAAACATGAACGACAGAATATTCTAAAAAAACTTATTAAAAAAATTAAAATATTGCGTAGAAGAAAGGTGAGTTTAGAAAAATTATAAGTACAATAGAAGAAAAATAGTAGGATAGTTTTGATAGAGAACTATTAGAATAGGAAGACAAATGGATGCATGATTTGTGGACATGGAGAAAACATTTGATGGTATACAAAAACTGTATATGAAACATGCTAAAGAAGACAGGGACAAAACAACAATTTATTGAGTGGATAGAGAAAAGTTTCAAAACTTTTACTAGCAAAATGGATCTGAGAGAGAAAATGTAAAATAGAATCAAATATAAAACAACAATAGGAATACGTTGTTCAAACAACTGAATGATTATAGAAACAAAATATTTATTTGGCCTTGTATTCTCATGTAATTAGAATATTGCCCTTTTTTGCTTCTTTTGTAGGATGATTTCCTTACGCGTTTGTTATTGTTTTTATGTTAATATCAACCTTCAGTTTAGTTTCATTCTAGTTTTACTTTCTTTTGCTAAAATTTGTAAATTCTTCTTGTTTTTTTATATTTTAATTTTTCTACAGTTGTAAAATTGTTCAGGTGTTCAGGAATCCCTCAGATTGAGTGGTACCAAGGAAATGAAATATCTGGGTAGAAAAGAAGTATAAATGATTTTCTTTTTAATAGCAACGTTTGTTCCAGAGAAAGATGCGAAAAGATTTTTTCCATATTAGGTGGCTAATTGAAGGAGGTTATGTCGTCAAGTCTTAGAATCCTATTACAGTAAAGATGAAGGGCACGACCGAAGACTGATTGCAGAATGAAAAAGAAAAAATATGTTCTTCAAGTGTGATCCATAGCTCCAATGTGAGAAACCTCATTGAATTCGAGAGTCTTAAAAATGGGAACAAGACCAAAACTTAGTTTTCGACCTCTCAAATAAAACAAATAAAGAACATAACGCAAGAAGAAAAATATATGAGACATGAAACAAAATTGAGAGATATTATTTGTGGATTTTAAAACTCCGTTGTTGATAAATTATTTAAATAATAAAGGTGATAGAGTAGAAAAAAAATGAGAACATAATCAGAATCTCATAACCTGTAGACTTGAAAATAAAAAATTTAAGGTCTGCCATAGAATTGATAGAGTTCAATTCATAGAAAGAATAGAAGAACAGAATCATTTACAGTTTACATCTTTATTTCACATGCTTGGCCCTATTTTACTACACTTGTACCAATATGATATTCCAATATAGTTCCTTATTGAGCAAAAGATGGTAAAACGACTACAATTAGGGGCAGTGACCTATTAAGTCAATTTTGCGTTGAAATTCCCAAAAAAATTTGCAACCTTTGATTTTTTTTTCAAGCTTGTTTGCTTTGTTGCATCTGATTTTACTGTATTGTTGGTTGCCTATTGTTTCTACATTTTGAAGCAAGTTTCCTCTAATTTTACTTAATTAGTCATCAAACGTTAAAATCATAGTCATGTTGTTATTAAAAAAATGCCAACGTTTAAAGACTTGCAACTTTTCTTCAATGCAACTACTTATTAACTGTTTTCGCACGTCTAAACCTTGAAGGTCTCTTCCAATGTCCGTTTCCTGCTATACTCACCACCGATTAAGATTAACACCTTGAATTAGGACGACACTACTGTTTCGTTACTTAACTCCTTAATTAAATTAATTGATATTACAACGATAACGATTTTTCTAGCATGACAATAGTATTTGAGTCGGTTTTACTAGTTCCCACGATCTTTGAATCTTCCATCATCTATATTACTAACGAGAAGTGAAAGCTCGAAATCTTTACGATCCGAAAATTAATTCAATAATGTGGAAACAGTTTCTGATCTGAATTACTTTTGCTTGATAATAGAGAAAAATGACAATTTCAACCAATAGAAAACTGGCCTCGATTTCTGGCGCTAATCGATGAGAAACCAGTTTCACGCTTTTTAGTTGTCCACAGTGATCAAGGGCGAATTAATTATTTTCTGTGTATTTCAGGACTTTAACTGCAGTTGTTTAAAGTTTTTAACACTATTGATGTCTATAATTGTTTTCGGAGCCACTCTGTTTATGTGAAAGGAAAAGATAGATTGGGGATCTACTTAATTATCGTGATTTATGGTAACTGTTTTGAGAATTAAATTGTTGATTTACCGTAACAACAATTAACGAAATTTGCATTTGTTAACGTTGTGTAACGGTTCTGTCTTTTAACACATTCACCAAATGATCAATGAATCAAAACAACTTTTGATCTAGTTTCGCCACAATCAGGAAATAAAATTATTATCGCTGCAACAAAAACTTTTTACACACAAGAGAAACCACGAAACTATTTTCAATTTTTATTTGTTGTTTTACAACTGTAATTCATAGTACCGGTGTCAGTGGGTCATTCAGAAATTTTGTCTTTACGGCCCTGTCGACTAATTAAGCGACTTTCTAATTCAAGTAGGACAAATCTTTACGTGCTTTACCGGCTATGAAATCGTCACATAATTTTTAATTATTGTTGCAACTAATTGTTTTATTGAGCAACCCGGTATTGTTCAAACAATACCGGAATTAGGTAAAAATTTCGAAACAAAATTTTGTTTTGTTATCGATTTTGTTTAAAGATGACTCACCTGTTGAAATTTTTAGTAATCCATCAAACACTCAGAAGTTTCACGGAAACTGAGTCAATGGGTGGTTGAGGTGAGGCCGCGACCGATGGAAGTCGACGACTACCTTTTGGTATTCGAATAGCAAACGAGTTTAGCCTACATTTCGTGAGAAGGAAGTTAGATATCCACCTGTTGCAGGCAAGGAGTGGGAGATAGAGTTTTTGGAACAAAACAATTATTAATGCGAAAAAATTAACTGAAATGGATAATGGCGTAAAGTCACAAAATTTTCAAATTGCATCTATAAAATTACTTAACTTAAACTAGCGCCTGGTTGACGGCAACCAACAATACAAGGTGACTAGTAAAGTCTCGAAATAAAATGTAGAAATGTTTGTAAAAAATTGGATTGATATTCATTGATATTATTTAATAAATAATTGAATAAAGGAATAAACAACTTAAGAGGGTGAGGTTTCCGGCGGAGGGTTTTGAAGAGGGCAAAATTTTTTGGATTATTTGCTTTGATCACTTGCTTTGTCATTTAAACATTGAATTCTTAACTATTTATTTTTTATAAACCAAGGAGTAGCAAAAGATGGAAAAACTCTTAACAAAGATTTAAAAATGTATGAAGACCTACTACACGAATATTATGTGGAAATCAGTTTTGGAAACAACAAATATCGGCAACTAAGAAAGAAACATGAAATAAAGAGAAATAATAACTAACACAAGTGGAAAAATTTTAGTACCGAAGAGTAACAACAACACACACGAAAAACGTAAAGCAAAAATTACAGTAAGAGCAAAAAAATTCCACCAACATAAATCATACATTTAACAAAGACCAAAAACATAAAGCTGAGGAACATAAAAGAGCCGCAATACCCATCCTCATACTCTTCAGAGTCCTGGACTAGAATTAAAGACATAAACATAAGGTCTTGACAATAGAAATAAGATGCTTACGAACAATACAGAACAGGATCAGGTTGAAAAAGATTTAAAATGAAATGTTTAGAAATAACCTAAATATAGAGAAAGACCAAGTACAATTGATAGGGGAAATTAAAAGAATGAACAAGACAAGAATAGTAACTAAAGTACACAAAGCAAAAATAAAATAGAAAAGAAGAGGAGCAAAACCAAGGAGAACATTACAAGATAGGCAAGCAGTGTAACGAAGAGGAATATAATTCGAAGAAAAGGATAGAAAGATCTGGAGAAAAATCTGGGTAAGAAACTCATCAAAGCGCAAGGGCCCAAATTTCACTGTTTATGCTACCTGGAGTGGGACTTTGACATAAGAGTGTGGTAAGGAATTTTCTTCACCTTCAAATCTTTACTCGATCTCACGGTGTTAGGGGTATATTTAGTTTCCTTTCTGCTCAACTGTAGCAATTCGTTATTCTCTCTGCGAGTCATGTTTTTTTCTCAGTGATCCTTTTAGAGTGATGTTTGCTATCCCGCAGGTAGATCTTTCTTGCGCTTTATTTGACGAGCACGTTTTTGTTAATTTGTTCCATTTCTCTTCACTACTCTATTTCTAAAGTCAAGAGAGGTATTTGCAAATTCCACGACTATATCTAGAAAGGTATCAATCTCTCAATTATCAATCGCATTTTCTATTGTGTCCGTTAGTTATATGGCTGTCTCAGAGGATTTCCTTGACTGGTACCTATCAATGGAAAAGTTTCATTCTCATAATATCGTCTCTGATGTGGTTGCCCAAGATTTTCAGAAAAAATTATGTCAAACTGATGGATCGGAAAATTTTTGTCTGGACGTCGATATTTCGCCGTAATCTTGGTGTAAACGCCACTTTCACTTTTTGCAAGTTTGGTGGTACATAGTTTAAAGCTAAAGCCCTGTATAGTGTGCATAGCAAGTTTTCTCAATCTATATTTCAATAGTTCTGAAAATATCCCATCTATTCCTGGTAACTTGTGTGGTTCACGCAAGTTAACCACCTACTCAAACTTTGTTATATTTAATTTGCTATTACCTATTTTGCTGCCTTCCATTCTTACGATTTTGTTTTCTAGAGTACTTCCATTACCCAGGAAGCCCAGACTCGTCTTCTAAACTACTCAACTTGATATTTCTACAGTGATCTTATCTTTTCCCCATAGTCATGCATGATTTGCATGACTGGTTTTATGCTCTTCTCATCAGCCAGTTGGTTTTGTCTGGTCGAACAATCTCCTCACATCTCTCTCTCCTTCTTGAAGAAAGATCGTGAATTCAATACAAGGTTTCGCATTTCTTTCTCTTCTCTCTTAGGAAACTGCTTAGCTCCAAGACCATTGTTATTACTAAAGTTATAAATTCATTTAGTAATTCCACCGGTGTTTGTTCTCTTCAAAATTCTGCGGTTCCTATAGTTTAAAAACTATGTATATGTGGTGAGAAATTTTGATAACTTCCCTTATTCGAGTAGTTTAGTTGGGCAGTTTCCATAATCTGCTACCTCTAATTTATTGATGATAGTAACCTAAAGGAGTAATTCTTCCTTTGTGTTCTCAGCTATCCTCTGGCATAGATTGTGATATACAGTAACACCACAACAAAGATTAACTTTGCTTGACAATTAAACCAGCTGAATGACTTCCTAATTTGGAGGTGAACCAGATTGAGTGTATGTAAGGCAAGGAGAAGCTATCACTAACTCCTGTTTTGACCCTTCTATCTCTATATTGGTTTGTGTCACCATTAGGTGTCTTACAAAATTCCCATATAAGGACTAGATCATTTTTGTCTTGCTACAAAGTTCGTGGGTAATCTCCTCCTGGACTCATCAGTTTTTAATCTAGAACCACTTTTAGTCCATTGATCTACCCCTTGTAGACCCAAAATTCTTGCATCATTATGATATTTAAACTGTTTTTAATATGTATCGCCGAAGTAGAATTGCAGTAATAGAAATTTATTTGATCCATACCGTCAATTTTATCCTTTGGTTAGGGTGGGAGTTGTTACATATTCACCCGTCTGGTATCCAATGATAAATTTGTGTTTGCTCTTCGTCTTTTTGTTACCCCACATCTTTAAAGAAGATCCTAGTTTCAGGTAAAATCTCCAACTGACCTCCAGCTTCTTCCAGGAAGACTCATCAACGAGTTGTCTCTTCTAATCGGACTTATTGTCTACTTTAATCCAGATCTGCGTTTGCACCCCTGGATTTTAAAACCGCTTTTCCTAATTTCTGCTTCAATTTCAAAATCCATACCAGCAATCTGATAGTTTAGGAAACATCTTCTACATTGTAGATGGCCAGTCTTCCTCTCTCCCAACGTACACAGTTTTCCATCTCTCGCACTAACAGTTTGTTAGCTCATGCGACTAGAAGTTTTGCTAAATTTTGTTAAACTATGGCAACTTTATCAAAAATTTCTGACAAAACTGCCCCAACCATATCCACCTAATCTGAGTTTAGTGTGACCTGAGAGAATTTTTGCGGTATTATAACAATTCTGAAGCCGGTTATGTAGTAAAGTGCTCGCGTAAAACTTGCAGCAAGAGCTGAATGTGGTGGGCGGACTATTTTGATATAGCTCTACATTGAAATTGATATTTCGTTAAATATTTTTCTAAAAAATCTAAAACACTGCCTCGAACGTAAACATTTTAAAAATAGAACGTCTACAGAGAATATTTTGATAATTTCCCTTATTGGTTTAGTTGGGTGGTTCCCATAAATTGCTACCTCTAATTTCTTGATGACAGTAAATTCAAGGACTGACTCACCCTTTGTGTTCCTGGTTGTATTTTGTCTCTGGACGCATTAAACGATTTTTGTACGGCTTACGGATTTCGACCCCATATCTGTCTAGTTTACACATTTTTATGTTGAAGCCCCACACAAGTCAAGATGTGAGCGGCTTTGCAATGTACTATTAGAAGCAACGTAGGTAAATTTAGTATTGGTCCTTTCCTTTTTCTTTGGATGTTTTTTCTTTCGGGTTGCTTCCCTTCAACCCGTCCCGTTAAACTCCCTCTCTTTTTGTGTTTTTAAACTGTGAAGTGTGAGGACTTGTTTTACCAATCCCCCTCCCCCCATTTAGTCGTTTGGAAGTTCCTTTAGAATTCTTCACAGAGTTTTATTGGTGGGTTCTCTTTTGTAGAATATCTTCCCGAAATTGCTTCGATTCAGTTTCCATAATTGGTCACACATGAGGGTGGCAAACTAAGTCAGCGTTCTCAGAGCCCCCAGCAGTCACAGAAGACAAAACAAGGTACGCTACGTGCTCTTAATTTAGTAACTAGAAGACGGAAATCAGGTATGCAACAAGCTATATACTTTGAAATTGTAAGGTTTTATATAGTGGAACCATATCCACGCAGTTTGGGCAATAAAGCTAAGACCCTGTGAGCTTTGTCAAAACTGCTCTTAGAGCTCATCTCCGAGATCATTGCACCACTTAAAGGAAATTTATATCGTCGCTATCCATTTCAATAAGGGTCAGTCGAGGATTACAATTTTTAGTCTCCGACCCTCATGAAAACATTTCAACTTTGCGAGTCAACTATACGAGTTCCTTCTACAAATGAGAAATCTTGACCTGAAGACTTTGCTGAATGGGATCGGACGGATTTTGAGGACTCCTTCCTGAACTTCCTAATGCCTTTGCTCGACCCCACTCAGTACGCTAGACACAGAGTTATATGTATTGTGTGTCCTATAATGTCCGATACTCAACCAACACCCTCTACCTAATTGGATTGGGCTTCAGTACGCTGGACACAAAGTGTTTATTGTATTTTTCCATCCTGTCTCTGGCTAAACCATGTTGTGTACCCGTCTACCTTGTCTTGATCAAATGTTCATGACAGCTGGAATCGTTCAGGTATTGGAGATCAGCAAATTCTGCATCTAATTGACCGATTGAATAACTTAAAATCTAAATAACAAAATATGTAAAACAAACTAACTCACCACTGAGTCAGAATTACGAAACCAAACCATTTTACAGATAAATGAGAATTGTTCAATGAAACAATGAAACTGAATTTATGAACTTTGAGTAAATTGTAAAAAATTACAATTACTACATTTAACCCAAATGCTAAATTTTGAACATAATTAAATTTGTTCTCATAAATGAGAATTATATATTGACTTGTTTGGGATTCCAAAAATGGAAAATATCCAAAATGACAAATCTAAAAAGGTACGAGGCAAATATAAAAGTAAAATTCAAAAAAATCGGCGTTTTATTTCTCTGAGAGAGTACAGCTACCTTCAAAGAACTAAAGTAAGACGAAAACACAACGTACGAGGGTCCTCCACAAGTTAGCTAGGTATACGAGGTACTAGAGGTGGGCAAAACGGCTCTTTTCGCTGAACCGGTTCAGTGAATCTGGATCACTTCAAAGATTCGGATCTTCGAACCGGCTCTTTGGCGAACCGACTCTTTCGTGAACCGATTCAAAAAGACCCAAACGAAAAGTACCGAAGCTGAAGATCCGTACTGCTGCATTGCATGGTCAAATCTTTGTTATGACTCATGCATACAGCGCCATTGTCATTGTGTATTATGCTGACATTGGTTGAGTTAGTAAAAAGTTTAACGGATCCTTTGTTTAAGCAAAAATTATCTGCCAGCACTCATTCCAATAAATAAATATTTCAACAATTTCGGACCTATGCTATTGCAAAGAAAATCCAAGACAAATTTTACTCAGAAAGAGACTCAATTTGTGTTTACTATTTTTTAATTCGATTAATTTTAAAGCGTAGCTCTTTACACTCGTAGGTTATCATTAAAATTATATCTCAGATATTAATTTGTGGGCAATTATCGATAATTAGATATAATCTACACTAGTATAGCACTCCATATTCTGAAAAGTATTGATGTATTATGTGGGCCATAATTGTAGCAAAAAAATTCTTTGTTTTAACAAAAGTTTTTTTGGCAACTAATTGATATTACCTATTTTTTCAAATTTTTGTGCGGTTTTAATTTTGTTTGTTACCAAGATAAATAAATTTGATAAAAGATTATTACCATATGGTCGTGGTCAAGTGAACCGATTCGATTAAAACTACAATTTCAAACATTTTAAGATGCGGCAATCATTTCGTAAACTTCTACTTTTTAGTTTTTTTTCTTTTCTCTCTTTTCATTTTCGATTTTCGCAACTAAAAATTCTATGTGTCAACTTTCGGCTCTCAACATAACTGAACAGAACATTGAACTGAGTCTCGGCAAAGAACCGAATACAAAAATTAAATTGAACTGAACTGAGTCAATTCGTCGCTGTTGATACGAATTGGCGTAACTAACAAAAATTGCAAAATGGAGTTACTGACATCAGAAACAGTTCACCTCACAACAACTTATCATTAGACAAAATGACAACTCTTTATTTCTGTAAAAATGATGTGTTCGAAAAACTTCCGATCCGAGTGAGAAAGTGAGAACCAAACAATTTTTTTTAAAAGAGCCGTGAGAGATGAATCGGTCGCGAACGGTTCGGCTCAGTGCGCAGTGCGCAGACGTAGAGAACCGACGCAAAGAGCCGAGAGTCGGTTCTTGACGTCGTTGCTGAACCGGCTCTTGACGTAAATGTAAAGAGCCGGTTCACTGAGCCGACTCGTTCGCGACCGACTCATCTCTACGAGGTACGGCCGAATAGCGACAGTACGGTGAGTTTAGTTAGGAGTGTGAGTACATTAAGGCGCGTGGTTAGAATTTAAATTTGAAGTTAGAGAGGGGGGAGGACGACGAATCGTTGCATCATTATTTAGGCAATTGAAATATTAATTTCTAGAAACGACATACTGCCATCGATTACAATAAATGGAAGGTAATCACATACGACCTTAAAAATGATTAACTAATTAATTAATTAATTACTTAATTACCTTTGGAAGTAACAACGCTTAACAGGCACTTGATCACTAAGCCTCGTCCACTCTTTCACTTTGATAATTGACTCAAGTTGCTACATTATGGGGAGTGAACTTAAAGAATTTTACAAGGGTCAAATAATTTTTCTTACAGGTGGTTCTGGTGATTTTTAAAGATGCAGTAAGTAAATTGAAAAGTTTTCACCGTTTAATTTTTTTATTCACCCAGTACTTTGACACTCTGAAAATGGAAAAGCCGAAATTTTAAAACAAAGTGGTGGTAATTAATGGAGATTTGGAAGAAAGTAATTTGGGAATATCCGAAAATGATAGGAAAATGTTGCGAGAAGAAGTCTCAATTGTAATACATTCCGCAGCTAATGTCAGATTTGACCAACCTCTCAAAACAGCTGCTCTAAACAACGTAAAAACAGTCAACAAAAGTGGGATTTAGCCAAAACAATTCGTCAGTTAAAGGTAAATTTTTGATTTTTTTTAAATAAAATCAAAATTTTTTAGGCTTATGTACATGTTTCTACTTCTTTTTGTAACGCTACGTTAAGTTTCATTGAAGAAAAATTTTACAAACCTCCAATGTCAGCTGAAAACTTATTGAACCTCATCGATTCAATGAATGACGAAACTTTAGACAGAATCACCCCTAAGTAAAATTATTTTTTTTAGTTCAAAATATTGATTTTGTTCATTTAGACTTATCGAGGGATATTTCAACACTTATCTCTAAACTAAATGTATTGATGAACATTTAGTGAAGAGAGAAGCCGGAGATTTGCCGTTAACTCTAATTCGGCCCGCAATAAGTATTTTCTGTTATATGATTTATGACTGTTTGAACCAATTTTTAACTTTAGTTGTTCCAACTTACGACGGTCCTTGTCCTGGTTGGATTAATAATTATTATGGAGTTATCGGTTTATCACTTGGAGTTTTTATTGGATTAATCAGATCATTGTGGTTGAATGCAAGTCGACACGCCCATATAGTACCTTGCGATTATGTAGCGAATTGTCTTCTGGCAACAATTTACAACAAGCACAATCAACGACAAAGAGACAGGTAAATTTTAAAAAAATTGGCTATTTTTGTTTCTGTTTTAAGTTCATTTCCTTGTTGTTTATTTCGTACAAAAAAAGTTTGTAAATTTTTACTAAACAAATAGAATTTTTTTAGGTTTTCAGGATCAACAAATGACTTGCAATTAAATAGCGGCCAAGACACTGCTGACATTCCTATTTACAATTACGTTACTAATTACGGAAACCACGTCACGTGGGGTAAGTCGATTAACAATAACAAAATTTTGAATAATTTACGAAATTAAAACAGTTTGCTGAATTCATTTAAACAATGTATTTTCATCCAGAAGGTGACTAAGTTAAAATTAAATCTTAAATTAGACAAATTTCGGGGTTACTCAAGGAATAATTGTGAGACCCAAAATTTTAAACTTTACGACTAATAACTAATAAAAATATAAAAAAGAAATTTAAATAATTTTATTGTTAAAAATTTGGTTAACCGGAAGTTACCAGTAGCTTCCTTAGTTCAAATAAAAAATCCATTTGTTATTGCCTCTTTGAACCTTTACGAAAATCCTCAATTCTCGTTTTGTAACTTCCAACTGTATACCACCAATTCTCAAACTAAGCATCGCATTGCTATATCTAACGGGTAATTCACGTGATATTGCAGTGGTAGCTAATGTAGCCGTTAAATGAAACAGATTTGGGTTGTAGGTTTTTTTTTTTGTAGGAACATTTATTTCAGTTGGTGACAAATTTTATTGGAAATATCCATGTAACGTGGCCGTATGGTACTATTTCTGCATTCTTACATCTAGTGAGTTGAAACACAGAATTTTGTCTTTTCTACTTCAAACAATTCCTGGTCACATCGCTAACTTTGTCTTAAAATGTGTTGGAAAACCTCCAATGTAAGTATTGTGATAGAATCAAACCTCCTAAAAATAATTATCTCAATTGTTACCTTTCTTGTATTGCATTTCTAATTAGATAGCAACTCGATATAACACAATTTAAGTAAAAAAAATTTGCAGGTTCAGTAGAATTTATAGAAAACTAGACAACAGCAGGATGACTTCACGAATAACAAATAAAGACTGGAATTTTGATAACAAGAACGTTAATAAATTATGGAAACAATTAAACGAAGAAGATAAGAAACTTTTTAAGTTTGATATGGCATCCCTTAATTGGCATAAATATTTTGAAATATCTTTTGTTGGTTGCCGCGTTCATTTGCTGAAGGACCCATTAGACACCAAGAGCTAGTTTTGGGAGTCTTGCATTATTTACTAATTACTGAGCTTGTTTCTAATGTTTTTTTAGATTAATTTGTTTTTTATAACTAATTAACAGTTCATCCTTCCCTTAATAAAAAAGAACTAGTTTACTTTTCTAGTTTTTAGATTTCCTTTAGTGTATATTTGGTTGCCTATACAAATTAAGAAGTTACAATTTCTATTGTAAACATTGGATATGGATTAAATAATCATACAACGTTATAAATATCGTCTATAGTGTTAGAATGTAGAGCAAAAATAGTTTATGTACCATCCCTATAGTTTAATAAATTATAGGGTAGGTCCACGAAGCTGGCTAAAGAAGTGAAGCACTAAATACGCTACTATGCAAAATTTTTATTGCTTTGATAGTGCTGCATTTGCTTCAACCCGGAACCCAGCCACAGTTCCTGAGAAATAGAGCTTCAAAGTGCATACCTGAAAGCTGGCTACACTTTTCTTGTTATGGGCGCTTATTAGTTATTAGTGCTTCATTTCCGTAGCCTGGACCTTGTTAAGGCTTCATTAGCTAACCGTTAAAACTTTTTAAAAGATTTCTGCATTAATAATGGAAACAATTCATTGCAATTCTTGATTTTGTTTCTTAAAATTCTTCGATTTAAAAAAAATTATTTGGTCAGGTTTAGAATTCAGTGCGGTTTTGGTTCTTTGGGTGCAGAGATGATTGACTTAACTTTCATTGATTTGTTGTACAACACAAGTTGAATGAATCGTGAGTAGAATGTTTCCTTTTGCCAAGCTGTACAGGTCTGAGAATATTGTCTAAAAGAAATTGAATAATGTGAAGGGCTCGATTGGCTTGACGAAAATCTTCTCTTCTCTATATAGTTATCAATTTGTGTTCCTTGGGGTAAACTAGAAAAAAATGTTGAAAAAGCAGAAACATTTGCAAGAAATATTCGAACTTGCTTACTTTGAGTGGCTGCTATTTCTAGAATTAAATTTAATTGATGAGGCTAACAATTAGTGAAAATGCACTCTTGTAAACTGAACTGTTATTTTTCTGGGCAGCTTTGGGAGGGCAGTGGTTATTTGCCCCTCTTGCACCAGCCGCCACTGTTATCTATTATAAAAACTATATACAAAATTCTTACAAAAAAACTTATTACTCAATAATTAGTTATTACACTTTTAAAAAATTGATTTAGATGACTACTCCTCACCTTGCCACCCCTGACGCACCGCCACTGTCTGAGACCTCTTTTAGACGGGGATTCTGAATCCGAGATTCATAAAACTCAGCTACAGAAAATACATGGACACTGATAGGTGGATGACATCCAACCCTAGAATAACTGTCGTCCACCCATACCCCTTCCAATTGCTTACCAAGAAACTCATAAACTCATAAGATATATTATTCACTTAACGACCATGGGCTGCTGTTGTTAGTCTTGAAAAAATTGTACCCTCAAGCCCTCATTAGGAGCGTAGTGTTCCAATGATTAAGTTTATCAGGGATCCCGTGGGTGAGGCAGAGGTACAAAATTGAATCTCTGTGAGCGGACCATTTTGCACACTTATCATAATTTCGACCCAAAAACTAAACAAACTACCTGAGTTCGATCACCAGCAACTGAATACTATACGTGGGTTTAATTTACTGCAATTTACATATTCAACCAAATTTTCAATTGTAGCGGGGAAGTGTAGTGTTTTTACTAAGACACACTTTTGATTTCATCAAAATCCATTGATTAGAAAACTTAAAAATACACTTCAAGCTGAACGTCTGCAGGAGTCCTGAAATCGACCAGAACACTACGCTGACGACCCTGCTCCCACTACCTACCTCACATAACATTTTTCGTCTTTGCCGCTCATCCGAATGTCATAAAACTTCACATAGCGTTATGTTGTGCAAGTGCATGAGAAAATCAGGAACGTTTCTTTAATACCTTGCAGCCTAACATAAAGCATAATGAATCTGAATATTTAAAAACTTTATAAGTCGCATTCTCTCAAAACAACCTCTTACAAGTTGCCACAGTAAGGCCAGAAACTTTCATAAATTGCTTCTGAGTGGAAATGTTTACAATGATTCTATTAGTTAATTTTTTTCGATAATAATTACCTACTGCAGATGGTATAGTGTGTCATAATAATTCCTGCAAAAGAACTATTTAGGATTTTTCAAAACAAATAAAAAACCTTCATATGTGAGTGCTACAGGTAGATCATCAACTTGTATTTTGAATAGCAATGACAGTAGTAGATACCAAAATGACAGTTCTCTAGCACTAGCATATACAATGTTCAACAAATGGCAGTAGTTGACCAAAATACAAAAAAGGGAACGCTTCTTTCAATTTAGAAACAACTTTTTGTATTTACGTACACTATCTCGGGTTACGCGACTAATTATGTTTATTATTATTATTTTGATTGTGAATAATACGTGTAGTAGAGAGAGAGAGAGACAGTGCGACGTGTCTCTATTTGCAACTTCCAGAGAGTCGAGCAAGCTTCGTTCAAGGTCGGTGTAGATGGCGCTGAGATTTGTAAGTTCTGCACTAATTTGTTAGTTTTCAAAATAAGTGAAGGACGTAAAGTTTGTAGAGTTATCGCTTCTCGGCCTTATGGCTAAGATCAAAGTGTAGTATCTGTTCTTATCAGCTTAATATCTGATACGCTCCGCATGCGGAGCCAGTATATTAAACTGATTTTTGGAAATGGACGGTGTTTAGGAGCTTGCTCCATCGCTGTCACGGGTTGGCCTGGTATTGCAGTACCGCCGGGATCAGCCCACCTGATTAAATTAAAACATATTTATTTTTTGAAAAATATTTAACTCTACAACCCCCCTCACAGTATTTATACACAACAGCTATTCTCGCCAACAACCAATCAGCATTTCCCCCCCACACAATTCGTATGTAAGCTCAATGGAGCTTTTCAGACGGGCGGCAGCGACGGACTGAATGTGTAACTCAAATTCAGATTTTACATTGTGGTATATGGGACCGTTCAGACACGGTTAGTTTTTCAAGAAATTCTGCATAATATAATGTACCTTTGTACCTCGCTTATTAATGCAGGTACTATACTCCTTTGGCTTGCCGTTTTTCACAATTGGATGAACCTTACATTGTTCTTCTTATTTTATTTCTTTATTAAATACCACAGCATCATGCACTCTTCTACGTCCATAACGTACTCCACTGCAACTTGTACCTGTCTCGGATACTGAATCTCGGATTCAGAATCCTCGTCTGAAAGAGATCTAATACTTTGAGAGCTTGGAGTGTATTGATGGAAGTGACTTTTAGTTCAAAATAAGTCAAAACTTAAAATATTAGCACAAAAATGACTGCATCTACTCTTCAACCATAGACAAATCCAAAAATAGTAAAAATTTTGCAAAATTCCAAAAACAAACAAGTGAGGTTATGTCACCCCAACCCTTCAATACCTTAGAATTTATAAAATTTCTTAACTCAGTTCCATACAACAGCAACAGAGAAGGTTCAATTTCCAGTTCCACGGCTCCGGGTCGAATTTCTGGACCTTTTTGAGTGATCGTCTTCTCGTTTTTCGATGATGAGGAAATCTCATGAGCAATAAAAAAATTTCTTCTTTAACCTGACTAGAAATGCCAGCTGTCGTATCTAACGGCAAACGCAAATGATAAAGGTAAACTAATTGATTGCACCAATCGGAACCCATCAAAAATCGACCCAACCGGCACTAAAATTTAAGGAATAAAACCAAAACAATTGTTCATAAATGGGGGGCGTTTTTATTTATTTTGGCAAGCTTTCCGCTATTTTGGAATGATTTCAGTCTTTTTCGTTGTCGAGCCGTCTTTCCAAAGAACTTTGGAATACTTTTCGAGCTGGTGTGGAATTCAGGGATAAACAAACTCAAATCGATACTTTCACCCTGTATATAACCAATTGATTAAAATAACAAATGCTAGTAAAAAATTCTAACCTTGAAACTGAAATTTAGGGAAACAGTTTCGGGCAAGAACTCGTCGAAAGGTAGATGGAAAGACATATGCAAGAAATGGGCACATAAAGCAATTTGTGAGTTTTCTAGTCTATTTCTTTGCCGTACACTACTACAATCTATCCAGTTATAATGGTTGACTAGAGTTATAAGTTTGCAATGTTTGAGGGTTATTCCAAACCTCCAAGTGTACAGAATGAAATGTATCAAATCAGGTATTTACTTGGAAGCCTAATCGTTAATCAAATCTAGAAAAAGTGATTTGTGGAAAAAATCAGCTTAACCGTAGCATCACAGCCGGTTAAGTTAATTTCTCATAATTAGTGATCGTTCCAAACTAAAAAGTAATGACAGAACTAACAAAACTTAAGAGTTTTACTCTCAACAAAATCACGAAATTGGGTAGCCGTAGTCGGGAAGTTTCCGGCAGCAATTCTGAATCTCGGATTCGGAATCTCCATCTGAAAGAGGTCTAAGACACGGATAATTTTTCAAAAGATTCAGCGCCATCTCATGAACACTTTGTATCTCGCTTATTGATGAAAGTACTCCTTTGGCTTCCCAAATTCGACAACTGGAAGAACTCAGTGGCGGCTGGTGCAAGAGGATAAAATTGCAATGCCCTCCCAAAGCTCCCCAGAAAAATAAAAAATGTATTAAGCACATGCGAGAAATTTATAAAGGCCATCAGATATATTACTTGCTTCTATTTTAAGTTTCCCGCTTCCAAAATGAACACTGCGCGTTGTGAGCTAGCTTGGCGTTGCCCCCCGTGCTTTGCTAGATTGCGTGAAATTTGGCATCTGCTATCCTTATTTTCCCATACAATTATATATCGAAAGCGCTTTAAAAAAACGCTGACAACAGCGTTGAGGAGGGGCCAGAATCATTTTGCCTAAGCCAATAGAGTAACTTGTTAAACCTGAACCCCGAACGTTCTCGAACTTTGCCGTTGTTTCAAAGAGTTCGGCAACGACAATCTGCTTATAAACTAATTAATAAGTATCAAATCAGTTTACTAGGGTCAATTGTTATTGGATACTTAAAAGTTTGTCCTAGAGGTTGCCCTTCCATCTAATTTAGCCACGAGCCGCCACTGATTATTATTATTTTTATTGTGAATAATACGTGTATTAGGGAGAGAGAGAGAGAGAGAGAGCGTCGTGTCTCTATTTGCAACTTCCAGAGTCGACCAAGCTTCGTTCAAGGTCGGTGTAGATGGCGCTGAGATTTGTAAGTTCTGCATTAATTTGTTAGTTTTCGAAATAAGTAAAGAAGGTAAAGTTTTGGAGAGTTATCGCTTCTCGGCCTTATGGCTAAGATCAAAGTGTAGTATCTGTTCTTATCAGCTTAATATCTGATACCAGAGAGAACGTGAGAGTATCAACTTGCATTGAAAATTATTCCCATCTTTTTTCTTTGTCTGACATGAAGTACGTCCATAAGTCTTATTCTATATTTAGTTCAGGGGGGCATTGATAGATGGTGCTATAATTGTCGGTAAGTTGGCAAATTAACTACTTGTTTCACAATTAATCAGGATGATGGCGCTAGTAAATGCCGCAAGTTATGGCGTAAATTTTGAAATTTTTAGAAAATTTAGTTGGCTGGATTTGTCATTGTCATTTTCGTTTGACATTAATTTTCTGGCTGACATTTTTATTAATTGCTTTAATTGAGTCAATATTTAATTAATATGCCGTGCAAAAAGTGTATCGTGTGTGGTAATAATGTTGCAGAGCAGAAATTTCATTATTTCCCCAGAAATCCAGAAAAGTAAGTACAATATATATATGAAGTATAAAATACTACGTTTTTTACTCAGATTTTTCAGTTTGGGCTTTTTAACTTAATATTTAAGTGTTTTTATGTTACTTTAAAAAAATTAAAACTGAGTTACTACAATTAGTAACAGTTTATATAATAAACTTAAATAATATTTTTCTGCTTAAAATATATCAATTTTTTCTGTAGATCCAAAATATGGGAGCAGTCTATGGGCATATACTCCACATGGTCTTCAATTACGAGGCATAATATAATCTGCGGGAAACATTTTACTGCCGATTGCTATGCCACCGTTAATCAAGATCAGCTCAACAGAAATGCCGTACCCACCATGTATCCCTGTCTTCCCATCATTGTTCCTGTAGATTCCTTTCCCCATTCCTTTCAACCTAGTTTATCTGTTACTCCCAGTTCTCCAAATTTACCCATTATCCCTATTGTACCGTTCTCTTCATTAGCATCAACATCTAGCCTTAAGAAGAATCCTCTTTTTAAAAATATTGATACTACTTCTTCTACTAAAAAGCAAGCATTAATCAATGTTATTAAAAAGAAGCAAAACCATTTGAATAAATTAAAAAAACTTTGCAATAAGAGAGGGCATAGAATTAAAGATATTTCTAATTTAGATAGTAGTATCTTTAGTAATATATTTAAAGGTATGCCTTCTACTACAGTTCGTTTCATGATTTCTCAAATGCGTTGTGCTAAGCGGCTTCCTAGGGGTAGAAGATGGACGTTAGATGAAAAAATCCTATACCTATCCTTATTTAAACGAAGTTCACGAGGTTACTCGTTACTTCGTCGCGTTGTTGCTCTTCCTAGTAGATCTACCCTAAACGCTCTCCTCACAAAAGTTCCTTTCCATGCAGGACTTAACGAACACATATTCCAGCATCTTGGTAAATGCCTTAATGCATATAAGGAAGAAGACCGTATATGCTCTCTAACGTTTGATGAAATGTCGCTGAGGGAACATATACAGTACAATGCTTCCACCGACACTATCGAAGGCGTCGAAGACTATGGAGATGAATGCAGGAGTTGCAAAATAGCAAATACTGCATCTGTCTTCATGGTCCAAGGTATTTACCGGAAATGGAAGCAACCCGTGGCTTATTATTTTAGCCATGGGCCTATGAGTTCAAAAAAACTGGAATTGATAATTCATAACCTTCTTAATGCATTGCAACGTGCAAATTTACAAGTTGTAGCTACAATTTGTGATATGGGTTCAGTGAATGTGAGCACGTTACGAAATATGGGTTCCAGTGTGGCCCATCCCTTTTTTATTCATAGCAATAGACGCATTTTTACAATCTTTGACCCTCCACATCTCCTTAAATGTACTCGTAACCTTTTCTCCAAATACCCTATCCGCTTTCCTACTTCCTTAATAAACAACGATGAACAGATTTTTGAGGCAAACTGGGAAGATATAAAGTCTGCCGTGGAAGTGGATAGAAGGGCTCCTTACATATTTAGATGTCTACATAAAATAAAAGATGAGCACCTATCACCACAGTCTCAACAAAAAATGAAAGTAATCCTGGCTGCACAAGTGTTGAGTCGATCTGTTGCCTCATATATGTACTCGTTGATTTCTCAAGGTAATATATCATTCTATATTTGTTTTTTATAATTAAACAGTTTGAAACTAATGTATAATGTTTTCAGGTAATCTGCCTCAAAAAGCCATTGGAACGTCGACTTTCGTACACCTAGTTGACCAATTGTTTGACAGCTTTAATGGTGGCAGTACCATTTGTACTAACAACTTGCGATCGGCCATCACGGGCAAATCTGCTCATCATAAATTTTGGACAGAATGTCTAAACACCATCCCACGGTGGGAATTTGTAGGGGCGACCAGGAAACCACCATCGCAAATGGGGTGGCAAATCACAATAGCGGCATTTCAAGGAGTTTGGCAGGAGCTATCTGAGGAAAGGAACCTCCCTCTGCTTAGGTCACGCTCCTTCAATCAGGATGCTCTGGAAAATTTGTTTGGTGCCATTCGTTCAGGATGTGGTAATAATGTAAACCCAACACAAACACAATTCGTGAGTTCCTTAAAAACTCAAATCATCAATGGCCTCGCCAAACAGGGGTTGCAAGGGACCAACTGTGAAGATGATGATGTGAGCCTTTTAAGCGACTTACGAAGTTTTTTTGATGTAAACCAGGTGTGTGAAACAATTACGTCAAACACAGTATCAACTAAAATCACTAATGAAAGTTATAGCGAAAAACTTTCAAATATCGGCAATGAAATTGCACAAGCTGTTCGCATTGGCAATGTAGGAATCCTTTCTGTGGCTTATGTTAGTGGTTTTATTGTTAAGAAGGTCTTCAAGGAACACAACTGCGATTTGTGTCAAAAAGTCTTGACTTCTGACTCCACACTGCCATGTAATCAGTTTATTTCTTTTAAAGAGTTCTCAGATGATTCCAGTCGATTATGTTATCCATCAGAACCATTGGTCGTTGCTGTGGGTCATGGGATAACTCTTTTGGAGAATATATTACCAGACATATTGTCTGCAGTGGGGATACGGAAGAAAGCTGCAGTTTGTGTGATTGAAGAAATAGACTTTTCTTGGATTAATTGCGTCACACATTTTGAATATATCAAGGATTGTATTGTTACGGCAATATGTTATATAGGTATTCCTTGGTACTGTAAACGCTTCGTCCGTGAACGAAGGGCCCAAACCAATTTCCGGAGTAAAAAACGCAAACTGAATATATTAAATCATCAATGATTTTTTTCTCATTGATGAATTACTATATTAGTTTCGTTTAAATAAAATAAGTTAAATAGGATAAACATTTAAGATTTGATTTAATTCTCTTCTCTCTATTATATTTCTGTTGTGTGAAATGTAATGTTTGAAAGAGTGGCTCCTCGTACTTATTTGGCCAAGTTAACCTACTTGCATTTAATACATAAAATAGTTTTAGAAGTGTGTAAACATAAGATAAATAGATACTCTTCTAATTGTCAATTTATGTGTTAAAAGTAATAATTTACAACTTTATCTAAAAATAATATTTAAGTCTCTATTCTCTGTTATATATCTGTTATGTGAAATGCTTAAAAGCGTCACTGCTCATGCTTTTTCTTTGTTAAATTGCCTATTTTGCATTTAATAAATAAAATAGTTATGCAAATGTCCAAACGTAAAATGAATAGATACTCATCTAATTGTCAATTTATGTGTTAAAGTAATAATTATATTTCTGTGATGTGAAATGTTTAAAACCAAGGTTGCTTTTATTTATTTATTTTTTATTCATTTATTTAGGTCAAAATACTACTTTAGCTTTATAAAATCCTTAATAATATTATGCATGTGACCAAACGTAAAGTAAATGGGTGTTGTTCTAAACCCTAACATACCTACTTGTTATAGAATTAATTATTAGTTTTACAACTAATAATAATAATTTGAGCCTGCAAAATGTATTTGAACTCTTCTTGTTCTTTTATATTTTTATTAGGTACGTAGAATATTTAGAGTTGCTGTTCATAATCTTAGCTTTTAACAATATAATTATGTTTCTTATTTTCTTCTTTTATTATTTTTTCATTTTGTATTAACAAGAATGCTCAAACTTGCTAATTTTACAATGCACATGATTATGCATTGTAAAATTAATTTGTTTGATAAAAAAAGTTTTTTTCTTTTTTTGTGCAAAAGCGCTCCACAAAAGACGAATTTAAATTTCCCGCCAAGTCGACCAAAGCGCCTCTACAAATGCCTGCGTAAAAGTGCGACAAGGATAAAATTATCATGCTATCTCTAGATCCAAAACAGCTTGTAGGAGTTGGCACTCTCACGTTCTCTCTGTCTGATACGCTCCGCATGCGGAGCCAGTATATTAAACTGATTTTTGGAAATAGACGGTGTTTAGGAGCTTGCTCCATCGCTGTCACGGGTTGGCCTGGTATTGCAGTACCGCCGGGATCAGCCCACCTGATCAAATTAAAACATATTTATTTAAAAAAAAATATTTATACAAAATATTTTACTCCTACAACCGCTCATAGTATTTATACACAACAGCTATTCCCGCCAACCAATCAGCATTTCCCCACACAGCTCGTATGTACGCTCAATGTAACGTCAGACGGGCAGCAGCGACGGACTGAATGTGTAACTCAAATTCAGATTTTACATTGAGGTATATGGGACCGATCAGACACTGCTAGTTTTTCAAGAAATTCTGCATAATATCATGTACCTTTGTACCTCGCTTATTAATGCAGGTACTATACTCCCTTGGCTTCTCGTTTTCCACAATTGGATAAATTTACATTGTTCTTCTTATTTTATTTCTTTATTAAATACCACAGCATTATGCACTCTTCTACGTTTATAACGTACTCCACTGCAATTTCTACCTGTCTCGAATACTGAATGTCCGATTCAGAATCCTCGTCTGCAAGAGATCTATTACTCTGAGGGCTTGGAGAGTGTTGATGGAAGTGATAGACTTTTAGTTCAAAAATAAGTCAAAACTTAAAATATTAGCACAAAAATGACTACATCTACTCTTGAACCATAGATAAATCCAAAAATAGTAAAATTTTTGCAAAATTCCCAAAACAAGCAAGTGAGGTTATGTCACCACAACCCTTCAATACCTTAGAATTCATAAAATTTCTAAACGCAGTTCCAAACAACAGCAACAGAGAAGGTTCAATTTCCAGTTCCACGGCTCCGGGTCGAATTTCTGGACCCCTTGGAGTGATCGTTTTTCGATAATGAGGAAATCTGATGGGCAATAATAAACTTTCTTCTTTAACCTGACTAAAAATGCCAGCTGTCGTATCTAACGGCAAACGCAAATGATAAAGGTAAACTAATTGATTGCACCCATCGGAACCCATCAAAAGTCGACCCAACCGGCAGTAAAATTTAAGGAATAAAACCAAAACAATTGTTCATAAATGGGGGGCGTTTTTATTTATTTTGGCAAGCTTTCCGCTATTTTGGAATGATTTCAGTCTTTTTCGTTGTCGAGCCGTCTTTCGAAAGAACTTTGGAATACTTTTCGAGCTGATGTGGAATTCAGGGATAAACAAACTCAAATCGATACTTTCACCCTGTATATAACCAATTGATTAAAATAACAAATGCTAGTAAAAAATTCTAACCTTGAAACTGAAATTTAGGGGAACAGTTTCGGGCAAGAACTCGTCGAAAGGTAGATGGAAAGACATATGCAAGAAATGGGTACATAAAGCAATTTGTGAGTTTTCTAGTCTATTTCTTTGCCGTACACTACTACAATCTATCCAGTTATAATGGTTGACTAGAGTTATAAGATTGCAATGTTTGAGGATTAGTCCAAACCTCCAAGTGTACAGAATGAAATGTATCAAATCAGGTAATTACTTGGAAGCCTAATCGTTAATTAAATCTAGAAAAAGGGATTTGTGGAAAAAATTAGTTTAACCGTAGCATCACAGCCGGTTAAGTTAATTTCTCATAATTAGTGATCGTTCCAAACTAAAAGGTAATGACAGAACTAACAAAACTTAAGAGTTTTACTCTCAACAAAATCACGAAATTGGGTAGCCGTAGTCGGGAAATTTCCGGCAGCAATTCTGAATCTCGGATTCGGAATCTCCATCTGAAAGAGGTCTAAGACACGGACAATTTTTCAAAAATGTCAGCGTCATCTTATGAACACTTTGTATCTCGCTTATTGATGAAGGTACTCCTTTGGCTTTCCAAATTCGACAACTGGAAGAACTCAGTGGCGGCTGGTGCAACAGGATAAAATTGCAATGCCCTCCCAAAGCTCCACAGAAAAATAAAAAATGTATTAAGCACATGCGAGAAATTTATAAAGGCCATCAGATATATTACTTGCTTTTAAGTTTCCCGCTTCCAAAATGAACACTGCGCGTTGTGAGCTAGCTTGGCGTTGCCCCCCGTGCTTTGTTAGATTGCGTGAAACTTGGCATCTGCTATCCTTATTTTCCCATACAATTATATATCGAAAGCGCTTTAAAAAACGCTGACAACAGCGTTGAGGAGGGGCCAGAATCATTTTGCCTAAGCCAATAGAGTAACTTGTTAAACCTGAACCCCGAACGTTCTCGAACTTTGCCGTTGTTTCAAAGAGTTCGGCAACGACAATCTGCTTATAAACTAATTAATAACTATCAAATCAGTTTACTAGGGTCAATTGTTATTGGATACTTATAAGTTTGTCCTAGAGGTTGCCCTTCCATCTAATTTAGCCACGAGCCGCCACTGATTATTATTATTTTTATTGTGAATAATACGTGTATTAGAGAGAGAGATAGAGAGAGAGAGAGCGTCGTGTCTCTATTTGCAACTTCCAGAGTCGACCAAGCTTCGTTCAAGGTCGGTGTAGATGGCGCTGAGATTTGTAAGTTCTGCATTAATTTGTTTGTTTTCGAAATAAGTAATGAAGGTAAAGTTTTGGAGAGTTATCGCTTCTCGGCCTTATGGCTAAGATCAAAGTGTAGTATCTGTTCTTATCAGCTTAATATCTGATACGCTCCGCATGCGGAGCCAGTATATTAAACTGATTTTTGGAAATAGACGGTGTTTAGGAGCTTGCTCCATCGCTGTCACGGGTTGGCCTGGTATTGCAGTACCGCCGGGATCAGCCCACCTGATTAAATTAAAACAAATTTATTTTTTAAAAAGCAATTTAACTCATTTTCCAAAATTTAAGAAAATAATTTTCTAAAATACGCATCTTCACTCTTTTTTCCTCGTGATCATCATCCGGTACAAAATATCTAACTCTATAACCCCTCGCAGTAATTATACACAACAGCAATTCCCGCCAACAACCAATCAGCATTTTCCCACACAACTCATATGTAAGCTCATATGGAGCTTTTCAGACGGGCAGCAGCGACAGACTGAATGTATAACTCAAATTCAGATTTTACATTGTGGTATATGGGACCATTCAGACACGGCTAGTTTTTCAAGAAATCCTGCATCATGTTATGTACCTTTGTTCCTCCCTTATTAATGCAGGTACTATACTCCCTTGGCTTCCCGTTTTTCACAATTGGATGAACCTACATTGTTCTTCTTATTTTATTTCTTTATTAAATATACAGCATTATGCATTCTTCTACCTCCATAACATACTGCACTGCAACCTGTACCTGACTCGGATACTGAATCTCGGATTTAGAATTCTCGTCTGAAAGAGATCTGATAGTTTAAGGGCTTGGCTCTCCAAATCTTATTGATGGAAGTGATAGACTTTTAGTTCAAAAATAAGTCAAAACTTAAAATATTAGCACAAAAATGACTACATCTACTCTTCAACCATAGACTAATCCAAAAATAGTAAAATTTTAGCAAAATTCCTAAAACAAACAAGTAAGGTTATGTCACCACAACCCTTTAATATCTTAGAATTAATAAAATTTCTTAACGCAGTTCCATACAACAGCAACACAGAAGGTCTAATTTCCAGTTCCACGGTAACCGCATCGACTTTAAGAGTTGTCGGGTCGAATTTCTGCACCCCTTCGGGTGATCATTTTTCGATGATGAGGAAATCTCATGGGCAATAATAATATTTCTAGAAATGTCAGCTGTCGTACCTAACGGCAAACGCAAATGATAAAAGTAAACTAATTGATGGCACTGATCGAAACCCACCGGCACTAAAATTTAAGGAATAAAGCCAAAACAATTGTTCATAAATGGGGGGCGTTTTTACTTATTGTGCCAAGCATTTCGCTATTTTGCAATGATTTCAGTCTTTTTCGTTGTCGAGCCGACTTTCGAAAGAACTTTGGAGTACTTTTCGAGAGAAGCCACTATGTTTCTGCTGGTATGAAATTCAGGGATGAACAAACTCAAATCGATACTTTCACCCTGTATATAACACCAAAGTATATAACCAAAATCAAAAAAAGGAGCGATATTAGAAGTGAAGAAAGCTGCTAAGATCAATCAATCAAAGTCCATGGAAATATCTAGATCGTTAAAAACGCAGATATCATCTAAGAAAATTGTTTTTTGTAACATTTGTGATTCGAATTTCAAGGCTGATAAACTGCAATGTTCCATATGTTTGTGGCTGCTTGAGAAATGTATTGGGTTGAAACTTGAGACTTTTTCTATTTGTTAATTTTTAGTTTAATAATAAATCAATTTAGAGTTTTTTTTGAGCTAGATGTTAAAAGCTAGAAAAGTTAAAAATCCGAACAATTTAGTTCCTCAGGGGAGGCGCTTATTTACTAAGGCGCTCCATATGCAAGGAATAGCCGTATAAAATTAATAAAACAATATTTCGTATTAAAATATTGATTGCAGCAAATTTATCCCCAAATAATGAAGCTTCAGAAAATTAAGATTCAAGAAAAAACTTTTTTTAATTACTTCCAACTGTCCTATCCATAGTATGATTTTTGGACGACAAGTAGATTTTATTTTCCTGAAGGATTAACTCTTAGAAACAAAGTGCAAACGAAAATCTTTTGTAGAAATCTTTTGCGTCTTAACAAACTCCACTATCTGGTGCTCGATCCCTCCCATCGGTCGTCCGTACCATATACCCCAATTTTTTTGCAACGACGGGACTCAAAATGATTAGAAAAGCTTTTTCTAAATTATTGAAACAGGACAAAGCATCAACGGTTTAGTCATCACAAAAGAGACAGAAGCAACAATTTTTTGAAAAAAATTGAAAACTTAGATTTTTTTTTTATTTTATTGAAAAATCGGAAAACGTTTTGTACTAAATTTTTTGACTATCTTAAAAAACAATATCCAGAATTTCAATCAATTATTTCCTTTATAAACAGAAATTTCTTATCGAAACTTTTAACCGTTCTGCTATTTCAGCGTTAACATTAGGATTTGTGCAATTTATTAAATTATAGGGGTAGTACATAAACTATTCTCTATTTTCGTTATTTATTCTAACATTATATACCTCATTTATAGTAAAAAATGTAATTTATTAATTTATGTAGGCAACCAAATATACACTCCCATTGATAGCAAATATAAGAAAAAATGAGAATAGAAAGCTGACAATATTCTTAGTAGAACTTAAATAGATAGTTAAGTTCTTATACATAACAAATTAATCTAAAAACACTATAAACAACCATAGTAGTTGTTAAATAATGCAAGAATCCCAAAATTACAATCTTAACCCTAGCCTTTGGAATAGTGTCTAAGGGATCTTCGAGCAAATAAACTCGACAACCAACCAAAGATGTTTTCAGATTTTTATACCAATTAAGGGATGCCATATCAAACTTGAAAAGTTTCTTATCTTTTTCGTTCAATTGTTGCCATGAGTTATTCACGTTATTATTATCAAAAATCCAGTTTTCCTTTATGATCCCTAGAGTCACTCTGCTGTTGTCAAGTTTTTTGTAAATTTTACTAAAGCTACAAATTTTTTTTACTTAATCAAATTTTAGTTCAGTTCTGATATGTCGAGTTTGTATCTAACGATAGATGGAATACAAAAAGGATTATTCCTTGAATAGCGGAAAAAACATTTTTTTTTAATTACTATGCAAGTGAAATACTAATTTCTGGAAACGACCTACTGTCATCGATAACAATAAATGGAGGGTAATCACATACGACCTTAAGCAATGATTAATCACCTTTAGAAGTAACAACGCTTAAAAGGCACTTGATCACTAAGTCTCGTTCACTATTTCACTTTGCTAATTGACTCAAGTTGCTCCATTATGGGGAGTGAACTTATAGAATTTTACAAGGGTCAAACAATTTTCCTTACAGGTGGTTCTGGTGGTTTGGGAGTTCTTCTTCTTGATATTCTTATAAGAATATGTGATGTTGAAAAAATTTTTTTATTTTTGCGTCCAAAAAAGGGCAAATTACCCCACGAACGGATCGATGAAATTTTTAAAGATGCAGTAAGTAAATTGAATAGTTTTCACCGTTTAATTTTTTATTCACCCAGTACTTTGACACTCTGAAAATGGAAAAGCCGAAATTTAAAAACAAGGTGGTGGTAATCAATGGAGATTTGGAAGAAAATAATTTGGGAATATCCAAAAATGATAGGAAAATGTTGCGAGAAGAAGTCACAATTGTAATACATTCAGCAGCTAATGTCAGATTTGACCAACCTATCAAAAAAGCTGCTCTAAACAACGTAATGGCAGTTAAACAAATGTTGGATTTAGCCAAAACAATTCGGCAGTTAAAGGTAAATTTTTTATTTTTTTTTTAAATAAAATCAAAAATTTTTAGGCTTATGTACATGTTTCTACTTCTTTTTGTAACGCTACGTTAAGTTTCATTGAAGAAAAATTTTACAAACCTCCAATGTCAGCTGAAAATTTATTAAACCTCATCGATTCAATGAATGACGAAACTTTAGACAGAATCACCCCTAAGTAAAATAATTTTTTTTAATTCAAAATATTGATTTTGTTTCTTTAGACTTATCGAGGGATATTTCAACACTTATCTCTACACTAAATGTATTGGTGAAGATTTAGTGAAGAGAGAAGCCGGAGATTTGCCTTTAATTCTAATTCGGCCCGCAATAAGTATTTTTTGTTATATGATTTATGACTGTTTGAACCAATTTTTAACTTTAGTTGTTCCAACTTACGACGGTCCTTGTCCTGGTTGGATTAATAATTATTATGGAGCTATCGGTTTATCACTTGGAGTTTTTATTGGATTAATCAGATCATTGTGGTTGAATAAACGTGGATACGCCCATATAGTACCTTGCGATTATGTAGCGAATTGTCTTCTGGCAACAATTTACAACATGCACAATCAACGACAAAGAGACAGGTAAATTTTGAAAAAATTGGCTATTTTTGTTTCTGTTTTAAATTTATTTCCTCGTTGTATTTCGTACAAAAAAGTTTGTAAATTTTTACTAAACAAATAGAATTTTTTTAGGTTTTCAGAATCAACAAATGACTTGCAATTAAATAGCGCCGAAGACACTGCTGACATTCCCATTTACAATTACGTTACTAATTACGGAAACCACATCACGTGGGGTAAGCCGATTAACAATAACAAAATTTTGAATAATTTACGAAATTAAAACGGTTTGCTGAATTCATTTGAACAATACATTTTCATCCAGAAGGTGACTAAGGTAAAATTAAATCTTAAATTAAAAAATTTGCTGGGTTACTCAAAGAATAATTGTGAGATCCAAAATTTTAAACTTTACGACTATTAATGAGTGAAAATAAAGAACAAATTCAAATAATTTTTTTGTTAAAAATTTAATTAGCCGGAAGTTACCAGTAGCTTCCTTAGTTGAAATAGAAAATTCATTTGTTATTGCCTTTTTGAACTCAACACCTTTATGAAAATCCTCAATTCTCGTTTTGTAACTTCCAACTGTATATCACCAATTCTCAAACTAAGTATCGCATTGCTATATCTAACGGGTAATTCACGTGATATTGCTGTGGTAGCTAATGTAGCCGTTAAATGAAACAGATTTGGGTTGTAGTTTTTTTTTTTTTTGTAGGAACATTTATTTCAATTGGTGACAAATTTTATTGGAAATATCCATGTAACGTGGCCGTATGGTACTATTTCTGCATTCTTACATCTAGTGAGTTGAAACACAGAATTTTGTCTTTTCTACTACAAACAATCCCTGGTCACATCGCTGACTTTGTTTTAAAATGTGTTGGAAAACCTCCAATGTAAGTATTGTAATAGAATCAAACATCCTAAAAATAATTATCTCAATTGTTACCTTTCTTGTATTGCATTTCTAATTAGATAGCAACTCGATATAACACAATTTAAGTAAAAAAAAATTGCAGGTTCAGTAGAATTTATAGAAAACTAGACAACAGCAGGGTGACTTCACGTATAACAAATAAAGACTGGACTTTTGATAACAAGAACGTTAATAAATTATGGAAACAATTAAACGAAGAAGATAAGAAACTTTTTAAATTTGATATGGCATCCCTTAATTGGCATAAATATCTTGAAATTGCCTTGGTTGGTTGTCGCGTTCATTTGCTGAAAGACCCATTAGACACTATCCCAAGAGCTAGGGTTAAAACTGTAGTTTTGGGATTTTTTCATTATTTACTAATTACTGTGTTTGTTTATGGTGCGTTTAGATTAATTTGTTTTTGTATAACTAATTAACAGTCAATCCTTCCCTTAATAAAAAATAACCAGTTATCTTTTCCAGTTTTTAAATTTCTCTCAGTGTATATTTGGTTGCCTACATAAATTAGAAAATTTCACTTTTTATTGTAAATATGGTAAATAGTGTTAGAATATATAGCGAAAATAGAAAATAGTTTATATACTACCCTCATAGTTGAATAAATTATACATATCCTAATGTTAAGGGTGAACTAGCAGAACGGTTAAAAGTTTCTAAGAGAAATTTGTTAATAATGAAAATAATTCATTAAATTTCTAAGATAGTCAAAAAGTTTTCCGAAAAAAACATTTAAAAAATGTTAGTCCAAAGTTATTGTAAAAATATGTGGATGTTGAGGCTGACTAAAGAAGCGAAGTCACAGTTCCTGAAAAATAGGGCCTGCAAGTGCATACCTAAAAGTTGGCTACAGCTTTTTGTCATGGAAGCACTAATGACGCTAGTGCTTCGTTAATGCTTTACTATGCTTTAAACCAAAATCCACCCACAATTACGGTTTCTGAGAATTATGGTCTCAAATTGCATACCTGGATGATGGCTATAACTTTTTTGTTAGAGAAACACTAATAATGCCCGTTTTCTCCGGAACCGTAACAGTGGCTAGATTCTGGCTTGAAGCACAATGAAGCACTAACGAAGCGTCATTAGTGCTTACATAAAAAAGTTGTAGCCACCTTCCAATTATGCAAGTTAAAGTTCTATTTCTCAGGAACCGTAGCTGTGGCTGGGTTCAGGTTTGAAGCACAATGAAGCACAAACAAAGTACTAAAAATTCTGCATAGCAGCGTTATTAGTTATTAGTGTTGCACTTCCGTAGTCAGCTTCCTGGACCTTATTAAGGTTTCATTAGCAAACCGTTAAAAATTTCTAAAAGATTTTTGTATTAATAATGGAAACAATTCATTGCAATTCTGGATCTTGTTTCTTAAATTAGTCAAAAAGTTCAATACATAAAATTTTGCAGTCAAGAAAATATTGTTGGGTGAGATTTAGAATTGAGCGCGGTATTGGTTCCTTGAGTTTCAAAGGATCATATATAGAAATACGACAGTGCAGAGAAGATTGACTAAACTTTTATTGAATTGTTGAACAACACAAGTTGAATGAATCGTAAGTACAATGTTTCCTTTCGTCAAGCTGTAAGGGTCTGACACTTTCTTCAGACGGGGATTCTGAATCCGAAATTCGTGAATCTCAGCTGCAGAAAATACATGGATGACAGCCAACCCTAGAATAACTGTCGTCCACCCATACCCCTCTCAATTGGTTACCAAGATACTCATGTCAGTATGAAACTGATTTGCTGGGTGATAAGTACTAAGTGAGTGCTCTATCTTGCCCAGATTTAACCGATTCTGCCTCATTTTGTTTTCTTCATTTTACACCATGGGCTGCTGTTGTTAGTCTTGAAAAAATCGTAAAGAAGTTCAGAGATCAATTTCTAACGTCATCTCACTTACCCTCATTTATTATTATTTTCGATCTATTGTGCCACGTAAGTACGTCACAGCAAAGTACAGATAGGCCAGAAGGGAGCCAAATTTAGCCGAAAGTGTTTGCTTGTTTTTTTAATTTTCGACGCAACGACAAATATTTGAGGGAAATAAAAAATTTGTATCCACTGATTTTTTATGTATTTCTTATTAAAAAAAAAGATTTTTTATCAAAGTATAATACTCCATTCTTAACATTGTAGCGTTGTATGATTATTAATCCATATACAATGATTGTAGGTACGTGTGGTAGGATTCAGTCGTGCAAAAATATGTATCATAAGATTCTAGACCCAGGCTATGCTCACTACCAGGAAAAATATTACAACGTATCGAATAACGTACTGTTTATTAATTACAGTCGTAAATTTTTCTTGGCACAATTAACGACTTGACGCGAAAGATTGTAATGCAATTAGAATATGGAACTTGCATTGCATCAGTGTTAAGACGGATTGCATATACATTTTTTCTGCCGGTTATTTCTTCTTTGATCCTGTTTCGGTGACGCTCATGCGAACAAGAAGTGTTTGAAGATAATTGTTGATGTATTGCTTTCGGTTGTCCAGGGATTCGCTTTCAGAGGCAACGACAAAGTTGAAACAAGTGACAACGAAGGTAATTCTACAGAAACGCTTTGATAACGTGCTAGCATAAATATATCCCCTTTGTCAAATCTTCTGGAACTTTTGGGCTTCTTGTCGAACCATTTTCTTTTACTTAAAGAAAGACTGGAAGATGGTGCTCAAAATGAAAAATTCACTCATCGTTCCATCCAAAATGTTTTCCAAAAACGTCCCCAAAAATTATTATTAAAGTAAAAATGTTACCACCAAATGACCTTTGAAGACAATAATTATTATTTAAACCAACAATTGAGTATTATTTTTAGATTTTAGTCAGTTTATGTTTTTAAAAATATTTTTAATTAATTAATAATTTTAAATATGTTACTTGAATTACGTTAAATTTAGTTTAAGCATATATTTTCTTTAAAGTATCCACTTTTACTGAAGGTGCTTTTTCTAAAAAAAAATCCGCAAATGACTGTACACCATGGGCTCCTGTTTGTAGTCTTGAAAAAATCGTACCCTCAAGTCCTCATTAAGTGCGTAGTGTTCCAATCATTGGGTTTCTCAGGGGTCCTGCGGGTGAGACAGAGGTACAAAATTCAATCTCTGTGAGCGGACTATTTTGCACACTTATCATAATTTATGGAGTTATTTAGACCCAAAAACTAAACAGACTACTACCTGCGTTCGAGTACCAGAAACTGAACTCTATACGTGCGTTTAATTTACTGCAATTTACATATTCAACCAAATTTTCAATTGTAGCGGGGAAGTGTAGAGTTTTTACTAAGACCCACTTTTGATTTTATCAAAATCTATTGATTAAAAAACTTAAAAATACACTTCAAGCTGAACGTTTGCAGGAGTCCTGAAGTCGACCCAAACACTACTCTGACGACCCTGCTCCCACTACCTACCGCCCATGAAAAAATCATAAAATTTCACATAGTGTTATGTTGTGTCAGTGCATGAGAAAATCAGGAACGTTGCAGCCTAACGTAAAGCATAATGAAACTGAATATTTAAAAACTTTATAAGTCGCATTTTTTCAAAACAACCTTTTTCAAGTTGCCACAGTAAGGCCAGAAACTTTCATAATTTGCTTCTGAGTGGAAATGTTCATAATAATTCTATTAGTTGATTATTTTCCATAATAATTACCTACTGCAGATGGTATAGTGTGTCATAATAATTTATCCAAAATAACTATTTAGGATTTTTTCGAAACAAATAAAAAACTTTCATATGTGAGTGCGACAGGTAGATCATCAACTTGTATTTTGAATAGCAATGACAGTAGTAGATACCAAAATGTCACTAGCACTAGCATATGCAATGTTCAACAAATGGCAGTAGTTGACCAAAATACAAAAAAAGAACGTTTCTTTCAATTTAGAAACAACTGAAGAAAACTTTTTGTATTTACATACACTATCTCGGGTTACGCGACTAATTATGTTTATTCATTCATTCATTCATTCATTCATTCATTCATTCATTCATTCATTCATTCATTCATTCATTCATTCATTCATTCATTCATTCATTCATTCATTCATTCATTCATTCATTCATTCATTTAATAGTGAACAGACCAAAGGCCCTCAAAATTACAAAAAGAATACTTATAAAATAAAACAGTAGATATACTACTATGCCGCAACAGAGTATAAACGCAGCAAGATTATAACAAAGAATATAAAAAAAAGAAAAAAATATATATCTTCAAGTTAGAACGATTGTTTAGTTGTGAACAAATATAATAAGTTTTTGATAAAGCGAGCAGGTATACCGTCCGGACCAGCAGATAGCTTGTCCGAGAGAGCCAGAAGGGCAGCTTTGACATCTTCGAGCGAGACAGTGAGACTAGAAATAGAGAATGATGCAGAAATATGGCTACAATCAAAGTTAACTGTATTCACATTGTAAACCGAACTAAAGTGCTGACCAAAAAGATCAACAATGGAATGACCATTATCAGCGTTTAAATTATCAAGATATACAGAATTGGGTATAGACGTTCTTGATTTTTTTATTCAAGTATCTTCAAAATTCTTTTGAGCATGTGATGATACCATTTTCTATTTTCTCTATATACATTTTGTGCAGCTTTCTTTCAAGTAACTTAGACATTGTTCTACTTAATTTAAACTTAGAATAATAATACTCAAAACCTGTCAACTTCCACATAAAATGATATTTCTTATCCTTAATCAGCGTTAACAATTCAGCATTGTACCAAAGTGGTATACTTGATAAGCGCACAGTCTTGATTGGTATTTCTGAAACTATCACTTCATATATTTTTTCATAGAAAATAGACAATTTATCATCTATTGAACAATCAGCAAGGTCCAAAAAAGACCAACCAAGACCATTAAACTTATTCAATATAAAATCATAATCAGCCCCTGAGAAATTGAAAGTTTGATAATCAAAATTGAGATTAGATAACACTATGTTTTTTATTTCAATATGAAGAGCTGGATGGTACACATCTAGGTCCACAAAACAATCAGCAGCTACATCACAGAAAGCTTGATGGGACGAGACAAACACCAGATCCAAAAGAGAGCCACTGCTGTTGTAATGAGAGTTGACTTGCTTCATATTCAGGCTGTTAACATCATTACATAACAACTCGGCAATTGTGTAAATAGCAGATGATGGATTTCTACCAGAGATCATTTGTATGTCATCCTCGTAGTGTCAGTGGAATCCAGATAGATTAAAATCACCAATCATCCGCAGCCAAATAACGAGAGACCAAGTCACTCAAAAGATTCTCCACTCCCGTAGAAAACAGCTCAGTACTCAGTAAAGAGATAGGTGGAGCATAAACCAGGCACAAAACCAGCTTTTCTATATTTTCAAGGTTCAGCTCCAGAGCCAAGCATTCAATGGAGGCAGCATTAGAGAGAGTTATCTTGTAAATGAAGCTGGATTTAACATAGATGAGCAGTCCTCCACCACGAGACCTTTGAGTAGATAAAAAATCTCTATCAAGACGCACCAAGCTGTACCCAGGAATATCAAGCTCAGATGAACAAACTGAAGAGTCAAGCCAGGATTCACAGAGGCAAATAGCATCAAAATCTATAGCTGAGGCAGTAATTGAAGCCTTAAATGAAGCAATCTTATTTTTTATACTTCTAACATTCTGAAAGTAGACAGAAAAAGATTCTTTGGTGCAAGTGATTCGTTTTTTGGTACTTGGGCAGTTTTTGCAGATTTGGAGTTTTGTTTTTTAACAAGAGATGGAACACCGTCAACATATTTGATAGTAAAATTAGATTGGCCGTTATCTTCAAGCTGCTTCAATTTATTTAAAACGGCTTTAAATTGTTGACGTTGTAGTGGAGTATTATCCAGACTAACCTTGACATCACCAAGCGCTAATTTGCTTTTATTGTGAGTCATCCAGAGAGCATCAAAGGAAGAATTCAGCTCAACTTTCAACGGTCGACAAGTTCCTTCTATCAAGTTTTTTCCAAGACAAAAATGCTTTATCTTTTCAGAATCCACAGGAGTATCTGTCACTAATGATTTTATATACTGCAAATCAGCTTGATCATTAGATTCAGGAACATTGAACAAAGTTATATTTTTCTCCTTCATACGTCTCTGATGTATTTCAGCCAAAATTTTATCAGAAATACTTGCCTCAATCATTTTAATTTTTGACTCCACCTGATCAACTCTGAGTAGAGCCTCATCAATTTTATGATCTTGTGCAGCGAGAGAGCCCTTCATATATTCTAATAATTCACTATTGTTCCGCTCTGCATCAGTCCAGAGCGTATCAATTCTTTCCTCAGACTTTTTAATATGAGCTATAACCCAATTCAATTTATCTTCAGCTGTGAGTCCACAGCACTTATTAAATGCACATGCACTCGTTTTCTGTAATTTGGAGGCACAACTTGGATGAGCGAAATGGTCACTTGTAGTGCATTTCACTGAATCTTTCAAATTAACTGATTTGCTACAACCCAAACATTGTGCGGTAGACATGATGAAACGAGTAAAGGCGAGTCGTGAGCAACACGTGGCAAGTTACCAAGTTAGGTTAGAAAACTATCGCACTCAGAAAAATAGTCAATAGAAGACTTTCTTTACCATATTAACGTATTAAATGACAATAATAAGACAATAAGCTATCACTATTAAGAATGAGCAGTGATCAGAAAAACGTAAATATTTATCAATTGACAACTAAAAGTAAGTGGAGCTACACAAAGCGAACCGCACAGCAGCGCACCACTGTTATCACATCATTTATTGTGAATAATACGTGTAGTGGAGAGAGAGAGACAGTGCGATGTGTCTCTATTTGCAACTTCTAGAGAGTTGAGCAAGCTTCGTTCAAGGTCGGTGTAGATGGCGCTGAGATTTGTAACTTCTGCACTAATTTGTTAGTTTTCGAAATAAGTAAAGAACGTAAAGTTTGTAGAGTTATCGCTTCTCGGCCTTATGGCTAAGATCAAAGTGTAGTATCTGTTCTTATCAGCTTAATATCTGATACGCTCCGCATGCGGAGCCAGTATATTAAACTGATTTTTGGAAATGGACGGTGTTTAGGAGCTTGCTCCATCGCTGTCACGGGTTGGCCTGGTATTGCAGTACCGCCGGGATCAGCCCACCTGATTAAATTAAAACATATTTATTTCTTGAAAAATATTATACTCTACAACCCCCCCTCACAGCATTTATACACAACAGCTATTTCCGTTAAAAACCAATCAGCATTTCCCACCCCACAATTCGTATGTAAGCTCAATGGAGCTTTTCAGACGGGCAGCAGCGACGGACTGAATGTGTAACTCTTCAGATTTTACATTGTGGTATATGGGACCGTTCAGACACGGTTAGTTTTTCAAGAAATTCTGCATAATATAATGTACCTTTGTACCTCGCTTATTAATGCAGGTACTATACTCCTTTGGCTTCTCGATTTTCACAATTGGATGAACCTTACATTGTTCTTCTTATTTTATTTCTTTATTAAATACCACAGCATTATGCACTCTTCTACGTTCATAACGTACTCCACTGCAATTTGTACCTGTCTCGGATACTGAATCTCGGATTCAGAATCCTTGTCTGAAAGAGATCTAATACTTTGAGGGTTTGGAGAGTGTTGATGGAAGTGATAGACTTTTAGTTAAAAAATAAGTCAAAACTTAAAATATTAGCACAAAAATGACTACATCTACTCTTCAACCATAGACAAATCCAAAATTAGTAAAATTTTTGCAAAATTCTCAAAACAAACAAGTGAGGTTATGTCACCACAACCCTTCAATACCTTAGAATTCATAAAATTTCTTAACGCAGTTCCAAACAACAGCAACAGAGAAGGTTCAATTTCCAGTTCCACGGCTCCGGGGCGAATTTCTTGACTCCTTCGGGTGATCGCTTTCTCGTTTTTCGATGATGAGGAAATCTCATGAGCAATAATAAACTTTCTTCTCTAACCTGACTAAAAATGCCAGCTGTCGTATCTAACGGCAAACGCAAATGATAAAGGTAAACTAATTGATTGCACCGATCGGAACCCATCAAAAATCGACTCAACCGGCACTAAAATTTAAGGAATAAAACCAAAACAATTGTTCATAAATGGGGGGCGTTTTCATTTATTTTGGCAAGCTTTCTGCTATTTTGGAATGATTTCAGTCTTTTTCGTTGTCGAACCGTCTTTCGTAAGAACTTTGGAATACTTTTCGAGCTGGTGTGGAATTCAGGGATGAACAAACTCAAATCGATACTTTTACCCTGTATATAATCAATTGATTAAAATAACAAATGCTAGTAAAAAATTCTAACCTCGAAGCTGAAATTTAGGGGAACAGTTTCGGGCAAGAACTCGTCGAAAGGTAGATGGAAAGACATATGCAAGAAGTGGGCACAAAAAGCAATTTGTGAGTTTTCTAGTCTATTTCTTTGCCGTACACTACTACAATCTATCCAGTTATAATGGTTGACTAGATTTATAAGTTTGCAATGTTTGAGGGTTGTTCCAAACTTCCAAGTGTACAGAATGAAATGTATCAAATCAGGTAATTACTTGGAAGCCTAATCGTTAATCAAACCTAGAAAAAGTGATTTGTGGAAAAAAATTAGCTTAACCGTAGCATTACAGCCGGTTAAGTTAATTTCTCATAATTAGTGATCGTTCCAAACTAAAAGGTAATGATAGAACTAACAAAACTTAAGAGTTTTACTCTCAACAAAATCACGAAATTGGGTAGCCGTAGTCGGGAAGTTTCCGGCAGCAATTCTGAATCTCGGATTCGGAATCTCCATCTGAAAGAGGTCTAAGACACGGATAATTTTTCAAAAAATTCAGCGTCATCTCATGAACACTTTGTATCTCGCTTATTGATGAAGGTACTCCTTTGGCTTCCCAAATTCGACAACTGGAAGAACTCAGTGGCGGCTGGTGCAAGAGGATAAAATTGCAATGCCCTCCCAAAGCTTCCCAGAAAAATAAAAAATGTATTAAGCATATGCGAGAAATTTATAAAGGCCATCAGATATATTACTTGCTTCTATTTTAAGCTTCTCTCTTCCAAAATGAACACTTCGCGTTGTGAGCTAGCTTGGCGTTGCCCCCCGTGCTTTGTTAGATTGCGTGAAACTTGGCATCTGCTATCCTTATTTTCCCATACAATTATATATCGAAAGCGCTTTAAAAAACGCTGACAACAGCGTTGAGGAGGGGCCAGAATCATTTTGCCTAAGCCAATAGAGTAACTTGTTAAACCTGAACCCCGAACGTTCTCGAACTTTACCGTTGTTTCAAAGAGTTCGGCAACGACAATCTGCTTATAAACTAAATACAATACATGGAAGTGTGGTGTGGTGTGGCTTATTAGCGGTTTATCCAGCTGTGAAATAATTTTATTGCTCTACACTTCTAATTTCTTGTTCTTACTGAGATTTACCTGTTGTTGGGTGATTTTGTGTTGGAATTGAAGCAACAAATACCATCCACGCAATTATCGCCGCAAGATTGAGGGGATTAAGTTTCGAAAATCGTAAGAAAATAAAAGAGTTGGGTTCATTTCGGCCTAACCTTCAGATCCTAAAACAACATGTGGTGAAGGGCAAAATTGTGGTAAGATCATTCAATGCAGGTATGTACCAAAATGCAGATTGGCTATGTGGTTGCGATGTCAGCAATTCATTTTATTGCTTTGTGTGTTTATTGATGGGGTCCGACGATTGTGATCTCGCTTGGGTCTACCAGGCATTACTGATCTAAAGCACTTGGGTGTAAAAATAAAAAAGCATTCAATATGTCAAAGGCATTTGTTTTATTCTCTCGAATTTGTTGACTTACGAAATCAGTTAAGTAACGCTTATCGGATTGATGTGCTAAAGCATAATGAAAAAGTAAAAGAGAACCGTTTACAAGAGAGCCATTTACATTCATTGTTATGCTCATCAATTAAATTTAATTCTAGAAAGAGCTGCCACTCAAAGTATTTTTTGCAAATGTTTCTGCTTTTTCGATTTTTTTTTCTAGATCACCCCAACGAACACAAATTTTTGATAATATAGTTATGAAAAGACTGCCGCGCGGATCAAATACTCGTTGGAATTTTAACTCCAGACTTGTTTGTACTGTTTTTAAATATAAACAAGAACTCCTTGAATGCTTTGAATTTATTATTGATAATGAAAATGATAAATTAACCATTCAGCAATCAACCGGATTAATAAATTATTTGAAAGATAAGGATTTCAATTTTTGGTTATGTTTCTTTAATAAAATTTTACCACACAGTGATATTCTCTATAAACAATTACAACTACGTCATTTAGATAGTGTCAAAATTCAAAAATACATTTCCGATTTTAAGAATGCGGTGCAGAATATCAGAAATGAGGTTGATCATGATTATTATAATGCAGATGATAAATCAAACCCCGTCCCTAAAAAGCGAGCTCGATATGAACACAGAAACATGCAAATGGCCAAAGAAGAATGTGATGTTATTAAAACAAATATCACAGATAAGTTTTGTGTTAATAATCATTTGGAAGCTTCTTTACTCTTTGAGGCAAGCTCTTTTAAAGATTTTGCAGTAAACTTCCCGGAGCATTTTTTTAATACTGCAGTTACATTTTTTAAGTTAGCTTCTCTTTCATTAAAGCAAGAATTAATAACCATATATAGAAGGGAAGATTTTCGTCAAGCCAATGGATCTCTTCACATTCTACAATTTCTTTTAGACAATAACTTTCAAAATATTTTTCGTGAATCTGTCAAATTGTTTGCACAATCCTGATGACAACAGCTGAAAGCGAACGTTGCTTTTCATATTTGAAAAGAATTAAGACTTTTTCCCGCAATACTATGGGCCAAGATAGGCTTTGCGCGCTAGCTACATGCTCTATTGAACGTCCACAGACGATTTTAATAATCTGGTTATTAGTCATTTTGTAGCTCAAATAATGGACGAATAGACTCTGTCTATAAAATTTTAGGCAAATATCTCTCTTAGATCAAAAATTCTTTTTTCCAAAAAAATCTCGCTTTTATATTCTAATTTTACGTTAATAGGGTTAATTTAGTGTAAGAATGATTTTCTAGTTTTTTGTTGGGAGTAGGGCTAGTGGCGAGACCCCCTTTATAGGTCAACGGATTGATAGTAGTACCCCAAAGGTGATCTGGAAACTTACTAAAATTGATTGTAAAATATAAATTAATTAGTATCAAATCAGTTTACTAGGGTCAATTGTTATTGGATACTTATAAGTTTGTCCTAGAGGTTGCCCTTCCATATAATTTAGCCACGAGCCGCCACTAATTATTATTATTTTTATTGTGAATAATACGTGTATTAGAGAGAGAGAGAGAGAGAGAGAGACAGTGCGTCGTGTCTCTATTTGCAACTTCCAGAGTCGACCAAGCTTCGTTCAAGGTCGGTGTAGATGGCGCTGAGATTTGTAAGTTCTGCATTAATTTGTTAGTTTTTGAAATAAGTAGAAAATGTAAAGTTTGTAGAGTTATCGCTTCTCGGCCTTATGGCTAAGATCAAAGTGTAGTATCTGTTCTTATCAGCTTAATATCTGATACGCTCCGCATGCGGAGCCAGTATATTAAACTGATTTTTGGAAATGGACGGTGTTTAGGAGCTTGCTCCATCGCTGTCACGGGTTGGCCTGGTATTGCAGTACCGCCGGGATCAGCCCACCTGATTAAATCAAAACATATTTATTTTATAAAATGCGATCGTAAATTAGTAGAAGAAAATCAACTCAAATTTCCAAATTTTGAGAATAATATTTACTAAGAAAACGTATCTTAGTTCCCTCCACTCGTATTGTTGTACATAATACCAAAAAATATTCCTCGTCTTTTTCCCAATGATATTACCATTGTAAATGGATGATTATTAATCATACAACAATGTTACCTTTCCAGGAGGAGCGATCAAAGAAAACTTTCAGATTTAACCATGAATTAAACCGGGAAATCAATTGACTCAAAGGAATTTCCACTAACCGTTATGCTTCTGTCGTTCCATAATTCTTCTACAACTGATAGAAAATATTTTTTTAACACTTTCGGACTTTAATTTTTTTACAACTCATTTACTTTATGATATTGAAAAAACCGAAAGATTTGAAGTACATCAAGTTAAAAAAGAGAATTGAAATAAAATAGAGAATTGCATGGAAAAATTTTTTTTGTGTTTGTGGCAAAACTTTTCTGCAATCAAAATTTAAGGTAAAGAAAAGAAAAAAAATTCTAAATGATCAAAAAACATGATGAAAACACTTATTGTCAGCACTTGAAGTCTTTCCATTTTGAGTTCAATAAGCGATTTGAGGACATTCTGTATCTTTCTCGAGCCTTATTGCAGAAAAGTTTTCAAAATAGCGAAGGAAATTGTTATTAAATCATTTTATAATTTTAAGTTCCAACATCTTTATTTATTGTTATAAAATCACAGTTTATTGCAATAAACAACAAAGAAATCAGCGAAGATAGAGCAACTGTTAAACCCAGGCCGACCATACAAAAAAGTGACAAACTTTTCTTTTTTCCTTCAGGAACTCGCCACCCTCTGGTATGACAGGCAGCGCCATCTCTTTACTACAACGCCATCTAGTCCGCTACAGCGCCATCTCTACTTCTTTTGGGAGCGCTCCGGGTTCTGGCGTAAAATTACTCCAGTGGTCAACAAATGGCGATACTTTCTAAAACATCTAAATCAAAGAGTTAAGAACTTATAAGGAGGCGACGGTCGAACAGAAAAACTGTTTCGGCGACAGAGAGGCCCAACCTACCAATTTAAAAGGTTAGTTTTGAAACTATGACCGCAACAGGCTCGAATTATCACAGCTGAGGCCTTAACAACAACACGACGTTAAGAACCAACCGCCTGGCATTGAAGAGGCCCCCAGACGACTATCGTACTAAACGAACGTGTCTAACGATGTTTTGTCTACCCTACCAAATTAAATAGACTGCTGTTTCAAGGTCATAGAATTTGGTTTTAAAACATCAAAGGAACCTCCAGAAGCGTCGCCTCTTTATAAGTTCCTTACTTTTTGCCTGAATCCTTCTCCATGATTCTTTTTACCAATTTTTTACAAAACACGCTCTCGGCCTAAATATTAAATACCAAAGACCTAAGAAACAAAATTAATTGGAGAAAAGGGAATAAATAATTAGATTAATTAAAATAGATAATTTGATTCAAGAAAAGATCTAAAAATTTTTAATTTATTTTGCTTTCTTCCAATTTAGATTTAGCCACTAATTTGTTTGGCAAGGTTCATCAAATGAAAAATTAGTTTGAGAAAAAAAAATAAAGATTCAAGAAGAAATAAATTATAAAGGAAAAGAAATGCTGTTGTAGTCCCTTCCAGGTTATCAATATATACCAAAAATATAATCAAAACTGAGGATAGAATAAAGCAAATTAGAGAAAAAATATGAAAGAAGAAAGACGAGAAACTTAATGCGCTTTGTACACTTTTAATCCAAGGCTAACAACTGATCTGGCAAATAGATGAAGCAAATGCGAGAAGAAGGTAATTAATATGGAGAGAAAGAAAGACAGAAATGCAAAAATACTGTAATATCACTAAGGGATAATAAATATAAAATACTTACGAGCAAACTATAATTCGAACTAAGAAGGAAGAAAATCTATAAGAAAAGCAAGAAATTTACTGGATTCTGTAATCCTCCAATTTATTTGCCAGGCTTGGCCTAAAGATAATAAATTAAAGAAATGAGGCAAGAAAAAAGTAAATGAAGATACACGAAAATTATATTAGAAAAAAATGTTTAGTAAATAATTCTAGGAAGTTGATATAGGACACAAAAATGTTCTAATTGAAACTAAAAATCTAACTCCAATAAAACTAATAACTACTTGGCAAGAATAGCAAAGAAATGAATTTAAAAGAAATAAGAAAGAAAATAACTAAAAGAAGAATTGTGAATCGCTCTATGAATGAAAGAAAGAAATTTAGTGAAGAAATCTGAAGAAAGTAATCACTTTTGCTATATAAAATTAACAAATAATTTGCTTGACAAAGTTATTGAACTAGAAAAATTTGGGAAGAAGAAAAAAGTATATGAAAATAAAAGAAGAATAAAATTTAGAACAAAAAAAAATCGTAAATGTAAGTACTTTTTTCAGTTTTGATCTGAAATTAACCTCTGATTTGTGTGGAAAGTCAACAGAATTAACGAAAAAGTAACAAAGTAACAAAGAAAACGTTATACATCAATAACTAGTTTCAAATAATGAACACTGGTAATAAAATTTACATTTTAAATATTAAACCAAGCTGCGCCATCTACCCGAGGGTTGCGAAACTATTTTGGTAGAAAACTGAAATTTTAAACCAAATTACTAAAATTGGTTGAGACTTTTGCGACAAATTTTAATGTTGCATTCATTGTTTGATTTTAGATAGTAAAACTGTAACGTTAGAGTTACAAGGTGAGTATTCTGAAATTTACGTTTCCAAAATTTTTACTCAATTTTAAAATTAGCAATTTCTGATTTTTTATTCATTTAATTTTATAACAATTGTTACGTTTATGCCAAGTATCTCGTAATTATTTTAATTATAAATTAGCAACAATAACTGCAATATGTTTGTCATAAACAAGCACCACCGATGGGATTTTTTGTAATATATTAATTTATTAAAATAATTGTTCCTCTCCTATCAAAAATCATTAATCACCACATTAGCCCAACAATTATTTTCAAGTTAAAACGATAACAATGTAGATTGAATAGTTATCCAAGTTATCGACGCGAAAGATACTTCTATGACTCAGAGGTGGCGCCACAATTAAAGAAAACTGTTTTCTAGTTTGTTAGTTGACGAAATTCTCGCTTGTCACCCAGGACGCCAATCGAATAGTTTCACCTCTATCCAACATCTTGGCGTATGACTCAAGCTGCGTTTCTTTAAGGTAAACGTCATCCAGTCAGAACCCACTTGCTGTCCGATACCTCTCTTCACATCACCTGAAATTATAATGTTAGTATCGAAGGCAACGTAACAGTTTTACTCGGATAGTAGAAGAACCATCATGCTGTTAGAAACGGATTGATTTGACCTCGCGAATTTAGCCGATGTCATAACATACTTAGTCACCGCGTTCACCCGAACAAGTCGCATTTTCAAACAATTAACAAAAACAAATTATTTATAAAAAAAACTTTCGTTTGTTTCTTAGTGGGTCGCGGAACTATGCACAATTTTTGTTGTAATTATTGTTTTGCCGCCAGATGGCGTTGATTATTATCCATCAGTTGACGTCATAGGTCGTTTAATTTAGGGCGGCAAAATCAAAATTGGGGAAATTTTTGCGTCAATTGGCGCAATTCCAGTTTCTGAACGATTTGAAACAGCAATCACCTTCTGTGGTTTCACCTTGCCATCACGATCCCCACCAACAGCCCAACATTCTCCAAGTTACCTGTCCTACCTGCGAAGCTCGGCTACGTGGATACGCGCTCGTTGAAATCACTGATTTCCTCTGTAAATACCGAATTTTTTTTACCCGAAAACTACCCTTAAAACCATTGAAAAGGCGCGAGTTCGTGACAGGTGCGTTTCCGGTCCGAAAAGTTAACAAAGAAAAAAAAACGATTAAGTGATAACGTGACTATGGAATTTAGGTGTGGATTGTGGTGATTTCAGCGATCGAATCGTAAGTATCGATAACCAAAAAGAAATTCTTTTGAAGAAAACTAAACGCGGTCATCCAAAAAAGTGTGTCATCAAAAAGTTTATTGCAATTATTTAGTAATAAATTATCGACGCGTCATCGGTTTCCAATTGTTTACAGTGTTGTCGCTAATTTTTATTTATAGCTATTGCATTAACATTGTTTTTTATTGACGCAATTCCCGGGGGCGATTTATTTCTGTAATTATTTGGTTAGAAGACAATTTTCTGTAAGTGGTAATTAATTGTTAATTGTAGCAACAACAATGCGAGTGAACGAACTTGGTGTTAAACCAATTATAATACAATGGGAAAATACATCGGGATTGGATCTTGAGTTGATGATGGTAAAAATGGCGGAATTGAGAGTTTTCCCAAAAAATTAACCTTGAAGCGCATACCAAACAACAACCGGCATCAATATTTATAAATTTTAGCAATTTAAATTCTTTGTTGGGGTCGAAACTTTGTGTGTATACTTTCGATTTCGGACTCGCCTATTGCGATTCGATCGATTCCTTTTTAAACCATTTCGAAATTTTTATCGGTTCTCAAAATTTGTTACAATTGTCACAACATATTGAAAGTTGACCCCAAAAGCGAAAAATTGATGCAACAATACGTTTTTAGTTATATCAAATTGGATTCACCTGATTTCCGTTTCCGTCGAAAGATGTTTGATTGTTTCTTTTAATAAGTAGTTATGGTCGAAACGATGAGTTCCTGAAATAATTGCGTTCATCCTTGATTCGAGACGTTGCATAATTGAATTGTTAATGTAGCGCAGGAGGCCGAGTTTTCATTCTCAAAGAACAATTTTAAATTTGAAAGAATTCTTCATTTTTTCTTCAACTTGTTTTACTTAATTTATTTTTTTAATATCGTAGTTGAATTGTTCTTAATTTAACGACTTAAGGAAGCGACGGAATCATGGAGAATTTTTTTCATAATGATTGTGTTAACCTTAACATTTAGAATTTTCTTCATTTTCTTCAGTGTTCCCTTGACTTCAATAATTTAAAAAGCTAAACATATTTAACTATATTGTTCTTCTGTTTCCTCAGTTTTACCACAACTTCTACATTTTATTTTTATATTAACTTTCTTCTTTTAGTTTTCAAATTCAATTTATTTTAATTCCAGTGTTTTGTTGTGTCTATATCGTATCGAAAATTTGCTTCATTTCTAGTATTAAAGTTGCAGAAAATCCAAAGTATTTTATAATTGTTTTGTTGACTCAAAAATTTAAATTTCTTCCTCATTTTGAGAATCGTTTTTAAATTTTGATTGTTATGTAGAGTCTTGTTCCATTTCTTCAATTCTCTACAACTTTCTTCTTTTCTTATTTATTTCTCTCTTATTGTACTATTAATTTATTTATTTTAAGATAACTCGGTGTATCTTTTTTTCATATTTTCTGTATTTCTTTTTTTCTATATGATGATCAAAAAATCTTTGTTACCTAAGACCAACTATAGACCTATTTTTTATTTTGTTTTATTCTTATTTTCAGTTGCTTTCTTCTTATATTCTCTTAATTTATTTGCTTAAGAAAAATTAATTTCTAATTTATAATTAGAAAAATACAAATTGCTTTCAAAGTATTTTCTATACATTACTTCACTAAATATCTTCCTTTCCAAGTGTCAATTCGAAAATTATTGTTGGTTAGTTTCTTCTTTATTTCTCTTTTTCTTCTTCTTCTATTAACTTTCCCCCACAAAGTTTATGTTATTGGAAGAGTAAAAGTGTCTTGAATTTTTTTCTATATTTTTAATTTTCTTCGCTCCATTCTTCATATATTAAAGTTTTTTTTTATTTTCATTGAAAGTGTTTATTTTTTGGATTTGGAATTACTTATTAATATATAACTTTTTTGTTGTTACTTTGTTCCTTTCTCGATTCTTTTTCTACGTTAATTCTTCTAATTCAATTACTTTTTCTGTCACGTTAATTCTATTAACTTTTCCACACAAATCAGTCATTAATTTCAGATCGAGACAGCAAAACGTGCATGTATTTACTATTATCTTCCATTTAGAATGTATTTTCTTCGTTCCTATTCTTCATTTATTAATGTATTTTATTTCCATTAAAAGTGTTTGTTTTTTGGATTTAGAATTACTTATTGATGTACAACTTTTTCTTTGTTACGTTGTATCTTCTTCACTACATCTTCTTCGTTAATTTTATTTCTTCAATAATTTTTTTTTCCACGTTAATTCTACTAACTTTTCCACACAAATCAGTCGTTAATTTTAAATTGAGATACCAAAAGGTGCATGTATTTACCATTTTCTTCTATTTCAGATTGTATATTTTTTGCTCCCATTTTTAATTTTTTAATGTTTTTTAATTTATATTGAAAGTGTTTATTTTTTAAATTTGCAACTATTTATCGCTGTGCAACTTTTTCTTTGTTACTTTGTTCCTTCTTCACTTCTTCTTGTTCGTTAATTCTAATTTTTCAATTACTTTTTCTTTCACGTTAACTTTTCCACACAATTCAGTCGTTAATTTCAGATTGAAATAGACAAAACTGCATGCATTTACTATTTTCTTCTATTTCAAATTGTATTTTCTTCCCTCCCATGCTTTATTTTTTTAATTTCTAATTTCCACTGAAAGTGTTTATTTTTTAAATTTGCAATTATTTATTGATGTGAAACTTTTTCTTTGTTACCTTGTTCCTTCTTCATTTCTTCTTGTTTGTTAATTCTATGTTTTTACTTATTTTTGATTCCACGTTATCTTTTCCACACAAATTAATCGTTAACTTCAGATTGAAATAGACAAAAGTGCATGCATTTACTATTTTCTTCTCTTTCAGATTGTACTTTCTTCCCTCTCATGCTTTATTTTTTAATTTCCATTAAAAAAGTTTATTTTTTGGATTTACACTTATTTATCGATGTACAACTTTTTCTTTGTTATTTTGTTTCTTCTTCACTTTTTCTTCTTCTTCTTCGTTAGTTCTATTCCTTCAATTACTTTTTCTTCCACGTTAATTCTACTAACTTTTCACTCAAATCAGTTGTTAATGTCAGATCGAGAGAGCAAGAAGTGCATGCATTACTATTTTCTTGTATTTCAGATTGTATTTTCTTCGCTTCCATCTTCATTTTTTATGTTTTTTTAAATTTTTATTGAAATAGTTTATTTTTTGGATTTGCATCTATTTATCAATGTACAACTTTTTCTTTGTTACTTTGTCTCTTCCTCGTTTCTTCTTCGTTCATTCTATTTCTTCAATTACTTCTTCTTCCACGTTAATTCTACTAACTTTTCCACACAGATCAGTCGTTAATTTCGGACTGAGATAGCAAGAACTGCATGTATTTACAATTTTTTTCTACTTCAGATGTTTTCTTCTTTTATATTTATTTAGATACTTTTCTTTCTTGAGTTTACTAATGTCAGGCAAATTAATTATTAATTGTGCAAAAGTGTTTACTATTCCTTCAGATTTCTTTTCTAATTTTTTTTCTTTCATTTCTAGTGCCGTCCGCATTTTTTGTCAGCTACTTATTTCTTCATCTTTTTCCTTCAATTTTTTTTTGCCAATTAATTTAGTTAAAAAAATATTTTTTTACCTTCCATTTGGATTTTCTTCGCCTATTTCTTCCTTATATTCTTTGTTCCTTACAGAATTTTTTTGTGTCCTACATTGGTTGGCTGAATCAATAAATTTTCTTATCTTCATCTACTTTTTTCCCCTTGTCTTATTTTTTAATTCATGTTCTTCAGACCAGGCTTGAAGATGATTCATATTTACCTTAAATTGGAAAATACAAAATCCACTAAGTGCCTTGCCCTTCTATTAGATTTTCTTCTCTAATTTTATTTCTTCCATTTTTAGTTGTAATCAGATTTTTTTTGTGTCCTATATTGATAGTCCATTAGTCATATCATAGTATTTATTTTTATTTCTTTATTTTTATTTTACTTTCATTTTCTACCTCAGTTGCTTACCATCCGCCAGGCTAGTTGTTAAATTTAGATTAGTAATATAGAAAGAAATTTCTTCATATCTTCGTCACATTTTTTTCGTTTTATTTTTAATTTTGATTAAATTTGTTTCTTATAATTATTATCTATAAGTGAGTATTGCGATATTTCTTTATCTTTTAACTTATTTCTTCATTTACTTTCTTCTTCTTACTTAAATTTTGAATTTTGTTCCATCTACCAAACAAAGGAATAGTTAGTTAAAGATTGAAGAAATAGAAAATTAATTGAATCTTTTACTCTTTTTTCTACGTCTTTCTATTCAAAAAACTATTTTAATCAATCTAATTAACTATTTCTTTTCTTCTTTTATTTTTTCCTTCTATTTCTAATGCTAATCAGCAAATATTTGTTACTTATATGTTGGTTTTTTGCGACCCAATATCGCTATTTTTGCTATAATCTTCTCACTCTTCTTCATTTACTTTCTTCTTTTCAGCTCAGTTTGTTTTTCCTTTTGTCGTCTGACAAGTTAGTTAATCATAGAATAAGAGAATGCAAAATACATAAAACTCATACTCTTCTTTCATTTTTGAAATTATTTCTTCTTGCGTGTTCATTATTTTTATTATTGTTAATTTTTCATTTAATTTCCTCTTTTCTACTGATTTTCTTAATCAATTAATCTTTCCTACAAACTAATTGCCAATTTTCCATTGGATAAATATGTACAAAAGATATTACTTTGCTTATTTAGACTTTCTTCATTTATCCTTTTTCTTACTTTTCCAGTATGAATCGGAAAATGTTTGTAACCTATATTTTGCTTGAATGGGATTGACTATCGTTACATTTTTTATGTTGTTTTGCTGTTTTCTTTATTTACTTTCTTCCCCCTACCTTACTTTTAGATTTTCTTCCTTTTATTCTTACTCTTGATCAAAACTTTTTGTGTCAGGTTTTTATTGATTTAGATTGATAATCGACAATATTTTTTTTAAATTATTTCTTCCTGTATTTTCATTATTAAATATTCATTTTTCTTCACTAAATTTCTTTTTTTCTATTAATTATTTCAGTCCACTTATGTTCAAAAATTTTACAAGTGATTAATTGAGATTGGCCATCGGTCCACTTCATTTTCCTCTTTATTTATTTCTTCTCATATCTTCATTTTTATAATTCAATTTTTTTCTATTTTGCTATTGTAAACCAGAAAAGATTTGTTACTTCTATATTGATGTCACGAGACTGTTAACTAACATATTTGTTATATTGTTCTTAAATTTTCTTCATTTGCTTTCTTCTTCAAACTTCTTTTCTGACTTTTTAACTTTGCCAGACAAATTAGTTGATAATTTTACATCGAAAAACAAGAGACATCAAAATGTATAATTTCTTTACAGTTTCTTCACTCATTTTCTTCCTTACATTATTACTTTCGGTCAGATTTTTCGTCCCCGTATAGATTAAATGAGATTGATAATTACCGCATTTCCTTTCTTTTTAATTTATTTCTTACTGTAATTTTGTTTTCTTCATTTAATTTCTTCTTTTGAATTGACTTTCTTAACCCATTAACTCCACCATACAAATTTAATCTCAATTCAATTCAACAATTAGTTCTCAATTTTAATTTAGAGAAGTACAAATGGTATTAACTACATTTTTAGATTTTCTTCATTCAGTTTCTTCTTTTTTCATCTATTATTAAGCAGCTTTTTTTAAATCAATTGACTGTATGGGACTATTTATTGGCGTATTTGATTCCTTCTTATATTATTTTTAATTTTTCTTCATTTACTTTCTTCTTTCTCACGCCATTAATTTTGTCAATTTTACCAAAAGTTCAATTAAAAACATTATCAATTTTTTTGACTTTTTGCTGAACCTAAAAATTCTTTTCCTTCCATTTTAAAAATTCTGGAAGCACTCAAAAATTTATTGACCCAACAATTTTATGTAAGTTTGGAAAGTCTTAAAACTACTCAAACCACTCAATTTTCAACGTGCATCACGCTTTAAGTAATTTTAATGCCCCGTTGAGTTCTAATTGCGCAAACTCTTCAATTGTTATATTAAGAATTATGCACCGGTTACGGTCGAAAATTATGGTAAAAAAGGAATCGACACAACAGGCGGGCGTGAAATTGAAAGTTTATAGTTTCGACCCTGCAACCGAACAGCGTAGGCGCACAATTTCGAAAAGACCAGCAAATGTCAACATCCATTTTTTTTTTGGTTTTGCAACAACCAATGTTGTCGTTCTCTGTATTACCTACTTTTTTGGAAATATTTTAAAATTTTGCAATTTTAATGACAATCTGTTCTTCAAAATTTCTTCATTTTTATAGTTGTTTAGAGATATTTGTTGATTTTTTTCTAATAAACCACATATAGAAGAAATGTTTAGAATCAAAAAATTCTTTTAAATAATTTGAAAATTTTCAACAATTAAAAAAGTTATGTAAGAAAAAATTTTTTTTTGCAGTAGCCTACTATGGTGACGAAACGGCCGTTTCGCTTCTTGTAAAAATGACTGAATCAACTCCAATTTGTCGCTGCCGAGTCCTCTACCTCGGCAGTTCCGTTCCTCAACAAACCAAGGACGGTTTGCAAGGTATCCAGGAACCTTTACAGGAACTCTATCCAGACCAAGGCGCAACCGGTGCACGTGGCATCGACAGTTGGTTAAGTGTCTGGTCCAACGGAATTCTCCTGGAAAACGTCGACGAAAACCACAAGAAAATCACCAGGTTTTTCCCGATAGAAAGTCTGCATTATTGCGCAGCGGTCAGGTGAGCAAACGAATGCACTTGTTTTCGTTCGAGTCGCTAGCGGTATTTTCTCAAGGTAAAAAGTCAACATTCTTGCAATGCCTAAAGGCCGACCTTACGTTCCGCGATCCGCTAACGGAATTTAGGTTCGACGCCATCAATCGACACGGCTACCATGACGAAAGAGACGTCGCGACGTCGAGTCGCCAACATCAACAACAACCGCGTCATTTCACCTGTTGGAACGTTTGAGGACCGCATTCCAACGGTTTTCGCCCCTTATGCGTATTCATTCCGGAACCGCTATACGTTGCATGACTAAATCGTTTCTTGTGGTGTGCTTCAAATAACTAAATTCTTGTCACTAAAACTAAACGTAGGTACAGTCCCTTAAAGGACTCTTAATCTATTTTTTTGCCTTTCTGCAACTTTCTGGTTTATTATATAAAAAATGCAACCAAAATTGAAGAAAACTGACAGGCAAGCCGGTATTTAAGAAGAATTGATTGTTGCAACAACGGTCCAACTTTAGGTTTGAAATTGACATTTGAAGATCTATGCTGATGGAACAGACTGTATGTAGATTGGCGTTATATTTTTAAACAATTCCACCTGCTGTTGTCACTTTTAAAACTGAACATCTGTACAGATGGTATAAACTGTAGGTCTTTAGCGATTATATTCCCACTAGTTGTCATAATTTACAAAGTACAAAGTTAGTACCTAAGTTTGGGTATTTGTTTTTAAAATCTGAATTATTGGTAGTCGTTTTTTAATTTCTTAATTTCTTTTGGAATTTTTCTTAAAAAACGTTTAAAACCGAAGACTCTGGTTGAACTCTGTCATACATTTTATTTGTAGAGAAGTTTAGTCAAAAAGCTAAAATTATAGTTTTTGTTTTCATAAAATTTTCTATATTTTTTTACTACTTCTTGTTAATATTCTTTAATATTAAACGTGGCTGAGTATCACATTTTGATTTTAAACACTCACTATAATCCATTTCTTCTTTAGTTTTAGGAAAATGTCTTCAAATTATTTCGACAACTTTGTAGTCTTTTTCTTTTGGAGTGTCTTCTTTACTAACTTAATTTTAACTTCTTCTTTGTGGTTTTTTAATATCACAGCAAAACTGTGTTTCTTTCTAGAAATTAAGAAGAAAAAATTGGAAGACTAAATTTCAATTTTTGCTTTATTCTTTATATTATTATTAACTTGCACTAGTTAAAAAACAAATCATCTTCAACTGCTGTGATCTTCTTTAACAGCAAATATCTTCGATTTCAATCATACCCAATTTTGTAATAATTTAATTTTCTATATTTTTGAAAGAAAGTACTTTTTGTGTAATTTTTTTACTATTAAACGTAGCTGAGTATCACATTTTGATTGTGAACAGTCACTACAATTAATTTCTTCTTCAGTTTTGGGAAAATGTCTACAAATTTTTTCGACAACTTTGTAGTTTTTTTCTTTTGGAGTATTTCCTTTACTAAGCTTATTTTAACTTCTTCTTTGTGTCTTTTTAACATTACAGCAAAACCGTGTTTCTTCTTAGAAATTAATAAGAAAAAATTGGAAAACTAAATTTCAACTTTTGCTTCATTCTTCATGTCATTACTAACATGCACTAGTTAAAGAGCAAACCACCTTTAACTGCTATGATCTTCTTTAACAGCAAATATCTTCGATTTCTATCATACCCAATTTTGCAATAATTGAATTTTTTATATTTTCGAATGAAAGTACTTTTTGTGTAAATTTTCTTTACTATTAAAAGTAGCTGAGTATCACATTTTGATGTTGAACAGCCCCTACAATTCGCTTCTTTTTCAGTTTTAGAAAAATGTTTACAAATTATTTTGACAATTTTGTAGTCTATTTCTCTTGGAGTGTCCCCATTACTAAGTTCATTTTAATTCCTTCTTTGTTTTTTTTTATAACATTACAGTAAAACCGTGTTTCTTCATAGAAATTAAAAAGAAAAAATTAGAAGACTAAATGTCAATTTCTGTTTTATTATTCATTTCATTACTAACTTTTGCACGTTAAAGAGCAAACCATCTTACCGCTATGATCTTCTTTAACAGCAAATATTTTCGATTTCTAATTTACCCAATTTTGTAATAATTAAATTTTCTATATTTTCTATTGGAAGTACTTTTTGTTAATATTCTTCAATATTAAACGTAGCTGAGTATCACATTTTGATTGTGAACAGTCATTACAATCCGCTTCTTTTTCAGTTTTAGGAAAATGTCAACAAATTATTTCCACAACTTTGTAGATTTTTCTTTTGGAGTGTCTTCTATACTAAGTTTATTTTAACTTCTTCTTTGTGTTTTTTAACATTACAGCAAAACCGTGTTTTTTCTTAGAAATTAAGAAGAAAAAATTTGAAGACTAAATTTTAATTTTTGCTTTATTCTTCATTTTATTACTAACGTGCACTAGATAGCAAACTATCTTAAACTGCTATGATTTTCTTAAACAGCAAATATCTTTGATTTCTACCCTAGCCAATTCTGAAATAATTAAATTTTCTACATTTTTTTTTCAAAGTACTTTTTGTTAATATTCTTTAATATCAACTGTAGCTGAGTATCATCACATCAGTTTTTTTTTTGGTTTTAGTAAAATGTTTACAAATTATTATGACAACTTTATAGTTTTTTTCTTCAGAAATATCCCTTTAGTTAGTTTATTTTAAGTTCTTCTTTGTGGTTTTGTGGTTCTTTGTGATCTTTCTTAGAAATTAAGAAGAAAAAATTTGAAAACTAAATTTCAATTTCTGCTTCATTTTTCATTTCATTACGAACTTGCACTAGTTAAAGAGCAAACCATCTTTAACTGCTATAATCTTCTTTAGCGGCAAATGTCTTCGATTTTTATCTTACCCAATTTTGTAATAATTAAATTTTTGATATTTTTTATTGAAAGTACTTCTTGCTAATATTCTTTAATATTAAACGTAGCTGAATATCACGTTTTGATTGTGAACAGTCACTACAATTCGTTTCTTTTTCAGTTTTCGGAAAATGTCTACAAATTATTTCGACAACTTTGTAGTCTTTTTTTTGTAGTGTTCATTTTAACTTCTTCTTTGAGCAAGACATTCTTTAGTGGTTCTGATCTTTAATAGCAAAGAGAATTAAGTTTTGATCCTCAGCATTTACTTTGACTTGTTTCTTCCCAAGTTTTTGCCAATTATGTTACTTGTATAATTTTCTTCATTTTTCTCGATTTTAGTCTATCTTCATATTTGTTTTTGTTGGTTAACTGTCTGCTTTGGTCTTCTAATATTTTAGCAAAAATTTTATTTCTTCTTAAAAACTAAAACATCAAACTATTGTTTCAGTTTCTTGACTTTAAAACTAAGCTTACTTCATTTTACTTTTTATTTAGATTAATTAAGAAATAAAATATTTTTAGCAGTTTTGATCTTCTTTAATAACAACGAGAATTAAATATAAAGATTTGATCCTCAACATTTACTTTGACTCGTCTTTTCCTCAGTTTCTGACAATTTCTGTATGTTACTTGTATAATTTTCTTCATTTTTCTCGATTTTAGTTAATCTTCATATTTGTTTTTGTTGGTTAACTGTCCGTTTTGGTCTTCCATTATTTTATCAAAAATCTATTTCTTGTTAAAAACTGAGACACCAAACTATGGTTTCAGCTTTTTGACTTCTAAACTACGCTATCTTCATTTTGCTTTCTATTTAGATTAATTAAAAATTAAATATTTTTATCAGTTCTGGTCTTTTTTAACAACGCAAATTAATTGTCGAGTTTTGATTCCTAACATTCACTTTCACTCATTTTTTCCCCAGTTTTTGCCAATTTCTATATGTTACTTGTATAATTTTCTTAATTTTTCTCGATTTTAGTTAATCTTCATATTTGTTTTTGTTGGTTAACTGTCCGTTTTGGTCTTCCATTATTTTATCAAAAATCTATTTCTTGTTAAAAACTGAGACACCAAACTATGGTTTCAGCTTTTTGACTTCTAAACTACGCTATCTTCATTTTGCTTTCTATTTAGATTAATTAAAAATTAAATATTTTTATCAGTTCTGGTCTTTTTTAACAACGCGAATTAATTGTCGAGTTTTGATTCCTAACACTCACTTTCACTCATTTTTTCCCCAGTTTTTGCCAATTTCTATATGTTACTTGTATAATTTTCTTAATTTTTCTCGATTTTAGTTAATCTTCATATTTGTTTTTGTTGGTTAACTGTCCGTTTTGGTCTTCCATTATTTTATCAAAAATCTATTTCTTGTTAAAAACTGAGACACCAAACTATGGTTTCAGCTTTTTGACTTCTAAACTACGCTATCTTCATTTTGCTTTCTATTTAGATTAATTAAAAATTAAATATTTTTATCAGTTCTGGTCTTTTTTAACAACGCGAATTAATTGTCGAGTTTTGATTCCTAACATTCACTTTCACTCATTTTTTCTCCAGTTTTTGCCAATTTCTATATGTTACTTGTATAATTTTCTTAATTTTTCTCGATTTTAGTTAATCTTCATATTTGTTTTTGTTGGTTAACTGTCCGTTTTGGTCTGCCATTATTTTATTAAAAATCTATTTCTTCTTAAAAACTGAGACAGCAAACTATGGTTTCAGCTTTTTGACTTCTAAACTACGCTATCTTCATTTTGCTTTCTATTTAGATTAATTAAAAATCAAAATATTTTTAGCAGTTCTGGTCTTTTTTAACAACGCGAATTAATTGTTGAGTTTTGATTTCTAACATTCACTTTCACTCATTTTTTCCCCAGTTTTTGACAATTTCTGTATGTTACTTGTATAATTTTCTTAATTTTTCTCGATTTTAGTTAATCTTTATATTTGTTTTTGTTGGTTAACTGTCCGTTTTGGTCTGCCATTATTTTATTAAAAATCTATTTCTTCTTAAAAACTGAGACAGCAAACTATGGTTTCAGCTTTTTGACTTCTAAACTACGCTATCTTCATTTTGCTTTCTATTTAGATTAATTAAAAATCAAAATATTTTTAGCAGTTCTGGTCTTTTTTAACAACGCGAATTAATTGTTGAGTTTTGATTTCTAACATTCACTTTCACTCATTTTTTCCCCAGTTTTTGACAATTTCTGTATGTTACTTGTATAATTTTCTTCATTTTTCTCGATTTTAGTTAATCTTCATATTTGTTTTTGTTGGTTAACTGTCCGTTTTGGCCTGCCATTATTTTATCAAAAATCTATTTCTTGTTAAAAACTGAGACACCAAACTATGGTTTCAGCTTTTTGACTTCTAAACTACGCTATCTTCATTTTGCTTTCTATTTAGATTAATTAAAAATCAAAATATTTTTAGCAGTTCTGGTCTTTTTTAACAACGCGAATTAATTGTCGAGTTTTGATTCCTAACACTCACTTTCACTCATTTTTTCCCCAGTTTTTGCCAATTTCTATATGTTACTTGTATAATTTTCTTAATTTTTCTCGATTTTAGTTAATCTTCATATTTGTTTTTGTTGGTTAACTGTCCGTTTTGGCCTGCCATTATTTTATCAAAAATCTATTTCTTGTTAAAAACTGAGACACCAAACTATGGTTTCAGCTTTTTGACTTCTAAACTACGCTATCTTCATTTTGCTTTCTATTTAGATTAATTAAAAATCAAAATATTTTTAGCAGTTCTGGTCTTTTTTAACAACGCGAATTAATTGTCGAGTTTTGATTCCTAACATTCACTTTCACTGATTTTTTCCCCAGTTTTTGACAATTTCTGTATGTTACTTGTATAATTTTCTTAATTTTTCTCGATTTTAGTTAATCTTCATATTTGTTTTTGCTGGTTAACTGTCCGTTTTGGTCTGCCATTATTTTATCAAAAATCTATTTCTTGTTAAAAACTGAGACACCAAACTATGGTTTCAGCTTTTTGACTTCTAAACTACGCTATCTTCATTTTGCTTTCTATTTAGATTAATTAAAAATCAAAATATTTTTAGCAGTTCTGGTCTTTTTTAACAACGCGAATTAATTGTCGAGTTTTGATTCCTAACATTCACTTTCACTGATTTTTTCCCCAGTTTTTGACAATTTCTGTATGTTACTTGTATAATTTTCTTAATTTTTCTCGATTTTAGTTAATCTTCATATTTGTTTTTGCTGGTTAACTGTCCGTTTTGGTCTGCCATTATTTTATCAAAAATCTATTTCTTGTTAAAAACTGAGACACCAAACTATGGTTTCAGCTTTTTGACTTCTAAACTACGCTATCTTCATTTTGCTTTCTATTTAGATTAATTAAAAATCAAAATATTTTTAGCAGTTCTGGTCTTTTTTAACAACGCGAATTAATTGTCGAGTTTTGATTCCTAACATTCACTTTCACTGATTTTTTCCCCAGTTTTTGACAATTTCTGTATGTTACTTGTATAATTTTCTTAATTTTTCTCGATTTTAGTTAATCTTCATATTTGTTTTTGTTGGTTAACTGTCCGTTTTGGCCTGCCATTATTTTATCAAAAATCTATTTCTTGTTAAAAACTGAGACACCAAACTATGGTTTCAGCTTTTTGACTTCTAAACTACGCTATCTTCATTTTGCTTTCTATTTAGATTAATTAAAAATCAAAATATTTTTAGCAGTTCTGGTCTTTTTTAACAACGCGAATTAATTGTCGAGTTTTGATTCCTAACATTCACTTTCACTGATTTTTTCCCCAGTTTTTGACAATTTCTGTATGTTACTTGTATAATTTTCTTAATTTTTCTCGATTTTAGTTAATCTTCATATTTGTTTTTGCTGGTTAACTGTCCGTTTTGGTCTGCCATTATTTTATCAAAAATCTATTTCTTGTTAAAAACTGAGACACCAAACTATGGTTTCAGCTTTTTGACTTCTAAACTACGCTATCTTCATTTTGCTTTCTATTTAGATTAATTAAAAATCAAAATATTTTTAGCAGTTCTGGTCTTTTTTAACAACGCGAATTAATTGTCGAGTTTTGATTCCTAACATTCACTTTCACTGATTTTTTCCCCAGTTTTTGACAATTTCTGTATGTTACTTGTATAATTTTCTTAATTTTTCTCGATTTTAGTTAATCTTCATATTTGTTTTTGTTGGTTAACTGTCCGTTTTGGCCTGCCATTATTTTATCAAAAATCTATTTCTTGTTAAAAACTGAGACACCAAACTATGGTTTCAGCTTTTTGACTTCTAAACTACGCTATCTTCATTTTGCTTTCTATTTAGATTAATTAAAAATCAAAATATTTTTAGCAGTTCTGGTCTTTTTTAACAACGCGAATTAATTGTCGAGTTTTGATTCCTAACATTCACTTTCACTGATTTTTTCCCCAGTTTTTGACAATTTCTGTATGTTACTTGTATAATTTTCTTAATTTTTCTCGATTTTAGTTAATCTTCATATTTGTTTTTGCTGGTTAACTGTCCGTTTTGGTCTGCCATTATTTTATCAAAAATCTATTTCTTGTTAAAAACTGAGACACCAAACTATGGTTTCAGCTTTTTGACTTCTAAACTACGCTATCTTCATTTTGCTTTCTATTTAGATTAATTAAAAATCAAAATATTTTTAGCAGTTCTGGTCTTTTTTAACAACGCGAATTAATTGTCGAGTTTTGATTCCTAACATTCACTTTCACTGATTTTTTCCCCAGTTTTTGACAATTTCTGTATGTTACTTGTATAATTTTCTTAATTTTTCTCGATTTTAGTTAATCTTCATATTTGTTTTTGCTGGTTAACTGTCCGTTTTGGTCTGCCATTATTTTATCAAAAATCTATTTCTTGTTAAAAACTGAGACACCAAACTATGGTTTCAGCTTTTTGACTTCTAAACTACGCTATCTTCATTTTGCTTTCTATTTAGATTAATTAAAAATCAAAATATTTTTAGCAGTTCTGGTCTTTTTTAACAACGCGAATTAATTGTCGAGTTTTGATTCCTAACATTCACTTTCACTGATTTTTTCCCCAGTTTTTGACAATTTCTGTATGTTACTTGTATAATTTTCTTAATTTTTCTCGATTTTAGTTAATCTTCATATTTGTTTTTGTTGGTTAACTGTCCGTTTTGGCCTGCCATTATTTTATCAAAAATCTATTTCTTGTTAAAAACTGAGACACCAAACTATGGTTTCAGCTTTTTGACTTCTAAACTACGCTATCTTCATTTTGCTTTCTATTTAGATTAATTAAAAATCAAAATATTTTTAGCAGTTCTGGTCTTTTTTAACAACGCGAATTAATTGTCGAGTTTTGATTCCTAACATTCACTTTCACTGATTTTTTCCCCAGTTTTTGACAATTTCTGTATGTTACTTGTATAATTTTCTTAATTTTTCTCGATTTTAGTTAATCTTCATATTTGTTTTTGCTGGTTAACTGTCCGTTTTGGTCTGCCATTATTTTATCAAAAATCTATTTCTTGTTAAAAACTGAGACACCAAACTATGGTTTCAGCTTTTTGACTTCTAAACTACGCTATCTTCATTTTGCTTTCTATTTAGATTAATTAAAAATCAAAATATTTTTAGCAGTTCTGGTCTTTTTTAACAACGCGAATTAATTGTCGAGTTTTGATTCCTAACATTCACTTTCACTCATTTTTCCCCAATTTTTGCCAATTTCTATATGTTACTTGTATAACTTTCTTCATTTTTCTCGATTTTAATCAATCTTCATATTTCTTTTTGTTGGTTAACTGTCCGTTTTAGTCTTCTAATATTTTAGCAAAAATCAATTTCTTCTTAAAGACTAAAACATCAAACTATGGTTTCAGTTTTTTCACTTTTAAACTAAGCTTTCTTCATTTTACTTTTTATTTAGATTAATTTAAAAACAAAGTTTTGATCTTCAACATTTACTTCGACTCGTTTCCTCTCCAGCTTTTGACAATTTCTATATGTTACTTGTATAATTTTCTTTATTTTTCTCGTTTTTAGTCAATCTTCGTATTTGTTTTTGTTAGTTAAATGTCCATTTTGCTCTTCTAATATTTTAACAAAAATGTCTTTCTTCGTAAAACTAAGGCAGCAAACTATGGTTTCAGTTTATTTACTCTTAAATTACACTTTCTTCATTATTTTTCTTACTTAGATCAATTAAAAAAATAAATATCTTAAGTCATAATCTTCTTTAATAGCAAATATCTTCAACTCTTTCTTACCGAATTTTCCAACAATATTTACATTTTATTTCTAGACCTTTCTTCACCTCCCTAGTGTAGATTTCCATTTCTATAGTTTTTTAAACATCTTTCTTCCTCTTAATTGGATTATTTTAATTCTAATTTGTTTCTTCCACTATCATTGTGTGGTACTAGAAGAATTACAATTAGTAACGTCACAAAAATATAAAAAATCACTCGGCAGGTTTTTTGCTTCTAAAATTCAATTTCTTCTTCCTTCTTCATTTTGTTCCTAACTCGCATCAGCTAAGAAGCGAAACATTTTTAACCATTCTATAATAGTAAATATGTTGAAGTGTCGAGTCTCGTTTCTCCACACTCACTTCAACCTGTATCTTCAGTTTCTTCAGCAAGTTTCTTCTTTTTTTTGGCTAATCTTGAGTAATATAACGTCAGTAACCCATCATTTGCTATCACTTATAAAATTTTGGGGTCTACACTAATAAAAGGAACTATAAGAAGAAGAGATAGCATTTGATAATTTTAGTCCCACCATTTCCTCTACTTTCAAAACTGGAGGTCTATCAAGAATAACTTTGCGATTAAGAAATTTTACCCCCACTACTCGCTATTATTTACGAAGTTAACTGTAATTTTCGAGAATTACAGCACTTTGTTGTTTCCAGGTACGTTCTAGTCCCGGAAAAGAATACTCTTCACAGTCCCAGTCCTCGTTTTTTGCCTCTCGATTCCCCTTTCGCCCGGGCTCCAAATCCGACTCATCCACCCTTATTCGCCGCCATTTTGCGTCGCACCACCGGCATCAAAGTCCTCGAATGCCACGCTTTCATCTGTAAACGAGAAGTGGCAGCCAACGCTTTAGTCCGTTGCTGTTTTCACGCTTACGCTGATTCTTCCTACGCCAAACAAGTCGATACCGCAGGTAGCATCTATGGGACCCTGGCTTCTGAAAGGATATCAAATAAAGATAAGGTAGAGCGCTGTAATTTGAAACGATTTAATTCTTCTTTACTTAGAAGAGTTTTGGTGTTTGCAGGTTGAAGAATGGAAAATGACGAGATCTACTTCTGGATCGACCATGACTATTAATTCTATTGGTAATGGTAAAGATGACGTCAGTGTCTATAATGGAGATGAAAACCATAAAGTTTGGGCGGGTTCTCAAGATAATTTAGATGGTATTTATGATGTTTATTCATCTTCGACAATAAGTCGTCCTTCACGTCCTCGTCAAATTAGTCAACCTGTAACAGTACCCCCACCACCAATCAAAGAAAAGAAGAAGAAATCGAAAAAATCTTTAAGTGCTTCACGTGAAGACCTCTACCATCCCTTAACGAACGGAAAAGCTAGCAGTGTTTCTGGCACTATGATGAAACCTCGTCAAATACCCCCCCAACCTGTTTACATAATGGCACATCCTCAAACTCTTCCGAATCCAAAATTTTTTAAACATCACGGTAATACTTTTTCCCATCGACCTCGAGGGAAAATGTTGATACCAGCCAGACCTATACCACCACCCCTAGTCCCGATGGCTCCCGTTATCATTCCATCAACCACCACCATGAAGAAGAAGAAATCGAAACACGTGATGGAAGAACCAATTTATATGCCCAGTAACAGGGCGTTATCACCAGTTGCTAGTTATCAACCTGTCAATTTTCCTCATGAAGCCTATTTGATGCAGCATTACGCTACAATGGAATCGCAAGGAAAACAGAAGAGACGAGAAAAAGGAGCTAAGATGAATAAAAAATTGGCGCAAAGCATGAATGGATTAGATGATCCGAATTTGATGGCGTCGCCACCACCACCACCACCAGGAGGCGGCGATGAGAGTCCTTTCAACACGGGAATCTACAGGAAAAAAGGACATCTCAACGAAAGAGCTTTCAGTTACTCGATTAGACAAGAACACAGGAGCAGGAGTTACGGTTCTTTGGCCAATTTGAAGTTTGCAACCCCAATCCCCAACGGTGACGTAAGTTTCTGTTTTAGTCAAATTTTTTCAAAAAGCAGTGTCGTACCAATTTTTTAAATGGCTTGAAAATTTCTCTCGTAACACTACAAAGTCTCATTTTGGTATTGAAGTGAAATTCTTCCAAGTATTTTGTTGGTCAATTTCCCTCGATTTGCCGCCAGATCACGTACAAGAAAGTGACTAATTAGTCGATTCCGCCGCCGTCTGCACGACTAGTTACGTAATTTTAAACCGCGACCATTATTGACAGCAATTCTTTTACTTCCAGGTTGAAGACCGGGAAGATATCAAAAAAGAACGTGAAATCATGCAAATGGTTCAGGACCTCGACCTTTCAGGAGATGAACTAGAAAGGTCCGAAGTGCCCAGAAATATGTACGAAACTAGAGCTGGCCCTCCTGGTCCAGTCATTGTAGCCGCTCCCCAAATCAACGGTAGAGGTCATCGCAGATAAGGTAACGAAATTATTTAGACTCGACGGTTTTCCGGGTTTGCGGTTTGTAATTTAACGAAACCAGTAGCGGCTCGTTTTTTATTACCGCCGCTACTGCTTTATTTACATAGGAAGTTATGAAATGTGGTAAAAGAAAAATTAGCATTAAATTAAGCGCTTCCTGAATTGAAATTTTGAATCACGACAAAATTATTAGAAAAAAAAATATTTTCCAAATTTTGTTATCACTTTTATAAAAATTCTTGCTATTGTCACCAAACGTTGCTAATATTTATTATAAATTTGTATCACGTAAGTGAAAGCTTCCTCTACCAGATGATGTAGAAGAAATTTCAATAAATTAATGAGAGGAGCAACAAAACTGTCTTAAAAACTTTATGGATTTTGTTCAAAAAAATCGGTTTAGTGTACTAAAAATGGGGTCAAATAGGGTTCGTCAGATGCAAATTTATTGAAATTATGGCAAATTCACGGGGCTATTGTTAGAAGAGAAACAGAATTTTATTCATTTCTATTTTATGGCCGGAACCATGTCTTCTCGAAGTCGACATCCTGTTAATTGTGTATGTTAAGAAAATTCTGGTCAATGGCGGCTGACAACCTCTACAACGAACTGGGTTATAATCATAAAGTAACTGGGAATTTTTTTATATTAAAAAACCTTAAAGTGGGTAATTAAATTTTTATGACGCAATCTGTAGCTTATGAGACATGGTAATGTTAAGATAATTTCAGAAAATTATGGCATGTGTTAGTGCTCACCTAAACGATGGTGCAAAAATTTTCCGATAATTAGTAGGGACCAACAGTTTTGTAAAAAAATTTGTTAAACGCTTTGTGGTTTGTTTCTTTAGAACGAATCTGTTTGAAAAGAATTATCTTCGATTTGTTGATTTTTTACTTTATTTCCATATTTTCTACTATTGGCACCATTTTTAGATTCTTTGGCAACAATTTTTTAAAGGAAAGAAAATCATAAAATTTGCTCGTAATCAATGACATAATTGTTGTATCAATAATGCACTGTATGTGCGACAGAGAACGCAACATTGGCTATCGTCATCATAAATTGTCACTTTAACAATTATTCAACAATTATGCTAAAGTTGACATTGGTGGTATCGATTATCACCGACATACTAATAGCATACATTTAACTACCAACTGCATAAACGTAAACAAAACATCTGGGGGAATGTGGAAAATAATTATTTTTAGCAAGATGACAGAATTGGTCTGATTGTAGTAACTTGAGGCATTCCAACAAAAATTGCTTTACCTACTTCTTAATTTTTAACATGTTGCATTTCAAGACCAGAATTGAAACGTTGAAGATGTTGATGATATTATCTGGAAGGTTGATAAAAACCAAACTAGACGCAAAATATTTTGATAGATTTTGCTCTATGAGAAGGTTTAGGGCTTAAATGAGCGTAAGTCTCAATATTTTATTTCTCTATATACTTTTCCATTTTCCATCTTGTTTTCTGTTTCCCTATCTTTTTTCCAGCTATCTCTCCTTTTCTATTCTATCACTTGTAAGAAATTTCTTTCTTTCTTTCTTTTTTCTTTCTTTTTTCATTTGTACATGCTTTGAGGAGAACCATTGAAATTACCTAATTTCCAATTGATGTTTGTATTTATATTTTCTTCCAGTGTCTTCCTTTAGTGTTCTGCTTTTAGATTTTATTGCGTAGTTGATTTGCTTTCAGTATTTTACTTTTTTTCATATTCTTTCAATCCTCATCTTCTCTTCTCCTTCCTTAACTTTCTTCCACCTACCTTTCCGTTTTAATTCTCTCACTTGTACATGAAAGCAATTTCCTTCATTCTTCATTTACCGGTATTTTGAAAAGAACAATTAGAATTTATTAGTTTAAAATGAACGTTTTCTGTATATTTTTTCTCACTGTCTTCTTCTAGTTTCCTCTTTTTACATTTTACTGCGCAGTTAAACTGTTCTCGATATTTTAATTCTCCTTTTACTCTTCTATTCCTCATCTTGTTTTTTGTTCTCATAACATTTTCCTCCTTCCTTTCCGTTCCTATTCTAGTACTTGTAAAAAATTCTTTCTTTTATTCCTTATTTACATATGCTTTGAGGAGAGTTATTGGAATTACTTAGTTTATAGTTGATGCTCCTATTTATATTTTCTTCCAGTGTTTTTTCTAGTTTCTTCCTTTTAGATTTTAATGCGCAGTTGAACGGTTCTAGCTATTTTATTTCTTTTTATAATCCCCCATTTCTCATCATGTTTTCTGCTTCTTTACCTTTCTCCACCTACTTTTTCTCTCCTATTCTATCACTTGTAGGAAATTCCTTTGTTCTATCCTTCTTTCTTCATTTACATATGCCTCGAGGAGAACTGTTGGACTTACTTAGTTTACAGTTGATGTTTCTATTTATATTTTCTCCAAGTGTCTTCTTTTAGATTTCCACTTTTCGATTTTATTGTGCAGTTGATCTGCTCTCGATATTTTATTTCTCTTCATATTCTTCCATTCCTTTTCTTGTCTTCTGCTGCTTTACCTTTCTTCCACCTACTTTTTCGTTCCTATTTTATTACTTGTAAAGAATTCTTTCTTTCTTTCTTTCTTTCTTTTTTTATTTGCACATATTTCGAGAAAAACTATTGGAATTTATTAGTTTAAAATAAATGCCTCTCTTTATATTTTCTCTCAGTATCTTCTTCTAGTTTTCTCTTTTTTGATTTTACTGCGCAGTTAAACTGTTCTCGATATTTTATTTTTCTTCATACTCTCTATTCCTCATCTTGTTTTTTGTTTCCCTAACTTTTTTCTATCTACCTTTTCGTGCCTATTCTAGTACTTGTAAAAATTTCTTTCTTTCTTTACATATGCTTTGAGGAGAACTACTGGAATTACTTTGTTTATATTTTATTCCAGTGTCTTCTTCTAGTTTCTTCTTTTTAGATTTCATTGCGCAGTTGAACTGTTATTTTATTTCTCTTCACATTCCTCCATTTCTCGTCTTGTCTTCTGCTTCCTTACCTTTCTTCCATCTACCTTTTGTTTCCTATTCTATAACTTGTAATAAAATTCCTCCGTTCTATCATTTTTTCTTCATTTACATATGTCTCGAGGAGAACTATTGGAATTACTGAGTTTACAGTTGATGTTTCTATTTATACTTTTTCCCAGTGTCTTTTTCTAGTTTCTTCCTTTTAGATGTTATTGTGCAGTTGAACGGTTCTTGTTATTTTATTTCTCATGATATTCCTCCATTCCTTATGTTGTCTTCTGCTGCCTTACCCTTCTTCCACCTATCTTTTCTCTCCTCTTCTATCACATGTAAGAAACTTTTTCTTACTTTCTTTCTTTCCTTCTTCATTTACATATGCTTCGAAGAGAACCATTGGAATTACTTAGTTTACAATGGATGTTTCTATTTATATTTTTTCCTATTATCTTCCTTTACTTTTCTGCTCTAATATTTTATTGGGCAGTTGATCTGCTCTCGGTGTTTTATTTATTTTAATATTCTTTCAGTCCTTGTCTTGTTTTCTCATTTCTTAACTTTCTTCCACCCAACTTTTCGTTTTTATTCTCTCTCTTGTATGTAAGAAAGACTTCTTTATTTATTTACAGATATGTTAGAACTTATTAATTTAAAATGAATGTTTCTCTTATATTGTTTTCCGGTGTCTTCTTCTAGTTTCCTCCTTTTAGATTTTATTGGGCAGTTAAACTGTTCTCATTATTTTATTTTTCTTCATATTCCTCCACTTCTCATCTTGTCTTTTGCTTCCCTAACTTTCTTCTACCTATCCTTCGGTTTCTATTTTATGTAAGAAACTATTTCCATTTTTCTTCATTTACAAATATTTTGAGAAGAACTATAAGAATGATGCAGGTTAAGATTGATGTTTCTATTTATATTCTTTTCTAGAGTCTTCTTCTAGTTTCTTCCTTTTAGATTTTATTGCGCAATATCTCATTTTTAGTTCTATTCATACGTTTTCATTTCCCAACTTGTCTTCTGCTTCCCTAACTTTTTTCTACTTACTTTTTTGTTTCTATTCTTTTACTTGTATGTAAGGGACTACTTCTTTCTTCATTTACAGATACGTTGAGAAGAACTATTAGAATTTATTAGTTTAAAATGAATGTTTCTATTTATATTTTTCCCCAGTGTTACTTTTTAATATTCTCTTTTTACAGTTTATCTGTCTTTTTTAGAAACATATTTTTTTCTAGGACCCAATAGTTACCTTCTAATTGATTTGAACTTTTATTTCTTGGTCACTATTATCTAGTTCTACCTCTTTCACACTGTCCTTTCTTAGTTCTTTCATTGTGCACGTCCAAACCTTGTTGTGCAGTTTGTTAGCTCTTGGTGTTATATTCTCTTCACTTTTTCGGTTCCTTTCCCTGCCACTGTCTCATAAAGTTTTCTGCCCACTCTTTCATTTGTATTATATCGCTTGCAACACATCTTGTCCTCCTCCTTATTTATATATACTCAAAAAGTTCTATAATCCAAAATTCTGTCTTCCTTAGCTTTAACTTTTTTTCAAAATTTTGCGGTATCTTTATTAGCACCAATTTCAGTATCTGACAAACTACCTTCACTTCCCTCCCCTATCATTGCTCACATCTTTATGACGAATCATAAGTTGCAAAAAAATTCTATTTGCAAGAATTTGACATTACAATTTCAATGTAATTAGCAATGTACTGCGAGACTACTTAAAGAAACCTTCATCAATAATGTAACTAAATTTATTTTCGATAACAAGTTCTTTACTGCCGTGACACTTGTGTATTGTTGGTTGCGCAAAACAATTTTTGAGCCCCAAATTAACATAAAAAAATTCACAATTTTTAAAGAAATTTTTGTGTCAACTTTCAATTTTAATAATAACAACAACACGTAGTTCTTATAACCTCGTTGGAAGCTTTAATAGATTTAATTCAGTTGTTTGCCTTACATTAATTATTTTAATTATAAAATTTGTTTTAATTTCATATAAATTTTTAATGATACACAAGATTGCACTATTGCGAAACACTTTGATAGTTACTGAAGGTTACAGAACTATGAACCAGAAATCACTTACGGTGGCACACAATTATCAAAGTAACTCCAAATTCCTTATATGCAATTTATACGAGTCGCTACTGTTTCGTCAATTTTGCGCCAGAAGTCCAAAAAAAAATTTCGCTTCGATTTAGTTTTTCTTATCAAACTTGTAGATAGTTCAGAATTTCTTTTAGAACCAGAATTTTACGCTCTTTAAAAATTTTGAACCAGAGGCGTAGGCGTCTGGGTTTCTGCGTACTACGCCACTGGTTTATAGGCATTAACTGCCCCATTGGCTTCGGTTCTGGTGTTGGAGATTCGCAAGAAATTCCGGATTCACGGTACATATATGTCGAATGGTCATTGTAGCGTAAAAATCGTGCCGTTGCTGTATTGTATGCATAAAGAGATTTTGGAAAGATGTAGTGGTAAGATGTAATTATCGAGTTTTGGCCTGGCTCACCGTTAAGTATGCTAAAGAACGGTCGACCAATTTGACATTGAAACCGATTACCTTGTAGGTTATTTAAACAGGTACGGCTGACTAACTGTTTTTAACGATTGTTTCAGGCGTGAGACTCTCTATTTAGATAACGGAAACCGACGGCGTGGCCAGCACTGATACACACATATACACATGATCCAGGATTTCGCAACTGAGGACCACGTCGAAAGAAGGAGATTAGTCAAACAATTTTCCCACTCATGGACGCAAATTCCTAACAAACATCCCACTTCTGAACATTTTTGAAAAAAAATTCTGAACTTTTTTTAATTTTAATTAAATCATTTCCAAACAGTTTTTGAATTGAAAACTATTTTTGGCACATATTGGATGTTGAGATTCGAGGAAATTGCGCCCATGGACTTGCCAGCTCAGTTGGGGCTGTTCGATATTGATAAATGATAAGCTTGCTCAATTGTATCATATTGTTTAAATGTAACCGGTTTAGGTGGGATTGCATAATTATAACTAATAATATTTTTACATCACCCAAAACAGTTGTAACCGGAGACTGAGTTCGCACTGGCTCCGGCCCACGTGCGGATCGGGCCTTGATCAACCAAATATTTATTGTACTTACTATTGTAAATATTAGTCGAATCCAGTATTGAATAGCTATTCCCATAATATCCACGTTCAAGTTTTATCCGATATTAGCCTGTTTTTAGCAATAAAAATACGTATTTAGTTTAGTTTATTGTATTTTAAGTGCCATTTTAATTGTCGTTTTTATCAGTTTTTTACTTAGTTTTACACGTTATTAGAAATGAAGGCATTGTAACATAACTTGTTTATTGTGTATTATCATAGTTTACGTAACTACCATAAATTTCGTTGGAATGTATGAATTTTCAGTAAATTCCACAATTATTGGTGGCAATACTTTAATTTCTACATAAAGTTACTTCGTACAAAAACACCGAAACTAAAGAAATTGATGACAAAATCACAATTTTGTTACTCATTCAACAAAAACGGGACGTTACTATAATTTGGTATTTTTGATTAATGAAACAATATTTTGGATAATTTGAAATTATATCAAACAAAGTTATTGAAGTATCACATTATGTCCTGGTGAAAAGACGTTTTCGTATTTCGTATTAGGTTAAACTACAACGGAAAACAAAAAAATTACTTACAAAAGGTTGTGAGGTGGAAAGATGAACGACTCAGGACTCACGGTTTGTTTTCTAATTTTGTTAGTAATTATTCACTATCACATTTTGATCGATATTATATGCTAATAAGGAACCACATTTGAAATTTTGACGGTGAACCCTGATCGACAAATTAGTTGGCAATATAGTGCTATAACTAAAATTTAAATATTTGCAATAATTTTAGAGTTGATCTAGAAATGGTCAAGTTATCACAAATAGGATTTCAAAATGCGCCATATATAGGCAACCAAATAATAAGTAATAACAAGTAATAAAATTATTCGAACATAACTCACCTTGCTGAAGTTGCCTTAGATGTGAGTATGAGGTAATAAGTAATAATTCGCGACATTATCAAAGAGCTGTAGGAAATTCCTCTGTAGCGTTGTCAGTTTTCGAAAAATCGACCTTCATGTATCACCGCGACGTCGACAAAAATCTCAATAAGAACGTCGTTGTTTCCATAACTAGAAGAAATTTTTAAAAACCGACTTGGTCTTTCGAATTCCTATGAGACCCTACAACTACAGGTGGAATTTGCTTGAGATCCGAGCATGTGACTTTTTCCAATTTTCGAGATGGAGGAAAAAAGATGAAAATTTTTGAGCAAAAATTTTTTTCTTCCTACTGAGATGAAACTTTACACGCAGCTGTATTATCTAAAGACAAACTCATTAACGAAGTCGATTTCTTTAGAGCGTTCTTAGTTTTCGAAAAATCGGCTTTCATGTATCACCGCAACGTCTACCAATATCTCAATAAGAACGTCCTTCTTTCCATGGCTACAAGGAATTTTTAAAAACCGACTTTGTTTTTCGATTCCTTATGAGAGTCTGCTACTACAAATGGAGTTTGTTTGAGATGCGAGAATGCGACTTTTTTCAATTTCCGAAATGGAGGAAAAATAATGACAATTTTCGAGCAAAAATTTGTTTCTTTCGATTAATATGAAATATTACACGCAGCTGTCTTATCTAATGGCCAACTTTTAACGAAGTCGATTTCTTTAAAGTGTTCTTAGTTCTCGAAAAATCTGCCTTCATGTATCACCGCCACGTCGCCCAAGATCACAGTAAGAACGTCCTCCTTTCCAAAACTAGGGGGAATCTTTAAAAACCGGCTTTGTCTTTCGATTTCTTATTAGATTCTACAACTACAAGTGAAGTTTGCTTGAGATCCGAGCACCTGACTTTTTCCAATTTCCGAAATGGAAGAAAAATGTTGAAAATTTTTGAGCAAAAATTTGTTTCTTCCTATTGAGATGAAACTTTACACGCAGCTGTATTATCTAAAGACAAACTCACTAACAAAGTCTATTTCTTTAGAGCGTTCTTAGTTTTCGAAAAATCGGTCTTCATGAATCACCGCAACGTCTACCAATATCTCAATAAGATCGTCCTTCTTTCCATAGCTAGAAGGAAAGTTTTAAAACCGACTTTGTTTTTTGATTCCTTATGAGAGTCTGCTACTACAAGTGGAGTTTGTTTGAGATGCTATAATGTGACTTTTTTCAATTTCCGAAATGGAGGAAAAATAATGACAATTTTCGAGCAAAAATGTATTTCTTTCCATTGAGAAGGAATTTTTACACGCAGCTGTATTATCTAAAGGCCAACTCATTAACGAAGTCGATTTCTTTAGAACGTTTTTAGTTTTCGAAAAATCGGCCTTCATGTATCACCGCAACGTCTACCAATATCTCAATAAGTACGTCCTTCTTTCCATGGCTAGAAAAAATTTTTAAAAACCGACTATGTTTTTCGATTCCTTATGAGATTCTACAACTACAAGTGGAGTTTGTTTGAGATCCGAGCAGGTAACTTTTTCTAATTTCCGAAAAAGAAGGAAAATTATGAAGATTTTCGAGCAAGAATTTGTTTTTCTCTATTGAAATAAAATTTCACACTCAGCTGTATGATCTAAAGACAAACTCAATAACGAAGTCAATTTCGTTGGAGCGTTCTTAGTTTTCTGAAAATCGACCTTCATGTATAACCGCAACTTCGACCAATATCTCAATAAGAACGTCGTTCTTTCCATAACTAGAAGGAATTTTTTAAAACCGACTTTGTCTTTCGATTCCTTATGAGATTCTACAATTACAAGTGGAGTTTGGTTGAGATCCGAGCATGTGACTTTTTTCAATTTCCGAAATGGAGGAAAAATGATGAAAATTTTTGAGCAAAAATTTGTTTCTTCTTACTGAGATTAAACTTTACACGCAGCTGTATTATCTAAAGACAAACTCATTAACGAAGTCGATTTCTTTAGAGCGTTCTTAGTTCTCGAAAAATCGGCCTTCATGTATCACCGCAACTTCGACCAATATCTCAATAAGAACGTCCTTCTTTCCATAACTAGAAGGAATTTTTTAAAGCCGACATTGTCTTTCGATTCCTTATGAGATTCTACAATTACAAGTGGAGTTTGGTTGAGATCCGAGCATGTGACTTTTTTCAATTTCCGAAATGGAGGAAAAATGATGAAAATTCTTGAGCAAAAATTTGTTTCTTCTTACTGAGATTAAACTTTACACGCAGCTGTATTATCTAAAGACAAACTCATTAACGAAGTGGATTTCTTTAGAGCGTTCTTAGTTCTCGAAAAATCGGCCTTCATGTATCACCGCAACTTCGACCAATATCTCAATAAGAACGTCCTTCTTTCCATAACTAGAAGGAATTTTTTAAAGCCGACATTGTCTTTCGATTCCTTATGAGATTCTACAATTACAAGTGGAGTTTGTTTGAGATCCGAGCATGTGACTTTTTTCAATTTCCGAAATGGAGGAAAAATGATGAAAATTTTTGAGCAAAAATTTGTTTCTTCTTACTGAGATTAAACTTTACACGCAGCTGTATTATCTAAAGACAAACTCATTAACGAAGTCGATTTCTTTAGAGCCTTCTTAGTTCTCGAAAAATCGGCCTTCATGTATCACCGCAACTTCGACCAATATCTCAATAGGAACGTCCTTCTTTCCATAACTAGAAGGAATTTTTTAAAGCCGACATTGTCTTTCGATTTCTTATGAGATTCTACAATTACAAGTGGAGTTTGGTTGAGATCCGAGCATGTGACTTTTTTCAATTTCCGAAATGGAGGAAAAATGATGAAAATTTTTGAGCAAAAATTTGTTTCTTCTTACTGAGATTAAATTTTACACGCAGCTGTATTATCTAAAGACAAACTCATTAACGAAGTCGATTTCTTTAGAGCGTTCTTAGTTGTCGAAAAATCGGCCTTCATGTATCACCGCAACTTCGACCAATATCTCAATAGGAACGTCCTTCTTTCCATAACTAGAAAGAATTCTTTAAAGCCGACATTGTCTTTCGATTTCTTATGAGATTCTACAATTACAAGTGGAGTTTGGTTGAGATCCGAGCATGTGACTTTTTTCAATTTCCGAAATAGAGGAAAAATGATGAAAATTTTTGAGCAAAAATTTGTTTCTTCTTACTGAGATTAAACTTTACACGCAGCTGTATTATCTAAAGACAAACTCATTAACGAAGTCGATTTCTTTAGAGCGTTCTTAGTTCTCGAAAAATCGGCCTTCATGTATCACCGCAACTTCGACCAATATCTCAATAGGAACGTCCTTCTTTCCATAACTAGAAGGAATTTTTTAAAGCCGACATTGTCTTTCGATTTCTTATGAGATTCTACAATTACAAGTGGAGTTTGGTTGAGATCTGAGCATGTGACTTTTTTCAATTTTCGAAATGGAGGAAAAATGATGAAAATTTTTGAGCAAAAATTTGTTTCTTCTTACTGAGATTAAACTTTACACGCAGCTGTATTATCTAAAGACAAACTCATTAACGAAGTCGATTTCTTTAGAGCGTTCTTAGTTTTCGAAAAATCGGCATTCATGTATCACCGCAACTTCGACCAATATCTCAATAAGAACGTCCTTCTTTCCATAACTAGAAGGAATTTTTTAAAGCCGACATTGTCTTTCGATTCCTTATGAGATTCTACAATTACAAGTGGAGTTTGGTTGAGATCCGAGCATGTGACTTTTTTCAATTTCCGAAATGGAGGAAAAATGATGAAAATTTTTGAGCAAAAATTTGTTTCTTCTTACTGAGATTAAACTTTACACGCAGCTGTATTATCTAAAGACAAACTCATTAACGAAGTCGATTTCTTTAGAGCGTTCTTAGTTCTCGAAAAATCGGCCTTCATGTATCACCGCAACTTCGACCAATATCTCAATAAGAACGTCCTTCTTTCCATAACTAGAAAGAATTTTTTAAAGCCGACATTGTCTTTCGATTTCTTATGAGATTCTACAATTACAAGTGGAGTTTGGTTGAGATCCGAGCATGTGACTTTTTTCAATTTCCGAAATGGAGGAAAAATGATGAAAATTTTTGAGCAAAAATTTGTTTCTTCTTACTGAGATTAAACTTTACACGCAGCTGTATTATCTAAAGACAAACTCATTAACGAAGTCGATTTCTTTAGAGCGTTCTTAGTTCTCGAAAAATCGGCCTTCATGTATCACCGCAACTTCGACCAATATCTCAATAAGAACGTCCTTCTTTCCATAACTAGAAAGAATTCTTTAAAGCCGACATTGTCTTTCGATTTCTTATGAGATTCTACAATTACAAGTGGAGTTTGGTTGAGATCCGAGCATGTGACTTTTTTCAATTTCCGAAATGGAGGAAAAATGATGAAAATTTTTGAGCAAAAATTTGTTTCTTCTTACTGAGATTAAACTTTACACGCAGCTGTATTATCTAAAGACAAACTCATTAACGAAGTCGATTTCTTTAGAGCGTTCTTAGTTCTCGAAAAATCGGCCTTCATGTATCACCGCAACTTCGACCAATATCTCAATAAGAACGTCCTTCTTTCCATAACTAGAAGGAATTTTTTAAAGCCGACATTGTCTTTCGATTCCTTATGAGATTCTACAATTACAAGTGGAGTTTGGTTGAGATCCGAGCATGTGACTTTTTTCAATTTCCGAAATGGATGAAAAATGATGAAAATTTTTGAGCAAAAATTTGTTTCTTCTTACTGAGATTAAACTTTACACGCAGCTGTATTATCTAAAGACAAACTCATTAACGAAGTCGATTCCTTTAGAGCGTTCTTAGTTTTCGAAAAATCGGCATTCATGTATAACCGCAACTTCGACCAATATCTCAATAAGAACGTCCTTCTTTCCATAACTAGAAGGAATTTTTTAAAGCCGACATTGTCTTTCGATTTCTTATGAGATTCTACAATTACAAGTGGAGTTTGGTTGAGATCTGAGCATGTGACTTTTTTCAATTTTCGAAATGGAGGAAAAATGATGAAAATTTTTGAGCAAAAATTTGTTTCTTCTTACTGAGATTAAACTTTACACGCAGCTGTATTATCTAAAGACAAACTCATTAACGAAGTCGATTTCTTTAGAGCGTTCTTAGTTCTCGAAAAATCGGCCTTCATGTATCACCGCAACTTCGACCAATATCTCAATAAGAACGTCCTTCTTTCCATAACTAGAAGGAATTTTTTAAAGCCGACATTGTCTTTCGATTTCTTATGAGATTCTACAATTACAAGTGGAGTTTGGTTGAGATCTGAGCATGTGACTTTTTTCAATTTTCGAAATGGAGGAAAAATGATGAAAATTTTTGAGCAAAAATTTGTTTCTTCTTACTGAGATTAAACTTTACACGCAGCTGTATTATCTAAAGACAAACTCATTAACGAAGTCGATTTCTTTAGAGCGTTCTTAGTTCTCGAAAAATCGGCCTTCATGTATCACCGCAACTTCGACCAATATCTCAATAAGAACGTCCTTCTTTCCATAACTAGAAGGAATTTTTTAAAGCCGACATTGTCTTTCGATTTCTTATGAGATTCTACAATTACAAGTGGAGTTTGGTTGAGATCCGAGCATGTGACTTTTTTCAATTTCCGAAATAGAGGAAAAATGATGAAAATTTTTGAGCAAAAATTTGTTTCTTCTTACTGAGATTAAACTTTACACGCAGCTGTATTATCTAAAGACAAACTCATTAACGAAGTCGATTTCTTTAGAGCGTTCTTAGTTCTCGAAAAATCGGCCTTCATGTATCACCGCAACTTCGACCAATATCTCAATAAGAACGTCCTTCTTTCCATAACTAGAAGGAATTTTTTAAAGCCGACATTGTCTTTCGATTCCTTATGAGATTCTACAATTACAAGTGGAGTTTGGTTGAGATCCGAGCATGTGACTTTTTTCAATTTCCGAAATAGAGGAAAAATGATGAAAATTTTTGAGCAAAAATTTGTTTCTTCTTACTGAGATTAAACTTTACACGCAGCTGTATTATCTAAAGACAAACTCATTAACGAAGTCGATTTCTTTAGAGCGTTCTTAGTTCTCGAAAAATCGGCCTTCATGTATCACCGCAACTTCGACCAATATCTCAATAAGAACGTCCTTCTTTCCATAACTAGAAGGAATTTTTTAAAGCCGACATTGTCTTTCGATTTCTTATGAGATTCTACAATTACAAGTGGAGTTTGGTTGAGATCTGAGCATGTGACTTTTTTCAATTTTCGAAATGGAGGAAAAATGATGAAAATTTTTGAGCAAAAATTTGTTTCTTCTTACTGAGATTAAACTTTACACGCAGCTGTATTATCTAAAGACAAACTCATTAACGAAGTCGATTTCTTTAGAGCGTTCTTAGTTTTCGAAAAATCGGCATTCATGTATCACCGCAACTTCGACCAATATCTCAATAAGAACGTCCTTCTTTCCATAACTAGAAGGAATTTTTTAAAGCCGACATTGTCTTTCGATTCCTTATGAGATTCTACAATTACAAGTGGAGTTTGGTTGAGATCCGAGCATGTGACTTTTTTCAATTTCCGAAATGGAGGAAAAATGATGAAAATTTTTGAGCAAAAATTTGTTTCTTCTTACTGAGATTAAACTTTACACGCAGCTGTATTATCTAAAGACAAACTCATTAACGAAGTCGATTTCTTTAGAGCGTTCTTAGTTCTCGAAAAATCGGCCTTCATGTATCACCGCAACTTCGACCAATATCTCAATAAGAACGTCCTTCTTTCCATAACTAGAAGGAATTTTTTAAAGCCGACATTGTCTTTCGATTCCTTATGAGATTCTACAATTACAAGTGGAGTTTGTTTGAGATCCGAGCATGTGACTTTTTTCAATTTCCGAAATGGAGGAAAAATGATGAAAATTTTTGAGCAAAAATTTGTTTCTTCTTACTGAGATTAAACTTTACACGCAGCTGTATTATCTAAAGACAAACTCATTAACGAAGTCGATTTCTTTAGAGCCTTCTTAGTTCTCGAAAAATCGGCCTTCATGTATCACCGCAACTTCGACCAATATCTCAATAGGAACGTCCTTCTTTCCATAACTAGAAGGAATTTTTTAAAGCCGACATTGTCTTTCGATTTCTTATGAGATTCTACAATTACAAGTGGAGTTTGGTTGAGATCCGAGCATGTGACTTTTTTCAATTTCCGAAATGGAGGAAAAATGATGAAAATTTTTGAGCAAAAATTTGTTTCTTCTTACTGAGATTAAATTTTACACGCAGCTGTATTATCTAAAGACAAACTCATTAACGAAGTCGATTTCTTTAGAGCGTTCTTAGTTGTCGAAAAATCGGCCTTCATGTATCACCGCAACTTCGACCAATATCTCAATAGGAACGTCCTTCTTTCCATAACTAGAAAGAATTCTTTAAAGCCGACATTGTCTTTCGATTTCTTATGAGATTCTACAATTACAAGTGGAGTTTGGTTGAGATCCGAGCATGTGACTTTTTTCAATTTCCGAAATAGAGGAAAAATGATGAAAATTTTTGAGCAAAAATTTGTTTCTTCTTACTGAGATTAAACTTTACACGCAGCTGTATTATCTAAAGACAAACTCATTAACGAAGTCGATTTCTTTAGAGCGTTCTTAGTTCTCGAAAAATCGGCCTTCATGTATCACCGCAACTTCGACCAATATCTCAATAGGAACGTCCTTCTTTCCATAACTAGAAGGAATTTTTTAAAGCCGACATTGTCTTTCGATTTCTTATGAGATTCTACAATTACAAGTGGAGTTTGGTTGAGATCTGAGCATGTGACTTTTTTCAATTTTCGAAATGGAGGAAAAATGATGAAAATTTTTGAGCAAAAATTTGTTTCTTCTTACTGAGATTAAACTTTACACGCAGCTGTATTATCTAAAGACAAACTCATTAACGAAGTCGATTTCTTTAGAGCGTTCTTAGTTTTCGAAAAATCGGCATTCATGTATCACCGCAACTTCGACCAATATCTCAATAAGAACGTCCTTCTTTCCATAACTAGAAGGAATTTTTTAAAGCCGACATTGTCTTTCGATTCCTTATGAGATTCTACAATTACAAGTGGAGTTTGGTTGAGATCCGAGCATGTGACTTTTTTCAATTTCCGAAATGGAGGAAAAATGATGAAAATTTTTGAGCAAAAATTTGTTTCTTCTTACTGAGATTAAACTTTACACGCAGCTGTATTATCTAAAGACAAACTCATTAACGAAGTCGATTTCTTTAGAGCGTTCTTAGTTCTCGAAAAATCGGCCTTCATGTATCACCGCAACTTCGACCAATATCTCAATAAGAACGTCCTTCTTTCCATAACTAGAAAGAATTCTTTAAAGCCGACATTGTCTTTCGATTTCTTATGAGATTCTACAATTACAAGTGGAGTTTGGTTGAGATCCGAGCATGTGACTTTTTTCAATTTCCGAAATGGAGGAAAAATGATGAAAATTTTTGAGCAAAAATTTGTTTCTTCTTACTGAGATTAAACTTTACACGCAGCTGTATTATCTAAAGACAAACTCATTAACGAAGTCGATTTCTTTAGAGCGTTCTTAGTTCTCGAAAAATCGGCCTTCATGTATCACCGCAACTTCGACCAATATCTCAATAAGAACGTCCTTCTTTCCATAACTAGAAAGAATTCTTTAAAGCCGACATTGTCTTTCGATTTCTTATGAGATTCTACAATTACAAGTGGAGTTTGGTTGAGATCCGAGCATGTGACTTTTTTCAATTTCCGAAATAGAGGAAAAATGATGAAAATTTTTGAGCAAAAATTTGTTTCTTCTTACTGAGATTAAACTTTACACGCAGCTGTATTATCTAAAGACAAACTCATTAACGAAGTCGATTTCTTTAGAGCGTTCTTAGTTCTCGAAAAATCGGCCTTCATGTATCACCGCAACTTCGACCAATATCTCAATAAGAACGTCCTTCTTTCCATAACTAGAAGGAATTTTTTAAAGCCGACATTGTCCTTCGATTTCTTATGAGATTCTACAATTACAAGTGGAGTTTGGTTGAGATCTGAGCATGTGACTTTTTTCAATTTTCGAAATGGAGGAAAAATGATGAAAATTTTTGAGCAAAAATTTGTTTCTTCTTACTGAGATTAAACTTTACACGCAGCTGTATTATCTAAAGACAAACTCATTAACGAAGTCGATTTCTTTAGAGCGTTCTTAGTTTTCGAAAAATCGGCATTCATGTATCACCGCAACTTCGACCAATATCTCAATAAGAACGTCCTTCTTTCCATAACTAGAAGGAATTTTTTAAAGCCGACATTGTCTTTCGATTCCTTATGAGATTCTACAATTACAAGTGGAGTTTGGTTGAGATCCGAGCATGTGACTTTTTTCAATTTCCGAAATGGAGGAAAAATGATGAAAATTTTTGAGCAAAAATTTGTTTCTTCTTACTGAGATTAAACTTTACACGCAGCTGTATTATCTAAAGACAAACTCATTAACGAAGTCGATTTCTTTAGAGCGTTCTTAGTTCTCGAAAAATCGGCCTTCATGTATCACCGCAACTTCGACCAATATCTCAATAAGAACGTCCTTCTTTCCATAACTAGAAAGAATTCTTTAAAGCCGACATTGTCTTTCGATTTCTTATGAGATTCTACAATTACAAGTGGAGTTTTGTTGAGATCCGAGCATGTGACTTTTTTCAATTTCCGAAATGGAGGAAAAATGATGAAAATTTTTGAGCAAAAATTTGTTTCTTCTTACTGAGATTAAACTTTACACGCAGCTGTATTATCTAAAGACAAACTCATTAACGAAGTCGATTTCTTTAGAGCGTTCTTAGTTCTCGAAAAATCGGCCTTCATGTATCACCGCAACTTCGACCAATATCTCAATAAGAACGTCCTTCTTTCCATAACTAGAAAGAATTTTTTAAAGCCGACATTGTCTTTCGATTTCTTATGAGATTCTACAATTACAAGTGGAGTTTGGTTGAGATCCGAGCATGTGACTTTTTTCAATTTCCGAAATGGAGGAAAAATGATGAAAATTTTTGAGCAAAAATTTGTTTCTTCTTACTGAGATTAAACTTTACACGCAGCTGTATTATCTAAAGACAAACTCATTAACGAAGTCGATTTCTTTAGAGCCTTCTTAGTTCTCGAAAAATCGGCCTTCATGTATCACCGCAACTTCGACCAATATCTCAATAAGAACGTCCTTCTTTCCATAACTAGAAGGAATTTTTTAAAGCCGACATTGTCTTTCGATTCCTTATGAGATTCTACAATTACAAGTGGAGTTTGGTTGAGATCCGAGCATGTGACTTTTTTCAATTTCCGAAATGGATGAAAAATGATGAAAATTTTTGAGCAAAAATTTGTTTCTTCTTACTGAGATTAAACTTTACACGCAGCTGTATTATCTAAAGACAAACTCATTAACGAAGTCGATTCCTTTAGAGCGTTCTTAGTTTTCGAAAAATCGGCATTCATGTATAACCGCAACTTCGACCAATATCTCAATAAGAACGTCCTTCTTTCCATAACTAGAAGGAATTTTTTAAAGCCGACATTGTCTTTCGATTCCTTATGAGATTCTACAATTACAAGTGGAGTTTGGTTGAGATCCGAGCATGTGACTTTTTTCAATTTCCGAAATGGATGAAAAATGATGAAAATTTTTGAGCAAAAATTTGTTTCTTCTTACTGAGATTAAACTTTACACGCAGCTGTATTATCTAAAGACAAACTCATTAACGAAGTCGATTCCTTTAGAGCGTTCTTAGTTTTCGAAAAATCGGCATTCATGTATAACCGCAACTTCGACCAATATCTCAATAAGAACGTCCTTCTTTCCATAACTAGAAGGAATTTTTTAAAGCCGACATTGTCTTTCGATTCCTTATGAGATTCTACAATTACAAGTGGAGTTTGGTTGAGATCCGAGCATGTGACTTTTTTCAATTTCCGAAATGGATGAAAAATGATGAAAATTTTTGAGCAAAAATTTGTTTCTTCTTACTGAGATTAAACTTTACACGCAGCTGTATTATCTAAAGACAAACTCATTAACGAAGTCGATTCCTTTAGAGCGTTCTTAGTTTTCGAAAAATCGGCATTCATGTATAACCGCAACTTCGACCAATATCTCAATAAGAACGTCCTTCTTTCCATAACTAGAAGGAATTTTTTAAAGCCGACATTGTCTTTCGATTTCTTATGAGATTCTACAATTACAAGTGGAGTTTGGTTGAGATCCGAGCATGTGACTTTTTTCAATTTCCGAAATGGAGGAAAAATGATGAAAATTTTTGAGCAAAAATTTGTTTCTTCTTACTGAGATTAAACTTTACACGCAGCTGTATTATCTAAAGACAAACTCATTAACGAAGTCGATTTCTTTAGAGCGTTCTTAGTTCTCGAAAAATCGGCCTTCATGTATCACCGCAACTTCGACCAATATCTCAATAAGAACGTCCTTCTTTCCATAACTAGAAGGAATTTTTTAAAGCCGACATTGTCTTTCGATTTCTTATGAGATTCTACAATTACAAGTGGAGTTTGGTTGAGATCCGAGCATGTGACTTTTTTCAATTTCCGAAATGGAGGAAAAATGATGAAAATTTTTGAGCAAAAATTTGTTTCTTCTTACTGAGATTAAACTTTACACGCAGCTGTATTATCTAAAGACAAACTCATTAACGAAGTCGATTTCTTTAGAGCGTTCTTAGTTCTCGAAAAATCGGCCTTCATGTATCACCGCAACTTCGACCAATATCTCAATAAGAACGTCCTTCTTTCCATAACTAGAAGGAATTTTTTAAAGCCGACATTGTCTTTCGATTCCTTATGAGATTCTACAATTACAAGTGGAGTTTGGTTGAGATCCGAGCATGTGACTTTTTTCAATTTCCGAAATGGAGGAAAAATGATGAAAATTCTTGAGCAAAAATTTGTTTCTTCTTACTGAGATTAAACTTTACACGCAGCTGTATTATCTAAAGACAAACTCATTAACGAAGTGGATTTCTTTAGAGCGTTCTTAGTTCTCGAAAAATCGGCCTTCATGTATCACCGCAACTTCGACCAATATCTCAATAAGAACGTCCTTCTTTCCATAACTAGAAGGAATTTTTTAAAGCCGACATTGTCTTTCGATTCCTTATGAGATTCTACAATTACAAGTGGAGTTTGTTTGAGATCCGAGCATGTGACTTTTTTCAATTTCCGAAATGGAGGAAAAATGATGAAAATTTTTGAGCAAAAATTTGTTTCTTCTTACTGAGATTAAACTTTACACGCAGCTGTATTATCTAAAGACAAACTCATTAACGAAGTCGATTTCTTTAGAGCCTTCTTAGTTCTCGAAAAATCGGCCTTCATGTATCACCGCAACTTCGACCAATATCTCAATAGGAACGTCCTTCTTTCCATAACTAGAAGGAATTTTTTAAAGCCGACATTGTCTTTCGATTTCTTATGAGATTCTACAATTACAAGTGGAGTTTGGTTGAGATCCGAGCATGTGACTTTTTTCAATTTCCGAAATGGAGGAAAAATGATGAAAATTTTTGAGCAAAAATTTGTTTCTTCTTACTGAGATTAAATTTTACACGCAGCTGTATTATCTAAAGACAAACTCATTAACGAAGTCGATTTCTTTAGAGCGTTCTTAGTTGTCGAAAAATCGGCCTTCATGTATCACCGCAACTTCGACCAATATCTCAATAGGAACGTCCTTCTTTCCATAACTAGAAAGAATTCTTTAAAGCCGACATTGTCTTTCGATTTCTTATGAGATTCTACAATTACAAGTGGAGTTTGGTTGAGATCCGAGCATGTGACTTTTTTCAATTTCCGAAATAGAGGAAAAATGATGAAAATTTTTGAGCAAAAATTTGTTTCTTCTTACTGAGATTAAACTTTACACGCAGCTGTATTATCTAAAGACAAACTCATTAACGAAGTCGATTTCTTTAGAGCGTTCTTAGTTCTCGAAAAATCGGCCTTCATGTATCACCGCAACTTCGACCAATATCTCAATAAGAACGTCCTTCTTTCCATAACTAGAAGGAATTTTTTAAAGCCGACATTGTCTTTCGATTTCTTATGAGATTCTACAATTACAAGTGGAGTTTGGTTGAGATCTGAGCATGTGACTTTTTTCAATTTTCGAAATGGAGGAAAAATGATGAAAATTTTTGAGCAAAAATTTGTTTCTTCTTACTGAGATTAAACTTTACACGCAGCTGTATTATCTAAAGACAAACTCATTAACGAAGTCGATTTCTTTAGAGCGTTCTTAGTTTTCGAAAAATCGGCATTCATGTATCACCGCAACTTCGACCAATATCTCAATAAGAACGTCCTTCTTTCCATAACTAGAAGGAATTTTTTAAAGCCGACATTGTCTTTCGATTCCTTATGAGATTCTACAATTACAAGTGGAGTTTGGTTGAGATCCGAGCATGTGACTTTTTTCAATTTCCGAAATGGAGGAAAAATGATGAAAATTTTTGAGCAAAAATTTGTTTCTTCTTACTGAGATTAAACTTTACACGCAGCTGTATTATCTAAAGACAAACTCATTAACGAAGTCGATTTCTTTAGAGCGTTCTTAGTTCTCGAAAAATCGGCCTTCATGTATCACCGCAACTTCGACCAATATCTCAATAAGAACGTCCTTTTTTCCATAACTAGAAAGAATTCTTTAAAGCCGACATTATCTTTCGATTTCTTATGAGATTCTATAATTACAAGTGGAGTTTGGTTGAGATCCGAGCATGTGACTTTTTTCAATTTCCGAAATGGAGGAAAAATGATGAAAATTTTTGAGCAAAAATTTGTTTCTTCTTACTGAGATTAAACTTTACACGCAGCTGTATTATCTAAAGACAAACTCATTAACGAAGTCGATTTCTTTAGAGCGTTCTTAGTTCTCGAAAAATCGGCCTTCATGTATCACCGCAACTTCGACCAATATCTCAATAAGAACGTCCTTCTTTCCATAACTAGAAAGAATTCTTTAAAGCCGACATTGTCTTTCGATTTCTTATGAGATTCTACAATTACAAGTGGAGTTTGGTTGAGATCCGAGCATGTGACTTTTTTCAATTTCCGAAATGGAGGAAAAATGATGAAAATTTTTGAGCAAAAATTTGTTTCTTCTTACTGAGATTAAACTTTACACGCAGCTGTATTATCTAAAGACAAACTCATTAACGAAGTCGATTTCTTTAGAGCGTTCTTAGTTCTCGAAAAATCGGCCTTCATGTATCACCGCAACTTCGACCAATATCTCAATAAGAACGTCCTTCTTTCCATAACTAGAAGGATTTTTTTAAAGCCGACATTGTCTTTCGATTCCTTATGAGATTCTACAATTACAAGTGGAGTTTGGTTGAGATCCGAGCATGTGACTTTTTTCAATTTCCGAAATGGATGAAAAATGATGAAAATTTTTGAGCAAAAATTTGTTTCTTCTTACTGAGATTAAACTTTACACGCAGCTGTATTATCTAAAGACAAACTCATTAACGAAGTCGATTCCTTTAGAGCGTTCTTAGTTTTCGAAAAATCGGCATTCATGTATAACCGCAACTTCGACCAATATCTCAATAAGAACGTCCTTCTTTCCATAACTAGAAGGAATTTTTTAAAGCCGACATTGTCTTTCGATTTCTTATGAGATTCTACAATTACAAGTGGAGTTTGGTTGAGATCCGAGCATGTGACTTTTTTCAATTTCCGAAATGGAGGAAAAATGATGAAAATTTTTGAGCAAAAATTTGTTTCTTCTTACTGAGATTAAACTTTACACGCAGCTGTATTATCTAAAGACAAACTCATTAACGAAGTCGATTTCTTTAGAGCGTTCTTAGTTCTCGAAAAATCGGCCTTCATGTATCACCGCAACTTCGACCAATATCTCAATAAGAACGTCCTTCTTTCCATAACTAGAAGGAATTTTTTAAAGCCGACATTGTCTTTCGATTTCTTATGAGATTCTACAATTACAAGTGGAGTTTGGTTGAGATCCGAGCATGTGACTTTTTTCAATTTCCGAAATGGAGGAAAAATGATGAAAATTTTTGAGCAAAAATTTGTTTCTTCTAACTGAGATTAAACTTTACACGCAGCTGTATTATCTAAAGACAAACTCATTAACGAAGTCGATTTCTTTAGAGCGTTCTTAGTTCTCGAAAAATCGGCCTTCATGTATCACCGCAACTTCGACCAATATCTCAATAAGAACGTCCTTCTTTCCATAACTAGAAGGAATTTTTTAAAGCCGACATTGTCTTTCGATTTCTTATGAGATTCTACAATTACAAGTGGAGTTTGGTTGAGATCTGAGCATGTGACTTTTTTCAATTTCCGAAATGGAGGAAAAATGATGAAAATTTTTGAGCAAAAATTTGTTTCTTCTTACTGAGATTAAGCTTTACACGCAGCTGTATTATCTAAAGACAAACTCATTAACGAAGTCGATTTCTTTAGAGCGTTCTTAGTTTTCGAAAAATCGGCATTCATGTATCACCGCAACTTCGACCAATATCTCAATAAGAACGTCCTTCTTTCCATAACTAGAAGGAATTTTTTAAAGCCGACATTGTCTTTCGATTCCTTATGAGATTCTACAATTACAAGTGGAGTTTGGTTGAGATCCGAGCATGTGACTTTTTTCAATTTCCGAAATGGAGGAAAAATGATGAAAATTTTTGAGCAAAAATTTGTTTCTTCTTACTAAGATTAAACTTTACACGCAGCTGTATTATCTAAAGACAAACTCATTAACGAAGTCGATTTCTTTAGAGCGTTCTTAGTTCTCGAAAAATCGGCCTTCATGTATCACCGCAACTTCGACCAATATCTCAATAAGAACGTCCTTCTTTCCATAACTAGAAGGAATTTTTTAAAGCCGACATTTTCTTTCGATTTCTTATGAGATTCTACAATTACAAGTGGAGTTTGGTTGAGATCTGAGCATGTGACTTTTTTCAATTTCCGAAATGGAGGAAAAATGATGAAAATTTTTGAGCAAAAATTTGTTTCTTCTTACTGAGATTAAACTTTACACGCAGCTGTATTATCTAAAGACAAATTCATTAACGAAGTCGATTTCTTTAGAGCGTTCTTAGTTTTCGAAAAATCGGCATTCATGTATCACCGCAACTTCGACCAATATCTCAATAAGAACGTCCTTCTTTCCATAACTAGAAGGAATTTTTTAAAGCCGACATTGTCTTTCGATTCCTTATGAGATTCTACAATTACAAGTGGAGTTTGGTTGAGATCCGAGCATGTGACTTTTTTCAATTTCCGAAATGGAGGAAAAATGATGAAAATTTTTGAGCAAAAATTTGTTTCTTCTTACTGAGATTAAACTTTACACGCAGCTGTATTATCTAAAGACAAACTCATTAACGAAGTCGATTTCTTTAGAGCGTTCTTAGTTTTCGAAAAATCGGCCTTCATGTATCACCGCAACTTCGACCAATATCTCAATAAGAACGTCCTTCTTTCCATAACTAGAAGGAATTTTTTAAAGCCGACATTGTCTTTCGATTTCTTATGAGATTCTACAATTACAAGTGGAGTTTGGTTGAGATCTGAGCATGTGACTTTTTTCAATTTCCGAAATGGAGGAAAAATGATGAAAATTTTTGAGCAAAAATTTGTTTCTTCTTACTGAGATTAAACTTTACACGCAGCTGTATTATCTAAAGACAAACTCATTAACGAAGTCGATTTCTTTAGAGCGTTCTTAGTTTTCGAAAAATCGGCATTCATGTATCACCGCAACTTCGACCAATATCTCAATAAGAACGTCCTTCTTTCCATAACTAGAAGGAATTTTTTAAAGCCGACATTGTCTTTCGATTCCTTATGAGATTCTACAATTACAAGTGGAGTTTGGTTGAGATCCGAGCATGTGACTTTTTTCAATTTCCGAAATGGAGGAAAAATGATGAAAATTTTTGAGCAAAAATTTGTTTCATCTTACTGAGATTAAACTTTACACGCAGCTGTATTATCTAAAAGACAAACTCATTAACGAAGTCGATTTCTTTAGAGCGTTCTTAGTTCTCGAAAAATCGGCCTTCATGTATCACCGCAACTTCGACCAATATCTCAATAAGAACGTCGTTCCTTCCATAACTAGAAGGAATTTTTTAAAACCGACTTTGTCTTTCGATTCCTTATGAGATTCTACAATTACAAGTGGAGTTTGATTGAGATCCGAGCATGTGACTTTTTTCAATTTCCGAAATGGAGGAAAAATGATGAAAATTTTTGAGCAAAAATTTGTTTCTTCTTACTGAGATTAAACTTTACACGCAGCTGTATTATCTAAAGACAAACTCATTAACGAAGTCGATTTCTTTAGAGCGTTCTTAGTTCTCGAAAAATCGGCCTTCATGTATCACCGCAACTTCGACCAATATCTCAATAAGAACGTCGTTCCTTCCATAACTAGAAGGAATTTTTTAAAACCGACTTTGTCTTTCGATTCCTTATGAGATTCTACAATTACAAGTGGAGTTTGATTGAGATCCGAGCATGTGACTTTTTTCAATTTCCGAAATGGAGGAAAAATGATGAAAATTTTTGAGCAAAAATTTGTTTCTTCTTACTGAGATTAAACTTTACACGCAGCTGTATTATCTAAAGACAAACTCATTAACGAAGTCGATTTCTTTAGAGCGTTCTTAGTTCTCGAAAAATCGGCCTTCATGTATCACCGCAACTTCGACCAATATCTCAATAAGAACGTCCTTCTTTCCATAACTAGAAAGAATTCTTTAAAGCCGACATTGTCTTTCGATTTCTTATGAGATTCTACAATTACAAGTGGAGTTTGGTTGAGATCCGAGCATGTGACTTTTTTCAATTTCCGAAATGGAGGAAAAATGATGAAAATTTTTGAGCAAAAATTTGTTTCTTCTTACTGAGATTAAACTTTACACGCAGCTGTATTATCTAAAGACAAACTCATTAACGAAGTCGATTTCTTTAGAGCCTTCTTAGTTCTCGAAAAATCGGCCTTCATGTATCACCGCAACTTCGACCAATATCTCAATAAGAACGTCCTTCTTTCCATAACTAGAAGGAATTTTTTAAAGCCGACATTGTCTTTCGATTTCTTATGAGATTCTACAATTACAAGTGGAGTTTGGTTGAGATCTGAGCATGTGACTTTTTTCAATTTCCGAAATGGAGGAAAAATGATGAAAATTTTTGAGCAAAAATTTGTTTCTTCTTACTGAGATTAAACTTTACACGCAGCTGTATTATCTAAAGACAAACTCATTAACGAAGTCGATTTCTTTAGAGCGTTCTTAGTTCTCGAAAAATCGGCCTTCATGTATCACCGCAACTTCGACCAATATCTCAATAAGAACGTCCTTCTTTCCATAACTAGAAGGAATTTTTTAAAGCCGACATTGTCTTTCGATTCCTTATGAGATTCTACAATTACAAGTGGAGTTTGGTTGAGATCCGAGCATGTGACTTTTTTCAATTTCCGAAATGGAGGAAAAATGATGAAAATTTTTGAGCAAAAATTTGTTTCTTCTTACTGAGATTAAACTTTACACGCAGCTGTATTATCTAAAGACAAACTCATTAACGAAGTCGATTTCTTTAGAGCGTTCTTAGTTCTCGAAAAATCGGCCTTCATGTATCACCGCAACTTCGACCAATATCTCAATAAGAACGTCCTTCTTTCCATAACTAGAAAGAATTCTTTAAAGCCGACATTGTCTTTCGATTTCTTATGAGATTCTACAATTACAAGTGGAGTTTGGTTGAGATCCGAGCATGTGACTTTTTTCAATTTCCGAAATGGAGGAAAAATGATGAAAATTTTTGAGCAAAAATTTGTTTCTTCTTACTGAGATTAAACTTTACACGCAGCTGTATTATCTTAAGACAAACTCATTAACGAAGTCGATTTCTTTAGAGCCTTCTTAGTTCTCGAAAAATCGGCCTTCATGTATCACCGCAACTTCGACCAATATCTCAATAAGAACGTCCTTCTTTCCATAACTAGAAGGAATTTTTTAAAGCCGACATTGTCTTTCGATTTCTTATGAGATTCTACAATTACAAGTGGAGTTTGGTTGAGATCTGAGCATGTGACTTTTTTCAATTTCCGAAATGGAGGAAAAATGATGAAAATTTTTGAGCAAAAATTTGTTTCTTCTTACTGAGATTAAACTTTACACGCAGCTGTATTATCTAAAGACAAACTCATTAACGAAGTCGATTTCTTTAGAGCGTTCTTAGTTCTCGAAAAATCGGCCTTCATGTATCACCGCAACTTCGACCAATATCTCAATAAGAACGTCCTTCTTTCCATAACTAGAAGGAATTTTTTAAAGCCGACATTGTCTTTCGATTCCTTATGAGATTCTACAATTACAAGTGGAGTTTGGTTGAGATCCGAGCATGTGACTTTTTTCAATTTCCGAAATGGAGGAAAAATGATGAAAATTTTTGAGCAAAAATTTGTTTCTTCTTACTGATATTAAACTTTACACGCAGCTGTATTATCTAAAGACAAACTCATTAACGAAGTCGATTTCTTTAGAGCCTTCTTAGTTCTCGAAAGATCGGCCTTCATGTATCACCGCAACTTCGACCAATATCTCAATAAGAACGTCCTTCTTTCCATAACTAGAAGGAATTTTTTAAAGCCGACATTGTCTTTCGATTTCTTATGAGATTCTACAATTACAAGTGGAGTTTGGTTGAGATCCGAGCATGTGACTTTTTTCAATTTCCGAAATGGAGGAAAAATGATGAAAATTTTTGAGCAAAAATTTGTTTCTTCTTACTGAGATTAAACTTTACACGCAGCTGTATTATCTAAAGACAAACTCATTAACGAAGTCGATTTCTTTAGAGCGTTCTTAGTTCTCGAAAAATCGGCCTTCATGTATCACCGCAACTTCGACCAATATCTCAATAAGAACGTCCTTCTTTCCATAACTAGAAAGAATTCTTTAAAGCCGACATTGTCTTTCGATTTCTTATGAGATTCTACAATTACAAGTGGAGTTTGGTTGAGATCCGAGCATGTGACTTTTTTCAATTTCCGAAATGGAGGAAAAATGATGAAAATTTTTGAGCAAAAATTTGTTTCTTCTTACTGATATTAAACTTTACACGCAGCTGTATTATCTAAAGACAAACTCATTAACGAAGTCGATTTCTTTAGAGCCTTCTTAGTTCTCGAAAGATCGGCCTTCATGTATCACCGCAACTTCGACCAATATCTCAATAAGAACGTCCTTCTTTCCATAACTAGAAGGAATTTTTTAAAGCCGACATTGTCTTTCGATTTCTTATGAGATTCTACAATTACAAGTGGAGTTTGGTTGAGATCTGAGCATGTGACTTTTTTCAATTTCCGAAATGGAGGAAAAATGATGAAAATTTTTGAGCAAAAATTTGTTTCTTCTTACTGAGATTAAACTTTACACGCAGCTGTATTATCTAAAGACAAACTCATTAACGAAGTCGATTTCTTTAGAGCCTTCTTAGTTCTCGAAAAATCGGCCTTCATGTATCACCGCAACTTCGACCAATATCTCAATAAGAACGTCCTTCTTTCCATAACTAGAAGGAATTTTTTAAAGCCGACATTGTCTTTCGATTTCTTATGAGATTCTACAATTACAAGTGGAGTTTGGTTGAGATCCGAGCATGTGACTTTTTTCAATTTCCGAAATGGAGGAAAAATGATGAAAATTTTTGAGCAAAAATTTGTTTCTTCTTACTGAGATTAAACTTTACACGCAGCTGTATTATCTAAAGACAAACTCATTAACGAAGTCGATTTCTTTAGAGCGTTCTTAGTTCTCGAAAAATCGGCCTTCATGTATCACCGCAACTTCGACCAATATCTCAATAAGAACGTCCTTCTTTCCATAACTAGAAGGAATTCTTTAAAGCCGACATTGTCTTTCGATTTCTTATGAGATTCTACAATTACAAGTGGAGTTTGGTTGAGATCTGAGCATGTGACTTTTTTCAATTTCCGAAAAGGAGGAAAAATGATGAAAATTTTTGAGCAAAAATTTGTTTCTTCTTACTGAGATTAAACTTTACACGCAGCTGTATTATCTAAAGACAAACTCATTAACGAAGTCGATTTCTTTAGAGCGTTCTTAGTTTTCGAAAAATCGGCATTCATGTATCACCGCAACTTCGACCAATATCTCAATAAGAACGTCCTTCTTTCCATAACTAGAAGGAATTTTTTAAAGCCGACATTGTCTTTCGATTCCTTATGAGATTCTACAATTACAAGTGGAGTTTGGTTGAGATCCGAGCATGTGACTTTTTTCAATTTCCGAAATGGAGGAAAAATGATGAAAATTTTTGAGCAAAAATTTGTTTCTTCTTACTGAGATTAAACTTTACACGCAGCTGTATTATCTAAAGTTAAACTCATTAACGAAGTCGATTTCTTTAGAGCGTTCTTAGTTTTCGAAAAATCGGCATTCATGTATCACCGCAACTTCGACCAATATCTCAATAAGAACGTCCTTCTTTCCATAACTAGAAGGAATTTTTTAAAGCCGACATTGTCTTTCGATTCCTTATGAGATTCTACAATTACAAGTGGAGTTTGGTTGAGATCCGAGCATGTGACTTTTTTCAATTTCCGAAATGGAGGAAAAATGATGAAAATTTTTGAGCAAAAATTTGTTTCATCTTACTGAGATTAAACTTTACACGCAGCTGTATTATCTAAAGACAAACTCATTAACGAAGTCGATTTCTTTAGAGCGTTCTTAGTTCTCGAAAAATCGGCCTTCATGTATCACCGCAACTTCGACCAATATCTCAATAAGAACGTCCTTCTTTCCATAACTAGAAGGAATTTTTTAAAGCCGACATTGTCTTTCGATTTCTTATGAGATTCTACAATTACAAGTGGAGTTTGGTTGAGATCTGAGCATGTGACTTTTTTCAATTTCCGAAATGGAGGAAAAATGATGAAAATTTTTGAGCAAAAATTTGTTTCTTCTTACTGAGATTAAACTTTACACGCAGCTGTATTATCTAAAGACAAACTCATTAACGAAGTCGATTTCTTTAGAGCGTTCTTAGTTCTCGAAAAATCGGCCTTCATGTATCACCGCAACTTCGACCAATATCTCAATAAGAACGTCGTTCCTTCCATAACTAGAAGGAATTTTTTAAAACCGACTTTGTCTTTCGATTCCTTATGAGATTCTACAATTACAAGTGGAGTTTGATTGAGATCCGAGCATGTGACTTTTTTCAATTTCCGAAATGGAGGAAAAATGATGAAAATTTTTGAGCAAAAATTTGTTTCTTCTTACTGAGATTAAACTTTACACGCAGCTGTATTATCTAAAGACAAACTCATTAACGAAGTCGATTTTTTAGAGCGTTCTTAGTTCTCGAAAAATCGGCCTTCATGTATCACCGCAACTTCGACCAATATCTCAATAAGAACGTCGTTCTTTCCATAACTAGAAGGAATTTTTTAAAGCCGACATTGTCTTTCGATTCCTTATGAGATTCTACAATTACAAGTGGAATTTGGTTGAGATCCGAGCATGTGACTTTTTTCAATTTCCGAAATGGAGGAAAAATGATGAAAATTTTTGAGCAAAAATTTGTTTCTTCTTACTGAGATTAAACTTTACACGCAGCTGTATTATCTAAAGACAAACTCATTAACGAAGTCGATTTCTTTAGAGCGTTCTTAGTTCTCGAAAAATCGGCCTTCATGTATCACCGCAACTTCGACCAATATCTCAATAAGAACGTCCTTCTTTCCATAACTAGAAGGAATTTTTTAAAGCCGACATTGTCTTTCGATTCCTTATGAGATTCTACAATTACAAGTGGAATTTGGTTGAGATCCGAGCATGTGACTTTTTTCAATTTCCGAAATGGAAGAAAAATGATGAAAATTTTTGAGCAAAAATTTGTTTCTTCTTACTGAGATTAAACTTTACACGCAGCTGTATTATCTAAAGACAAACTCATTAACAAAGTCGATTTCTTTAGAGCGTTCTTAGTTCTCGAAAAATCGGCCTTCATGTATCACCGCAACTTCGACCAATATCTCAATAAGAACGTCCTTCTTTCCATAACTAGAAGGAATTTTTTAAAGCCGACATTGTCTTTCGATTCCTTATGAGATTCTACAATTACAAGTGGAGTTTGGTTGAGATCCGAGCATGTGACTTTTTTCAATTTCCGAAATGGAGGAAAAATGATGAAAATTTTTGAGCAAAAATTTGTTTCTTCTTACTGAGATTAAACTTTACACGCAGCTGTATTATCTAAAGACAAACTCATTAACGAAGTCGATTTCTTTAGAGCGTTCTTAGTTCTCGAAAAATCGGCCTTCATGTATCACCGCAACTTCGACCAATATCTCAATAAGAACGTCCTTCTTTCCATAACTAGAAGGAATTTTTTAAAGCCGACATTGTCTTTCGATTCCTTATGAGATTCTACAATTACAAGTGGAATTTGGTTGAGATCCGAGCATGTGACTTTTTTCAATTTCCGAAATGGAGGAAAAATGATGAAAATTTTTGAGCAAAAATTTGTTTCTTCTTACTGAGATTAAACTTTACACGCAGCTGTATTATCTAAAGACAAACTCATTAACGAAGTCGATTTCTTTAGAGCGTTCTTAGTTCTCGAAAAATCGGCCTTCATGTATCACCGCAACTTCGACCAATATCTCAATAAGAACGTCCTTCTTTCCATAACTAGAAGGAATTTTTTAAAGCCGACATTGTTTTTCGATTCCTTATGAGATTCTACAATTACAAGTGGAATTTGGTTGAGATCCGAGCATGTGACTTTTTTCAATTTCCGAAATGGAGGAAAAATGATGAAAATTTTTGAGCAAAAATTTGTTTCTTCTTACTGAGATTAAACTTTACACGCAGCTGTATTATCTAAAGACAAACTCATTAACGAAGTCGATTTCTTTAGAGCGTTCTTAGTTCTCGAAAAATCGGCCTTCATGTATCACCGCAACTTCGAATAATATCTCAATAAGAACGTCGTTCTTTCCATAACTAGAAGGAATTTTTTAAAGCCGACATTGTCTTTCGATTCCTTATGAGATTCTACAATTACAAGTGGAGTTTTGTTGAGATCCGAGCATGTGACTTTTTTCAATTTCCGAAATGGAGGAAAAATGATGAAAATTTTTGAGCAAAAATTTGTTTCTTCTTACTGAGATGAAACTTTACACGCAGCTGTATTATCTAAAGACAAACTCATTAACGAAGTCGATTTCTTTAGAGCGTTCTTAGTTCTCGAAAAATCGGCCTTCATGTATCACCGCAACTTCGAATAATATCTCAATAAGAACGTCGTTCTTTCCATAACTAGAAGGAATTTTTTAAAGCCGACATTGTCTTTCGATTCCTTATGAGATTCTACAATTACAAGTGGAGTTTGGTTGAGATCCGAGCATGTGACTTTTTTCAATTTCCGAAATGGAGGAAAAATGATGAAAATTTTTGAGCAAAAATTTGTTTCTTCTTACTGAGATTAAACTTTACACGCAGCTGTATTATCTAAAGACAAACTCATTAACGAAGTCGATTTCTTTAGAGCGTTCTTAGTTCTCGAAAAATCGGCCTTCATGTATCACCGCAACTTCGACCAATATCTCAATAAGAACGTCCTTCTTTCCATAACTAGAAGGAATTTTTTAAAACCGACTTTGTCTTTCGATTCCTTATGAGATTCTACAATTACAAGTGGAGTTTGGTTGAGATCCGAGCATGTGACTTTTTTCAATTTCCGAAATGGAGGAAAAATGATGAAAATTTTTGAGCAAAAATTTGTTTCTTCTTACTGAGATTAAACTTTACACGCAGCTGTATTATCTAAAGACAAACTCATTAACGAAGTCGATTTCTTTAGAGCGTTCTTAGTTCTCGAAAAATCGGCCTTCATGTATCACCGCAACTTCGACCAATATCTCAATAAGAACGTCCTTCTTTCCATAACTAGAAGGATTTTTTTAAAACCGACTTTGTCTTTCGATTCCTTATGAGATTCTACAATTACAAGTGGAGTTTGTTTGAGATCCGAGCATGTGACTTTTTTCAATTTCCGAAATGGAGGAAAAATGATGAAAATTTTTGAGCAAAAATTTGTTTCTTCTTACTGAGATTAAACTTTACACGCAGCTGTATTATCTAAAGACAAACTCATTAACGAAGTCGATTTCTTTAGAGCGTTCTTAGTTCTCGAAAAATCGGCCTTCATGTATCACCGCAACTTCGACCAATATCTCAATAAGAACGTCCTTCTTTCCATAACTAGAAGGAATTTTTTTAAGCCGACATTGTCTTTCGATTCCTTATGAGATTCTACAATTACAAGTGGAGTTTGGTTGAGATCCGAGCATGTGACTTTTTTCAATTTCCGAAATGGAGGAAAAATGATGAAAATTTTTGAGCAAAAATTTGTTTCTTCTTACTGAGATTAAACTTTACACGCAGCTGTATTATCTAAAGACAAACTCATTAACGAAGTCGATTTCTTTAGAGCGTTCTTAGTTCTCGAAAAATCGGCCTTCATGTATCACCGCAACTTCGACCAATATCTCAATAAGAACGTCCTTCTTTCCATAACTAGAAGGATTTTTTTAAAGTCGACATTGTCTTTCGATTCCTTATGGGATTCTTCAATTACAAGTGGAGTTTGGTTGAGATCCGAGCATGTGACTTTTTTCAATTTCCGAAATGGAGGAAAAATGATGAAAATTTTTGAGCAAAAATTTGCTTCTTCTTACTGAGATTAAACTTTACACGCAGCTGTATTATCTAAAGACAAACTCATTAACGAAGTCGATTTCTTTAGAGCGTTCTTAGTTCTCGAAAAATCGGCCTTCATGTATCACCGCAACTTTGACCAATATCTCAATAAGAACGTCCTTCTTTCCAAAACTAGAAGGAATTTTTTAAAACCGACTTTGTCTTTCGATTCCTAATGAGACTCTACAATTACAAGTGGAGTTTGGTTGAGATCCGAGCATGTGACTTTTTTCAATTTCCGAAATGGAGGAAAAATGATGAAAATTTTTGAGCAAAAATTTGTTTCTTCTTACTGAGATTAAACTTTACACGCAGCGGTATTATCTAAAGATAAACTCATTAACGAAGTCGATTTCTTTAGAGCGTTCTTAGTTCTCGAAAAATCGGCCTTCATGTATCACCGCAACTTCGACCAATATCTCAATAAGAACGTCCTTCTTTCCATAACTAGAAGGATTTTTTTAAAGCCGACATTGTCTTTCGATTCCTTATGAGATTCTACAATTACAAGTGGAGTTTGGTTGAGATCCGAGCATGTGACTTTTTTCAATTTCCGAAATGGAGGAAAAATGATGAAAATTTTTGAGCAAAAATTTGTTTCTTCTTACTGAGATTAAACTTTACACGCAGCGGTATTATCTAAAGATAAACTCATTAACGAAGTCGATTTCTTTAGAGCGTTCTTAGTTCTCGAAAAATCGGCCTTCATGTATCACCGCAACTTCGACCAATATCTCAATAAGAACGTCCTTCTTTCCATAACTAGAATAATTTTTTTATAGCCGACATTGTCTTTCGATTCCTTATGAGATTCTACAATTACAAGTGGAGTTTGGTTGAGATCCGAGCATGTGACTTTTTTCAATTTCCGAAATGGAGGAAAAATGATGAAAATTTTTGAGCAAAAATTTGTTTCTTCTTACTGAGATTAAACTTTACACGCAGCGGTATTATCTAAAGATAAACTCATTAACGAAGTCGATTTCTTTAGAGCGTTCTTAGTTCTCGAAAAATCGGCCTTCATGTATCACCGCAACTTCGACCAATATCTCAATAAGAACGTCCTTCTTTCCATAACTAGAAGGATTTTTTTAAAGCCGACATTGTCTTTCGATTCCTTATGAGATTCTACAATTACAAGTGGAGTTTGGTTGAGATCCGAGCATGTGACTTTTTTCAATTTCCGAAATGGAGGAAAAATGATGAAAATTTTTGAGCAAAAATTTGTTTCTTCTTACTGAGATTAAACTTTACACGCAGCGGTATTATCTAAAGATAAACTCATTAACGAAGTCGATTTCTTTAGAGCGTTCTTAGTTCTCGAAAAATCGGCCTTCATGTATCACCGCAACTTCGACCAATATCTCAATAAGAACGTCCTTCTTTCCATAACTAGAAGGAATTTTTTAAAACCGACTTTGTCTTTCGATTCCTAATGAGACTCTACAATTACAAGTGGAGTTTGGTTGAGATCCGAGCATGTGACTTTTTTCAATTTCCGAAATGGAGGAAAAATGATGAAAATTTTTGAGCAAAAATTTGTTTCTTCTTACTGAGATTAAACTTTACACGCAGCGGTATTATCTAAAGATAAACTCATTAACGAAGTCGATTTCTTTAGAGCGTTCTTAGTTCTCGAAAAATCGGCCTTCATGTATCACCGCAACTTCGACCAATATCTCAATAAGAACGTCCTTCTTTCCATAACTAGAAGGATTTTTTTAAAGCCGACATTGTCTTTCGATTCCTTATGAGATTCTACAATTACAAGTGGAGTTTGGTTGAGATCCGAGCATGTGACTTTTTTCAATTTCCGAAATGGAGGAAAAATGATGAAAATTTTTGAGCAAAAATTTGTTTCTTCTTACTGAGATTAAACTTTACACGCAGCGGTATTATCTAAAGATAAACTCATTAACGAAGTCGATTTCTTTAGAGCGTTCTTAGTTCTCGAAAAATCGGCCTTCATGTATCACCGCAACTTCGACCAATATCTCAATAAGAACGTCCTTCTTTCCATAACTAGAAGGATTTTTTTAAAGCCGACATTGTCTTTCGATTCCTTATGAGATTCTACAATTACAAGTGGAGTTTGGTTGAGATCCGAGCATGTGACTTTTTTCAATTTCCGAAATGGAGGAAAAATGATGAAAATTTTTGAGCAAAAATTTGTTTCTTCTTACTGAGATTAAACTTTACACGCAGCTGTATTATCTAAAGACAAACTCATTAACGAAGTCGATTTCTTTAGAGCGTTCTTAGTTCTCGAAAAATCGGCCTTCATGTATCACCGCAACTTTGACCAATATCTCAATAAGAACGTCCTTCTTTCCATAACTAGAAGGAATTTTTTAAAGCCGACATTGTCTTTCGATTCCTTATGAGATTCTACAATTACAAGTGGAATTTGGTTGAGATCCGAGCATGTGACTTTTTTCAATTTCCGAAATGGAGGAAAAATGATGAAAATTTTTGAGCAAAAATTTGTTTCTTCTTACTGAGATTAAACTTTACACGCAGCTGTATTATCTAAAGACAAACTCATTAACGAAGTCGATTTCTTTAGAGCGTTCTTAGTTCTCGAAAAATCGGCCTTCATGTATCACCGCAACTTTGACCAATATCTCAATAAGAACGTCCTTCTTTCCATAACTAGAAGGAATTTTTTAAAGCCGACATTGTCTTTCGATTCCTTATGAGATTCTACAATTACAAGTGGAATTTGGTTGAGATCCGAGCATGTGACTTTTTTCAATTTCCGAAATGGAGGAAAAATGATGAAAATTTTTGAGCAAAAATTTGTTTCTTCTTACTGAGATTAAACTTTACACGCAGCTGTATTATCTAAAGACAAACTCATTAACGAAGTCGATTTCTTTAGAGCGTTCTTAGTTCTCGAAAAATCGGCCTTCATGTATCACCGCAACTTTGACCAATATCTCAATAAGAACGTCCTTCTTTCCATAACTAGAAGGAATTTTTTAAAGCCGACATTGTCTTTCGATTCCTTATGAGATTCTACAATTACAAGTGGAATTTGGTTGAGATTCGAGCATGTGACTTTTTTCAATTTCCGAAATGGAGGAAAAATGATGAAAATTTTTGAGCAAAAATTTGTTTCTTCTTACTGAGATTAAACTTTACACGCAGCTGTATTATCTAAAGACAAACTCATTAACGAAGTCGATTTCTTTAGAGCGTTCTTAGTTCTCAAAAAATCGGCCTTCATGTATCACCGCAACTTCGACCAATATCTCAATAAGAACGTCCTTCTTTCCATAACTAGAAAGAATTCTTTAAAGCCGACATTGTCTTTCGATTTCTTATGAGATTCTACAATTACAAGTGAAGTTTGGTTGAGATCCGAGCATGTGACTTTTTTCAATTTCCGAAATGGAGGAAAAATGATGAAAATTTTTGAGCAAAAATTTGTTTCTTCTTACTGAGATTAAACTTTACACGCAGCTGTATTATCTAAAGACAAACTCATTAACGAAGTCGATTTCTTTAGAGCGTTCTTAGTTCTCGAAAAATCGGCCTTCATGTATCACCGCAACTTCGACCAATATCTCAATAAGAACGTCGTTCTTTCCATAACTAGAAGGAATTTTTTAAAACCGACTTTGTCTTTCGATTCCTTATGAGATTCTACAATTACAAGTGGAGTTTGGTTGAGATCCGAGCATGTGACTTTTTTCAATTTCCGAAATGGAGGAAAAATGATGAAAATTTTTGAGCAAAAATTTGTTTCTTCTTACTGAGATTAAACTTTACACGCAGCTGTATTATCTAAAGACAAACTCATTAACGAAGTCGATTTCTTTAGAGCGTTCTTAGTTCTCGAAAAATCGGCCTTCATGTATCACCGCAACTTCGACCAATATCTCAATAAGAACGTCGTTCTTTCCATAACTAGAAGGAATTTCTTAAAACCGACTTTGTCTTTCGATTCCTTATGAGATTCTACAATTACAAGTGGAGTTTGGTTGAGATCCGAGCATGTGACTTTTTTCAATTTCCGAAATGGAGGAAAAATGATGAAAATTTTTGAGCAAAAATTTGTTTCTTCCTATTGAGATGAAACTTTACACGCAGCTGTATTATCTAAAGACAAACTCATTAACGAAGTCGATTTCTTTAGAGCGTTCTTAGTTCTCGAAAAATCGGCCTTCATGTATCACCGCAACTTCGAATAATATCTCAATAAGAACGTCGTTCTTTCCATAACTAGAAGGAATTTTTTAAAGCCGACATTGTCTTTCGATTCCTTATGAGATTCTACAATTACAAGTGGAGTTTTGTTGAGATCCGAGCATGTGACTTTTTTCAATTTCCGAAATGGAGGAAAAATGATGAAAATTTTTGAGCAAAAATTTGTTTCTTCTTACTGAGATTAAACTTTACACGCAGCTGTATTATCTAAAGACAAACTCATTAACGAAGTCAATTTCTTTAGAGCGTTCTTAGTTCTCGAAAAATCGGCCTTCATGTATCACCGCAACTTCGACCAATATCTCAATAAGAACGTCGTTCTTTCCATAACTAGAAGGAATTTTTTAAAGCCGACATTGTCTTTCGATTCCTTATGAGATTCTACAATTACAAGTGGAGTTTTGTTGAGATCCGAGCATGTGACTTTTTTCAATTTCCGAAATGGAGGAAAAATGATGAAAATTTTTGAGCAAAAATTTGTTTCTTCTTACTGAGATTAAACTTTACACGCAGCTGTATTATCTAAAGACAAACTTATTAACGAAGTCGATTTCTTTAGAGCGTTCTTAGTTCTCGATAAATCGGCCTTCATGTATCACCGCAACTTCGACCAATATCTCAATAAGAACGTCGTTCTTTCCATAACTAGAAGGAATTTTTTAAAGCCGACATTGTCTTTCGATTCCTTATGAGATTCTACAATTACAAGTGGAGTTTGGTTGAGATCCGAGCATGTGACTTTTTTTAATTTCCGAAATGGAGGAAAAATGATGAAAATTTTTGAGCAAAAATTTGTTTCTTCTTACTGAGATTAAACTTTACACGCAGCTGTATTATCTAGAGACAAACTCATTAACGAAGTTGATTTCTTTAGAGCGTTCTTAGTTCTCGAAAAATCGGCCTTCATGTATCACCACAACTTCGACCAATATCTCAATAAGAACGTCCTTCTTTCCATAACTAGAAGGAATTTTTTAAAGCCGACATTGTCTTTCGATTCCTTATGAGATTCTACAATTACAAGTGGAGTTTGGTTGAGATCCGAGCATGTGACTTTTTTCAATTTCCGAAATGGAGGAAAAATGATGAAAATTTTTGAGCAAAAATTTGTTTCTTCTTACTGAGATTAAACTTTACACGCAGCTGTATTATCTAAAGACAAACTCATTAACGAAGTCGATTTCTTTAGAGCGTTCTTAGTTCTCGAAAAATCGGCCTTCATGTATCACCGCAACTTCGACCAATATCTCAATAAGAACGTCCTTCTTTCCATAACTAGAAGGAATTTTTTAAAACCGACTTTGTCTTTCGATTCCTTATGAGATTCTACAATTACAAGTGGAGTTTGGTTGAGATCCGAGCATGTGACTTTTTTCAATTTCCGAAATGGAGGAAAAATGATGAAAATTTTTGAGCAAAAATTTGTTTCTTCTTACTGAGATTAAACTTTACACGCAGCTGTATTATCTAAAGACAAACTCATTAACGAAGTCGATTTCTTTAGAGCGTTCTTAGTTCTCGAAAAATCGGCCTTCATGTATCACCGCAACTTCGACCAATATCTCAATAAGAACGTCCTTCTTTCCATAACTAGAAGGAATTTTTTAAAACCGACTTTGTCTTTCGATTCCTTATGAGATTCTACAATTACAAGTGGAGTTTGTTTGAGATCCGAGCATGTGACTTTTTTCAATTTCCGAAATGGAGGAAAAATGATGAAAATTTTTGAGCAAAAATTTGTTTCTTCTTACTGAGATTAAACTTTACACGCAGCTGTATTATCTAAAGACAAACTCATTAACGAAGTCGATTTCTTTAGAGCGTTCTTAGTTCTCGAAAAATCGGCCTTCATGTATCACCGCAACTTCGACCAATATCTCAATAAGAACGTCCTTCTTTCCATAACTAGAAGGAATTTTTTTAAGCCGACATTGTCTTTCGATTCCTTATGAGATTCTACAATTACAAGTGGAGTTTGGTTGAGATCCGAGCATGTGACTTTTTTCAATTTCCGAAATGGAGGAAAAATGATGAAAATTTTTGAGCAAAAATTTGTTTCTTCTTACTGAGATTAAACTTTACACGCAGCTGTATTATCTAAAGACAAACTCATTAACGAAGTCGATTTCTTTAGAGCGTTCTTAGTTCTCGAAAAATCGGCCTTCATGTATCACCGCAACTTCGACCAATATCTCAATAAGAACGTCCTTCTTTCCATAACTAGAAGGATTTTTTTAAAGTCGACATTGTCTTTCGATTCCTTATGGGATTCTTCAATTACAAGTGGAGTTTGGTTGAGATCCGAGCATGTGACTTTTTTCAATTTCCGAAATGGAGGAAAAATGATGAAAATTTTTGAGCAAAAATTTGCTTCTTCTTACTGAGATTAAACTTTACACGCAGCTGTATTATCTAAAGACAAACTCATTAACGAAGTCGATTTCTTTAGAGCGTTCTTAGTTCTCGAAAAATCGGCCTTCATGTATCACCGCAACTTTGACCAATATCTCAATAAGAACGTCCTTCTTTCCAAAACTAGAAGGAATTTTTTAAAACCGACTTTGTCTTTCGATTCCTAATGAGACTCTACAATTACAAGTGGAGTTTGGTTGAGATCCGAGCATGTGACTTTTTTCAATTTCCGAAATGGAGGAAAAATGATGAAAATTTTTGAGCAAAAATTTGTTTCTTCTTACTGAGATTAAACTTTACACGCAGCGGTATTATCTAAAGATAAACTCATTAACGAAGTCGATTTCTTTAGAGCGTTCTTAGTTCTCGAAAAATCGGCCTTCATGTATCACCGCAACTTCGACCAATATCTCAATAAGAACGTCCTTCTTTCCATAACTAGAAGGATTTTTTTAAAGCCGACATTGTCTTTCGATTCCTTATGAGATTCTACAATTACAAGTGGAGTTTGGTTGAGATCCGAGCATGTGACTTTTTTCAATTTCCGAAATGGAGGAAAAATGATGAAAATTTTTGAGCAAAAATTTGCTTCTTCTTACTGAGATTAAACTTTACACGCAGCTGTATTATCTAAAGACAAACTCATTAACGAAGTCGATTTCTTTAGAGCGTTCTTAGTTCTCGAAAAATCGGCCTTCATGTATCACCGCAACTTTGACCAATATCTCAATAAGAACGTCCTTCTTTCCAAAACTAGAAGGAATTTTTTAAAACCGACTTTGTCTTTCGATTCCTAATGAGACTCTACAATTACAAGTGGAGTTTGGTTGAGATCCGAGCATGTGACTTTTTTCAATTTCCGAAATGGAGGAAAAATGATGAAAATTTTTGAGCAAAAATTTGTTTCTTCTTACTGAGATTAAACTTTACACGCAGCGGTATTATCTAAAGATAAACTCATTAACGAAGTCGATTTCTTTAGAGCGTTCTTAGTTCTCGAAAAATCGGCCTTCATGTATCACCGCAACTTCGACCAATATCTCAATAAGAACGTCCTTCTTTCCATAACTAGAAGGATTTTTTTAAAGCCGACATTGTCTTTCGATTCCTTATGAGATTCTACAATTACAAGTGGAGTTTGGTTGAGATCCGAGCATGTGACTTTTTTCAATTTCCGAAATGGAGGAAAAATGATGAAAATTTTTGAGCAAAAATTTGTTTCTTCTTACTGAGATTAAACTTTACACGCAGCGGTATTATCTAAAGACAAACTCATTAACGAAGTCGATTTCTTTAGAGCGTTCTTAGTTCTCGAAAAATCGGCCTTCATGTATCACCGCAACTTCGACCAATATCTCAATAAGAACGTCCTTCTTTCCATAACTAGAAGGATTTTTTTATAGCCGACATTGTCTTTCGATTCCTTATGAGATTCTACAATTACAAGTGGAGTTTGGTTGAGATCCGAGCATGTGACTTTTTTCAATTTCCGAAAAAGAAGGAAAATTATGAAAATTTTCGATCATGAATTTGTTTTTTTCCATTGAGATGAAATTTCACACTCAGCTGTATCATCTAAAGACAAACTCAATAACGAAGTCGGTTTCGTTGGAGCGTTCTTAGTTTTCAAAAAATCGACCTTCATGTATAACCGCGATGTCGACCAAAATCTCAATAAGAACGTCGTTCTTTCCATAACTAAAAGGAATTTTTAAAAACCGACTTTGTCTTTCGATTCCTTATGAGATTCTACAATTACAAGTGGAGTTTGGTTGAGATCCGAGCATGTGACTTTTTTCAATTTCCGAAATGGAGGAAAAATGATGAAAATTTTTGAGCAAAAATTTGTTTCTTCCTATTGAGATGAAACTTTACACGCAGCTGTATTATCTAAAGACAAACTCATTAACGAAGTCGATTTCTTTAGAGCGTTCTTAGTTCTCGAAAAATCGGCCTTCATGTATCACCGCAACTTCGAATAATATCTCAATAAGAACGTCGTTCTTTCCATAACTAGAAGGAATTTTTTAAAGCCGACATTGTCTTTCGATTCCTTATGAGATTCTACAATTACAAGTGGAGTTTTGTTGAGATCCGAGCATGTGACTTTTTTCAATTTCCGAAATGGAGGAAAAATGATGAAAATTTTTGAGCAAAAGTTTGTCTCTTCCTATTGAGATGAAACTTTACACGCAGCTGTATTATCTAAAGACAAACTCATTAACGAAGTCGATTTCTTTAGAGCCTTCTTAGTTATCGAAAAATCGACCTTCAGGTATCACCGCAACGTCGACCAAAGTCTCAATAAGAACGTCGTTCTTTCCATAACTAGAAGGAATTTACAAAAACCGACTTTGTCTTTCAATTCCTTATGAGATTCTGCAACTACAAGTGGAGTTTGTTTAAGATCCGAGATTGTTCCTTTTTTCAATTTCCAAGAAAGAAGGAAAATAATGAAAATTTTCGAGCGCTTCTTTCAATTGAAATGAAATTTTACATCCAGCTGTATCATCTAAAGACAAACTTATTAACGAAGTCAATTTCTTTAAAGCGTTCTTAGTTTTCGAGAAATCGACTTTCATGTATCACCGCGACGGCGACCAAAATCTCAATAAAAACGTCGTTCTTTACATACCTAGAAGAAATTTACAAAAACCGACTTTTCCTTTCGATTCCTTATGAGATTCTACTACTACAAGTGGGGTTTGTTTGAGATCCGAGCTTGTTACTTTTTTCAATTTCCATAATAGATTGAAAATAATGAGAATTTTCGAGCAAAAATTTGTTTTTTTCCATTGAGATGAAATTTCACACTCAGTTGTATCATCTAAAGACAAACTCAAAAACGAAGTCGATTTCTTTAGAGCGTTCTTAGTTTTCGAAAAATCGGCCTTCATATATCACCGCAGCGTCGACCAAAATCTCAATAAGAAGTTCTTTCTTTCCATAACTAGAGTTAAGTATTAAAAACCGACTTCGTCTTTCGATTCCTTATGAGATTTTACACCCACGTGTCTAATTTTTTTTAAGTTCGAGCATGTGACTTTTTCAACTTTCGAAGAAGAGACAAAATAATGAAAATTTTCAATCAACAACCTGCTTCTTCCTATTGCTATAAAATTTGATACGCCGATTCTTTATCTAACTACAAATTCTTTAACAAAGCGTTTTTCCGTTTGGCTTCCTTAGTTTTCGAAAAATCAGCCTTCAAGTGTCAACAATAACATCGACTAAAGTTACAATAAGAACGACGCTCTTTCAAAAACTAACAGGAACTTTTAACAACCGACTTTGACTTTCGATCCTTATGAAATTCTACACCTACCTGTCCAGTTTCTTTGAAATGCGAGTATGTGACTTTTTCAATTTCCGAAGAGAGAAAATTATAAAAAATTTCGATCAAAAGCCTGCTTCTTCCTATCGCTATAAAATTTGACATGCAACTGTGCTATTGAAACACGAACTCAATAACGACGTTTGTTTCTTGTAGCATTCCTAGTTCTCCAGAAATCGACCTTCATTTGTCGCCGCGCCTCGACCAAAATCTCAATGAGAACGTCCTCCTTTTAAAGACTAGCAGAAATTTATATTAACCAAATTCGTCTTTGCATTCCTTATAAGATTCTGCACCCACATATCGAGTTTCCTCGAAATCCGAGACAAGTAACTTTTTTGCAATTTTCAAAGAAGAAAGTTATGAAAATATTCGACCCAAAAGCATGTTTCTTCCTATTGCGATGAAATTTTAGACGCAGCTGTGTTATCTAAAGACAAACTCTTTAATGAAGTTTATTTGTTTGGAGCATTCTTAGTTTTCGAAAAATCGGTCTTCATGTTATTATGAAGTTTCACTTTATTTTAAAACGAGAAAAAATGTTGACATAGATGTAACAAATTTCAATGACTTTTAAAATCAGAAATTTTGAAACATTATGAGTTTGATTGTATATTCAAAGAATATTAGAGACTTGAGGTTTCGGGTAACTCTTAATAAAAACCCAAAAAAGAAACAAATGTTAAAACCCTTAACAATCTTGAAAAATTGTAGCGTCACCACTTTTCAAAAATTGTGAAAACTTAGTATTTTTGTTTGCGTAGAATACTATTGTGTTATATCCCCCTAAGTTCCAACATGATTTCATATTTTTTCAAATTTTATAATTTTCGGAAATCAGCCACTTTGCTAGAACTAACTTTTCGATACTAATGACCTCTGCTACCAACCTAGAAAACTGAAGTTGCTACATTCCTTACTTACCTAACAAATTTTAAACCCTTACGGAATCCTGAAGCCTTTAGTGAGCATAATCGCTTCCTTACTCAAAAGTTGGATCTATCAAACAGTACAATCTTTACTTGTTTACCCTAGCAAGTCAGGCCTTAAATCGATTAATTATAAGTAAAAAATCACCCTGTATGTTGTTACGTTAAATCCTGTTGTTAGATCAATCGGAATATTTTTTGGTGGAATTTTGAAAAGGACTGGGGTACCTGAGGAATATTACAAGGTTGGTCTATCCCTCTAGATTAGTTGGAGGATCACAAGAAAATTGTCGTAAACTCTTGTTTCTTTTTTTATTGATAAACAATGACAAACTGTAGTTACCTTTACGTGTAACCTAATCGCTTTCGGGTTCTTTCAACTGGGCTAACAACAGCGCCCTCTGTTTCTCTAATTCAGACTCACTCATTTCGCCACTCTTGCCAACCGCATCGGATTCTGCCGGTCTACGACTAACGTGTTTGTCCTCGGGAGGCGTTCTCTGCACGAAAATGAGAAAAGACCAATGATGAATAAGTGGTTCAGTCCGTTTTATTCAATGATTATTTACATCATGCCGTTTCGTTTTAATAATTCAACTAGAGAAAAAGAGAAAGAGTGATAGAGTGTCGATTCAGGGGAGCCGAAACGACACCCAACTAATTTAATTCGTAAAAATAACTAAACAGTAAATTTACATCGGTTACACTAAAAGTAAAAACAGGGCTACCAGTCGTTCGTAACGTTCAGCGACAGCGACAAGCAGAAAACTCCCCACATTAGCTCGCCACAGTTGTGCCAACCTCAATTTATTATTTACTAATAATTTTGTTTTTAATTTAAGTCATGCGGCTTCTGACTAAAAACTAAAATTTGACGTAACTGTCAAAATAACTAAACTAATCAGTAATTGTTTTTGGAACTTTCAAGTTGTGCTTTTAAACTGTTGATCCAAAATGCAGTGCCGTCGTGACCCAAAATCCCCCCGGGGTGAGTAAATTTGATTACGACACTTTCTTCATTTATTGCCGGCTAAAATTAACGCGTCATCCTTTTACCAAAATTCGAGGCGAGCTAAAGTGGAAAACTTACAAAGTTACACGAAAACAACCAAAAATTAAAACAAAAAAACACCCAAAGATCTAAAATACAAACGTCAATAGTAACTCACAGAAGGGCTCTTTCGCTTGTGCTTCTTCTTAGATTTTTTCTTCCGGTATTCCTCTTCGGTATCGTCGGAATTGCCGGAATTACTCCTGGATCGGTGTTTCGATTTCTTCACTTTTTCACTATCGGAACCGCTACTGGAAGACTTGTATTTTTTGCTTTTCTTCTTTTTGGATTTTTTCGATCTGGAATGGTGATGACTGCAAGATTCCTCCATTTCGTGTTGAAAATCCTGAAATTTTCACAATCAAACAAAGAAACAAATTAATTTCCTTCAGACCTTATAAATTCTAATTCTATCGCTATCGGAAGTGAATGCTTGAAACTCATCTTCGTTTTCGAGTTTCAACTTGACTTCGTCCCAACTCAACTCGTAATCGACGTTGAGTTCCCTCAATAAATTTTTGAAATTAATTTCGAGTTTCTTCATACGTTTCGATTCTTCTTTCAGACGTTCTTTTTCCTTAGTTTCAGCCTTAAAAAAATACTCAAAAGTCAAAAATTTTATTTCGAAAAAACTAACCTTTTCCAATAATGAATTGTAAGTGAGTTTTACGTTGCCGGCATCTAGAGTGGCACTCTTCTTATCTTCACAGATAACGGTTGCGAATAGATCGAAACTGGTACCGACTTTAACTTCAAAATTTTTATCTTTCAAAATTTCTTTGATTATCTTCTTTTCGTCGTGGAATCGAGCTTTCAGATCTTCAACGTAAAACTTGAAGAGATCCAAAGGGGTTGAACCGTGTTGACCTAATATTTTTTTTTAATTAAAAATGTAATGCCGCAACAATAATTTTTTATTTAAAAAAATTTGGAAATTTACCCAACATGGCCGAAAACCGTATATCCGCCGATATAACCGGGTAGAGTTCTACCCAAAGCGACATTGACGTTAACTTCCCCTCTTCGTGGAGATGGTCTAACAACGCCAGAAATTGATCTCGGTTTTTCCTATTTTGTCGTTTTAACCTTTTCTTTTCGCGTTCTTTTTCTTCCAACTGTTCCTTTTCCAAAACCCGTATGTGTTCTTCGAAAACGATCAACGCGTCCTCTTTATCCATCGCTAAAAGATTTACGTCGTTCTTGAAAGCGCTGCTGTTAAGCAACAAAACTTGAGCTTCGCTCCAAGTTGTATCAAAATTAATTTTCGTCATACTATCGAGAACTTCCGCCAATTTCTTCATGTTACGTTTCTTCATTATCTTCGAATCTTCCTTTTCGCGTTTCGCCAAAGCGAAAACGACATCTTCATAAATGTCACGACGATCGGAATCGCTCACGTTTGTCCAGATCTGAAAATATCAGAAGTGGGATTTAATTCCGGCAAAGTTTTCAACGTGACTACGCCATCTGCATGCGTTTAATAGAACTCATGGAAATATCAAAAGTGCGATTCAACTCAAGACAGTTCCTACGGCGTCGTCTAGATTCAGAATTGATAATATCAGAAGTGGGATTTAATTTTGACACAATGTAGGATTTCACTTCTATTCAACTCAGAGAATTACTACAAAGCCGTCTGGATAAGCTAAATAGAATTCATAAGGGAAAATATCAGAAGTGGGATTTAATTCCCACAAAGCATTAAACCCAGAAAGTCGTTATGACGCCGTCTAGCGCAGTTACATGGAATTCGTAATTGATAACACCAAAAATACGATTTGATTCAGACACCAAATATATAGCTCAGAATAAAACAACACCACAAGCCACACAAATTGATAAATGATATCAAAAGTGGGATTTAACTTTTATTCAATCCAGAGAGTTACTACAACGCCATCTAGATAACTTAAATAGGATTCATAATTGATAATATCAGCAGTGGGATTTAATTCCGCCACTAATCTATTCAACGCCATCTAGATGCGTTGAATAGAACTCATTACTAATAAAATCAAAAGTGAAATTTAACTTCAATTCAATCCAAAAACGAATCCGTCTAGATACGTTAAAAAGAACTCATGACTGATAATATCAGAGGTGGGATTTAATTCCAACATAAAGTTTTCAACAAGTAAAGTTACTGCGACGCCATTGAGATACGTTTAATAGAACTCATTACACGATCAAAAGTGGGGTTCAACCCAAAGAGTTACTAGGGCACCGTCTAGATCTAGCATTGATAATATCAGAAGTGGGATTTTATTTTGACACAATGTATTCAATGCAAGAAATTACAACACCGTCATCTATTTGATTGATCGTATCAAAAGTGGGATTTAATTCCGCTACTGAAGTGTTCAACGCAGCAAGTTACAACAACACCATCTAGTCATGTTTAATAGAACTTATTATGGATAAATATCAAAAGTAGAATTTAACTTTTATTCAATCCAAAGAGTTACTACGACGCCATCTAGATAAGTTAAATAAGACTTATGATTGATAATATCAGAAGTGGGATTTAATTCAACGTGACGCGCCATCTGCATGCGTTTAATAGAACTCGTAAAATTATCAAAAGTGGGATTTAATTCCGCCCCTAAAGTATTCAACGCAGAAAGTTACTGCAACGCCCTCTAGATACGTTTAACAGAATTCATTACTGATAATATCAAAAGTGGAATTTAACTTCTATTCAATCCAAAGAGTTATTACGAATCCGTCTAGATTTTGAATTAATAATATCAGAAGTGGGATTTAATTCCCGCAAAGTATTGAACCCAAAAAGTCGTTATGACGTCGTCTAGAGCAGTTACATAGAACTAGTAATTGATAATACCAGAAATACGATTAAACTATTATAAACTATTCAGCGCGGAGACAAACAAGACTAATTGATAAATGATATCAGAAGTGGGATTCACTTCTGCTGCATTAAACATGGAAAATTATAACTTCTACAGTTTTGGAAAGAACTCGAACGATCACTAGAATTTGTGTAAAAAGTTTTTTTAAAAAACCTTTCGGTGGTTTGCTGTTGCCTTCCGGGGAAAAGCGACGGGAGAAAAATCCTCCAAATTTAACAAAAATTTCAAAAACGAAAAAACAGCAAGCCATCTATACATTCTAATACTATTTCTACTGAAATCTAAAAATTTCAGAAGTGGGATTCAGACTTCAACGCAGAAATGGGATTAATTTGTGCAGTTGGTAGAATTTTACTAGACCAGTAAAGTTTTTAAAACAAATACTATAGAAAGATAGATTAGCGCCACTTATCGCTGAATTTATCCGGTTCATATCTAAAAATATCAGAAGTGGGATTGAGTTCAAAAACGCTACAACACCACCGCCGTTATTAGATAAATATAATTTATGATGTCCAAAATCAGAAGTGGGATTAATTTGCTAAAATTTCACAAATTTGAGCTGATTTCAAAAATGAAGCAGTGGCGCCATCTAACATTCTAAATACATTTTTCCTCAAATCTAAAAATTTCAGAAGCGGAATTGAGTGTTAACGACAGTGGTACAATTGATTTGTGCAGTTGCAATTTTACCTATCTAGTGAAGTTGCTAAAAGGAGAAACAAAGTCAACAGAAAAGTATATTAGCGCCACCTATCGCTTATTAGTTCCTCTACAATGTCAGGTCGATATCTAAAAATATCAAAAGTGGGATAAAGTTCAAAAAAGCAGAAACCTACTACACTACTACCTTTATACGTTAAATCCAAAATTACGATAGTCAAAATCAGAAGTGGGATTCATTAATGAAACTGATAAAATTTTAAAAAAATTGACAATTTCAAAATTAAGCAGTAATTGATTAGCGCCATCTATACGCTCTTAATATATAACTTAATCCAGTAATCGTACAGAAACCGATTTTTTTTCAACCTTTTCTCTAATGTTACTAGCTCTAAAAAATCTTAGTATAACCTCACTTTTAGTGTTTGCCATTACCTCTGTATGCATAAACAATTCGTCACACTTGTAGTACTTGGTCGTAGACGAAATCTTGTCACAATTCATCAAAAACTCTTCTAATTGTTCTTTTGATTTTTTCGCTTTCAATCGATGTTCTTCCTTTTCGTCTTTTTGTTTTTGCGTTTTGTAAGCGTTAAAAACTTGTTTCTTTTCGTTGAGTTTCTTAAACGTATCGTATCGTGGATCGTTAGCAATTATTTTAACACATTGCTCCCAACTGGCGTTAGAGGGCACATTTTTAGTTTTAAGTAGTTCCTTAAACGCCTCCATGGCTTGTTTCTTGTCTTTGAAAACTTTCACAGGTTCACCGGCAGGTTTCGGAGGTTCTTTCGGGGGTTCGTGAGGTATCGAGTTGGAATCGTCATCTAGAAATGTATCGTTAAAAAAAATTATCGGAAAAACGCAAACAATTACCTGTTCTTGCAGGAGGATTCGGAAGAGAAATGGCTGCAAGAGTGGCGGCCATTGATGATTCCAAAGCACTCTTGTTGCTGGGACTAGGAACTGAAAACAAACATTCGGTTTTTGTTAATTGATATCGTGACTTTGACCGTTATCAGTTTTTTTTGCTTTTTTAAAAAATAAACAATACTATCGTAATAACGCACCCGAAGCTGCTTTGGGAGAATTGGAAGCTGAAGCGCTCGGTCCCAAAGACAATTGAGCCGGACTTGAAACTTCAGTCGGTGTTGCTGTAGCCGAAACCGCCTTATTGCTGCAAATATAAATTTAATAAAAAAACAAAAACTAAATTTAAAAAAAATACTCTTCTTGCGCTATTTTCTTTTTGATATCCTCCAATTCGGGAGGAATGATCCACCTCGATTCCTTCGTGCTAACATTGTGATAGTAAATTTTCCCATTATCCGCTACATACTCTTTCCAATGACACTGTGATAACATCAACTAAAAAAAAAATATTAAAAAGAAACTTGACAAGAAAGAAAAAACGAACTTCAGCAGTAGTTTTCAATTGATCTGGTTTTTGCCAAGAACTCTGCTTCGTTAACGAATTATAGTAGTAAGTCCTACCATCGGGGGCTTTATGTTCCGTCCATTGTTCGGAGGCGTTAGCCGGTGGAGGAAACGCACCGAACCCAGGCGGAGGAACGCTAAACGAAGGAATCATTGACTGAAACCCGGTCATGGGAGGCATCAATGGTGGAGTACCTAAACCGGGAGGCGGAGCAAATTGGGGCGGAGGCACGTTCGGATCCTGAAAAATAATATAAAAAAATTGACATAACCTCAAAACTATAATCACCATTTTTGCGATTTCGGGTTGTAATTTTCAAAATTTGATTCGCTTTAAGTTGAAACCATCGCAATGGGTTGATTTGGGCGTGATTGTCGCCAATTTTAACCAAAACAAGGACGAGAATCGATCGATGCGTGGCTTCTAACGGCGTCATATATTTGAACTACTATTGTTGACGTTTGGTTTGACGCGCCTACAATTGTAGGTTTGATCTACTAAATTCTTGTACCTACTCACAAGTGAATCTACTAATTTTTTCAATTTTTTAAGTTTATTTAATTAAAAATTGAATCTTCCCCTAAAAACAATTAATTTTATGCAACTTTAAAAATGTAGCAAAAATTTTGCGAAAATTGCTGTTATAAACAATTTTTTTTAAATTGGGGCAGGAGCACCACGGAAAATTTTGAAAATTCTGTCAACTCCACCACGGAAAAATCAAAATAAGAATAATCTTCGGCATTAACAATTTGATATCAATTTTTTCAATAATTAGCGTCTTACGCCACGTCGACCTTGATTCTAGAGCTTTCACTTCCGTTATTTCGTACAAAACTTGTCAGTTGTAACTCAATATCGAGACAAAATGGTGCTATCAATGGACCGTTGGGTGGGTAAAGTTGCTGTGGTTACCGGAGCCAGTGCCGGATGTGGTGCCGCGATAGCTTCAGCTCTCGTCAAAGCCGGATTAAAGGTATTTCCAGAAAAATAAGGTCAACAAATCTAAAAAAAATTCTCACTCTCAAGGTAGTTGGTTTGGCACGCCGCAAAGAAAAAATCGATGAGCTTTCAACAAAACTAGCTGCAAGCAAGGGCAAACTCTATTCTTTCCAAGCCGACATGACAATCGAATCTGATATAATAGCAGCATTTAAATGGGTATCTGAAAATTTGGGCCCCGTTTCAATTTTGGTGAATAACGCTGGAATTAGTCAACCTAATACTTTGATTGGTGGCGATACTGCTATGTGGAGAAAAGTTTTAGACACTAACGTTATGGGTTTAACTATAGCTACTAGAGAAGCTATAGAACAAATGACTAGCAACAACATCGATGGTCACGTGATTCATATTAATAGCGTTTTGGGACATTACGTGGCTCAGGTTCCAAAAGTAAATATGTATTCGGCTTCAAAATTCGCTGTTACGGCTCTAACTGAAACTTTAAGACAAGAATTACTGGCGATGAATAGCAAAATTCGAATCACGGTCAGTACGGTCAAAAAAAAAAAAAAATAATTAATACTTAAGTTTTTTTAGAGTGTCAGTCCAGGGCCGGTCGAAACTGAATTTGCTACCGTCAATAACCTGTTTGTTAACAAAACTTTCGAGGATTTGTACCAAGCGATGCCCAAATTGGAAAGTGAGGATGTCGCTGATGCTGTCGTTTATGTGTTGTCAACACCCCCTCACGTCCAGGTGAAACATTTTTAATTCCTGTCGGAATTATTTCTTACCATTTTGCCAAAATTTGTTTTTTTATTTCTTTAAGGCCATAACGCAAAATCAAAAAATCGTAAAATTTGGTTTCTGTTTATTCTATGTTTTCAGTGCTATTGACTATTACGTCATTATCAAAAAATTGTAAAATTTGGTTTCTGTTTATATTTTTTTAGTGCTACTGACTGATTACGTCACTGCTGCTTTCAGGTTCATGAATTGATGTTGCGCCCTCTAGGAGAGCCCGTATAAACGAAACAACAACGATTCGTACTATTTATTTGAGAAAAATTCAAAATAATTCACCAAGTGGTCGAATTGTTAACTCCTGCACCTGTAACAAAAATAAATTTGTTATTAATACTTTTTGTTTTTTTTTTTCAATACCTGAACATGGGGCGGTGTCGATAGGACGTACACTATAGCTCCAGCAACATCTTCTGGTTCAAGATGCGGCATTTGTTTAATATTTTCTTTGAGATCTCCCTCTGGAAAACCTTCAACGAAACCGGTACCGACAATTCCAGGACTGATACTGGTCACTTTGATTTTGCTCGAGCAATATCTCAATTCTTGTCTCAAACTTTCGGTCAGGGCCGTAACCGCAAATTTTGATGCGGGATACACGTTAAAATTGGGTTCGGGCATGGCAGCCACGTAATGTCCCACTATTGAATTCATGTGGACGATATGGCCGGCGATGTCGCGTTCTTTCATAATCTTGATAGCTTCTCGGGTACAAATGCAAAGACCCATGACGTTGACGTCGAAAACGCGACGCCATTCCTCGGCGTTTCCATCTAGTGGCACAATTAGAAATTAATAATTGCTAGTGAATAGAAGAAACTTCGCCCACGATTACGAGGTTGTGATTTTAGAGCGTTTCCATCTAGTGGCAAAATTCTAAATTAATTGCTGATAGTGAATCAGAAAAATTCCGCCCACTATTACGTCACAACTGTGGTTCATTTACATTTCTATCTAGTGGCAGAAACGTGACGCCATTCCTAGGCGATTCCATCTGGTGGCACAATTAGAAATTAATAATTGCTAGTGAATAGAAGAAACTCCGCCCACGATTACGTTAGAATTGTGATTTTTGAGCGTTTCCATCTAGTGGCAAAATTTTAAATTAATGTGAATCAGGAGAAACTCCACCCACTGTTACGTCACAACTGTGGTTCCTCAACGTTTCCATCTGGTGATGGAATTATAACTTAACATGGGTGTTGTTGAAATCAGAAAAGTTGTTAATTTTTATTCAATTTACCGATCAGGGTTGTTGGTCTTGTTAGTCCGGCGTTGTTGATCAATATGTGGACCGGGCCCACGTTGTCAGTGACCCATTTGAAAGATTTGATAATGTCGTCTTCTTTGGTGACGTCACATCTTAAGGCGTAGAGTTGGCCGGAAGCGGCTGAAAGCTTGGAGGAAAGCTCTTGGATGCGGTCGATGCGACGTGCCAGGCCCACTACCTAATAAAAAAATTCTTACATTTATCTCTTAATTAATTAATTAATTACAAAAAATTCCTATGTAAGTTTTACCTCAATTTTTGAATGTTAGCTCTCCTTATAAAAAAAATTTAATAGCAAATATCTGTCATAAAAAAAATAAAATCCTTGAAGCAAACATCAATTACTCTTGACCTCTCAAACAACAATTAAATCAACAACAAAGAGATGTTTTGAGTTACGTAAAACAATCGAAATCAAATAAAAGTAATGTTAGATTTCAAATTATGATTAGTATTTTTTTTCCATAAATGCTTCGACAATTGCTAATGGAAAGATAAGATAACACAACTGGTTAGTGGTTAAGGGTGGAAGAAATCGAACCAAAAACCTCTGAAATTGTTCTATTTTTATCGCTGGATCGATGGGAGAGACATGCAATATTTTCCGAAATTTTACCTTTAATCCATTTTCAACCAAAGCTTTAGAAACGGCCGCTCCCATACCAGCACTGGCACCTGTCACGATCGCCACTTTACCTTGCCAACGTTCCATGATGGATTTTTAATTTTTTTTACAATAATTCCTCTAATAGATGAACCAGTCAATTTCGCGTGAGAGATTCGACTAAAACGTTTCATGTTACTTGTTGGACTTTTATATAAGTACCTAACTGATGTCGTATTGTTTCATAGTAAATAACAATGGACGTTGTCGTAGTAACTTTAATGAAAACATCTCCAAACTGCTGAATAATGAGATTTTAATTGTTTGTTATTAATAAAATTGTGGGGTTGACAACTAAAAATCAAAGTCACTGTTTTTTTATTATTTTTGGAAAAGTTACTTTTTTTAGGTTTGCAATAATTTTTTGCTATAACAAAAAAAATGTCAAAATAGATATCTAAATTCTTTATAAACAATTAAGTTACACATTTTTTTTAATTACATAATTGTGGAAATCGATCGCTTAAAGTGTTTTTCTTGTCCGGATTAATTGTTGCTATAAATACACTGTGTTCCTCTTTACGTACCATTCAGTGGTTTGGTATTGCCCTCCGAGGAAAAGCTACCGAAAATACATATTAATTTTTAACAGGGTGGCTATGTCTATACGCTTTATGGATTTACGTTTTATTTTCAATAATAAAGTTGTAATATTGATTCAACTATATTCTTGAATATTCTTTAATGAAATATTCTCCTCGTCATTATGATTCGGCAGAATCACTTCCTTAGTAGAGTACCTACAACGTTATGAATTTTATAAGAGAAACGGATCTACGTTAAATTTTGTAGGAAAATTTTTCTTTACTTACCTTTTTTATGAGGAACTGTTTCTTGAAGTAATTTTTGTTCAAATTTATTTAGAAAAAATAGTATTCAAGTTTTTTCTCAATTTTTCGAAATGCATTTATTATAAAATATTTTCTTTTAATTTGTATTAAGTGTCTTAGTTACAGAAGCGTTATTGAATAAATATAAATTTACTATTGAACAAAAATTATAATTTTGAGGCAATTATGGAATGTTAAATAATCGATTTAGTGTCATTTGATTGTCTGATATTTCTTTAAGTTGTATTAAAAATTCGCAGATATTCAGTTAATTTACGGTTTTTGCCAACGTTTTCTAGATAAATTAAAAATTCTTCCGATTTTACCTACTGTCGAAGGAACTCGGAAAAGATAATTCCAGTGTAACCCTACCGTACGTCACTGGTGTATCATATTTAGGTCGAAATAACTTCCGAAAATAATTCTTGATAGAAAGATAAGTAAACGAAAAAATGTTGCAAAATTATTTTCTTGAAAATATGTTAAAATTTTTTTTAACTTGACGCCGTTTATGTTTTTAAAGCATAACCAGGAGAGCATTCAAAATTAAATTTGAAACACTCTGTATAATTATTCTAGAAGATGAATGATTTAGGTTTTAATTTAGGCAACTCCAAATACACTTCAAGCAACCGGACGTGTAACTTCAACCCCTTCCACATAATTAATTTTAAAAAACTATGGAAAGCTTGAGGTGCGTAGCATAATAATTAATGCAACGAACAACTACCGTATTGACTGTACCAGCTAAACTAATCTGTTAGGGGCGCTAGAAGTAACTGTTTCTCTGTCTCTGCTTTGTTATGTCTCTATCTCTCGTCTCCTTTTCGCTACAGTTTCTCTATTTGTCTATCTTTCACTATTTCTCTCTATTTTTATGGCTTTCTATTTCTTTTGCCCTCAGTTCCTCGTATCTATGTCACAATATATGTTTCTATCTCTATGTCTCTCTGTATCTCTGTCTCTATGTCTCCCTATTGCTCTATCTCTTTTCCGTCTCTCGTCTCTCTGTCTGTTTGTATCTTGGTCTTTATAATTTTCTGTTTCTCTGTCTCTGCATTGTTATATCTCTATCTTTCGTCTCTTTTTCTCTACAGTTTCTCTATTTTTTTATCTCTCACTCTATCCTTATCTCTGTGTTTTTCTGGCTTTCTATCTCTTTGGCTCTCAGTCTCTCGTTTCTATGTCACAATATATGTCTCTATCTCTATGTCTTTCTGTTTCACTATCTCTCTGTATCTCTATCTCTATGTTGCTCTATTTCTTTTCCGTCTCTCGTCTCTCTGTCTGTCTGTATCTCGGTCTTTATGACTTTTTGTTTCTCTGTCTCTGCTTTGTTATGTCTCCATCTCTCGTCTCTTTTTCCCTAGAATTTCTCTATTTGTCTATCTTTCACTATTTCTCTCTATTTTTATGGCTTTCTATTTCTTTTGCCCTCAGTTCCTCGTCTCTATGTCACAATATATGTTTCTATCTCTACGTCTCTCTGTATCTCTGTCTCTATGTCTCTCTATTGCTCTATTTCTTTTCCGTCTCTCGTCTCTCTGTTTGTCTGTATCTCGGTCTTTATAACTTTCTGTTTCTCTGTCTCTGCATTGTTATATCTCTATCTTTCCTCTCTTTTTCTCTACAGTTTCTCTATTTTTTAATCTCTCACTATATCCTTATCTCTGGGTTTTTCTGGCTTTCTATCTCTTTTGTCTCTCAGTCTCTCGTTTCTATGTCACAATATATGTCTCTATCTCTATGTCTTTCTGTTTCACTATCTCTCTGTATCTCTATCTCTATGTTGCTCTATTTCTTTTCCGTCTCTCGTCTCTCTGTCTGTCTGTATCTCGGTCTTTATGACTTTCTGTTTCTCTGTCTCTGCTCTGTTATGTCTCTATCTCTCGTCTCTTTTTCTCTACAGTTTCTCTATTTGTCTATCTATCATTATCTCTCTATTTTTATGGCTTTCTATTTCTTTTGTCCTCAGTCCCTCCTCTCTATGTTACAATATATGCTTCTATCTCTATGTCTCTCTGTTTCACCGTCTCTCTGTATCCCTGTCTCTATGTCTCCCTGTTTCTCTATCTCTGTCTTGTTATGTCTCTGTCTCTCGTCTTTTTATCTCTACAGTTTCTCTACTTTTCAATCTCTCACTGTATCATTATCTCTCTATTTTTCTGGCTTTCTATCTCTTTTGTATGTTAGTCCCTCGTCTCTATGTCATAATATATGTCTCTATCTCTCGACTCTTTATCTCTACAGTATCTCTATTTTTCTATATCTCACTGTATCCTTATTTCCCTGTTTTTATGTGTCTTTCTGTGTTTCATCTCATTGTCTCTGTTTTTCTGTCTCTCAATATCTGGTTGCTTTGTATTTCTTTTTGTCTTCCTATTTTTAGTTCTTTCTGCCTATCATATTTTATTCCTTTCGTCAACAATCCATCGTGACCAATATATGTTTGCACTCTTCGTTCTATTTCTTATTATTTTTGTTTTCTTTTGGACTAGTCTGCACATATGTAGACTTTCATTTGTTATCTAGTGAAATTAAAATTTTTACAGTTGGTGGCACCGCAAACATTTGAAAATCCAGCCAAGTTCTTAGCAAAAGCTGCATATTTTCAGATTCAGAAGCAACCCGATAACATGAAAAAAGAATTACAAGGCAAAATTCTGGATCGTATACTTTATTAAATGTACACAAATCTCATCTAGATAACCATGAAGCTATTAAACTATTAAACAAAAGTAGTGAAAACGAAACAAAAATACTACAAGTAAGCACAAACAAGATAGAGAGATGTACAAAATAATATCAAATAGTAGTAAACATTAAAAAAATCTGTGAATATCAACCTATAAACCAGTACCAGTGATAATCAATAATAAAATAGAATATAAACTTTCTTATGAAGAAGGTCTTCGATATTTAAAGTTTTCCTAAAGTGCATTCAATGTTGTAGAGATACTACACGATATTCTTGAATAATCGTAAGTCAATTATGTTGGTATCTGGTACTTCATAACAGTTGGTAATATTCACTAACGTTAAAACATAACCTAAAATTTTGTTAAGCATATTTTTTCTTTAAAAAGAAATGATTGAAACTGAGAATGCGAAAGTTAATAACACAAGAAACCCTACAAATAATTATGAGATCAATATGTTAATGCGGCAGTGTTGCCAAGCAAAAGTAAAGAAATTACAGATGTACCAACATAATGGCGAAAGATTACCTATAGATCATCATTATGTAAAAATAGTTTAGAAATATTTCAAAATCACTAAGAAAAAAGTATAGTACAGTACAACAATTTTTTTAACATTTTCTAAACATATTTAGCATTTTTTTTTCTATTTGTGAGTTTTGAAATAAGTGACTATCATTGTTTACGTTTTTGGAGACGCATCGGTCACCATCATCATCCATTTCTATTCTTGTTTCTTATCTGTTAACAAACAATGCATTGCAATAAATTCACCTACCACAAAAAAGTTGTTATTTTGATGCCAAACTTTTTACAATCATCTAAACTCAAGTGCTCGTTGTAATCAATACATGAACTCAATATGATCACCTTGGTTCTAGAATGGATACATGGTAAGTATTATTAAAAAACACTAACAAACATATTTATTCTTTCGCTGAATGTCTGGATTTAAATTATATAATAATTAATGTTTGTTAATAATATTTGTTAATACAAATTTCACATCTTTTTATATATTAATTAGAAACAATGTTAGCATAAAACATTTAGTATCTGTTACCAAGTCAAAATCTAAAATTTTCGTAGATTTTTGTCCATTTTAATTTTTTTATTATTAACAATGCTGTGGGACTTAGCTTCTGATTTGTCTCAACAGAGGGAACTACTTAGTACTAATTTTAGCGGGAAATTCAAAATTTAAATATTTATTTTCATAAACTTCTTGTTAATATGGCGTTATATTATTTTGTAAACAAAAAATTATTATTAACAAAAACAAAAACTGCTAATTTAATTGAAAACTACACATGTAAATATCCTGAAAGTTAAATTGTGGGCCACAATATTGAACGGTCGGAGGAGTACTACTCGTTTTTGGCATGAGTAAGAAGCGTCATGTTGAGTGTACGTTTTGTCCGGGAACACTGTGGCAACTGCTCTAATATTCACCTCGGACCCTTCTCTAAGCTGATTGGCAAAGAAATTTCACTTTCATCGAGTTTTATTCAATTTTTTTTATCCCGATCAGTGCTGTCGATGCCTGTGAATCACAAGAATGCTCGAGATTTATTGGAAAATCAGTAACTTTAATCAAATTTGTGAAATTTCACCAGAAGTTGGCAGCATTGAGCGATTTCAGGTAAAGTTGACCGCCGTGAAGTAACGCATTTCACACATTTTACTTCAGCACTACCAACTTAAATAACTAAATAGAAAATTTTCTTGGATTTCCGAAATAATGAGCGTAGTCATCTCTGCAGTTGTGTGAATCGTTTCGTTTTTCGTCGAAAAAAGTACCAAAATGGCAGTTTTGCCCCCCGACCCCGTATATTGCCTTAAAGGCGATATGGGCCACATCCACAGTTTATGTTTTCCAAAACGCAACGATAGTTTTTCGAGTCAACTTCTGGCAGCCACCGAAGCGGGCTACGTTCACTTTTGGGACTTGGAGGTGAGTCGTGGTCGAAATTTTTCCGAAAAACTGCCACAAAAGAAAATTTTGACATTTCGAAAAGTTAGGTTATGTTCCACTGTTTATTTTGCTATTTTCCAAGACGAATCGACTCCAACACAAACAACACATGGGAGAATCCATCCAAGCCGTCCATTCTATCGACACCAACATAATTACGCAAGAAAAAAACGGACTAGTAAAACTTTGGTGCATCGAAAACAAATCCAATTACGAACTGTCAAAAACTTATAATTGCAACGGAGGTTATTGCCGCAGTATCCTATTAAATTCCAATTTGATAGTGCCTCAAGAAAACAGCACACTCGACGTCATCGATGTTAACACAATGACAAAACTCAACCGTTTAAGTCCTCCAAACAACGGCAATTTCGGACATGTTATGTGTTTACAAAAAGTCGAACTCAACGGAAGAATTTATATTTTAGGCGGTTACGAAACTGGCGACGTCATTCTATGGAATTACGATACTTCCCAACCTTGCGGTCACGTCAAATTACGCGAATACATAACTTCGTTGACTTTCGATCCAGTAACTTGCCGGGGTATTTGCGGTAACGCTTCGAATACTTTACAAATTTTTACGATAGATAAAAATTTTAATATTACGTTAAAATGTGAAATTTCCATTACTAACAACGGTTGTAACGTCGTTAAGTTGAGGAGCGATCGAAAAGTTTTCGTTTCCGGTGGATGGGACGGCAAAATTCGGTGGTTTTCTTGGAAAAGTTTGAGATTGTTGGCGGTTTTGAATGAACATCGAGGGGCGGTTACTGATGTTCAATTTTCTCCAAATAACGTGGGACTTTGGAATGCTAATATTATGGCAGCTAGCGGGGCTGACGGAACGATTTCGTTGTGGAATTTGTACAATCAACCGATTTAGTTGATTAACCGACTGATCATTGTATCTTGAGGCTGTTATCTTTGTACAAATCGGGTTATTCCTAAATATTTTTTATCGTGTTTTATGTGATCGAACCCCAATATCAGGATATTTACGTGGGTTGAATCATAATCAAATGTATAACTAGAATTGTAGTTTAAATGTTGCTAATCTTAATTGTAAATTTGTTGAATGTATTGTTCGCACAATATCTCTAAATAAAAAATAATAATTTAAACGTTCTTGGGTGTGAAGAGGGCTTAACAATTAGATCGACCTTGATCCGATTTTGACATAATCGATTACGACCTGCACTTAGCGTTATCGAGATTTTTCTCACAAAACGCAAATATCGCCCCCATATTCACCAGATTCGACCTTAACGCCATCACCTGATCGCGAATTAAGTGTTTTGATTACTCAACCGTCGAGAATTTTTATATTTATTCCCCCACAAGAGATAACGTGATTCATATGAGGTTAATGGCAGGACGAGATCTAAAATGACATGATCAGTCGAGGAGGGTGTTGTCTGTTTTCCGTTTCGAGACCGCGGCCCCCACATCGCCGTACCGATTAGTGAACATTCGTTTCGCATCATGCTAGTTTGATTTTTCACGTTTTCATCCATCATAACCGAAAATCCTCTAAAAATGGCCGGTTTGTATCGTACAGCGATGGCCACTTTTTGGAGCGAGCACGTTTGGTTGCCCCCCAATACCACATGGAAGGATATCGCCCCCGAATCCAGTACCGAAATCCAACATGCCGACTACCGTCATCTTTTCTACCCGCTACCGATGGCATTGATGATGCTGTGTCTGCGTTATGTTCTCGAAAAGTTTGTTGAGGTTAGATCGTTTGAAAGGGACCCGGTTATTAATTGCGATTATTTTACAGGTACTGGTTCGCCCCCGTCGCGATCTCTATCGGTATCAAGAATACGAGACCAAAAAAAGCACCTTATAATACGGTCCTGGAGAAAGCCTACATCCTCTCGAAACGGTGGAAACACAAACAGGTAACTATAAAACTCGCACTTGGCCCCCTTTGAAGGGACTTTACTCGATTAATTAATTTATTTCTGAACAGATTACTCAAATTTGACATTTTACAGCTTTGTTATAAACTGTCAATCAATTGTTTAATGAAGTGACTTGATTTTGTCTAATTAGAAAACAGTGGCGTCACACTGTTTATTTATTTGTTTGGGCAAAAATAAATCTTTTATTGCGAAAAATTGTAAACAATGCGGCAATATTTACGCATTGGTCTGTTGTTTCATTTGAAAAATAGTTAATTGTTTGTAAAGATCTTTAATTGTTTGTTTTCACACAAATACAAACACACTAGGTACATTTTTAGGAACACTGACAATATTGTTTCTTATTTGTCTATTTATGACGCCCCATTTTTTAACTGTACAGTATTTAAATTTTTAGAAGCACTGGCAATAATTTTTTTTTTAACTGTGTCAACTGACTAATTTTGAAATCTAAAATGGGGCCAACTATTTTTGCCTGTGACGATTTTTATTTTATTCTATTTACTTTAACGTAGAGAATTAATTTTTGCCTGTGACGATTTTTATTTTATTCTATTTACTTTAACGTAGAGAATTATTCTCCATACAAGCGTGTTTTTATAATGATAATCAAAGAAAATTTGGGGTTTAGTAGGTCAATCTGAGCTAACTGCACGATGGGGGTGTATCCCAATACAATACATGGTTGACAGCAAGAGTGATATTTTAGTGGCGCTGTCACTTCAAATTTCACATCATAACGTTGTTCTTGGCTGTATTGTGTTGGTATACACCCCCATCTTCCAGGTAGCTGAGACTGGACGGACTTTAAAGGGAAATAATTATGACGTCACATTTTTTAGTGATAATAAATTTTAAATACTGGGAACAATAGTGTTTTCTATTTTTACATATCTAAAAATAAATTTTATCTCATTTTTAATAAACTTTTTTATTTCAAGTTATTAAACGCTTTATTGTTAAAATAATTTCGTAAATTTCTTTTAATTTTAAAGAAAACCAAATTCTATATACTTAAAAAAATTGTAATACGATTCTTTACAATAAACATTGGATTGTTACTAAATATTAAAACATCTCAATTTTTGCCGCTTTTCTAACTATATACACTTTTATATCGTTATGAGTATTTGGCGCCATCTTGTAGTTGTGTCTCAAAAAATTAACAATTTTAGTTCCTCATAAAGCCGTTAGGGATATACAATATGGATTCAAATCGTCACGCCCCCATTTATATATTTTTATTTTTTTTCGTTAACAGATTCAGGGGTTGGCGAAGCAGGTGGACATGACTGACAGACAAGTAGAGAGATGGTTGCGTTTGAGGAAAGGCCAGAACAAACCGTCCACCTTGACAAAATTCTGCGAGAACTCCTGGAGATGTCTCTACTATACTTTCGCCCTCATCTACGGGTTGATGACGTTATGGAACAAACCATGGTTATGGGACATCAACGAATGCTGGTTAGTTATGACGTCATAGAATTTTTTTGTTAATTACTTGATTTTCTGTTATAAATCGGTGTGGTTGTAGCTTCGATTTCTCGGCCGTTCCCTGAAGGAAAAACTTCGTTTTTTCGTAGATTTCTTTTTGTTGTCGGCCAAACTGACTTTTTTCAATTGTTCGATCACTTTCGTTTCGAGATTTGACGGTGTCGCCGGTTGATTAGAGTTCACTATTGCCGGTTGTTTTGACGTCACTGTTGCCGGTTGTTTTGACGTCACTGTTGCCGGTGGTTTCGACGTCACTGTTGCCGGTAGTTTCGACGTCACTGTTGCCGCTTGTTTCCTTTGCAGTGTTGCCGTGTCGATGGGTGCTCGTCGACGTAGATGGGACGATTCGGTCAGGTCAAGTTCTTCGTGTTTTTTCGTCCGCAATATGAAAGATTTAGCACGTTGCAACATGACGAAAACTTTACTGAAACCGTATCAAGAGTTTCGTTGCATTTTCTTGATAGCAAAAGGATATTAAACGAGATAACGTTTTTATCGTCCTAAATGAATCACTCGGTTTCGATTTCGCGCTTATCGCGATAACATCGAGTGGTAATTGGGAATTTACTGATTTTGTGACTATTTTTGGACGAATTTTTTATTTACAATTTTTATTGCTCAATCAACAATAAGTAAAAAAATCAGTTGCACCAAGTCAACTTATTGTTCATGGATCGCTAGCATATTAGTTTTTGGGTTAAAAAATTTGAAAAAATTTCAGGAACGGCTTTCCGCACCAGTCTGTCACCAACGACATCTGGTGGTACTACATGCTATCGATGTCCTTCTACTGGTCGCTGTGCGTCAGTCAGTTCTTCGACGTTAAGAGAAAAGACTTTTGGCAAATGTTCATCCATCACATAGCCACCATCGTCCTCATGTTATTTTCTTGGGTAGTTAACGTATTCAGGATCGGCAGTTTAGTATTAATCGTCCACGACTGCGCAGACATATTACTGGAGGTAATCAGAAGCCTTAAAACAAAAGCATAAATATAAAAAAAAATATTTTTAGGCAGCGAAAATGGCCAAGTATTCGGGCTATCAAAAATTATGCGACGCAATTTTTGCCATCTTCACCGTAATATGGATAGTGACAAGACTGGGAGTATATCCTTTCTGGATTATAAGAAAGTAACGTATTTGTTTTGTTTCAGTTCCGTTTTTTAATTGTTTTCCTTTTAGTACTTCGATAGACGCGCCAAAGATTGTTCCGATGTTTCCTGCTTATTACATCTTCAACGGTTTGTTAATTCTTCTGTTGGTTCTCCATTGTTTCTGGACGTACCTGATTTTGAGGATCGTAGTCAATTCCCTCAATGCTGGTAAAATGGAGGGTGATATCCGGTCGAGCAGTGACGATTATAGCGCTGATTCCAAATCGCAATGATGATTGTTAAATTTAGTTGCATTTAAATCAATGTTGCCGGCCATTCTGGCTCACTCACTGTATTCCTATATCTCAAAAAACTAAATTTTGTTAATTTGTGTTAGTTTCGCTTAACTGTTTGTATCGAGGCATGGTCGCCCATATGGAAAACTTCTCGTTTCGTCAGGCACTAGTGTACAAAAAGGTTTTTTTTGTACTTATTTATAATATAGCTACACCGGTTTTTGTGAAAGTTTCTTGGTATTTTCTACCAAAACATTTTAGTTTTACTCGCCTTTTTATGTTTGTTGTGAACGAAAAGAGTCTAAAGTTTATTAATACAATTCCATTCAATTTTTGAAGCGATTGTTTTATTTTAAAGAACGACCTACAACTTTTTTTATTAATCATTTGAGTGACACTGTCTCATTCTGATAGTGTTGTAGAATTTGTAGTTACAGGTAGCCCAAACTGGGCGGACCTTAACAGCAAGAACGCGAATTTTATTTAAAAATAAACGACTGGATGTAGGACAGAAATTTTCAACGCTTCTGTAAAGAATATCCCCCTACGTCAATGATCGCAACAACTTGTTTGTGGAACGGGAAACGACGCGAATAGTATTTCTATCGCTGAGAGCCCGCTTGGGCTAAAATCCAAAAATTATATTTTTAGATTGAACAAGAACTCTTAAGTCAATGATTCCTCTACTTGCCAAATTAAAGACAACGAACACGCGCTTAATTTAGTTTCAGATTCGAAAATAATGGCGTCTAGAGAGTGACTACAGCAGTGACGCATGAAATGACAGGTGTGGTAGGTGTGGCTGGGCTGACTAGTGTCCTAGCTTTGGGGTTAGAGTAGGCAGCCGCCAATTGGACGATCCAGATTTTGGCATACACGTACTAAAACGTTATCAATATTTTAATGTAATTTTCGGTCCTACATCATAGAAACATGAAGAAAATGATCATTTTGATAGTTTAGATTTCGTTCTCATGAATCCAAGTATTTTATTTTTATATGCAATTTTATTAAAAAGCAACCTGCTCAGATTTTTTAAAAAATTCATAAAGGTACAACATAGCAAAATAATTGTTTTATGCTATTTCTAAGCAGAATACCTCGTATTGATTTGCTATTGTCTTCCCAGGAGAGGCGACCGACTGACTAAAGGGTAGACGCATTGATTTTTTACTAGAGTAAATGATCAATGGTAGACGTAATAACCGCTTCGCTACGGTTGCAGTTTACTTCGAATAAACTGTGTTAGTTGAATTTTGTCACAATAGGTAGAGCCATTATCCTAATTCCTAATAATTCAAAACCGACACTACCTCAAGCAGACATTTAATTTTGTAGCTATTGTTAATTTAATATAAATCCACGCGTCACATTTGAGTACGTAATGTCGAGTCAAGTTGCAATTTTAGTTACGCCATCTATCCGATTATTATCAAACTCTTTAGGTCGGAAATTGTGCTTCCCGTAGTAATTACGAATTATTAAGAGCGATTGAGACTTCCTTGAGAAATTATAACGTTACATTCATTGTTTGTTTCCAGATAATAAACCTGTAACGATGTAGTTACAATATAAGTATTCTCAAATTAAAATTTCCAAAATATTTTTCCGCAATTTTACTGAAAAATTGCTCAAAAATTTCCATCTAGTTATTGCCATTTTTCATAACTTTAGTTTTTTTCTGAAATCAGTTGTAGTTCCTAAGTTTTTCCCACCATCCTCTCTAGATGAGTTATATAGCGCAAGGTTTAGTACAAGGTTTAGTGACCGTTGTATGATTATTTATAATCCATATACAATGGCACGAGATTCCAGTCTGCTTAGCTCAGATTTTTACCAAATGGATGGTTTGCATGTAATACCGATAGAGGCAGCACTTTCCACTAAGTAGCGTTGGCCTACTAGAAATAATCATACAACGTTATGACTATAATGACGATGTCCGCCTAACCTTGTCCGTATATTAAAAAATGTGTTTCTCTCCATAAGGGGAGGGACCCTATCACAACGCTACTAAAACTGCCGCCATACTATTTGTTAATGCAAAATACCCTAGGGGTAATGTTCTAACCTCGCCCCTTTCTCGGGCGTGTCCAAGCAACGCTACCGGCTACCTGAGAAGCTCTTAAAGGGGAGATTTCTCTCCCAATTCGGCCAATGTTCATTCCGAATTCTTTCAAGTGTTTATATTCATTAAATGTTATAATTATAAGTTATCTTTCTATTCTATTCAACCTACGATACAGTCCACTCAACTACAAACACTATTGAAACCACCCTCAGGAGAATCTCTCCCAAATCCTGTTCTTCAAAAATTAGCGGGTTTGCTCCTTTATTCCTCAATCATATAATTCTCAGCTAAAAATGTACATTTCCTAATATCTTTTATGATCTGTTAACAACTAAAACTAGTGCTTCAATTTCCGTAATATGTTCCGCTGCTTTTGTCATGACTTGTCTTATTCTCTCTGGTCCAAACGTCTTCTACATTTAGGCGATTTTTCTAATCATCCCCTCCTTTATTTACTCCTCCTGGCACCCCCCTTTTACTCCCATAAGCATAACAACCGGTTCTATTAACCCCACATACTTTTCATCTAAGCGGCTTTTTCAACCTTTACTATTCGCTTCCAATTTTTCATTTTTAAGTTTCATTACCTTTTTTAAAGCTCCTGTAATTATTCTGTATCGTTATGTTCTTTCCGTAATCGTCCTGTCCTCTTCGTTTTGTTTCCTAATAATTATTTTGTAGGTTCTCTTTTGTCGGTGTTTTCCACCCTACTTTTTCATTTCTGCACTTTTCACTCTTACTTTTCTTTTTCATCCCCGCTACTGTCTTTTCCTTCCTTATTACAATGGAATATGTCTTTTGCCTTCCACTTTTCCCTCCAGTTCCTTCTTTTTCCTTCATTTCCATTATCCTTTCTTTTAGTTCCTAACTTGCTTCTTCTCTTGCAGCAATTTTTCTTACCAATCGCGTCATATTTTCAATAAGCTATCCTTAGCCTTCCTAACTTTCACTTGATCATTCCTTAAGAAAGGTTAACTTTCCTCCTGCTTCCTCATTACCGGTTGCTGTTTCTATCTTTCTTACAGTCTCGTATATCTCTTCCACGATTTTTTCGATCATTATGCTATCCTCATCCCCTATTTTTTCCTTCCATTGTCCATTTTCTTCTTCTTTTGTATTCTCTATTTCTTTGCCTAAATAGCTCTAATCTGGTCTCGAAATTGTTTTCAGCTTCTTTCTGTCCCACCCCTGGTCGAAAATTTTCCTTTACATCTTATACGTTTCTCTGTACTTTTGCGACGCCTTCAGAAAAAATAAAAGAGACAATTTTGGTGTAAATTTTAGGAAAAGCTCAGTGGACTGTATTTTAGAAACTAGTTGACCGATCCTTGAAAACAAATAAAACTAGCATTTTACAACCCAGGATGCATTGTCGAACCTACATCGCCTCGTGCGTGCAATAGAGAACACAACAAAAACAAACGTCATCCTTAAGCACTACATTATATTGTAGAAATCTTTCATATATGGATTCAGATTCGGAACAAGGTTCTTTGTAAGGAAATATATTTTAATTGAATTGCATTTTGAGAATGAACTGCGATATGTCGAAGATCCTCTTATTTTTATGTATATTTTGGAATTCGCCATTAATCGATTTTCTGTATATTTAAAATGCTCACGCTCAAACATTCTCGCTACTATTTTTAATGTTACAGAGGTAAAATAATGGATTGTCCAATTTTAAAAATAAAAACCTGATCTTTCTATCTCATTATCACTAACTAACATGTTTATCATTGTCATTGATGAAAAAATTTTAAATTTTTTCTTACCACTTAAGTCCTTCTATCCGAAGCCCATCTCAATTTTAAATATGGTCAAAATAATTTTTTTAGGACTCTTTACGAGGTTTCCATGGCAATCTGACAATTACAATTAGGTTCACCACTTGACTCACGAGGTTTCCATAGCAACCCGTAGTTGCGACTACAACAACTACAGGTCGCCATGGCAACCTGACAATTACAAGTAAGTTCACCACTTGATTCTCGACGTTTCCATAACAACCCGTACTTACGATTACAACAACTACAGGTCACTATGGCAACCTGACAATTACAAGTAAGTTCACCACTTGATTCACGACGTTTCCATAGCAACCCGTACTTGTGACTACAACAACTACAGGTCGCTATGGCAACCTGACAATTACAAGTAGGTTCACCACTTGATTCACGAGGTTTCCATAGGAACTCGTAGTTGCGACTACAACTACAGGTCGTTATGACAACCTGACAGTTATAGGCAGGTTCACCACTTGATTCGCGACATTTCCATAGCAACCTGATTCGAGATATCGCTAAAGCAACCCCTAGTAGCGATAATTTCAACGCAGAAATTGGGCCCTAAGCCAGATTTATTAAAATTTTAGCATGGTACTTACTTATTTACTGCAATTTTTTTTTCTATGTCATTTGAATGTTGTTGTGGTGGTACTAGTTTCGTCTCACTTTGTATTGTATATTTCCCGTTCTATTCACTAACATATTGGTATTGAGGAGCTTCAAATCTGTAATTGACGTCAGTAAAAAGGTTAAAGCGGGAGATGAATGGAAATATGATATTGAAAGGATTACAAAAAAAATTAGACAACTTATGGTTTGAGCCGCACAGATTTAGCTGAATGAAAGTGATACTAATACAGATATTTTATTAACATAATTCGAATTATTTGCATATTAAAGCATAGTTACATTATGTACAGGGTTTGATGCAAATAAATGAAACTGCGAGTAAAAACAAACGCTATCGTGCAAATACTGTGTAGAACAAACTCGTTATTGTCTATGTAATCCTATTTGTTGTTTCGTTACCTCGAATATAAAACTCTTAATAGATATTAAAAAATTAAATCAGTCTACTAGTGTAACATCAAAACCTTAAAAATAATTATGACAAGTGTCCTAATTTGGCAACGCCTTACTTAGCCGATTAAAAAGTACGCTTTAGGCCTAAAAACAACTACTTGAATCCAACAAAATGAATGATTTATCACATTTTTATCAATATCAATCGAGAAAACAATAGAAAAATAAACTCGCTCCCTTACAGTCGGTTAACAAATAAAAAATAATAAAGAGGCGCACAGGCACTAAAAAAATAACCCCCTATGTACACTCCATTCAACAATTTGATTAGAAAAGTGGTCAATTCAGCTATAATAAATAAATACTTAACATTATTGTTTCGATTTTGATTCGAAAATTGCTTTCATATCCTTGATGCAATAACCAGGCGCCGATTTCTCTTTTCTAAAACCAAAACAAAACAAAATTAAACCATCTAACGTTAAAACAAATTTACCTCGATTCCAAACTCGCTCTTCTCGTCCCTTCCGTTTCGTTTTCCCTTCCTTTATTTTCATACGTGTGTCTTCTCTTATCGACCCCTTTAATATCATCGTTCTTAACTCTGACAAAGTCTTCGTTTTTCTTCGAAACTCTTTGGTCGTTGGCTTGTTCGAAAACGGCAGCTCTCGATTTCAAACTAGTTTCAGTCCTAACTTTATTACAGGTACCTGTTTTATCATCATCTTTATGTTTGAACAGTTTCAATTGCGACAACAACACGTCTTTATCTTCTTTGAACGATTCTGATCTGTATTTGTCATGTAAAAATTTACGTCTTTCTTCTTTGTACTTTTCGATGCGTTCTCGTTTCTTTAATTCTTCTTCTTGGGTTAAATTTTCGATGCTGTGAGTTAAATGTAACGTATCTTGACTCGATTTGACGTCGTCGCCTATCGGAAGAAGTTTCGGCAAATTAAGCGTTTTCGGTAACGAATTCGTTTTGTATGCTTGACTTTCGTCGAGAGATTTCCTACGTTCTCCCGAATTATTTCTGAATTCTTTTTCGAATTCTTCTTCGTCTAGTGATCGCGTTTTTAGTTGATTTTTTAAATTTCTGGCGCGCAAACACGGAGGCAAACTGTCTTTTTCGTAAAATTTCTTTAATTTTTTACTATCGTTTGTACTATCGCTCAATGAAGATTTATCTTCAAACTTACTAGTCAGATCTTTAACGCACACTTTATTGTCGTTGGACGATTGGACGTTATCGTTTTCGGTTTGTTTCTTCATTTCTTCACCTTCGATGTTTTCGTAAACGTGGACCTGTTCGGGCTCCAAAGAATCGTAGGTTGGTTCATCTTCTTGTTCTCCGTTGGTCTCTTCCACGTTCTCATACACGTTTGGGGACGTTTCGTCGTTTTTCGGGTCCAAATCTAAAAGAGCGTTGACTTCGTGGATGGAACGTCTGAAGAACTTAACCTGTTGGTAGATGGCGTTGTCGTCGAAAGGTTCCGTTTCTGACGATTTTCGCTTATCGTTAGCGCTCGTTCTACCGGGACTAGATCCATCAGAGTCAGAAGTGGGACTGCCAACAAAACAACCGTTAGAAAAACCTAATAAACATTAAAAAAAATTGGAAGCCTCAATGCCATCTGGGCCAGAACCGGGACTGGCAACAAAATAACGGTTACAAAAAAAAAATAAAATTATTTAGTAAAAGCGTCAAACCATCAAAATCAGAAGTGGGATTGAAAAAAAGTTTAAAGTTTTTTATTTTCTATAGTAAGATTCGAGTCCGTACCTGAACTCGATTAGATCGGCATTTTTCTCGGTCTCCTCTTCCCCCGTTAACAAACTCCCTTCGCTTAACCCTTCTGGTGAGTGATCTTCGTAAAATTCCGTCGGACTGACGTCCGGACTGGATTCTTTCGAGAAACTCATAGGAAAACTCATCGACGTATGACTCGTGCTTAAATTCTCAGTGGAACTGTGCACCACTTCGCTTAAACTTAAATCAGTCTGGCTAAGTCTATCTGAATCGTCGATAATACGATAACCACCGGCCGAACTAAGACTGGGCGTGTATTGAATATTGGAACCGGATGAGCGATTTGACGAAAATTCCGTTCGATTCTCCGTCAAACTCCCTATCGAAATCTGTTCGTTAGTATCACAGATCGCCCCCGAACTCAAATTAGGCCTTAAAGTGTTACTACTTAAATCATCTATAGCACTCAAACTTTTCGGACGGTCTTTGTCGTTGTTTTCTTCGAAATCTGGTTGAGTAGCTTCTTGATTGGGCAAGGACGCGGTCGATGTCGGAACCATTGCTTTTTCTTCGACGTTCACCATGACGTTTTCGTATACTGCATCGATGTTGCCAAGAGACGTTTTCACCGGAGAACTTTCTAACGATCTAGGAGGCGACACGTAAGTTATGCTAATGGTCGTCAAAATATTTTCGTAATTGTTAACTTTTTTGTTGTCAACGTTACACGCTAAATTTTCGTAAGTGATTTCGGTTGCCGGACTATAATCGGGGGTGGTGTTGGAACTGGATAATTGCTGGTAACCCGGACTTTGAGGCGTGGGAGTAGCCAAAACGCTGGCGCCCCCTAAAAATTTACGCCCCAAATCCGCTTCGGTTAACGATTTCGGCATCAAAGGTACCTGCAATTAAATCAAACCGCGGTCATCAAAAGAAGAAAGAATTTTTATAATTATGTCGAAGAATTATTTGCGGCATTTGTGGGAATAGCGCATGCGCATAACTTGCCTTAACATCGCTTTCTAAATTGAGCGACTGTCTTTTGTCGAAACTGTCTGAATTTCTGGGAGATTTGTTTTTCGGTTGGTACGATTCGCTTCCTTTTTCCGCGACGCTCTCGATTTCCGGTAAAGTATGGACTATTGCCATCGTGCATTCGGGGGTGCCGCAATCGATGTATTGAATGTCGGACAGTTGATCTTCCAGTCTCGTCCGTTTCCTCGACATCGAATCCGGTGATAGTACAACTTTCGCTTGTTTTTTGGGTGATGGATTGCCCGAATTGGTGGCGCTACTGAACTCTTCGGGTCTGGCTCGAGTCAGTACTCTTCTCTGGTTGTCTCTGTGTACGCGCGGCGAACTAACCAGACTTTCGTCTTCCGAAAAAATCCTCATTTCCGATTCTTCCAGTTCGAAATTCAACTGGATCTCGCTCAAATCCAAAAGGGAACCTTCCGAGTTGTTCTGGGAGCATTGGAGCGTGTCGAAGTAGGACTCGTGCGATACGGACCTGTAAACGGCGGAGTTTAGGGATTTCGTCTTCTTAAGTTGGCGATGGTGACTAGGGGATCGTGGGGTCTTCGCAACACTGTTGCCAATGTTACGGATTCCAGGACTTTCTTGAAATAACAACAATTATTCAGGTGTTTCGGGACAATAACGAACGTAATTTCGAAAACTTGCGCCTGGTAAAAATTTAATTCCAGATGGCGCCACGTGACCAAACCGAAGCTTCTGAATATTTGGAGTAACAAAAAGATTTTTCAATAAGTAGTGACCATAAGTTAGAATCTGATTGATAACATGTCCAACATTATAAAAGTAAACAGGCCATGGCTACCAACCCACAGCTAAGTTATCACGGCAACTAGCGGCGCGCGCATCTCCCTAATTCCAAATTGGTTCACATAAATTTAAGTTTCTCTTACGCGAGACCCACGCAATGCAAAATTGAAACAAACAACAAAACAGATAGAAAAAATTAATTTTATAATCGAAGATTTCCTCAACAAGTGTACCTATTGTGCCCTGGAGGTTTGTTAAGCGAGTAGAGGGGTCCTAAACCGTCGATCTCGTTACTGGCGGGTTCCGAATGTCCCGAAGTCAAACTCTCAGCCGACTTAACCGACCGCAATTTCCTCTTCATATCCGTCAAATCCGATTCAGTAACACTTTTCTCCTAAAAAAATTACGAAAAAATCTAATAACGAAATTCAAACATCTACTAACGGCAACGTTGATTCCGGGTGTGGAGGCTTTCCTGTTTTTCGACGCCAAATTTCCTTGGGAGTTATTTCGGGATTTCGAAAAAAGCGATCGCCAACCCAACGGTGACCGTTTAGTGTGTTGACGTTTTCTGGCACCTAAAAATTTTTTCTGTAAACGCGGGAACGGGTAAATTGCACGAAACTGTTTTACCGGCAGGTAGTTCGATGACTGTGTGGTATTTTTTGGGGAGGTTTTTGGGCCCGCCCCCTACCTCGATGTAGCCGCAGTCTTCGGTTCTCGTCAAGTGTTTGTTTCTGGCTTCTTCGAGGGTGATGAGTTTGGTTGGGGTCGAAATTGCGAGGCTTTTAGGGCGACAACTCTTTTTCGGTGAGAGGGCTTCGCTGGGGAAAACGTCCAAGCTGGGCAGATGGTCGCAGAAGATCAAGTGGGAGTAACAAATCAAGAATTCGGTGACAACAGCCTGAAATTAAACAGTACCGAAATTTTCTTTTTAATAAACGGTAAAGCGATTTCAAAATGTCGATTAAAAATGATAAACTATATAGTGATATTTATGTAAATCCAGCCCACTAGATTTTCTTAAAGAGCCTCCGGTATGTGTGTCTTCATTAGTTCCCACTGACACGCAGGACCGACAGTTTTAAGTCAGATCCGGGCGAGGCTCTTAGTAGAATACTACCCCGTAGTTTGCTGTTGCCTTTCAAGGGAGAGCGACAAAAATTCTTTTAGACTTATGCGGGAATTAAAACTGACTCAACGGTAGGCGCACAAATGTTACGTCGGTTTTGTATACATCACAAAACTTTATTAATACCGCTGTTCGAAATTTTCTATATTTAGAAATTTAGAGCGTCACAGTTCTTAAGGTAAATCCGCGAAGTTTCTTTAGAATTTGCGAGAAATATTGAAAACCATTTCTTTATAAAGATAACTAAAAATCCTATCAACTTCAGGTATTTAACCAAGAATATCCCGACCTATTACAAAGTAGATGAATGAAATTTTTAGTTCGCCGCCATTGTGAACCGTCGAAAAAATCGACTTTTGGCCTTGTTGTGCACTTTTAGTTCTAATCCCGTTTGCTGTTTGTCGATTTATTGCTCTATTATGATGCGATTATTGTTCGATTATAATCTTTATTGGTGTAGCCTTTTTTTAAGAAATTACCTGCACTCCCACGCCTTGAAGAGCGGCCACTCCGCCGACTTCCAGTTCGGCGGAACGGAGAAGATTTGGCGCCCACACTATGGCCACGTTGCGGGTCGTCATGCCGGTACTGTGGCCGTGTTTGGCCACTTTGGTCAGGTGCCGCATCAAATACTTGAGGGTTCTGAAAAAGATAGCAAAGTCAAACAGGTGATTCCGGTGAACGTCACAAAACTCGTGCCGGAAGATAATAAATTCCGGGAAGCGTCGATCACTTGATAATCTAGCAGGAAGTTTGAGAAATTCGCCTGAAGTCAAGATCCAACAATAAAAATCTTACGGTGGATTAGTAGCCAGGGGTGATAAAATTTGGAACTTTCTGGAACCTCAAATTAATTTCTTGAATAATTTTGTCGAGATTAGGGCGAGCAAGACATTCGACTGTCAGTTGGATGGACCAGAAACGTTACTCATCAAATATCAAAATATCCATTCCGGCGTAGTTTACTGATAAAAATTCGTTGAAAAATTTGCAGTGGCCTCCAGAAAGCTCCAGCCCACGGATAACGGTGACGAAATAAAATCGGAAAGTTTTGACAATAAAAGCCGCCTAGTTCCTTGTAATCGAATCAAATAAAGCTACGTAAAAACAATACCCATAAATTACTAATTGTTATGTTGAAAGCAAAACAATTGTAATAAAACACGGAAATTCGACTGATAGCCGCAATAAAGATTAAAATCCGGAAATGGCGACGTCACTCACCTGTAATGGGGTGGGGGTAATTTTTGTACGGCCTCCCTCATCTTCAACAATCTATCGTGGTCAGTTTCGGAATTTCTAACTCCCGAATTACATCCTTGGACTGCATTAACGAAACTTTGATACAGCTGATAAGTACAAAGAGGATTAGGCAACTCCCTGCAACAAAAAAACCATTGAAATAACTTGTTTCCTCTTTGGTACAATTTTTATTATTATTGATCATTTTTTAATCACGACATCAAGCAAAAATTATCCTCTTGACAAGTTGACGAGTGTTTTCTAAAAAAATTCTTTTTAACAACTTTATCGTTTAAACAATCAGGGCGTAAGTTATCGGCTTTAAACATATCGCAATGGCGGCGCAATCAACAATTAAACCTTTGTTCTTAAAGGATTTGCGCTAATTTTTTTTTATCGATAATCCCATAATTATTTATTAATTATGATTCAGATGATTTTCTTTAACCTTTAGAAGAGATTAGGATGAGCCGACTGTATAAAAGGGGGACGGAAATCGAATTTGACACATTACACTTGGTGAAGACAACCACTGTGTTTTATACTATAAGTGCAAAACGATTGTAGTATAGTAATAGTTCACATCGATGACAAGTGAGTGGCGTTTTGGTTAAAGAGCATGAAGTGATATTTAACGAAAAATGATTTCAGGAGTTATAACTACCGGCGCCCTCGCCGCGGCGCTGCTGGTGTGTCTTGTACACGTCACAGGTAACTAACTTACCAACTTCACTTGACTTAACTTTGTGTCGTTTAATTTACCAAGTTTTTCTTTTAATTTAACCCTCTACTATTTTTTTAATTATTTTTTTCTATTGTTATTTTTTTTATCTTCAACTTCTTTATCATTTTAGTATTTAGTTTTAAATTCTGTTTCTTTTCCCAACCGAACTTTATCTTTCACTAAATCCTATTCATTTTTTGATTCGTGATATCTTTTTCATATCATTCTGTATCACCTTAATAGAAGCCGGCGACACCCCGATTCTACCTATACCAACGGAATGTCCTAAGGTCGACCCTATTGACCACACTGTTCATCTGCAACACGAAACTGATTGTACAAAATTCTACAAATGCGACCATGGCGAAAAAGTTTTGTTTGTGTGTCCTGGAGGATTACATTTCAATCCTGTCCTTCAAGTTTGCGATTGGCCAGATGCAGCCGGATGTACATCAGGACAATCAACAGCAGCCCCCACTCCAACTCCCGATGATTCCGAAAGAGATCCCGAATGTCCTTTCCCCGATCCGCTAAACGACACTGTTCATCTACCTCATGAATCTGACTGTACCAAATTCTACAAATGCGATAATGGAAAGAAAGTAATCTTCGATTGTCCCTCCGGATTACATTTTAACAAAGAATTAGAAGTTTGTGACTGGCCGACGGTGGCGGGTTGCGATGCTAGCGCCACCACGTCCGCACCCACAAATGCCCCGACTACCACCACTGCCGCCCCTACGACCACTACGGCTCCTATCACCACACCTGACGATTCCGGAAGAGATCCCGAATGTCCTTTCCCCGATCCGTTAAACGACACTGTTCATCTACCTCATGAATCTGACTGTACCAAATTCTACAAATGCGATAATGGAAAAAAAGTAATCTTCGATTGTCCCTCCGGATTACATTTTAACAAAGAATTAGAAGTTTGTGACTGGCCGACGGTGGCGGGTTGCGATGCCAGCGCCACCACGTCAGCACCCACAAATGCCCCGACTACCACCACTGCCGCCCCTACGACCACTACGGCTCCTATCACCACACCTGACGATTCCGGAAGAGATCCCGAATGTCCTTTCCCCGATCCGTTAAACGACACTGTTCATCTACCTCATGAATCTGACTGTACCAAATTCTACAAATGCGATAATGGAAAGAAAGTAATCTTCGATTGTCCCTCCGGATTACATTTTAACAAAGAATTAGAAGTTTGTGACTGGCCGACGGTGGCGGGTTGTGATGCCAGCGCCACCACTTCCGCACCCACCAACTCTCCGACTACCGCAACTCCCACTTCTACGTCCACTGCCACTCCTACGCCCACTGCCACTCCTACTCCCACTTCTACGTCCACTGCCACTCCTACGCCCAGTGCCACTCCTACGCCCACTGCCACTCCTAAACCCACTGCCAGTCCTACAACTACCGAAAAACCAATAACTGAAGATGATATGGGAGAACCGGATCCGGGATGTCCTGCAGTCGATCCCTTAAACTACACCATTCACCTACCTCACGAATGTGATTGTAGCAAATTCTACAAGTGTGACAACGGTCACAAGGTAGAATTCGATTGTCCAGATGGCCTCCATTTCAATGCAGAACTGGAGATTTGCGATTGGCCTGAAAATGCGGGATGCGAAGCGAATAACAGTACCACCCAGTCGTCACCCATTACAACTACAGGAGGGTCCACAGGAGACGATACTACCGGTACGACTCAAGACGATTCCACCAGTAGCACGGATTCCGGAACAACCGCAAGCACAAATGATGGTTCCACTTGGTCCACTCAAGATGATTCTACTGGCACTACGGACGAAGGTACCACCGCAAGCACGGATGATGGTTCAACCGGTTCCACTGATGGCGGTTCTACTGGCACAACAGAAGACGGTTCTACCGATACTGATTGTCCTACCTGCGCGACAGAAGATGGTTCTACCGGTACCACACAAGACGATTCCACTGGCAGTACGGACGAAGGCACCACCGCAAGCACAGATGATGGTTCAACTGGTTCTACTGGCACGACAGAAGATGGCAGTACCAACGACGGTTCCACTGATACGACAGGAGATGATTCTACAGGTACAACTGCCAGCAGCGGAACGACTCAAGACGATTCAACGGGTACAACCGAAGATGGATCTACCGGCAGCACCGATAATGGTACCACTGCCAGTAGCGGTACAACTGAAGACGATTCAACAGACACAACTGAAGACGGATCTACCGGCAGCACCGATGACGGTACCACTGCCAGCAGCGGAACGACTCAAGACGATTCAACAGATACAACCGAAGACGGAACTACCGGTAGCACCGATGATGGTACCACTGCCAGTAGCGGTACAACTGAAGACGATTCAACAGACACAACTGAAGACGGATCTACCGGCAGCACCGATGACGGTACCACTGCCAGTAGCGGTACGACTCAAGACGATTCAACAGACACAACAGAAGACGGGTCTACCGGCAGCACCGATGACGGTACTACTGCCAGTAGCGGTACGACTCAAGACGATTCAACAGACACAACTGAAGACGGATCTACCGGCAGCACCGATGACGGTACCACTGCCAGTAGCGGTACGACTCAAGACGATTCAACAGACACAACAGAAGACGGGTCTACCGGCAGCACCGATGACGGTACTACTGCCAGTAGCGGTACGACTGAAGACGATTCAACAGACACAACAGAAGATGGATCTACTGGTAGCACCGATGATGGTACCACTGCCAGTAGCGGTACAACTCAAGACGATTCAACAGACACAACAGAAGACGGATCTACCAATACCACCGATGATGGTACCACTGCCAGTAGCGGTACGACTCAAGACGATTCAACAGACACAACAGAAGACGGATCTACCGGTAGCACCGATGACGGTACCACTGCCAGCAGCGGAACGACTCAAGACGATTCAACAGATACAACAGAAGACGGAACTACCGGTAGCACCGATGATGGTACCACTGCCAGTAGCGGTACGACTCAAGACGATTCAACAGATACAACAGAAGACGGAACTACCGGTAGCACCGATAATGGTACCACTGCCAGCAGCGGAACGACTCAAGACGATTCAACAGATACAACAGAAGACGGAACTACCGGTAGCACCGATGATGGTACCACTGCCAGTAGCGGTACGACCCAAGACGATTCTACCGGTTCTACTGGTAGTGACGGAACTACCCAAGGAACAACCCTTCCTCCAGATTGGGATCCAGATTGTCCGTATCCCGAATCAAGCAACGAAACCGATCATCTGCCACATGAAGATGACTGTAGCAAATTCTACAAGTGCGATCACGGCGAAAAAGTCGAATTCGACTGTCCCGAAGGTCTCCACTTCAACCCCGTACTTGAAGTGTGCGATTGGCCTTGGGACGCCGGTTGCGAAGCCGGCACCACCACTACCAACGATGACGGTACCACCGCTTCCAACGACGACGGTACCACCGCCTCTACCGATGCCGGTACCACAGCTTCAAACGATGACGGTACCACAGCTTCCAACGATGACGGTACTACCGCTTCTAATGACGACGGTACTACTGCAACACCTACTCCTAACCCTTGTCCCGAAATCGAATGTCAAGATGCTACCATCTACCTACCGGTACTAAGCAATCCTAGACAGTTCATCAGGTGTGTTCGAGGAGTGGAAGTGGTGGAAACGTGCCCCAACGACCTAGTTTTCGACAATACACTGGCCGTTTGCAATTTGGAACATCTGACGCCTCATTAGTCGAGACATTTGTCATCATTTACCATTAAATAAAGGATAGCAGCATTTTTTTTTTTTTGTTATTTATGTTATTATGTTAGAATTTTGCATTTTAAATATACGAATTGAGTGTGGAGTTTCGTAGAAAATTATTTCTTTTTATATCAAATTTCCCCTTTTAAATCCAATTGTTTGTATATTTATATGGTGACAATAAAGATGTAAAATATTCTTATTAGTACTTGTACCACATACCGCAAACGTGTGGTGTAAAGAATAACAATTGAACTTGACGAAATTGCTGTGAACTTTTTTCTAACCAGAAGTTCAACAAATTCCACAAGATTAAAAACACGCGACGCTGCTTGTAGTAATCCCAACAAATCCAAAGTGGCTTACCTGAAGATTATCGAGTCTTTTGTTTGGATATTTACTGCGATGACTTGAATTCGGGAACTTTAAATTGTCTGATCTGAAGTATTTATAACGCTAATCGGTCAGATTAGGTCAAAATTAAATCTAAACTTGTTCCAAAATGTTTTGGATTAAAACAAAATTTCACCCCAACTTACCTGAAATACATTTTCAAAAGCGACGCCACTGAATGTATGTCCTGCAATATATCTTCAGTATGTAAGTTCGGTATCCTATCCTCATCGAAGGCGTTTCTCAACTTTTGTATGTTAGAAGTGACCCCCGATAGCCGATAGATTCCATCGACGATCCCATGCGACTCGATGAATTCAGCACAACATTTCAAAACAGTCGGAATAGCATGACCGGAATTCAACAAATGCTCCCCCAAATCACAACCGAACACCCTTTCCTTAAGAATCCCCGACTGTTTCAATTTCCTGCGAGACGGCCGGTTCAGGATGAAACTCCTAAAAAAAGTGATGAGTTTTCCGTGTTTTCGCAACACCGGCTTGATGGGACTCAAAGCTAAAGCCCTGTAAAAAAAAAAAAAAAAAAATTGAGAAAAAAATATTTTTTTTCATTACCCGACGACAGGTAGCGGTAGCGGGACGTTTCTGGGGATTTTATCGCCGATTATGTGGACGTGATCCTGAGGAAAAAATCCTACTTGAAAACCTCTTTTGCCTCGCCACCACAACGACTCTCCCGGTGTAGCCATGTCGATCACCGAAATCATATCGCCCACCTCTAAATTAAGTTCATCTCTCGCCTATGATTAGAAAAATAATAATTATCAATTCATATTTTTGTTGGTGTCAAGTTGACGAACCTGCGAGACGTATCTGCGAATACTGTAGGCCGCCGCTACCGCTGGCGTGTTGATGGAACGACATTCTTCACTGGGCACCAAGAGGCGGTGGCCTTTATTGTCCATCTGGAGCCAGTTGAGAACAGGACCGCAATTGATGGAGTTGTCGGCAATGTTGTTGAAACGTTCCAAATAGGCCGTGAGTTTATCCTAATAAAATGGTAGTCAGTACGATTTTAGTTTCACTATTCGCTACGGTTTTGGAAAATTCTGTATACTTTTTCACAATTTGTTAATTAATCAATGTGTTTAAGATAAGTAAGTTCTTCGATGGCGGCTGAGCTTAATGACAGGAAACTCAAATACAGTACACACTCGATAACGCGAATATCTCCTTCCCCCTTCCTCGACTTGATAACAGCGACAGAGCTACACTTTTGCACACGCTGTATGTTTGTATAATTCCAGATATCTTAGTTTAGTTAAGTAATTTGTGCGTACGACTTTAAGTTTGATTAGATGTAATATATAAAATTAGAAAAACAAGTTTGCGGTGCAAAAAAACAAAATATCAAAACATATATACCTACAGTAGTAGGAGCAACTCACTAACTTGCGCTATTAAAAACGTGATACAATTCTTAATGTTGTTGATCTCTGTACTCCGTATAAGCCTCCCTTCCCTACCCAAAAAGTTGCGCAACCATCTCGGACGAGTCCAAGTCTTTAAAAGAAAACGATCCGCAGTGTCGTCTCATCGCACTACATATCCGCTTGATCGTTTTGGTTGCTAATAGGGACCTTATCAGGTTCAGTTTCTTCTGGTCTTTGATTGTGCGCATATCATATCACCACCTATGACTACAAATTATTTCTGAAAACCGGATCATTGACTGATCTATTGTTTTCCGTTATCACCCCTCGTTGGTAGTTTCTGTGAAATTCTGTTTTGCTTTCCTCTATTAATATCCATATATGCTTGTTCACTTGGTGTTTAGAGTTTCATCATTTTGGGAGTTTTTGCTCGGTATTTGGTTGAAGGCACTGATGACTATCGTAAGGTCCATTACTGTAACTTCTCGAGTACTAGTAATTTCTTAGAATAAATAGCCCAAAAAATATTTTACCTGACGATGATGAGTATGGCCGGGACCCTTTTCACTCCAAATGTGACCTGACTCCAGAACTTAACTTTAGAAAAAAATAAAAAAGACTTAACTATAAAACCAGAAGGACCCCAGGTGAGTGTATTAAATATATCGAGATCGGAGCTTCGAAGAGGGAAGTGAATGAAACTACATAAAAATCTCGGCAGAAATGTAAATCACTTTTTTAAGACTTTATAGTTTAAACGCGGCCATCTGCAGAGCAACGGAGACCAGTATGACAGAATAGAAGATAGAAACAAATTCCAGTAAATCAAATATTGGGAAAAATGAAAAAAAAATTCCTGACAATGTCAAAGAAATGCTAAAAGTTAGAGAAGAGTTTAGATGAGCAACTACCTAAAGTTTTTTAAAAACGTGATAATACCAGACGGCTAGAAGTCAGCACTACAATCCCAATGTTTAAGAAAAGAAAGGCAAAACATCTGAGCCTATAAACTAAAAAAGCTTCAAGCCTTCTGAATACTTCCATAAAACCATTCACTCGTCTCCTAGAGAAACATTTTCGATCCCGTATCCGTTGTCAGTTAAGTCATAGGAAAAATCGGCGTCCCATTTTTTCCCTCACGGGTTGCAGTTAGACGACTCTACTGCAGTTTAAGATCAATGAGTCTCATCACACCATTAGCCCGTTCCCCCTAGAAAAGAGAAAACGCACTGTATGGGAGATCTCTTTGCGTGTCGTTGTTGATCCTCCGAAGTATGAATCCTGGCTACTGGACATTCACGTAAGATGTCTCAACCTTTACGGTTTTTAGGTTTTGTTTAGCACGCTGTGTGCCTTCGCTGCTTTCAATCCGTCAGTCTTTGTTTTAGATCGTCCTCCAAAGAAAGTGCGTGTTTCCCTCATTTCCGATCTCTCCGTCCAATATTTTCTCTTCGATAGTTCCTTTATCGGTGCTGTTTGGTATCTAGCAGGTCGGTTCAGGTCCCGTTAGAATTTTCTTTGCGCATTTTCTAGCGGACCTGTCCGCCTTTTCGTTGCCTTTCTTGTCCTGGTGTTCTCTGCTGCACTCCAGCTGTACGCTGTCGTGTTACAGGAGTTTCACGAGTGCTGTTTGGCAGTTTCGCACAGCACCCCAATGCATTAAAAGCCGCTTGGATGTCGGTGATGAAACGGATTCGCCTTTTCGTGTATGATATTGGCACCGTTTCTTGTGCAGCTGTGGCTTCTGCTTAAAACACTCTAACTTGCCGATCCCCTGTGCTACTTGACGTTCTTGATCAGTCACTATACCATATGATATCAATTGGATGACGTGAGGAAACATGGCAAGTTCCCTCACCTCAACTCCCTGGTAAGTTGAGTCTAGAAACTTTTTGAAGTTGTAGATGGTGTTGATTTCGTCTGCCTGCTTGTCAAGTATTGTTCTTTTAGATATTTGCTGATGTATTTCACCAGGATTGGACCACTAAGTGCAGGGGAGGCAGGTAAAGCAGTACCTCATTAACTGCAGTAAAGGTAGCTGTCATCGCTCCAGTTACCGCTAGACATTCAAGTTTTTGAAACTTGCTCAGTTTTCTTACCGCTTCTTCCTTTCCCGTTTTATGCCATCAGATCAGAGAAGCGTCGATCGATACAACCCTTTGGTACAGCCAGTGAACCATTCTTGGTTATAGTCCCCAAATTTTTCGCACCATCGTCCTGCAGGTTCACAGTGCTCGCGTGACTTTGGTAGTTATTTTCACTATATGAGTTTTGAAGCCAAGCTTTTTATGTTGCGCAAGTCCTTGGTACTTCAGCTCGTTGCTCACCTGCTATTCTTTACACCCAACAAGTAGTTTCTTCAGGTTTAGATACTTCCGCCTCCTTATAATTGTCATCATGGTAGTTTTGCTCGGGTTCACCAATAAACCTACTCAGGTGCACCATTTGCATCACATTGAGGTCTTCTTGCATCATTTGACGGGGTGCACCTGACGAATGTAGCGAATAATCTGAGGAATACAGCAATGAAGACATCACAACACAACGGAAATCATAATAAAAATCTTAACAAAGGTAAAAAATTAATACTCAACCTAATAATGGACAGAATAATAAAAAATGTACAAAAAGTAACAAATACAACAAAATTATGTGTTTCCCAGATGACGCTTTGTTATTCTTAGACACCAGAGATGGACAGGAATCGCTATTACAAGCGTTTAACAAAAAGGTTGCAACAGTTTATACGGAAATATCAACCACTAAAACAAGAAGCGTCGTAATTGCTAGAAAGTCATGTGAGGTCGAGTTGAACAACAAATTAATAGAAAAAGTGTTCCAATTTAACTATCAAGCGCAACTATTTCATCAAATGGGAACCTGAAGAGTGGAATAAAAATCCATGTCAACAGGTCAGCCAGACAAACAAGAGTCTGCATTTCAATTACATGTAAAGTGCGAAAATATGTGTCAAACCTGTGATAAGCTACACCAATGACCTTAACTAAAAGAATAAGATGCACAACCGAATAAAAATATTGAGAATTATAAAAAAAACACTTGAATGAACACATTTAGAATGGAATAAGAAAGACGTGAAAATCGCTAGAAGAGGAAAACCGGCATCTGAAGAACCACCAAAGCGAAGGAAAGACAGTGGGTGCTCAATATTCCAAGACCAAAAGATTGGGTGAAACTAAATAGGTAAAATAAGAAAAAAAAAACAAAATAGAGAATTTTTCTAAAAAACATACATATGTATCGGGGGTGCCTCAAGGTTCGCATCCTGAACCCCTGCTGTTTCTTATAATTTTAAATAATCTTTATTTTCGTATAGCGTGTAAGAGACTTTTCGGGTCAGTTTCGAAATGGAGAATTACACAAGTAGACAAAGTTCTATTATCTTCTCCTATATAATTTAAGAAGATGCGTTAGTTGGATTAAGGATCTCTCCGAAATGTTTCATGTAAAATAATATTTTCCGAATCATATGTGATAGAATGACCCGCTATATGAAGTTTTTTAAATATGATTGAAGAACTTCTTTTAGAATCACGGTAACGTAGCTCTGCGACACGATCGTAGCGCCATCTCGTAGTCTGGTAGACCCAAAACTGGGATTTCGCCGGAATCATCTGACAAAAAACCATTTCAAATGATAATAATGGAGAACTAAAGCAAGGAAAAGTGATTACGTCAGTATACGTTCGAAGATCGAACTAAAAACAACCTGAACAATTTCTCGATCTTGTTTAAACGTATCATCCCATTTTGAATATTTTCGCGGCAGAACGGCGCTAACGTCGCCTTTCAAGCAACGTTATAACTGTCTCTTTTCTTTCCTCTTTATAATTTATTTTATTTCAGAAAGTTTTGATATTTTGGTGATCATGTTTTTTGATTTATGCCCATGATGAGTTTTTAATTTTAATGTAGACTATTCGTTCAGCAACAACCGCCATCGTTGATTGACGCTTCAAACTGTTACAAATTTGAAAAATGAACTCAAAAAATCAAATTGTAACGATTTGATTTCTATATCTCATTCTAACCTCAACATATTCATCACTGGAACTTTGACTAGACAAATCAGGCAACTGAGATATCTTCCTGTCGTAGATACACTGATGGACTTGGGCATCTAACATTTTGAAATTTTCCAAATTCCTTTGCAACAACCAACACTCATCCCCTGACGTCACCCGCACCATATACCATTCAGCTTCATCTTCATTGGCTGGAAACAAAACAAACATTAAAATACAAAAAAAAACAAGAAGACAACTTACTGTGTTGAGAATGGCGCGATTGGTCGATGTTGTTTTGAAGAGTGGCGGTGATTTTGGGCAGTTGTACCCTTTCGTAATGAAAATGGGCACACTCTTCTAACTTGGGAAAACGACAGGGCTCCGCCCCCGGCGCCGGGGCTCCCCCAGCCGCCTCCGAAATTTGCATATCAGCACCCTGCGTTTCCGTGCATAACGCCTGTAACAACACCAACATAACTCAATTGGCACCAAATCCGGCAAGTAACGTCCAACTAAAAACTACACATCTTCGCCAATACGTTCCAGTAACGTGAGAACAGCACCAACAGATGTTATTGCGTAATTAAATTACAAAAAAAAGTAAAAAAAAATTATCGTGGGATCACAAGGAGGGGAATAATTAAAAGAAAAATGCATCCATCACAACATGTGCTTACCATACATTGACGCGTAAACAATCTAACATTGCTAGATAGTGTCATGCAGTTTTAGTAGAAGAAGCGGCTGGTAATTTGGCCGGAAAAAAACAAGCAAAATATTTTCGAGTTATTCTATCGAAATTGTTGGCTTTCACTCAACGATTTGCGGCATGCGTTGCGATAGGCACAACTATTCTCTCCATCCACACTGACTGACTTTTGTGAAGCTGACGCAGAACATCTCGCAACAGGAGGACGTCATCGGGTTTTCACGTGGGGTGGCGCGGCGGCGACGCCGCCGTCATCGGCGTCGAAAAGCTCGTTATTATGATTGGGTTTTTTTTTTTTGTTCCGAAGAACTACAGTACACACCCCTTTCGACCGATAGGGAACTAGGTTAGGAGAGTTTGTGAGTGTGGCGCGTACTCCCGACCAGTTGTGCCCCAAAAATATCGATCGACGTCGGACGTCACTACGCCGCCGTCGGCGGAGAGGCGCGACGAAATCGTGTTGGATACTTCGTTTTCCGGCGTTGACTAATAATCGACTGTTATTGTAGTGTGTTGTTGCTATTATTAAATTGACGGAAGTGCTAGTTATGGGGGATGACAGGAACTTAATTGGTGCGAATTTTCCATGCTTTTTATCAGGACGTTCACTGCAACTAAGAATTTCCTATTGCTAATGCTTGCGCGATTATTGATCAGATAAAGTTATACCAAGAAAAGTGTTAAAGGCAACTTTATCAACATACCGGAGTTAATTGAAACGTTCCTGATTACATACTTGGGTAATTTTAAGAATTTACTGCAAAGTCTTAATTAAAAAAATTTGGAGTCTCAGAAACTTAAATTAACCAATAATTGAATTCTTTGATAAGGGCCAAAAAGTTGATCAGAATCTACCTATAATGCTAAGAAAATTCTGGATAATTTCCAGAATTTTCCAAAAATTCTATTGAAATTTAAAAAAATTAAATTTTGCTTCAATTTTCTCAAACGCATCTTTTAAATTGCAAGGGCTGCATATTCTCAAGAATAATTGTCATCGATTGTAAAGAAAAAAAATTAAGAGTAATTTGATAGTTTCAGACCTTTAAAAAAAATTAATTTTGCCCCAATTTTACTAGACGCATTTTTAAATTGGAATGGCTGCATATTCTTGAAAAAAATTGCCATTGATTCTAAAAAAAAAAAATTAAGACTATTTTGATTGGTTTTGGACCTTTAAAAAATAAAGTTTTGCTTCAGTTTTACCAAACGCATTATTAAAATTGCAATAGCTGTATATTCTCAGAATAATTGTCAATGATTATAAAGAAAAAAAATTTGAAACGCGATTTGATAGGTTTTGGACCTTTAAAGAAATTAAATTTTGCTTCAATTTGACCAAACGCATTTCTTAATTTGCAAGGAATGCATATTCTCAAGAATAATTATCATCGATTGTAAAGAAAAAAATTCAGAATAATTTGATAGGTTTTGGACCTTTAAAAAATAAAGATTTGCTTCAGTTTTACCAAACGCACTTTCTAAATTGAAATGGCTGTATATTCTCAGGTGATTTGTCAATGATTCTAAAAAAAATTAAAGTGATTTGATAGGTTTTAGACCTTTCAAAAAAATAAAACTTTGCTCCAATTTTACCAAACGCAATTTTTAAGTTGCAAAGGCTGCATATTCTCAAGAATAATTGTCATCGATTCTAAAGAAAAAAATTTCGGAGTAATTTGATAGGTTTTGGACCTTTAAAAAATAAAGTTTTGCTTCAGTTTTACCAAATGCATTCTTAAAATTGCAATGGCTGTATATTCTCAGGATGAATGCCAATAGTTCTGAAAAAAAAAATTGAAGAGTGATTTGATAGGTATTGGACCTTTAAAGAAATTAAATTTTGCTTCTATTTTACCAAACGCATTTTCCAAATTGACATGGCTGCATAATCTTAAGAACAATTGCGATTGATTCTATAGAAAAAGAAAAATTTAAAGCGATTTGATAGGTTTAGGACCTTTAAAAAAACTAAATATGGCTCCAATTTTACCAAACGCATTTTTAAAATTGCAATGGCTGCATATTCTCAAGAATACTTGCAATTTATTCTAAAAAAAAAGTTAGGAGTGATTTGATAGGTTTTAGACCTTTAAAAAAAATTAAACTTTGCTCCAATTTTACCAAACGCATTTTTTTAAGTTGCAAAGGCTGCATATTTTCAAGATTAATTGTCATTGATTCTAAAGAAAAAAAATTCAGGGTAATTCAATGGGTTTTGGACCTTTAAAAAATAAAGTTTTGCTTCAGTTTTACCAAATGCATTCTTAAAATTGCAATGGCTGTATATTCTCAGGATGAATGCCAATAGTTCTGAAAAAAAAAATTGAAGAGTGATTTGATAGGTATTGGACCTTTAAAGAAATTAAATTTTGCTTCCATTTTACCAAACGCATTTTCCAAATTGAAATGGCTGCATATTCTTAAGAATAATTGCGATTGATTCTATAGAAAAAGAAAAAGTTAAAGCGATTTGATAGGTTTAGGACCTTGAAAAAACTAAATATGGCTCTAATTTTACCAAACGCATTTTTAAAATTGCGATGGCTGCATATTCTCAAGAATAATTGCCATTGATTCTAAAGAAAAAAGTTAGGAGTGATTTGATAGGTTTTGAACCTTTAAAGAAATTAAATTTTGCTTCAATTTAACCAATTAATTAATTTGCAAGGGATGCATATTCTCAAGAATAATTGTCATCGATTCTAAAATAAAAAAATTCAGAGTAATTTGATAGGTTTTAGACCTTTAAAAAAAATTAACTTTTGGTCCAATTTTACCAAACGCATTTTTTAAATTGCAAGGGCTGCATATTCTCAAGAACAATTTTCATTGATTGTAAAGAAAAATATTAATAATAATTTGATAGGTTTTAGACCTTTAAAAAAAAATTTTTGCTTCAATTATACCAAACGCATTTTAAAATTGCAAGGGTTGCATATTCTCAAGAATAATTTTCATTGATTCTAAAGAAAAATATTTCAAAATGATTTGATAGGTATTGAAAATTTTTTTAAAACTGCAATGACCGCATATTCTAAAAAAAATCAAGAGTTGATAGGTTTAAGACCTTTAAAAAAAATAATTTTGCTCCAATTTTACAAAACGCATTTTTTAAATGGCGATGGCTGCATATTCTTAAGAATAAGTACGATTGATTCTAAAGAAAAAAGTTAGGAGTGATTTGATAGATATTGGACCTTTAAAGAAAAATTAATTTGGTTCAATTTTACCAAACACATTTTTAAAATTGTGATAGCTGATGGCTGCATATTCTTAAGAATAATTGCGGGATAATTCTAAAAAAAAATTGGAGTGATTTGATAGGTTTTGGACCTTTAAAAATGGAATTTTGCTTCAATTTTACCAAACGCATTTTTAAAATTGCAATTGCTGCATATTCTCAAGAATAATTATCAACGATTCTAAAGCAACAAAATTAAAAGTGATTTGAAAGGTTTTAGACCTTTAAAAAGTAAAGGTTGGTTTCAATTTTACCAACCAAATTTTTAAAATTGCAATGGCCGCAAATTCTCAAGAAAAAAGGTCAATCATTCTAATGAAAAGAAAAATTAAGAGTGATTTGATAGGTTTTGGACCTTAAAAAAGTTAAATTTTGCTTCAATTACCAAGCGCATTCTTAAAATTGCAATGGCTGTAAATTCTCAAGATAATTGTCAATGATTCTAAAGCAACAAAATTAAGAGTGATTTGAAAAGTTTTGGACCTTTAAGAAATAAAATTTTGTTTCAATTTTACCAAACAAATTTTTAAAATCGCAATGACCGCATATTCTCAAGAAATTTTGCTTCAATTTTACCAAACGTATTTTTTAAAATTGCAATCGCTGCATATTCTCAGACAAATTATCAAAAATTCTGAAAAAAACAGTAATTTGATAGACTTTGGATCTTTAAAAAATGGAATTTTGCTTAAATTTTACCAAACTGATCTTAAGTAATCTAAAACTTCAAAAAATTGTGAGTTAATTTCCGATTAAAATTACAAGGATTTGAAAATAAATTACTGTCGGTGATTCTGCATCAAATTTTGTGACATCATAAAAAGAATCAGAAAATTGTAGAATGTAGAATAAGAACAAAACATTGAAAAGAGTTTATCATTTTACGTAAACTGATAAGTAAAATGTTAAGTTAATTTTGAATTAACACTTTTCAATTTTTTTTAAATTTAACAACTTCCAGAACTGTCACGACCGAATCATTAAATTTATAACATTTTTAAACTTATTAGGTTTCGTGACGTCATCAAGAAGTCATAAAAAAATTGTAAAATTGCAAGAACTTATTTTAATTTTTCGGACACTTAGACTCCTTACGGAATCATAGAATTTGAAAATAGCCAAAAAATTTCAAAATTTACAAATTAAAAAAATATTAAAACCACAGACGAAAATGAGACTTTAACTGGGTCATCTCGGCCTAAGTTGTGTCTTCTAGGCGGATGGCGCTGAAATCAATAAAATCAGTTGAAAGTTTCGTGAAAAATTCTGACATAACGTCCATTCTTTTTTTCAAATGACAAATCTGTAGGGTCAAAGTTATAACGTGAGTATTCTCAAAATCAAACGGTCAAATGTGATTTTCGTCAATTCCACTTTTGAAAAATCGGTCAACAATCGGTCGACTTTTTTTTTGGAACAAATTCGCATTTTTCAACAAAACTGATGGGCTTACGTTGTTGAATGGCGTTTCCCAAATCGCCTTACAAAAAATAAGACTCATTAAGACCCACGTTAATTAGTGGTACTGTCACAGGAAAACCGCGTTTTTTGGTACAGTCCGCCACCCTAAAAAATTGAAAAATAAAAGCAAATGTTTTTTTTTTATTAATTATTAAACAGCCCTCGTATTTTTGAAAATTCAATAGAAATTTGCTTATAGTGCCAAATGTAAATTGAATAAGGTAAAATTTCCAAAATTTTGCATGCAAACCTTGAAATTAAATATAAATTTTACAAAAATTGTCAATTTTTTCCAAAAACATAAAATTTCCCAAAGTTAAAAAGTGATTGTTTCAAGATGGTGCATCGAAGGCGATTTCACGCAAGGTGTCAATTAATTTGCGCTTTGCTCTATCCGTAAAAGGTGCGTCTAAAGGCGCGGGCACATTAGAAAGCGACCTCAAAGTCCTCTGAAACATGGCACATCAAACAATAACAACAAATAAACAAATCGACATCTATCGCATTCGCTATTGCTATTAAGATAGAAAAACGCTCCCGATTCAAAACACATACCGTTACAATAATTGCCCGCATGATAACCACATTAAACAATTAATTTCTTCAACAGTCGTATCGCTCTTCGACGATCATGGCGATACCTTAAAATCAACATAATTGTAAAGAGAAATATTAGCAAAATTTTGTAACCGCAAACAAACTCTCCTAAGATATCTTAATGATCGACATAACAAGCAAAGAACAATATTTGTGGTAAAGATAAGAAAATTTTGACATGTTGAACTGGTTCAAATTTATTTGTAAAGAAAAAAAAAATTCAACAATTCCGTATGTGTGTCCCGATTAACGGACAACGGTTTGGTTGTTGAACACAAACCAATTAACTAATCACCGTTGGTTTTTTTTCTGCACGGTTCGATCCCTCCATTTGTGTAAAGCGTTTGTTCACAATTCCGAACACACAAAAGACCGAAGAAAGACCGTTAATGTTATTAAATACGCATTTAGTTGGCCGCAATCACGACTCATCAACAAGAATGCGGGGACGGGCTGTCACGATTTCGTTGCAAAAACAATAAAATTTTCTTTGTTTTTTAATAATTTTAACATCAAACTATCATTCTAATCAAATTCACCCTGTAGATGAGATAGACAAGAGCAAACCACAATGCAAGAATTAAAACCTGATTTGACTACATTGACTACCGCTGGCTGGAGAATGTGAACCAGTTGTGCCGCATTATCAAATGTGCTGCACTAAACAATTTCTCTAAAACGTGAACATAATGTTCGAAACGTGGCAGTAAAATAAGAAATAGCTATACTAATAAAATATACAGGGTATTTATGTGATGTTGTTAGTAGTTTAAAAGATGCAAAACAAAAACAATTGAAAATAAAACTTTGAACTTGAAACAGAAAGTTCTTTTGGTTCTTAATATATATGAATTATTTTCTATTAAATTGACCAGTGGTGTCGAAATCAAATTCCCTTAGAAATTTCCAAGTATCTTATTGGTGTAAAGAAATTTTACTATATCAAATTTGAAATTTCCGCCAGATTAGCAACAAGATTTCTATGGCATTGCTATACAAATTCTAAAAAAAAAAGTTTTAAGTTCCTAGAAATTTCTGATAACTTCATCCCACCCGAAACAAATCTTCGCTTGCCAAATCTGAAAACGTGAAACTATATGATATATCTTTTGTAAAATATAACAATTTGTCGTAGAAAGTTCAAAAATTTCAATAATTGTACTGTAATTTTCTTTAGTTCCCTCTTTAAAATTCAGCTTCTTTTTCTTATCTTTACCTTTTCCTGCTGGGTGTGTTTAAATTATTTTTTTTACTTGATCCTTTCTCGGTGTTTTTTTTTTTTACTTGAACCGCTTAACTTTGTCAACGCTTGCCCAAAGTCTAGAAAAATATTTTTTTTCACATACTGGTAATAGAAAATATGTTGCATCGGTATTCGACATTTTCGAGTAGCTCCTTTCACATTTACTTCTTCTAGTACTGGAGCACTACAGACCAACGTGACGATTTAAATATTGTTTTTGGTTCAGATACCATAAGAGGTACAAGGAAGGTCCCACCACACTGCCCTGAGGTACACCAGTTCTTCTACGTTTATTCCTACTAGCAGATCACTATCGTCAAAAAAATTCGACTGTTGTCTTTGTTTCAGATACCGTAAAAGGTACAAGAGAAGCCTCAGCACACTACCCTGAGGTACTCTTCTATGTTTACTTCTCCCACTAGTAGATCACTATCGTCAACAAAAGTGGCGATTTTAACATTGTCTATGTTTGGGCTAATAGGTACAATATAGGTCCAATCACACTACCCTGAGGTACTGCAGTTCTTCTATGTTCACTTCTAGTAGCAAATGGCTATCGTCAAAAAAGTGGCAATTTTAACATTGTCTATGTTTGAGATAACACAAAAGCTACAAAAGAGGTCCAAGTATAGTACTCAAAGGTATTACAGCTCGTACTCTTACTACTGCTGGCGGTTCTAATATCGTTTAAGTTGCGCATAACAAAAAAAGTCCAAAAGAGGTTCAAACACGGTTCCCTGAGGGACTCCAGCTATTCTCCACTTACTCTTCCTACTAGTAGAGAACGATCGACAACAAAAGTGACGATTCGCATATTGTCCTTGTTTCAGATACCGTAAAAGGTACAAGAGAAGCCCCAGCACACTACCCTGAGGTACTCTTCTATGTTTACTTCTCCCACTAGTAGATCACTATCGTCAACAAAAGTGGCGATTTTGACATTGTCTATGTTTGGGATAATAGGTACAATATAGGTCCAATCACACTACCCTGAGGTACTGCAGTTCTTCTATGTTCACTTCTAGTAGCAAATGGCTATCGTCAAAAAAGTGGCAATTTTAACATTGTCTATGTTTGAGATAACACAAAAGCTACAAAAGAGGTCCAAGTATAGTACTCAAAGGTATTACAGCTCGTACTCTTACTACTGCTGGCGGTTCTAATATCGTTTAAGTTGCGCATAACAAAAAAAGTCCAAAAGAGGTTCAAACACGGTTCCCTGAGGGACTCCAGCTATTCTCCACTTACTCTTCCTACTAGTAGAGAACTATCGACAACAAAAGTGACGATTCGCATATTGTCTTTGTTTCAGATACCGTAAAAGGTACAAGAGAAGCCCCAGCACACTACCCTGAGGTACTCTTCTATGTTTACTTCTCCCACTAGTAGATCACTATCGTCAACAAATGTGACGATTTTGATATTGTCTATGTTTGGGATGACATGAAAGATCCAAGCACACTCCTCTGAGAGACTTCAGGACTTTGGTTTGTTGTATATTTTAGTATAATTTTTCTAGCTTCACTTTGAAGTATCTACGCTTCTAGCAGTTCCACATATTGCTTTAAAAATTGTTATTCAAAACTTGTTTAGGTGTCCCTTACTCTGTCGATATGTGCCCAAAATTCAGAAAAATTTGTTTCTTTATTAAATTTTTGCTCTCTAATACTCTCTGAATAAGAAAATCTGTCTATACGATTCAATCGTCCCTTTAGCTGATTCCGATTCTTTTCAGTGGCTTCTTTCACATTTACTCTTACTCTGTCGATATTTGCCCAAAATTCAGAAAAATCTGTTTCGTCATATGATTTTTGCTCTCTGAGACTCTCAGAATAAGAAAATCGGCCTATACGTTTAAACCGCCCCTTTAGCTGATTTTGATTCATTTCAGTGGCACATTGTATTTTTGAGTGGCTTCTTCCACATTTACTCTTACTAGTAGCGCACCATAGATACCAAAGATGGCGATTCAAATTTTATCTTTGTTTAGGATAACACAAGAAGTACAAGAAAGGTCCAAGTTGTGATGGGCTTCGGCTCTTCTACATTTACTACTCCTGCTAGTAGAGCACTATTGTCAACAAAACTGACACTTCTGACATTGTCTTTGGGATAACACAAACGGTCAAAGAGAGGTGCAAGTATATTGATCTAAGATGTTACAGCTCTTTTAGAATTACTCTTCCTTCTACTACTGGCAGTCTTGATATCGTCTATGTTGAAGATAAAACAAAAAGTACAAGAGACGTTCAAGCACAGTTCCCTGAGGGACTACAGCTATTCTCCATTTACTCCTCCTACTAGTAGAGAACTATCGACAACAAAAGTGACGATTCGCATATTGTCTTTGTTTCAGATACCGTAAAAGGTACAAGAGAAGCCCCAGCACACTACCCTGAGGTACTCTTCTATGTTTACTTCTCCCACTAGTAGATCACTATCGTCAACAAATGTGACGATTTTGATATTGTCTATGTTTGGGATGACATGAAAGATCCAAGCACACTGCTCTGAGAGACTTCAGGATTTTGGTTTGTTGTATTTTTTAGTATAATTTTTCTAGTTTCACTTTGAAGTATCTACGCTTCTAGCAGTTCCACATATTGCTTTAAAAATTGTTATTCAAAACTTGTTTAGGTGTCCCTTACTCTGTCGATATGTGGCCAAAATTCAGAAAAATTTGTTTCTTTATTAGATTTTTGCTCTCTAGTACTCTCTGAATAAGAAAATCTGTCTATACGATTCAACCGTCCCTTTAGCTGATTCTGATTCTTTTCAGTGGCTTCTTTCACATTTAATCTTACTCTGTCGATACTTGCCCAAAATTCAGAAAAATCTGTTTCTTCATATGATTTTTGCTCTCTTGAGACTCTCTAAATAAGAAAATCAGTCTATTCGTTTCAACCGCCCCTTTAGCTGATTCTGATTCATTTCAGTGGCACATTGTATTTTTGAGTGGCTTCTTCCCCATTTACTCCAACTAGTTGCGCACCATGGATAACAAAGGTGGCGATTCAAATTTTGTCTTTGTTTAGGATAACACAAGAAGTACAAGAAAGGTCCAAGTTGTGATGGGCTTCAGCTCTTCTACATTTACTACTACTGCTAGTAGAGCACTACTGTCAACAAAAATGACAGTTCTGACATTGTCTTTGGGATAACACAAACGGTCAAAGAGAGGTCCAAGTATACTGATCTAAGATGTTACAGCTTTCAGAATTACTCTTCCTACTACTACTGGCGGTCTTGATAACGTCTATGTTGAGGATAAAACAAAAAGTACAAGAGACGTTCAAGCATAGTTCCCTGAGGGACTCCAGCTATTCTCCATTTACTCCTCCCACTAGTAGATCACTATCGTCAACAAAAGTGGCGATTTTGACATTGGCTATGTTTGGGATGGCATGAAAGATCCAAGCACACTGCTCTGAGAGACTCCAGGATTTTGGTTTGTTGTATTTTTTAGTATCATTTTTCTAGTTTCACTTTGAAGTATCTACGCTTCTAGCAGTTCCACATATTGCTGTAAAAATATTTATTCAAAACTTGTTTAGGCGTCCCTTACTCTGTCGATATTTGTCCAAAATTCAGAGAAATCTGTTTCGTCATATGATTTTTGCTCTCTAAGACTCTCTGAATAAGAAAATCGGTCTATACGTTTAAACCGCCCCTTCAGCTGATTCTGATTCATTTCAGTGGCACATTGTATTTTTGAGTGGCTTCTTCCCCATTTACTCCAACTAGTTGCGCACCATGGATAACAAAGGTGGCGATTCAAATTTTGTCTTTGTTTAGGATAACACAAGAAGTACAAGAAAGGTCCAAGTTGTGATGGGCTTCAGCTCTTCTACATTTACTACTCCTGCTAGTAGAACACTATTGTCAACAAAAGTGACAGTTCTGACATTGTCTTTGGGATAACACAAACGGTCAAAGAGAGGTCCAATTATACTGATCTAAAATGTTGCAACTCTTCTAGAATTAGTCCTCCTACTACTACTGGCGGTCTTAATATCGTCTATGTTGAGGATAAAACAAAAAGTACAAAAGACGTTCAAGCACAGTTCCCTGAGGGACTACAGCTATTCTCCATTTACTCCTCCTACTAGTAGAGAACTATCGACAACAAAAGTGACGATTCGCATATTGTCTTTGTTTCAGATACCACAAAAGAGACCAGAAAGGACCAAACTTTTCTGAGGAACTCCATCGCTTTGGATTGTTTAATTTTTCAGCATATTTTTTTCATTCTTTAATTTTTGAAGTATAATTTTGATAAACAGGATTGTAGTAGTTATATACTTATTTAGAAGTATTGGTTCAAAATTTGTTTACGTGTCCTTTATGCCCAAATCCGTAGCCGGAAGTGTAAAAAAATCTTTTTCTTCATTTAATTTTCGTATTAATTTTTTTTAGCTATTTTTAACTATTGTAAATTTACCTCTCTTACCAGTAGAGAACTAACAAGAAGAAAAGTGGTGATTCGAATACGGTTTTTATTTCAGATACCAGAAAAGGTACAAAATAGGTTAAAGCAAGTTACCCTGGGGGACTCCAGCTTTGATTTGTGCGAGATGTGAGTATCTTTTTTCAAATTTCTTCTGTCTCATATGTACGATTTTCATATAAAGTTTTGAAAGTTTTTGTTCCCCTTTGCCGTTTTTATGCCATCCTCCCTTTTTCCATATAATTCCTAAATTAAATTCTGGAACTTTATAGATTTGATCTGCTGCGGAATATTTTTTTCAAAATCCAAAGTGGTGATGTTAAAATTTCTTTTTTCTCCATCATTACTTTGAGTTTCTTCGGCAGAAGGAGGCCTACAGTCCACTATTTCGAAGAAAATTCAAGCAAACAAAAACTTACAGTCCACGATTTCAAAGAAAATTTATTAAACGTTCCTACGAGCCGCATACTGGAAAAGTAAGAAAAAAATTACAGTCCACTAGAATAAAAATTAAACACTTTGAGTCAGAAAATTTGTTGAATCGTTTTAAGTTTTAAGCATTTCTTGAACTTGTATTTAACAATGTTTTTCAACAAGCAATCCACATGTTCACAACAATTGTAAATCGAAAACTATTTTACAGATTAAAATTTTATTTTAAGTGATGTTGCAGAAATGTTTTTCCGTCCAAACAATGATTAACCTCAAATTAGAGAAAATATACATCGATTGGGGCGCCCTCTATGTGTCAGGCAGCAAACTTTTTAAATCCGCCTCGTAGCTGTTAGGGACTCGTACATTATTTAATTACAATTCATTTTATCAACTGAAAATACTTTGAATCCTAGAAAAGAATTTTTCGAAATTTTTATTATAAAGAAAAAAAACTACACTCATAGGCGGCTTCGGAAACAAATCGCGATTCAATGGTTGAGAACTGTCACTACAACCGTCAATATTTTTTCTGTTTGGAAGCAAAGTTTGTTTCGAGACGGACACTATAAAATCGAGAAACTACAGTCCACTAGAGGAATGAAAATTAAACAATGCGAGTCAGACGTTAAACGTATGAGTTCTAAGTTTTAAATATTTCCTAAACGTGTATTTAATGATATTCTAGGGCTCGATGTTGTTATTTATAAACAAAACATTTAATTCGATTGTTTAAAACTGTAATTCATAAACTAGTCGACAGATGGAACTGAAATTTTAGATTATGCTACAAAAATTGTTTTCCGTCCAAAAAATTATAACCTCAAATTACAATAAAAACACCGATTCAGGCGCCCTCTATGTGTAACACCGGAAACTTTTCCAATTGCCCTCGCAGCTGCTGGGAGTCCCCCGTATATTATTTAATTACGATCAATTTTACGAATTTAAAAATCTTTAAATATTCAAAAAAAATCGAAATTTTACTTTCATTCAAAAGCAATAAAAATCTACAATCATAGGCGGCTTCGAAAACAAAACGCGGTTAAATTGCTGGGAACTGTCACTACAACTGTCAATAATTTTTTTCAATTTGAAATCAAAATTTGTGATCATTTCCGTCTTTTTACTGAAATACCCCCCAATTTACGTTTCTATTTTAATAAATTAACTTAAGTCAGTAATTTCAGCCCCCCATTTCTACCTTTGTTGCCTTTGGACAACAAAATCGTTTTCTTCGAGGAATGCGAGAAAGGTGAGGTTATGGTTTTTGTATTTTTGGCGTTATAATTACAAACGAACTTTTTCGTAGTGTTCAGAGATCCCGTAAATCCCTTATAATCTTGTAATCTCCCCCGTGTTTCGGTGAAAACATCGTAAATACCTAAACAAAGTCTAATCAATTATTGCGTAGATTTCTTCGACCTAGAACTGTTACTTTAGTAATGAATTCTTCGCCTCCCCCACTTGCCATTTCTTTGCCCTTTTAAAAATAGATGAATCTCTGCCCTATAGACGCACCTTACACCGAAAACCCTTCCCTATTACTTTCCCAATTCAAATAAACTTTCGGTTTTCCGTGAGCGATTTAACACCCAACCCAAAGTGGCGAGCAACAACTCGGAATTTAAATATAGATTTTCAAGGCGGCCCCGTTAATCAAATTAAGACGAACCGACATCGCTCCAACAACCAATAAAAAGAAAAAAAACTTAACGACATGCAGGAAACGTTTCTGGTGGCACAATTACACAAATAATTGCATCTACAACCAACGCGACCAGAAGGAACGAGTTGAAACAACTTCCGGCGTGGGCCGATACGGCCCTGCAATTATTTGTAACCAAGCCAATTTTGCGTCTGTCAGTTGTTTGACGAAATGCCAATTTGTTCGGAATAAAAAAGAAAACAACAACAACAAAAATCAAATGAATAGAAATTTTGTAAAAGGGGGCGTAGCTGTTAAAATGATTGTTTGATAGTCACGTTTATTTGTTAGTGTGGCATCACCTTTAACAACTAATAACGTTGAAATCAACAAAGCAACAATTGTTGGGATTAACATGAAATAACCGCAATGCATTAAAAAGCTGCACATAATTAAAACGGGCAAACAACATGTGTTGAATATAAATCAGTGATATTATTCGAAACGGTTAATTTCGCACCCAACCGTGAAATAATTGTGGAAATTTGTAGAAAAATCTTCGGAAAAACGTTTGGAAAAGTCAGGAAATGCAGTAAAAAACTAAAAATAAAATGAAATAAACATTTGGTTGAAGGTAGGAACGGCTTCGGGATTAAGGCAAGCGTAACGGGATGAATTTGGGGAGAAAATTGTCGGAAAATTTACGTGACTTACGTGAAAAGATTCAAAGAGCGGGGGAACTGTAATTCGGACACATTTTCACACACCAAAAAGGCATAAAGTCATTAATTACGCACAGATGTAACATCTACGAACTTTTATTATGACCGCCATCTTAACTGGTTTGACAGTTGCGGCCATATGTGGCGACCTCTAGAAACAATGCCGTTAATCTTAATCAATCTGTATTGTTGGCGGTCTATACAAATAAATCAAAGGGGTTAATAGACAACCCCATTCGATTGAAGGGTGGTCAACCTAACGTAGCTTTCAATTTTTAATTGAGTTTACCCAAACTATTATCAATTTTCTCACTGTAAGTAGCTAGCAATTTGACATTTTACTATTTTATTATCACCTTTGACTCTAACTTGTGTCTTCTATTTTTATTATCGTTGTAAAATCTTTCACGTTTCTCTTACAAATATTCAGAAGTTATTTAAACATTTTTTTCTGTCTATCTGATTCCTTTTATTACTTTTGTAACCGCCCTCATTTTTCTTCAAAATTTTCTTTTTATTTTTTTTATTCAAAAAATGTATTTACACTTTATTGTCTACAGTCAGGGGGTATCTCGGCTATCACATCCGGGCCGTAACTGCAGTTAGCTTCAGGTAGAAGTTGGAGTGGAGGTGGTAGCTCAACCGGGTAGAACACTACATTCTCTCAAAATCCTCTAATGGTTACTATTAACGCCCCCATAACGGATTAGTTTGTCAGGTAAACATACCATACGCCCTTAACCTGGCACCCCCGTTACATAGTCCGGTGGAGAAGCTTACCCCCACTCCTACAACGAAAAGAACTCGTTCTGTGTAAACTTCTCTTCGCTCTCCTTCTGTTGTATCATGCCATACCATGCCCGTTATAAAATGCAACCCTTCTGGTTTATGACTGGTGCCTCTCCAGGTTTCAAAACCCATGAATTTTTTTATCCATATTGTTGCCCTTTCTTGATTAACCAAACGCGAAGTCCATTTTTAGACTAATAGAAATTAGCAACTTACCGGTTGAACTCAGCAAAACATTTAAATTGGGTTGACTGCATTGAAAATTTTAAATGGCTGGGTAGTTCCGTAGAAAGAAAATGGGGGCCTAAATTCTGGGTTTAAAACTGCTTCACTTAGCTTTTCATAGATTGAATAACATCTCGGTACCTTTTTTTAACAATTATTTATCTAACTAAAATCAGAGTATCGGTAATGGTACCTCCAATACACAGGCTGTAGAGTCTGGACGCCGCAGAGTTCGATATTGGACCTTCTCCTATTCCCGATATGCATTGCTGATGTGTCCAATCTTCCCGGATGTACGTTAATACGAAACTGTCTCGTTTCCTTGCTTAAAAAAACCTAAAACCTGTTTCAGAGTACGTTTCTGCAAATAGTCTCAAATTAAACATGGCTAAGTACTCTGAACCCCTCATAGAGGTTTGAAAAGTGCAAGGAATTTTGGTATAATTTTCAATGGTGACTAGGTTCAAGACCCATTTTACCCCAAAATTCGTATACGGAATTATATTGAAGAAATTAGCTCTCATTGTTTATTTTCTATTTTAGTTAAAATTATAGAATAATTGTAGTTTGTATCATTTACTTCTTTTTACACGCATTAACGAGTGTTGACCTCTCTACATATGTTTAGGCGTTGAGTGAATAATATCGACAACTCTTTATATTATTCACTCAACGGTTTAGGGCAATATTGGTGCGTACAGACACGTGGGTTTTACAGATCAGAAATTTATCAAAAAGACTTTTCTAGCCAGAGTGCCTTTCTGTTGTTTGCCATTGTCTTCCGAGGGGAAGTGACCAAAGAAAAATTCGCCAAACTTAACTAGGAATTAAACCGGGAAGTAATCATAGACACCATTTATTAATGACTGGCTCCTTAAGGGTAACTCGGAAAGAAAAAACAAGAAAGTTAAAAGTGGTGAGGAAAAATTGTTTTATTTACGCCTGATAGAGCTGGCGTATAAGTGCCCAGAAGGTGCAGAACACGACACGAGTTTTTGTTTTCTCCACATCTTCCAATCTTGTTCAGCGTTAAATAACTTTCGAACTGTCATCCTCCTTAAGCAAAACTAGTGGCTCCATCAAATTTCCTTTGTGATACTATAAGAAATTATTAGTACAGCACTCACGTATTTCAGACCTAGGGTTTTGTGGTCTCCTATCTACTTGATTAAGTTTCGAGAAAAACGAGGTGTCCACAAAGTGACGTCACATTTCACTCACTGTGATACTATAAGAAACTACAAATTCGAAAAATCGTGTTGGGACTAACTTTTACATCAAACAAATGAAAAAACTTCAAAATATTTCATATTTACAGTACGAGAATACAATCTTAAGCTGCTGAAAAAACAATAAAACGTCAGACTAGTTGAGTTACATGCCCGCATAAATTTGAAGTGCCGTAGTATGTAAAATTGATGGCCCACATAAAAGTTGCACTTAAGAACTAAAAAGTTGGTTCAAAATATTTCATTTGAGTTTTTTTAGAGAGACTCAAAATCACAACTAAAATAATGTTCATGATTGAAAGTTGAACATAACTTAGAAGAAAAGCGACACAAGTGGCATCTAGCGGTGATTGTTGTGAACAAAAATCACATTTTGAGTTGTGTCGTTTTTCTCGTACATGTTTTGAAATTTTGTTAGCATACTTTTACATTATTTTATTGAGTAGATGATATCAACGTGTTAATTAATTTTTATATTTTTGAATCGGAATGGCTGCTGAGTAAAGGGCCTAGATAAACGTTAATTAAAAATTTATTGGCAGAAACTAAAAATAAATTATAAATATTGTAAAAAGAATGCAACAACGTACACTGGCGGGCAAGAAAAAATCCAACACAAACTGGGTGTTAATTTTTTTCTTATAACAAACTTAACATTATTTCATTACAATGTTACAAGATTAACATATAAATAAATACACTATCGGCGTTCTAGCGATACAAGAAAAATAAATATAGAACTTTGTAAATGAAAACAATATTTCAATCAAAAAAAGAACATCAGTCAGTCTGCAGAAAAAAAAACCGAACAAAAATCGAACAAAAAAAAAGAAGAAAAAAAACGCAGCAGCAACCAAAATCTTCAATCCATCAACAATAAAAAGGATTTTGGAGGTGGTAGTTATCGCCTGCGCCCATATTGCGCACGTTATTCGAATGGTAAAACCGGCCGCGGGCTTGGAAATTATCCGGGGGCGCCCCCATTTTTCTAAAAGGCGCTCCTCTACTAAACGGCATCACACCTGGCGGGAAAGTCGGTGAAATCATCAAATTCAACAGCAACAACGGCCGGCAAAACCAAATCGCCATTTTGACAACAACCGCCTTAATCTAATTGAAGTTTTGTACAAAAAAAAAAAATCTCCCAATTACCCGCACAGCCGCCATTTTTAAATCTCAACAACCGCCATTATAGACTTATCATTAATCAATATTTCAGATCTTAAATATCCTAACAGTCTCTTAGTTGTTTGGAAACAAAATACAAATAATCTTTTGTTTTCTTAAAAAATGGCGATTTCGTCCTACCTGCGGTCGTATCGCGTCCATTTTTTGACAGCACGACAGCATCACCTACCAACTGAGGGAACAACAACCAAAAAAAAACAAACAAAAAAAAAAGCGAATTGGAAGTTGGTGGATGGAACTTTGTAGTTGTCGTTTCAAAACCTGCCGCGCTTACCCCTGTTATGCATCGGCATTCCCCAATTATCCAAATATTGTGCCTTCTGACGACCATGGTCTTCGGCCACTCGAACACTAAGAGGGAACATGGCGTTATCCAACATTTTCCCATCTAAATTAGCTATAGCCGCCTGCGCCTCCTCGCCCTTCGAAAATCTGAAAATTTCCTAAAATCAATTTTATGTTTCCTTTAAACACCGGGGCTCATTCAGAGAAATTGCCAACTTTCAAACAAAAATTCCACAACTTTTAGCTGGTGCCCGTAAATTATGTTGGTACGACCGCAATTTCGCCAGTTTCAGTTGGTAACTGAACTGTTTTAGCTCTCAGTTTCAAGCAATTTCTGGCGGTTTTTAGCAAAAATACGCTTGTAATAAATAAAGATTTGCGTTTTGCCCGACCAGTATGGGCTACCTGAAAGATGGGATGTATCCTTATGCAGTGCATAGTCGCCAACATTAACACACAAATGATAGTTCGACTTAAATGTCGCGTTCTAAAGGTAGAAAAATAGAAACTGGCGGTCCACCTCGTAGCGACCCCTGCCGTTACGCGACTATATCTAAAGATATCGAACGGCAAAGTACACGGCGAGTTAAACTTCTCCACTATGTTTTTACTTTAATGATGTTGTCGCCTGTATTGTATTGGGATAGTCTCTTCTTGCAGGTAGCCAAAACTGGGCGGACTTTAAAAGCAAAAATCTAATAAAAAAATCAAAATTCCAACATAATTGGCGTACGATAATTTACAAAATTAAACAATTTCTCGTTCTTGACTGGTTAGAACAGACTTTGTAACGTGACAAAAAAAAACACTTCCTTAGAGTATCAAGAAAAATCGTTCAGCCAAAACTGCAGTGTTTTATCAGAACTACCAACATACCAGCAAAAAAACTTCCTAGTTTAAGATGGTAAAGAAACACAACTTGGAGCGTTTCTTGTTAGCATGTTGGTAGGGGAATTACAGATTTTGTGATTTCATAAAGTGTAGTTGCCAACTTCAGCATAAATAATTAATAGACAACACAGCACAAGGAAAATGTCTCCACCTGGCAGTGCCAACTTAGAAACAGAAAAGTTACTAGGCGCGATAGCTTAAGTTTAGTAAAATGGCTCAATTTGGCAGTGTCAACTTGCACAAAATTGACTGAAGGCAAAGTTTTTGTTTAAGTAAAATGGCTTAACGCTGCAGTGCCAACTTAAAAACAGAAAATTTACTAGGCAAACTACTGAATTGAGTTAATTTGGCAGTGCCAATTTGGGGCAGAAAATTTAGTGAGTCATGGCGCAAGTTGGGCAAAACGGCTCAAAATGGGTTTTGTTTTCCAAGCAAGACACCAACCTGACGAAAGCGACACCTCTAGGCATGCCCGTGATTTTGTCTTTCAACAAAGACTTTTGCACAATTTCCCCATAATCACTGAATAAATTATGAACGTCCTGTTCAGTAACATCCTTCGGTAAGTTAGTGATGTACAGATTGGAATCTTTCATATCGGCCCCTGGCGGTCTCGAATATGAAACTTTCAATCTCTTATTTCTGCAAAAGAAAAAACAAACAACAACCGAATAAAACTCTCGAAACTTTTGACAGTTGCCATTACTTATAAGTCATTCCATTCAAGACATCAATAGCTCTAGCGGCATCTTCTTCAGCGAAATATTTGACAAATCCGAAACCAAAACTGTATCCAGTCTTGAAATCTCTCATAATTTTAATATTTTCAACTTGACCGATAGGAGTGAAGATTTCAGCTAAATCTTCTTCGGTTGCAAACTGTGGGATGTAATTGATGATCAATTTGGTTTTATCAACCTCGCCTTGATCGCCGGCACCACTATCGCTACAACCCCCAGTCGCCCCCATTTCCTGGTTATGTTGCATCTCCTGTAATTCGAAACGTTACCAACATGTGTCGGGTTTGAGGTTAGGTTTTTGGGGTACCGAAATGTCGGAAAATCAAACGGATCACGACTAAATCGAAGCTGAGGCGTGTACAGATGTCGGAAATTACCTTTGTTGATTAGAAATTTGCGAAAATAAATAAAAGACAACTAAATTACAACACTACAAACTAGATCCGGAGCACGCATGCGCGGGATTAATTTGACATATAAGTAACTAGATTAATACCAATAAAAGGTCGATTAAATCACAATGCAACAACAGGACCGTATTAACTATTTTTTAACCACCCAAAAATGCGGCGGGAAAAGTAGTTCTTTCTAATGGTAGCAAAAATAAGTAATTTTAAAACGCTATCTCACGAAATTCACAATAATAATTGTTGGAAATCAAGTGTAGTAACTTTTTTATTTCAGTTCCAATTACAGTTTGAAAACAGCTTTGGCGATAGTGCCTTTCTTCAACAATTCAATAGCGTCCTTGTGGTCTTTGAGGGTGAAAGTTTTGATTCCCAAATTGTTGTAATTCAAGTATCTAAAATTTTCCAATAATTTTTGTTATTACCAATAATCATAATCACCTGTCGCCCATAGCTTCAACAAGTCCCAACGATTTAGGGAAACTGAAAGGGTTGATGTTGACTCCGAAAATTTTCATTTCTTTCATGTACACTTCAAACGGAGCGACGCTAAAATAAAAAAATTAAAAAAGTCTTTTAACACAAATAACAGTTACGAGATTCTGCCGTGAGGTGGCGCTACTCCAAAAATACACAATTTTCCGCCAGAATTTAAAAGGGAAATTCCGTGTTCGATCGCCGGCGGATATCCGCTGCAATCAATGACGACATCAAATAGATAATTAGGGTTAGTTTCTTGGTTTTTCTTCAATAAATCGGGAGTGAGAAGGGTGTAGCCGGTGTCTAAAAATATTAATTAAAAAATTGAAAATGGTTGTTAGACCGTTACCGAGTCGCTTTAACATATCGAGGCGAGTCGTGTTAGGTTCTGAAACCGTCACGTTCCTATGTCCTTGTAAATGGAGGGCGCACACCCATAAATTGCCGATAATACCGGCACCTGTAATTAGAATTTTCTGCCCCACGTGGAGAGGACTGATGATGTCCCAGCCGTGCGCCAAGCAGGAAACGGGCTCGCATAAAGCAGCTACAAAAAAATTGAAAAACAAATTTTTGGTTGCAACAAACTTCAAATTCGGATCAGAATCAAAATAAATTGTAAAAAAATATTGAGACTCTACGAAAAAAATACAAAAAGTTATTTTTTTAAATACTGGACGTTGTAAGGTTTCAATTTCTAAAGTCGAAAAGTTAACGAAACTACCTTGCTCTAGAGTGATGGTGTCAGGTAGCTTGTGGACTTGTTCTTCGGGAGCAACAACGTAGTTGGCCCATCCACCGTCCCTGTAGATGCCGATGGTGTTGTTGATGCCTCCAATTTTGCAGAAATGCGGTTTTCCAGAGTGGCAAAAGTTGCAACATTTGCAACCACTGAAACCAAAGTTGTGGCGAAATTGATAATACTTTAACAATTTCTCACTTGTTAGGATCCACTGAAACTCGATCACCTTTCTTAAAATTAGTAATTTCAGAACCAACTTCGATTACAGTTCCTGAGAATTCGTGACCAAGAGTGAAAGTTTGGGAAGGGTTGCAAGGAAATTCCCCCTATAACAGATCACTGTAATACCGATAATTGTTTTAAATTAAATTGATTGAAACAATTTACCACCAAGTTACCTTGAAGATTCTTACCGAAACTATTATGTAATAATAAAAAAAAATACCTGAATTATATGCAGGTCCGTACCGCAGATTCCGGCGTAGGCCACTTTAATTAAAATTGTGTTTTGGTTGACGATTTTGGGTACCGGTAGTTGCACCAATTCTAATTTTTTTTCTTTAGCCGTGAACCTGATGGCCTCCATGTTGATAGCGCGAGTAACAAAATTGTAAGAACGCTTCGTCGGTTTTGTATCGCTATTTATCACAATTTTTTGCTCGATGACGTGGCAACTAAATTCGTAATAAAATTGTCTGCGCGTTATGTAACAGGTCAATTATTATCTATTTGAAATATCGTAACACTTCTATTAATTTTGAGTCGCAATTGTGATTAGTTAAAATATTGTTACCTTGTAAAACTCAAAGGAAGAGACTTGAAAGATAAATTTTTGCCAATCATTGAAGACAAAAATAGAACAAAATTAACGAAAAGTTGGTTGTTTATCCAGAAAATTGTAAATAGTTTTGTTAAGTAGAAGATAAATTTTGGAATGGCTTCATTACTATTTTATTTCATGTCCAATTTCTCTTTATCTTATTTAATGTTGACTTATCGTTCTATAAACAATAACAAAACTTTTATGTAATAAAATTCTGATAACGTACAAGAGGAACTACACGCTTTCAACAAATGCATTACCGGATGACGTAAACAGTGATAAAGTAACTGAAATTGCAACAGTGGAATTGTTTTTTTTTAAGTAAACATTTCGATTTTAATGAACTCGGAAAACTTGGATTAAGTGATATAAAAAAACAATTAAATTGATGTGAAGTAACCAAATTATTGAAGCCCTTTGAGAAATACTTTAATCTGTGATAAATTGATTTATTGCAGGTATTAGACTTTTCTAACCGCTATTATTGATTTTTAGAAGATTACAGTAACAAAACAGCAATTAAAGATTGTAATGGTCACGTCATTGTCGTTTTGATGCCTCGTTAGTTCCAGTAACAAAAATTTAAAAAAATTACAAAATAATTGAGGAAGTTTGTGATGAAAATAAAATTAGTAGTGACAGCAAAGAACAAAAAGAAGAAGAAGAAGAAGAAGAAAAAAAGATGTTTAAGCAGTTTCAATAGCTGTTCCAAGTATTCAGAATGTAGAACAATTTTTCAAACTGTTGAGGAGTTTCCGTACTACTTTACTGTAATAATCAACTGTGAGAAATTGAATTTTTTTACTTACCACTTTTAGGCTCATGAAAAAGCCCTTTAAGTATCACTTATCAAGGTTTGGATATGAATTGCGTCAGTACTTTCCGAGATGGCGAAAGAAAAGCGATCTACTCTTCGTCACTATGGACTCAACACTTCTTTTCATGGATTCAGGTTTATAGCTGACAAAGAGAGACACTGGACAGAGAGGTAACTGCTCTTGTCTTTGATTTAATAATAAATTGCTTCAATTTAGCAAATTTGCAATAAATACAACAAATGCAAGTTAACACTGATATTTCTCAGAGTCTGCGCAGTTATCTTCAATATAGCAAAATATTTTCTGACTAAATCTTAGCTAAAATGGTCTTAAAATTATGAAAAGTTCAAAATGGTTGAATTGCAGTAAAATTCGGTCCAGTGATTACCCTCGATAATAGAACTAAACGTATCAAATTACGTTTAATTTCCTTCAGTACTTTTCGAGTATTTAGTAATTTCGTAGTAAACAATAAAATTTGCAGGTCTTTCTGGACAGTTTGCTGCATCCTCAGTTGGTTAGCTACCGGTCTCTTGATAAGATCTGCTTGGAACGATTTTCAAAATAACGCAATCAGTTTTGTGGTTGAAACAAGTAGATTGGGACACTAACTTTCCTTCAATCTCAGTATGTGAAAGTGATAACCAAAAACGAATCGCAGAAGTCACTGATAGGTTTCACAATTTAACAGAAATTTCTCCTTAATCGCATCAATTTATTTCCAGAACTTATGGAGATCCTCACGATTACAACTTGGATGAGATTGTTAAAGAATTAGTTTTTTTTCGCGGTCTTTCTTTCTATACTCTTCAAATTTGGGGTCCTGAAGTTTCAATACCGAGCCCCAATTGTTTCAAGAAGAATTTCACAGATTTCGCGGCAACAGTTCGCAGTTCTTGTAATGAAATCTTCAAGAGTTGTCAATGGAACAACAAATTCTTTGATTGTTGTACGTTTTTCAAGGAAATCGATACGGAAACTGGAATTTGTTATTCGCTTAACTCAATGCAAGTGAAGGATAAGAAAGTGCCAATGTACTCGATGATTTCCAATAAGTATAAGGGTCCAGGCACTCTAAGGTTAGAGCTCTTGGATACGCAAACGTAAATGTTTATGAATTAAAATTTTCCTATTGAAAAATTTTTTTGTTTATAAGAGAAAATAATTTTTCTCTTCAAAATGGTACAAAATCGAGGCATGGTCGTATTTAGAGACTCGTACTAAAATTCAGTGGGCATCCCAAAAATGAAAAAAACAGGAAGTTCCATTTAATATTAAGAAGTTGAGATAAAAAAATTAAGTTAAAAATTAGTTCTGTCTACTCTCTGCCGACCCTGTCGGTAAGTTCCAGAGTGGCATGTAACGTAATAAAGCGACAGCGAGAAATGCCCTGAACTATTTAATTGCTTGGTGTATCACAAGTCGTCAGGAAATGGGCGCAAATGCAAATATTTTAAAGTGGTAGAGCTCTGGGACTTTTTGGTTCTAGCCAAAACTATCAGTTCCACAATGTTTTTCGTGCCGATTATAAAAACTGCAATAAATTACCTATGTGATGACACCAGGAACAACGTGTGAATTGTTTTAATTTATGAGTTAAAGTACACACAAACTTGAACAACTTCCCCAGCTCGAGGGCTATTACTGAGACAAATATATTATCAAAAATATACGTCATCGAATTCTTTGATCTTTACTCTTTTTGTCCATATAATTAGATTTTCTTAGAAATGGATAGCAGAGTCTGGAGCCAAAAAGTCCGAGAGCGTGTTTAGGTTTAAATTTTGAGGCTTCCGGCATAAAGCGTGCCAACATTCTTGAGATTCTTTTTTCACATTTTTTGTAGACCGAAGGGGGCAAATTTCTCTAGGCTTTGGGCGCAAAATTAGCTTTATACTCCCCTAAATGCTCAATAGAGAACGTTAAGGAACGTAGTTTTTCATTGTTTCAGTTAAAAATGTGATTTATCCGAATATTGTCTAAATATTAACTTGAGTTTAGTTGTAATCGGCGCTTTAAGCCCACAATTGATATCGCAGTGTGCTTCAGTAATGTATCACTTATCCTCAAACCACAATCCTATCATAATAACAACAAGCACAGATGTCATTTACAGAAAAACAAGACCACAGTTCTGTAATAAAAAAACTGATTGGGGACTAATTAAGGACGTCATAAGTGATCAAATTAATCTAAGTCATTAATATCGTAAAGAAAAACAGTGCTTGCGGAATATTACAATACAGAGTGTTTCCTAAAAATGACCTCACGTTATTTATTATCTGACTGAAATGAACAAAAAATTTAGCAAATTGTTATTTAACCACTTCAAAGTGGTCCTAATCATGTTTTTTTAAATTATTAACTTCAATGTCAAACAATGCTCAATTTTTTTTAGTACTTCATATACAGTTCGGTTAAAGCATCAACTTTATTAGAAATTTCTCCAATAGAGGTTTCGGATTTTGGTTTACACTTAGAATATCTAATTCAAGATTCGTGCCAAATTAGCGTTTCTTCGGTTAGATTTTTAAAATTTCCAAAGTTTCTCAAATTTTCTGCGAGTTTTGCAAACTTGCGACATCCTGGAACTTATCTGTTTGGAAAGCGATTGTTGTAAATTTTTACTGTTCGAGCACAACTTTTGTTGCATTCAAAATACTTTTGCAACATGTCGGTCAGTTGATTGTTGTCTATCATTTATTTATTTCTTTACTAGAAAGTTAATATAAAGCCCAAAAATGGCTACGATATCAACGGCGACACTGACGGATTACTGATATTTATCGTTTTTGGTCACCACGGCACACTTGAAAACTTTATGAAAAATGTAACATTTTCGATAATCATTTTAATTATTTCAATGAATAAATATTGTACCAAAGTCAACTTTTTAGATATTTACACAGATTTGATAGACATCTTTAGGACTCTGTCACGTTGGCCCTCTCACAGGTAATTTTTATTTTCTTATGCCATCCTGATCTCACACCAAGCATGGTTACCTAAATATTTAACTATAAAAGTGGGAGGGCAACTTGACGGTGGTCCCCCTGGTCGGTAAATAACAATAAGAATGGCACAAATAGCTCGCACCACCCTTTTACCAATGACATTTTAGATTGCACCACTTACACCATTGTGTAAGTTGGGGATTCTAATTGACCCCCTTGTAAATTAGCCTTAGACACTTGAGATAAATTTTTAAACGAGATACTGGTTTTGCATTGAGCTTGCACCACCTTGCACCACCTTGCACCCTTATGGTTACCTAAATCTATAATTTTAATTGTGGAAGATGTTTACTCCCCCAAAAGTTTCCATCAATACATGAACAAAAACGCAAATGGGGCATATCGTTTCAGCTAAACTTGCACCACCTTGCATCAGTGCTCTTTCATCTTGCACCACTTCTTTTCCATTTTATACGCTGATGCGGAGGAGGCTAAGTTGACGCTCTTGGAAAATTAGCTTTAGAAATTTTTAAACTAAATTTGCGTCACCCGTCCCCTGCCTTGCTCCCTTATGGTTACTTAAAAATTTAACTACCAATTGATGTAACGCAATATTTATTTGCAAATGTTGGTCGTATGTTACCAGAAATGGTATAATGCAAAAAATTATTGGTGCAATATGGTATAAGCCCACTATATCGCTTAAAAATGTCTCTCATGTGTCTCAAGCTAGTTTTCTCAGAGCGATAAGTTAGCCCCCATATCCGCTTAAATCGAATAGAAACTAACTGAAACAATGAAAAAACTACGTTCCTTAACGTTCTCTATTGGGCATTCAGAGGAGTATAAAAATAATTTTGTGCCCAAAGCTTAAAGAAATTTGCCCCCTTTAGTCTATAAAAAATGTGAAAAAAGAATCTCAAAAATGTTGGCACGCTTTATGCCGGAAGCCTCAAAATTTAAACCTAAACACGCTCTCGTACTTTTTGGCTCCAGACTTTGCTATCCATTTCTAAGAAAATATAATTATATGGACAAAAAGAGTAAAGATCAAAGAAATCGGTGACGTATATTTTTGATACTATATTTGTCTTAGTAGTAATCCTCGAGGTGTGGAAGTTGTTCAAGTTTGTGTGTACTGTAACGCATAAATTAAAACTATTCACACGTTGTTCTTGGTTTCATCACATCGGTAATTTATTGCAGTTTTTATAATTAGCACGAAGAGAATTGTGGAACTGATAGTTTTGGCTAGAACCAAAAAGTCCCAGGGCGCTACCACTTTAAAATATTTACATTTGCGCCCATTTCTTGACGACTTGTGATACACCAAGCAATTAAATAGTTCAGGGCATTTCTCGGTGTCGTTTTATTACGTTGCATGCCACTCTGGAACTTACAGACAGGGTAGGCAGAGAGTAGACAGAACTAATTTTTAACTTAATTTTTTTATCTCAACTTCTTAATATTAAATGGAACTTCCTGCTTTTTTAATTTTTGGAATGTCCACTGAATTTTAGTACGAGTCTCTAAATATGACCATGCCTCGATATTGCACCATTTTGAACAGAAAATTTTTAATTAATAAACATTTACGTTTGCGTATCCATAGAGCTCAAACCTTAGAGTGCCTGGACCCGTATGTTTATTGGGAATCATCGAGTACATTGGCGTCTTCATATTCTTCACTTGCATTGAGTTAACCGAATAACAAATTCCAGTTTCCGTATCGATTTCCTTGAAAAACGTATAACAATCAAAGAATTTGTTGTTCCATTGATAACTCTTGAAGATTTCATTACAAGAACTGTGAACTGTTGCCGAGAAATCTGTGAAATTCTTCCTGAAACAATTGGGGCTCGATATTGTAACTTCAGGACCGCAAATTTGAAGAGTATAGAAATAAAGACCACGAAAAAAAACTAATTCTTTAACAATTTCATCCAAGTTGTAATCATGAGGATCTCCATAAGTTCTGGAAATAAATTGATGAGATTAAGGAGAAATTTCTGTTAAATTGTGAAACCTATCAGTGACTTCTGCGATTCGTTTTTGGTTATCAGTTTCACATACTGAGATTGAAGGAAAATTGGTGTCCCAATCTAGATAACTTGTTTCAACCACAAAACTGATTGCGTTATTTTGAAAATCGTTCCAAGCGGATCTTATCAAGAGACCGGTAGCTAACCAACTGAGGATGCAGCAAACTGTCCCGAAAGACCTGCAAATTTTATTGTTTACTACTAAATTACTAAATACTCGAAAAGTACTGAAGGAAATTAAACGTAATTTGATACGTTTAGTTTTGTTATCGATGGTAATCACTGGACCGAATTTTATTGCAATTCAACCATTTTGAATTTTTCATAATTTTAAGACCATTCTAGTTAAGATAAAGGCAAGGCACGGGACAAGGGGCAAGGCCATTGTATCGTTTAAAAATTTTTGTCAGGTGGCTAAGGCTAATTTCTAAAGACGTCAGATTAGCCCTCTCAACTTAAAAATGAAAAAGTAACTCGCCAGAAGTGGTGCAAACTCAACAGTCATTGGTGTGAGGGTGGTGAATGCTTTTTGTACCATTCTTATCGCTATTTACCGATTGGGGGAAGGTACTGTTAAGTTGCTCCGCACCCCCACCTTTATAGTTAAATGTTTAGGTAACCATAGGGGTCTTCGCTACAGGTGGTGAATGGTTGGTGCAAGGTTACTGCGGCATACAAATATTAAAATTACCTGTATGCCGTGGGGACGGGACCAACTTAATTGAGTCAATTCTTAAATTTAAACAAATTACGAAAAGCTCTACAAGATAAAAAATTCAACGTTTCAGCACTATATCTCAGCCCCATCCCCAAATAACCTATCAATATGGAAAGCTACTAAAACGTTTAAAAAACAGTTCAAGCAGTTGCACCCATAAAAAGACTAAATAGTACATGGACTCGTAATTTTGAAGAAAAGGTGGAAGTCTTTGCAAATCATCTCGCTGAGGTAATTATTTCACGAAACTGCCTTGATGCCGCATGCCAAGTTTCACCACCAACAAAAGCATTCTAGCCAAAAGAGATGCTTCATGATAAAAAAGTACCAGGATGTTGTGACGCAACAGTCCCTGAATTGCTAAAACATCTTCCATGGAAGATCCAATGAAAATATTAGCAAATTTTGTAAAATCCTAAAAAATTTTCCAGGACTGCTTCCTATAGATCGAAATTTTTTTGATTGATCACATAAAATTGTTTAAAGGGCTATTATTAAATACAATGAAACGGGTTGTAATCACCAAATTCCTAGTTCGGGTCCAGGGATCAACAATCCACTATACAGCAGTGTCACAAGATATTCAATAAAATGAAAGAATTCCTAAGAAACGAAGAATTATATGCAGCCATATTTTTAAATTACACGAATTTGGCAGGTTGAGTTGATGCACAAATTTGAATCAAAAGTTCCTGACAGTTACATCTAGAATAAGGCTGTGGATACGTAGGCGGTACTGGCGACTATGTTCGTAGCCGGTTGTTGCTTGTTATTGGCCGAAATCCGGAGGCGGGAGTTACCAAAGAATTGCCCGAAAATATTCAAACGGTTTATACAAACGTAGTTGGTAGATAGTTAAATTATTTTGCAGAACTTGGTATAATATTACAGACAAAATACTCTTAAACTTATCTAATTTGCTGATGCTCCTACCTGGTAGGCAAATTTTTTTTAATATCCGAATTAAAATAAATAATTATAAAATAAAATCCCTTTGGGTGGCTTCAAGAGAATCGGGCGCCACGTAATTTTATATAGAAAAATCCTTTAAAAATCAACGCCTTTTTATCAAATTTTTTAATATATTAAAAAACTAGTGGTGGACACTTTCCACGTAATTTAGCAGTTTGTAACAAAGATATCAACTCAAAAACAATAAACGTTAACAATTCAATTTTTTATAATAATGCGACAATATATAATTAAGCGATATTGCAAATAACTTAATAAGAAAAGAACAAATAATTAAACTAAAAACCTTTAAATGGCTTCAAGTAATTGGATGAAAAACAATTTAACAATTATAATAGAGCAATTAATTTTTTCAGCAAATTTTTTTAGTAGAAGGCACTGTGTAGTTTGTTTAAATAAAAAAAACAAAACAAAGATTTAATCTTTAATTGAAAATAAAATATTCAAAACAAATTGACGAAAAAACGTCACCAGTCCGATTTTTTAAAATTAATTGGAGGCCACGTATTTTTACATTTTTTGGATTATAAACGAAAATTTGACTATAACAGTAATCGATGTAAAGTCATTAGAATTTGTATTTTTGTTAAATAAATGTTATTAATGGGCGCAACAAAATTTTTAGAAATAAAATAATTTCACCGAAACGTTATTTTTAAAAAAGCACTTTATTACGCTTTCAAAAAGTTAGACGCCACGTAACTCTCTGAAAACTAAATTGTAGCACTAAATGACGCGGAAACCTAATTTGCCATTGTCTTCCGAGGGGAGCGACAAAAGAAACTACTCTAGAATTAATCGCAAATCAACCGTTACGCCACATCAATTAAAAAAAACATCAAATGAAACAATAAAAGTCAAAGAACAATGTTAACATATTGAATTTTAGGGATTGATTCGCGATTGACGTTTGTGACGTTATAAAAAACCTTTTAACATACTTAATTAGAGTTTGTGATTTAAATAGCACAATAATATTCAAGCACAGCATAAAGATGAGAGAACAACGCATCCAGTAAGGCGGGCACATTTATCGCGAAATCCAATCCCGTAGACAGGCCGGGGCTACGTGGTGTGCAATTAATGTGAATTTGCAAACAGTTTCAAATATTAATTTAAATTTTAATATTTTCTCTTATAGACTGAGTGAACAATTTTCCTAAATACATCTCTGGTATGTACTAAAACGGTTGCATGCGACTCCCACTGAATTTTGCCTACTGGGAATATTGCGCAATGCCTGACGCAAATGGAAAAAACATTGCTGTAATCTTTATGCTGATACAAGATCTGATTTTTCAAAAAAATGGGGCGCTCCGTAATTAAATTAAGAAACAATAACAAATTCGAAAGTTTGTAGAATTCGAAAAATTACTAAACAATTGAGCGCCACGTAATTTGTTGGATATTACAGTAACTTTCCAATAATTAACTAACAATATATTTAAAAAATAATAAACAACACGAATTAACTAAATCAACAAAGCATAATATGAGAATTTAAAGCCGTTTCAAATAATTAACATTAACAGAAAGCGGAGTTTTAACCAACGATTTCCTCTGTATAATCCCACAAACTCTGAAATGTTGCTTCAAACGTTCTTTCGACACCAAAACTTCTCCACACTTCTTACACCTGTACAAAAGTTTCCTCACATATTTCTTATCATTATGAACTTTCATGCTATGATCCAAATATTCCCATAAAACCCGAAACGGTAGCGCGCAAGCTATACAAAAATAAACTTTTTCATTATCACTCGATTTCTTTGGTTCGGATAAATTCGTCGGTCTGAATCCTTGATGCGCCGCCAATTGTGTTGTCGGTACTAAATTTCCACAAGCATCACACATCGAACTGTGAGTAACGAGATGATTATTTAAACAACTGGTACTAAAAAAAATTTGACAACACGTCGGACAAGTGACGTCGTTTTGGGTTGTGTGGTCCATCATGTGACGATGGAAAGTGAAGAAATCTTCGTGGTTCTTTTGGCAGATGTTGCAAAAAAACGGTAGATTTTCGTTGGCACAGAACGGGGGGGCCTTAGAGGCGTAATCGTGGTCTTGGAGACAGATTTTTTGTTGTTTCACGTCGATCTTGGTGACAGGTGAAGATAAGTAATCGTGGTCGATAATGTAGGAAGCTGTTTCATTAGGGATAGGGGGTGGTTCGGTTTCTTCGAGAGGTTCGGATTTTATTGGGGTTTTGTCAAAATTATGTTGGTCCAAAATTATGTAGTCGGGAACGTCGAATTCTTCCTTAATTTCAGGCGTGTTTGTTAGGATCTTGTCGAGAGATTGGTTGAACTCGTCTGGACGTATAGTGCGGGTCACCTGCAACAATATTTTTTTCAAAATCACTTTTTAGAAAGGTTACTTGGATGTTTTAATAACTTCTACATATCATAAAATCACACCAAACACATTGTTGGTGCTTTTGGTTAAAGTGGTTTGAATGAAGGTTTGCGACGAAACGACTTGGTTATCGAAATCTTCGCCTAAATGAAACCGAAGGTTAAACAAGAGGTGGTTAATAACTAACAGACTTTTTTTTGGTTTCCATTAAACATATTGTAGTGGCTTGAATGAGGGTGTCTTGTGGGAATCTTTCCAAAATACATCAGAAATTTTAAAAACTTCACCTTAATGTTGAAAAAGAGTTGATTAATCACTAATAGACCAACTTTTTCTAATCTTCTTTGCACAAAAAGGTTGTGGTTTGAATGGAGATTACCTTAAACAATATTTATTCTCGGTCAAAATAAAGTAAAAATTTCGAAAGTTGTACTGGAACGTTAATTAAAGAGGTGATTAGTTACTAATAGACAACTTTTTTGAACTCTCACTGTACAACTTGGTAGTGGTTTGAATGCAGATTACACAAACAATTACTAATTTATGACAATTCTTGTCAAAATAAATGTAAAATTTTAAAAATTCTGCTTTAATGTTAACCAAAAAATAGTTAATCGCAAAAAAGAAAACTTTTTGATCTACTTCGTATAAGGAACAAGTGATTTGAATGAAGAACAGTTTAACAGAATTATTTCCGGGCAAAATAAAGAAGACATTTCGAAAGTTTCACACGAATGCTAAATAAGTGGAAGTTAGACACTAATAGAGAATTTTTTTGAACGTCTTCAGAAAAAGCTGGTAGTGGTTTGAATGGAGGTTACAGAAGCAATGACTCAACTTATGGCAATCCTTACCAAAATAAATGTAAAATTTGACAAATTCTACCCTAAAGTTAAACAAGAAGCGATTAATCACTATTAGACCAACATTTTCCCGTTCTCCATTGTACAAGGCGGTAGTGGTTTGAATGAAGGTCAACAATAAAATGCTTTAATTATGACAAAAATAAATCAAAAAATTAGCAAGCACTACCTGAAGATCAAGCAAATAGTCGTTAATCAGTATCAGATATTTTTTTCTCATCTAAATCGAATAAGGCGATAGTGGTTTGAATGAAGTTCAACTTCGTAATGACTTACTGAGATAAAGATAAAGAAAAAATTTCGCCGATTCTACTTGAACGTTCAATATTAGGCGGTTAAATACTAACAGGCAACATTTTTAGACCTACACGGTAAAACTTGGTTGTGGTTTGAATGCAGATTACAGAAATAATGACTAATTTATGACAATTTTAAAATTTTAAAAATTCCGCCTTAATGTTAATTAAGAAGTGGTTAATCCTAAATAGAAAAACTTTTTCTGATCTACTTTGTACAAGAAGATAGTGGTTTGAATGAAGAACAGTTTAACAAAATTACTTCTGGTAAAACTAAAGTAGAAATTTCGAAAGTTTTACTTGTATGCTAAGTAAGTGGAAGTTAGTCACTAATAGAGAATTTTTTTGGACCTCTTCAGCAAAAGGTGGCAGTGGTTTGAATGGAGGTTACAGCAGCAGTGACTCAATCTATGGCAATCCTTGCCAAAATAAATATAAAATTTAACAAATTCTACCCTAAAGTTAAACAAGAAGTGATTAATCACTAGTAGACCAGCATTCTCGCGTTCTCCATTGTACAAGGCGGCAGTGGTTTGAATGAAGATCGACAATAAAATATTTTAATTATGACAAAAATAGATTAGAAATTTAGCAAGTACTGCCTGAAGATCAAGCAAATGGCCGTTAATCAGTATTAGATATTTTTTCCAGTTTAAATCGAACAAGGCGATAGTGGTTTGAATGAAGGTAAACGTCATAATGACTTACTAAAACCAAAATAAGGCAAAAATTTCGCCGATTCTACTTGAACGTTAAATATTAAGCGGTTAGACACTAACAGGCAATTTTATTGGACCTACAGCTTGGCAATGGTTTGAATGCAGATTACACAAACAAGTACTAATTTATGACAATACTTGCCAAAATTAATGTAAAATTTTAGAAATTCCGCCTTAATGTTAACTGAGAAGTGGTTATTCGGAATTTTCGGTTAAATGAATTTTTTTTTCTGATCTACTTTGTACAAGGAGAGAAAGTGGTTTGAATAGAGAACAGTTTATCAGAATTATTTCCAGTCAAAATAAGGTAGAAATTTCGAAAGCTTTACTTGAATGCTAAATAAGAGGAAATTAGTCAGTAATAGAGAATTTTTTTGGACTTCTTCAGCAAAAGGTGGTAGTGGTTTGAATGGGGGTACAGAAGCAACGATGAAATTATTCCAATCACGGAAATAAATGTAAAATTTAACAAATTCAACCCTAAAGTCAAACAAGAAGTGATTAATCACTAGTAGACCAACAATTTTCCGATCTTCATTGTATGGTGGTTTGAATGAAGGTCAACAATATAATGTCTCAATTATGACAAAAATGAAACAGAAATTTAGCAGTTACTGCCTGAAGATCAAGTAAGTGGTGGTTAATCAGTAATATATATTTTTTCTGACCTAAATCGAGCAAAGCGGTAGTGGCTTGAATGAAAATCAACGTCATAACGACTTACTATGACCAAAATAAAGCAAAAATTTCACCGATTCTACTTGAACGTTAAATAATAGGAGGCTAATCACTGATTGAGAACTTCTTTTAGACAATGACTGTACAAGCTGGTAGTGGTTTGAATGAAAATTAGATAAAAAAACTAACTTCTGTACAAAATTAAGCAATTTCGTTAATTCAAAAAGACTAAACAAAAGAATGTTAGCTACTGATACACACATATTTTTAGGTCTTCTCTGAACAAGTAGAGATTTAAATTGAGATCACAACACATCGACCTACTTATGCCAATCTTTGCCAAAATAAAGCAAAAATTTTACAAAGACTATCTAAAGATTAGAAAAACAATTAGTTAATTACAAATAAATAAGGTTTCTTTGAGTTATCATTTTAGTAGCCGCTAGTGGTTTGAATGCAGGTAGCCAATGCAACAGCAACATTTATGACAGGTAAATTTTCGTAAAAAAAACAAAAATTTTGCAAATTCTACCTTAATGTTAAACAAAAAGTGGTTAATTATAAATCACCACCCCATTTTCTACACTCCATTGTATAAGTCTCTCTCCATACGCTTACAAACTTTAACTTTCTCCTGTCGTATGTCAAAGAAATAAAATTAAACGAATTGGGTAGAAACCGGGTAAAACCAGTACCTTAGTAAACTCAAACCGTTTGCCACTGTCCCTCCTCGACGGCATTTTAACCCTCGGAATCCAATCAGGATGATCGGTATCATCAGGAAGTGCAGGTTTGCCTAAAAAAAAATTTTTTAACAAAAAAACGCACCCCAATTCAACAAACCTGTAATGAAATGTTCCGAACATACTCTCACATTGTCCAATAAACCTTTAGGCCAATGAACCCCGTTCAAAGCCCTCAACCATTTTCTTCTTCTTTCGGCTTTAAGTGGATCGGGATTTTCAACTGAATTCGTCGGTAGAGTAAAGAAAAGAATATCGTTTTGTACACCAGATCGACTGGAACAGCCTATAACGTGACAAAAAGCCATTTCCACCCTCGAAACCAGCCCTTGTTTACGTTTTTTCAAAACAGCTGATAGAAACGTCAAAATTGCGTTGCCAACTGTTAGCGCGAAATTCCCCGATTTAACAACAATTAATTCAGGACCGGATTCAGGAAAGTAACGCGAAATTGATTTAAAAATGTTTTCGTTGCGTAATAACTAGGGCACGTAACTTTTACTCATTACCGCGAGCACTCTAAATTTACGATTTGACGTGTTTGGCACGTTTCCATTTGTTATCTGGAGCATTAACGTTGTAAAATTTGATCCCGTTTTGCGGTGGGTGTCTTGTTTTATTGTTGTAATTATAGAGTTTTGTTTGTTGAAAAAAATTATTTGTTGATTGGTTGTTTTGAATTTTTTGATTTGGGCGTCGAACATTTTTGTGGTCACTGGACGACGCCTGGGACGGACGGCAGTGGTGTTGACGACGCCCTATTAATGGTTGTGGTTGCACCATTGCGTCTTTGTCTCGTAATGTAGCGATTATTATTAACATTATGGTTTTTATTAGACGAAATTCGAGTGATTCCAAAATCGTAAGCGATGACGACGCTAACGAAATAGCGACGCAACGAAAAGGTTAGAGATTCAACAATTTCTTACAATTTTTGTTGCTAACACTCCCCAAATATTTCGAATCTATTCTACATTTTTGTTTTGAGTTAAAAAATTTTTTTTCTGTTTTTCAAATTATTATAATTAATTTCTCAATCTGAGATTAGATACGAAAAATTATTTTTGCAGGCTTCCATTATTAGCGGAAATTCTAGAAATAGATCAGTATTAACCGAAAACCCCCAAAGAGAACCCGAAAACTTCCAAATGGACAAATGCATGTCAGTAGAGTTAGATTTTGGATACTGGCAGTTCTGTTGTTCCTTTATCTGGCGGGTGTTTTAATCCTGTCCGCCGTCACTTTACACGAACCCCGGACTTCCGGAAATTCAAAGGTTTGTTATTAACAATATTTCTATGGTTGTTACTTTTTTCGTTGTGTTTCAGCAAACTGAACACGGACAACAATTGAGGTTGAAAAATTTTGATTACGGTGTACCTGGTTTGCGTCCCCCTTTACGCCGTTCCAAAATCCAGTGGTGTTCCAATGTGAGATACGTAGAACCGCCGAAAACACCAGTGGCGCTAGCGTCGTTTCCTGGAAGTGGAAATACGTGGCTCAGATACCTCCTGCAACAAGCCACCGGTAAGATAAAACAATAATAGTAAAGTTTTATAATTTTTGTGAAGATGTCCAAAATTTGTTTTCCTTCAAATAGTTAAATTTCTATTGAAAACGTGACGATCTTTAATTGTAGAATTTGTGCTTCAGTGGTCGATTCTCTCCAGAGATTCGGAACTATAATCCTGTTAGGTGTTTATAAGGCTTCCAAAACAAGATTGGATCATGCAGTTGTTTTGATTATGGCGTCATTACTATTACAAATGTGTAAAAAGTTCAAATTTCTCAAATCCCCTTAAGATTGCTCGCATTGTGCTATTTTTGTGGAGTAGTATAAACGTTTCAAATTTAAGTTAGAATCGTTCACTCGCTTTAAGTTACAACGATCTTCACCAAATGTAAGTGTTACAATTTTCAAAAAAAGTTCTTTTTCTTTAAATCCTCTTGAAAATTGAGTTATATATCATTATCATAAAGACGTATAAAAGTATCGAATTTAAGTCAATTCTGTTTGGAAGGTCTCAAACTGTGTTACTTGGGGGTTATTATGGATTTCAGTAGAAAGTTCAAATACTGCAGATCCTATTGAAATTTGGTAAAACTATTCCCTTCATAGGGATTTAAAAACGTATCAAATTTAACTTAAATTCGTTCACTCGTTTTTAAGTTACAGCAATATTTACCAAATTAAGATGTTAGAATTTTCAAAAAAAGTTAACTTGCCTTAATCTTTTTGAAAATCGGGTTATATATCATTATCACAAAGACGTATAAAACGAACTTAAGTCGAATCTGCTTCTAAGGTCTCAAACTCTGTCACTTGGGATTATTATGGATTTTTGTAAAAAGTTCAAATGCTTTAGATGCTATTGAAATTTGGTAGAAATATTTCCTGTTATAGGAATTAACAAACTTATCAAATTTAACTTAATTTCGTTCAATCGTTTTTAAGTTACAGCAATTTTTACCAAATTAAGATGTTAGAATTTTCAAAAAAAGTTAATTTGCCTTAGATCTTTTTGAAAATTGGGTTATATATCATTATCACAAAGACGTATAAAGGTATCGAATTTAAGTCGAATCTGCTTGTAAGGTCTCAAACTCTGTCACTTGAGGATTATTATGGATTTCAGTAAAAAGTTCAAATGCTTTAGATGCTATTGAAATTTGGTAGAAATATTTCCTTTATAAAAATTAACAAACGTATCAAATTTAACTTAAATTCGTTCACTCGTTTTTAAGTTATAGCAATTTTCACCAAACTAAGATGGTAGAATTTTCAAAAAAAGTTCATTTGCTTTAGATCTTCTTAAAAATCGGGTTATATATCATTATTACAAAGACGTATAAAGGTATCAAATTTAAGTCGAGTCTGCTTGTAAGGTCTCAAACATTGTCACTTGGGGCTATTATGGATTTTTGTAAAAAGTTCAAATGCTTTAGATCCTATTGAAATTTGGTGAGATATTTCCTTTATAAAAATTAACAAACGTATCAAATTTAACTTAAATTCGTTCACTCGTTTTTAAGTTACAGCAATCTTGACCAAACTAAGATGGTAGAATTTTCAAGAAAAGTTCATTTGCTTTAGATCTTCTTAAAAATCGAGTTATATATCATTGTTACAAAGACGTATAAAGGTATCAAATTTAAGTCGAGTCTGCTTGTAAGGTCTCAAACCTTGTCACTTGGGGCTATTATGGATTTTTGTAAAAAGTTCAAATGCTTTAGATCCTATTGAAATTTGGTGAAATATTTCCTTTATAAAAATTAACAAACGTATCAAATTTAACTTAAATTCGATCACTCGTTTTTAAGTTACAGCAATTTTCACCAAATTAAGATGTTAGAATTTTCAAAAAAAATTCGTTTGCCTTAGATCTTCTTGAAGATTGGGTTATATATCATTATCACAAAAACGTATAAAGGTATCAAATTTAAGTCGAATCTGCTTGTAAGGTCGTCTCAAACTGTCACTTGGGAGTTATTATGGATTTCAGTAAAAAGTTCAAATGCTTTAGATCCTATTGATATTTGGGAAAACTATTCCCTTCATAGGAGTTTAGAAACGTTTCAAATTTAACTTAAATTCGTTCACTCGTTTTTAAGTTACAGCAATTTTTACCAAATTAAGATGATAGAATTTTCAAAAAAAATTCATTTGCCTTAGATCTTCTTGAAAATTGGGTTATATATCATTATCACAAAGACGTATAAAGGTATCGAATTTAAGTCGAATCTGCTTGTAAGGTCTCAAACTCTGTCACTTGGGTGTTATTATGGATTTCAGTAAAAAGTTCAAATACTTTAGATCCTATTGATAATTGGTGAAACTATTCCCTTCAAAGGAATTTAAAATCGTATCAAATTTAACTTAAATTCGTTCACTCGTTTTTAAGTTACAGCAATTTTCACCAAATTAAGATGTTAGAATTTTCAAAAAAAATTCGTTTGCCTTAGATCTTCTTGAAGATTGGGTTATATATCATTATCACAAAAACGTATAAAGGTATCAAATTTAAGTCGAATCTGCTTGTAAGGTCGTCTCAAACTGTCACTTGGGAGTTATTATGGATTTCAGTAAAAAGTTCAAATGCTTTAGATCCTATTGATATTTGGGAAAACTATTCCCTTCATAGGAGTTTAGAAACGTTTCAAATTTAACTTAAATTCGTTCACTCGTTTTTAAGTTACAGCAATTTTTACCAAATTAAGATGATAGAATTTTCAAAAAAAATTCATTTGCCTTAGATCTTCTTGAAAATTGGGTTATATATCATTATCACAAAGACGTATAAAGGTATCGAATTTAAGTCGAATCTGCTTGTAAGGTCTCAAACTCTGTCACTTGGGTGTTATTATGGATTTCAGTAAAAAGTTCAAATACTTTAGATCCTATTGATAATTGGTGAAACTATTCCCTTCAAAGGAATTTAAAATCGTATCAAATTTAACTTAAATTCGATCACTCGTTTTTAAGTTACAGCAATTTTCCCCAAATTAAGATGTTAGAATTTTCAAAAAAAATTCATTTGCCTTAGATCTTCTTGAAGATTGGGTTATATATCATTATCACAAAGACGTATAAAGGTATCAAATTTAAGTCGAATCTGCTTGTAAGGTCGTCTCAAACTGTCACTTGGGAGTTATTATGGATTTCAGTAAAAAGTTCAAATGCTTTAGATCCTATTGATATTTGGGAAAACTATTCCCTTCATAGGAGTTTAGAAACGTATCAAATTTAACTTAAATTCGTTCACTCGTTTTTAAGTTACAGCAATTTTTACCAAATTAAGATGATAGAATTTTCAAAAAAAATTCATTTGCCTTAGATCTTCTTGAAAATTGGGTTATATATCATTATCACAAAAACGTATAAAGGTATCGAATTTAAGTCGAATCTGCTTGTAAGGTCTCAAACTCTGTCACTTGGGTGTTATTATGGATTTCAGTAAAAAGTTCAAATACTTTAGATCCTATTGATAATTGGTGAAACTATTCCCTTCAAAGGAATTTAAAATCGTATCAAATTTAACTTAAATTCGATCACTCGTTTTTAAGTTACAGCAATTTTCCCCAAATTAAGATGTTAGAATTTTCAAAAAAAATTCATTTGCCTTAGATCTTCTTGAAGATTGGGTTATATATCATTATCACAAAGACGTATAAAGGTATCGAATTTAAGTCGAATCTGCTTGTAAGGTCTCAAACTCTGTCACTTGGGTGTTATTATGGATTTCAGTAAAAAGTTCAAATACTTTAGATCCTATTGATAATTGGTGAAACTATTCCCTTCAAAGGAATTTAAAATCGTATCAAATTTAACTTAAATTCGATCACTCGTTTTTAAGTTACAGCAATTTTCCCCAAATTAAGATGTTAGAATTTTCAAAAAAAATTCGTTTGCCTTAGATCTTCTTGAAGATTGGGTTATATATCATTATCACAAAGACGTATAAAGGTATCAAATTTAAGTCGAATCTGCTTGTAAGGTCGTCTCAAACTGTCACTTGGGAGTTATTATGGATTTCAGTAAAAAGTTCAAATGCTTTAGATCCTATTGATATTTGGGAAAACTATTCCCTTCATAGGAGTTTAGAAACGTTTCAAATTTAACTTAAATTCGTTCACTCGTTTTTAAGTTACAGCAATTTTTACCAAATTAAGATGATAGAATTTTCAAAAAAAATTCATTTGCCTTAGATCTTCTTGAAAATTGTGTTATATATCATTATCACAAAGACGTATAAAGGTATCGAATTTAAGTCGAATCTGCTTGTAAGGTCTCAAACTCTGTCACTTGGGTGTTATTATGGATTTCAGTAAAAAGTTCAAATACTTTAGATCCTATTGATAATTGGTGAAACTATTCCCTTCAAAGGAATTTAAAATCGTATCAAATTTAACTTAAATTCGTTCACTCGTTCTTAAGTTACAGCAATTCTAGCAAATTAAGATATTAGAATTTTCAAAAAAAGTTAATTTGCCTTAAATCTTCTTGAAAATAGGGTTATATATCATTATCAATAAGACGTATAAATATATCGAATTTCAGTCGAATCTGCTTCTAAGCTCTTAAACTCTGTCACTTGGGGTTATTATGGATTCTTGTAAAAAGTTCAAATGCTTTAGATCCTATTGAAATTTGGTAGAAATATTTTCTTTATAAAAATTAACAAACGTATCAAATTTAACTTGAATTCATTCACTCGTTTTTAAGTTACAGCAATTTTCACCAAATTAAGATGGTAGAATTTTCAAAGAAAGTTCATTTGCTTTAGATCTTCTTAAAAATTGGGTTATATATCATTATTACAAAGACGTATAAAAGTATCGAATTTAAGTCGAGTTTGCTTGTAAGGTCTCAAACTGTGTCACTTGGGGTTATTATGGATTTTTGTAAAAAGTTCAAATGCTTTAGATCCTATTGAAATTTGGTGAAATATTTCCTTTATAAAAATTAACAAACGTATCAAATTTAACTTAAATTCGTTCACTCGTTTTTAAGTTACAGCAATTTTCACCAAACTAAGATGGTAGAATTTTCAAGAAAAGTTCATTTGCTTTAGATCTTCTTAAAAATCGAGTTATATATCATTGTTACAAAGACGTATAAAGGTATCAAATTTAAGTCGAGTCTGCTTGTAAGGTCTCAAACCTTGTCACTTGGGGCTATTATGGATTTTTGTAAAAAGTTCAAATGCTTTAGATCCTATTGAAATTTGGTGAAATATTTCCTTTATAAAAATTAACAAACGTATCAAATTTAACTTAAATTCGATCACTCGTTTTTAAGTTACAGCAATTTTCACCAAATTAAGATGTTAGAATTTTCAAAAAAAATTTGTTTGCCTTAGATCTTCTTGAAGATTGGGTTATATATCATTATCACAAAAACGTATAAAGGTATCAAATTTAAGTCGAATCTGCTTGTAAGGTCGTCTCAAACTGTCACTTGGGAGTTATTATGGATTTCAGTAAAAAGTTCAAATGCTTTAGATCCTATTGATATTTGGGAAAACTATTCCCTTCATAGGAGTTTAGAAACGTTTCAAATTTAACTTAAATTCGTTCACTCGTTTTTAAGTTACAGCAATTTTTACCAAATTAAGATGATAGAATTTTCAAAAAAAATTCATTTGCCTTAGATCTTCTTGAAAATTGGGTTATATATCATTATCACAAAGACGTATAAAGGTATCGAATTTAAGTCGAATCTGCTTGTAAGGTCTCAAACTCTGTCACTTGGGTGTTATTATGGATTTCAGTAAAAAGTTCAAATACTTTAGATCCTATTGATAATTGGTGAAACTATTCCCTTCAAAGGAATTTAAAATCGTATCAAATTTAACTTAAATTCGATCACTCGTTTTTAAGTTACAGCAATTTTCCCCAAATTAAGATGTTAGAATTTTCAAAAAAAATTCGTTTGCCTTAGATCTTCTTGAAGATTGGGTTATATATCATTATCACAAAGACGTATAAAGGTATCAAATTTAAGTCGAATCTGCTTGTAAGGTCGTCTCAAACTGTCACTTGGGAGTTATTATGGATTTCAGTAAAAAGTTCAAATGCTTTAGATCCTATTGATATTTGGGAAAACTATTCCCTTCATAGGAGTTTAGAAACGTTTCAAATTTAACTTAAATTCGTTCACTCGTTTTTAAGTTACAGCAATTTTTACCAAATTAAGATGATAGAATTTTCAAAAAAAATTCATTTGCCTTAGATCTTCTTGAAAATTGGGTTATATATCATTATCACAAAGACGTATAAAGGTATCGAATTTAAGTCGAATCTGCTTGTAAGGTCTCAAACTCTGTCACTTGGGTGTTATTATGGATTTCAGTAAAAAGTTCAAATACTTTAGATCCTATTGATAATTGGTGAAACTATTCCCTTCAAAGGAATTTAAAATCGTATCAAATTTAACTTAAATTCGTTCACTCGTTTTTAAGTTACAGCAATTTTCACCAAATTAAGATGTTAGAATTTTCAAAAAAAATTCGTTTGCCTTAGATCTTCTTGAAGATTGGGTTATATATCATTATCACAAAAACGTATAAAGGTATCAAATTTAAGTCGAATCTGCTTGTAAGGTCGTCTCAAACTGTCACTTGGGAGTTATTATGGATTTCAGTAAAAAGTTCAAATGCTTTAGATCCTATTGATATTTGGGAAAACTATTCCCTTCATAGGAGTTTAGAAACGTTTCAAATTTAACTTAAATTCGTTCACTCGTTTTTAAGTTACAGCAATTTTTACCAAATTAAGATGATAGAATTTTCAAAAAAAATTCATTTGCCTTAGATCTTCTTGAAAATTGGGTTATATATCATTATCACAAAGACGTATAAAGGTATCGAATTTAAGTCGAATCTGCTTGTAAGGTCTCAAACTCTGTCACTTGGGTGTTATTATGGATTTCAGTAAAAAGTTCAAATACTTTAGATCCTATTGATAATTGGTGAAACTATTCCCTTCAAAGGAATTTAAAATCGTATCAAATTTAACTTAAATTCGATCACTCGTTTTTAAGTTACAGCAATTTTCCCCAAATTAAGATGTTAGAATTTTCAAAAAAAATTCATTTGCCTTAGATCTTCTTGAAGATTGGGTTATATATCATTATCACAAAGACGTATAAAGGTATCAAATTTAAGTCGAATCTGCTTGTAAGGTCGTCTCAAACTGTCACTTGGGAGTTATTATGGATTTCAGTAAAAAGTTCAAATGCTTTAGATCCTATTGATATTTGGGAAAACTATTCCCTTCATAGGAGTTTAGAAACGTTTCAAATTTAACTTAAATTCGTTCACTCGTTTTTAAGTTACAGCAATTTTTACCAAATTAAGATGATAGAATTTTCAAAAAAAATTCATTTGCCTTAGATCTTCTTGAAAATTGGGTTATATATCATTATCACAAAAACGTATAAAGGTATCGAATTTAAGTCGAATCTGCTTGTAAGGTCTCAAACTCTGTCACTTGGGTGTTATTATGGATTTCAGTAAAAAGTTCAAATACTTTAGATCCTATTGATAATTGGTGAAACTATTCCCTTCAAAGGAATTTAAAATCGTATCAAATTTAACTTAAATTCGATCACTCGTTTTTAAGTTACAGCAATTTTCCCCAAATTAAGATGTTAGAATTTTCAAAAAAAATTCATTTGCCTTAGATCTTCTTGAAGATTGGGTTATATATCATTATCACAAAGACGTATAAAGGTATCGAATTTAAGTCGAATCTGCTTGTAAGGTCTCAAACTCTGTCACTTGGGTGTTATTATGGATTTCAGTAAAAAGTTCAAATACTTTAGATCCTATTGATAATTGGTGAAACTATTCCCTTCAAAGGAATTTAAAATCGTATCAAATTTAACTTAAATTCGATCACTCGTTTTTAAGTTACAGCAATTTTCCCCAAATTAAGATGTTAGAATTTTCAAAAAAAATTCGTTTGCCTTAGATCTTCTTGAAGATTGGGTTATATATCATTATCACAAAGACGTATAAAGGTATCAAATTTAAGTCGAATCTGCTTGTAAGGTCGTCTCAAACTGTCACTTGGGAGTTATTATGGATTTCAGTAAAAAGTTCAAATGCTTTAGATCCTATTGATATTTGGGAAAACTATTCCCTTCATAGGAGTTTAGAAACGTTTCAAATTTAACTTAAATTCGTTCACTCGTTTTTAAGTTACAGCAATTTTTACCAAATTAAGATGATAGAATTTTCAAAAAAAATTCATTTGCCTTAGATCTTCTTGAAAATTGTGTTATATATCATTATCACAAAGACGTATAAAGGTATCGAATTTAAGTCGAATCTGCTTGTAAGGTCTCAAACTCTGTCACTTGGGTGTTATTATGGATTTCAGTAAAAAGTTCAAATACTTTAGATCCTATTGATAATTGGTGAAACTATTCCCTTCAAAGGAATTTAAAATCGTATCAAATTTAACTTAAATTCGTTCACTCGTTCTTAAGTTACAGCAATTCTAGCAAATTAAGATATTAGAATTTTCAAAAAAAGTTAATTTGCCTTAAATCTTCTTGAAAATAGGGTTATATATCATTATCAATAAGACGTATAAATATATCGAATTTCAGTCGAATCTGCTTCTAAGCTCTTAAACTCTGTCACTTGGGGTTATTATGGATTCTTGTAAAAAGTTCAAATGCTTTAGATCCTATTGAAATTTGGTAGAAAAATTTTCTTTATAAAAATTAACAAACGTATCAAATTTAACTTGAATTCATTCACTCGTTTTTAAGTTACAGCAATTTTCACCAAATTAAGATGGTAGAATTTTCAAAGAAAGTTCATTTGCTTTAGATCTTCTTAAAAATTGGGTTATATATCATTATTACAAAGACGTATAAAAGTATCGAATTTAAGTCGAGTTTGCTTGTAAGGTCTCAAACTGTGTCACTTGGGGTTATTATGGATTTTTGTAAAAAGTTCAAATGCTTTAGATCCTATTGAAATTTGGTGAAATATTTCCTTTATAAAAATTAACAAACGTATCAAATTTAACTTAAATTCGTTCACTCGTTTTTAAGTTACAGCAATTTTCACCAAACTAAGATGGTAGAATTTTCAAGAAAAGTTCATTTGCTTTAGATCTTCTTAAAAATCGAGTTATATATCATTGTTACAAAGACGTATAAAGGTATCAAATTTAAGTCGAGTCTGCTTGTAAGGTCTCAAACCTTGTCACTTGGGGCTATTATGGATTTTTGTAAAAAGTTCAAATGCTTTAGATCCTATTGAAATTTGGTGAAATATTTCCTTTATAAAAATTAACAAACGTATCAAATTTAACTTAAATTCGATCACTCGTTTTTAAGTTACAGCAATTTTCACCAAATTAAGATGTTAGAATTTTCAAAAAAAATTTGTTTGCCTTAGATCTTCTTGAAGATTGGGTTATATATCATTATCACAAAAACGTATAAAGGTATCAAATTTAAGTCGAATCTGCTTGTAAGGTCGTCTCAAACTGTCACTTGGGAGTTATTATGGATTTCAGTAAAAAGTTCAAATGCTTTAGATCCTATTGATATTTGGGAAAACTATTCCCTTCATAGGAGTTTAGAAACGTTTCAAATTTAACTTAAATTCGTTCACTCGTTTTTAAGTTACAGCAATTTTTACCAAATTAAGATGATAGAATTTTCAAAAAAAATTCATTTGCCTTAGATCTTCTTGAAAATTGGGTTATATATCATTATCACAAAGACGTATAAAGGTATCGAATTTAAGTCGAATCTGCTTGTAAGGTCTCAAACTCTGTCACTTGGGTGTTATTATGGATTTCAGTAAAAAGTTCAAATACTTTAGATCCTATTGATAATTGGTGAAACTATTCCCTTCAAAGGAATTTAAAATCGTATCAAATTTAACTTAAATTCGATCACTCGTTTTTAAGTTACAGCAATTTTCCTAAAATTAAGATGTTAGAATTTTCAAAAAAAATTCGTTTGCCTTAGATCTTCTTGAAGATTGGGTTATATATCATTATCACAAAGACGTATAAAGGTATCAAATTTAAGTCGAATCTGCTTGTAAGGTCGTCTCAAACTGTCACTTGGGAGTTATTATGGATTTCAGTAAAAAGTTCAAATGCTTTAGATCCTATTGATATTTGGGAAAACTATTCCCTTCATAGGAGTTTAGAAACGTTTCAAATTTAACTTAAATTCGTTCACTCGTTTTTAAGTTACAGCAATTTTTACCAAATTAAGATGATAGAATTTTCAAAAAAAATTCATTTGCCTTAGATCTTCTTGAAAATTGGGTTATATATCATTATCACAAAGACGTATAAAGGTATCGAATTTAAGTCGAATCTGCTTGTAAGGTCTCAAACTCTGTCACTTGGGTGTTATTATGGATTTCAGTAAAAAGTTCAAATACTTTAGATCCTATTGATAATTGGTGAAACTATTCCCTTCAAAGGAATTTAAAATCGTATCAAATTTAACTTAAATTCGATCACTCGTTTTTAAGTTACAGCAATTTTCCCCAAATTAAGATGTTAGAATTTTCAAAAAAAATTCATTTGCCTTAGATCTTCTTGAAGATTGGGTTATATATCATTATCACAAAGACGTATAAAGGTATCAAATTTAAGTCGAATCTGCTTGTAAGGTCGTCTCAAACTGTCACTTGGGAGTTATTATGGATTTCAGTAAAAAGTTCAAATGCTTTAGATCCTATTGATATTTGGGAAAACTATTCCCTTCATAGGAGTTTAGAAACGTTTCAAATTTAACTTAAATTCGTTCACTCGTTTTTAAGTTACAGCAATTTTTACCAAATTAAGATGATAGAATTTTCAAAAAAAATTCATTTGCCTTAGATCTTCTTGAAAATTGGGTTATATATCATTATCACAAAGACGTATAAAGGTATCGAATTTAAGTCGAATCTGCTTGTAAGGTCTCAAACTCTGTCACTTGGGTGTTATTATGGATTTCAGTAAAAAGTTCAAATACTTTAGATCCTATTGATAATTGGTGAAACTATTCCCTTCAAAGGAATTTAAAATCGTATCAAATTTAACTTAAATTCGATCACTCGTTTTTAAGTTACAGCAATTTTCCCCAAATTAAGATGTTAGAATTTTCAAAAAAAATTCGTTTGCCTTAGATCTTCTTGAAGATTGGGTTATATATCATTATCACAAAGACGTATAAAGGTACCAAATTTAAGTCGAATCTGCTTGTAAGGTCGTCTCAAACTGTCACTTGGGAGTTATTATGGATTTCAGTAAAAAGTTCAAATGCTTTAGATCCTATTGATATTTGGGAAAACTATTCCCTTCATAGGAGTTTAGAAACGTTTCAAATTTAACTTAAATTCGTTCACTCGTTTTTAAGTTACAGCAATTTTTACCAAATTAAGATGATAGAATTTTCAAAAAAAATTCATTTGCCTTAGATCTTCTTGAAAATTGTGTTATATATCATTATCACAAAGACGTATAAAGGTATCGAATTTAAGTCGAATCTGCTTGTAAGGTCTCAAACTCTGTCACTTGGGTGTTATTATGGATTTCAGTAAAAAGTTCAAATACTTTAGATCCTATTGATAATTGGTGAAACTATTCCCTTCAAAGGAATTTAAAATCGTATCAAATTTAACTTAAATTCGTTCACTCGTTCTTAAGTTACAGCAATTTTAGCAAATTAAGATATTAGAATTTTCAAAAAAAGTTAATTTGCCTTAAATCTTCTTGAAAATAGGGTTATATATCATTATCAATAAGACGTATAAAGATATCGAATTTCAGTCGAATCTGCTTCTAAGCTCTTAAACTCTGTCACTTGGGGTTATTATGGATTCTTGTAAAAAGTTCAAATGCTTTAGATCCTATTGAAATTTGGTAGAAATATTTTCTTTATAAAAATTAACAAACGTATCAAATTTAACTTAAATTCGTTCACTCGTTTTTAAGTTACAGCAATTTTTACCAAATTAAGATGGTAGAATTTTCAAAGAAAGTTCATTTGCTTTAGATCTTCTTAAAAATTGGGTTATATATCATTATTACAAAGACGTATAAAAGTATCGAATTTAAGTCGAGTTTGCTTGTAAGGTCTCAAACTCTGTCACTTGGGGTTATTACGGATTTTTGTAAAAAGTTCAAATGGTTTAGATCCTATTGAAATTTGGTAGAAATATTTCCCCTTATAGGAATTAACAAACTTATCAAATTTAACTTAAATTCGTTCACTCGTTTTTAAGTTACAGCAATTTTCCCCAAATTAAGATGTTAGAATTTTCAAAAAAAATTCATTTGCCTTAGATCTTCTTGAAGATTGGGTTATATATCATTATCACAAAGACGTATAAAGGTATCAAATTTAAGTCGAATCTGCTTGTAAGGTCGTCTCAAACTGTCACTTGGGAGTTATTATGGATTTCAGTAAAAAGTTCAAATGCTTTAGATCCTATTGATATTTGGGAAAACTATTCCCTTCATAGGAGTTTAGAAACGTATCAAATTTAACTTAAATTCGTTCACTCGTTTTTAAGTTACAGCAATTTTTACCAAATTAAGATGTTAGAATTTTCAAAAAAAATTCATTTGCCTTAGATCTTCTTGAAAATTGGGTTATATATCATTATCACAAGGACGTATAAAGGTATCGAATTTAAGTCGAATCTGCTTGTAAGGTCTCAAACTCTGTTACTTGAGGATTATTATGGATTTCAGTAAAAAGTTCAAATGCTTTAGATGCTATTGAAATTTGGTAGAAATATTTCCTTTATAAAAATTAACAAACGTATCAAATTTAACTTAAATTCGTTCACTCGTTTTTAAGTTACAGCAATTTTCACCAAACTAAGATGGTAGAATTTTCAAAAAAAGTTCATTTGCTTTAGGTCTTCTTAAAAATCGGGTTATATATCATTATTACAAAGACGTATAAAGGTATCAAATTTAAGTCGAGTCTGCTTCTAAGGTCTCAAACCTTGTCACTTGGGGCTATTATGGATTTTTGTAAAAAGTTCAAATGCATTAGATCCTATTGAAATTTGGGAAAACTATTCCCTTCATAGGAGTTTAGAAACGTATCAAATTTAACTTAAATTCGTTCACTCGTTTTTAAGTTACAGCAATTTTTACCAAATTAAGATGTTAGAATTTTCAAAAAAAATTCATTTGCCTTAGATCTTCTTGAAAATTGGGTTATATATCATTATCACAAAGACGTATAAAGGTATCGAATTTAAGTCGAATCTGCTTGTAAGGTGTCAAACTCTGTCACTTGTGTGTTATTATGGATTTCAGTAAAAAGTTCAAATACTTTAGATCCTATTGATAATTGGTGAAACTATTCCCTTCAAAGGAATTTAAAATCGTATCAAATTTAACTTAAATTCGTTCACTCGTTCTTAAGTTACAGCAATTTTAGCAAATTAAGATGTTAGAATTTTCAAAAAAAGTTAATTTGCCTTAAATCTTCTTGAAAATAGGGTTATATATCATTATCAATAAGACGTATAAAGATATCGAATTTCAGTCAAATCTGCTTCTAAGGTCTTAAACTCTGTCACTTGGGGTTATTATGGATTCTTGTAAAAAGTTCAAATGCTTTAGATGCTATTGAAATTTGGTAGAAATATTTCCTTTATAAAAATTAACAAACGTATCAAATTTAACTTAAATTCGTTCACTCGTTCTTAAGTTACAGCAATTTTCACCAAACTAAGATGGTAGAATTTTCAAAAAAAGTTCATTTGCTTTAGATCTTCTTAAAAATCGGGTTATATATCATTATTACAAAGACGTATAAAGGTATCAAATTTATGTCGAGTCTGCTTGTAAGGTCTCAAACCTTGTCACTTGGGGCTATTATGGATTTTTGTAAAAAGTTCAAATGCTTTAGATCCTATTGAAATTTGGTAGAAATATTTCCTCTTATAGGAATTAACAAACTTATCAAATTTAACTTAAATTCGATCAATCATTTTTAAGTTACAGCAATTTTGACCAAATTAAGATGGTAGAATTTTCAAAAAAAGTTAATTTGCCTTAGATCTTCTTGAAAATAGGGTTATATATCATTATCAATAAGACGTATAAAGGTATCGAATTTCAGTCAAATCTGCTTCTAAGGTCTTAAACTCTGTCACTTGGGGTTATTATGGATTCTTGTAAAAAGTTCAAATGCTTTAGATCCTATTGATATTTGGGAAAACTATTCCCTTCATAGGAGTTTAGAAACGTATCAAATTTAACTTAAATTCGTTCACTCGTTTTAAAGTTACAGCAATTTTTACCAAATTAAGATGTTAGAATTTTCAAAAAAAATTCATTTGCCTTAGATCTTCTTGAAAATTGGGTTATATATCATTATCACAAAGACGTATAAAGGTATCGAATTTAAGTCGAATCTGCTTGTAAGGTGTCAAACTCTGTCACTTGTGTGTTATTATGGATTTCAGTAAAAAGTTCAAATACTTTAGATCCTATTGATAATTGGTGAAACTATTCCCTTCAAAGGAATTTAAAATCGTATCAAATTTAACTTAAATTCGTTCACTCGTTCTTAAGTTACAGCAATTTTAGCAAATTAAGATGTTAGAATTTTCAAAAAAAGTTAATTTGCCTTAAATCTTCTTGAAAATAGGGTTATATATCATTATCAATAAGACGTATAAAGATATCGAATTTCAGTCGAATCTGCTTCTAAGGTCTTAAACTCTGTCACTTGGGGTTATTATGGATTCTTGTTAAAAGTTCAAATGCTTTAGATCCTATTGAAATTTGGTAGAAATATTTCCTTTATAAAAATTAACAAACGTATCAAATTTAACTTAAATTCGTTCACTCGTTTTTAAGTTACAGCAATTTTCACCAAACTAAGATGGTAGAATTTTCAAAAAAAGTTCATTTGCTTTAGATCTTATTAAAAATCGAGTTATATATCATTATTACAAAGACGTATAAAGGTATCAAATTTAAGTCGAGTCTGCTTGTAAGGTCTCAAACCTTGTCACTTGGGGCTATTATGGATTTTTGTAAAAAGTTCAAATGCTTTAGATCGTATTGAAATTTGGTAGAAATATTTAATTTATAGGAATTAACAAACGTATCAAATATAACTTAAATTCGATCACTCGTTTTTAAGTTACAGTTAATTTTCACCAAATTAAGATGTTAGAATTTTCAAAAAAAATTCGTTTGCCTTATATCTTCTTGAAGATTGGGTTATATATCATTATTACAAAGACGTATAAAGGTATCAAATTTAAGTCGAGTCTGCTTGTAAGGTCTCAAACCTTGTCACTTGGGGCTATTATGGATTTTTGTAAAAACTTCAAATGCTTTAGATCCTATTGAAATTTGGTAGAAATATTTAATTTATAGGAATTAACAAACGTATCAAATATAACTTAAATTCGATCACTCGTTTTTAAGTTACAGTTAATTTTCACCAAATTAAGATGTTAGAATTTTCAAAAAAAATTCGTTTGCCTTATATCTTCTTGAAGATTGGGTTATATATCATTATTACAAAGACGTATAAAGGTATCAAATTTAAGTCGAATCTGCTTGTAAGGTCTCAAACTGTCACTTGGGAGTTATTATGGATTTCAGTAAAAAGTTCAAAAGCTTTAGATCCTATTGATATTTGGGAAAACTATTCCCTTCATAGGAGTTTAGAAACGTATCAAATTTAACTTAAATTCGTTCACTCGTTTTTAAGTAACAGCAATTTTTACCAAATTAAGATGATAGAATTTTCAAAAAAAATTCATTTGCCTTAGATCTTCTTGAAAATTGGGTTACATATCATTATCACAAAGACGTATAAAGGTATCGAATTTAAGTCGAATCTGCTTGTAAGGTCTCAAACTCTGTCACTTGGGTGTTATTATGGATTTCAGTAAAAAGTTCAAATACTTTAGATCCTATTGATAATTGGTGAAACTATTCCCTTCAAAGGAATTTAAAATCGTGTCAAATTTAACTTAAATTCGTTCACTCGTTCTTAAGTTACAGCAATTTTAGCAAATTAAGATATTAGAATTTTCAAAAAAAGTTAATTTGCCTTAAATCTTCTTGAAAATAGGGTTATATATCATTATCAATAAGACGTATAAAGATATCGAATTTCAGTCGAATCTGCTTCTAAGCTCTTAAACTCTGTCACTTGGGGTTATTATGGATTCTTGTAAAAAGTTCAAATGCTTTAGATCCTATTGAAATTTGGTAGAAATATTTTCTTTATAAAAATTAACAAACGTATCAAATTTAACTTAAATTCGTTCACTCGTTTTTAAGTTACAGCAATTTTTACCAAATTAAGATGGTAGAATTTTCAAAGAAAGTTCATTTGCTTTAGATCTTCTTAAAAATTGGGTTATATATCATTATTACAAAGACGTATAAAAGTATCGAATTTAAGTCGAGTTTGCTTGTAAGGTCTCAAACTCTGTCACTTGGGGTTATTACGGATTTTTGTAAAAAGTTCAAATGGTTTAGATCCTATTGAAATTTGGTAGAAATATTTCCCCTTATAGGAATTAACAAACTTATCAAATTTAACTTAAATTCGTTCACTCGTTTTTAAGTTACAGCAATTTTTACCAAATTAAAATGTTAGAATTTTCAAAAAAAGTTAATTTGCCTTAGATCTTCTTGAAAATTGGGTTATATATCATTATGAATAAGACGTATAAAGGTATCGAATTTAAGTCGAATCTGCTTGTAAGGTCTCAAACTGTCACTTGGGAGGTATTATGGATTTTAGTAAAATGTTCAAATACTTTAGATCCTATTGATATTTGGTAAAACTATTCCCTTCATAGGAGTTTAGAAACGTATCAAATTTAACTTAAATTCGTTCACTCGTTTTTAAGTTACAGCAATTTTTACCAAATTAAGATGTTAGAATTTTCAAAAAAAATTCATTTGCCTTAGATCTTCTTGAAAATTGGGATATATATCATTATCACAAAGACGTATAAAGGTATCGAATTTAAGTCAAATCTGCTTGTAAGGTCTCAAACTCTGTCACTTGGGGTTATTATGGATTTTTGTAAAAAGTTCAAATGCTTTAGATCCTATTGAAATTTGGTAGAAATATTTCCTCTTATAGGAATTAACAAACTTATCAAATTTAACTTAAATTCGTTCACTCGTTTTCAAGTTACAGCAATTTTTACCAAATTAAGATGTTAGAATTTTCAAAAGAAGTTAATTTTCTTTAGAACTTCTTGAAAATTGAGTTACGTACCATCATCTCAAAGGCGTGTAACGGTATCAAATTTAAGTCAATTCTGCTTGCAAGGTCTTAAACTGTGTCACTTGGGGATTATTTAAGATTTCAGTGAAAAGTTCAAATTCCTTAGATTCTATTGAAATTTCGTAAAAGTATTCCCTTCATAAGGATTTAGAAACGTATCCAATTTGCGTTAAACTGGTTAACTAGTTTGTAAGTTACAACAATTTTTACCAAATTAAAACTTTCGCATTTATTTATTTATTTTCTCTTGTCCAAAAACCTCACCCAAAATCTTATGTGTAGTAGCTCTTTGAAAACCCTTCAGAAATTTCTCACCATTAGAGTCTATTATCAGATTCGTTTTTCCTTCCAGGTTTTTACACCGGTTCTATCTACAAAGATTACGGATTATTAAAAAACGGTTTTCCCGCAGAAAACGTTATAAACGGTTCTGTGTTGGTTGTAAAAACCCACGAATGGGGCCAAAATGCCCGCAAACCTTTTGGTAAAGCAATTTTGTTAGTTCGAGCTCCAGCCGCGGCGATTCAAGCCGAATTCAACCGACAAAGCGGCGGCCATATTGGATTTGCCTCCCCCGACCGTTACAAACGAACCAAAGGCAAATGTAAGTATCAATCTACCAACCCAATAAAGAAATATTAATTTTTTAACAATTAGATTGGCAACAATTCGTCGACAACAAACTCGAAGCTTGGAAACAAACCAATTTGGATTGGTTATACAATTTCACCGGTCCAACTCACGTGATCTTCTACGAACAATTAGTAGAAAAATTAGAACACACTTTAAAATCAGTAATTGAATTCCTCGACATGCCACTCAACGATGGACTATTCAGATGTGCAATCGACAGGAAAGAAGGAATATACAGAAGGAAGAGACGCGTCCTCAATTTTGATCCTTACTCGAAACAAATGAAAAACAAATTGCAACAGGTGCAACAGAAAGTTTACGAGGCTATATACAATTTTGCTGCACCTGCAAAAAGATGATGGCGGATCGGGTCGCGATATCGACAATAACCGAGTCTGTAACGTGAGGCCAAAAAAAAAAAAAATTGGATGAAGATTTTTTTCTTTTTTTCGTCGTTTTTTACATCGAAATTTTCTGTTGCTATTGCAAGATGAGGTTTTAGACCAATTAGGTGTTAAAGGCGACCCTCAATTTTAGACGATAACCTGTGTTGAGTTATTGAGTCAGAAACAATCAGTATCCCGAATATATCGATTTTAGGCCTAATTACAATAAATAATGAGAAAATTTGTTGTTTTCTTTTTGTCCTGAATACACCAAAAGAGGACGATGCTAATGAATATACACCAAATTCTGGTTTGTGATGTTCCTGAGGAAGGTAAATCACAGTTAAAATTGTACTGTGGTCGTTCAGAATTTCAAAATAAAATGGAATTGTAATGAGGGTAATAAGCAAAGTTTTAAACCAAACGATCTAAAAAAAACTGACGCCATCTAGACGTTTTATATTGGAACTAAACATTTCGCAACCAACGTTTTCTACTGTCAGATTGTCATCTTCCTTGTCTTATTATCTTATTCGTTATATCTGCACCACTCTTGTAGTTTAAAGTTAAAAGAAGTAAATTTTTGTGTTATACATTAATTTAATTTTGTCTAAATGGACAGTTTCTTTCTTCTTCTTCTTTAAACGTCTGTGTCAGTAGTATGCGGCTTTATTAGACACAAAAAGGCTTCTAATGTCAGCTTTAGGTTCGATCCAATCAATCAAAAATTTAGAAGAAATATTTTACTGGACAAAACATCACTTGGTGGTTTGTCATTATCTTCATAGGGAGATCCCCAAGAATTCAAGGCGGGACCAATTGACCCAACAGTAGACTTACCTACCGCTCGGCCATAAATGCTTCAAGTATATCTTTGCTAACCCACCGGTTTCTACCGCAACAAATTTTCTTAGGTACCGTAAGCTTTCAATGGAAAATGACAGCGATATAGGTAAAATAAAGTTAGAATCTCTAAGTAATTGCTACATTTTATTAAATCCTCAACCTCAAAAACCCTTAAAGAATCAATGCGCATGTTTTACCTCATGATCACCATGAATCTTTCTAGAAGCTTCCTTGACATGTTCTTAAAAACAACAATCAATCTTTATTCAACAAAATCAAATTAATTACCCTTGTTGCGATGCTGCAAGTTTTTAGGATGAACAATGTGACTGGAATGGTGATGGTGAGACCTGGCTTCAGTCCAGATATGTTTTATTTCTCCAGAACCTGGCAATTTGCAAATTCTGGGACATTCCGGATAATTATTTTGGGTAGTTCCTGCAAAATTAGTAAGTTATACCTGAAATAATAAAAAGTTTGAGAATACCTTGTGTCGGTTCAGTAGTTGAAGGTTCGGTAGCGTTAGCTGTAGTAGGGGAAGGTTCTGGACTTCCCGCTGTACTAGGTGAAGGTTCGGAACTTCCCGCTGTACTAGGTGAAGGTTCGGGACTTCCCGCTGTAGTAGGTGAAGGTTCGGGACTTCCCGCTGTACTAGGTGAAGTTTCGGGACTTCCCGCTGTAGTTGGCGAAGGTTCGGAACTTCCAGCTGTAGTGGGCGAAGGTTCTGGACTACCAGCTGTAGTTGGGGAAGGTTCTGGACTACCGGCTGTAGTTGGGGAAGGTTCTGAACTTCCAGCTGTTGAAGGTGTGGGTGAGGGTTCGGATGCAGGTTCAGTAGTTCCAGCTGTTGTAGGTCCAGGGGTAGATTCTGAAGTGTCAGGTTTGGTGGTTCTTCCTTGGGATGTAGTTGAAGGTACTGTGCTGACACTACTGGGGCCTACGGTAGTACCTTGTGAACTTGGAGTTGTACCAGTTGATGGGTTTGTTGTGGATCGACACACCCAAACACATCCTGGACGAGGTGGACTTCCTTGACTTCTTACGGCTATTCCATGATGATGAGCAGCAATTGCAGAAGCAACAACGACCGATACGAATACAAAGAACACTTTCGACGCCATCTCAGATCGATTCGGCAACGTTACACAAATCCTCAACTTATTTATACCAACAGTTTATCAAAGTTAATTCGAAGAATTCCTTCAGTATGTCCTTTTTAGCATAAAATTACAGGAATGTAGTTTGCAAATATTTCATTTCGCGACCTCAACTGTTATCAAGTTATTTGAATGATAATATGGAAATTATTGATTAAGTAATCAGTTTGGTTTGGTGGCAACAAAAGAAGAATAGAAATGTTCAATTATTCAAGATCTGTCAGTCATCAAGGTTTGGACATGAATTGCGTTAGTACTTTCCGAGATGGCGAAAGAAAAGCGATCTACTCTTCGCCACTATGGACTCAACACTTCTTTTCATGGATTCAGGTTTATAGCTGACAAAGAGAGACACTGGACAGAGAGGTAACTGCTCTTGTTTTTGATTTAATAATAAATTGCTTGAATTCAGCAAATTCAAGTTAACACCGATATTTCTCAGAGTCTGCACAATTATCTTCAATATAAAAAAATATTTTCTAACTAAATCTTGAAATGGTCTTAAAATTATGAAAAGTTCAAAATGGTTGAATTGCAGTAAAATTTGGTCCAGTGATTACCCTCGATAATAAAACTAAACGTATCAAATTACGTTCAATTTCCTTCAGTACTTTTCGAGTATTTAGTAATTTCGTAGTAAACAATAAAATTTGCAGGTCTTTCTGGACAGTTTGCTGCATCCTCAGTTGGTTAGCTACCGGCCTCTTGATAAGATCCGCTTGGAACGATTTTCAAAATAACGCAATCAGTTTTGTGGTTGAAACAAGTTATCTAGATTGGGACACCAATTTTCCTTCAATCTCAGTATGTGAAACTGATAACCAAAAACGAATCGCAGAAGTCACTGATAGGTTTCACAATTTAACAGAAATTTCTTCTTAATCGCATCAATTTATTTCCAGAACTTATGGAGATCCTCACGATTACAACTTGGATGAGATTGTTAAAGAATTAGTTTTTTTTCGCGGTCTTTCTTTCTATACTCTTCAAATTTGCGGTCCTGAAGTTTTAACACCGAGCCCCAATTGTTTCAAGAAGAATTTCACAGATTTCTCGGCAACAGTTCGCAGTTCTTGTAATGAAATCTTCAAGAGTTGTCAATGGAACAACAAATTCTTTGATTGTTGTACGTTTTTCAAGGAAATCGATACGGAAACTGGAATTTGTTATTCGGTTAACTCAATGCAAGTGAAGGATAGGAGAGCCCCAATGTACTCGATGATTTCCAATAAGCATACGGGTCCAGGCACTCTACGGTTGGAGCTCTATGGATACGCAAACGTAAATGTTTAAAAATTAAGATTTTCCTATTTGAAGATTTTTTTTGTTTATGAATGAAAATAATTTTTCTCGTCAAAATGGTCGTATTTAGACTCATACCAAAATTCAGTGGGCATTTTAAAAATGAAAAAACAGAGGGAGTTCCATTTAAAATTAGCAAGTTGAGATAAAAAAGAATTCAAGTTAAAAACTAGTTCTATCTACTTGCCGACCCTGTCTGTAAGTACCAGATGTGTCATGTAACGTAATAAAACGACAGCGTTAAGTTGAGAAATGCCCTGAACTATTTTATTGCTTTGTGTATAACAAGTTGTCAGAAAATGGGCACAAATGCAACAATTTTAAAAGTGGGGCTCTGGGGCTTTTTGGTTCTAGCAAGAACTATTAGTTCCACAATTTCTTTCGTGCCGATTATAAAAATTGCAATAAATTATCTATCAGATGACACCGAAGATAACGTGTAAATAGTTTAAATTTATGCGTTAAAGTGCACACAAACTTGAACAACTTCCACAGCTCGAGGATTACTATTGAGACAAATATATTATCAAAAATATACATCACCGAATTCTTTGATCTTTACTCTTTCTGTTCATATAATTATATTTTCTTAGAAATGGATAGCAAAGTTTGGAGCCAAAAAGTCCGAAAGCGTGTTTTCTCCCTTTTGCGCTGAACTTGACGCCCACCTTAACTTTTCTTGATTTACTCATTTCTGCTGCACTTCTATCATACACTATAGTAAATTTCTATCCCCGTTCATCAAATTTTTCCAATAAACCGACCTTAATTATCTTAAATCACATGTTCGATAGTTACATCTGCCTCCTCACATTTCTTATCTTTCCTTTTCATCCAATATCTTTTTCTCTTGTCTTAGTTTTCATACCCTTATTTTGTAAAAGTTACTCTAGTTTCTTCACTATGGTCATCTGTTTAATATATTAGAAGCCTAGCAGTATATGATGTGCTGTGACTGACTTCTCCTATTTTGTGCTCTCTTGCCATTATATCTCGCTCTATTTTTTCCTTTGTATGAGTACTTCTATTCTTTGCATTCCAGATCTAGTCATATTATGGTACTTGGTCTTTTCTCTTGATCATTGATTCCTCCATCATTAGTAAGTATCTTTTCAGGTCCCTGACACCCTAGTTACCTAATGATGCTCAACATTGTAATTAATTGATCATATCTCATTCCGAATTCCGGAATTCTTTTAATTCTTTAGTTCCATACATCTATACTTCTTCCTATAATTTGTTCATTCCTTGTGTTCAATTCCAGTTCAATCTTTGCGTTTACTTAGATTTAATATTTTCACATTTTCTTCTAGTTTTACTTCTGTAGTTTTTAGACTTCTTGTTCCATTTATTGCAGTCTATTCTTCTACCATGTACTATTTACTCTTAACCTAACATTTTTCTTTATATCCCTTCTTCATGTCATGATCCTACCGAATCCTTAACTCTGGCTTTCTTGTAGTTAGCACCATACGTCCGCAGCTGCGCTGTTCTACTCTGAACTAATTATTCTTGGTCTCATAATTTTCTTTATATTCCTTCTTCAAACCATGCTCAATGATGTCTCTTATTGATCATTCGTCATTCTTAACTTCCACTTTCTTTAAGTTCTTTCATGGCATACATTCACACCTTATCCTAAAGTTTGTAGATTCCTGCTATTCAACTCTTCTTCAACCTGTTCACTTACCATCGTTTTCACTTTCAGCAACTATTCTTTCTATTATTTTATTTCTGTTGTATTACTAATTACTAAATTTTACTTTCTTTCTTCGATAAAGTATTGACATAAGTTTTGTGAATTTCTTGTAATTTCATCTTCTTGGTCTCACATTTGTCTTTATATTTCTGTAGTTTTTAGACTTTTTGTTCCATTTATTGTAGTCTATTCTTCTACCATGTACTATTTACTCTTGGCCTAACGTTTTTCTTTATATCCCTTTTTCATGTCATGATTCTACCGAATCCTTACCTCCGTCTTTCTTATAATTAGCACCATATGTCCACAGCTGATCTGCTCTTCTACTCTGAACTATTTATTCTTGGTCTCATAATTTTCTTTATATTCCTTCTTCAAACCATGCTCAATGATGTCTCTTATTGATCATTCGTAATTCTTAACTTCGACTTTCTTTAAGTTCTTTGGTTCCATACCTTCATACCACAACCACATCTTGAAGTTTGTTTGTTGATCCCTGCTGCTCCACTCTTCTTCAATCTGTTCACTTACCATCGTTCTCACTTTCAGCAACTATTCTTCCTATTATTATATTTCTGTTGTATTACTAATTACTAAATTTTACTTTCTTTCTTCGATAAAGTATTGACATAAGTTTTCTGAATTTCTTGTAATTTCATCTTCTTGGTCTCACATTTGTCTTTATATTTCTGTAGTTTTTAGACTTTTTGTTCCATTTATTGTAGTCTATTCTTCTACCATGTACTATTTACTCTTGGCCTAACGTTTTTCTTTATATCCCTTTTTCATGTCGTGATTCTACCGAATCCTTACCTCCGTCTTTCTTATAATTAGCACCATACGTCCACAGCTGATCTGCTCTTCTACTCTGAACTATTTATTCTTGGTCTCATAATTTTCTGTATATTCCTTCTTCAAACCATACTCAATGTTGTCTCTTACGAGTATTGATCATACGTAATTCTTAACTTCGACTTTCTTTAAGTTCTTTGGTTCCATATCTTCATACCTCATCCTGAAGTTTGTTTGTTGATCCCTGCTGCTCCACTCTTCTTCAATCTGTTCACTTACCATCGTTCTCACTTTCAGCAACTATTCTTCCTATTATTATATTTCTGTTGTATTACTAATTACCAAATTTTACTTTCATTCTTCGATAAAGTATTGACATAAGTTTTCTGAATTTCTTGTAATTTCATCTTCTTGGTCTCACATTTGTCTTTATATTTCTGTAGTTTTTAGACTTTTTGTTCCATTTATTGTAGTTTATTTTTCTACCATGTACTATTTATTCTTGGCCTAACATTTTTCTTTATATCCCTTTTTCATGTCATGTTTCTACCGAATCCTTAACTCCGGCTTTCTTATAATTAGCACCATACGTCCACAGCTGATCTGTTCTTCTCCTCTGAACTATTTATTCTTGGTCTCATAATTTTCTGTATATTCCTTCTTCAAACCATACTCAATGTTGTCTCTTACGAGTATTGATCATACGTAATTCTTAACTTCGACTTTCTTTAAGTTCTTTGGTTCCATATCTTCATACCTCATCCTGAAGTTTGTTGATCTCTGCTGCTCCACTCTTCTTCAACCTGTTCACTTACCATCGTTCTCACTAGCAGTAACTATTCTTTCTGTTTTTTATTTCTGTTGTATCACTAATAATTAAATTTTACTTTCTTTCTTTGATAAAGTATTTTTTTAAGTTTTCTTGATTTCTTGTTCTATCATTTTCTTGGTTTCACATTTATCTTTATACAATTTCTTTATAAGTCATACATTTTGTATGCAACTCTTTGATACCTTTCTAGGTAAGTAATACCCTACTTCCAATTATTCGAAAATATGGTATCTCTTTCTTAATTCCTTTCAAATCTTTCTCTCTGACATTAACACCTCCTTTACAGTTTGTTTGGCTCTACTACTTTATTCCTTTTTAACTTCTTCTTATTCAACTTGTTTGTTTCCTTTTTATTGTATTTACCTATTTGCATTTTTTATTAAATATTTGCATGAAGCTTAATTTCCATGCTTTCATTTCCACTCCAACATTTTGAACCTATCTTTTCTTCCATTCTTCGTTCTTGTTATTTCTTTCATCTTCTTCTACTTTTTTAGCTTGAAGTGTTTCTTCTTGGTTTCCCATCAGACTAATAAAGCAAATACCAAACTTATACACGTATAAAGTGTGACGTTAGCCATTGTTGTACCTAAGCAGTACAAGGGTGCAGATCTTACGTTGAGCGCTGCCGATTCGTAGCGGTCAATTCTTGAATCTATTAGTTTCCATAAACTGCATTACGTCAATATTCTCATAGTAGATGTCACTACTATCGTAGTTTCCAATTATTTGAACGTCACACTAGTTACTTAATCAATCCTTGATAATTTGAGCATGAATCCACCTTAAAAAGTTGATGGTTGCAAATTTTAGTTATGCCATCTACCTGATTTTTATCAAACTATTTTGGTGGGAAACTGTGCTCATCGACGTGATGGCGCTGAATTCTTGAAAAAAATTACAAAAATCGGTTGAGATATTCATGAAAAATTTTGACGTTGTATCCGTTATTTGTTTCCAAGCAATAAATATATAAGGTTGGAATTATAACGTGAGTATTCTCAAATTTAATTTTTCAAAAGGTTTTTCCTCGATTCTGAAAAATTAACTTATTAATGTTCATGTGAATTAGTGACAGTTTCACAGAAAAGTAACGCTCTTATGTCTATGCTAGGTGTATACTTTGGGAGAGCAAGAAGTCCCATCTCTAACGACTCTCACCACAGATGTTCTGCAAGTGACTCCCCACATCCACTACCACCGATTCATGGCCATCAAAGAGATAGAAAACCAACCTGAAGTAAAAATTTTTTTTACACGCTACTTCTGATATTAATTTTCTTTTAGGTAAAAGATGTGAGTGTGACCCAAAGAAAGTGTCGCTTTACAGACGAAACTGATTTAGACGTCTACCCCTACTATAGTTACAGTGCTTGTTGCGTCCAATGTCGCAAAAATGCCCAACTCAAAACTTGCGGTTGCGCCCACCACTTGATACCAAACACACGTATTTCCTACAAAATTTCTTGGTTTAACATAAAGAACAATTGTTGTAGCTGAAGAAAAACAATGCAACATCACCGGTTTAGATTGTTTGAACAAACACTATAACGAATTGGCGGTTTTGAAAGCTTCTTGGGCAAACCGCACCGGTTTGGTTTGCGATTGCTTACCTAGTTGTACTGAAATCGAATTAGCTGTCATCAAAGATGACAAATTGGGGTGGGTAATATTTTTGTTAAATCGTCAACAATTAGTTTTTTTAGTATTCCAGAAGAACTGGCAATTGTTGAATTGAGTTTGGAGCGTTTACCGTCGGAGCGTTTCAAACGAACTGTTGTCAGAGGAAAATTGGATTTAGTTGGTAAGAGAAAATTATTACAAGTGTTGGTGATCTACCAGCCAAAAATTTTGCAGTGTCAATGGGGGGTGGAACCGCTTTGTTTTTGGGGGCTAGTATTTTGAGTTTTGTTGAACTCATTTACTACTTCACAGTGCGGACCACCAACGATTCAGTCATAGCTAAGAAAAATGAAAAAGAGAAGAAAAGATTCAGATTTTAGAAACAAAAGCAACTGGACCCACAATCAGTTGAATAAAATTTAGAGGGAAGCAATTAGATTTTAGAAACCAAAGCAATTGCACCCACAGTCTGTTGAATAGAGTTTAGCGAGAAAAGAAAATTAGATTTTAGATGCACAAGCAATCTGTTGATTAGAATTTAGAGAGAAGAAGAAATTAAATTTTACAAACCAAAGCAACTAGACTCATAAACTACTAAATAGAATTTAGCGAGAAGAGCAAATTAGATTTTAGATACCAAAGCCATCAAATCCACAATCTATTGAATAGAATTTAGAATTAGAATTTAGAACAAATAAAAAAATTGATTTTAGAAACAAAAACAACTAATTCCACAATCTGTTGAATAGAATTTAACGAGAAGAGCAAATTAGATTCTAGATATCAAAACAATTGGACGCACAATCTATTGAATAGAATTTAGAGAGAAAGAAAAGTTAGATTTGAGAAACCAAACCAATTAGACCGACAATCTGTTAAATAAAATTTAGAGAAAATAAATTAGATTTTAGAAACCAAAGCAATTGGGCCCACAATCTGTTGAGTAGAATTTAGAGAGAAAAAGAAATTAAATTTTAAAAACCAAAGCAACTGGACCCATAAACTAGTAAATAGAATTTAGCGAGAAGAGCAAAATTAGATTTTAGATACCAAAGCCATTGGACCATAATCTATTGAATAGAAATTAGAAAAAATAAAAAAAATGATTTTAGAAACAAAAGCAACTAATTACACAATCTGTTGAATAGATTTTAACGAGATGGGCAAATTAGATTCTAGATATCAAAACAATTGCACGCACAATCTATTGAATAGAATTTAGAGAGAAGGAAAAGTTAGATTTGAGAAACCAAACCAATTAGACCCACAATCTGTTAAATAAAATTTAGAGAAAATAAATTACATTTTAGAAACCAAAGCAATTGGGCCCACAATCTGTTGAGTAGAATTTAGAGAGAAAAAGAAATTAAATTTTAAAAACCAAAGCAACTGGACCCATAAACTAGTAAATAGAATTTAGCGAGAAGAGCAAAATTAGATTTTAGATACCAAAGCCATTGGACCTATAATCTATTGAATAGAAATTAGAAAAAATAAAAAAAATGATTTTAGAAACAAAAGCAACTAATTACACAATCTGTTGAATAGATTTTAACGAGATGGGCAAATTAGATTCTAGATATCAAAACAATTGGACGCACAATCTATTGAATAGAATTTAGAGAGAAGGAAAAGTTAGATTTGAGAAACCAAACCAATTAGACCCACAATCTGTTAAATAAAATTTAGAGAAAATAAATTAGATTTTAGAAACCAAAGCAATTGGGCCCACAATCTGTTGAGTAGAATTTAGAGAGAAAAAGAAATTAAATTTTAAAAACCAAAGCAACTGAACCCATAAACTATTAAATAGAATTTAGCGAGAAGAGCAAATTAGATTTTAGATACCAAAGCCATTAGACCTATAATCTATTGAATAGACTTCAGAAAGAATAAAAAAATTGATTTTAGAAACAAAAGCAACTAATTACACAATCTGTTGAATAGTTTTTAACGAGAAGGGTAAATTAGATTTTAAATATCAAAACAATTGGACGCTCAATCTATTGAATAGAATTTAGAGAGAAGAAAAAGTTAGATTTGAGAAACCAAACCAATTAGACCCGCAATTTGTTGAATAGAATTTAGAGAAAAGAAATTAAATTTTAGAAACCAAAGCAACTGGACCCATAAACTAGTAAATAGAATTTAGTGAGAAGAACAAATTAGATTTTAGATACGAGAGCCATTGGTCCAATGGCTCTCGTATCTAAAATCAATTTTCTTCTTTTTTCTAACTTCTATTCAATACATTATAGGTCCTATAATCTATTGAATAGAATTTAGAAAAAAGAAAAAAAAATTTTAGAAACCAAAGCAACTAACTCCACAATCTGTTGACTGGAATTTAGCGAGAAGAGCAAATTAAATTTTAGATACCAAGACAATTGGACCCACAATCTATTGAATAGAATTTATAGAGAAGAAAAAATTTGATTTTAGAAACCAAAGCAAGTAATTCCACAATCTGTTGAATAGAATTTAACTAGAAGAGCAAATTAGATTTTAAATACCGAAACAATTGGACCCACAATCTATTGAATAGAATTTGGAAAAAAGAAAAAAAAAATTTTAGAAACCAAAGCAACTAATTCCACAATCTGTTGACTGGAATTTAGCGAGAAGAGCAAATTAGATTTTAGATACCAAAACAATTGGACCCACAATCTATTGAATAGAATTTATAGAGAAGAAAAAATTTGATTTTAGAAACCAAAGCAAGTAATTCCACAATCTGTTGAATAGAATTTAACTAGAAGAGCAAATTAGATTTTAAATACCGAAACAATTGGACCCACAATCTATTGAATAGAATTTAGAGAAAAGAAAAAAAAAATTTGGAAACCAAAGTAATTGCACCCACAGTCTGTTGAATAAAGTTTAGCGAGAAGAGTAAATTAGATTTTAGATACTAAAGCCATTGGACCTATAATCTATTGAATAGAGTTTAGAAAGAAGAAAAAATTTGATTTTAGAAACCAAAGCAAGTAATTCCACAATCTGTTGAATAGAATTTAACTAGAAGAGCAAATTAGATTTAAGATACCAAAATAATTGGACCCACAATCTATTGAATAGAATTTAGAGGGAAGGAAAAATTAGATTTGAGAAACCAAAGCAATTGAACCCACAATCTGTTAAATAGAATTTAGAGAGAAGCAATGAAATTTTAGAAACCAAAGCAACTGGACCCACAAATTACTAAATAGAATTTAGCGAGAAGAGCAAATTAGATTCTAGAAACCAAGGCAATTGCACCCACAATCAATGAAATAGAATTTAGAGAGAAGAAAAAATTTTATTTTAGAAATCAAAGCAACTAATTCCATAATCTGTTAAATAGGATTTAACGAGGAGAGCAAATTAGATTTTAGATACCGAAACAATTGGACCCACAATCTGTTGAATAGAATTTAGAGAAAAGACGAAATTTGATTTTAGAAACCAAAGCAATTACACCCACAGTCTGTTGAATAAAGTTTAGCGAGAACAGAAAAACAGATTTTAGAAACCACACCAATTGGACCTACAATCTGTTGAATAGAATTTAGAGAGAAGAAAAATTATATTTTAGAAACCAAAGCAATTGGTCTCACAATCTATTGAAAAGAATTTAGAGAGAAGAAATAATTGGATATTAGAACCTAAAGCAATTAGACCCACAATTCTATTTCGAATTTAACAAGAAGAGAAAATTGGATCTTAAGATCCGAATCAATTGAACCCACAACCTGTCCAATAGAATCTAGAAAGAATAAAAAATCTAATTTTAGAAACCAAAGCAATTGGATCTACAATCTAATAAATAGAATTTAGAATGAAAAATTAGGTTTTCAAAATCAATGAATTTAATTTAAAATCTGTTAAATGGAATTTAGCGAAAGGAAAAAATTAGATTTTAGATACCAAAACAATTGCAGGAATTTGCCCACTATCTATTGAATAGAAATTAGCACCATGCAAATATAGCAATTTTTCTTCACCGTAATTAGCGTTTTCTTTACAAGGCCACCTGATACTGTACCAACTCCTTCTTTATACACCATAGAAGAAATAAGTCACGTAACTTGATAAGGCACAATATTAGTTAAACGATTTCATTTTAAGTTCATTCTTCAATATGAACCCGAAAATTTTGGAGTGTCCCTGTAAAACTACCAATGTTCCCTTAGAGGGTATAGGAAAATTGACGTATGACGCCTTAAAATCCTACGACCAAAACGTAACAGCTGTGGTAAGTAAGTCTAGTCAAAAAAAAGTTTCTAACGTAACATTTGAAGGTGAATCTCAGCACTGACGAGTCCTACACTTTTGGAAATTTGGTCGATTACAGTTTGAATTTGGCAGCAGGTTTGAAAACTCTTGGAATCCAAAAAAATGATATAATAGCAATAATTTCGGAAAATTCCCACAAGTTCCCCGTTGCGTTATTGGCAGGACTCTATCTGGCAGCACCAATTCATCTACTGAATCCCGGCTACACTAAGTGTTGGTCTTTGAAAACTCAAATTTGGTTTTATGTAACTTTCGGTAAACAACCAAAAGGCATAAAACCAAATTTGTTTAATTGTTTAAATTTTATGATTCTATAACAAAATTTTAGATGAACTCAAAAAAATGTTTGAGTTGTCTAAACCAAAATTGGTTTTCTGTACTAAAAAAAGTTTGAAAAACCTCAAGGAAGTTTGTAAAGAAGTCGATTTCGTCCAAAAAATTGTACTACTAGATGATGACGTTCCTGATTCTATCTACAACTATAGCGATTTAGTAAGGAGTTGCAGCAAAAATTTTGAAATTGAAAATAATTTCGAATTCGATAACCAAGTGGCTTTAATTTTGAACTCTTCTGGTACCACAGGGTTACCTAAAGGTGTTATGTTCACCCATAATAGTGTTCGCTTAAATTACGTCCATAGCAGGTAAATTTTTGGTTAGATACCTAAAAGTACCTTTTAAAGTTAATCAAAATTTTAGTGATCCAGAAATCGCCGAATTCGAACGCAACGAAAGTGTCATTTTGGTAGTACCGTTCTTTCACCTATACGGTTGTAGTATGATGCTTGTAATGCTATATCTAGGCGGTAAGCTTCTAGTTATGGACCAGTTTAATCCTGAACTATATTTGAAAACTATTGAAAAGCAGGGTGTGAAAAAATTGTTAATAGTACCCTCACTAGCGAATTTTCTTGCCAACGCCTCTATAGTAGAAAATTTTAATGTATCTTCAGTCAACGAAATTATATCAGCAGCAGCTCCCCCAAACGAGGAGATTCAAAAACGTTTAACCTCAAGGTGAGCAATTATTCAAAATTTTCCAACTTACGTTCTAGCAATAATTTTAGAATTCTTATTCAAAATTCTTAAAGTATTAACTGATTAAGTAATTTTTTGGGTATTTGGCATTTTTAGGTTCAAAATTTGCCACATTCGTCAAATCTACGGCTTGACCGAACTGTCTGCAGGTGGCTGTATGACTCCAAGAACTGAAACAAAGAAAGGCAGTTGTGGAAAACTTCGTCCGGGTTGTTATTTGAAAATTATCGATACCAAAACCAAAGAAATTTTAGGTGCGCATCAACCGGGAGAAATTTGTATAACAGGAACCGTAATGAAAGGTTACATCAACGATCCGATAAAAACCAACGAAATTATTGATGATGAAGGTTTTCTTCATACCGGTGACGTTGGTTATTACGACGAAGATGGTTACGTTTATATCATTGATCGTTTGAAAGATTTGATCAAATACAAATCGTTTCAAGTTGCTCCCGTTGAACTCGAAGATATTCTTTTCCGACATCCCGCCATTAAAGACGCGGGAGTTGTTGGTAAGCCTGACGAAAGGGTAGGGGAATTACCGGTAGCTTTCGTGGTTAAAAACGAGGGAATCGATGTGGACGAGAAGGAAATAGTGGATTTCGTTGCGGAACATCTGTGCGTCGAAAAACGACTCCATGGAGGGGTCAAATTTGTCGACCATATCCCGAAAAACCAGATTGGGAAAATTTTGAGAACACAATTGAGGGAAATGTTGTAAAATTTCAATAAAACCTAAACCCTCATTTCTTCCTGATTCTTTTTGTTTCCAATTGGACTTGCATTGAACATTCCACTATAGTTACTTTAGTTTTAAAATTCCATTTAATGCCTAAGGAGACACCAACCAAAATTATTTCTAAATTACAAGAATATTAACGATTATCTATATTAGGAAATTTAGTATGAACTCAAGAAAATGTTTGAGATCTCTAAACCAAATTGGGTTGCTCTACCAAACTACAAACTATATAATGGCTACCCGCATCCTCCTCGCAACATTTGCCAAAGCTCCGCAGCTATCCTACTCAAGAGTCTCTTACGCCAAGAGGGGTAAAAGACGAAAACAGACATGGTGGCTAGGAACCTAGAGGGTCTATTTATTGCGTCTATAGCCGAGTTGAACACCTGACAGAAAAATTGAATGCCATGAAGCGACATCTGTTAGGTTCAAGTTGGGGTATACGAAAATAATTCCAATTTTGTGACTGAGCGCCTCTGGCGATTTTTGTCGGCAAAACATTATCAAAAGGCCTTTTAAAGAAATTAGCAAAGACAATTTCATTAAAAAATCCTACTACTATATACGGTACTGGTTCTATCGACAACTATAGCAATTTAATAAAAAGTTGTAACAAAGATTTTGAACTTTTTTGATTGCGATAACCAGGTGGTTTCGATTTTGAACTTTTTTGATTGCGATGACCAGGTGGTTTCGATTTTGAACTCTTAGTATCACAGAGTTGGGTCCCTAAAGATGTAACGTTAAGCCATGACAATTCGCGCTTAAATTACATCTATTCCAGATTAATTTTTGAATACCCAACATTTCCTATTGCTGTATTCTGAAAAATAAGAGACCAAGAGAAAGTTTAAAGTAACGACAGGAAGCTTCAAAATAGAATGATTTTAGTAAAGACGACCCATTCAAAGACAAAGTTAGAGATTGAAAGAAGACTTTTGAACTTTTCTGGTACCACAGAGCTGGATTACTAAAGATGTAACGTTAAGCTATAACAATTTGGGCTTAAATTACATCTATTCCAAGCTAATTTTTGAATACCCAGCATTACATATTGCTGTGTTCAGAAATTTAAGAGAAAACTTAAAGCAACGACAAGAAGCATCGAGATAAAATAATTTCAGTAAAGACGACCCATGCAAAGACAAAGTTAGAGATTGAAAGGAGACTTCTGAACTTTTCTGGTACCACAGAGCTGGATTACTAAAGATGTAACGTTAAGCTATGACAATTCGCGCTTAAATTATATCTATTTCAGGTTAATCTTTGAATACCCAACATTTCCTATTGCTGTATTCTGAAATATAAGAGACCAAGAGAAAGTTTAAAGTAACGACAAGAGCTTCAAAATAGAATGATTTTAGTAAAGACGACCCATTCAAAGACAAAGCTAGAGACTGAAAGGAGACTTTTGAACTTTTCTGGTAACACAGAGCTGGATTACTAAAGATGTAGCGTTAAGCTATGACAATTTACGCTTAAATTAAATCTATTCCAAGCTAATTTTTAAATACCCAACATTTCCTATTGTTGTATTCTGACATATAAGAGACCAAGAGAAAGTTTAAAGTAACGACAAAAGCTTCAAAATAGAATGATTTTAGTAAAGACGACCCATTCAAAGACAAAGCTAGAGACTGAAAGGAGACTTTTGAACTTTTCTGGTAACACAGAGCTGGATTACTAAAGATGTAGCGTTAAGCTATGACAATTTACGCTTAAATTAAATCTATTCCAAGCTAATTTTTAAATACCTAGCATTACCTATTGATGTATTCTGAAATTTAAGAAACCAAGAGAATACTTAAAGTACCGACAAGAAGCTTCGAGATAAAATGATTTTAGTAAAGACGACCCATGCAAAGACAAAGTTAGAGATTGAAAGGAGACTTCTGAACTTTTCTGGTACCACAGAGCTGGATTACTAAAGATGTAACGTTAAGCTATGACAATTCGCGCTTAAATTATATCTATTTCAGGTTAATCTTTGAATACCCAACATTTCCTATTGCTGTATTCTGAAATATAAGAGACCAAGAGAAAGTTTAAAGTAACGACAAGAGCTTCAAAATAGAATGATTTTAGTAAAGACGACCCATTCAAAGACAAAGCTAGAGACTGAAAGGAGACTTTTGAACTTTTCTGGTAACACAGAGCTGGATTACTAAAGATGTAGCGTTAAGCTATGACAATTTACGCTTAAATTAAATCTATTCCAAGCTAATTTTTAAATACCTAGCATTACCTATTGATGTATTCTGAAATTTAAGAAACCAAGAGAATACTTAAAGTACCGACAAGAAGCTTCGAGATAAAATGATTTTAGTAAAGACGACCCATGCAAAGACAAAGTTAGAGATTGAAAGGAGACTTCTGAACTTTTCTGGTACCACAGAGCTGGATTACTAAAGATGTAACGTTAAGCTATAATAATTCGCGCTTAAATTACATCTATTTCAAGTTAATTTTTGAATACCCAACATTTCCTATTGTTGTATTCTGACATATAAGAGACCAAGAGAAAGTTTAAAGTAACGACAAAAGCTTCAAAATAGAATGATTTTAGTAAAGACGACCCATTCAAAGACAAAGTTAGAGATTGAAAAGAGACTTTTGAACTTTTCTGGTAACACAGAGCTGGATTACTAAAGATGTAGCGTTAAGCTATGACAATTTACGCTTAAATTACAACATCTATTCCAAACTAATTTTTAAATACCTAGCATTACCTATTGATGTATTCTGAAATTTAAGAAACCAAGAGAAAACTTAAAGTATCGACAAGAAGCTTCGAGATAAAATGATTTTAGTAAAGACGACCCATGCAAAGACAAAGTTAGAGATTGAAAGGAGACTTTTGAACTTTTCTGGTACCACAGAGCTGGATTACTTAAGATGTAGCGTTAAGCTATGACAATTTGCGCTTAAATTACATCTAGCCCAGGCTAATTTTTGAATACCCAGAATTACCTATTGCTGTATTCTGAAATAGAAGAGACCAAGAGAAAGCTTAAAGTAACGACAAGAAGCTTCAAAATAGAATGATTCTAGTAAAGACGACCCATGCAAAGACAAAGTTAGAGATTGAAAGGAGACTTTTGAACTTTTTTGGTACCACAGGGCTTGATTACTAAAGATGTAACGTTAAGCTATGACAATTCGCGCTTAAATTACATCTATTTCAGGTTAATTTTTGAATACCCAACATTTCCTATTGCTGTATTCTGAAATTTAAGAGGCCAAGAGAAAGTTTAGAGTAACGACAAGAGCTTCAAAATAGAATGATTTTAGTAAAGACGACCCATTCAAAAACATAGAGTTTGAAAGAAGACTTCTGAACATTTTTGGTACCAAAGAGTGGGGTTCCTAAAGATATAACGTTAAGCTATAACAATTTGGGCTTAAATTACATCTATTCCAAGCTAATTTTTAAATACCTAGCATTACCTATTGATGTATGCTGAAATTTAAGAAACCAAGAGAAAACTTAAAGTACCGACAAGAAGCTTCGAGATAAAATGATTTTAGTAAAGACGACCCATGCAAAGACAAAGTTAGAGATTGAAAGGAGATTTCTGAACACTTTTGGTACCACAGTGGTGGGTTCCTAAAGACGTAATGTTAAGGCATGACAACTCGCCATTAAATTACATATACTCCAAGTTAATTTTTGAACGCCCAGCATTACCCATTGCTGTATTTTGAAATTTAAGAAAAGCTCAAAGTAACGACAAGAGGTTTCGATATAGAATTATTTAGGTAACACAGAGTTGGTTTCTTACGGGTGTAACGATGTAGCGATGACTAGGAAGTTTCGCTTATACTCGCAGACCGCGCCACCTCTCGAACCTCGCCACGCCTTCCTCCATTTGAATACCCAAAATTCCTTTTGATGTATTCCAAAAATTTTGATTTTTTTTATTAAATAAATTCTTTTCCACTTGCTTGAAATTTAAAAATTAAATTCTTAAGTATTTATTTGTTATGAACCAAGGGACGCAAATTTCTTTTAGACTTCGGACCCAAAATTGATTTAATACGCCACTAAATGCCGACGATACTATTTTTAACGCAGATACTGACCTAGGTAGATCTTCAAAAAACATCGAGAGCGTGAATAATGTGTGCGACGAACGTGGTATGGAAATTAACGTCAAGAAAATCGAGATAACAACCACCAGTCAAATTAAAATAATTTCTTCCACTTGAACATTAAAGTAGAAATACAACACCAAGTAAAGTCATTTCATTACATTGGTTGTTGCATAAACTCTAACCAAGACCCAGAAGCGAAAGCAATGGCAAGAATCGAGTTGTTGAAAATCATAACCTGACACACTTCCTTAGAAATAAAAATTACAATTGGATCCAACTGATGATAAAAGAGAAAATACAAGGGACCCTTAAGGAATATTGACAAGTATGAAGTAAATAATGTTTATAGTAGCTTAATTGATGATTTTTTGTTAAAGCATGCATAGATTTTAATTCAGTTAATAAGACCATGTTAGCATCAGCTCCCCCAAACGAGGAAATTCAGAAACTTTTAACCAAACAATTTGAAGTTTTGAGCCCATGTTCTACTATAAAAGCACAAATAAATGAAAAGGAATTCCATAACTGCGTATCGAAAAATTGCATCAAATGATTCGACGTTTCAATTAATCCATCGCAATCTTAGTTGGTTATGACTAAGATTGAAATAAAAATTATCAAGTGGTAATACCGGAAATTTCTTTCATCTTCACCAAACCAACGAACATTCCAAGTACCAAGATCGTTGTTGTTATTATTATCGATAATGATGCAGAGTAAACAAATTAATTACGAAATTGAGAACGTATCGACTATCCGGGGGGTTCCACTGATTGTTTAGTTATCTGATCGTATTCTCTTGTACGGGACAAACATCAGATTACAGTCGTTTATGAAACATCGAACAAACAAACTACAATTAACATAACTGACTGGTCAAATGACCTTGAACCTCTGTATCGCGTTTGTTTGTGAGAGACGATAAGAGATGAACTAAGAAGTAGTTAAATGAGCGTAAACATCCATCATAGTTAGTATCGTGTCGGCGTCTCAAGAGTGTGACTGACAAAAGAAAAAGATGGACCAAATTAAAGCCGGCTGGTTCACGGAGAAGAACGATTTGTGGCCGGGTCAAACAACCTCACTGGAAGTCGAAAAAGTGTTGGTTCACGAAAAATCCGATTTTCAAGACGTTGTGGTTCTCCAAACGTGAGTTGTTAATTTTGAAAATTATAACTAAATCGGCAACAGAAACGAAAATTAATTGTTGATGAACCATCCACTACCATATTAACAATTATATAATTACAGAAAATGCCACGGGAGGGCGCTGATTCTCGATGGGGTGATCCAGTGTACTGAAAGAGACGAATTTTCTTATCAAGAAATGATTTCGTTTCTTCCACTGTGCGCCCACCCCAACCCAGTTTCCGTTTTGATCGTCGGAGGTGGCGACGGTGGTGTCGCCCGCGAAGTCCAGAAACATCCCCTAGTCGAATCCATCGTGCAAGTGGAAATCGACGCTAAAGTCGTGGAAGTCAGCAAGAAATACCTACCTTCGATGGCAGTCGGTTTCGAGTCGCCCAAGTTAACCCTCAATATTGGCGACGGTTTCCGGTATATGGCGGAACATAAAGAAGAATTCGACGTAATCATCACGGATTCCAGCGATCCCATCGGTCCAGCAACAAACTTATTCACCGAATCGTATTTTGCTTTGCTACGAACATCGTTGAAGCCGCACGGAATTATTTGTTCGCAAGGCGGTACTGTTTGGGCGGGTCTTGATCACGTCAGGGAAACTTTGGGGAACTGTCGAAAACATTTCGGTATCGCCACTTATGCATGGACGAGTGTTCCGACTTATCCAACGGGACAAATCGGATTTATCGTTGCTTCTCTTGATAAAAATGCTCAACTCGATGTTCCTAAATACAAATTCAGTGAGGAAGAACTGAGGAAGAAGGAACTAAAGTATTATAACGGACAAATACACGCAGCCGCTTTTGTGTTACCTAATTTTGTAACGGAAGCGTTACGTCAATAAAACTATTTTTTTAAATAGAAATTTATTTTTTAAGTAATCCAGAATCTTCAACATAACTGTTTTCTTCCATGATAGCGTCTTGGATTGAATTTTGGTTGTCCAGGTCCTAGAGGGAATAAAAACAATTAATTAAAACAAAGTAATTACGAGACAGTGTACGTTGTTTGGCGACTATTTTCATTGAAATAGAGCCGATACTTGGAAAAAAATCCGTCGATAACTTACTCAGACAAGCCGTCTTCACACCCCAGCAATGCTCCACCATTCGTGCCTACATAACCATTTAATCATAATTACTGCACTCACTCAGAATTTGAACCATACACCACACACTTTTATTTAAACGTAGTAGTCTCTTCCATCATGCAAACCGGCCTGATCCGACCACAGAAACGGAGAGGGGTAAAGAGGCATACCTAAGTTTGAGCCAGAGATAATTAAAAAAAATTTTTCATTAAAAATTGACGTTTTGTTACTCGAGCTCAAACTGGTGAAAAAAAAAAACCTTTTTTGGACAGTGTTTACTTCCGTTCAGTTCGAAACGGCGTAAAATCTGTCGCGGGTTTAGTTACAAGGACGGGCTACTTATTAGGTAAGAAACAAAAGAAAACTAGAATATATGTATATATAAAAAAAAAAACAAAACACATTAAGATCATCTGCACTCTTGTAATATTATCACCTCTTTACATAGATAAATCCCAGTCAAACAGAATACAACAGGCGCTTAAATACAGTCATGAATACAATTGTTTAAAAGTTAAAGTTCTCTGTACAATCGTGATGCACACTGTTAAAAAAAAGCACCATAATCGGTGAAATAAAAAAATTATATTAAAAAAAAATTCTACAATCTTTTCCTAACCTAAAGGAACCGAGCGAAGAACCCGGAATAACAGTTAATTATTTACAAATTTCATAAAAAAAAAAAAAAACAAACGCCACATACTCGAATCACCCTGGAATTGACTAGTTTTTTTTTTCAACGGAAATCACGCACACACTTTACTAATAATAATTTTATTACTTTAGAATCGCAACGTTTCCGGAAACTTTGCTCGGCCATCCTTTTTTTTTTTTTTTGTTGTTGAGAGACACACACTATACGACAGGGAAGGTCGGAACGTTGTTCGTAAGGTGGGGAGAATAAACGAACAACAACCCGGCCACCGATGATTAAGTGAACAATAGGGCGCGAATCGTATTGTTTTTTGATTAATATTTAAACTAATCGTACTTGAGAAATCCTTTGTCCTGCGCCTGTTGAGGTGGAGGACGTGGCCATTGTCCTCCATCTTGATTTTGCCCGCCCCCCTGGTTCATCCAGTTGAGAAAGCCGGGATTGCTACTGCCGCCCTGATTGCTACCATTAGGAGTGTTGCCTGGAACAACAATCAAATTGGCACCATCTAACGGTTAAAAATCGAAACAACTATCACCGTCAATCGTAATTTTTGCGTATCGTGAAAGTCGGACGTAACTTACCGCTGTTGTTGTTGGGCCCGTTGCTGAATCCTTGATTGAAATTTGGTTCAGGTTGATTTTGGAGATTGCCGATTAATCCCCATCCGGCTTGATTGAGGGCAGCCGCCACCAGAGCGGGATTCATGGGTAAGGCGCTCAAATTCAAACCCAAACCCAATGGGTTACAACTTTGTTGGTTGCTACCTTGCTGTCCTTGACCCGTGATACCTGATTCGAATTGAAAAGAAAAGCATAATAAAGCAATCCGAACGAAAGAGCAACAAACAAACGTCAACGAAACAAACTTTATTACACACAGGAACAAAAAAAAACACAACAAAAACAGCACAAACTCAATCAAATCTTGATCATCATCATCATCATCATCATCCACAGCAAACCCTACAACCAACCAATCAAAATCGCCACCATAGTAATCGAACTACTGGGGAATCGAAGCTCACCTGGATACGTTCGGAGACAACTAAATCTTGTTAGTGGGAAGTTTCGAGGATTGGTTAACATAGGAGGCGGGCGTCAATAGCTTAACTAAACAAAATTGAAGTTAGAAAATAAGAAAAAGATTGTAGAACTTAACGGAAGCAAATGCGATTGGACTTTTCAAATTAAAATTATTTTTCGTCATTTCGCAAATGCTTCTTTTAGTTTTTTCCCCCTCATTCAAACCACTAATGTTTTCTCACCCAAAGCCTGAAGATTCGGCATATCGATGTTGCCTCTTGGCCCTTGATTGCTCCAATTTCCTTGATTCGGTCCCGGATTGTACCTTTGTTGGTACATGCCGGGTCCGTCAGGTCCTCCCGGTCCGCTCCTGTTATTACCGTGATTGCTGCCTCTTGGTCCGCCACCGCCGTAACCGCCACCACGTGTTTCTGATTTCGGTGCGGCGTTCGATACGTGTACGGAAACACCTTTGATGATGTGATCTTCACCGCAAAGACTTTGGGCTACTTCAGGATCGAGGAAAGTGACGAAACTAAAAGCTCGGAAAGGTTTCGGAATGAACACGTCGGTCACTTCGCCGTATTTGCCGAAATATTCACGGAGGTCGTCGGCGGTTAGTTCTTCGGTACAACGGCCGATGAACACTTTACAGGGCACTTGTTGGATCAAACCTTCCTGCAAATATATGGAAATTTTAGTGAAAAAAAAACGAAAAAGGTTGCGAAAAAAAAATTTGTTGTGTTCTTGATTAATTCATTTTCTTTATGCAAGTTTTAAGAAAATTTTGACAGCTCCAACTTCATGTTGTTAAATTTTAAATAAATTACAAGTTTAAAAAAAAATTTGAAAGTCTGTGGAAAGTTAAATTTTCACTAATTACCAATTTGTGTATAAATAAGGACCCTACGCAGGTGAGAAAATTGAATTTGTCGGTAATTTTTGCGTTTCTTATGGAAGTTTAACAAAAATTTCCAACTTCATGTTGTTAAATTTTCAGAAAATTCAAAGGAATTTTGGAAAAAAATTGAAACACTTCAAAGTTAGATTTTCACGAATTAACAATTTTTGCAAAAATAACAACAAATGAATTAATCCAAAGTAAATGAAAAAATGAATTTGCCGGTCGTTTATCCCAACAAGTTTAACCAAAATTTTGACAATTCCAACTTTATGTTGTTTGATTTTAAATAAATTACAAAGTTTCATATTAATTAATAATTTTTGGAAATAGCAAATGAACAAGAAGAGTAAAGAAAAATTCGTCCTGTTGATCATTTCGTTTGTTTTATGCAAGTTTTGAGACAACTTTGACAGCTCCAACTTGATGTTGTTAAGTTTTAGATAAATTACTAGGTTGAAAAATATTCGGAAAGCTGTGAAAAGAAAAATTTCTACTAATTGACAATTTTTCAAAATATCCAATAAATAATTAAGACACAGCAAAATTAGTTGTGACGTCGATTATTTAGATTTTTTACGAATCTTAAAGAAAACTTTGACAGCTCCAACTTCATGTTTGCATTTTAGATAAATTACAAGTTTAAAAAAAAATTTGAAAGTCTGTGAAAAGTTAAATTTTCACTAATTACCAATTTGTGTATAAATAAGGACCCTACGCAGGTGAGAAAATTGAATTTGTCGGTAATTTTTGCGTTTCTTATGGAAGTTTAACAAAAATTTCCAACTTCATGTTGTTAAATTTTCAGAAAATTTAAAGGAATTTTGGAAAAAAATTGAAACACTTCAAAGTTAGATTTTCACGAATTAACAATTTTTGCAAAAATAACAACAAATGAATTACTCCAAAGTAAATGAAAAAATGAATTTGCCGGTCGTTTATAACAACAAGTTTAACCAAAATTTTGACAACTTCAACTTCATGTTGTTTGATTTTAAATAAATTACAAAAAGTTTCAAATTAATTAATAATTTTTGGAAATAACAAATGAACGAGAAGAGTAAAGAAAAATTCGTCGTGTTGATCATTTAGTTTGTTTTATGCAAGTTTTGAGACACCTTTGACAGCTCCAACTTCATGTTGTTAAGTTTTAGATAAATTACAAGGTTGAAAAAATATTCGGAAAGCTGTGAAGAGTTAAATTTCTACTAATTGACAATTTTACAAAATATCCAATAAATAATTAAGACGCAGCAAAATTAGTTGTGACGTCGATTATTTAGTTTTCTAACGAATTTTTAAGAAAACTTTGACAGCTCCAACTTCATGTTTGCATTTTAGATAAATTACAAGTTTAAAAAAAAATTTGAAAGTCTGTCAAAAATTAAATTTTCACTAATTACCAATTTGTGTATAAATAAGGACCCTACGCAGGTGAGAAAATTGAATTTGTCGGTAATTTTTGCGTTTCTTATGGAAGTTTAACAAAAATTTCCAACTTCATGTTGTTAAATTTTCAGAAAATTAAAGGAATTTTGGAAAAAAATTGAAACACTTCAAAGTTAGATTTTCACGAATTAACAATTTTTGCAAAAATAACAACAAATGAATTACTCCAAAGTAAATGAAAAAATGAATTTGCCGGTCGCTTATCCCAACAAGTTTAACCAAAATTTTGACAACTCCAACTTCATATTGTTTGATTTTAAATAAATTACAAAGTTTCATATTAATTAATAATTTTTGGAAATAGCAAATGAACGAGAAGAGTAAAGAAAAATTCGTCGTGTTGATCATTTAGTTTGTTTTATGCAAGTTTTGAGACACCTTTGACAGCTCCAACTTCATGTTGTTAAGTTTTAGATAAATTACAAGGTTGAAAAAATATTCGGAAAGCTGTGAAAAGTTAAATTTCTACTAATTGACAATTTTTCAAAATATCCAATAAATAATTAAGACACAGCAAAATTAGTTGTGACGTCGATTATTTAGATTTTTTACGAATCTTAAAGAAAACTTTGACAGCTCCAACTTCATGTTTGCATTTTAGATAAATTACAAGTTTAAAAAAAAATTTGAAAGTCTGTGAAAAGTTAAATTTTCACTAATTACCAATTTGTGTATAAATAAGGACCCTACGCAGGTGAGAAAATTGAATTTGTCGGTAATTTTTGCCTTTCTTATGGAAGTTTAACAAAAATTTCCAACTTCATGTTGTTAAATTTTCAGAAAATTTAAAGGAATTTTGGAAAAAAATTGAAACACTTCAAAGTTAGATTTTCACGAATTAACAATTTTTGCAAAAATAACAACAAATGAATTACTCCAAAGTAAATGAAAAAATGAATTTGCCGGTCGTTTATAACAACAAGTTTAACCAAAATTTTGACAACTTCAACTTCATGTTGTTTGATTTTAAATAAATTACAAAAAGTTTCAAATTAATTAATAATTTTTGGAAATAACAAATGAACGAGAAGAGTAAAGAAAAATTCGTCGTGTTGATCATTTAGTTTGTTTTATGCAAGTTTTGAGACACCTTTGACAGCTCCAACTTCATGTTGTTAAGTTTTAGATAAATTACAAGGTTGAAAAAATATTCGGAAAGCTGTGAAGAGTTAAATTTCTACTAATTGACAATTTTACAAAATATCCAATAAATAATTAAGACGCAGCAAAATTAGTTGTGACGTCGATTATTTAGTTTTCTAACGAATTTTTAAGAAAACTTTGACAGCTCCAACTTCATGTTTGCATTTTAGATAAATTACAAGTTTAAAAAAAAATTTGAAAGTCTGTCAAAAATTAAATTTTCACTAATTACCAATTTGTGTATAAATAAGGACCCTACGCAGGTGAGAAAATTGAATTTGTCGGTAATTTTTGCGTTTCTTATGGAAGTTTAACAAAAATTTCCAACTTCATGTTGTTAAATTTTCAGAAAATTAAAGGAATTTTGGAAAAAAATTGAAACACTTCAAAGTTAGATTTTCACGAATTAACAATTTTTGCAAAAATAACAACAAATGAATTACTCCAAAGTAAATGAAAAAATGAATTTGCCGGTCGCTTATCCCAACAAGTTTAACCAAAATTTTGACAACTCCAACTTCATATTGTTTGATTTTAAATAAATTACAAAGTTTCATATTAATTAATAATTTTTGGAAATAGCAAATGAACGAGAAGAGTAAAGAAAAATTCGTCGTGTTGATCATTTAGTTTGTTTTATGCAAGTTTTGAGACACCTTTGACAGCTCCAACTTCATGTTGTTAAGTTTTAGATAAATTACAAGGTTGAAAAAATATTCGGAAAGCTGTGAAAAGTTAAATTTCTACTAATTGACAATTTTTCAAAATATCCAATAAATAATTAAGACGCAGCAAAATTAGTTGTGACGTCGATTATTTAGTTTTCTAACGAATTTTTAAGAAAACTTTGACAGCTCCAACTTCATGTTTGCATTTTAGATAAATTACAAGTTTAAAAAAAAATTTGAAAGTCTGTCAAAAATTAAATTTTCACTAATTACCAATTTGTGTATAAATAAGGACCCTACGCAGGTGAGAAAATTGAATTTGTCGGTAATTTTTGCGTTTCTTATGGAAGTTTAACAAAAATTTCCAACTTCATGTTGTTAAATTTTCAGAAAATTAAAGGAATTTTGGAAAAAAATTGAAACACTTCAAAGTTAGATTTTCACGAATTAACAATTTTTGCAAAAATAACAACAAATGAATTACTCCAAAGTAAATGAAAAAATGAATTTGCCGGTCGCTTATCCCAACAAGTTTAACCAAAATTTTGACAACTCCAACTTCATATTGTTTGATTTTAAATAAATTACAAAGTTTCATATTAATTAATAATTTTTGGAAATAGCAAATGAACGAGAAGAGTAAAGAAAAATTCGTCGTGTTGATCATTTAGTTTGTTTTATGCAAGTTTTGAGACACCTTTGACAGCTCCAACTTCATGTTGTTAAGTTTTAGATAAATTACAAGGTTGAAAAAATATTCGGAAAGCTGTGAAAAGTTAAATTTCTACTAATTGACAATTTTTCAAAATATCCAATAAATAATTAAGACACAGCAAAATTAGTTGTGACGTCGATTATTTAGATTTTTTACGAATCTTAAAGAAAACTTTGACAGCTCCAACTTCATGTTTGCATTTTAGATAAATTACAAGTTTAAAAAAAAATTTGAAAGTCTGTGAAAAGTTAAATTTTCACTAATTACCAATTTGTGTATAAATAAGGACCCTACGCAGGTGAGAAAATTGAATTTGTCGGTAATTTTTGCCTTTCTTATGGAAGTTTAACAAAAATTTCCAACTTCATGTTGTTAAATTTTCAGAAAATTTAAAGGAATTTTGGAAAAAAATTGAAACACTTCAAAGTTAGATTTTCACGAATTAACAATTTTTGCAAAAATAACAACAAATGAATTACTCCAAAGTAAATGAAAAAATGAATTTGCCGGTCGTTTATAACAACAAGTTTAACCAAAATTTTGACAACTTCAACTTCATGTTGTTTGATTTTAAATAAATTACAAAAAGTTTCAAATTAATTAATAATTTTTGGAAATAACAAATGAACGAGAAGAGTAAAGAAAAATTCGTCGTGTTGATCATTTAGTTTGTTTTATGCAAGTTTTGAGACACCTTTGACAGCTCCAACTTCATGTTGTTAAGTTTTAGATAAATTACAAGGTTGAAAAAATATTCGGAAAGCTGTGAAGAGTTAAATTTCTACTAATTGACAATTTTACAAAATATCCAATAAATAATTAAGACGCAGCAAAATTAGTTGTGACGTCGATTATTTAGTTTTCTAACGAATTTTTAAGAAAACTTTGACAGCTCCAACTTCATGTTTGCATTTTAGATAAATTACAAGTTTAAAAAAAAATTTGAAAGTCTGTCAAAAATTAAATTTTCACTAATTACCAATTTGTGTATAAATAAGGACCCTACGCAGGTGAGAAAATTGAATTTGTCGGTAATTTTTGCGTTTCTTATGGAAGTTTAACAAAAATTTCCAACTTCATGTTGTTAAATTTTCAGAAAATTAAAGGAATTTTGGAAAAAAATTGAAACACTTCAAAGTTAGATTTTCACGAATTAACAATTTTTGCAAAAATAACAACAAATGAATTACTCCAAAGTAAATGAAAAAATGAATTTGCCGGTCGCTTATCCCAACAAGTTTAACCAAAATTTTGACAACTCCAACTTCATATTGTTTGATTTTAAATAAATTACAAAGTTTCATATTAATTAATAATTTTTGGAAATAGCAAATGAACGAGAAGAGTAAAGAAAAATTCGTCGTGTTGATCATTTAGTTTGTTTTATGCAAGTTTTGAGACACCTTTGACAGCTCCAACTTCATGTTGTTAAGTTTTAGATAAATTACAAGGTTGAAAAAATATTCGGAAAGCTGTGAAAAGTTAAATTTCTACTAATTGACAATTTTTCAAAATATCCAATAAATAATTAAGACACAGCAAAATTAGTTGTGACGTCGATTATTTAGATTTTTTACGAATCTTAAAGAAAACTTTGACAGCTCCAACTTCATGTTTTCATTTTTGATAAATTACAAGTTTTAAAAAGGTTTAAAAGTCTGCGAAAAGTTAAATTTTCACTAATTACCAATCTGTGTATTGAATTTGTCCGTAATTTTTGCGTTCCTTGTGGAAGTTTAACAAAAATTTCCAACTTCATGTTGTTAAATTTTCAGAAAATTTAAAGAAATTTTGGAAAAAAATTGAAACACTTCAAGTTAGATTTTCACGAATTAACAATTTTTGCAAAAATAACAACAAATGAATTACTCCAAAGTAAATGAAAAAATGAATTTGCCGGTCGTTTATCCCAACAAGTTTAACCAGAATTTTGACAATTCCAACTTTATGTTGTTTGATTTTAAATAAATTACAAAGTTTCATATTAATTAATAATTTTTGGAAATAGCAAATGAATGAGAAGAGTAAAGAAAAATTCCTCCTGTTGATCATTTAGTCTGTTTTATGCAAGTTTTGAGACACCTTTGACAGCTCCAACTTCATGTTGTTAAGTTTTAGAGAATTACAAGGTTGAAAAATATTCGGAAAGCTGTGAAAAGTTAAATTTCCACTAATTGACAATTTTTCAAAATATCCAATAAATAATTAACACACACCAAAATTAGTTGTGATGGCGATTTAGTTTTTTAATGAATTTTTAAGAAAATTTTGACAGCACCAACTTCATGTTTGCATTTCAGATAAATTACAAATTAAAAAAGATTTGAAAGTCTGTGAAAAGTTAAATTTTCACTAATTACCAATTTGTGTATAAATAATGACCCTACACAGGTGAGAAAATTGAATTTGTTGGTCATTTTTGCGTTCCTTATGGAAGTTTAACAAAAATTTCGAACTTCCTTTTATTAAATTTTCAGATAAATTACAAGAATTTTGGAAAAAATTGAAACACTTGAAAGTTTGATTTTCACGAATTAACAATTTTTGCAAAAATAACAACAAATGCATTACTCCAAAGTAAATGAAAAAATGGATTTGTCAGTCGTTTATCTCAACAAGTTTACTCCAACTTCATGTTGTTTGATTTTAAATAAATTACAAAGTTTTATATTAATTAAAAATTTTTGGAAATAGCAAATGAACGAGAAGAGCAAAGAAAAATTCGTCCTGTTGATCATTTCGTTTGTTTTATGCAAGAAGACAACTTTGACAGCTCCAACTTCATGTTGTTAAGTTTTAGAGAAATTACAAGGTTGAAAAAATATTCGGAAACTTGTGAAAAGTTAAATTTCTACTAATTGACAATTTTTCAAAATAACAAATAAATAATTAAGAAACAGCAAAATTAGTTGTGACGTCAATTATTTAGATTTTTAATGAATATTTAGGAAAACTTTGACAGCTCCAACTTCATGTTTTCATTTTTGATAAATTAAACATTTAAAAGTCTGCGAAAAGTCAAATTTTCGCTAATTAACAATTCTTGCATTAGCAATGACCCTGGAGCGGATGAGAAAATTGAATTTGTGATTCTATTAATCGTGCGAGTTAAAAAAAGTTGCGACACTTAATTAATTTTGTTAAAAATGTAAATAAATTAATCCAGGCTTGAAAGAAGAGCTTATTAACACATTTTTATGATAACAGATGAACCATAATAGTGAATTAAATAATAATATTGATTCTGTCTTCAACAATTTCGTTTTATCAAATTCAACAAAAATTTTGACAGTTCCAACTTCATGTTGTTAAATTTTTACATAAGTTACAGTGTGTTCAAAATATAAAGAAAATTCAAATTGTTACGTACTCAACAACAATTCTGCCAATTTCAACTTTATACATTCACACAAAATGCATTAGTAGGCTGTGGAAACTAAATGAAATGGACGTCAATTGTCATTTTCACTTTAAAGTACAGTTAGTGGGCTTTGAAATTTCATCCTGTGAAGTTAGCCCTTCGATTTTCCCATTTTCGAATTCAATTTTCAGTAGTGCAAATAATTAAACAATTTCATGTTGTTATTAACCGTAGCTGCTTAAAATGTAACTAAAAGTAATTTCCTAAAAAGTTTTCGGGTTAGTAAAGGGCTAAACTAATAAATTAGATATAAGAATCAATCATGTGAAGTTAGCTTTTGGTTTAAAACAAATTTTCTTAAGCAAACGAAAAATATTAAAAAAAAATTGTTTTAAATAAAAGCAATTTTTGTTTACAGTGAGTAAGAACAGAGGCTAACTTCACGCTGCACCTCAAACTTACTTTCGAATTAGGAACCTTCACATCACACCATCTACCATCAATCATATGCCTCTGTGCCAACACTCGCATCTGAGATTCATACGAAGCAAACCGAATAAATCCGAAACCTTTTGACTGTCCAGTTTTGGGATCTTTCTTAACCTAGAAATTACCTCAATTAACACCGCAATTCAACCCTCATCCCTTCCTCGTACTTGCGCCATCAACACTTCTCCGAAAGTTTCAAAGTACTCCCTCAAATTTTGTTCGGTAGTTTTCCACGGTAGTCCCAAAACAATCAAATCAGTACACCTCAATTTCGTTTCCATACGTTTCGTTTTCGCTGTAGAATTCTCGAGATTATCATCAGACTTCCGCTTGTTTTCTGCAAAGCAACCATTAAGTCTCTTCGAGGTCATCCTCGTGTTATTGTGCGCACCTTTCGGGAACACGCAGTAAAAAATTTGGGAACCCCATCCGATTTCAGGTGGCGGATGGAGACGGCCCTCGCTCAGTCTCACCCCTCGCATTGCTTTCGTATCGGGATTACGATATTTGAGGCCTGACGAACCGGGAAATTGGGCCGACAAAGTACTGAGAAGGAGAGTGCCGTCATCTTCTGTCGGCAATTCGATGGGTTCCTCGCCCTCATCCTCGGCAACTTGCAGATATTCCACAGACATTCTCACAGACACACGCACAGGCACACTTAAGACGCGGAGTTGTAAATAAATACGCCGCGACGCTTACGACTTTATCACCGAAAATAAAATGGCAGGTGGACGGAAGTTCGGGTGACGTGCTTCCGATCGCGGCCGACTAGATGCGATTTGTTATTTTACTATTTTAAAGGTAGAATACGATAAATTTTTAATTGGCGATGTCGAATTCGGGGTAACTGAACATTTTGTATCCTATTTAATTGAAATCGGGGCGGAATTGTTTGTTTTTAAATCTTTGGGTCGATGTTCTGTGAAATGTCAACGTGCTTTTGACGTTTGGCCTTGACAGTTGCGCAGAAGCGCGCCAAATTCAAATCCTTAATAAATTTCAAAAATTCACCAGTTTATCAAAATGCCCTTTTATTTAATTTTTCACAATTAACGCGAAAAACAAACAACAGCACATTACTAACAAAAAGTATTGGGTGTTTGTAGTATATACTTTTTAACTATTCACTTATTTCCAGTAATTACTATATCAATGTCTATAAGTCTATTAAATACTTTAGACTTCATTTATTATATTACATAAAACATTAACATTTATGTAGAGTAGCGAATGCATTTCTATTTAGTTTTAGTTTAGTACAAATTAATTATTTGATGTAAAATTGTAAAATATATCTGTGTGCACTAAAACTAAATCCATGTCAAAGTTGTAACAATTAATCTTATCTTAAGGGCATTTGTGAGTGGATTCAGAAATCTCATCGCTTCTACGATTAGATCCAGAATCTCAACAAATTTTACATATTGCTCTTACTTCAATTAAATTATTATTTAATATGGTTATTGAATTTTTATTTAAAAAATATTTGACAGTTGAATGGAAACTTAAAAAAATAAAGAATCTAAATAGGATTAATGTAATGTTTGTACAAACTTATTATGAAGACTATAATTTTTGAAAATTATTAAAAATAAGATCAGAAATTTGAAATGCTCATCATCATCATCACAGAATTCGCATTAGCATTATCATCATTGATAAGAGCATCATCATCATATTTATAATATTTTGCTTAGATTTTTTTTCTCTTTCTGTATTGCTGAAAATAGTAAAATTGCCTCGAAACCTTCTTTACTATTAATTGGGATCAGTACTTAGGTAATAAATAAACCATCTATATGATCATCAAAATAGTTATCTCTTTTATTACCATCAAGGATAATTCTAATCATTATCAACATCATTACTATTATTATCATTATCACTATTATCACCGTAATCAATACAAACACCGTCATTATTACATTGCTACCTTGCCTAAATCATCATTATTTATATCGTTTTTGTGATTCTCTATTACTTATTATTACCATCATCGTTACCACGATTAATATATTTAACATTAGTATCATAATCAACATCCTTAGCATTATTTTGATCGTTGACTCTGTTCTACCATCACCTTAATCATTATCATCATTATAGACCTCATTAGTTTTATCAGCACTATTACCATCATGCCTATTATTTCCGCCAGTATCTTTGTCAAGATGAACAGCTTGCATCATTATCATTATCGTTACTATATTCATTGTACTATAATCATTATCTTCAGCATTACTTTAATTGTTAACTCAGTTTCTAACATCACTTTAATCATCATCACTATGATGACTATTGTTACCTTTATCAATATTATTACTGGCTTACTGGCATCATCATAATTACCGAAGTCACAACAATAATTTCTTTACCATCTACACTTTCGTTACTATTATTTCCATCAACAGCAGCTTTACTCTCTCTCTCTTTCTCTCCCTCTCCTTCTCCCTCTCCCTCTCCCTCTCCCTCTCCCTCTCCCTCTCCCTCTCCCTCTCCCTCTCCCTCTCCCTCTCCCTCTCCCTCTCCCTCTCCCTCTCCCTCTCCCTCTCCCTCTCCCTCTCCCTCTCCCTCTCCCTCTCCCTCTCCCTCTCCCTCTCCCTCTCCCTCTCCCTCTCCCTCTCCCTCTCCCTCTCCCTCTCCCTCTCCCTCTCTCTTTCTCTCTCTAGAAATTTAAAACAAGACTTTTATTAAATCCATTAAATGGCTTATAACGACATCAATTTTTATTGATTGAAGAAACTATAATAATATTAAAAATAATATGAAAGATAAAATAAAAAAATCGCGTTTTTGTCGCCCAGTCTGGACTACCTGGAAAATGGGGGTGTATCTCAATACAATAGACAGTAGATAAAACCATTAAATTGTAACCTTCGAGTGGCCACTTCAAATGTTAGGTTCTAATAGTGGTCGAGATTGTGTATTAGGATACACCCCCATATTCCAGGTAGTCCACACTGGGCGGATCTTAATTGCAAAAATCCGTTTTTTATTTATTTAAAGTAAATTGTTTTTCCTACAACTTAAAAAAATTATAATAATTACAACAGAATTATTTAATGTTAAATTTATTAAATATTCACAGGATTTTTTTTTGTCAGGTTTTTACTAAATTTCAAAAATAGCTTAAAATAACATAAATCATCATTGGTTGAAGAAGCTATAATAATAATAATAGAAGTAATATGAAAAAAAAATTAAAAAATTGTTGTACCGGAATTTGTCGTTGATATTTTTGGATTATTTTTCATCGTTAAGGCAAAATAACTGTTGACTAATAAAAGTTAATTTCTGATCTCAATTAATTTTTAATTAACTATAAAAATACTCACAATGGAATAAGTAATTTTTAATAGAAGTATGGAAGTCGTATATGCGGCACCTTATCTATCCTCATTATTTTCTAGAAAATATCATTAAATTTAAAATATAACTTTTATATTATACAGAATTATTAGGCTTTCAAACTCTTCAAATTTCTTTGTTGGCGAAGTTTTGCCATTATTGTAACTCGAATACGAGTATAATTATTTGACTCTGTTTTTAATTAACTCAATTGCGGATTTATAATATCATTGATGAATAAACACACACATAAAGAGAGAGGGAGAGAAAGAGAAAGGGAGTGAGACATAAAGAGTTTATTAAAAAAAAAACATTAAACTATAATATCACTTTCATACTCTCGAACATTCTTCAGCTGTAATATGTTCGGAAACTTGGAATGTTCCTTTTTACAAATATTTTATTCTCCCTAATTACAATATATATATTACAATCAAGGAAGTATAAACATAGCTGATGGTGTTATTGTTTAAATTAAAGAAAACATTTTATCCTATTTTCTTAGTTTTAGAAAATTTTTTACAATATAATAATAGAACTGAATATGAATGCATTGATTATAAAATTTTAAACAGAATAGCTGAAACAATAGACTGGTATGAAATATTGTCTATACAGAACCCTAATTTAGCTACTGATATGCTGATTGAAAGGTTATCGTTATGCATAGAAAGGTCAAAGAGACCAAAGAAACAGAAAAATAATTAAAAAAATGCATCTCCTTGTAGTAAATGGACAACTAAAGCCATCCTAATATCATGTAAGAGAAAAGAAGAATTATACAAAGCATGGAAAGCTTCACCTGTTGATTTGAATTTAAAAATGGAATATAAACAAAATGTTGCAAAACTTGATAAAATAATATTCGAAGCAAAACAAAAATTTAAAATGGAACAAATTTTGAAAAATTCCAACAACTCACGTAAACTATCGGAAATAGTTAATAATAAATTGGGAAAAAGTAAGAAAAAGGTCCATAACTTCAATTATGTTTTCGCAAACGATAACAAAAAATATCTGAACCGGTAGAAATAGCCAACACTTTTAACGAATTTTTTTGTAGTGTAGGACCTCGGCTTGCTAGCAAAATACAACAGCCATCTGATGAAGTATTCGAATTGCCACAATTGCCACAAAACATTATCTTGAACACGATCATCAACATCATTATTTTATCACAATATTTACTGTTTTTACTGGATATATCACCATTATCAACATCACCATCATCACAACAATAATTATCACATTTATCGCTATTACCATCTACACTTTTATCACCATTATTTCTATCATCAGTTTTATCATCATCAACCGAAGCATCATTATCACTATAATAATCACAATGTATCACTTTTCTATCAGCAACATAATCAATATCCTCACTGCGGTTTCCATTGTTATCTTTATTTTCATCATTATCTTAAGCATCATCTTCATTATGATAACCACCATAATCATAATCCTAATTCCCTGCACCATTAACAGTAGCATCATCATCATTGACTTTTTTATTAGCACCATAATCATCATCATCACAAGCAACCATCATCAAAAGACTATGCAAGGAATATTTGATTAAAACAAAAGTATGAAGAAGTAGAAGGAACAAAATACGGAAAATATTAAATGCAATAAATAGAATATTTACAACGGAAATTGCAAATCCAAAAATTATTTCCAAGAAAGTAGCTTTACGCCACAAGAAATGCAAAGAATATTCTCTTTAACAAGAAGCAACAATTATCATCATTACCATCTTTATTATTATCACAATAATTACTATCATTTTTATTATCATCCCCGTAATCATCAACAGCAGTATCACTATCATAACTGTCTTCACCATTAGTACCCCGCATTATTATGGTTCGAGTTGTTTCCATCATCATCATTATTAGAAAATCACTTTCATCACTATCAATACTAACATCTTCCTTATCATCATCATTACCATCATCGGGATCAACATTGTTACTATTATTGATTTTGTCACCGTCAACAGCATAATCTTCGGATTATTAGTCCTATAATCACGATTCCCGTCATCATTGCTATTGTTAGCTTTGTTTGTAACATCACCTTGAACATCATTCCACCCACCACAATGTTGCTATTTCATCAACAGCAGCATCACTATCATAACTGTCTTAAGCATTAGTACGTGCATTACTATGGTTGGAGTTGTTTCCATCATTATTGTTATTAGAATAATCTCCTTCATTACTATCAATATTAACAACTTCCTTATCATCATCATTACCATCATCGGGATCAACATCATTACTATTACTGATTTCGTAATTATCAACAGTAGCATCATCATGATAACTCTTCTGATTATTAATCCTATAATCACCATCTTTGTCATCATTGCTTTGTTTGTAACATCATCTTGAACATCATTGCAGTCACAAAACGTTGCTATTCTTATGTACACCTTTATTATCATAATTTCCACTACTACTTTTGACACCATCAACAGTAGAATTACCATTAACCTAATAATCATCATTATAGCTGCCAATTATCATCAAAAAACAATGACACAAAGCTATGATACAAAAAAATAGGTTAAAAGGTTAAAATATTTCAAAGAAAAAATAATAATGATTTCAAGGAAGAACGGAAAAATAGATTAGAAAACACATACGACAGTAAAACGTAGAAGTCATCATCATCATCGCTATCAATAATTCCATGATACTTAGAACATGTTTCCCTTAATAATACAAAAGACAATGAAGTTTGTCAAAAACTTTTTACAATTAGTTAAGATCAAAAATTAATAAGCCTGTCATCATTATCATTATAATTCTTATCATTATCCTCATTTTAAGGAAAAATTATTCAAAATTAAGTAACATAGAAACTCTTCTGCATATTAAAATTGAATAAAATAAATTCAAACACGAAACTGAATAGATATAGAGCGATTTAGTAAAATAAGAGAATAAATTTAAACTGAAGAATGTGAAGAAGTAAAAGAAACCAAAATAAAAAGAGGAAAAACAATAAACAGAATATTTGAAGTTAAAATCACAAACACAAATTTCGAGGAATTGATGATGCGTTATAAAAAAAAAAATTGCTTTTAGTATAAAATACACATCAATACTCCTTAAAAATGACAAGAAATCTTTATGATAGGTACAAAGAACTTAAAAGCAAAAATATGTCAAGAAATATAAAGATCAACGAAAGAATTGACTTGAAAGAAAATCATATTAAAGCAAAACGTAAAATTACCATTATCATCATCCCTGTCAGCATCATTACTATCACCTCCATCATGATCATCTACATAATCAATAATTGAGAGACCCGGGTTCGAACTAAGAAAGTTTAAATTTATTTTTAGTACCTAAACTAATTGATGTGATTATGTAGTGAATTTTTCAAAATTTTAATTTTGATTCCCAAAAGCCTCTTAACTTATCTAAAAATTAAATGGACACTTCTAAACGTCTCTTGCAAAAATTGCATACATTGAGGTACCACTTAACAGATTACATTTTATCTAAAAATCGACGTGATTCGGAATTTTGGCTAAGTGTTCGATAACCTTCAACGGTTTTGTAATTAACCCAATTTTATTCCATCAAGTGCCACTCATTCAACCACCTAAAGTTCTATTAAATAAAAGGAAAAAAAAAACGTATAATCTTTCGGTAATGGAGTCAATGTAGTAAGTCATTTGATATATAAAAAAACGTAATTTAACCAAATTTTCCTCGATTCAGCGACAGTTGTTATAGCTTAAAGTAAGTACTTTTGCTTCCACACTACAATCTATTTCTAAACCAAAATTTCACCCTTAGCACTCTACCTAACTCTAACACCATCGAAATTGCGGCAAGCTCCAAATCTTTGAGTAAATATGAATCGCACACTTTCAAAAATCTTCTACCACAAGTAAGGGATTGAACAAAATTTCTTTTGTAAATTTAACAGATTTTAGCCACAATCATATCAACTTCGTTCCACGTGGTCGTAGGAATTGCGCTAGTATACGCCGCAATTTTGATTCCACAACTAGAAGATGATCCTGAATTTGAAATTACTTCAAACGACGCTTCATGGATCAGTACGTAATTAGTCAATTAAGTCAAAAGATTCAAAAATAATTTTTACCAAAAAGATTTTTATTTTTAGCTAGCATAATGGCGTTGACTACACCAATCGGAATGGTTTGTGCTGGTTTTATTATGGACAATTTCGGCCGTCTCAACACAATTAAATTAGCAACAATTCCAGGTGCTAGCGGTTGGGTTCTTATTGCGATTTCCACTAACGTTAAAATGTTAATAATTGGTCGAATCTTAACTAGTTTCGCTACAGGTATCTGTTTTATCATCTCTTTGTTTGTTTTAATTTTTAATTGCAGCACTTGGTTCGAGTCCTGCTATTGTTTATATAACGGAAATAGCAAGAGTGGATATGCGAGGTTCTTTAATTTCGTTCATACCAGCTCTAACTTCTTTCGGTAAGAAATTTGGAAGAATTGTTTAGATTTTGAAATAATTTTGGAATAAGGGATGGTTCTTAATTTCGTAAAGGGTTGGTTTATGACATGGAGACAAGTGGCTTGGTGTTGTACTTTCTACACTTTAATACCATGTCTTCTGGTGTTCGCTATACCGGAAAGTCCTCCTTGGTTAGTGTCGAAAAATAAAATTGAAGAAGCGAGAGAATCGTTGAATTGGTTCAACAAGTACCAACCTCATCCCAGTAATAAGCCGGAAACTTTAGCTGAATTGCAATTGGAAAGTTTGAGAGAAGACCATTTATTGAAGAGTAGTCAGAAGAAAGGGGTTGCTGTTAGGGAATTACTGAAACCTACCGCGTACAAACCCATGCTGATTCTGTCTGGTTTGTTCGTTTTTCAGCGTTTTTCAGGAGTTTTTACCTTCCTTTTCTATTCTATAGTATTTTTGAAGGTACTCAATTAAAATATTCAGTACCATCAATCTAAAGGGTGGTTGTAGGAAATTGGTACCACTTTCAACCCGTATTTGGCATCAATTATAATAGGGGTGGTTAGAATGGTTGTTTCGATGGCAAACACTTACGTTTTAAGTCATTATCGAAGACGACCATTGATGATGATCAGTTGCGCAGGGACCGCCCTCTTCATTCTAGCATCAGCTGTTTTCACAGGATGGATTAAGCAAGGTACTTTAATACAAACAATTTTTTTTGACTCAATCATTTGTTTCTAGGAAACACTTCAATTACTTGGCTTCCAGTTCTTTTCCTTCTCTTTTTCGTTTTAACTTCCATGATTGGTTTCGTTCCAATTCCTGTAACGATGATGGCGGAAGTGTACCCTCTCGAAATTCGAGGGGTAGCATATAGCATTTCAAGTGGTCTCAGCAGCATTATCATGTTTGTGTCGCTGAAGAGTTATCCGTTCTTACTAGAAACTTTCAACGGTATTGTGGGTTTACAATATTTTTTTGCTGCAGTTTCTCTGTTGGCTGCAGTTTATTCCTACGTGTTCCTACCAGAAACTCACAACACTAAACTTAGGGATATTGAAGAATATTTTAAACATAACACAGTTTTTGTTTGCAAAACTGTGAAGCCTCTTGAAGATCAAGAAAGAAGCAACGAAGACCAAGAACAAACATTTATTTAATTTAAATAAAAATTTTAACTCTTTTTGACGTTATTTTTTTCTTCTTTCTAATAGTTTTTTGGTGGGACACTTCTTGAGTGAACCTTGCAGGTGAATTGAAAACTTGTTTTATGGCAATTGAAATTTTTTTTTTCTCAATGCTTCCTCCACCTGTCTTATTGGTCTTCCTAGAAGTTGCCTCTATAGTAACTTAGAATCTTGAATGTACAGTCTTAAATAAAAAAAAACTGAATGCAGTTCTGGAGCACAACTTTAATAACAAACGTTTATAAAATCCGCAACTAGACGCTGTAACCTGAAGACGTCACTTTTTCGGTTGGCCAAGAGATGTCGCTTCCATGTTATCGCAGATCTTTCCTCTCAAACTCTCAACAATTTATCTTCATTTTCTTCACTATCGAAAACTAAATGTATGGCGGGTCTGGTAGTTTCTTTTTTTTTTTGTCCAAGATAGATCGTGTTATGTCGGAAATATTCTTCGATATCGCTTAATTTTTTTCCATGTGTTTCAGGTAAAAATATAAAAGAATACACGACAGCCCCCAAACAAACCGCAGAAAAAAACCATTGAACCCCGGCAGAACTGCCAAAAAATTCCATCATATTAACATAATTTTGAACCGCCACGAACATGATTATGTTAACTAAACTTGTAGCTATGCTATGTGCCATACTGCGGATTTCGATAGGGAAGAGTTCCGCTGTCATGGTCCATGGTATAGATAATAAACCCATCATAGAACTAACCACGTAGAGTAACAAAAAGACAACAGGAACCCAATTGAGTTCTGTGGTTTCTAAAAAAAATTGTAATTAGGTCGATTTCATAATAGAGAGAGACTAACTGTTTTTGATCCAATAAGTGAAGAGACCGGAAATGAAGGTACAAACTGCCATACCGGCAGCACTGACCATCACCAAAATTCTTCGGTTGTAGTATTTGAGCATCCAAGTGTTGATTAGTGACATTATGAAACGAATCACTCCAATTAGGATTGAAGCCATGTAAGGGTTGATGTTGGTACCAACTTCCTGAAATTTTGTTAACTTATCCTTGAATTATTAATAAAAGCAATTACCTCAAAGAAAGTGACTGAGTAGAAAAGAAAAATGTAAATGCCAGAAAATTGTTGAAAAGTAAACAATCCTGTGAGGATCAACAACGGTTTATATCCTGTAGGTTTGAGGAATTCCTTCAAAGTGCTTTGTTTTTCAGAATTTTTGTTTCGTTTTTTCTCATGTTCTCTTTTGAGTAGTTTCAGTTGTAACTCAGCAAAACTTTCGTCCTACAACCGATTTTTAAATAAAATTTTGCTAATAATTTTGATACTCCTCACCCAATTGTCCAGTTGTGGTTGATACCTATACAACCAAATCAAAGATTTTTTCGCTTCTTCTTCCCGCCCTTTCGTTATTAACCAAGCAGGACTTTCGTGTATAAAAAAAAGTAGAATTAAGGGAGCAACTGTATAGAAATTGCACAACCACGCTACCATTCTCCACCCCATTAACCAACCTTTCAAGTACGATATGACCATTCCTTAAAATTACCCTCAATACTTTTAACAATTTCCCAAAATCTTACCCAAAGAAACAAATGCGGGTCCTAACGATAACAAAGAACCTCTCATATCTTTTCTTGCAATTTCCGTTATAAAAACAACAGCAGGACTTGTAGCTAACGCTGCAATTTTCGTTACCTACTTAAAAAATTCTTCAACAATTGTGACTCACCTGAAGCTAAACCTGTTAGTAATCGACCTATAATTATTAAAGGCATATTCCAAGCTAAAGCAATAGCGATCCAACCTAAAACTCCTGGTATTGTCGCTAATTTTAGGGTGTTAAGACGGCCAAAACGTCCCATCAAATAGCCGCTTAATAACGCCCCTAGAGGCGCAATTAACACAAAAACACTGGCTGAAATTTTTAAATTAATTTCAATTTTTTGAAATTTTCCAATCACCTATCCATGAAGTTTGAGATTTCGTAACGGGGATGTCACTAGTAGATTCTTCTAATTGGGGTAGCAAAATCGCGGAGTAACTCATAGAAATTCCGACAATCACATGACCGGAAGCGGCAATTGCACTGGCGATGAACTAGAGAAAAATATCTAGCTACAGAAACAACAAGAAGAGAAAAATTTTGAAAAAATTGAAGAGAGAACTTTAGTGTCGGTAAGGTAGGAACCATTATCAACGAAAGGAGAATTTAATCAAATTGGAACAAATTGGACAAAATTACCTGTGGTAGAAGATTCTTGCAGCTTCTCTCTTCATATTGACTTAGGGACTTGTTGCTGCCTAAGACCTTGGAGAATTGATCTTCTTCAGGAGTGGCGCTGCGTTATTATTGACATTGATTTTGTTTTAACGTAATTAATTACTTACTTTAAGTTGAAGCTGCTTTCGCTACAATTGAAGTTTTACTATTAAAGTTCTTGTATTTTTGCAGAGATTTACCTCAGAGGGTCCATTAATCGTTGTACGGAATACAATAGAGGAATGTTTGCTAGTTGCTAAGTTGATAAAGCGAATTTTCTTATCATTGACACTCTACAATTTTAATGAAGATATTTCATCAGATTCTAAAGTAATCGTGCAATCAATCAATCAAATGTACTTAACAATATTTATTCGGGGTTTTTTAGAAATCAAAACATTTCAAGCCCAAATCTCTTTTTAATACTTAAACAATTATTGATATCCGGCTCAAAGGACCTAAAATTAGTTGCTTATAAACTAAGTAAACACATTTATGTTGATTCATCGTTTTCCAATTACACCTCCACATAGTTGTAGCATCCCCGAAGAGTCGATATTGCTTACTTTGGCAAACTCTGCAAATGATGTGTTTATTTGGTTGCATAACCACGCAACGTCCTCTAGGGGATTACCTTAATTCTTTGACAAAACATCAACTCAATCAAAATTAATCTACGCAGGTCTCGTTATTTTATCACCTGATTACAGTAAAGTAACTTTAGGTGTTATCAGTTGATATCTCAATAAAATTTTGTCTATTTTTTCTTCTCCATTTTTTGAATCGTAGTGATCAGCAGTTGCAACAAAACCGGACAAATGGTAAAGTGTTATGTAAAGTGGTTGTGTGGTTTGAATGAAGTATTGTTTTAGGGTAATGCGGAGAGCGTCGATAATAGTAATAACCCAAAGATTACTTATTGGCTTCGAATCGTTAACGAAACGTCTATTGCCGTGACAACAATGAAGACGAAGATGTTAAATGGGGCCAATTGGAGTTCTTATTACAGACCTGATGAAAATTTTGCTGATGCTTCCATTCCTGCGGGTACATACAGGGAAAAAAAACAAGTTTTGGAGGGATTAAAGGAACCTTTTGGGGCTTATGTTATAACGATGATTTTCGCAGATGGTTCTCAAGATGAATTTCGGATCATGCATCATCAAGGGCGGGCACATTTTCGTCAAGAAGTTCGAGCACACCCTATGGATTTTCAGTGGGACAAAATGAAATACATTGTCACTATTAAAAATTAAATTAAAAGAAAGCAGAAGGATTATACCATCTAACAATTTGAATAGATTTTCATTCTCAATGAACAATTTAATTTTTCAAGTTACAAGGTTTTCAAATCTTCTTTACTCTATGAGGATCCTAATTTTTTTTTCATATTCAGTCGTTATCTACTTTAACTTTTTTAGTCTTTATATAACTTCTTTCAATTTAATATAAATTAAAACAGAAATTGGTGAAAATTAAAACAGAGTTTTGGTGCAAATGTTGATTTCTTAAGGAGACGTTGCGTTTAATTTTTCTCTCATTTATCCATTATCCAGGCTATAAGATCATTAAGTTTTTGAATATTTTAAAAATTTTCTTCAGTTTTTAATAATTAAATAAACAAAGATTGATATAAAGTTGTGGTGCAAATGTTGATTTTTTAAGGAGATGCTGCTTCAAATTTTTTTTTCATTTAACCATTATCCAGGTTATAAAATTATTAGATTTTGAAATATTTTAAAAACTTATTTTTTGTTTTTAACAATTAAACGAGCAAAAATGGATATGAAGCTGTGGTGCAAATAAAGGTTTTGTAAGGAAATGCTGCCTTCGAATTTTTTTCTCATCCAACCATTATTTAAGCTATCTTGCTATTAAAGTTTTGAATATTCCGAAAATTCCCTTTTTAGTTTTAATAGTTAAATAAACAAAGATTGAAATAGAGTTGTGGTGCAAATTTTGATTTTTTAAGGAGACGTAGCGTTTAATTATTCTCTTATTTATCCATTATCCAGGCTATAAGAACGTTAAGTTTTCAAATATTCTAAAATTTTTCTTTAGTTGTTAATAATTAAATAAACAAAGATTGAAATAGAGTTGTGGTGCAAATGCTGATTTTTGAAGAAGATGCTGCTTTTAAATTTTTTCTCATTGAACCCTTATCCAGGCTATAAAATCATTAAATTTTCAAATATTCTTAAAACTCCCATTTGATTTTTAATAATTAAATAAACAAAGATTGAAATAGAGTTGTGGTGCAAATGTTGATTTTTTAAGGAGACGCTGCGTTTAATTCTTCTTTCATTTGACCTTTATCTAGACTAGAAAATCATTAAATTTTTTAATTTTCTGATTTTTTTTAGTTGTGAATAATTAAATAAACAAAGACTGATATACAGTTGTGGTGCAAATGTTGATTTTTGAAGAAAATACTGTTTTTAAATTTTTTCTCATTGATCCCTTATCCAGGCTATAAAATCATTAAATTTCATAATATTTTGAAAACTCTTTTATATTTATAATAATTAAATAAACAAATATGGATATGAAGTTGTGGTGCAAATGATGATTTTTCAAGGAAATGCTACCTTTAAATTTTTCTCTCATCTAGCTTTTATCTTGGCTATGAAACTTTTGAATTTTTTTTCTGATTCAACCATTACCTACGCTATAATATTTATAAATTTTAGAACATTTTTAGAAATGTTCCCTTTTTTGATAATACAATAAGCAAAGAATGACATGAAGTTGTGGTGCAAATATTAGTTTTTTTAAAGAAATGTTACTGTTTCATTTTGATATAATTCAGCCATTATTCAAGCGTAGAGATTTTAGAATTTTGGAAGATTTTTAAAATTTCCCTTGTCTTTAATAAATTATCAAACAAATAATGAGAAACTTGTGGTGCAAATGTTGATTTTGTATGTAGGTGTTGCTTTTGAATTTTTCTTTCAATCAACCATTATCTAAGTTATAAGATTATTAGATTTTGAAAAATTCTCAAAACTTTTATTTAGTTTTTAACAATTAATTAAGCAAAGATCGATATGAACTTGTGGTGCAAATGATGTTTTTTTAAGAAAATACTGCATTTGAATGTTTTTCATTTTACCATTATCCAGCCTATATGGGCAAAAACTTTTCGATTATTTGGATAACTTTTTAGTTGTTTTTGATAATAAAGTAAAAGAGGATTAATATAAATATCCAGTGCAAATGTTTCGATAGGAAAATGTTTTTTTTTATTTAACCATTATTCTAGCTATGACGCTTTTAGTATTGTAGAAAATGTTTAAACCTTTCTCCATTGATATATCAAGAAACAAGGATTGACATAAAGTTGTGGTGCAAATGTTAATTTTTAGAAAGTTACTGTTTTTAATTTTTTTCTGATTCAACCATTACCTAGGCTATAATATTTATAAATTTTAGAACATTTTTAGAAATTTTCCTTTTTTTTGATAATACAATAAGCAAAGAATGACATGAAGTTGTGGTGCAAATATTAGTTTTTTTAAAGAAACGTTATTATTTCATTTTGATATAATTCAGCCATTATTCAAGCGTAGAGATTTTAGAATTTTGGAAGATTTTTAAAATTTCCCTTGTCTTTAATAAATTATCAAACAAATAATGAGAAACTTGTGGTGCAAATGTTGATTTTGTATGTAGGTGTTGCTTTTGAATTTTTCTTTCAATCAACCATTATCTAAGTTATAAGATTATTAGATTTTGAAAAATTCTCAAAACTTTTATTTAGTTTTTAACAATTAATTAAGCAAAGATCGATATGAACTTGTGGTGCAAATGATGTTTTTTTTAAGAAAATACTGCATTTGAATTTTTTTCACTTAACCATTATCCAGCCTATATGGGCAAAAACTTTTCGATTATTTGGATAACTTTTTAGTTGTTTTTGATAATAAAGTAAAAGAGGATTAATATAAATATCCAGTGCAAATGTTTCGATAGGAAAATGTTTTTTTTTATTTAACCATTATTCTAGCTATGACGCTTTTAGTATTGTAGAAAATGTTTAAACCTTTCTCCATTGATATATCAAGAAACAAGGATTGACATAAAGTTGTGGTGCAAATGTTAATTTTTAGAAAGTTACTGTTTTTAATTTTTTTCTGATTCAACCATTACCTAGGCTATAATATTTATAAATTTTAGAACATTTTTAGAAATTTTCCTTTTTTTTGATAATACAATAAGCAAAGAATGACATGAAGTTGTGGTGCAAATATTAGTTTTTTTAAAGAAACGTTATTATTTCATTTTGATATAATTCAGCCATTATTCAAGCGTAGAGATTTTAGAATTTTGGAAGATTTTTAAAATTTCCCTTGTCTTTAATAAATTATCAAACAAATAATGAGAAACTTGTGGTGCAAATGTTGATTTTGTATGTAGGTGTTGCTTTTGAATTTTTCTTTCAATCAACCATTATCTAAGTTATAAGATTATTAGATTTTGAAAAATTCTCAAAACTTTTATTTAGTTTTTAACAATTAATTAAGCAAAGATCGATATGAACTTGTGGTGCAAATGATGTTTTTTTTAAGAAAATACTGCATTTGAATTTTTTTCACTTAACCATTATCCAGCCTATATGGGCAAAAACTTTTCGATTATTTGGATAACTTTTTAGTTGTTTTTGATAATAAAGTAAAAGAGGATTAATATAAATATCCAGTGCAAATGTTTCGATAGGAAAATGTTTTTTTTTATTTAACCATTATTCTAGCTATGACGCTTTTAGTATTGTAGAAAATGTTTAAACCTTTCTCCATTGATATATCAAGAAACAAGGATTGACATAAAGTTGTGGTGCAAATGTTAATTTTTAGAAAGTTACTGTTTTTAATTTTTTTCTGATTCAACCATTACCTAGGCTATAATATTTATAAATTTTAGAACATTTTTAGAAATTTTCCTTTTTTTTGATAATACAATAAGCAAAGAATGACATGAAGTTGTGGTGCAAATATTAGTTTTTTTAAAGAAACGTTATTATTTCATTTTGATATAATTCAGCCATTATTCAAGCGTAGAGATTTTAGAATTTTGGAAGATTTTTAAAATTTCCCTTGTCTTTAATAAATTATCAAACAAATAATGAGAAACTTGTGGTGCAAATGTTGATTTTGTATGTAGGTGTTGCTTTTGAATTTTTCTTTCAATCAACCATTATCTAAGTTATAAGATTATTAGATTTTGAAAAATTCTCAAAACTTTTATTTAGTTTTTAACAATTAATTAAGCAAAGATCGATATGAACTTGTGGTGCAAATGATGTTTTTTTTAAGAAAATACTGCATTTGAATTTTTTTCACTTAACCATTATCCAGCCTATATGGGCAAAAACTTTTCGATTATTTGGATAACTTTTTAGTTGTTTTTGATAATAAAGTAAAAGAGGATTAATATAAATATCCAGTGCAAATGTTTCGATAGGAAAATGTTTTTTTTATTTAACCATTATTCTAGCTATGACGCTTTTAGTATTGTAGAAAATGTTTAAACCTTTCTCCATTGATATATCAAGAAACAAGGATTGACATAAAGTTGTGGTGCAAATGTTAATTTTTAGAAAGTTACTGTTTTTAATTTTTTTCTGATTCAACCATTACCTAGGCTATAATATTTATAAATTTTAGAATATTTTTAGAAATTTTCCTTTTTTTGATAATACAATAAGGAAAGAATGACATGAAGTTGTGGTGCAAATATTATTTTTCTTAAAGAAATGTTACTATTTCATTTTGATATAATTCAGCCATTATTCAAGCGTAGAGATTTTAGAGTTTTGGAAGATTTTTAAAATTTCCCTTGTCTTTAATAAATTATCAAACAAATAATGAGAAACTTGTGGTGCAAATGTTGATTTTGTATGCAGGTGTTGCTTTTGAATTTTTCTTTCAATCAACCATTATCTAAGTTATAAGATTATTAGATTTTGAAAAATTCTCAAAACTTTTATTTAGTTTTTAACAATTAATTAAGCAAAGATCGATATGAACTTGTGGTGCAAATGATGTTTTTTTAAGAAAATACTGCATTTGAATTTTTTTCACTTAACCATTATCCAGCCTATATGGGCAAAAAGTTTTCGATTATTTGGATAACTTTTTAGTTGTTTTTGATAATAAAGTAAAAGAGGATTAATATAAATATCCAGTGCAAATGTTTCGATAGAAAAATGTTTTTTTTTTATTTAACCATTATTCTAGCTACGACGCTTTTAGTATTGTAGAAAATGTTTAAACCTTTCTCCATTGATATATCAAGAAACAAGGATTGACATAAAGTTGTGGTGCAAATGTTAATTTTTAGAAAGTTACTGTTTTTAATTTTTTTCTGATTCAACCATTACCTAGGCTATAATATTTATAAATTTTAGAATATTTTTAGAAATTTTCCTTTTTTTGATAATACAATAAGGAAAGAATGACATGAAGTTGTGGTGCAAACATTAATTTTCTAAAAGAAATGTCACTATTTAATTTTGATATAATTCAGCCATTATCTAAGCGTAAAGATTTTAGAATTTTGGCAGATTTTTGAAATTTCCCTTTTTTAATAACATATCAAAGAAATAATGACAAACTTGTGGTGCAAATGTTGATTTTGTTAAGAAAATAATTTTTAATTTTCCCCTATAATCTTAAGGACGATAGGGAAACTACAGTCACTATAAAATTGTTAAATTAATTAAAATTGTTAACTTTTATAACATTTTCAAAATTTCCCCTGTTTTCAATAACAAAACAAACAAAGATTGACATGGAGTTGCGGTGCAAATGTTGATTTTGTCAACAAAATATTGCTTGTAAATGTTTTTACTCAAACAATATTCAGTAATAAAAGATTTTTGACTTTTATAATTTTTTTAATTTTTTCCAATTTTTTGACAATTTAATAAACAAGAATCGACATCAAGTTGTGGTGCAAATGTTGATTTAGTCACAAAAATGTTGTCAACATTTCAGATTTAAAAATTCAACTCGATCGAAAAAACAATAATTAACGTTTTCTGCGACAGACCACAAAACTTTTCAATCCCTCCTTAGTATACTTCAGCGGTTCCACAACTTTTTTCTTGTTTTACCTCAATTTTTTTTTCAAGTTTAGATTTCCCCAGAAACTCGGGAGACTCTCGTTCCGTTCCTTATTGTTCCACTAATACAATAAACCTTTGAAACGAATCTCTCTATAACTCGACGTGCCGTCCCGACTTTCTCTTCCGCAGTTAGGTAGATGCAATTTTTTCCCTAATGTCAGAGGTCGCCGCTGTGCTTCATTTTAACTAACTGCCCACCTATTCGTGTCTTTACCGTCTCTCTAATAGCAAACGGACAATAATCGTGTTCCGTAATTGTTCGGAAATACAATTCCAATAGGAGTTTCGCCCAAAACAATTCAATTCTCATCAACAACAATAATAACCAGTGGCTCTTTGTCGATGGTAAAACCTTTTATTAAACTTCGATTTGACGTTTTTTAATTAACGTATTTGATGATGACAATTATTAGAAATTCAATCCGACTAATTTCTCTTATGGTTCGGATATAGTTAACAATACGTTTCCTTTTCCCATGAATGTTGTCTCACGATGATGCGTGGTTCATTGTTGGGAGTCGTTTTGAGATTAAATGTTGCGGAATGAATTAATTATCGCGTTAGTGTTTAATTGCGTTAATGAGAAGAGTGTTGTCATGGAAGATTTGGCAAGTTTCCTAAAAAAATATTTTTAGTTCCTGGAAGAACTGATGTAACAATGCAAAAATATTTGGATAGCTTTACATCGTTGATAATCATAAAGAAAATAGTCTAATTTTGTGATTTTGTAAAGTTCTTTTACTGGATCAACCAGCTCGGTTAGAACAATTTTATTTGTTGATTTAATGTTTTCAAAATTAAAAAAATCTTAGGCTTTTCTCTCCTTTAACGTTAAAGAAAGCTCTCACCAAAATTAGAGGTTAAAGGTTTTTAATTTTCTTGAATTTTTTTACGATTTTGCTTTACGCTATTTTAATAATTTTTTTCTAACACAACCAAGTTATAAGATCTTAAAATTCTAAAAGATGTAAATTCTCTTTTTTCTTTAACTATATGTCGTCATTCTTTTCTATCCAACATTTCTAGGTATTTTTTTAAATTTTATAAAGTTTTTTTGATAATTTTTTGAAATATATTTTTATATTTTTCTGATTTAGCCACTTTTGAGATTATAGTTTGAAAGTTTAATCTTTTTCAACATTCTTTCTCCTATAATAAATTTTAAAATAAAATTTTCTTGTTCATTTAGCTTCTTTGTGGGTAAAAAATTCAAAAATTTGCTTCTGTTTTGAAGATTTTTCAATTCTTTTTTGTTAACATATTTTTGTTACTTCAACAAGGTTCCTTCTTTCAGATTCCATTTTGATTCAATTTTTTTTTAAATATTAGAACACTTTCAATTATTTTGTCTTCTTTTTTCTACAATATGTTCTTTTGCTTCAGCTATTTTCTAAATATTTTTAAATCTTGAAAGATATTTCAATATTTTTTTTTTTAATAAGTCTTCTTTGATAATGTTGAAATTTTGCAATTTTCTTTTCTTTTTGTCTCCTTGAAACTTTTTTGAAATTTTATTACCTTTTTAAATCTCTAAATCTTCTTTCTTCTGTCAAGGTCATTTTCTTTCTCTAATTCAACTATTTTAAAGTTCATAAGATACAAAACTTAATATATAAAAAATATTTTAAATTTTCAAAATTTTAAAATTAATAAAATTTTATTTTTCCAATAATTAAAATTCTCTGTACATTACTATACGTAAAAATTGTTCTTGTCGGTTTTTCTTTGTTATTACAAAATTCGAAACGTGCACCTCAGAGAAGACAGCGATTTCTCAGATTAGTTCCAAAGATATAACTTTATGTAGGTACAGTCACTTCTAAGATTTCTCTCAAGTTTCAAACGTGTCATAAATTTATTCAACATTTATCCTAATCTAAAATTGTTGTTTTTTAACGCAATAAGGAACACTAAAATATTTGCAACCGCACATATGGTACCCTTTATGTAATAGAGAAATTTGCCAGATACTTAGTTGCAGATTCTGAAACTGTTGAAGTTCAAAAATTGCATATTCAAATGCAAGAAAAAGTCTCGAGATTAATGACTTTTTACATTATGTCAGTTCAGAAGTTTGGAAACTAACAAACAGACGTTGATATTATTTAAAAAATTGCTACTGAACTTAAAGATTGCGGCGTCATTTTTATTATTTATGAGAAAACATGTTCTTTGTCTACTTGTTAAATTTATAAATTAAAAAAAAACTTTTGATAGTTAAAGTTTTAGAGTTAGACATTTACGAGAACATTTAAACGTTAGTTGCATTCATAGAATACGACTTTACCGCCAGTTGGTTGCTTCAATATGATTAGTTTACACCAAAACGCGTCATCTTGTAATCAAGCAATCACGTAGTAGGGAGCTTATAACCTCACATTTTCAGGACTGGCTTTATTGATTACGAAATTTTGTTACGAATGTTACTTTTTTTATCTAGTTTGGTAATTCACCAGTAAAAATAATTGCAGTTGCTGAAAACTAAAAGTTGCTTTACAAGGAGGAGAAAAAAATTACAATTTTAGTCGATTTTGGAAAATTATTACTGAAAATATTTTCCAGTTGCAGGATTGTACCGCTGAAAATAAAACACCCCCACAAAGAAAATTAGAAATTTTGTTTTTTGGTAAACTTTCTAAGAGTCCCTCGTATTTATTCCATAAGCTTCGGCATTTTCCAGTGAAAAGTATTAGCATAATTTATTGGTAATGTACAATTGAAACTTTCGCGCACGAAGACGTTTTCGTTCTTCGTCCTATATCGTCATTACTTCGCTTCTCATGTTAACAGGACCATCTTTTCGTTGACCTTGTTGATTCCAGCTAGTTTCTTCTTCCAATCGAAAACGTTTCGATTATTTTTGTTAGTGGCAGGCGGAATTGTTGATTGTAAGGTAAACGGTATGCCACGGAGACCTGAAGGCAATAGGTCAAATATTCATGAGGCTTTCATACTTTCACAGGTACTTGGTTCGTTGATGTTGTCGAGATGGATTCGGAAAAATCGAATCCAACTGTGATTTGCTTTCAGTTTCGCATCAAGAAAATAACGTTTTCATGATAACGTTTCTTTATTTGTATTTCGTGATTGTTTCATTTTGTTTTAACGTTTTTCTCTATTTTTACAATTCTATAGTTTTTTCTATTCTTCTTATTAAGTTTCACTTTTGTGATTTTTGTCCACATTTTTTTTTCGGATCTTTTTGTCTCATTCAGAGGCGATTTTTAATTTATTTCAATTATTTTCTCTAAATATTAAGGCCGTGGTTCCACCTATGTTTGACCGCAATATTGCAGGTGCAATAAAATATTTTTAATGACAGATTAAAAAAAATTGTTAAAAGTATCATCCACATTATGTCTTTAGTATTTCATATTTCACTTTGATTTTGAACATCTCTGGTAAAATGAGCTTTTTGCAATAATCGCTGGTAGAATCGATGAGGTAGAATGCCATATTGAAAAGATTAAATGTGTTAAAGCAATTCAAAAAAGACGACAGACATAATTTTGAGATGAGCGACGTAACAATTTTTTGTATTTGGTACAAAGTTAAATCAAAGCAAAAGTAATTTTTTTATATATTCAAAAAGATTTATCAAAATTTGTAAATCAGAAGAGCAACATATTAAAGTTTTACTAACAAGTGTTGAAAATTATTTAACGATGTTGGTGAAGAATTTTGGAACCCACGTAGACATAAATGAAGTTATAACCTGCGACTTGATATTCTTTTCTACATTTCTACATTTGGTGCCAGTTTCTTATTTTCTCTAATTCGACATTTCTTAGTGGTCTTCTTCTTCTCCCCCTTTGTGCTACAGAACATATCCAAATATTAATTTTTCAGCATCATTTTCTTTTTCTTTCACTTCTACTAAACTACATTTCATTTAATCTTCTTCAGTTCCTTTCCAACTTCTTTTAACTTTTTATCATTTTTAATATTTTTTCCAATTTACCATCACATTGCGTCGGTTTTGGGACTGAGACCTTTTTTCTCATGCTTTGTTGTCTTGATTTGGAGAATTGTTGGCTCACTACGATTAGTAATCAGACTTTCGCTGCCGTTGAACCTTTTACCAGATTCCACCACCGATCCTGGAATATTTCTCATCATCATCATCATCATCATCAATCATTTCTAGTTTTGCTCGACTCCCACTATTGATACTTAGGCCTCGTTTCTATGCGTCGACAGGCAAGTTACTCTACAGGTGGGTTCCGAACCATGGAAGAAATTAATTTCTCCGAACCAAATAAGTTTTTTGGTCATTAGACTTGGGGAGTCAGTGTGCGTAAAGTACCCAAAATTTTTGTTGAGTTTGAAATGCGAATATTAGGGAAAATAAAAATATTAGCGCCTGCCCGCCTGGGTTAACTTTTTTGCTACATCTACTATAGTGACGTCATGATATGTAAAAATTGAGAAAAAATTAATTGGAATCAAAACAGAAATTGCGTTTAAAAATATAATAATAAAGTCGAAGTAGGTATAATTAGGTATAATAAACATTTCTTATATATCTTAGGTCCACTTATTTTTTATTGTGACACCTGTTACCATGGCGTCATCGTTCTAGTATGCATGCACGAGCCTTCGTGTTTATCTCAGACTTTTGTTAACTGACCTATAAAATTTCACGAAATTATCAAGTGCAGGTGCAAATAACTCGAGCATCGCTATTATTTAAAAAATTGGCACGTACCTTCTTGGTGCTTCATGCGATAAATGGTTGGTACTGAAAATGCGTCAATTTTTTTTAATGCTAAATTCCTTAAATTTCTTTAATTTAATTATCGAAGAATCTATCCAGAAGACTCTCTAGTAACTACGCGTCTTTTAATCTGCTTAGCTGTTTACGTATTGGAAAATCGATAAACTATGAAGTTACATCTAGCATACTACCAGGATCCCATTTGGGTCCTCTTCTGTTTCTGTTATTAATTACTTTACCACTGTGATCACAATAATTACAGAGATTGTTAAGGTTTTATTGAACCTATAAATTACAGTTCCTAACTTTTTAAGTTTAAAGTTACAAAATTTGGGAACGAAAAAATATTTGAGACAAACAAAAGATCCAACTTGGTTCCTCTTTTGCATCTGATGTTTGTTAAAAATTTTTGCTATTCTAGTCAATTGTTACTTTCAAAATTGTCACAATTAATCACAAAACAAGAATAAGACGTGTCAGTGTGACAGAAGAGTTAGTTTCCCGTAGAGTGCCTCAAAGACCCAATTGACCCAATTAATTTTTGTTTTCTAAAGTTATTCAACTCGTAGGATTAAGTTTCTTGCGTTTAGAGGAATAAAATCCAAAAACGACCAAATTATATGAGGCGTACCCCAAAGAGCCAACGTGGTTCCTATATTGTTTCTGTTTTTTGTTAATCATTTTTATAACTCTACTAAGTTGTCACCATTTGATAGATATTCACCCATAGTCTTAAGATCTATAACACCATAGTTGACCCAAAGTGACTATGTCTACTTGCAAAGTGCTGCAAAACCATTTCAACTACGATATATAAAAATTTAATCAAACTTATTTCAGAGGTATCAAAAAAATCCACCCTGGGTTCTGTTCTGCTGTCTGTTAATAATTTTTATTGCTCATTTTTATACTTTCTATTTTAATTTGTACGTTTAAGACATAAAAATTCCTCTTTCCTATGAAGTGCCTCAAAGACCCAATTTGAGTTCTATTCTATTTTTTGTTTTTTTTTTAAATGTTATTCAACTCGTAGGGTTCAGTTTTTACGTTTAGAGGTATAAAATCCAAAAACGACAAAAGCAAGTCAGGGGTACCCCAAAGAGCCAACGTGGTTTCTATATTGTTTCTGTTCCTTGTTAATAATTTTTATAACTCTACTAAAGTTGTCACCATTTGATAGATATTTACTCATAGTCTCAAGATCTACGAGTATAACACCATAGTTGACTTAAAGTGACTATGTCTACTTGCAAAGTGTTGCAAAACCTTTTCAACCACGATACATAAGAATCGAATTACTCTTAATAATTCAACATTCAGTCATGTTTTACACACTTGCTAACGTTGTTATCGATTATGGTCATCAAGATTTTGAAACCGTAGTTAATTCAAAATTCAAAAACTACAAAGTTATTTCAGAGGAATCAACAAGATCCACCTTGGTTTCTGTTCTGCTGTTTGTTACTAATTTTTTTTGTGCATTATACTTTCTATTTTAATTGGTGCGTTTAAGGCATAAAAATTTCTCTTCCCTATGGAGTGCCTCAAAGACGAAATTTGAGTTTTCTTCAGTTTTTTTGTTTTTTTAATGTTATTCAACTCTTAGGATTCAGTTTTTACGTTTAGAGGTACAAAATCCAAAAACGACAGAAGCAAGTCAGGGGTACCCCAAAGAGCCAACGTAGTTCCTATATTGTTTCTGTTTTTTGTTAATAATTTTTATAACTCTACTAAGTTGTCAACATTTGATAGATATTTACCCATAGTCTCAAGATTTATAACATCATAGTTGACCCAAGGTGACTATGTCTACTTGCAAAGTGCTGCAAAACTTTTTCAACCACGATACATAAAAATCTAATTACTCTTAGTAACTCAACATTCAGCCATGTTTTACACACTTGTTAGCATTGTTATCAATTATGGTCATCAAGATTTTGAAACCGTAGTTAATTCAGAATTCAAAAACTACAAAATTATTTCAGGAGTATCAAAAAGATCCACCTTGGTTTCTGCTCTGCTGTTTGCTAATAATTTTTATTGTTCATTTTCATATTTTATATTTTAATTGGTACGTTTAAGGCATAAAAATTCCACTTCCTTATAGAGTGCTCAAAGACCCAATTTAGTTCTCTTCTGTTTTTTGTTTTCTTTAATGTTATTCAACTCATAGGATTTTACATTTAGAGGTATAAAATCCAAAAACAACAGAAGCAAGTCAGGGGCACCCCAAAGAGTTAAGGTGATTCCTATATTGTTTCTGTTCCTTGTTAATAATTTATTTAACTCTACTAAGTTGTTGATATTTACCTATTGCCTCAAAATCTATAACACCATAGTTGACATAAGGTGGCTATGTCCACTTGCAAGGTGTTAAAAAACTTTTTTAACCACGGTACTTAAAAATCAAATTACTCTTATTGACTCTACCATCTGTCATGTTTTATCTACTTGTTAATATTGCTATGGTCATCAGGATTTTGAAACCGCAGTTAATTCAAAATTCAAAAACTACAAAATTATCTCTGAAGTTTCCCAAAAATCCACTTTGCCTTCTGTTCTGCTGTTTGTAAATAATTTTGATTAATCATCTTGATATCTTTAAAAAATTTATTTTAATTGGTACGTTTAAGACATAATGATGGGTCTTCTCTGTGGAGTGTCTCAAAAACCCAATTTGAGTTCTCTTCTGTTTTTTATTTTTTTAATATTATTCAACTCGCATGATTCAGTTTCTTACGTTTAGAGGTATAAAATCCAAGAACGACAAAATCATATCAGGGGTACCCCAAAACCCCAAAAAACCAATGTAATTCCAAAATTGTTTCTGTTTTTTGTTAATAATTTTTATAACTCTACTAAGCTGTCACCATTTGATAGATATTTACCCATAGTCTCAACATCTATAACACCATAGTTGACATAAGGTGACTATGTCCACTTGCAAGATGTTGCAAAACTTTTTTAACCACGGTACTTAAAAATCAAATTACTCTTATTGACTCTACCATCTGTCATGTTTTACCTACTTGTTAACATTGCTATGGTCATCAGAATTTTGAAACCGCAATTAATTCAAAATTCAAAAACTACAAAATTATCTCTGAAGTTTCTCAAAAATCCGCTTTGCCTTCTATTCTGCTGTTTGTAAATAATTTTGATTAATCATCTTGATATTTTTAAAATTTTTATTTTAATTGGTACGTTTAAGACATAAAGATGCCTCTTTTCTGTGGAGTGCCTCAAAGACCCAATTTGAGTTCTCTTCTGTTTTTTGTTTTCTTAATATTATTCAACTCGCACGATTCAGTTTCTTACGTTTAGAGGTATAAAATCCAAGAACGACAAAATCCTATCAGAGGTACCCCAAAACCCCAAAAAACCAATGTAATTCCAAAATTGTTTCTGTTTTTTGTTAATAATTTTTATAACTCTACTAAGCTGTCACCATTTGATAGATATTTACCCATAGTCTCAAGATCTTTAACACCATAGTTGACATAAGGTGACTACGTCCACTTGCAAGGCGTTGCAAAACTTTTTTAACCACGGTACTTAAAAATCAAATTACTCTTATTGACTCTACCATCTGTCATGTTTTACCTACTTGTTAACATTGCTATGGTCATCAGAATTTTGAAACCGCAGTTAATTCAAAATTCAAAAACTACAAAATTATCTCTGAAGTTTCCCAAAAATCCACTTTGCCTTCTATTCTGCTGTTTGTAAATAATTTTGATTAATCATCTTGATATTTTTAAAAATTTTATTTTAATTGGTACGTTTAAGACATAAAGATGCCTCTTTTCTGTGGAGTGCCTCAAAGACCCAATTTGAGTTCTCTTCTGTTTTTTGTTTTCTTAATATTATTCAACTCGCACGATTCAGTTTCTTACGTTTAGAGGTATAAAATCCAAGAACGACAAAATCCTATCAGAGGTACCCCAAAAAACCAAAAAACCAATGTAATTCCAAAATTGTTTGTGTTTTTTGTTAATAATTTTTATAACTCTACTAAGCTGTCACCATTTGATAGATATTTACCCATAGTCTCAAGATCTTTAACACCATAGTTGACATAAGGTGACTACGTCCACTTGCAAGGCGTTGCAAAACTTTTTTAACCACGGTACTTAAAAATCAAATTACTCTTATTGACTCTACCATCTGTCATGTTTTACCTACTTGTTAACATTGCTATGGTCATCAGAATTTTGAAACCGCAGTTAATTCAAAATTCAAAAACTACAAAATTATCTCTGAAGTTCCCCAAAAATCCACTTTGCCTTCTATTCTGCTGTTTGTAAATAATTTTGATTAATCATCTTGATATTTTTAAAAATTTTATTTTAATCGGTACGTTTAAGACATAAAGATGCCTCTTTTCTGTGGAGTGCCTCAAAGACCCAATTTGAGTTCTCTTCTGTTTTTTGTCTTCTTAATATTATTCAACTCGCACGATTCAGTTTCTTACGTTTAGAGGTATAAAATCCAAGAACGACAAAATCCTATCAGAGGTACCCCAAAACCCCAAAAAACCAATGTAATTCCAAAATTGTTTCTGTTTTTTTTTAATAATTTTTATAACTCTACTAAGCTGTCACCATTTGATAGATATTTACCCATAGTCTCAAGATCTTTAACACCATAGTTGACATAAGGTGACTACGTCCACTTGCAAGGCGTTGCAAAACTTTTTTAACCACGGTACTTAAAAATCAAATTACTCGAATTGACTCTACCATCTGTCATGTTTTACCTACTTGTTAACATTGCTATGGTCATCAGGATTTTGAAACCGCAGTTAATTCAAAATTCAAAAACTACAAAATTATCTCTGAAGTTTCCCAAAAATCCACTTTGCCTTCTGTTCTGTTGTTTGTAAATAATTTTGATTAATCATCTTGTTATCTTTAAATTTTTTATTTTAATTGGTACATTTAAGACATAAAGATGCCTCTTCTCTGTGGAGTGCCTCAAAGACCCAATTTGAGTTCTCTTCTGTTTTTTGTTAATAATTTTTATAACTCTACTAAGATGTCACCATTTGATAGATATTTACCCATAGTCTCAAGATCTATAACACCATAGTTGACATAAGGTGACTATGTCCACTTGTAAGGTGTTGCAAAACTTTTTTAACCACGGTGCTTAAAAATTGTTTTACTCTTAGTAACTCCACATTCTGTCATGTCTTACACACCTATTAACATTGTCATAGTGATCAAAATTTTGGAATTGCAGTTAATCTCAATAAGATATTAGAAGATGTTAATATGGTGTTTGATTCAAGATTAATCCTGAGGGGTACCCCAAAGAGCCAACTTGGTTTCTATTTTGTTTCTGCTGTTTGTTAATAATTTTCGCTACTCTACTAAATTCTTACCATTTGTTCGGTATTTACCAATTATCTCAAGATTTTTCAAAAACACTAATTCTTCTAAACTATCATTATGTCTTTCTACTCTCTACTTTAATTGGTACGTTTAAAGCCTAAAGATGCCATTTTTGGTAGAGTGCCCCAAAAATGCAACTTGGATTTTTTCTGTTTCTGATTTTTTATTAACAATATTTAAGTTGTAGGGTTGAGTTCCTTACGTTTAAAGATATGAAATCAAAGGTTAAGAAATTATTTCGGGGGTACCCCAAAGGACCAACTTCGGTCCTCTTCTGTTTCTGTTTTTTAAGAATATTTAATTTCTAGAATTTAGTTTCCTACGTTTAAAGATATAAAATCAAAGACTACAAAATTGAATTTGGAGTACCCCAAAGATCCATCTTGTTCCCAATTTTGTTTTTATTGTTTTTTATTAATGTTTGTTACTTCACTAAATTGCCACTATGTGATGCTTACCGATAACCACAGTTGATCATCATAATAATTATGTTCAGTTAGAAGAACTACTGACCATCCTCAAAAGTACTTATAATTCGGATTTTGTTAGTAACTTTTTGAAAAGTTTTATTTGTAAAAATATTTTGGCTAGGATAATTATTTAAAAATTGATTGGAGCTAATTTCCGGTTGCACAAACAACTATTGATTGTCAATGACAGAATTTTTATTAAATTAACCAACTTCCAGTTTTCTAAAAAAAATTTTTTATCATTTTAATAATTTTACGGTGTAAAACTTTTACTATTGGCATTTTCTAGCACCAAACTCGCACCCACACCGTTTCTTAAAGACCAGAAATTCCTTTCGTTTTCGGCCAACAATCATCAGTTGCACAACATTAACCTTATAAATCAGCAATTTTACGTGTCCGCTCAAAAACCGTGTCGTAACCATCAAACGTCGGTCCTTTCCATTTGTTATTCCTGCGACTTCTAACCCGGATTCGTCACATTATTGTTATTCTAATCGTACAATTTCGTTATTAAATTTGAAACATGTCCGAATTTGAAATGAAAAATTCTTCACCACCATCCAGTCTTCGTGAATGGAGTCAAGACGAGTCAGCCGGTAATGTTCTAGGAAACGTATTCTGTGCGTGTTTTTTTTTCTTTCAATTGGACGTTTCAGATTTTACTTTCACATAGTTTAGTGACCGGCGATTAACAACTGGCCGTTTCCGATGCCGCACTTTTACACCTAGTAAAGACAAGACGGAAGCCACCAAGTGATTTCTTCCATAATCAGAGACGGAGAACACGAAATTTATTTTTTTATTATCGAATCCCATTAACCTTTTCAATGTATTAATTTCTGTTAATACTAATTAGTATTAAAGCTTTCTAGGAGAACTGGAGGATGATATCTTCTTTTAACTGTTGGTCATCTTGTAATTGCGAGATGCTTTACGGTATTTGGAGCGCGACCACGAGCTCAATTATTGCGTAATAAAGTTTACTCATCACATTACTTGCGTTTAATTGCGTTTTAATTAGCTGCGTAAAAATGTGTACGGACGCCACTGTTTTTTTATTCTTTCGTAAATCTGCAGTTAATAACTCGGTGATTTAGTGGTACCGGAGGCGGTAATTACGTGGTCGATTCGTCTTGCTCAAATTATTTGTTTCAATTTCCTTCGGGGCTATTTTTACAGTTTCACACATGTTGCTGGAGAAACTCCCCCCAAGTCATTTCAATAACGTCCGACAAATTGTTAAAAATTTTCACATTGTAGGTAAAGTGAGTTAGAAAAAAAAGTTTAAAAAGCGATTGCTCTTATTAGTTTTTAATATTATTAAAAAAATAAAGCTGAACGGAAATTTCCTATAGAACGACGCTAGTGAATGGCTATCAGTTTTTAAGAAAATATAACCAATAGAATGTAGAAAAAAATTAAAACGGAATAGTAACACCTGGTAGATTAAGGTTTTGTTTTTTGGTTCTGTATTTGAAATCAATTTTTTGCTTTTAGTGACTCAGCTACGAACCTACTTTTGATTCTGTTTTATTGGAAATTTTAATAAAATGGGAAGATAATAATTTTTTTGTTAAGTCATTTCGCAACTTAAACTAAAATAAAATGAGATGAGATTAAAATAGAATAAAATAGAATGGAATTGAATTGAATGAAATGTAATGGAATAGAATGGAATGGAATAAAATAGAATGGAATAGAATGGAATAGAATGGAATATAATGGAATAGAATGGAATAGAATGGAATAGAATGGAATAGAATGGAATAGAATGGAATAGAATAGAATAGAATAGAATATAATTAAACAAATAAAATAGAATAGCCATGCATTTTCCAATGAATAAACCCCTTTGAATAAATAGCTGCACTAGACCGTTGTGAGACTTTCCATTGGCTGGGATTGGGATTAAAAGAATATATTTGAGTGTACACACTGCAGTTAAAAATAAAAACTTAACAGCTAAATTAAACAAATTAATGGTGAAATAGAGAAAACAACTTTTCAGATATGTTAACAACGTTAATTTGCTATTTAAATTAAGAAAATTACTACAAATAGTCTTCAGCAAACTGAAAAACACGATAAAGATATACGGCCTTACCATAAATGCTTTGAAAACTAAATTTATTAAAATAAGACAAAATCCAAAGAAAGGAACAAAACATAGAATTACTATCAAGAAATGAAGTTACTAACATTTTTAAAAAACTTAATAGTATTAGGTAACTCACATAAAACAAATAAAATCGAGAAGAGGCTAGCAAGGAGAAGTGGTGAGGTCAAAAATCTAAACAATATACAAGAACAAAAAGATTATTAAAGAAAACGAGAGTAAACAATAGTAGGACTAGTTGTGCTCTACGGTTCTGAATCTTAGAGACTAACAGAAAGAAATGAGGAAAAAATCGGAATGTATGAAAGAAAGATAAAATGGAATACGGATCATACAGAAGACGAACCACTAAAGAACTAGAAGTGATATCGAGAGATAAACACATGTAATTAGAATGTCAAGAACCTGAAATATTAGTGAAGCAGTTTTTGAAAGGATGGAAAATAGAAGTAAATGTAGACCAAAGAAAAATTGACTAGACGGTTTTACAAAAGCCTAACACTGAAGGCTCGAAGACAAATTTGAGGGTTAATAATAAATGCGATAAGGGAGGAATGGAAAGATGAAAACAAATTCTAAGACATGGGCCTATATGGCTTAAGATATAGAATTTTTGGTGTAGTAGGTTGGTTCAGTTGGTTTTGGTTTTAATTTCCGGTCGCTTCCCGTAGACAACCAACCGAGTGTGGAATTCTCCCAACCAAAACTTCTCTCCTAAATTATTAGCCATTTAGATATAACTTAAAATGGATTTAACGTCTTGAATGTTTTTATTACAACTCTCTTCTATTCAATTAAGTGAACAGTATTAAAAAATTGAAATTAAAAAATTTCTTTTTTTGAAAAAAAAACTATTTTAGTTAACTTTATTTCCCATTTTGTACTCTTTAACTTTTTATGTAAGTCTTAAAAAAAATGTCACTTTCATAAGATTACAAATTTTAGTTTTGAAACCTTTCTTTATAGAATCACTTGAAAATTTATAAAATAGAATCAGTAAAGAGCAACAGTTTTGACTTTCTCTTCTTCGTTTCATAATTTTTTCATAAAATTTTTTTGTAACTCTTTTTCATTTTCATTATCCAGGTGCTTTCTGTTGATTTAAGATTTTAATTTCCTTTGCTACTTTTTTGAGGAAATAGTTTAATTGGGAGTGACATCTGGCAAGGTACTTTTAGGAACTTTCCAACTACATTCTTGATATTATAATTATTTTATTCATATTGTGCAAATACTTCTATGAGGTATTCCGCAAAATTCGTGATCTTATCCGTATCACTCTAGCGTAACCTATGTCTAGTTTTCTTATGGAGGTATCACTATTTGGGGTTGTTTCAATTTTTTTATAGTTTTATAAATTGTATGATAACTTTTACTGAGGGATGTTAAATACTGTTCAAAAGTCGTATTTCTTGCTTTTCCTAGGGCGTTGTACAGTCCACTTTTGAGTCTGTTGTAGTTAGAAATTGAGTGAATAGGTAGCAGATTAATAAGACGGTACGTCTTCGCTGATTGGCTTTCCATGTTTGGGTATTATGATAATTTTTAAAAATTTCCACACTATTGGAAAATATGATAATCTGAGCATTCTATTGTAGATTATTGTCAATAGTACTATTGCCTTTCTGGGTAACTGTCGCAGTATGCTTTATGTTGATTTAAGATTTTAATTTATTGTGCTACTTCTTTGGGAGTTATAGTTTCAAATAAATTATTTGAAATTTAGTTATACATTTTTTTAATTTTTTATCATTTTTGTTCTTAAATTGGAAAAAAATCCTTTTACTGGAATTCTCACATTCTCTTTTAAAATTTCAAAAAATTGGTGCAACAATTTTATTTATTTTGAGATTTTTCCATCAAATAAAAAGAAAATAATTTTTTTTTTCCACTTTCTAAGGTTAAAAATCAGATTTTCTTCTTGTTTGAGCAAAGGAATTATTAAAAAGCGCTTTGTTGGTAAACAATAATTTTTGTCATTTCAAGATTTCTGTGTTTAGGAGTGCTTTAACAAGTAATAAGTAATTTTTGTAAAAAAAAATCTTCTTTTTATATAAAAACAGTTTATGTTGAAGTAGATTTAATTTTATATTTTTAAAAACAAGATCAAGTCTTAAGTCAATTGTTATCTTTATATTCTTAAATTTTCTGCTATCAAAGTTCGTTTTGTCAAGTCGTATTTGAAGATATTTAAAAGAGTATAAAATGCAAGAAATATTATTTGACTAACAAAAACAAGTACTAATCTTAATTGAAAAATCAAACACCTTGTAGTCTTTTTTAAATTTTCCTTTTCAAATTTATTTTCTTTTTTTGAAATTCGAAGAAAAACATGCAATGATTTCAATAATTTAGAGATTTGTCTATTATTCTCCTCGAATAAAAAGTAAACAATTTTTTTTATATTTTTTTAACATAAATTTTTTTTATTTGACCACAAAAATTAATAAAAATTATTTTTGATAGTATGAAACAATTTTTGCAGCATTAAAATTTTCAGTTCCTTCTCCCAGAAATAAAAAAAATATTATCAAAGTGAATCTTCTAAAAAAATTCTTTTTATTTGAGGAGTAAATTTTGTTAACGTAAATAAAATAAATCTTCCACTTAATGTTCAAAAGAGAATTAAAATTTGTTCGATATTATACCAATTGCCAATTCTGTTGTTTTAATTTTTCAATTGTTAGGTTTCTTCTTTTAAATCAATTTTTCAATATTTCCTGAAAAATATTAACTAAACAAGTTATAATTTGATTTAAAAGAATTTTTAAAAATTTAATTATAATTTTTGTTGAAATTTGAAAAAACTTTTTATTGGATTTTTTTTACAATTTTCAAAAATAAGTGCAGATTAATTTTGAATTTTATAATCTCATTAAATAACAATCTTTTTTCTTTCTAGCCTTTGTGGTTTAAGATCAGATTTTTGACTTACACGAGAAGAAAAATTACTTAAAAGTCGTTCTTGTTCTTAGTGAGCTTTAATTTTTCTAGATTAATTTTTTTTTCAAGTAGGTACCTATAATATTAAAAGTAATAATAATCTTCTAAAAATTCTTTTTTTTGTGAGGAGAAATTTTAATTAACGTAAAAGGGATAAAGTTTTTAACTCTCAGACAAAATGTCATAATTCATATTCGAAGACTTCTTAAAAAATATTAAATGCAAGATTTCTGTAACTAAGTGAAATGAGTTATAATCTTATTTAAAAAAAATTTTAAAATCTATTTATACATTTTTTCATAATTTCGCTGTTTAAATAGGAGAAATCTTTCCAAGCATTTGTTTCATCTTTTAAAGTTTCCGGAATTCTTGCAATAGTTTAATTAATTTTCAGATTCCCTTATCACTTTCTTTCAAATAGTAAAAGAAAACAATTTTTGTGTTCTTTGCACTAATTTCTTTATTTTCAACTTTTTTTTAATTTTAGATTTGTATTGCTTTACTTAGAAATATTAAGTTTAATCTTGAAAGAAATCTTTTTTTGATAAAAAGCAATTTTAATCAACGTAAGTGATCTTTTTGTCCTCAAAAGAAGAAACATGTTTACTAGGTCTTTTGTTAATTATCATATTTATATTTTTAACTTTTTCATTATTCAAATTCTTCTTATCAATTCAAATTTTGGAATTTCTTAAAAAAAGTTTGCTCAAATTTTTGTTTAACTTTTCCTAAACCTTTAAAGTAGTTTTTTGGTTTCATTTTGAAGATTCGCAAAAGTAATTTTTGTTAATAAATATTTAAAAAAATGTTATAGGAAAGTAAAAAAATCCAAAAAATCACTTCTAAGTTCACTTCTAAGACTCCTGACACTTTTTAGTTTCTTCCACTAATTGTTGTAGGCGCCATTTATACTTTACATTTTTTTGAAAAATCAAAAGTTACAGAAAAATTGTTTTCCAGAAGAATCCAATTCACAATCCAGACGAATAACTACCAAAAATTTGTCTTCTATTATTATTATTTTAAAAATTTTAAAAAGCAAAGTAATTATCTTTAAGTGCTCGGGCCTCACATAAAATTTTAAAACACAAGACAATGTTATGAAAAAATATTTTTGTTTCTAAATAACAAAAAAATCTCCATGAAATTTTGATTCAAAGTTTGAAGTAATAAATTTTGTTCTCCCTCTCTCTCTCTCAAAACTCCAATAAAACATATTTTAGAATAATCGAGTGAAGAAAATGTGGGAAATTAAAACTTTTGATTCTGTTATTTAAAAAAAAAATGTTAAAGAACTAAGTACACCTAGTTGTGATAATAATTGTCGCCTCCATATTTTTTGTATTCTTAATATCTTAAGTCACTGCAAGAACAAATAGATAGTCATTAGGACAATTTTAGTTATTAATCTACACCAACGTCTAAATGGAATAAATAGCAACACCTCAACAGCTGACAGGTAATTGAAGATGAACCCCATTTATGAAGTGGCATCTTGTGAATTTTCACCCACTTTTACCACAACTGTTTTAGTGTGTCTCATTTGAATAATGTTCAGTTGGATAATGAATAATAACAAGTTCCCATTTTCAACAATTCTCTTCCCAATTAAATTGGTGGGATCTTTTAATTAAATCTTTTCATCATTAACAATTTTCTTGTTTCACTCCTTGATTTATGAACAAACAAAATCATAAATCACTCCCCAATTCGACCTTTCCAAATACCAATAACCAAACAATTTTCTCCAAATCTCACTTAGAAAAAGTAATTTCGTTAATTTTTGTTAATTTACAATAATTTCGTTGATCAACAAAACTTTTTTTCGGGTCAAAGTGTTTAGTAGAATTTTTCCTTCAAAAGACCGTGACCTTGAAACGATCCAACATGTTAACGAGGAATGTATGTCACAAGTCAACGAAATCGAAATTTTCTGGCACTAATAAGAAATTTCAATAATGGGAAGAAACTTATCGTTTAGCACGTAGTGCACATCCTATGTGAATCCAGTAATTAAAAAAACTAACATTAGCATTTCTTTAAATTGAAATTAACATGAAACGAGTCATGAACCGAATTGAATTGGGATGAGAATTGATATTGTTGTTGTGTGCGAATTGCGCTTAGGGACGTCTCTTATGAGCGTGAACAATGGCGAAAATTTGATTTCCTCTTGTTTTGTAACGTAAAATGAACAAAGAAAGTGCAATGGCCAGTCTCGCGACTAGAGCAATGAGAACGGTAACTGAAGATTGATGCTACGCAATCTCGTAATTCGGACATTACGAGATTATGCCATCACGCAAGAAAGTGCTTTCCGAACGCCTAAATGTGGCCAATTTCCAAATTATAAGTAAAACGAAACGGTTGCGGCACAAAAAAATTGGGTTCCATTGAAAGGATTTTTTAAAACACAATAGTAACAGAAAATTGTGATAAATTATTGTTCTACTTATTATTTACAACCGTAGAATTCTTAACATCAGACAATGATCGAAGTTGTTCAAAAAAATTAATTAGTACAGAACCAAAAAATTTGTTTGGTAAACACAAAATCATGAGCGGCAATTTTCTGTTATTTCTAGTTCAGATGATTTTTTAGGTTTACACATGTTTAACTTAATTACTAATTATATCTTTCCATCTGTAAAAGAATTTTGCTAATGCAAGTAATGCTGAAAAGAAGAATCGGTCGAGTTGTTAAAAAATAATTTTTATGAACATACCTTGATTTACTTTTTAGTTATGTCAGTAATTCATTTGCTTATTACTTTATTTGACTGCTTTTTATTAATTTATCCATTTGTCCATTCGATCATTTGTTCATTCTTTTATTCGTTTATTCGTTCATTCAGTTTTAATGTTATTATGTATTAGCTTATGATTATCCACTTGGTCGCGCCATCTCGCGATGGAATAAGTAAATGTTCCCTTTAAAAAACATGATGCGCCATCTAGTGAGAAGGAAACGAAGAAGTAACGGATGGCAAAAATCATGAAGCAATGACGACAGAATAATCTACAACAAACTCAAAGATAAACTGTACAACCTCTTAGCAAAGAGAAGAAATACAACTTTCAAACAGTAAAGATGATAATACAATTTGGAATGGTATAAAAAAATTTAAACAACCCCAAATAGTATTACTTCCATAAGAAAACTTTACATAGGTTGGGCTAGAAGTGATACGGAGAAGATCACAAATTTTGTGGAGTACCTCACAGAAGTATTTACACTATATGAACCAAATAGTTATAAGAATAACAATGCAATTGAAAACTTCCTAGAAGAACCTTACTAGGTGTCACTCCCAATTAAGTCTTTCTCTTTTAAAGAAGTAGCATAGAAAATTAAAATCTTAAATCAACAGAAACTACCTGGATACGTTTTTATAACAGGGAAAATACTGAAACAGTTACCAAGAAGGGCAATAGTACTATTGACAGCGATCTACAATAGAATGCTCAGATTATCATATTTTCCAACGGTCTAGAAATTTGCCCAAATTATTATGATACCCAAACCTGACAAGCCATACAGCAAAGTGAGTTAGTACCGTCCGATTAGTCTGCTACCTATTTCCTCAAAAACTTTTATTGCATAAAGTCAGAAACCACTCAAAATTACAATAAGTGATACCTGACTATCGGTTTGGATTTAGAGAAAATCATTCTACTATCCAACTAGCATACAGAATCGTTAACAAGGTTAATACAAGGTAGAAAAAAAATTATTTTGTGCAGAAAGATTTTTGGACATTGTCTAGGCTTTTGATAATGTCTGGGATGCTGGACTTTTATATAAAATAAAACTTAATTTCTCAAGTCATTATTTCATGTTTAAATCGTTTTGTCTGAAAGATAATTTTAAATAAAATAGAAAGCTGCATACTCAAATTGTCAAATAATAAAATCTGGAGTACCACAAGGGAGTGTATTAGGACCATTATTGTATTTAATATACACTGAAGATCTACCAACAACAAAAACACCACTGTAGCAACATTTGCGGATAATACAGCTGTAATGGCAATAAACGATAACCCAGCAGTAGCATCCAAGCAACTCCAACATCATCTGGACATCCTAGAAGATTGACCTGATGCTTGGAAAATAAAAATCAACCAGACAAAATTTGTGCAGATCACATTTACAACTAAATATTACAATTGTCCACCAATTACCATCAATAACTCACAAATTTCAATCCATACCGATGTGAAGGACTTAGGTTTACATCTAGACCAGAAACTTATATGGCAGAAACATATTAAGACCAAACGACAATAACTGGACTTTAAAGCATGCAAAATGTCATGACTTCTAGGTCGAAAATCTAAACTGTCTTTGGAAAACAAGCTGCTACTATGCAAGTGTATATTACAGTAAATTTGGACATGTCATACAATTGTGGGAGTGTACCAAACCATCAAGCTTCAAAGTAATACAAAGTTTTTAATCAAAGATGCTTCGCTCTATAACCAATGCGGCTTGGTATGTGTCAAACTTCACTCTACATAACGATTTGCAAATTCCAATTCTAACAAAGAAAATAAAAGATACTCAACAGTTTCACAAGCGGTTGTCAGGACACAAAAATGTATATGTGGCTGAAATGAGCAATTTCTCAAATGTCTAAAAATGACTAAGACGACAGTGACCCACAGATCTCAAAGAACCCACATCTGCTTTTAGAAAATAAAAAGAGTTACAATAAAAATATTCAAGAAATTAAACGTACATTAAGTGGGTTAAGAAATAATTATTCTTAATCTGAAATTTACAAATCAAAATTCTGAAAAAATTATGAAAGAAGAAGAGAAGATAAAAAGCTGCTGCTGTTTATCTTTTATATATTTTCAAAAGATTCTATAAAGAAAGCTTTCAATACTAAAATCTGTAATTTTATAAAAATTTACATTTACATAAAAAGTTAAAGAGTAAGAAATAGGAAAATAAAGTTAAGTAAAATTGTTTTTTTACGAAAAGTGAAATTTTTTAATTTTAATCTTTCATTACTGTTCACTTAATTAAATAGAAGAGAGTTATAAAAAAAACATTCAAGGAGTTAAATCCATTTTAGGTTATATCTAAACTGTCAGTAATTTAGGAGAGAAGTTTTGGTAAGGAGAATAGGACACTTGGTTAGTTGTCTACATTCTACTACAGAAAGCGACCGGAAATTGAAACCAAAACCAACTGAACCAACTTACCAACCGCTACGAATTTTTTTAATCAAAATTTTAATGTATTAAACTATGTAGATCCATGTCTTACAATTATTTTTTTATCCTTCCATTCCTCCTCTATTGCGTTTATTATTAGCCCCCAAATTTGTCTTTGAGCCTTCAGTTTTAGGTTTTTGTAACGTCGTCTAGTCACTTTTTTTTTGTTCTGCCTCCACATTTATTTTCCATCTTTTCTAAAACTGATTTACTAATATTTCAGATTTTTGACATTCTACTTACATGTGTTTATGTCTCGATATAACTTCTAGTTCTTTAGTGGTTCGTCTTCTCTATGACTCGTATTCTATTTTATTTTTCTTTTATACATTCCGATCCTTTCTTCATTTCTTTGGGTTAGTTCCTAAGATTCACAACCGCAGAGCACAACTGGTCCAACTATTGTTTACTCTCGTTTTCTTGAATAATCTTTTTGCTTTTGTATATTGTTTAGATTTTTGACATCGCCACTTCTCTTTGCCAGCCGCTTTTCTATTTCTTTTGCTTCATGTGAGATACCTAATGTTATTAAGTTTTTCAAATATGTTGGAATATTTTATTTCTTCATTGTAATTTTATGTTTTGTTTGGATTGTTTTATTTTTAGAAATTTAATTTTCAAAACATTTATGGTAAGGCCATATATCTTTACCGTGTTCTCCAATTTGCTGAAAACTATTTGCAACTATTTTTTTAATTTAATTAGCAAATTCACGTTGTTAGCGTATTTGAAATTTCGTTTTCTTTATTTGACTATTTATTTCGTTACAAAATTTATCTTTCGCTGTTAAGTTTTTATTATTATTTGCGGACTGTATATTCAAATATATTCTTTTGAATGTTTGCTTAACAAATCTTCAATGCGGTCTTAAGAGTAGGTTACAATTCTAACCAATGGAAATAATATCCAAAAATTGGAAAAGACCCTGAGGAAATAACGTTGTATAAGTTTGCTACCAATAATCCCCAAATTGTTCGAAAAGCTTTGATTGACTACAATTTTAGAAAAACAAAATTATTCCAGACCATCAGTTCGGATTTAGAGTAAAACATGCCACAATTGAATAAATTTACCGAGTTGTTCACAAAATTTCAACTACTCTTGAAATGAATCTTTTCTCTCAACAGTCTTCCTAGAGATTAGTCAGGCATTCAATAAGAAGAGGACCTACTTTGTAAGTTAAAGAGACAGCTACCCTTTTTCTTTCCCTTTCTAAAGTCCTACTTAAAAAACAAATATTTTATGGTTAAACGACAAGATCAATATACGTCACTATATCTCATTAAAGCCGGCGTGCCACAGGGAAGTATACTGGGACCAAGTCTTTTTCACTTTCATACCGGAGACTTTTTTTTCCGGTTCTATCTTTGCATTCAAACCCTTCGAAGGCATCAGGAAATCTCCAAGATAATTTTAATAAAATAGAAATATGACTAGAGGAAAAGAATCAAAGTGAATGAAAGTAAATCAGTTTATGTAGCTTTTACAATGAAGAGACTGGTTTAACTAGAGATACTCAACTGCATATCACAAGGGGTTGCTAAAGCATAATATAAAAATACGTGGCTGAAATGATCAATCCCTTGAACGTCCGAAAAAGACTTACACGAGAGTGGCCTGCAAATTTCAAAAAACTAACAGTAGTATAATAACAAGATAGATATATCGATTAGAGACGGTTGTCACTGGATGATCACTCTCACTATAACGTATTAATTTATTTATTGCTCTAAATAGAAGATTAAATTGTAAATGTGCAATAAATTCAATTAAAGAAAAATTGAGTTTAGATTAAAATATTTTTAGAAAATTTTTAATGATGAATTTACAAGAAGGAACCTAACAATAAAAAAATTAAAACAATAAAAATAACAATTGGTATAGAAGCAAACAATTTTTTTTTGAGGGTACGTTAATTAAAATTACTTGTAAAAAGCTTTTTTTGAAAATTTAGTTTGTTATTTCTATTTTCAATGTTACTGAAAGATAAAAATTGAAATTTGAAAATCGCAAAAATTATGATTTACCAAAAAAATCTCCTAACACTAGAAAAATTAAAACAATTGAAATGACAATTGGTATAAAGACAAGGGTACGTTAATTAAAATTATCCATTAAAAAAACTTTTTTTTCTTAGGACAAAAATGAAAATTTTGAACCCACAAAAATTACGACTTACCAAAAAAATTCTACAATAGAAAAATTAAAATAATTAAAATAACAATTGGTATAAAGACGAGCATAAAAAGAAAATTTTTTTTTTAAATTTAATGTCCTTGGGAGGAAAAATGAAAATTTTAAAACCACCAAAAAAATGACTTACCAAAAAAAAATTTAGCAATAGAAAAATTTAAACAATTAAAATGACAATTGGTATAAAGACGTTAAAAAACGTTAATTAAAATTATCTATTAAAAGAACTTTTTTTTTCTTAGGACAAAAATGAAAATTTTGAACCCACAAAAATTACGACTTACCAAAAAAAATTCTACAATAGAAAAATTAAAATAATTGAAATAACAATTAGTATAAAGACGAGCATAAGAAGAACATTTTTTTTTTAAAAATTTAATGTCCTTGGGAGGAAAAATGAAAATTTTAAAACCACAAAAATTATGGCTTACCAAAAAAAAATTTAGCAATAGAAAAATTCAAACAATTAAAATGACAATCGGAATAAAGACGAGGGTACGTTAATTAAAATTATCCATTAAAAGAACTTTTTTTTTCTTAGGACAAAAATGAAAATTTTGAACCCACAAAAATCACGACTTACCAAAAAAAATTCTACAATAGAAAAATTAAAATAATTAAAATAACAATTGGTATAAAGACGAGCATAAAAAGAACATTTTTTTTGGAGAATTTAATGTCCTTGGGAGGAAAAATTAAAATTTTAAAACCACAATAATTGTGACTTACCAAAAAAAAATTTAGCAATAGAATAATTTAAACAATTAAAATGACAATTGGTATAAAGACGAGGGTACGTTAATTAAAATTATCCATTAAAAGAACTTTTTTTTTCTTAGGACAAAAATGAAAATTTTGAACCCACAAAAATTACGACTTACCAAAAAAAATTCTACAATAGAAATATTAAAATAATTAAAATAACAATTGGTATAAAGACGAGCATAAAAACAACATTTTTTTTTTTAAATTTAATGTCCTTGGGAGGAAAAATTAAAATTTTAAAACCACAAAAATTGTGACTTACCAAAAAAAAAATTAGAAATAGAAAAATTTAAACAATTAAAATGACAATTGGTATAAAGGAGAGGGTACGTTAATTAAAATTATCCATTAAAAGAACTTTTTTTTTCTTAGGACAAAAATGAAAATTTTGAACCCACAAAAATTACGACTTACCAAAAAAAATTCTACAATAGAAAAATTAAAATAATTAAAATAACAATTGGTATAAAGACGAGCATAAAAAAAACATTTTTTTTGGAAAATTTAATGTCCTTGGGAGGAAAAATTAAAATTTTAAAACCACAATAATTGTGACTTACCAAAAAAAAATTTAGCAATAGAAAAATTTAAACAATTAAAATGACAATTGGTATAAAGACGAGGGTACGTTAATTAAAATTATCCATTAAAAGAACTTTTTTTTTCTTAGGACAAAAATGAAAATTTTGAACCCACAAAAATTACGACTTACCAAAAAAAATTCTACAATAGAAAAATTAAAACAATTAAAATAACAATTGGTATAAAGACGAGCATAAAAAGAACATTTTTTTTGGAAAATTTAATGTCCTTGGGAGGAAAAATTAAAATTTTAAAACCACAAAAATTGTGGCTTACCAAAAAAAAATTTAGAAATAGAAAAATTTAAACAATTAAAATGACAATTGGTATAAAGGAGAGGGTACGTTAATTAAAATTATCCATTAAAAGAACTTTTTTTTTCTTAGGACAAAAATGAAAATTTTGAACCCACAAAAATTACGACTTACCAAAAAAAATTCTACAATAGAAAAATTAAAATAATTAAAATAACAATTGGTATAAAGACGAGCATAAGAAGAACATTTTTTTTGGAAAATTTAATGTCTTTGGGAGGAAAAATTAAAATTTTAAAACCACAAAAATTGTGGCTTACCAAAAAGAATTTAGCAATAGAAAAATTTAAACAATTAAAATGACAATTGGTATAAAGACGAGGGTACGTTAATTAAAATTATCCATTAAAAGAACTTTTTTTTTCTTAGGACAAAAATGAAAATTTTGAACCCACAAAAATTACGACTTACCAAAAAAAATTCTACAATAGAAAAATTAAAATAATTAAAATAACAATTGGTATAAAGACGAGCATAAAAAGAACATTTTTTTTGGAAAATTTAATGTCCTTGTGAGGAAAAATTAAAATTTTAAAACCACAAAAATTGTGACTTACCAAAAACAAATTTAGAAATAGAAAAATTTAAACAATTAAAATGACAATTGGTATAAAGGAGAGGGTACGTTAATTACAATTATTTATTAGAAGAACTTTTTTATTCGAAAATTTAATGTTCTTGGGAGAAAAAATTAAAATTTTAAAACCACAAAAATTATGATTTACCAAAAAAAAATTTAACAATAGAAAAATTAAAGTAATTGAAATGACAATTGGTATAAAGGCGAGCAATTTTTTTTAAGGGTACGTTAATTAAAGTTACTTATAAGAACTTTTTTTTTTAATTTAATTTTCAAATGAAAAAAAATTAAAATTTTAGACCCACAAAAATTATGATTTAACAAGAAAGAATCTCCTAATAGAAACATTAATTAATAGTAATTAAAATGACAATTGGTATAAAGGTGAGCAATTTTTTGAGTGTACGTTAATTAAAATTACTCATAAAAAAATTTTTTTTTTGGAAAATCTTTGTATGAGAAGACCATGCAAATTTTAGAACTACAAAAATTATAAATTACCAAAAAAAACATCTCCTAACAATAAAAACATTGAAATAATTGAAATGGCAATTGGTATAAAGGCGAGCAATTTTCTTTTGAGTGTACTTTTGTTAAAATTACTTATAAGAACTTAGAAAAATTAGAATTTTAAAGCCACAAAAATTATGGCATACCAAAAAAAACTTTAGTAATTGTACTTTTTAAATAACAAGAAAATTTGATTTCTAACTTCAGAAATTAGCCAAAAAAGATTTTTCTACTATTTGAGGAGAGCAATAAAAATGTTTTAAAATTAAAGAAACGATTTCATCTATTTTTTTAAATTTTAAAAGAAGAAAACAAATATTCTACTAAAAGAATTTCTGCTAATTTGAGAAGAAGAATTATAAAAAGTCGATATTCAAGTTTGGAAATATTTTTTTAATAAAATTATTTTCAAATTTTGAAATATAAATTGACAAAAAAAACTAATAACAGAAAAGGCGAATGAAAAAATTGGTATAAAACCAAGTTAATTTTCTTTGATTACCTAAAAAATATTGAGTGCATTTAGAGGATTTAATTAATTATTACATTAATAAAAATTAAACAAAAGGTAACAGATTTTAGAACTTCTAATATTATAATATATAGAAAAAGACATTTTTAAGTAATTTTTCTTTTTAAATAACAAGAATATCGAATTTCTACAAACTTCAGAAAGTAAAAAAAATACTTTTTTGAAAACAAAAATATATTTTCAGGATATTTGAAGTAGCCATATTGTTTTTTTTATTAAACTTTTTGCTGCCAATATAAAGCAAAATAAGTACAGATGTTGATTCTATTCTTCTGAAATAAATTTTTTTGCCAAATTTAGCTTTTTGAAAAATCTTCAAAATTGAATCAAACAGAAAATTAAGGTCAATCTCATGATTTTAATTTTTTTGTTTCTTGAAACTGTAAAAACAATTGCAAAATTATAATTAATATTTTTTAAGAAATTACAATTGGCACAACACCGTGAATTCTCTTTTGAGAACATAAAAATAGTTCTAGTGCATTCATGTTCTTTATAATTATTTTTTGTTAAAAAAATTTGGTTAGGAGCTTGAATTACTTTTTAATTTCTAAAAAATTTTGTGACACTCCAAGTCACAAGGAGAAGCTTTCCTAGACACGATACCACTAAGTAGTTTGGCATTGTCTTCGAAGGAAGAGCAACTAAAAGAAACAACTAGAAAATACCAATAGGGTTAGACATTTGCTAAAAAAATTATTAAATAAAAATATAGAAAAAAGATGGATCAAAATCGGAAGGTTAAAGAAGGAACCAAAAAGTACAAGAAAACTTATGTAAAACCAAACTATTTTAATGGACACTTTTTATGGAAATTGGACTGGAACATAAAACTTAAATGACTTGTTAGTAAGATAAAATGTCGAAACAAATTCTTGTTGCCGCATAAAATTCGAAGCGACCCTACATGATTACCGTTTCTAATTTAGTAGCTTCCAGTACGATTCACGCAACTTACAACATTCAATTCTAGAAATTACGGATTTCCTCCAACAAGTCCCCTTAATGACTTCACTATCTATTTTCTATTCAGTTACAATGAACCCAAACCCCGAAATGATTAATGGACCATTGTCGATAATTCCGATCAATTTGTTACTTTTCAAATGGAGGTCACACGAGACAATTTATTTGTAATTTTTAATTAAATTTTTAACTTAACAAATTTTTTTCGACAACTTTTTCTGAATATCTGATACTGCACTTAAATCAATGACGTCGCTTTTCTAACCTGATTCTATACCTACATTGGTTCAATTGATTAAAATCGTGTTTGTTTTAGTAACGTGCTTCCCCCCTGGTGTCAGATCATTAAACAGCCAATTCCCATAACGTACAACTCGCCCATAAAAACTCGACGATCACCATTAAATAATTCATGACTTTTGACTTTTTAACTTTAAATTAGACCTTATTGAAACATAGTAAAAGTAATTTTTCTTTATAAAGTGAATGTAAAAGCTCCTATGGCGGGCGTGCATGGTGTGAATCTTCGCCGAAGAGAGGGGATTCTATCTATTTAAACTATGTGGGATAAATGTTCTTCATCATTTGATCATAGTGTAGTGGTTTACCAAGATGAAACCATTTGTGGTACGTACAATTTTATTCTTGTAATAATTGTGTTATTTACATCAGTGCTGCTTCTTTCTATTTTTGTTAGTCTAAGTGCATTCGGAATTTATGCAGAAAATTCCACCGTTATCCAGTTCTTCATTTTACAAATTTCTATTTATTGCATGTATTTGTCGCTTAATTATCATTTTTACTCTTATCCAGAACCAACGCTTTAACGTCAATTTTTATTTAAACCAGCTGAAGAAACCTGAAGCTTAGTAAAAGTAGTTTTGAAGATTAACATCTTGATTGGAAAAATTGCTTTTCAAGTCTTATTCCATGTTTTAATATTTTTAAAATTTTAACAAGTCCTCTGCAATAATTATCAAAACGTAGTTTTCTTCAATCTTCATTTCTTTATTAGAAAATGTTCAGCTTATACAGTAGCAAAATTTTTGACTTACTAACGCGTCCCTGTATATATCCACTTGGTGAAAATTGGCTCTCATACCTCTTTTAATTTCTTCCTTTAATCAATTTCCACATTAAGTTTCTTCTTCAGTTTCTTCAATTTCTTAAGTACGTTTTCCTCTATCTTCATGCAGTTTTTTGTAGCAATTCCGTAATTATTACTTTTATATTCTTTTAAGTTTCTTCATTAAGTTTCTTCATTTGTCATTTCCGAATATTTCCTTGTATTAACTTTTCTCTTTTATTTAAGCGTGTTTTCTGCTTTGATTGCATATTGTTAATAACCAATTTTCGAGAAAAGAAGAAATTTAATTTTTTTGTAAAAATTACTTCTATTCCTTTTTAATTTATTTCTTCAAACAATTTCTTCTTCAAATCTATTCACGGAGTCTTTTTCAAATTTTAGTGGGTGATCTCAATTGTTCAACCACTTCCCAAAATTTGTTTTTACTATGTTTAGTTCCTTTCTTCAAATAATTTCTTCATTTTTTTTTATTTAAATAAATATTCTTGCCTTCTAACATCTTGAAACTAATAAATAAATTTTCGAAAAAAGAAGAAATTTGAAATTTCTTCTAACCTTTCTTCACTTAAAATCTTCTTTTCCTAGTCAAACAAATTAACAGCGGTGTCAGTGGCGCGTATAATGGCATATTATTTGATCTTTCACACGGTTTCTAATTGTTAACAATAATCTCGTGAAGTCATTATCAATCTTAACAACACGCGATGGTTAACAAATGTTTTCATAACAATATTTTCGTTCCTTCCAGATTTAAGTATCTAGATAGTTGCACATGTAAATAAAATGGCGTTTTTCCCAGTTATTAAAAAAGTAAGTCACCATCATCTTTGTTCAAGCTTCTTAACATATCCCCTTTTCTGTTGATGAGAGAAAGGAATTTGCGCATTGTTCTTTTCGATTAATTAACAAAATTTAGGTGTAAAGTGGGCCTGTAGAGGTCATCGATTACTTTCTATGGAAGGTCTGGGTCGATAATAAATTTTTGTTGGTGAAGAAAGTCTTTGACCCTGATCTGACTACTTGCAGTTGCTGACGACTTTGGCGGCTTTAGCTAGCGCTAGACCCGAAGCCGGCTACAGTTACAGCCCACCATCTAGTTCGTATGGAGCACCATCAGGTGGAGGCGGCGGTGGCGGTATCGGAATCGGAGGAGGCGGCGGTGGCTTCGGCCATGGAGGAGGTAAATAAAAAAAAACATCAACGAAGAAAGAAATTAATTTTAATTATAGGTTCCGGCCACGGTGGCGGATTTGGAGGAGGCCATGGAGGCGGATTCGGAGGCGGTAGCGGAGGAGGATTCGGCGGCGGCAGCGGCGGTGGATTCGGAGGTGGTAAGTTTCGACAATTTCAATAAACACCTGCCCCACTTTACAATAAAAAAACAATTGGAAATTCAGAAGTGGCAAGTCCACAACCATCACTTTCTTCTCAAGTAAAATCGATTTCAAAAAATATATAAAGACAACTTCAACAATTTAGAGTAAGAAAGAACGAAATGATTCGATGGGTACTTTATGTCGCGTTGAAAATTTTGATGATAAAATTGGTCCTAAGACCGGCCGATGCGGCGCGCCGAGAAACCAATTGCGTTTTCGCTCCTAATAAATTATTTTGTGCAGGATTCGGAGGTGGAAGCGGCGGCGGCGGCGGCTTCGGAGGCGGAAGCGGCGGCGGTTTCGGAGGAGGCGGCGGTGGTGGATTTGGAGGCGGCGGCGGCGGAGGTTTTGGCGGCGGCGGCGGTTTCGGCGGCGGCGGCGGCACTACTGTCCAAAAGCACATTTACGTCCATGTTCCACCACCAGAACCAGAAGAGTTCAGACCACAACAACAAATTCCAGTTGGTCAATCCCAGAAACACTACAAAATCATCTTCATCAAGGTAATTTTTTCTTCCCCAATTTTTACTTTTTACCAACTTTCTTTAAAAAAACTCCCACTTGTAGTCTTTTTCACAATCAAACCAAAATGGTTCTTTAATTTCTTCCTCGCTAATGTTGATATTTTCAAATTTAATGGGAATTTCGTTTCAGGCCCCAAGCGCTCCAGCTCCAACTGCTCCAGTAATCCCTCTGCAACCCCAAAACGAAGAGAAGACTTTGGTTTACGTTTTGGTCAAGAAACCGGAAGAAGCTCCCGAAATTAACATCCCAACTGCCGCACCAACACAACCCAGCAAACCGGAAGTCTACTTCATCAGATACAAGACACAGGTCAGTTTTTTGCCTCTAAGTATAAAACCATGTCGAGTGAAAGAGGTGACGTCATGATAACCGCGGTACACTTTCTTGGCGCGTCTTCACAACGGTAATTTCTCTAATCATCTGCTAAACGGGTGAAAGTACAATAATTATCCAGATGCTGCTGCGACTTTCTTCGTGACATACCGACACGTTTCTTTGTTGCAGAAATCCGGAGGAGGCGGCGGTGGTGGATTTGGAGGCGGCGGCGGCGGCGGAGGCGGCGGTGGATTCGGAGGCGGCGGTGGATTCGGCGGTGATGACGGTATTGGAGGAGGTCATGGTGGCGGAATTGGCGGCGGAATCGGAGGTGGAATTGGAGGAGGAATCGGCGGTGGACACGGTGGCGGCCATGGAGGCGGTCACGGCGGTGGTCATGGCGGTGGACATGGAGGCGGTAGTGGTGGTGGAATCTCGTCCAGTTATGGAGTTCCCTCCAAAACCGGCGGTCCATACTAAACTCAGTTACCTCGAATTGACGTCGATTAACATCTGTGACGTCACGATACCCTTTAGAGGGTGTAAAATGGGCAAAGGTCCGGCGATGATTTTGGGACTTTCCGGTTTAAGACTTAGTTCGCCGTATTTGATAGAGTTTTGGAAAGTTTTGGAAGATCACCGGACGTTAGCGCATTGTCTTTGTAAATACTGCGCAATGTGTTATTTTATATTTTTGTATATTTTATGTTTTGATGAATACGGTGACAAATAAATGTATTTTTAGTAGCTACAATCTTATTTTCCTCAACTATTTAAATCCTCTACCAAAATTACAATCGAAACAAATCAAAACTGAAATGGTTGAAAAATATTCAGAATATTTTATTTCTATATTGAGATATTTTAACTGCACTTTCATTTTTGATTCCTTGTTTGGTGCTTTCCAAGAAAACTGCAAGTCACATCACAATCACTGACATGTAATTGAAAAGAAAGTTCTGTAAAACATGAGTGGTGCTTGTTCAAAAATAACTGTATTAGCCGCTAGTTTATAATTTCTAACATTAGAAACCCATTAAGAACAAGCTGAAAAATTCGACCAACTAATTTGTCGATTATACCTAAAAAAGAAACTATTAAAGTAAAAAACTAAAAAAAACTAAAAAAAAACTAATTAAAGATGAAAGATGGATGATATAAGGTACAAACCAAAAGAAGGAAGAATGAAGATGGCTAAAAAGGTAAAAATTGGAAGACGACAGTTTTAAGTTGAACGAGAAAATGAGGAACAAGAAAGAGGAAAAAAAATGAAGAAAGATGTAATGTAATCAATAATTTTTCTATTAGAAATACATTACAAACTTTAACAAAATAATTTGAAGTTTAAGAAAACCGAAGAGAAATAAGCAAAAAGGTATTACTTAATGTTATAATAGTATTGTTGATTCTTGTTTGCTATACTTTTTGTTTCATAAAAGTAAAAAAAATATTAATAATATACAACACAGTCGAAAAAAAAAAGAAGTTGTTTAAAGTCATATATTTTATACCTTCTATCCTCTCTTGTAATATATAAGATAGAAAATAAAATTAGAAGATGGAAGATGAAAGACCAAACATGAAAAATGCTAGAAAGAACACGAAAGATGGAAGATATGAGATTAAAACCGGGAGAAGAAAAATTAAAGAAAAAAGATAAAAACGAAAATTGAAAGAACGAAAATATAAGACATAATACTAGAAAAACGAAAGACTGAAGAAGAAATCGAGAAAAAGAAAACATTAAACAACTAACAGGAAACAGAAAACAAGAAAAAAATAGAAAACAGAAATAAGAAGACAGATAGAAGATAGAAGCTGTTTGAGGATCTAAGAAAGATAAACAAATAATTATAAATATTTGTGGTAAAATTGTTGATTCTTGCTTGCGTTACCTTTTATTTGATGAAAATAAAAAGCATAATTTACTGATAATAAATCATGTACTTGGGGAAAGAGGATGAAATTAGAGCATAGAAGATATAAAATAGAATATGAGAATTAAACGACAGAACACCAAACATGGAAGATGGAAGAAACACAAAAGATGGAAAACAAAAGACAAAAGATGGAAGAAAGGAGACAAGAAAAACGAAGTGAAAATGCTAAGGATGAAACACAAAATTTAGAAGACGTAAAGCAAAACAAGAGAGTAAGAATACTAAAGTTAAAACAAAAAATTAAAAAAACAATTGGGAAAAGGTAAATAGTAAACAGTCAAAAGTAAAGGGTAAAGAGTAAAGAGTAAAGAGTAAAGAGTAAAGCGTAAAGAGTAAAAAGTGAAGAGTTAAAATTTAAGAGTAAAGAATAAAAAACTAAATAGTTAAGCGTAAAGGGTAAAGGGTAAAAGGTGAAGGGTGAAGGGTAAAGGGTAAAAGGTAAAGGGTAAAGGGTGGAGGGTAAAGAGTAAAGGGTAAAAAGTAAAGAGTAGAAAATAAAAAGTAAAGAGAAAAGAGTAAACAATAAAAAAGTAAACAGTTCAGAGTAAACGGTAAAGAGTAAAGGCTAAAGAGTAAAGGGTAAAAAGTAAAGAGTAGAAAGTAAAGAGTAAAGAATAAAAGAGTAAATAGTTCAGAGTAAAGGGTAAAGTGTAAAGAGTAAAAGGTAATGAGTAAAATGTAAAGAGTAGAAAGTAAAGAGTAAAGAGTAAAGAATAAAAGAGTAAATATTAAAGAGTAAAAAGTAAAGGGTAAATAGTAAAGTGTTGCGAGACAACAGAAAACAGAGAACAGAAATCAGAAATTATAGAACAGAGAACAGAAAACTAAGAACAAATAACAAAAAATAGAAAACAGAAAGCATAAAAAAGAGAACAGAAAACAGAAAACTAAAATCAGAGAAAAGTAAATAGAAAACAAAGAACAGAGAACCGAAAACAGAAATTAGAAAACAGAGAACAGAAAACAGAACAGAGAACACAAAACAGAAAACATAAAGCATAAAACAGAGATCAGAGAACAGAAAATATAAAACACAAAACAAAAAACGAAAATCAGAGAAAAGTAAACATAGAACAAAAAACAGAGAACAGAGGTCATAATACAAAGAACAGAGGACAGAGGACAGATGACAGAATACTGAGAACAGAAGACAAAAGACAGAGAACAGAGAGCAGAAAACAGAAAACAGAAAACAGAGAACAGAGGACAGAGAACAGAGAACAGAAAACATAGAACAGAAAACAGAGAACAGAAAATAGAAATTAGAGAACAGAGAACAAAAAACAAAGAACAGAACACAAAAGACAGAAAACAGGAAGCATAAAACAGCGAACAGAAAACAGAAAATAGAAAACAGAGAACAGAAACCAGAAAACTAAAATCAGAGAAAAGTAAACATAGAACAGAGAACAGAAAGGAGAGAACAGAAGACATAATATACAAGGGCAGAGGGCAGAGGACAGAGGACAGAGGACAGAGGACAGAGGACAGAGGACAAAGGACAGAGGACAGAGGACAGAGGAGAGAGGAGAGAGGAGAGAGGACAGAGGACAGAGGACAGAGGACAGAGGACAGAGGACAGAGGACAGAAAACAGAAAACAGAAAACAGAGAACAGAGAACAGATAACAGAGAACAGAGAACAAAGGACATAGGACAGAAGACAGAGGACAGAGGACAGAGGACAGAGGACAGAGGACAGAGGACAGAGGACAGAGGACAGAGGACAGAGGACAGAGGACAGAGGACAGAGGACAGAGGACAGAGGACAGAGGACAGAGGACAGAGGACAGAGGACAGAGGACAGAAGACAGAGGACAGAGGACAGAGGACAGAGGACAGAGGACAGAGGACAGAGGACAGAGGACAGAGAACAGAGAACAGACACAGGAAACAGGGAACAGTTAGTACTTATTTTTATTTAACGAAATTGATGACTAAAATTTGTAACAAATAACATGAAATAGAAGAAATGAAACAGAATCGAAACCAGAAAAAAGAGGAGTAAGGTGTATTGAGTAAAGAAAGACTTAGAAAGCTGAAAACAACGTTCTGCAAAGTGAGGAAGCTATGTTCAGAAATATTTTTATTTGCTTGAAGTTTTCTATTATTGAAACACATTAAGAAAATATCAGCAAATAATTTAATAATTAAGAAAGTCAACACAATAAGAAATGAGATCATTGAGTAAGAAGATCAGTAAGAAGACATGTTCAACATTGCATACAAGAATTTCTTCGTTCTTTTAGTTTTAAGTTTTATTTTTATTCTTTATTTTCTTTACTAAATTTTACGCCATTTAACTTTTCAAAAACTTTTTTAATTGTCTTAACTATATCCGCAGCGGTGGCTAATGTAGCAAAATCGAATTCAATGTAATTATTAAGATTTTTTCGTCTATCCCAAATTATGGACATGTGGGAAAGTCACAATTATCCAAGATACAATATATGGAAGTTTCACACTTGCAATTTTTATTATGTGTTTCCCCTCGGTGCCGTCTTGATCCGACTATTTATTTATTTAAGAAGGACGCAACAACAATTTTAGTTTAGTCTCTTTTTATATCGTTTTTATTATTTCATAAAGTTTCCTTCTCTTTTGTTTATTATTGACCCTTACGCCGTTTTTTATTTTATAAAATAATAAGATTCAGAATAAAAGAAATTTAATAAAGAAATAGACGAAAGAATTTAAATAACAAGTAAGTAAATAAAGTAAAATGATGCACACCAAAAATATAAAGCAATTTACTGATTTTAATGTTTTCAATTACATAGAAGCAATTAATGTTAAAGAATTCTTTAAGTTTAACTGGATTCTGGGTTTGGTCCTAAACTTCTCGCTTACCCTCAGAATTGTCTTTTTCCTCATCACTATCTTTATGACGAACTTTATTGTTACTTCTCCTGTTTTGTTTCTTCATTTTTCTACTTCTTTGTCGAACACCTTTAGGTTCTCTTCCCAATGTTTCAATCGAAGTTATTTCATCAATTCGACTAATTGAAACGTCAGCAGTGTTGGCATAATCGTCATTTACATCCGATGAATCGACCAACTAAAATTTTTACAATTAGAAATTGAAAATTAATAGAAATCTGTAATATTACCAAGAGGACCCAGAATATAGCTAATAAAACTAAAACAAGTTTCATTATCGAAACTTTCAGGTAACGATAGTTCTATTAGTTAAACGTGACTAAGTTGATGGAAATTTTTTATTATGGAATTATGGTTCTAATTAAAACGTCGTTAAATTTTGGATGGTAATAATAATGGATTTGGGTCGGAATCAAATAAATTTCAGGAAACTATGCAGTTGATGGGAATATAATAGACGGGTTGTTTAGTGATGCTAAATGAAAAATTAAATTGCTGTAATTTTATTCTTTTTTATTGAAGTTGGTACAAATTAATGCGTAAAAAATTTGTTGCTGCTCTATTTTGTTACAATAGAGCAGCAAGACGTAGTGCTGCCGTGTATTGTTGGTTACCTACATCGTAGTTAAAAAGTAACAATAATTTTTTATAAACCAAATTTTTCCTAATAGCTTAAATATTATTCATTTATAATCGGAGTTATTATTCTGCAATCATTTTTTTCTATAAATTGCTGCAAAGCCCTATAAAACCAGTAAAATTTATAAATGAAAATCATTATCAATTGCATCACCAAAATGAAACTATCATTATCTTTCTTTCTTTTAGCAACACTAGCAGTTGTGCTTATTTATCAAGTAAGTTGATTTGGACTTTTTCGAAATGTTGCAATTATTTTTAGGCGGAAGCTTGTGATGGAAAACCTGGAACCGATGGTGGTGAAAACGTCAGTGGTGATGTAGAAATTGCCAGTGCGAGGCAACGTCAAGGACCACCTAAAGGAATCCAGAAAGGACCCGGAGGAAAAGGATCGCTACGAAAACGGCCACAAAAAGAAAAGGACGGGCAAAAGGATAATAACGGAAAGCGCTGGAAGAAAGCTCAAAAGGATAACGCGTCAGATGTAGAAACCTAAATATTTGATTTTAAAAATTTAATAATCTTGTGAAACACTAGAAATGATTTTTAATAAACTTTGGCAAATTTGAGAGTACAAAAATATTTTAGTAACCCAATTTCCAGTTCTTTAATTTATATTTAAAATTCCTTTTAAAAGCAAAAGAGAAAAATCCTTTTACGTACCGTTCTATGTAGAAAATACTTTTTGTTGTCATCCTCTATTTGTTCATTTTATTTAAAGAAATTCTAAAAAAAAAAAAAAATTATTTCGAATAACATTTTATTTCTCATCTGAGATCAATTAAATTTTTCAAAGCTCCTTTTTCATTAGAAAGGTTTTAGCTATACGACTTCTAATGACTAATTCTTGAATTCACATAATTTGTCTGAGTCAAAAGTCTCATGGTAGGTAAGGGCATTATTGTAGTTTACAATTATTCAAATCTGATATTAGCCTAAGGTTATAAAACAAACTATTGATGAATAACTTGTAACTTTTGAATTTCAAATGTTGAACTAGGTTGCAAAATTTATTTAAGTTATACACCGAATTGTTGTTAAACCATTTTGATGGGAAAAAAAAAAGATTTTTTTCTGTTTATCAGCTTATATAATAATTCGATAAAGTTCGAGTAACATAAATGATTACTACCCTCTTAAGGCGGGGTATAGTAAATGAAGTGTATAATTGGTGGCATAACCAAACAGATATTAATATTGTATGATTATATTTACATAATAAACAAAATATTATTATAGGCAAATTCCCCGCCATGTTTAAAAAACAACAAGACAAAGATTAAGAATGGAACACCAAGGACTAAGTGTAAGAAACTGTAGAAGTATAATTGCATATTTTCTTGGAGCTCTATTGCATTAATTCATTCCTTTCAAAAGTAGCACACAAGAATCTATTATGAGGTAGTTCTAAAGAGAAAATAAATAAACCTCACACAAATATAACACAGAAAGCTATTACCCCCTTGGTAAAAGCAAAAATCACTTTTAAAAAGATGAAAAATACAAACAAGTAGCAAACAGAAAAATTTTAATGGAGTCAGAAGCCCTGAAACAAAACAAAAATTATCTTAAATTAATTTTATTCTTCTCGACCCATATGGAATTTCTATTATAGCCAGCATCTTCAATGTTTTCGAATTATATTCCTTTTCGTTCCACTTACCTTATTTTAATATACCATGTTGTGATTGGTTTTCCTTTTCTTCTTCCATCTACTGTCTTTGGTTTGGATACTTTTGATATTATTAAATTCTTGTCTCCTTCATTGTCATAGTTGCTTTTTTATCTATCTGATTTCTGGGCTTTATGTATATGCAAATTGTTTCTTTATATTTAACTTTCTTCAACTTGCTCTTGTTTTCAATTTCTCATTACCATTATTGTAATTTTCTGTTTGTGTTACTTGTTTTGTGTTCAAAATTCTGATGAGTACGTGACTATGGGAATTGAATTGCGACCTTTTTATTTCATGCTCATTTTCGTCGTTGTCGATAAATTTTGCTTGTGTCTTTTCAAAATGTTTCTCCATCTTTATTATTTCTTTATATATTATTAATTTGTGGTTGAGTTTTTTTTAATATTTGCTACGATCATCATGTTGTAGATATAGCATGTTCCTGATATTTCTATTTATATTGATCCTCCGGCAGTCAATTTTTTTATCTCTTTTTGCAAACATTTAGCTTTGTTATTGTGTTGGGTGATTGCTCTGTATTTCCTGCAGTTCTGGTTATCATCTTGCCTGCCTGCCATTCTTCTAGTATTTCTCTCATTACTCCCATTATCTATTATGGTACTGTTTGTAACTAGTACCATTTTGTTTCCTATGTTGCCATGCCAAGGTGCATTTTCTAATTTCCAAATCCCAATTACATCTTCTTTTTTGTTGTTGCTATTTCTTTTGTTCCTTTTGCTCGTTCTAATAGTTTCCTAAAACGTTCTTCCCATCTTTCTTTTCAATTTTGGTTTGTTATAACTTGTTCTTTATATGTTATACTAGCTGACCCGGCGAACTTTGTTCCGCCTTAATGTCAATAAATAAGCAGATTTTTTTTTTATTGGAAAAAATACAAAAAAAATTAAATTTCTACATCAATCATTCATAATTATTTCTGTATTTTAGTACATAGCTTGCTCTTCATTTAAGTACCTTGTGATACACGACATTTTTTGTTTTATTATCAGGCGCAAAAACAAACAACGCAGATGGTCTTCCGACCCGTGAACATGCCACGTATAATTGACCATGGGAAAAACATGAATGTTCTAGATTTAAACCACAAACTTTTAAGGATTGGCCTTGTGATTTGTTGATGGTCATGGCAAATGCAAGACGTATCGGAAATTGAAGTCTTTTAAATTTAAACGGCATATCGGTTGGGATCATCGGTATCCTCGGAATGAGAACTTCCTCACCTTTGAATTTTCCTATCATTATCGTAGCGTAAATTACATTGTTCATCAATTTTCTAACCACCAAACGCGTACCGTTGCACAGTTTTGGTTGGTTTATGTTTCGAAGCATGATTACTACGGAGCCAACCTTTAGGCGTAAATTGTGCGGTGGTAAGCCAGGCACGTCCAAAGAGTTTAAAAATTCAATTGGATAGTTGGTGGCTTCATCTTCATTTGTGACGCAGTCAATAGATTTGAATGAATGCATTGTTCCAATGATCTTATTTTGAATTATGTAGTTTAGGTCATCTACATCTTTATTCTTTGCCGCTAAAATTGCTCGCTCACTCATCCATTCATAATTTTTGTAGTTAGAAATAATTTCTGGAAATACATTGTTGATAAGTTCGTCTTTTGATGAGACAAAATTACAGAAATTATTTGGAAATGATATTAATCCGCTCGATTCATCGACAGGTACTTGACCATTACCGATAGTCAGCAATTGCTCCGAGAAATCTTCAGCAGATGTATCATTAAGCAACGTAACTCTCATGTTTGTTGTCAGTTGCAGTTTCTTCACATGGCGCCATAGATTTGACGATTTGAGGCAAGCGTTTATTTCGTCGGCAGCCGTAGATCTTGGAATTACTGGCAGTATTTGGCGGAAATCGCCAGAAAGTAAAATCATTGCTCCTCCAAAACATCTCGAGTCATTGCGTAAATCTTTTAATGTTCGGTTAAGTGCTTCTAATGCACGTTTATGCGCCATTGTGCATTCGTCCCAGATGATGATTTTCGATACCGCTAAAACTTTGGCCATTGCTGAGTGTTTTGCAATATTACACGTTGGTTCTTCAATAGTTTGAAGATTGAACGGTAATTTGAATGCTGAATGAGCCGTACGGCATCCTTCTAACAATATAGCTGCTATTCCAGAAGAAGCAACTGCAACCGCTATGTTAGATCTCGCCCGAACAGTTGCTAAAACTAATGACATGAGGAATGTCTTACCAGTTCCACCAGGGGCATCTGGGAAATATAAACCACCATTTTCATCATCGATTGCCTTCATTAAAGTATCATAAACTTCCTTTTGTTGGTAATTCAACAGGGGTACATTCGTTTGAACTACTAAATCTAATTCCTGGTGATCATATTCACGTTCCCGTTCCAATTCTCGATTAAATGCGTCATTCATTTCACGATATGGTGCTGGCATTCCTAACCTGATTAATAAATTACCGCACATGAGGTAACACATATCTTCGAACTCAATATCGTGATTTCTGGAACTGACACGAATTTGATGTAAAATATCTTCTGACATATTATCCTTGTATTTGTGCCACAGGTTACATGGGTTTGATGGAACCTCTGTTGTTCGCTCGACGATTCTGCATTGCCAACCGAGCTGTTTCACGGGCTGCTTCACTTTGCTCTCGTGATTGAGAAGCACGAAGTCGAGCCATACTATCGCGGCGCTGTTCACGTGCAATTTCTTGTTCTTCTTCAGTCCTTTCATTTGCAGTATTTCGTATTCTTCTTGCATCACGGCTTTGTCGGGAAAGATTTGATCGTCTTGGTCGCGGCATTATTAATTAAACTTCACTTCACCTAAAAACTTAAATTTTCAACCATACCGAGTTTTATAGTTCACTTCACTGTTTATACGAATGGGCAATTGGGCAATAATGTTAATTATTTATTTAATAGAAATAGTTTTATTATTTCTTACAAATATCAAATTGTCATCCATACGTCATTACATAGCTGTCATTATACGTCAATTTTGTTATTCCAAGTCTGATTCTTAAAACATATTTGTCTGACGTGTCGAGTACAGACCAGAGGCTTTTCCAATCAAAATCTGATTCGCATCCAGCGCATGGAACGCACCGGATGGAGAACTTGTTGACACTGTTTAGAGTAGTTAGTGTTGTCAGCACTAACCCAGTGGGACCAACGGCTTAACGTGACTTCCGAATCACGGGTCGATAAGTGGCGCATGTGTGTCACATGCATCGGACTGCGAGATATTCGCTGCTAACCACTTATCAGTAGGGTTATTACTTGACCCGGCATTTACCTTGGACAATCATGAGAAAAACCCCCGGAAAAAACTCATGTCAGGTCAGGCGGTCCGCGGGGTTCGAACCCGGGCCCTCCCGAATGGCAGGCGAACGTGCGACGCACTCGGCCACCTGTCTCGGTGTCTGATTCTTTTTTGTTATACCATGTTTTATAGTGACTGACGTTACATGTCAAGTCACACGGGAATGATGTCGAACGGGATAAAAAGTATCCCATGTCCTTCTCCTGGCTCTAAACTACCTCCCTGCCAATTTTCAGCTAAATCGGTTCAGCCGTTCTTGAGTTATAAGTGAAGGAAATAACACGACTTTCTTTTATATATATAGATATAAATTTTGTATTGTGATTTCTTTACGTTTTCTAAAGTTTTTTTTTTATTTTTTTTTTAATTATTTGATATTTTTTCCATAATTTATTCTCTACTTGCTTGTTTATAAGTATATCTTCATCAAAAGCTATCTCAATTTTTTTATAGATTATTTTATTCTTTCTGTTTATAAGTTATACCTTCCCGCGTGTTTCTCCTGCTGCTGCAGATTTAAATGTTTTCCATAGCTCCTATATGCGACATATTAAGTTTGTACCTTCAAAGTTTTTTGTATTAGTTTTTGAAATGTTTGTCTTGTGGTGCAAGTTTAGAGAAAGCGATATGCCCATTTTTATTTTTATTCATGGATTGGAGGGAAAATTATTGCGGAGTAAACAATTCCCACAATTATAATTAAATATCTAGCAACCATAAGGGTGCAAGTTTTGCTACAGGTGGTGCTAGATGGTGCATGTTTAATGCAAGATCACAATGGCATACATAATTAAAAATTGCCTGGAAGAAAGGCAACTTGCTGAATCCCTTGATAATGACCATGTCAATTAATTATAAAATTATAAAAAATATATAAATTTATGGTTAAAATTGTATAATAAATTACGTTTTATCAGCAACCCAGCAGCAAAGAGGAAGCTTAAAAATGTAAAACTGAGCAAATAGAAACAAATTGTTATTAACAACTAAACAAATCAAGCTAGAGGTGTTAAACCAATTTTAGGAAATTCAATAAAAAGCTGGTGGTTTGTAGTAGAAAGTTAATAGTGACACCAAGTGACGCAAAATTATAAGTTAAATAATATTTTTTATTTTAAATTAATACTATTCCAGTAACAACAATAGTAAGTTGTAATTTGTTGTTGATAAGTTGGTATTTCTTTTATGAAATCATTCTTGTTGACAAGTTGATAGGTACTTAGCTAGTTGGTAGGTTGGTAGTACTTTTTTTAAATCGGCGGTTTGTTGCTAGTTTTGATAGTCAAATCAAAATTTGTTATAAAGTGATATCCAAAGTATATCAGTATCAAAGTATATCAGTATTACGGTAACAAATGTTAACATAAAATTTACGCTTTTCTAATAGTGGCGTAAGATATTGAAACCAATATGGTGGATGCTAAGCTTATTAAATGCAAAAACTGTCATATTTAAAACATTTTCTTGAATATTACATGTTAAAAGCAATTCTTCTGAGATCTCAAATCAATTTTTGAAAATAAGATTTATTAACACAGTCTCGACACTTATTTGTTATTACTAAAAATCTATAGTTGTATGTTCACAATTAGTTAACTTCATTTTTTAACGAAAGAAATTTAAAAACCAACCGATTGGTGTCTACGGATTCATTATAAAACCGCTATGGTCTACACTTACACTTGATGATTTTTTTAATGTTTCCGAAATTAAATGTATACCTTAATTTAAAATTAAGTCAAAAAAATCTGGACAAATTTCTTAAGACGGTCCAAACTATTTAAAATTCTTGACTTTTGAGAAAATTTCGGTGGAAAATTTATTTGTTAAACCACTTTTAGAAACACTTTTGGCTGCAGCAAAGCGAAGTACCTCACAGACCAACCCCATTGGCTACCTGTTTAGCTGACAAAGGTGAACATGCTTGATCCTTCAGGTGCTGTTATCAGGAAAAACATTTCAATTCTCAGGTGACAAAGTAATCCTATTGAAAGTTTGACGGATTAGTCTCAAAATCTCAAGCAACAATTTTCATCGCCATTATGAAATGTAACATATCTACCACAAAACTTCAGAGACTTCCAAGAACCATTAAAGCTACTTGTAATGGTTATTTATATTTAATTTTTAAATAATACAAAAAACATTTTGATATCCAAACGATTAAAGCTCAAGAATTCATTAAATATACCACTTTGACAAGTCGACATGTTTTTTAACTTTTCAAAATCGAATCAAAAAACGTTTAGACAAATTTTCAACAACTTCCCGATTAATGACCGTTATCGGGTGCTATTAGCATTAATTTTTAATGCATAAAGTTTATTCAAATATAAAAAGAGCGAAATAAAATAAGTAAAAAAATCTAAGGATGAAACACTTAGAAATATTACATTACATACCTCAGATTACAAAGCATGTGAAGAGATATGAAATTTTCACATTTTCACAATATTGACAATCTCAATTACTATCGGACCCGATATTTTTAGACAAACTAATCTTATTGTGAGTTTGATTGATGTGTCTTAAAATCTCAAGCTGCAAATTTTACCGCCACTATTAAGTAAATTTTTCTAAAACTTTTCAAAATCCAACCAATAATTTTCTGGACAAGTTTCTCCCTGATTAATGATCATTATCAGGTGCTTTTTGCGTTAATTCTTAATGTATCAAAATTATTCGAGTATAAAAGGAACAAGATCAATCGGTTAAAAAGAAATCTAGGTTTGTAACACTTCAAAATATTACATTAGGACCGCAGATAACCAAGCAAGTGAAGGAATAGAAAATTTTCATCTTTACATAATATTTACAATCTCAAATACAATCCGACCTGATATTTTTAAAAGATTCTGGTATTAAAATCTCTTACCTTGATTTATAAAATTGGTTTGTGTCATAAAATTATTTGCCATATTATTTACCCCTTTTGTAGCGGGCAATATGCTGCTGAATGACCTCTAATAATTTAAGAAACCATAAGTAGGTATATGTTGTAACGATTTTCTGCATGTTTAATTTTTAAACGTTTGAAGCGAAAAAATTGAAATACAACCGATTGATGGCCACGGATTCATTGCAGAACCACCACACTTACACTTATTATATTTTTCAAATCTCTTCAAAATTAAATGTATACGTTTATTGAAAAGCAAATTAAATGATTTCTAGAAAAACTTTGCAAAATTTAGTAACTTACTGATCAGAAATTCTCAACGTCATTTTTTAAAATAAAGAAGTTCCTGGGTTATTATAAATAAATCAAAATAAAGTACGTACAAATTTTTTTTATTTAGCCCTTAATACTCTTATACTATAACATACACATATAAACAAAATATATACAAAAATACAAAATTTTTACTTATATACAGAATGTCTCTAAAAACTAATTAATTTTTTTAGCTTCTTTGAATGGTCCTTCTAATTGATTTGCCTGGTAGGCTTCCTAGTTGCATCAACTACCGTCTGGCTCTGCGTTTGAGTGACTTGGGAGGCTCGATTATGATGGGCTTCGTTCTTTCCAAACAATTGCGCTTCATCGCCTCTTGTTGCTTAATTTTGAGCAACATGTCGTTGAAGGACTTTGGTGCTTCAGGGATCATTTGTGGTTTTGGTTTGGTCTTGTTAGATATTGTTTGACTCGTCGACGGCAGGACTTCTATCGGGCTTTTTGGCGTCGAAGGTACCGTCGTCGCACTAGCCACTTTAACTGGTGGAAAAAATAAATCCAAGTCAGCTTCAAGTCTTTTGGTGTGCGTTGTCTTCTCTTTCGTGTGTTTCGTGATTGAACACGCACTTGTACATCCTCTCTTCTTCAATGCTTTTATATAGGCCGAGATGTCCTGATTTGGGGTGACTTCACTCTTTTGATGTTTCTTCACCCTTGCCCTTTTCGTAACTTGCGCTTTTTTCATGTCCGTGTGCAACTTGATTGCACACGCACTTGTACATCCTCTCTTCTTCAAAAATTTTATATAGGCTGAGACATCCTGATTTGGGGTAACTTCACTCTTTTGATGCTTTTTCACTCTTGCCATTTTCGTATGTTGCGAAAATACTATCACTGCACTTCACTACAAGAAAAATGATATTGATGAAGTTGGTGCAATTCTCCTGCATTTATTTGGAATAAACTACCCCCTTCTGCTAACGAAAGCCTGCCATTGGACGAAGATCAAAACGGCCCAAACTTTCTAGAATTGTTAATTTTTGAGAAAATTCGGGTGAATAATTATATGGTTAAACCACCTTTAGAAACACTTTTCAATGCAGTTAAGCAAACTACTTTACAGACCAACTCTATTGGCTACCTGTTTAGCTAACAAAGGTGAAAACGCGTGGTCCTTCAGGTTCTGTTATCAGGCATAACATTTCAATTTTCTGGTGTCAAACTAATCCTATTGAGAGTTTGAATGATGAGTCGTAAAATCTCAAGCCACAACTTTCATTGCCATTACGAAATGTAACATATCTACCACAAAACTTCAGATTTTACCAGAAACCATTAAAATAACTTGTAACGGTTTTCCTTGATATTAATTTTTTAACATTACAGTAAAATTTTGATATCCAATCGATTAGAGCTTACGAATTCATTAAAGATACCACTTGGATCTACATTAGACATGTTTTTTAACTTTTCAAAATCGAATTTGGACAAATTTCTAAAAACTTCCCGATTAATAACCGTTACCGGGTGCTATTAGCGTTAATTTTTAATGCATAAAACTTACTCAAATATAAAAAGAGCGAAATAAAATAAGTAAAAAACTTCTAAGGATGAGACACTTGGAAATATTACATTAGGACCTCAGATAACAAAGCATGTGAAGAAATATAAAAATTTTACCTTCTCACAATATTTACAGTCTCAATTATAATCGGACCCAATATTTTTAGACAAGCTAATCATATTGATAATTTGATTGATAAATCTTAAAATCTCAAGCCGCAAATTTTACCGCCACTATCAAGAAATTTTTCTAAAACTTTTCAAAATCTAACCAAAAATTTTCTGGGCAAATCTCTCCACGATTAATGAACCTTTTCAGGTGCTCCTTGCCATAATTCTTGATGTATTAAAATTATTCAAGTATAAAAGGAACGAAATCAATTGGATAAAAAGAAATTTAGATATGTAACACTTCAAAATATTACATTAGGACCGCAGATAACTAGGCATGTGCAGGAATAGAAAATTTACATCTTTACATAATATTTACAATCTCAATTAAAATCCGACCCGATTTTTTAGAGAATCCCGGTATTAAAATCGCTTATTTTGATTTATAAAATTAGTTCTTGTCATAAAATTACTTGCCATAGTATTTATCAGTTTTGAAACGAGCAATATGCTGCTGATTGACCTCTAATAAGTTAAGAAACCATAAGTAGGTCCATGTTGTAACGATTTTCCTGCATGTTTTATTTTTAAACGCTTGAAGCGAAAAAATTGAAATACAACCGATTGATGGCCACGGATTCATTGCAGAACCACTACACTTACACTTAATATATTTTTCAAATCTCTTCAAAATTAAATGTTTACGTTTATTGAAAAGCAAATTAAATGATTTCTAGAAAAACTTTGCAAAATTTAGTAACTTACTGATCAGAAATTCTCAACGTCACTTTTTAAAATAAAGAAGTTACTGGGTTATTATAAAAAAATCAAAATAAAGTACGTATAAATTTTTTTTATTTAGCCCTTAATACTCTTATACTATAACATACACATATAAACAAAATATATACAAAAATACAAATTTTCTACATATATACAGAATGTCTCTAAAAACTAATTAATTTTCTTAGCTTCTCTGAATGATCCTTCTAATTGATTTGCCTGGTAGGCTTCCTGGTCGCATCAACTACCGCCTGGCTCTGCGTTTGAGTGACTTGGGAGGCTCGATTATGATGGGCTTCGTTCTTTCCAAACAATTGCGCTTCATCGCCTCTTGTTGCTTAATTTTGAGCAACATGTCGCTGAAGGACTTTGGTGCTTCAGGGATCATTTGTGGTTTTGGTTTGGTCTTGTTAGTTATTGTTTGACTCGTCGACGGCAGGACTTCTATCGGGCTTTTTGCCGTCGAAGATACCGTCGTCGCACTAGCCACTTTAACTGGTGGAAAAAATAAATCCAAGTTAGCTTCAACTCTTTTGGGGTGCGTTGTCTTCTCTTTCGTGTGTTTCGTGATTGAACACGCACTTGTACATCCTTTCCTTTTCAACGCTTTTATATAGGCCGAGTTGTCCTGATTTGGGTTGACTTCACTCTTTTGATGTTTCTTCACCCTTGCCATTTTCGTATGTTGCAAAAATACTATCACTGCACTACACTATGAGAAAAATGATACTGATGGAGTTGGTGCAAAACTCCTGCATTTATTTGGAATAAACTACCCCCTTCTGCTAACGAAAGCCTTCCATTGGACGAAGATCAAAACCACCCAAACTTTCTAGAATTGTTAATTTTTGAAAAAATTCGGGTGAATAATTATATGGTTAAACCACCTTTAGAAACACTTTTCAATGCAGTTAAGCAAACTACTTTACAGACCAACTCCATTGTCTACCTGTTTAGCTAACAAAGGTGAAAACGCGTGGTCCTTCAGGTTCTGTTATCAGGCATAACATTTCAATTTTCTGGTGTTAAACTAATCCTATTGAGAGTTTGAATGGTGAGTAGTAAAATCTCAAGCCACAACTTTCATTGCCATTACGAAATGTAACATATCTACCACAAAACTTCAGGTTTTACCGGAAACCATTAAAATAACTTGTAACGCTTTTCCTTTACATTAATTTTTTAAAATTACAATAAAATTTTGATATCCAATCGATTATAGCTCACGAATTCATTAAAGATACCACTTGGATCTACACTAGACATGTTTCTAACTTTTCAAAATCGAATTTGGACAAATTTCTAAAAACTTCCCGATTAATAACCGTTACCGGGTGCTATTAGCGTTAATTTTTAATGCATAAAATTTACTCAAACATAAAAAGAGCGATATAAAATAAGTAAAAAAAACTTCTAAGGATGAGACACTTAGAAATATTACATTAGGACCTCTGATAACAAACCATGTGAAAAAATATAAAAATTTTACCCTCTCACAAAATTTACAGTCTCAATTACATTCGGACCCAATATTTTCGGACAAGCTAATTATATTGATATATTGATTGATGAATCTTAAATTCTCCAGCCGCAAATTTTGCCGCCACTATCAGGTAAATTTTTCTAAAACTTTTCAAAATCTAACCAGAAATTTTCTGGGCATATCTCTCCCTGATTAATGAACCTTTTCAGGTGCTTCTTGCCATAATTCTTGATATATTAAAATTATTCGAGTATAAAAGAAACGAAGTCAATTGGGTAAAAAGAAATTTAGGATTGTAACACTTCAAGATAATACATAAGGACCGCAGATAACCAGGCTTGTGCAGGAATAGTAAATTTACGTCTTTACATAATATTTACAATCTCAATTAAAATCCGACGCGATTTTTTAGAAAATCCCGCCATTAAAATCGCTTATTATGATTTATGAAATTAATTCTTGTCATAAAATTACTTGCCATAGTATTTACCACTTTTGAAACGAGCAATAAGCTGCCGATTGACCTCTAATAATTTAAGAAACCATAGTAGAGTGCAAAGCGGCTCGAATTGTGACTTGTATGGGCACTTTAAAATGAAAATATATGAACTAGCCAGATTTGTGGCTTATGTCCTGTGGATTTTAGATCCATAAGTCGTACGAAAATCGTACAGTGCGTGCGGACACAAAATGCAAGATTCAAACTAATGGTATCATGAGAAAGCTACAATATTGCAGTATAAGGTGTCCAAAAATCAAAATATTCTCTGTAGACGTTCTATTTTTAAAATATTAGAGTTTGAGACACTGTATTAAAGCTAACATTGAAACGTTGTTGACTTTTTTTCGGAAGAGATTTTAAAACGCCGTTTTTTCACCTCGGTATCGGCCAAAAATTAATTATTTTTGGTCCACTTTTTGCTTTACACGCTGTTATCTCAGTTACTGTTGCGAGGATCAAAAAATTTTATTTGAATAAAATATGAAGAATTCTATCTGGATTACGATGGCTTTTGAAATAGATTTTTTTGGGAAATATTTAACGAGATATTTATTTTAATATAGAGTAAGGTCAAAATGGCCCAGTAACCCCTGCATCCTCGCACAGTACAGCTGCCGCTTCCCCACTCCGACCCATCGTCTCCGCAGTTCCCTACTTCCCTCTTAAGATCCAGTACTTCTGAGAGCGGCATGTGGTGCTGCCACCAAAATTCCCAAAGATGTTTATTTTTCACATCGGCCAAGGGAATTTCGGGCCCTATCAGTTATTATTATTACTATTAACTGTTTATGTTTATGGTTTGTCTCGTTTGTTCTGGAATAAAGCCGTAAGGGCCCATAGGTTAACACACGAAATTGAAATTTCTTTGATCATGTGAGTCAAAATATAGTGATAGGAACTCAAATAATAATAGTAGATGAACAATCTGTTGTGACAATACAGGAGCAGTTATATAGATTCAACGTATTTAACCGTCATGATGACAATCTAATATACATACAAATAAAGTATTTGATAAGAATTTTGAAAAGTCCATATTAAATGCATTAGCAATAGGAGAAGAAGCACTTAATAGTTTAATTATTATAATCGATACAACTAATTTCTATAAACCAATAAAAGAACGGAAATTGAAATCGTTGGACATTTTAATGCCTAAAGTAAAAAAATATGAGAAGGAGGGCAAAAATTTCTGCAACAAATATTGGCAGCAAAAGAAATGGGGAGAGATATATAAATCATAGCAGAATTTTTAAATATTCCTTCAAATAAAAGCGTACTTGGAAATATAATACAAACAGTTTGTGCTCCTGTAAACATTTTATCACCATCATGTTTTCATAACAAAACCTGCCATATTTTTGATGTCATGCCTGTCGTACAGAGTTTAGGAAAGCCTGAAAAAGCTAAAGCTTTTGGAGAATACCTTAACATATTCAATAAAATTATATTTAGAAGCAGGTATATTTCACAGAGGATACATGTAGTTTTTGATCATTACTTAGAAAACTCTATTAAGAATTCCAGGCGCATTAAATGAGGCTCCGGAATGGTTATTGATGACTCTCACAAAAATTTTAGTCGTTTATCAATTCTATTTTTAATAAAAAATAGTTGACAAATTTTTTGTCTAAGCATCTATTTGAATATTGAAAATCGGCTCACTTGAAGCTTGTTACAAGTGGCAAATTCTAATATATTCTTGAATATAAAAGTAATTTTTCACCTATAGGTAAATTATTAAATCTTGATCATGAAAAGGTAGATACAAGAATGTTGTTAAACATTTTATCTGTAAAAAGAGCTGAGTACACTTGATGCATTATAGACTGCAAAGCACTGAAGTCTTAGTTTTTTCTTGCCTACTTTAAAGATCAATTAACAGAAGAAGTTTAGATGAAAACTAGCACACAAAATTGTCTCAAATTTATTCGCGTTCACGAGGTTAATATGGATATTTCTCTTTTGAAAAATTTACCTGCATTTTATGTTTTGATTGGATGTGACACCACTAGTCAATTTAATGGACTAAGAAAGAAACTGTGCTGGAAGATTTATGTACGGTATTACAAATTACTTGATGGAGTTGGTATTATAGAATTTGGTGATAAATCTAATATATAAAATTCTCGTGTCACGGTGTGCGGAATTGAACTACTCCGAAACGGCTTGACCGATTTTTATTAATCTTAGCGTGCATATCGGCTAGGATGGAGAATCGGACAACATCTATTTTTCATCCCCCTAAATGTTAAGGGTGGTCCACCCTTAAATCTCCTTTTTATTTTTTTGGACAAAATTTTTTGTTTTTATTTTTTTGTGATACATCATACAAAAATACATACAACCCTAAATTTTCACCTCTCTACGATCAACCCCTATTTTCTTATTTATTAATTAAAAACTTTAATTGTTTTTGGCAAGATTTTTATTTTTATTTTGTAATGACTTAGAATAAAAAAATTCATATTACTCTCAATTTTCACTATTATACAATCAACCCCTATTTTTCCATCTCGATTTTTATTTTTTTTCATTCTATCCACAGATCCGCAATAGGGTTGCAAAATGGCAATCGAATATTATAATTGTAGTACGATAAATTCTTATTCAGGGTTTATAATTTCAAGTTCATTTGATTATGATTTTTTTTTCAATTCAATTTGATCTCCCGCCCTCGCCGGTCGACAACTGATCAACTATCAATCGATCAGTTATCCCCGTCAGGTGTCACCACTCATCCAGCAAATATCCCGGAGTAGGGATGAGGACAAAGCCGGTCTATTTTGACAGTTTTAACTCTCAGCTAATTAAGTGATCTCATGTAAATAAACACGTGTTGTAAGCTCCCGTCAACAACGGCCATTACCGTACCTGTATATATTGTACTTAACATTTTTTGGAAATGGTTTTAAATCAAAACGAAAACGTGTACGTGGTTAATAAATATACATGTTTTATTATTGTGAAAGTTAAGTCAAATAATAAGCAAATGAATACAATATTAAGTCACTGTTTTCCAATAATGCACTGATAGAAGCATTTATTAACTATTAATAATTTATTTAAAGTCAATTATTTAATTTATTAAATTTAAATTAATATTTTCTAACATTAAATAAATATTTATTTGGGAAGAAAGTACATTTATTAATTGTTAAGAAATATTTATAATTAATAAATATTTTGTTGAGTGAATTTGTTTCGCTTACAAAGTCAATGATGAAGATTGCTTATAAACATTAATTTGTTTTGTGAATTGAATTATTATCATGTATTTCAGCTATAGAGTTATAAAAAGTGTTTAAAGATATTGCTAATATTGCTTTTTTATTAAATAAATATTTGTTAACAGTTAATAAATATTCATTAACCATTAATAAATATTTATTAACAGCTTGTAAATTGTACTTAATAAATTACTTATTGACTGTTAATAAATATTTATTAAATTCTATGATGTTAAAAAATCATTTATTTACAGTTAATAAAGCTTATCAAATATAAACAAATCTTTCTATCCGTTTAAGTATTTTAACTTCATTTATTTATATGTTCTATGTACAGTCAGTAATGCCAAAAAATCGCAAAGGGGCCAATTTGAGTCGTCGAACGATCAATTCTAGAGCCGTGCGAGATATAAGAGCACTCTATTGCGCTGAGAGATTAATTTTTTTCTTTTTCAACTGTCATAATTGATAGTAAAAATATGAATAATTATTCTTGATGTTTAGATAGCTGTCAAGAATTGTAATTTAAAATATATTCGTTACTTTAATAAAAATTAATTTATTACCCTAAATAAAGGATACTTTTATTGTTTATAACGCTTTCGATTATAAGTACATCCCGGCACACTTATAGTAGATAGTTACTTTTATTGAACTAAAAAAAATGTTTAATAGAAATAATATACATGGCAAAACAACGTTTGCCGGGTCAGCTAGTTAATTAATAAAATTCACAATTTTGTCTTTAAATTATACACAAATAATAGCGATGTTGTATCTGTGGATGATTTAAGATCAATACTCGCAATCTCAAACACTATAGATAAGTTACCTCCTACAGAAAACAGTTTAAAGCAACATTGTTTGAGGACATATTACAAAAAAAAGTGTGGATAAATAGCTAAAAACCAAAACCCAAATTGCCAAATATACTCGAGTCTGAGTGGATGTATAATGAAAATGATGAGATCTTCTCTATTTTGCAAACACAGGCAGCCTATCCAGAAAATTTAACAGTTTTAACAACTTGTCGATTGAAAAAGGTAATCCCCGAACCCCAATTTATAAGCATGGGTCATTAGAACATGTAGCTTATATAACAGATTGTTCATGTAAATTTTGTACCTACAAAAAGAACAATGTTGTACTCGTATGTTTCTGTTCCTGCTTTTGTATGGGACAGAAATCGTGCAAAAATAGTAATAGAAGGGTCGTACATAATGACACAATAAATATTTTATTAGAAGGGAATTCCGCAAGCGACATCTGTGTAAGTTAATTAATTATTAATGCATTATAATAATAAACGAATAACGCAAATTTTTATATTACAGATGCAAACTGTAATTTATTACCGTTTACGGATATAATCAATTTAACATTATTCATGACTATTTGGTATATAATAATAATTAAAACGTGTTTTAGTTAAAAATATTGGAAGTTCTATTCAGAGCATGGGTCTTTACAAGTGAGGTGGGGAATTGCGGAGAATATAAGTTGGAGTGGGGACGCGAGGGCCATGAAGCGAAAGGCCGCAAGACGTGTTTGGGCCATTTTTATGTTACTCTACATCTATATTAATATCTTGTTAAATATGTCCCCAAAAAATCTGATTCAAAAACCATCGTGATCCAGATTGAATTCTACATATTTTATTAAAATGAAATTTTTTGCCTCGCGCAATTGGAACTGAGATAACAGCGTGTAAAGCAAAAAGGGGACCGAAAATATCAAATTTTTGACCGATACCGAACTCAGAAAACGACGTTTTAAAATCTCTTCCGAAAAAAAGTCAACGGCGTTTCAATGTTAGCTTTAATACAGTGTCTCAAACTTTAGTATTTTAAAAATAGAACGTCTACAGAGAATATTCTGATTTTTGGACACCTTATACTACAATATTGTGGCTTTCTCGTAATACCATTAGTTTGAATTTTGTATTTTGTGTCCGCACGCACTGTACGATTTTCGGGCGACTTATGGATCTTAAATCCACAGGACATAAGCAACAAATCTGGTTGGTTCATATATTTTCATTTTGAAGTGCCCACAGAATCGCTTAAAATGCATCTTTTCTCAGCGCGAGCACTCTACTATAGGGACCGTAATGATGGCAAAGTACAAGTACGCATTCGTGTAATAATGTGATGCGGTACGTTCAGAACTGATATAGGAATGAAATGATAATAATATTGTTTTATCAAAAATTAGAAAGTTAAAGATTGGCTGGACCGATTTGGCTAAGTTTTTTAAAATATAAGTAATTTTCCGAATAAGGTTTTTAGAAACAAAAAGGTGGGAAAAGTTGCTCAAAAAATTGGAAAATTTTGAAAAAACGGAACGTGCTTCTTTCTATGGGATTTTTGTTCAAACATAGGATATGCGTAATTCTTTTTTTGTTTGGTTTGTTATAGTCTTTTTATTACAACTGAAAGTCGAAAAATTCGGACATATTTAGTTAATTCTAGAGATAAATAATCAATGCTTGTACTGTCATTTGAGATAACATTTTAATTGCAACTTGTCAAACAGAACCAATCAAGGGTGTTAACTATTACGTAAATGGTATACAATTTAGTCTTTAGCGCCCTTGACTTCGGAAGTAAATCAAACATTTACAGAAATCATAAATGATTTTTTCATAGCTCCCCTCTGTATAATTATAATGCGTAAATGAAAAGAAATTTGCTAGCCATCGAAGTCAATGATTACATTTATTTTTCATTAAATTAGGGTCTAAATGATTGATAGTGGTTCGTTATCAAAAATAAGACTGCACGAAAGAATTGTGAAGTTCCTTATACTAAATGAAATTTTAATAATTGCAAGATCAAAGCGTAGGATTAATAATTACTTTCTTCAAAATTGGAGAGATTTACATAATCGGATATCAATAAAACTCCACATGTGGGTGTAGAATTTTATAAGGAATTGAAAGACGAAGTCGATTGTTAAAAATTCCCGCTAGTTTTCAAAAGGATTTTTTAAATGGAATTTTAGTCGAAATCGTGTTGACACATGAAGACCGATTTTTTGAAAACTAAGGCCGTTATATGGAATTTAAAAATCATTCATGAGATCTAAATTTTATAGCAATCTGAAGAAACATTTTTCTTGGTAGAAAATTCTCATAATTATTTGCATTTTTCGGAAATTGCTAAATATTTCCGATCATATCAGAAACCCGAGCTTCAAGAGGATCTGGTTAATAATTGTCAGCTGGGGAAATGATGTAGTTACTTTATTTGCAATGTATTAATAAAGTAAATTACAAACATCGTTGTTTTGTCTTTATGTCGGGTGGCTTTAATCCATATCAAGAGCTACAATCGTATATAAATACAATAAGAATATCGTGTAGAGTCTAAAATTATAACTTTGGTACTTTATGGTACAAACTAAAATAATTAATAACTAAAAACAATATAGTTGCACAAGATTATATAATAATATTAACAATGTCGAATTATCGTCAGTCTAGCTCTCAAGTACTGTCCAATGCTGTCTAAGAGCACGTGTTTCAGGTAAAGTTACCGCTTAAATTCTAATTTACTATACAAAATAAAACATTTATGGTACAAATCCAGAGCTTTCTGTTTGGTTACACACATTGAACATTTATAAGCTGTACATTAATCGCCGCAAGTTTTGCAACTTTAGCAGGCTAATACTGGATTCAGTAACACAATCAACATTAAATTAATTTGCATTTTAATACAATTCTCGCTAGCTAAAATTTCAAGCTAAACATTTGGCACGCAAGTTGTAAAAGTATAGTTTACGTGCAAAACTGTATCGTGGAAATTATTAGTTGGTAGTCATGGAATGGCGAGATTTAACACTTTTTCTATTCCACATAAACCAATTAAACAGCAGAATGTTTCCCGATCATCCTCCCAGACTTTGAATAAACATGTTGACCATCGTACTCCACAGACATCGGCCTCTCTCCGTTCATCGAATCCGGCTTCAGCGGCTCACGCTCCTCTCTAAACAAAAAACAATTAAAAACGAATCGAAAAATCGTAGAGAAACGTGCATTTAACATTAAAAATTCCCATAATTTGGTTGCAGGTGCAAATTTTGGACGGGATTTCAGTCATGGGTCTTTAAACCCCCGTTAAAAGTCACAGTTAGCTTAAAGTTAATTCATGACTGGAATATCGGGACTGGAAAATCATCCAACGATTGTATCGTGTGTGGATAATAAACAGAAAACACACAAAAACGCAACAAAAGCATGTGTGATTTGAAAAAAAAAATTTACAATAGAAGTGTGTTTATAAGCGTATTCCCTTAGATGTTACCATCCAAGTTTCGGATCTTCAACTTCGTGTTGTTTCGACTTGTTCCTGTTGCACATAAGCGCGATAATGCCAGCACGGTTTATGCAGAAGCAAGCCAAATCGACGACGATCAAAACCAAAATGATGGCGGCTATCACTATTCTGATGATGGCGCGCTACTCACGGAAGGCTCGTTGTAAGGCACAGCCGGATCGATACCTATCAAGTTCAAAAAACAATAAAACACTTGATTTGCTCTTTTGATAGTTTGTTAATATGTTAGTTTACTGTGAGTTACTAAGTTGTGTTCTGGAGGAAAACTTGTAACGCCTCTATTGCAGTCAAGTTTACGGTGCTTGAACCGCAAAGCTACCACCAAACTTGAGTGGAATAGCTGCTACTTCCAATTTTAGATATTAACATCTCTACTAAAGATCTCAAACTTGAGTAGAACTGCAACTTTACATGATAGTGATGAAATTTATTATATCTGTTCGGTCACGTTAAAGGTGTGGCGAAATATTTATTTATTTCTTTAAATTTTATTTATTTTAAATATTGATAAGCAAAACGTTTCGCCAGGAAAATTGAAAAAGTAAGGCGTTTATCAAATCAGAAACTTTCACATAACCCGCTTTTCTTGTTGGTGAGGAAAAATTTCACTACTACCTCTAGTTTCAACATTTCACCATTGGAAAACTTTATTTAAGTTACTTTAATTGTTAACAGAAGTGCCACTTTTTTGTCACTGGAATTAAAGTAAACACAAAAATGTTGTAAAAATTTTTTTTGTCACCAACCAATTCTGTGATAAAATTTCAATTCAAACTTGTTAATTTTCGCTTTAATTAGAACAATTTTGGTAATCTTTAAGTTGCATAATTATTGCAGTAAAAACGAGTTACTGCTCTTAGAAAAAAGGAAGGTCCGCTATCTCTCTACCCACAAGATCTAAATTACGTAAGTAATTAGCAGGTGGACCTAATTACGTGACAAAAATGGAAAAATGCGTTAGATTTTGTGACATTAACAAAATCTCAATCAACCCAACTTTATGTTTAAATGATGCGAAACGAAGCTGACCCAATTAGAGCGACAATTACAATTAGCAAAATAGATAAAATGCACTAATTACAAGTCACCCCACGTAAAAATCGAGTCGTTTTAGTCCTCACGTTAGCCGCTTTTTCACAGTATCAGTAAATTAGTTACGTAGAATTATTGATGGTGAAAAGTTTTGTTGTATTTGGTGACTAATTGTTTTATTTTTTAGCTGGTTGCTGGTTCCGGTGCTACTGAAGAATCGGATCATACCGCTAACGCGCCTGGAGGTGTCGCTGAAGTTGATATCAGTAAAAGCGTCGGTGGAGAGGTTCATAGTGGGGAAGGTATTCCCGGTCCTATAACTCGTCTTTTCGTTATTGCCAATCGAGAAATTGCTAATCTTGTACAAGACCTGATTTTGGTAAATTGTTTGATTTTGTTGTTTTTTGAAAATTATTGATTTTCATTGCAGCGCTTGGCCCAAACTAGCGAAAGATTAGTAAACTTCAAAGCTCGTCTACTTACGTCTCTCATCTAAAGTTCCAGAAACGCCATCTACGTTAAGAAAAATCAATTTCGCTATTGTGCGGAGCTTCATTGCCGCATTGTTACCGCTATTGTAAATTAGAGCAAGGATGAAGATCATTAAATTAATTTATCAGTTTTTTGTTATTTTTTTAATTATTATTTAAATTGTATATAGGGGATACGTAATTTTTTTTTCATTTCACTTGGTAATCTTGCCATTTTTCCACCTTCTTTTACCGGTGTTCTATTAGCTTTATTAGAATTACTCCTGTTAAAATTAGCTTTATCAAGTGTATATAACCTGTATCCGAAGTCGACATGTAAAATGTATATGAACCGAAACCGGTGTATTTTTTATGTGTAAGTAGTGTAAATAATATTGCAGGCAGCCCTGGATATTCATAAATTTTGTGTTGTACTTTATTTGTAATGTATTATTAAAATTAGTTACAAAAACCGCTGCCATTTCATTATGCAAGTGAATTACTGAATTTAGTTTAAAATATCTTAAATAATTGATAATTCTTTGCTTGAAGTATAAAGCATTGAATTCTAACAGCGCCATAAATTATACTTCAACTGCTGTTTGCATTGCCTTTGGTTCAGACTCCGTTTTTGTTGCTTTCAAGAATTTAAAGAAAAACTCAAATCTTAAGTTTTATTAAATTATATGGTAGGCAGTTTAAATATTCCCATCTAACTATAGAAAAAAAATTGAAACAAAAATTCGAATTATCGACACCAATTAATTTAAGTTGGAAACTTTGGATACGATTTATACTAAATTATGTCAACGTTCAATATTTTTTGGTAAAATCTCTTAAATTGGAAGAAATAATTTGTGACTTTTCTTTATTGAAGCGGCACGTTTTACGGACCAGCAATGGCTACAATGGTCACGATGGCGTTGTTAAATGGTGAAAACTTCTAGCTACAAGAATATCTACTTCGTAAAATTATTTATAACTGCATTCTCGAGTTTTGAAAACTGTGACAAACTGCTAACTAGCCCCTTATAATTTACTGGAACAATTTTGTAAAGGCTCTCTTGTATGTTTAATTATTAAATGTTTAACGAAAAAAATTTGAAAACCAACCGATTGGTATCTACGGAATCATTATAAAACCGCTATGCTCTACACTTACACTTGATGATTTTTTTTAATTTTTCCGAAATTAAATGTATACCTTAATTTAAACTTAAATCAAAAAAGATCCGGACAAATTTCTTAAGACGGTCCAGACTATTTAAAATTTTTGACTTTTGAGAAAATTTCGGTGGAAAATTTATTTTTTAAACCACTTTTAGAAACACTTTTGGCTGCAGCAAAGCGAATTACCTCACAGACCAACCCCATTGGCTACCTGTTTAGCTGACAAAGGTGAACATGCGTGATCCTTCAGGTGCTGTTATCAGGAAAAACATTTCAATTCTCAGGTGACAAAGTAATCCTATTGAGAGTTTGACCGATGAGTCTTAAAATCTCAAGCAACAATTTTCATCGCCATTATGAAATGTAACATAGCTACCACAAAACTTCAGAGACTTCCAAGAACCATTAAAGCTACTTGCAATGGTTATTTATATTTAATTTTTAAATAATACAAAAAACATTTTGATATCCAAACGATTAAAGCTCAAGAATTCATTAAATATACCACTTTGACAAGTCGACATGTTTTTTAACTTTTCAAAATCGAATCAAAAAACGTTTGGACAAATTTTCAACAACTTCCCGATTAATGACCGTTATCGGGTGCTATTAGCATTAATTTTTAATGCATAAAGTTTATTCAAATATAAAAAGAGCAAAATAAAATAAGTAAAAAAATCTAAGGATGAAACACTTAGAAATATTACATTACATACCTCAGATTACAAAGCATGTGAAGAGATATGAAATTCTCACATTTTCACAATATTGACAATCTCAATTACTATCGGACCCGATATTTTTAGACAAACTAATCTTATTGTGAGTTTGATTGATGTGTCTTAAAATCTCAAGCTGCAAATTTTACCGCCACTATTAAGTAAATTTTTCTAAAACTTTTCAAAATCGAACCAATAATTTTCTGGACAAGTTTCTCCCTGATAAATGATCATTATCAGGTGCTTTTTGCGTTAATTCTTAATGTATTAAAATCATTCGAGTATAAGAGGAACAAGATCAATCGGTTAAAAAGAAATCTAGGTTTGTAACACTTCAAAATATTACATTAGGACCGCAGATAACCAAGCTAGTGCAGGAATAGAAAATTTTCATCTTTACATAATATTTACAATCTCAAATACAATCCGACCTGATATTTTTAAAAGATTCTGGTATTAAAATCTCTTACCTTGATTTATAAAATTGGTTTGTGTCATAAAATTATTTGCCATATTATTTACCCCTTTTGTAGCGGGCAATATGCTGCTGAATGACCTCTAATAATTTAAGAAACCATAAGTAGGTACATGTTGTAACGATTTTCTGCATGTTTAATTTTTAAACGTTTGAAGCGAAAAAATTGAAATACAACCGATTGATGGCCACGGATTCATTGCAGAACCACCACACTTAAACTTAATATATTTTTCAAATCTCTTCAAAATTAAATTTTTACGTTTACTGAAAAGCAAATTAAACGATTTCTAGAAGAATTTTGCAAAATTTAGTAACTTACTGATCAGAAATTCTCAACGTTATTTTTTAAAATAAAGACGTTACTGGGTTATTATAAATAAATCAAAATAAAGTACGTACAAAAATTTTTTATTTAGCCCTTAATACTCTTATACTATTACATACACATATAAACAAAATATATACAAAAATACAAAATTATTACTTATATACAGAATGTCTCTAAAGACTAATTAATTTCTTTAGCTTCTTTGAATGGTCCTTCTAATTGATTTACCTAGTAGGCTTCCTGGTCGCATCAACTACCGCCTGGCTCTGCGTTTGAGTGACTTGGGAGGCTCGATTATGATGGGCTTCGTTCTTTCCAAACAATTGCGCTTCATCGCCTCTTGTTGCTTAATTTTGAGCAACATGTCGTTGAAGGACTTTGGTGCTTCAGGGATCATTTGTGGTTTTGGTTTGGTCTTGTTAGTTATTGTTTGACTCGTCGACGGCAGGACTTCTATCGGGCTTTCTGGCGTCGAAGGTACCGTCGCCGCACTAGCCACTTTAACTGGTGGAAAAAATAAATCCAAGTCAGCTTCAAGTTTTTTGGTGTGCGTTGTCTTCTCTTTCGTGTGTTTCGTGATTGAACACGCACTTGTACATCCTCTCTTCTTCAATGCTTTTATATAGGCCGAGATGTCCTGATTTGGGGTGACTTCACTCTTTTGATGTTTCTTCACCCTTGCCCTTTTCGTAACTTGCGCTTTTTTCATGTCCGTGTGCAACTTGATTGCACACGCACTTGTACATCCTCTCTTCTTCAAAAATTTTATATAGGCTGAGACATCCTGATTTGGGGTAACTTCACTCTTTTGATGCTTTTTCACTCTTGCCATTTTCGTATGTTGCGAAAATACTATCACTGCACTTCACTACGAGAAAAATGATATTGATGAAGTTGGTGCAATTCTCCTGCATTTATTTGGAATAAACTACCCCCTTCTGCTAACGAAAGCCTGCCATTGGACGAAGATCAAAACGGCCCAAACTTTCTAGAATTGTTAATTTTTGAGAAAATTCGGGTGAACAATTATATGGTTAAACCACATTTAGCAACACTTTTCAATGCAGTTAAGCAAACTACTTTACAGACCAACTCCATTGGCTACCTGTTTAGCTAACAAAGGTGAAAACGCGTGGTCCTTCAGGTTCTGTTATCAGGCATAACATTTCAATTTTCTGGTGTCAAACTAATCCTATTGAGAGTTTGAATGATGAGTCGTAAAATCTCAAGCCACAACTTTCATTGCCATTACGAAATGTAACATATCAACCACAAAGCTTCAGATTTTACCAGAAACCATTAAAATAACTTGTAACGGTTTTCCTTGATATTAATTTTTTAACATTACAATAAAATTTTGATATCCAATCGATTAGAGCTCACGAATTCATCAAAGATACCACTTGGATCTACACTAGACATGTTTTTTAACTTTTCAAAATCGAGTTTGGACAAATTTCCAAAAACTTCCCGATTAATAACCGTTACCGGGTGCTATTAGCGTTAATTTTTAATGCATAAAACTTACTCAAATATAAAAAGAGCGAAATAAAATAAGTAGAAAACTTCTAAGGATGAGACACTTGGAAATATTACATTAGGACCTCAGATAACAATGCATGTGAAGAAATATAAAAATTTTACTTTCTCACAATATTTACAGTCTCAATTATAATCGGACCCAATATTTTTAGACAAGCTAATCATATTGATAATTTGATTGATAAATCTTAAAATATCAAGCCGCAAATTTTACCGCCACTATCAAGAAATTTTTCTAAAACTTTTCAAAATCTAACCAAAAATTTTCTGGGCAAATCTCTCCACGATTAATGAACCTTTTCAGGTGCTCCTTGCCATAATTCTTGATGTATTAAAATTATTCAAGTATAAAAGGAACGAAATCAATTGGATAAAAAGAAATTTAGATATGTAACACTTCAAAATATTACATTAGGACCGCAGATAACCAGGCTTGTGCAGGAATAGTTAATTTACGTCTTTACATAATATTTACAATCTCAATTAAAATCCGACCCGATTTTTTAGAAAATCCCGCCATTAAAATCGCTTATTATGATTTATGAAATTAATTCTTGTCATAAAATTACTTGCCATAGTATTTACCACTTTTGAAACGAGCAATAAGCTGCCGATTGACCTCTAATAATTTAAGAAACCATAGTAGAGTGCAAAGCGGCTCGAATTGTGACTTGTATGGGCACTTTAAAATGAAAATATATGAACTAGCCAGATTTGTGGCTTATGTCCTGTGGATTTTAGATCCATAAGTCGTACGAAAATCGTACAGTGCGTGCGGACACAAAATGCAAGATTCAAACTAATGGTATCATGAGAAAGCTACAATATTGCAGTATAAGGTGTCCAAAAATCAAAATATTCTCTGTAGACGTTCTATTTTTAAAATATTAGAGTTTGAGACACTGTATTAAAGCTAACATTGAAACGTTGTTGACTTTTTTTCGGAAGAGATTTTAAAACGCCGTTTTTTCACCTCGGTATCGGCCAAAAATTAATTATTTTTGGTCCACTTTTTGCTTTACACGCTGTTATCTCAGTTACTGTTGCGAGGATCAAAAAATTTTATTTGAATAAAATATGAAGAATTCTATCTGGATTACGATGGCTTTTGAAATAGATTTTTTTGGGAAATATTTAACGAGATATTTATTTTAATATAGAGTAAGGTCAAAATGGCCCAGTAACCCCTGCATCCTCGCACAGTACAGCTGCCGCTTCCCCACTCCGACCCATCGTCTCCGCAGTTCCCTACTTCCCTCTTAAGATCCAGTACTTCTGAGAGCGGCATGTGGTGCTGCCACCAAAATTCCCAAAGATGTTTATTTTTCACATCGGCCAAGGGAATTTCGGGCCCTATCAGTTATTATTATTACTATTAACTGTTTATGTTTATGGTTTGTCTCGTTTGTTCTGGAATAAAGCCGTAAGGGCCCATAGGTTAACACACGAAATTGAAATTTCTTTGATCATGTGAGTCAAAATATAGTGATAGGAACTCAAATAATAATAGTAGATGAACAATCTGTTGTGACAATACAGGAGCAGTTATATAGATTCAACGTATTTAACCGTCATGATGACAATCTAATATACATACAAATAAAGTATTTGATAAGAATTTTGAAAAGTCCATATTAAATGCATTAGCAATAGGAGAAGAAGCACTTAATAGTTTAATTATTATAATCGATACAACTAATTTCTATAAACCAATAAAAGAACGGAAATTGAAATCGTTGGACATTTTAATGCCTAAAGTAAAAAAATATGAGAAGGAGGGCAAAAATTTCTGCAACAAATATTGGCAGCAAAAGAAATGGGGAGAGATATATAAATCATAGCAGAATTTTTAAATATTCCTTCAAATAAAAGCGTACTTGGAAATATAATACAAACAGTTTGTGCTCCTGTAAACATTTTATCACCATCATGTTTTCATAACAAAACCTGCCATATTTTTGATGTCATGCCTGTCGTACAGAGTTTAGGAAAGCCTGAAAAAGCTAAAGCTTTTGGAGAATACCTTAACATATTCAATAAAATTATATTTAGAAGCAGGTATATTTCACAGAGGATACATGTAGTTTTTGATCATTACTTAGAAAACTCTATTAAGAATTCCAGGCGCATTAAATGAGGCTCCGGAATGGTTATTGATGACTCTCACAAAAATTTTAGTCGTTTATCAATTCTATTTTTAATAAAAAATAGTTGACAAATTTTTTGTCTAAGCATCTATTTGAATATTGAAAATCGGCTCACTTGAAGCTTGTTACAAGTGGCAAATTCTAATATATTCTTGAATATAAAAGTAATTTTTCACCTATAGGTAAATTATTAAATCTTGATCATGAAAAGGTAGATACAAGAATGTTGTTAAACATTTTATCTGTAAAAAGAGCTGAGTACACTTGATGCATTATAGACTGCAAAGCACTGAAGTCTTAGTTTTTTCTTGCCTACTTTAAAGATCAATTAACAGAAGAAGTTTAGATGAAAACTAGCACACAAAATTGTCTCAAATTTATTCGCGTTCACGAGGTTAATATGGATATTTCTCTTTTGAAAAATTTACCTGCATTTTATGTTTTGATTGGATGTGACACCACTAGTCAATTTAATGGACTAAGAAAGAAACTGTGCTGGAAGATTTATGTACGGTATTACAAATTACTTGATGGAGTTGGTATTATAGAATTTGGTGATAAATCTAATATATAAAATTCTCGTGTCACGGTGTGCGGAATTGAACTACTCCGAAACGGCTTGACCGATTTTTATTAATCTTAGCGTGCATATCGGCTAGGATGGAGAATCGGACAACATCTATTTTTCATCCCCCTAAATGTTAAGGGTGGTCCACCCTTAAATCTCCTTTTTATTTTTTTGGACAAAATTTTTTGTTTTTATTTTTTTGTGATACATCATACAAAAATACATACAACCCTAAATTTTCACCTCTCTACGATCAACCCCTATTTTCTTATTTATTAATTAAAAACTTTAATTGTTTTTGGCAAGATTTTTATTTTTATTTTGTAATGACTTAGAATAAAAAAATTCATATTACTCTCAATTTTCACTATTATACAATCAACCCCTATTTTTCCATCTCGATTTTTATTTTTTTTCATTCTATCCACAGATCCGCAATAGGGTTGCAAAATGGCAATCGAATATTATAATTGTAGTACGATAAATTCTTATTCAGGGTTTATAATTTCAAGTTCATTTGATTATGATTTTTTTTTCAATTCAATTTGATCTCCCGCCCTCGCCGGTCGACAACTGATCAACTATCAATCGATCAGTTATCCCCGTCAGGTGTCACCACTCATCCAGCAAATATCCCGGAGTAGGGATGAGGACAAAGCCGGTCTATTTTGACAGTTTTAACTCTCAGCTAATTAAGTGATCTCATGTAAATAAACACGTGTTGTAAGCTCCCGTCAACAACGGCCATTACCGTACCTGTATATATTGTACTTAACATTTTTTGGAAATGGTTTTAAATCAAAACGAAAACGTGTACGTGGTTAATAAATATACATGTTTTATTATTGTGAAAGTTAAGTCAAATAATAAGCAAATGAATACAATATTAAGTCACTGTTTTCCAATAATGCACTGATAGAAGCATTTATTAACTATTAATAATTTATTTAAAGTCAATTATTTAATTTATTAAATTTAAATTAATATTTTCTAACATTAAATAAATATTTATTTGGGAAGAAAGTACATTTATTAATTGTTAAGAAATATTTATAATTAATAAATATTTTGTTGAGTGAATTTGTTTCGCTTACAAAGTCAATGATGAAGATTGCTTATAAACATTAATTTGTTTTGTGAATTGAATTATTATCATGTATTTCAGCTATAGAGTTATAAAAAGTGTTTAAAGATATTGCTAATATTGCTTTTTTATTAAATAAATATTTGTTAACAGTTAATAAATATTCATTAACCATTAATAAATATTTATTAACAGCTTGTAAATTGTACTTAATAAATTACTTATTGACTGTTAATAAATATTTATTAAATTCTATGATGTTAAAAAATCATTTATTTACAGTTAATAAAGCTTATCAAATATAAACAAATCTTTCTATCCGTTTAAGTATTTTAACTTCATTTATTTATATGTTCTATGTACAGTCAGTAATGCCAAAAAATCGCAAAGGGGCCAATTTGAGTCGTCGAACGATCAATTCTAGAGCCGTGCGAGATATAAGAGCACTCTATTGCGCTGAGAGATTAATTTTTTTCTTTTTCAACTGTCATAATTGATAGTAAAAATATGAATAATTATTCTTGATGTTTAGATAGCTGTCAAGAATTGTAATTTAAAATATATTCGTTACTTTAATAAAAATTAATTTATTACCCTAAATAAAGGATACTTTTATTGTTTATAACGCTTTCGATTATAAGTACATCCCGGCACACTTATAGTAGATAGTTACTTTTATTGAACTAAAAAAAATGTTTAATAGAAATAATATACATGGCAAAACAACGTTTGCCGGGTCAGCTAGTTAATTAATAAAATTCACAATTTTGTCTTTAAATTATACACAAATAATAGCGATGTTGTATCTGTGGATGATTTAAGATCAATACTCGCAATCTCAAACACTATAGATAAGTTACCTCCTACAGAAAACAGTTTAAAGCAACATTGTTTGAGGACATATTACAAAAAAAAGTGTGGATAAATAGCTAAAAACCAAAACCCAAATTGCCAAATATACTCGAGTCTGAGTGGATGTATAATGAAAATGATGAGATCTTCTCTATTTTGCAAACACAGGCAGCCTATCCAGAAAATTTAACAGTTTTAACAACTTGTCGATTGAAAAAGGTAATCCCCGAACCCCAATTTATAAGCATGGGTCATTAGAACATGTAGCTTATATAACAGATTGTTCATGTAAATTTTGTACCTACAAAAAGAACAATGTTGTACTCGTATGTTTCTGTTCCTGCTTTTGTATGGGACAGAAATCGTGCAAAAATAGTAATAGAAGGGTCGTACATAATGACACAATAAATATTTTATTAGAAGGGAATTCCGCAAGCGACATCTGTGTAAGTTAATTAATTATTAATGCATTATAATAATAAACGAATAACGCAAATTTTTATATTACAGATGCAAACTGTAATTTATTACCGTTTACGGATATAATCAATTTAACATTATTCATGACTATTTGGTATATAATAATAATTAAAACGTGTTTTAGTTAAAAATATTGGAAGTTCTATTCAGAGCATGGGTCTTTACAAGTGAGGTGGGGAATTGCGGAGAATATAAGTTGGAGTGGGGACGCGAGGGCCATGAAGCGAAAGGCCGCAAGACGTGTTTGGGCCATTTTTATGTTACTCTACATCTATATTAATATCTTGTTAAATATGTCCCCAAAAAATCTGATTCAAAAACCATCGTGATCCAGATTGAATTCTACATATTTTATTAAAATGAAATTTTTTGCCTCGCGCAATTGGAACTGAGATAACAGCGTGTAAAGCAAAAAGGGGACCGAAAATATCAAATTTTTGACCGATACCGAACTCAGAAAACGACGTTTTAAAATCTCTTCCGAAAAAAAGTCAACGGCGTTTCAATGTTAGCTTTAATACAGTGTCTCAAACTTTAGTATTTTAAAAATAGAACGTCTACAGAGAATATTCTGATTTTTGGACACCTTATACTACAATATTGTGGCTTTCTCGTAATACCATTAGTTTGAATTTTGTATTTTGTGTCCGCACGCACTGTACGATTTTCGGGCGACTTATGGATCTTAAATCCACAGGACATAAGCAACAAATCTGGTTGGTTCATATATTTTCATTTTGAAGTGCCCACAGAATCGCTTAAAATGCATCTTTTCTCAGCGCGAGCACTCTACTATAGGGACCGTAATGATGGCAAAGTACAAGTACGCATTCGTGTAATAATGTGATGCGGTACGTTCAGAACTGATATAGGAATGAAATGATAATAATATTGTTTTATCAAAAATTAGAAAGTTAAAGATTGGCTGGACCGATTTGGCTAAGTTTTTTAAAATATAAGTAATTTTCCGAATAAGGTTTTTAGAAACAAAAAGGTGGGAAAAGTTGCTCAAAAAATTGGAAAATTTTGAAAAAACGGAACGTGCTTCTTTCTATGGGATTTTTGTTCAAACATAGGATATGCGTAATTCTTTTTTTGTTTGGTTTGTTATAGTCTTTTTATTACAACTGAAAGTCGAAAAATTCGGACATATTTAGTTAATTCTAGAGATAAATAATCAATGCTTGTACTGTCATTTGAGATAACATTTTAATTGCAACTTGTCAAACAGAACCAATCAAGGGTGTTAACTATTACGTAAATGGTATACAATTTAGTCTTTAGCGCCCTTGACTTCGGAAGTAAATCAAACATTTACAGAAATCATAAATGATTTTTTCATAGCTCCCCTCTGTATAATTATAATGCGTAAATGAAAAGAAATTTGCTAGCCATCGAAGTCAATGATTACATTTATTTTTCATTAAATTAGGGTCTAAATGATTGATAGTGGTTCGTTATCAAAAATAAGACTGCACGAAAGAATTGTGAAGTTCCTTATACTAAATGAAATTTTAATAATTGCAAGATCAAAGCGTAGGATTAATAATTACTTTCTTCAAAATTGGAGAGATTTACATAATCGGATATCAATAAAACTCCACATGTGGGTGTAGAATTTTATAAGGAATTGAAAGACGAAGTCGATTGTTAAAAATTCCCGCTAGTTTTCAAAAGGATTTTTTAAATGGAATTTTAGTCGAAATCGTGTTGACACATGAAGACCGATTTTTTGAAAACTAAGGCCGTTATATGGAATTTAAAAATCATTCATGAGATCTAAATTTTATAGCAATCTGAAGAAACATTTTTCTTGGTAGAAAATTCTCATAATTATTTGCATTTTTCGGAAATTGCTAAATATTTCCGATCATATCAGAAACCCGAGCTTCAAGAGGATCTGGTTAATAATTGTCAGCTGGGGAAATGATGTAGTTACTTTATTTGCAATGTATTAATAAAGTAAATTACAAACATCGTTGTTTTGTCTTTATGTCGGGTGGCTTTAATCCATATCAAGAGCTACAATCGTATATAAATACAATAAGAATATCGTGTAGAGTCTAAAATTATAACTTTGGTACTTTATGGTACAAACTAAAATAATTAATAACTAAAAACAATATAGTTGCACAAGATTATATAATAATATTAACAATGTCGAATTATCGTCAGTCTAGCTCTCAAGTACTGTCCAATGCTGTCTAAGAGCACGTGTTTCAGGTAAAGTTACCGCTTAAATTCTAATTTACTATACAAAATAAAACATTTATGGTACAAATCCAGAGCTTTCTGTTTGGTTACACACATTGAACATTTATAAGCTGTACATTAATCGCCGCAAGTTTTGCAACTTTAGCAGGCTAATACTGGATTCAGTAACACAATCAACATTAAATTAATTTGCATTTTAATACAATTCTCGCTAGCTAAAATTTCAAGCTAAACATTTGGCACGCAAGTTGTAAAAGTATAGTTTACGTGCAAAACTGTATCGTGGAAATTATTAGTTGGTAGTCATGGAATGGCGAGATTTAACACTTTTTCTATTCCACATAAACCAATTAAACAGCAGAATGTTTCCCGATCATCCTCCCAGACTTTGAATAAACATGTTGACCATCGTACTCCACAGACATCGGCCTCTCTCCGTTCATCGAATCCGGCTTCAGCGGCTCACGCTCCTCTCTAAACAAAAAACAATTAAAAACGAATCGAAAAATCGTAGAGAAACGTGCATTTAACATTAAAAATTCCCATAATTTGGTTGCAGGTGCAAATTTTGGACGGGATTTCAGTCATGGGTCTTTAAACCCCCGTTAAAAGTCACAGTTAGCTTAAAGTTAATTCATGACTGGAATATCGGGACTGGAAAATCATCCAACGATTGTATCGTGTGTGGATAATAAACAGAAAACACACAAAAACGCAACAAAAGCATGTGTGATTTGAAAAAAAAAATTTACAATAGAAGTGTGTTTATAAGCGTATTCCCTTAGATGTTACCATCCAAGTTTCGGATCTTCAACTTCGTGTTGTTTCGACTTGTTCCTGTTGCACATAAGCGCGATAATGCCAGCACGGTTTATGCAGAAGCAAGCCAAATCGACGACGATCAAAACCAAAATGATGGCGGCTATCACTATTCTGATGATGGCGCGCTACTCACGGAAGGCTCGTTGTAAGGCACAGCCGGATCGATACCTATCAAGTTCAAAAAACAATAAAACACTTGATTTGCTCTTTTGATAGTTTGTTAATATGTTAGTTTACTGTGAGTTACTAAGTTGTGTTCTGGAGGAAAACTTGTAACGCCTCTATTGCAGTCAAGTTTACGGTGCTTGAACCGCAAAGCTACCACCAAACTTGAGTGGAATAGCTGCTACTTCCAATTTTAGATATTAACATCTCTACTAAAGATCTCAAACTTGAGTAGAACTGCAACTTTACATGATAGTGATGAAATTTATTATATCTGTTCGGTCACGTTAAAGGTGTGGCGAAATATTTATTTATTTCTTTAAATTTTATTTATTTTAAATATTGATAAGCAAAACGTTTCGCCAGGAAAATTGAAAAAGTAAGGCGTTTATCAAATCAGAAACTTTCACATAACCCGCTTTTTTTGTTGGTGAGGAAAAATTTCACTACTACCTCTAGTTTCAACATTTCACCATTGGAAAACTTTATTTAAGTTACTTTAATTGTTAACAGAAGTGCCACTTTTTTGTCATTGGAATTAAAGTAAACACAAAAATGTTGTAAAAATTTTTTTTGTCACCAACCAATTCTGTGATAAAATTTCAATTCAAACTTGTTAATTTTCGCTTTAATTAGAACAATTTTGGTAATATTTAAGTTGCATAATTATTGCAGTAAAAACGAGTTACTGCTCTCACAAAAAAGGAAGATCCGCTATCTCTCTACCCACAAGATCTAAATTACGTAATTAATTAGTCGGTGGACCTAATTACGTGACAAAAATGGAAAAATGCGTTAGATTTTGTGACATTAACAAAATCTCAATCAACCCAACTTTATGTTTAAATGATGCGAAACAAAGCTGACCCAATTAGAGCGACAATTACAATTAGCAAAATAGATAAAATGCACTAATTACAAGTCACCCCACGTAAAAATCGAGTCGTTTTAGTCCTCACGTTAGCCGCTTTTTCACAGTATCAGTAAATTAGTTACGTAGAATTATTGATGGTGAAAAGTTTTGTTGTATTTGGTGACTAATTGTTTTATTTTTTAGCTGGTTGCTGGTTCCGGTGCTACTGAAGAGGTTCATAGTGGGGAAGGTATTCCCGGTACTCTATAACTCGTCTTTTCGTTATTGCCAATCGAGAAATTGCTAATCTTGTACAAGACCTGATTTTGGTAAATTGTTTGATTTTGTTGTTTTTTGAAAATTATTGATTTTCATTGCAGCGCTTGGCCCAAACTAGCGAAAGATTAGTAAACTTCAAAGCTCGTCTACTTACGTCTCTCATCTAAAGTTCCAGAAACGCCATCTACGTTAAGAAAAATCAATTTCGCTATTGTGCGGCCCAATGCACTTCAGAAGGCATTAAAATCACCGTCCCCGACACTGACTCGCACCGGAAACTCACGGCCACGCTAACCAAATTCCAAATGCCCTACCACACATACTCCCTCGCATCCGAGAGAAATCTCAAGGTCGTCATCCGCGGCCTCCCCGAAACCACTCCTATTGAAGAGATCGAAGCCGATCTCAAGGAAGCCAACCTTACTCCAATCAAAATTACCCCGATGCTCCGTAAAGACAAATCAGCCATGCCTCTTTTCCTTGTCATAATTAGCAGGGAATGTCGAAAAATTTATGACATAACCACGTGCGTAGGGCTCCGCGTCAGAGTAGAGCCCCTCAAGAATACCAACTCTTCAGGTCAATGCTACCGGTGCCAACTTTTCGGGCACTCACAAAGCAAATGCACAGCTCCTTTTAAATGTGTCAAATGCGGTTTAGGTCACTCTCATCAAGACTGTCCTAAAGCCAAGTCCGATCCACCCAAATGCGCTAACTGCAGTCAAGCCCATCCTGCCAACTACCGCGGATGCGCGGCATATCCAAAATCCGCTCCGAAACCAAAATTTATCCCTGCCCCTGCCCCAATTACCCCAGCATGGAAAACTCCTGCACCCGCACCCCAACCAAAACCCACTACCAAGCCCCCAACTCCACCAAAGCCCACTAACCTTACACCTAAATCTTCATCGTCGAACAGCAACTTCGGCAAAGTAGCCGCTGCTCTATCCGACCTTATGTTGGTATTCAGCCGAACCAATCCCAACGATCAAGACAAACAAACCTTCAAGTCATCTATGTTCATCATCTTAAACAACCTATAATGTCACAAAAAATAATTCCGCAATCCCTCTCCCTCGCATTTTGGAATGCGGCCGGGTTAGTAGCAAAGAAGCTAGAGCTTTCAAGTTTTATGCACGAGCACGACCTAGACATCATGCTTGTGAATGAAACACACACGAAACCTTGCAACAAAATTACCATTCAAAATTACATCACTTATAAAACTGACAGAGCCACCGGCCAAGGTGGCGGAACAGCAATATTTGTAAAGAAAGCGTTAAAACATTACGCAATTCCTGACCCGGCTGCTCCCAATGTAGAAGCAACCGCTATTATCCTAGAAACCACCTCATGCCCAATCAAAATCATCTCCACCTACAAACCTCCAAACAAACTTTTAACAGACCAAGACCTTCAGATACTTTTTCCTGACGACACACCCACAATCGCAGCAGGCGACTTCAACTGCAAACATCCATCCTGGAACAGTCGTCATATAAACAGAGACGGACGAACAATGTTCGATTATACCACCCAACACGACATAGCTACCCTAGGCCCTAGGGAGCCCACCCACTTCTCAACCCATGGCTCTTCAAATGTTCTGGACATCGCTCTTCTCAAAAATGTCCCCCTAATAGCCTCAATATACTCACTGTCGGCCCTTAATTCAGATCACAACCCCGTGATGCTTCAATTGGGCACAATTCCGAATGACCTAATTTCTTCGTCAAAATTAAATTGGAACAAATTCAGAGACAGGTTAAAAGACCTTCTGGGACCAGTGCCCATAATCAACAACAAAAACGACATAATCACAAGCACCAAAATCCTCGAAGACACTATTATCGCGGCAATAGAACACGCGAAAGACACTAAACACCCAACACCAGCCCGACCCGTCTTGCCAGATCGCATCAGAGATCAAATACGGGAGAAAAATCGCGCAAAGCGCCGCTACGAAATAACGCTCGCCCCTCAGGACAAAACAAAGTTAAACCGCTTGCAAAACGCGGTGAGACAATCTCTGTACGATCATGCAAACGAGAGATGGCAAGACAAACTCAACTCGCTGAACATAAACTCCAACTCACTCTGGAACATGACACGTGTTCTAAAACAAACAACCCCGCGCGCGATCCCCCCACTCAATGGCCCAACCAGAACAGCATGCTCCCCAATCGAAAAAGCTGAACTATTCGCCGATAGTTTACAAGAACAATTCACAGTCAACAAAACATATTCAGACCCAACAAACGTGAGACATACCGAAAGTTTTGTCTTGCACCACATAAACACACTACCAGACACTAACACCGAAACACTCAAGCCAATCACGCCACTTGAAATCCAAACGCTAATCAAGAAACTCGCGAAAAAGAAAGCCCCTGGACCAGACGGAATTTCAAACCAGTCTCTGAAAAATTTTCCAACAAAAGCAATAATGCACCTTACCGCCATCTTCAACGCTATTCTCCGAATAGGTCACTTTCCCGATTCATGGAAAATTGCAGATATCATCTTACTCCAGAAGCCCGGGAAAAGCCCCAAAATTCCTTCAAATTACCGCCCCATAAGCCTCTTACCTTCTATAGGCAAACTAGCCGAGAAATGCATTCTCGATCGGCTACAAGCACACACCACAGCACAAAACATATTGCCAGACACCCAATTCGGCTTTCGAGCCAACCTTTCCACAACTCAACAAGTACTCCGCGTAGCAGAACACTGCTACGACAGCTTCGACCGCAAACATATCACAGGCGCCGTGTTCCTAGATGTCTCAAAGGCATTTGATCGCGTGTGGCACTCCGGCCTACTCCACAAATTAATTCACTTGCAATACCCTAACTACTTAATCAAAATCATTCATTCCTACCTATCAAACCGTAACTTCCAAGTTAAAATAGAAGACGTCAAATCAACCACCCGTCCCGCATTGGCCGGAGTACCGCAAGGCTCTTGCCTTTCTCCACACCTATTCAACATTTACACATCAGACATGCCGAAACCTCCCACAGTCGAAGTCGCCCAATTCGCAGACGACACGGCCCTACTTACCAGAGCTAAACAACCGAGACAGATAACGTGTAGGCTTGAAAGAGCCTTGGACCCACTCGAAACTTGGTTCCGGAGATGGCTCATCAACGTCAACGGAACCAAAAGCACGGCTGTCCTCTTCACTCGTCGAAGAGTCGTCCCTTCAGGTCAACTAAAATTTTTCAATCAGGACATTCCATGGCAAAACGCAGCCAAATATCTCGGCGTTACTCTAGACCGGAAACTCCATTTCACCCAACATATCGATTCAGCCCGAAACAAAGCACGCGGCTGCATTTCTCAGCTTTTTCCCCTGCTCTGTCGCAAGAGCAAACTATCTCCAAACAACAAACTCCGAATTTACAAGACCATAATTCGCCCCATAATGCTCTACGCCTCACCTGTATGGAGCCACTCGGCCCCATACAACATCAAAAAACTTCAAGTTGTCCAGAACAAATCCCTAAGACTAGTCTTTGACGCGCCATGGTACGTTAGAAACATTTCCCTACATGACGACTCCAAAACCCAATACATCATTGACATCCTGCGTCAAACGGCATCAAAATTTTTTGCTGCCGCTACCACCCATAAAAATCCGCTCGTTCGTAAAGCCGTTCAATACGACGAGGACAGACCGCACAGATGTAAACGGCCAAAAATGATCCTAGACGACTAGGACCATAATTCCCTCCGACAAGACACTAACCGATGGTTAACACACAACTTCCCCCCCCCCAAGATTAACCCACTATGTTTCAGATTACGGGGTAAAGGAACTTGGTTCCGGCCCTTCAACCAAGAGAAGATAAGGATAAGGATAAGGCTATTGTGCGGAGCTTCATTGCCGCATTGTTACCGCTATTGTAAATTAGAGCAAGGATGAAGATCATTAAATTAATTTATCAGTTTTTTGTTATTTTTTTAATTATTATTTAAATTGTATATAGGGGATATTTTTTTTTCATTTCACTTGGTAATCTTGCCATTTTTCCACCTTCTTTTACCGGTGTTCTATTAGCTTTATTAGAATTACTCCTGTTAAAATTAGCTTTATCAAGTGTATATAACCTGTATCCGAAGTCGACATGTAAAATGTATATAGACCGAAACCGGTGTATTTTTTATGTGTAAGTAGTGTAAATAATATTGCAGGCAGCCCAGGTTATTCATAAATTTTGTGTTGTACTTTATTTGTAATGTATTATTAAAATTAGTTACAAAAACCGCTGCCATTTCATTATGCAAGTGAACTACTGAATTTAGTTTAAAATATCTTAAATAATTGATAATTCTTTGCTTGAAGTATAAAGCATTGAATTCTAACAGCGCCATAAATTATACTTCAACTGCTGTTTGCATTGCCTTTGGTTCAGACTCCGTTTTTGTTGCTTTCAAGAATTTAAAGAAAAACTCAAATCTTAAGTTTTATTAAATTATATGGTAGGCAGTTTAAATATTCCCATCTAACTATAGAAAAAAAATTGAAACAAAAATTCGAATTATCGACACCAATTAATTTAAGTTGGAAACTTTGGATACGATTTATACTAAATTATGTCAACGTTCAATATTTTTTGGTAAAATCTCTTAAATTGGAGGAAATAATTTGTGACTTTTCTTTATTGAAGCGGCACGTTTTACGGACCAGCAATGGCTACAATGGTCAAAATGGCGTTGTTAAATGGTGAAAACTTCTAGCTACAAGAACATCTACTTCGTAAAATTATTTATAACTGCATTCTCGAGTTTTGAAAACTGTGACAAACTGCTAACTAGCCCCTTATAATTTACTGGAACAATTTTGTAAAGGCTCTCTTGTATGTTTAATTATTAAATGTTTAACGAAAAAAATTTGAAAACCAACCGATTGGTATCTACGGAATCATTATAAAACCGCTATGCTCTACACTTACACTTGATGATTTTTTTAATTTTTCCGAAATTAAATGTATACCTTAATTTAAAATTAAATCAAAAAAGATCCGGACAAAATTCTTAAGACGGTCCAAACTATCTAAAATTTTTGACTTTTGAGAAAATTTCGGTGGAAAATTTAATTGTTAAACCACTTTTAGAAACACTTTTGGCTGCAGCAAAGCGAATTACCTCACAGACCAACCCCATTGGCTACCTGTTTAGCTGACAAAGGTGAACATGCGTGATCCTTCAGGTGCTGTTATCAGGAAAAACATTTCAATTCTCAGGTGACAAAGTAATCCTATTGAGAGTTTGACGGATGAGTCTTAAAATCTCAAGCAACAATTTTCATCGCCATTATGAAATGTAACATATCTATCACAAAACTTCAGAGACTTCCAAGAACCATTAAAGCTACTTGTAATGGTTATTTATATTTAATTTTTAAATAATACAAAAAACATTTTGATATCCAAACGATTATAGCTCACGAATTCATTAAATACACCACTTTGAAAAGTCGACATGTTCCTTAACTTTTCAAAATCGAATCAAAAAACGTTTGGAAAAATTTCCAAAAACTTTCCGATTAATGACCGTTATCGGGTGCTATTAGCATTAATTTTTAATGCATAAAGTTTATTCAAATATAAAAAGAGCGAAATAAAATAAGTAAAAAAATCTAAGGATGAAACACTTAGAAATATTACATTACATACCTCAGATTACAAAGCATGTGAAGAGATATGAAATTTTCACACTTTCACAATATTGACAATCTCAATTACAATCGGACCCGATATATTTAGACAAACTAATCTTATTGTGAGTTTGATTGATGTGTCTTAAAATCTCAAGCTGCAAATTTTACCGCCATTATTAAGTAAATTTTTCTAAAACTTTTCAAAATCCAACCAATAATTTTCTGGACAAGTTTCTCCCTGACTAATGATCATTATCAGGTGCTTCTTGCGTTAATTCTTAATGTATTAAAATTATTGGAGTATAAAAGGAACGAAATCAATCGGTTAAAAAGAAATCTAGGTTTGTAACACTTCAAAATATTACATTAGGACCGCAGAGAACCAGGCATGTGCATGAATAGAAAATTTACATCCTTACATAATATTTACAACCTCAATTAAAATCCGACCCGATTTTTTAGAAAATCCCCCTATTAAAATCGCTTCATTTTGATTTATAAAATTAGTTCTTGCCATAAAATTACTTGCCATAGTATTTACCACTTTTGAAACGAGCAAAATGCTGCTTATTGACCTCTAATAATTTAAGAAACCATAAGTAGGTACATGTTGTAACGATTTTCCTTCATGTTTAATTTTTAAACGTTTGAAGCGAAAAAATTGAAATACAACCGATTGATGGCCACGGATTCATTGCAGAACCACCACACTTAAACTTAATAAATTTTTCAAATCTCTTCAAAATTAAATTTTTACGTTTACTGAAAAGCAAATTAAACGATTTCTAGAAAAATTTTGCAAAATTTAGTAACTTACTGATCAGAAATTCTCAACGTCACTTTTTAAAATAAAGAAGTTACTGGGTTATTATAAAAAAATCAAAATAAAGTACGTATAAAATTTTTTTATTTAGCCCTTAATACTCTTATACTATAACATATACATTTAAACAAAATATATACAAAAATACAAATTTTCTACATATATACAGAATGTCTCTAAAAACTAATTAATTTTCTTAGCTTCTCTGAATGATCCTTCTAATTGATTTGCCTGGTAGGCTTCCTGGTCGCATCAACTACCGCCTGGCTCTGCGTTTGAGTGACTTGGGAGGCTCGATTATGATGGGCTTCGTTCTTTCCAAACAATTGCGCTTCATCGCCTCTTGTTGCTTAATTTTGAGCAACATGTCGCTGAAGGACTTTGGTGCTTCAGGGATCATTTGTGGTTTTGGTTTGGTCTTGTTAGTTATTGTTTGACTCGTCGACGGCAGGACTTCTATCGGGCTTTTTGCCGTCGAAGGTACCGTCGTCGCACTAGCCACTTTAACTGGTGGAGAAAATAAATCTAAGTTAGCTTCAACTCTTTTGGGGTGCGTTGTCTTCTCTTTCGTGTGTTTCGTGATTGAACACGCACTTGTACATCTTTTCCTCTTCAACGCTTTTATATAGGCCGAGTTGTCCTGATTTGGGGTGACTTCACTCTTTTGATGTTTCTTCACCCTTGCCATTTTCGTATGTTGCGAAAATACTATCACTGCACTTCACTACGAGAAAAATGATACTGATGGAGTTGGTGCAAAACTCCTGCATTTATTTGGAATAAACTACCCCCTTCTGCTAACGAAAGCCTGCCATTGGACGAAGATCAAAACCACCCAAACTTTCTAAAATTGTTAATTTTTGAAAAAATTCGGGTGAATAATTATATGGTTAAACCACCTTTAAAAACACTTTTCAATGCAGTTAAGCAAACTACTTTACAGACCAACTCCATTGTCTACCTGTTTAGCTAACAAAGGTGAAAACGCGTGGTCCTTCAGGTTCTGTTATCAGGCATAACATTTCAATTTTCTGGAGTCAAACTAATCCAATTGAGAGTTTGAATGGTGAGTAGTAAAATCTCAAGCCACAACTTTCATTGCCATTACGAAATGTAACATATCTACCACATAACTTCAGGTTTTACCGGAAACCATTAAAATAACTTGTAACGGTTTTCCTTTATATTAATTTTTTTAAATTACAATAAAATTTTGATATCCAATCGATTATAGCTCACGAGTTCATTAAAGATACCACTTGGATCTACACTAGACATGTTTCTAACTTTTCAAAATCGAATTTGGACAAATTTCTAAAAACTCCCCGATTAATAACCGTTACCGGGTGCTATTAGCGTTAATTTTTAATGCATAAAATTGACTCAAACATAAAAAGAGCGATATAAAATAAGTAAAAAAAACTTCTAAGGATGAGACACTTAGAAATATTACATTAGGACCTCTGATAACAAACCATGTGAAAAAATATAAAAATTTTACCCTCTCACAAAATTTACAGTCTCAATTACATTCGGACCCAATATCTTCGGACAAGCTAATTATATTGATAGTTTGATTGATGAATCTTAAAATCTCAAGCCGCAAATTTTGCCGCCACTATCAGGTAAATTTTTCTAAAACTTTTCAAAATCTAACCAGAAATTTTCTGGGCATATCTCTCCCTGATTAATGAACCTTTTCAGGTGCTTCTTGCCATAATTCTTGATATATTAAAATTATTCGAGTATAAAAGAAACGAAGTCAATTGGGTAAAAAGAAATTTAGGATTGTAACACTTCAAGATAATACATAAGGACCGCAGATAACCAGGCTTGTGCAGGAATAGTAAATTTACGTCTTTACATAATATTTACAATCTCAATTAAAATCCGACGCGATTTTTTAGAAAATCACGCCATTAAAATCGCTTATTATGATTTATGAAATTAATTCTTGTCATAAAATTACTTGCCATAGTATTTACCACTTTTGAAACGAGCAATAAGCTGCCGTTTGACCTCTAATAATTTAAGAAACCATAGTAGAGTGCAAAGCGGCTCGAATTGTGACTTGTATGGGCACTTTAAAATGAAAATATATGAACTAGCCAGATTTGTGGCTTATGTCCTGTGGATTTTAGATCCATAAGTCGTACGAAAATCGTACAGTGCGTGCGGACACAAAATGCAAGATTCAAACTAATGGTATCATGAGAAAGCTACAATATTGCAGTATAAGGTGTCCAAAAATCAAAATATTCTCTGTAGACGTTCTATTTTTAAATTTTAAAGTTTGAGATACTGTTTTGAAGCTAACATTGAAACGCCGTTGACTTTTTTTCGGAAGAGATTTTAAAACGCCGTTTTTTCAGCTCGGTATCGGCCAAAAATTAATTATTTTTGGTCCACTTTTTGCTTTACACGCTGTTATCTCAGTTACTGTTGCGAGGATCAAAAAATTTTAATTTAATAAAATATGAAGAATTCTATCTGGATTACGATGGCTTTTGAAATAGATTTTTTTGGGAAATATTTAACGAGATATTTATTTTAATATAGAGTAAGGTCAAAATGGCCCAGTAACCCCTGCATCCTCGCACAGTACAGCTGCCGCTTCCCCACTCCGACCCATCGTCTCCGCAGTTCCCTACTTCCCTCTTAAGATCCAGTACTTCTGAGAGCGGCATGTGGTGCTGCCACCAAAATTCCCAAAGATGTTTATTTTTCACATCGGCCAAGGGAATTTCGGGCCCTATCAGTTATTATTATTAATATTAACTGTTTATGTTTATGGTTTGTCTCGTTTGTTCTGGAATAAAGCCGTAAGGGCCTATAGGTTAACACAAAAAATTGAAATTTCTTTGATCATGTGAGTCAAAATATAGTGATAGGAACTCAAAGAATAATAGTAGATGAACAATCTGTTGTGACAATACAGGAGCAGTTTTATAGATTCAACGTATTTAACCGTCATGATGACAATCTAATATATATACAAATAAAGTATTTGATAAGAATTTTGAAAAGTCCATATTAAATGCATTAGCAATAGGAGAAGAAGCACTTAATAGTTTAATTATTATAATCGATACAACTAATTTCTATAAACCAATAAAAGAACGGAAATTGAAATCGTTGGACATTTTAATGCCTAAAGTAAAAAAATATGAGAAGGAGGGCAAAAATTTCTGCAACAAATATTGGCAGCAAAAGAAATGGGGAGAGATATATAAATCATAGCAGAATTTTTAAATATTCCTTCAAATAAAAGCGTACTTGGAAATATAATACAAACAGTTTGTGCTCCTGTAAACATTTTATCACCATCATGTTTTCATAACAAAACCTGCCATATTTTTGATGTCATGCCTGTCGTACAGAGTTTAGGAAAGCCTGAAAAAGCTAAAGCTTTTGGAGAATACCTTAACATATTCAATAAAATTATATTTAGAAGCAGGTATATTTCACAGAGGATACATGTAGTTTTTGATCATTACTTAGAAAACTCTATTAAGAATTCCAGGCGCATTAAATGAGGCTCCGGAATGGTTATTGATGACTCTCACAAAAATTTTAGTCGTTTATCAATTCTATTTTTAATAAAAAATAGTTGACAAATTTTTTGTCTAAGCATCTATTTGAATATTGAAAATCCGCTCACTTGAAGCTTGTTACAAGTGGCAAATTCTAATATATTCTTGAATATAAAAGTAATTTTTTACCTATATGTAAATTATTAAATCTTGATCATGAAAAGGTAGATACAAGAATGTTGTTAAACATTTTATCTGTAAAAAGAGCTGGGTACACTTGATGCATTATAGACTGCAAAGCACTGAAGTCTTAGTTTTTTCTTGCCTACTTTAAAGATCAATTAACAGAAGAAGTTTAGATGAAAACTAGCACACAAAATTGTCTCAAATTTATTCCCGTTCACGAGGTTAATATGGATATTTTTCTTTTGAAAAATTTACCTGCATTTTATGTTTTGATTGGATGTGACACCACTAGTCAATTTAATGGACTAAGAAAGAAACTGTGCTGGAAGATTTATGTACGATATTACAAATTACTTGATGGAGTTGGTATTACAGAATTTGGTGATAAATCTAATATATAAAATTCTCGTGTCACGGTGTGCGGAATTGAACTACTCCGAGACAGCTCGACCGATTTTCATTAATCTTAGCGTGCATATCGGCTAGGATAGAGAATCGGACAACATCTGTTTTTCATCCCTCTAAATGTTAAGGGTGGTCCACCCTTAATTTTTTTTAATTTTTTTTGTAAAAATTTTTTGTTTTTATTTTTTTATGATACATCATACAAAAATACATACAACCCTAAATTTTCACCCCTCTACGATCAACCCCTATTTTTTTATTTATTAATTAAAAACTTTAATTGTTTTTGGCAAGATTTATATTTTTATTTTGTAATGACTTAGAATAAAAAAATTCATATTACTCTCAATTTTCACTATTATACGATCAACCCCTATTTTTCCATCTCGATTTTTATTTTTTTTCATTCTATCCACAGATCCGCAATAGGGTTGCAAAATGGCAATCGAATATTATAATTGTAGTACGATAAATTCTTATTCAGAGTTTATAATTTCAAGTTCATTTAATTATGATTTTTTTTTCCATTCAATTTGATCTCCCGCCCTCGCCGGTCGACAACTGATCAACTATCCATCGATCAGTTATCCCCGTCAGGTGTCACCACTCATCCAACAAATATCACGGAGTAGGGATGAGGACAAAGCCGGTCTCCTGTCTTACTGACTATACATACAATAATTATTTATATACAATTTATTAATCTGACAAAGACAGTTTTAACTCTCAGTTAATTAAGTGATCTCATGTAAATAAACACGTGTTGTAAGCTCCCGTCAACAACGGCCATTATCGTACCTGTATATATTGTACTTAACATTTTTTGGAAATAGTTTTAAATCAAAACGAAAACGTGTACGTGGTTAATAAATATACATGTTTTATTATTGTGAAAGTTAAGTCAAATAATAAGCAAATGAATACAATATTAAGTCACTGTTTTCCAATAATGCACTGATAGAAGCATTTATTAACTATTAATAATTTATTTAAAGTCAATTATTTAATTTATTAAATTTAAATTAATATTTTTTAACATTAAATAAATATTTATTTGGGAAGAAAGTACCTTTATTAATTGTTAAGAAATATTTATAATTAATAAATATTTTGTTGAGTGAATTTGTTTTGCTTACAATGTCAATGATGAAGATTGCTTATAAACGTTAATTTATTTTGTGAATTGAATTATTATCATGGATTTCAGCTATAGAGTTATAAAAAGTGTTTAAAGAAATTGCTAATATTGCTTTTTTATTAAATAAATATGTTGGAAATGGCGCTCCACGGATGTTTGGGCACGGCCATGTTGCGCGCGTCTTCTCTTTCGTGCAGCTGAGCCGTTGACAGTTAAAGTTCAGTTCGGGCATGGTCCGGTTGTTATCTATTTTTTTACTTAACCTCACTTTGTGTACCACGCGGCAATTTTTAATAAACTTTCGCCAAATATAAATAACCAGTGAGAGATCTTTATTTACAACCCTTTCCCACAGGTTATGGGCCCAGATTAGCGCTGCACAAAGAGAAATAAAAGTGAAATAATAGTGTTACCACGTGGAAGGTGAATCGCTAAAGAAACATGGCGCAGGATAGTGCCAGATCAAGCGTTCCGTTGCTGAACGGAGGGAATTTCACCGCGTGGAAGGCCAAGCTGAAGGCAGTTTTAGTGCGAGACGAACTATGGGATACTATACGTGCGCCACCACCCACTCCAACATCAGAGGACTGGGAGAAGAAAAACGCAAAAGCAATGGCGCATATATTGCTGAGCATCGAGGACAAGCAACTGGTGCACGTGGAGCACTTGGAAAATGCGTACGATGCTTGGGACGCTCTCATGAAGAAGTATGAGAGATCATCGTTTGGTAGCAGGCTGTATCTTCGCAGAAAATTGTATTCAATCCACTACAAGGGTGGATCCATGAGTGGCCACGTGGATTCGATAATGAGAGTGGTTGCATTGCTCCGTGGATCCGGAAAACCGCTTGAGGACGAGGAAATCGTCGCAGTGTTGCTAGTGAGTCTGCCGGAGTCATATTCGGGATTGGTGACCGCGCTTGAAGGTCGTGCTGAAAACGACCTATCAGTGGACTACGTCACTGGAAAAATCATGGATGAATATGAGAGGCGCATTGAGATGGAAAGTGCCAATAGCAACGAAGCGGAAACAGCTCTGAAAACAATGGCACATGGTAAACGCAACAGAAATGCGCAGAAGAATCGCAACTCGCAGAATTCGGAAAAGAAGGAAAAGGAAACGAGGACATGTTTCCATTGTCACAAAACGGGTCATTTGAAGAAAGATTGTTATCGGCTGAAGAAGACGCCGGAGCAGGTCAAGACAGGCACAGAAAAAGGGTCGGGCAACGACGCTACGTCCGGAAAGGGCAACGTAGTGTTTGGCGTCACAGAGAGCGCCGCTATGTCGGCTGCTATGTCGGAAGGTTGGTACCTCGACTCGGGTGCTACAAGTCACGTGACCAATGATGCGAATTTTTTCGACATGGACACGTTTCGAAAGTTGAACAAGCGTGTGGAAGTTGCAGACGGCAGGTACGTTCAAGCAACAGGAATCGGAGATGGCTACCTGTCGTGCGTTGTCGGAAATGAGACCCGAGTAGTAAAGCTCACGGAAGTATTATACATCCCGGAGTTCTCATCAAATCTATTCTCAGTGATGAGAGTTATAAACAAGGACAAGGGATTTTCTGTGCTCTTCTCAGAAAATGCTTGCCGCATTTTTATGGGACAGCAAGTCGTGGCTGAAGCAGTGAAAGTGGGCGACTTGTGCAGATTACTGACAAAAGAAACAACGGAAAGCGTTCGTTTGGCAAAAGATCCAGTATGCATTCACCAGTGGCATCGACGTCTGGCGCATCGGGATACGGCAGCTATTAAGCAGATGGCGAATAGGAACTTAGCCACCGGATTAGATATCTCTCAGTGCAACTGCGAGTCAACATGTGAAAGTTGTATTAAGAGCAAGCTGTGCCAGAAGAAGTTTTCTCCTGTACAGCGCAGGGAAACCGAGCCGTTAAAGCTCATCCATACGGACTTGTGTGGACCGATGCAGACTACGACGCCGAGCGGAAATAGGTATTTTCTCACCCTGATCGACGACTATTCCAGATTTACAGTGATCAGGCCGATGAAAACGAAGGACGAAGTGACTGGTGCAATCAAGAATTATGTTGCAGCGATGTCGAACAGATTCGGCAGAAAACCGGCTGCAATCAGATCGGACAACGGACGTGAATATATTTCCAAAGGATTGAAAGATTTCCTTCGGCAAGAAGGAGTAGAACAGCAGTTCACGGTTACATACACACCGCAGCAGAATGGTGTGGCCGAGCGGAAAAACAGGACGCTGGTCGAAGCCGCAAAGAGTATGCTGCTCGACGCCGGGCTTGACAAGCGATTCTGGGCAGAAGCTGTATTGACGGCTGCGTATCTACAGAACAGAACGATAAGTAGATCAATTGATAAAACACCGTTTGAACTATTCACAGGAAATAAACCGGACTTGTCCCATCTACGAGTATTCGGATCGAAAGTGTACTCGCTCATACCAAAAGAAAAACGCAGGAAATTGGACGACAAGGCGCGGGAAGGCGTGCTAATTGGATACCATGGCGATACGGCGGGATACAGAATCATGGATCCAGCGACGAACGAGGTTTGGCTCAGGAGGTCAGTGAAAATCATTGAAAATTTAGGCCAAGTGGAAGAGCGCGAAACCGAGGAATGCATTGATGCGGATTCACCACAACACGTTTCGCAGCGCAGATACGAAGTTCCAGATCCAGAAGGAGTCGACGAAGAGTTTGACCAAATCCAAGTTGAGGTGGACAATGAGTTTGAAACGCCACCTGAAACGCCAAGGAGATCCAAGAGACACAACAAAAATGTGCCACCGCTGAGACTTGGCTACATGGCAAGATTTCTTTGTGTACGGGAACCGCGCAACTGGGAAGATCTGATGCAGATGCCGCCACGTGAACAAGAACTGTGGCTGAAAGCGGCAGAAGAAGAGATGCAGTCTCTGGACGAGCACCAGGTATGGAAGTATGCCGATCTTCCACCAGGCAGGAAAACGATTTCGTGCAAGTGGGTTTTTAAAGGGAAAACCGATGGCGACGGAAAAATACACTCCCGGAAGGCACGTTTGGTAGCCAGAGGTTTCACGCAACGCTACGGAGAAGACTACGACGAGACATTCGCGCCCGTAGTGAAACACGAAACGATTCGTGTGTTGCTCGCATTAGCAGCGCAACGAAAATTACACGTTCGGCACTTGGACGTAAAGAGTGCATATTTGAACGGGGAGCTCGACGAAGAAATTTACATGGAGCAACCCGAAGGTTTTGTGAAACCCGGATTAGAAAACAAAGTCCTTAGATTAAAGAAGAGTCTGTATGGTCTAAAGCAGTCAGCCAGAGTCTGGAACAAGACGGCGACGACCATCTTAAACAAAATAGGTTTCGACAGTGGAAGCGCGGACAGATGCCTATACTCGAAACAAGACGGCGAGGATATGACCTACGTCTTGTTGTACGTGGATGATTTATTAGTTGCTGGGCGGTCTGTGGAGACAACAGCAGAAATAAGCATGCAGCTGGCACGATATTTCAAGATCAAGGATCTCGGGGACGTCAGTTACTATGTAGGCATCCAAATTGAACGAGAAGATGATGGATCGTTTTTTCTAAATCAGCGCGCTAAAATTGTAAAGTTGGCCGAGGAAAATGGCCTAGGACATTTGAGACCAGTCGCTACACCGATGGAAACGGGTTTCCTAGCAGCTCCACGAGAAGATTCGGTGGAACTAGAAAACAATAAGCAGTACAGAAGAGTTATGGGATCACTCTTGTACATAGCTACAGTTTCGAGACCAGATACCGCAGTATCAGTTGGTTTGCTCTGCCGACGCGTAGAGAAACCAACTCAGTATGATTGGAATGCAGCTAAAAGGATAATACGGTATTTACTGTCCACCTCAGATTATAAGTTAAAACTTTCGTCCACTGAGGATGCAGATTTATGTTTCTACGTGGATGCAGATTGGGCAGGGGACAAGATAGATCGAAAATCAACGAGCGGTTACGCATTCTTCTTGGCAATTCAGTGATTGCATGGTGCAGTCGGAAGCAGACATCAGTAGCATTATCCTCTACAGAAGCCGAGTATATCGCGGCCTCATGTGCGAGCAAAGAATTGTTGTGGTTACGGCAGCTTTTCAAAGATACCAGTGAAGGAGCCGATAACCATGTTCGAGGATAACCAAGGCTGTATAAAATTGATTTTAGGTGCAGGATCCAACAGGAGTAAGCACATCGATGTGTGCTATAATAACATTCGAGATCTTGCAGAGAAGGGAATAATAAGTGTGCGTTACTGTCCAACCAAGGAGATGCTGGCAGACATATTTACGAAGCCGTTGGCCAGGGAACAGTTTGCACAACTTGCAGAGGGTCTTGGTCTACAGAGAGCCGAACATCCGGGATCGAGAAGGAGTGTTTTTAATAAACTTTCGCCAAATATAAATAACCAGTGAGAGATCTTTATTCACAACCCTTTCTCACACACATTTTCACAATATTGACAATGTCAAATACAATCGGACCCGATATTTTTAGACAAACTAATCTTATTGAGAGTTTGATTGATGTGTCTTAAAATCTCAAGCTGCAAATTTTACCGCTATTATTAAGTAAATTTTTCTAAAACTTTTCAAAATCCAACCAATAATTTTCAGGACAAGTTTCTCCCTGATTAATGATCATTATCAGGTGCTTTTTGTGTTAGTTATTAATGTATTACAATGATTCAAGTATAAAAGGAACGAAATCAATCGGTTAAAAAGAAATCTAGGTTTGTAACACCGCAGATAACCAAGCAAGTGCAGGAATAGAAAATTTTTATCTTTACATAATATTTACAATCTCAATTACAATCCGACCTGATATTTTTAAAAGATTCTGGTATTAAAATCCCTTACCTTGATTTATAAAATTGGTTCGTGGCATAAATTTACTTGCCATAGTATTTACCACTTTTGGAGCGGGCAATATGCTGCTGATTGACCTCTAAAAATTTAAGAAACCATAAGTAGGTACATGTTGTAACGATTTTCCTGCATGTTTAATTTTTAAACGTTTGAAGCGAAGAAATTGAAATACAACCGATTGATGGCCACGGATTCATTGCGGAACCACCACACTTACACTTAATATATTTTTCAAATCTCTTCAAAATTAAATGTTTACGTTAATTGAAAGGCAAATTAAATGATTTCTAGAAAAACTTTGCAAAATTTAGTAACTTACTGATCAGAAATTCTCAACGTCACTTTTTAAAATAAAGAAGTTACTGGGTTATTATAAAAAAAACAAGATAAAGTACGTACAAAAATTTTTTATTTAGCCCTTAATACTCTTATACTATAACATACACATATAAACATAATATATACAAAAATAAAATTTTTTAACTTACATACAGAATGTCTCTAAAAACTAGTTAATTTTCTGTTCCTGGTCGCATCAACTACCGCCTGGCTCTGCGTTTGAGTGACTTGGGAGGTTCGATTATGATGGGCTTCGTTCTTTCCAAACAATTGCGCTTCATCGCCTCTTGTTGCTTAATTTTGAGCAACATGTCGTTGAAGGACTTTGGTGCTTCAGGGATCATTTGTGGTTTTGGTTTGGTCTTGTTAGATATTGTTTGACTCGTCGACGGTAGGACTTCTATCGGGTTTTTTGCCGTCGAAGGTACCGTCGTCGCATTAGCCACTTTAACTGGTGGAAAAAATAAATCCAAGTTAGCTTCAACTCTTTTGGTGTAAGTTGTCTTCTCTTTCGTGTGTTTCGTGATTGAACACGCACTTGTACATCCTTTCCTCTTCAACGCCTTTATATAGGCCGAGATGTCCTGATTTGGGGTGACTTCACTCTTTTGATGTTTCTTCACCCTTGCCCTTTTCGTAACTTGCGTTTTCTTCTTGTCCGTGTGCATCTTGCTTGCACACGCACTTGTACATCCCCTTTTCTTCAAAAATTTTATATAGGCTGAGACATCCTGATTTGGGGTAACTTCACTCTTTTGATGTTTTTTAACTCTTGCCATTTTGGAATGTTGACAAAAAACTATCACTGCACTTCACTACGAAGAAAATGATACTGATGGAGTTGGTGCAAAACTCTTGCATTTTTTTGGAATAAACTACCCCCTTCTGCTAACGAAAGCCTGCCATTGGACGAATATCACAACGGCCCAAACTTTCTAAAATTGTTAATTTTTGAGAAAATTCGGGTGAACAATTATATGGTTAAACCACCTTTAGAAACACTTTTAACTGCAGTTAAGCAAACTACTTCACAGACCAACCCCACTGGCTACCTGTTTAGCTAACAAAGGTGAAAAGGCGTGGTCCTTCAGGTTCTGTTATCAGGCATAACATTTCAATTTTCTGGTGTCAAACTAATCCTATTGAGACTTTGAATGATGAGTCGTAAAATCTCAAGCCACAACTTTCATTGCCATTATGAAATGTAACATATCTACCACAAAACTTCAGATTTTACCAGAAACCATTAAAATAACTTGTAACGGTTTTCCTTTATATTAATTTTTTAATATTACAATAAAATTTTGATATCCCATCGATTAGAGCTCACGAATTCATTCAAGATACCACTTGGTTCTACACTAGACATGTTTTGTAACTTTTCAAAATCGAATTTGGACAAATTTCCAAAAACTCCCCGATTAATAACCGTTACCGGGTGCTATTAGCGTTAATTTTTAATGCATAAAATTTACTGAAATATAGAAAGAGCCAAATTAAATAAGTAAACAAATTCTAAGGATGAAACACTTAGAAATATTACATTAGGACCTCAGATAACAAAGCATGTGAAGAAATATAAAATTTTTACCTTCTTACAAAATTTACAGTCTCAATTACATTCGGACCCAATATCTTTAGACAAGCTAATGATATTGATAGTTTGATTGATGAATCTTAAAATCTCAAGCCGCAAATTTTACCGCCACTATCAAGTAAATTTTTCTAAAACTTTTCAAAATCTAACCAAAAATTTTCTGGACAAATTTCTCCCCGATTAATGAACCTTTTCAGGTGCTTCTTGCCATAATTCTTGATGTATTAAAATTATTCGAGTATAAAAGGAACAAACTCAATCGGGTAAAAATAGGTTTAGGTATGTGACACTTCAAAATATTACATTAGGACCGCAGATAATCAGGCAAGTGCAGGAATAGAAAATTTACATCTTTACATAATATTTACAATCTCAATTAAAATCCGACCCGATTTTTTAGAAAATCCCGCCATTAAAATCGTTTATTTTGATTTATCAAATTAGTTCTTGTCATAAAATTACTTGCCATAGTATTTACCACTTTTGAAACGAGCAATAAGCTGCCGATTGATCTCTAATAATTTAAGAAACCATAGTAGAGTGCAAAGTGGTTCGAATGGTGACTTGTATGGGCACTTTAAAATGAAAATATATGAACTAGCCAGATTTGTTGCTTATGTCCTGTGGATTTTAGATGCATAAGTCGTACGAAAATCGTACAGTGCGTTCGGACACAAAATGCAAAATTCAAACTAATGTTATCATGAGATAGCTACAATATTGCAGTATGAGGTGTCCAAAAATCAAAATATTCTCTGTAGACGTTCTATTTTTAAAATATTAAAGTTTGAGATACTGTTTTGAAGCTAACATTGAAACGCCTTAGACTTTTTTTTGGAAGAGATTTTAAAACGCCGTTTTCTCAGCTCGGTATCGGCCAAAAATTAATTATTTTTGGTCCAGTTTTTGCTTTACACGCTGTTATCTCAGTTACCGTTGCGAGGATCAAAAAATTTCATTTTAATAAAATATGAAGAATTCTATCTGGATTACGATGGCTTTTGAAATAGATTTTTTTGGGAAGTATTTAACGAGATATTAATTTAGATATAGAGTAAGGTCAAAATGGCCCGGTAACCCCTGCATCCTCGCACAGTACAGCTGTCGCGTCCCCACTCCGACCCATCGTCTCCGCAGATCCCCACTTCCCCCTTAAGATCCGGTACTTCTCAGAGCGGCATGTGGTGCTGCCACCAAAATTCCCAAAGATGTTTATTTTTCACATCGGCCAAGGGAATTTCGGGCCCTATCAGTTATTATTATTATTATTAACTGTTTATGTTTATGGTTTGTCTCGTTTGTTCTGGAATAAAGCCGTAAGGGCCCATAGGTTAACACACGAAATTCAAGTTTCTTTGATCAGGTGAGTCAAAATATAGAGAAAGGAACTCAAAGAATAATAGTAGATGAACAATCTGTTGTGACAATACAGGAGCAGTTTTATAGATTCAACGTATTTAACCGTCATGATGACAATCTAATATCGTTGTATGATTATTTCTAGTAGGCCAACGCTACTTAGTGGAAAGTGCTGCTTCTATCGGTATTACATGCAAACCATCCATTTGGTAAAAATCCGAGCTATGCAGACTGGAATTTCGTGCGTAGCGACGTAAATGCCCTTGATGTTTACACTTGACACGTTACGTAGTGAAATTGGATATCCACTTAAGTCGATAAGAATGGCTTGCTAGTTCCAAATGTTTACATACAACGAGTTGGAAATGCAAGGCGATCGGTACGTTCCGAAAATGTGCCGCGAATACGGAGTGGCATTTTGTAATTTGTATGGAAATATAAAGAATTCGTTTCATGGTTGTAAAATAATAAGAAAAAAAATGTTATAATAAAATTAATTTGATGAATTTTAGCAAAATTAATTATTATTATCAGATCAATTTTTTTGAAGAAAACACAAAGCCATTAATAAACTTTCATTCAAATTCTCCATGTTTAATGTCACATATGGGCATCACGACATTAAATTTTATTTTGTTTGTTTATAGATATTTTGATAAATCGATAGTTTTGGATCCGCGAATACAGAATTTTTTACCCGTAAAAAAGGGGAGAAATAATTTACTGATGCTGCAGAATAGATATTTTGGTTGGCTTCTTTGTAGTTTTAAATTTGGCTTCACTTGACATTCCTTATAAATTAATGTCTTGATTCAAAACTCTAAAATAAAATCTCTATGTGATGCACATGTTTCTGTTTGAAGCCATTTCGGGATGTTTTTAGTTCCAGTTTTTATAATAGAGACTTTTATGCGCTTTACAATATTTTTTGGCACAATAAAACTTTAATAACCCAGTTCGGTCAAGTTAGCCTCCCACTTTCAGATTTTAATATTTTTTAATGTCATAAATTGTGCTGGTTTTGTGCTCAATTGTGCCGATATTTATTTTAATTGTACTTATCTCTAAAGAGCAAAAAATTAAAAACAAATCCGGGGGCCAACTTGATTGCTAGCAGCCCATTTTTTTACTTTTTTACAATATTTTTGGCATATTCAATTGTGCTCGTTTTTCGCCCACTGATACTGGTATTTTTTCAATTGTGCTCGTTTGTAAGTAGAAAAGAAAATTAAAAACTAATTTCATGGGCGATTTGACCAGCCTGCCATTATTTTTAATTTTCTTACAATATTTTTGGCTTATTCAATTTTGCTATTTTTCTGCTCTATTATGCTGATGCATATTTCAATTGTGCTTCTTATTAAAAAGCAAAATACACCTGTATCAGTGAGCACACAATAAGCACAATTGAATAAAGCAAAAATATTGTAAAAAAGTGAAAACTAATTGGAGGCTTGCGGTCAAGTCAACCATCAAATTTGTTTAAAATTTTTTTTTTTGTTACAAACGAGCACAATTGAATAAGCCAAAAATATTGTAAAAAAGTGAAAAAGAATGGGAGGTTGGCTTTTAAGTTGGCCCCCGGATTTGTTTAATTTTTTTTGTTTTTTAGATTAGCACAATTGAAATAAATATCAGCGCAATTAAGCACCAAACCAGCACAATTGATGACATGAAAAAAAATTAAAATCTGAAAGTGGGAAGCTAACTTGACCGAGCTTAATAACTCCTCTAATTTTTCTCATAGCAGTTATTGTAAACGAAGCCGTAGTGGGGATGATAAGCAAAGTCAAAAACCGAGCGATCTTGAAAGGACCGACGCCATCTATCCGCCTTGTACCGGTACTAAGCCGTTTTGGACCGCCGTTGTCCTATTTATAATCCATATACAATGCTAATATACATACAAATAAAGTATTTGATAAGAATTTTGAAAAGTCCGTATTAAATGCATTAGCAATAAGAGAAGAAGCACTTAATAGTTTAATTATTATAATCGATACAACTGATTTCTATAAACCAATAAAAGAACGGAAATTGAAATCGTTGGACATTTTAATGCCTAAAGTAAAAAAATATGAGAAGAAGAGCAAAAATTTCTGCAACAAATATTGGCAGCAAAGGAAATGGGGAGAGATATATAAATCATAGCAGAATTTTTAAATACTCCTTCAAATAAAAGCGTACTTGGAAATATAATACAAACAGTTTGTGCTCCTGTAAACATTTTATCACCATCATCTTCTCATATCAAGACCTGCCATATTTTTGATGTCATGCCTGTCGTATAGAGTTTAGGAAAGCCTGAAAAAGCTAAAACTTTTGGAGAATACTTTAACATATTCAATAAAATTATATTTAGAAGCAGGTACATTTCACAGAGGATACATGTAGTTTTTGATCATTACTTAGAAAACTCTGTTAAGAATTCCAGGCGCATTAAAAGAGGCTCCGGAATGGTTATTGATGACTCTCACAAAGATTTCACTCGTTTGTCAATTTTATTTTTAATAAAAAATAGTTGACAAATTTCTTGTCTAAGCATCTATTTGAATATTGGAAATCCGCTCACTTGAAGCTTGTTACAAGTGGCAAATTCTAATATATTCTTGAATATAAAAGTAATTTTTTACTTGTAGGTAAATTATTAAATTTTGATCATGAAAAGGTAGATACAAGAATGTTGTTACACATTTTATCTGCAAGGAGAGCTGGATACACTTGATGCATTATAGACTGCATAGCACTGAAGTCTTACGGCCAGTTCCATAATCACCTTAAAGTCACTTTTATTTTTAAAAGTTTCCTTTAAAGTTCCAACCATGCTCCATAACTGATTTTTAAAGGAAGCTTTACACAAAAGTCGACTTTAGCGTAAAGCGTCGAAGTTGGGCTTTTAGCTGAAAAAGTCGGCTTTATACCTAACCTACAAATAGTCCGGTGCGTGTCAGTGAAGGTTTTGGTGACCAACAAGTCTCCTTCAAAACAAGAAAAAAAAAGATAGTGGATATTAACCACGAAAATGGACCGTCGGCGTTACATCGACACAAGCTCAAGCTCATCTTCAGAGAATGAGGAAGAAAATGTACAGATATTAAGAAGAGTCAAAATGTATAGAATGCGAGAGCAGTGTCTCACAAAATATGACAACTTTGAGTTTTTCGATCGTTTTCAAACTTGAAAATAAAAGATATTGTTGCTCGATGGTCTAGATCATGTCATGATCAAACCATTTTCAACAACAGTAACATTAAGCATCAATTTGAAAATTATCGATATGGCAGATATATTTTGATAGGAGATAGTGGTTACCAAATTGAACCATATCTTATGATAAGGTTGCAACATGTAGATACTGCAGCTTAGAATATGTATAACGAATCAATAATTAGAACAAGGAATACGGTCGAAAGATTTTACTGGGAATGGAAGCGGCGAATTCACATTTTGCGTTTGAGAATGAGAGTCTATGTAAATACAATAAAAACCATAATTGTGGCAACTGCGGTACTACATAATATTGCATAGATATGAATGAAAACATTCCTCCAGACTGGATGCAAAACGAAGAAGAAAATGACGAAATAGGAAATGAGGAACCTGTCGAAAATGCGATTGGTAAGAGAGGAGACTATGTTCGGCAACTAATTATTGCTGACCATTTTGCACGTTTGTAATTTCTTATAATAAATAAATACAGATAAATTTCAACTGTTTATTTTCACAATTTTACTATTTTCTTCAACTCCTGGGTTTTAACTTCTATCTCTAGTTCAAGTAAACGTTTCTTCAAAACATGTTCTTCTTCCTCTCTTTTATTTTGCGCTCTCCTCAACAATGTTTCTTCGGTCATCAACTCTGCTTTCCTTGCGTAATAATTTTCTAGATGTGCTAGTTCCTGTGCCATAATCTTTCTTGTTTTTGTTTTCAAATTATCGAATTTAGACCGAAGTTGATCGGTATTTCTAAATTCTGAGGCAGTTGCATTATAAGATACAGCCACACGCCCCCATGCTTTCTCCTAAAAAAAGTTCAAAAGTAGTTAGTAGGACTTCACTCACAATAATAAATAAACAGGACCTACCTTTTCTCCAATTGAGAATTTATTGGCTTCCTTATTTTCGATTATATTTTTTTCACCGTAAACTGCTTCCAATAACCTCATTTCGTCCTCTTTTGAGAACGGCGAGCATCTTTTTCTTTTTGCTTTGCTCTCAGACATTGCTTTATCACGATAATTTAAATATACAATGTATTGGGTTATGGCACGGTTATGTTATCAAACACGCTGTCTTCTGTCAAAATTGAGAAAATTCTCGTGTACGCATACCTTAACTCTGGGAATTCAGTGTTACCAACATAACCAAAACAGCAAAACCAAACTTTACCTAACAGACCGAATGTTGCACTTTATGGAACGCACAAGACTTTTAGCGCTGAGTAAAGTCGACTTTAACATAAAGTTTACTTTACGAAAAGAAAATTTTTAACGGTACTTATGGAACTGGCTGTTAGTTTTTTCTTGCCTACTTTAAAGATCAATTAACAGAAAAAGTTTAGATGAACATTAGCACACAAAATTGTCTCAAATTTATTCTCTCTTCACGAGGTTAATATGTATATTTCTCTTTTGAAAAATTTACCTACATTTTATGCTTTGATTGGATATGACACCACTAGTCAATTTAATGGACTAACAAGGAAACTGTGCTGGAAGATTTATGTACGGTATTACAAATTACTTGATGGAATTGGTATTATAGAATTTGGTGATAAATTATTTGATAAAATGCACAATTTTGTCTTTAAATTATACACAAATAATAGCGATGTTGTATCTGTGGATGATCTAAGATCAATACTCGCAATCTCAAACACCATAGATAAGTTACCTCCTACAGAAAACAGTTTAAAGCAACATTGTTTGAGGGCATATTACCAAACAAAAGTGTGGATAAATAGCTAAAAACGAAAACCCAAACTGCCAAATATACTTGAGTTTGAGTGGATGTATAATGAAAAGTATGAGATCTTCTCTATTTTGCAAACACAGGTAGCCTATCCAGAAAATTTAACAGTTCTAACAACTAGTCGATTCGAAAAAGGTAATACCCGAACCCCAATTTATTAGCATGGGTCATTAGAACATGTAGCTTATATAACAGATTGTTCATGTAAATTTTGTACCTACAAAAAGAACAATGTTGTATGTTTTGGTTCCTGCTTTTGTATGGGACAGAAGTCGTGCAAAGATAGTAATAGAAGGGTCGTACATAGTGACACAATAAATATTTTATTAGAAGGGAATTCCGCAAGTGACTTCTGTGTAAGTTAATTAATTATTAATGCATTATAATAATAAACGGATAACGCAAATTTTTATATTACAAATGTTTACCACGCATTTTACAAACTGCCATTTTTTTACCGTTTACGGATATAATCAATTTAACAATATTTATGAATATTTGGTATATAATAATAATTAAAACGTGTTTTTGTTAAAAATATTGGAAGTTCTATTCAGAGCAATGGTCATTGCAAGTGAGGTGGGGACTTGCGGAGAATCTAAGTTGGAGTGGGGACGCGAGGGCCATGCAGCGAAAGGCCGCAAGACGTGTTCGGGCCATTTTATGTTACTCTACATCTATATTAATATCTTGTTAAATATGTCCCCAAAAAATCTGATTCAAAAACCATCGTGATCCAGATTGAATTCTACATATTTTATTAAAATGAAATTTTTTGCTTCGCGCAATTGGAACTGAGATAACAGCGTGTAAAGCAAAAAGGGGGCCGAAAATATCAAATTTTTGACCGATACCGAACTGAGAAAACGGCGTTTTAAAATCTCTTCCGAAAAAAAGTCAACGGCGTTTCAATGTTAGCTTTAATACAGTGTCTCAAACTCTAAAATTTTAAAAATAGAATGTCTGCAGAGAATATTTTGATTTTTGGACACCTTATACTACAATATTGTGGCTTTCTCGTAATACCATTAGTTTCAATTTTGTATTTTGTGTCCGCACGCACTGTACGATTTTCGTACGACTTATGGATCTAAAATCCACAGGACATAAGCAACAAATCTGGCTGGTTCATATATTTTCATTTTGAAATGCCCACAGAATCGCTTAAAACGCATCTTTTCTCAGCGCGAGCACTCTACTATAGGGACCGTAATGATGGCAAAGTACAAGTCCGAATAAGGTTTTTAGGAACAAAAAGATGGGAAAAGTTGCTCAAAAAATTGGAAAATTTTGAAAAAACGGAAAGTGCTTCTTTCCATGGGATTTTTGTTCAAACATAGGATATGCGTAATTCTTTTTTTGTTTTGTTTGTTATAGTCTTTTTATTACAACTGAAGGTCGAAAAATTCGGACATATTTAGTTAATTCTAGAGATAAATAATCAATGCTTGTACTGCTATTTGAGATAACATCTTAATTGCAACGTGTCAAACAGAACCAATCAAGGGTGTTAACTATTACCATTGTTTATAGATATCTATAAACAATGCTATTACGTAAATGCTATACAATTTAGTCTTTAGCGCCCTTAACATCGGAAGTAAATCAAACATTTACAGAAATCATAAATAATTTTTTCATAGCTCCCCTCTGTATAATTTTAATGTGTAAATGAAAAGAAATTTGCTAGCCATCGAAGTCAATCATTACATTTATTTTTCATTAAATTACGGTCTAAATGTTTGATAGTGGTTCGTTATCAAAAATAAGACTGCACGAAAAAATTGTGAAGTTCCTTATACTAAATGAAATTTTAATAATTGCAATATCAAAGCGTATGATTAATAATAACTTTCTTCAAAATTGGAGAGATTTACATAATCGAATATCAATAAAACTCCACATGTGGGTGTAGAATTTTTAAAGGAATTGAAAGACGAAGTCGCTTGTTAAAAATTCCCGCTAGTTTTCAAAAGGATCTTCTAAATGGAATTTTAGTCGAAATCGTGTTGACACATGAAGACTGATTTTTTGAAAGCTAAAGCCGTTAGATGGAATTTAAAAATCACCCATGAGGGCTAAATTTTATAGCAATCTGAAAAAACATTTTTCTTGGTCGAAAATTCTCATAATTATTTGCATTTTTCGGAAATTGCTAAATCTTTCGGATCATATCAGAAACCCGAGCTTCGAGAGGATCTGGTTAATAATTGTCAGCAGGGGAAATGATGTAGTTACTTTATTTGCAATGTATTAATAAAATAAATTACAAACATCCTTGTTTGTAACTTCAAAGTAACAAATAGTATCGTTTACTCAAAAGTATTGAAAATTGACATCACTAATTGGCACGTAACTAAATGACTCAATAAATCTAGAACATTTCTAAAACTTTAAGAATTCTAGAACAATTCTTTGATCGTTTTCCAAACGATCTAGAACGTTTTAGAACGTTTCTATATCTATTGAGTCATTTAGTTACGAGCCAATAGCTAGCTAGTAGATGGTAGTGAGGGAAGTCAAATTGCTTTGCGCGTGCGCAATATCAACCCCACTGCCTCAAAACCCAGTATATTGCAGTTAGAGCCATTTTTGGTTTATTTAGTTACGAAGACGTTAGTGAGACGTTGTGTTGCAGCTCTAAAGATTCGATATCGTTTCAATCTGACTTCAGTGACGTTCAGTTTTTTGTTTATTTACGAAAACGTTAGTGAGACGTTGCGTTGCAGCTCTAACGATTCGATATCGTTTTAATTTAACTTCAGTGACGTTCAGTGATAACTACAATTTGTTCAAAAATGTCGCGTGGTGCCGGCCGTGGAAGGGGATGGTTGAATTTGGCGAGGAACCAAGCCACGAAACGACCTGGAGGTTTGAGTTATTCACATGGGGACGTTTGCAGTCCACATGTGCAAACCAAGAACGATATGGCTAATTACACTGATGTGATACCACCAAAACATGTGGAATTAATCAACCGAGTGAAACAATTGAGTTTGCTAGATGATGGCATTCGCTTCAACCAAAAGATCAAACTAGTTCTGGAATATTGGAAGAAGGAGTGTAGTACAAAGGACCAAGTCGAGTAAGTTTAATTCACCGTATTAGCAAACCAAAATTTTAAATTTCGGACAAATTTGACGTTTAAGAACTTCGATAGCTTGAATTCTAGTATAGCTAGAAATTTAATTTAGAAACATAAATAAACTGGGGGAAAGAGTCTATAACCGAAAATTATTTTTCAACGTACACGGTGAGCCCAGCCGAATATACAGGTGCAAATGACTTCTTTAAATAAAATGTTGTGTTTAAAAAGATAATTTTTGAGCCTATTCCAAAAACTTTTTCAACTCCAATATTATTACTGACTATTTTTAAACAACTTAAAAAAACCACAACAGCAACAATTACGAGTTTTAAAAGCGAATTATATCAAGCTAGTTAGAAAACATCTGTGGGATGTCTTTGAATCAACTAAATTGTAGAAGTTGACTGGATAATTCTGTGAAATTTACTTATAAACTGCCAATATTTTCATAATTTTTTGGTGGCTTAACCACTTGAGATTGTCGCAATTCTTTACTTAATAATTTTTTTCTTTTTTACAGGGACAGTTTTGACTCCCTCTACAACGCTGCTTCACAGAACACCGAATTAGCCTCAAAGGTTGTACTTATGGTTGCATCTAACACTTTCATTAAACAGGAAGTTAGTGAACATAACATCCGCCAATTATTTCTAAAGCACCTTCAAGTCAACTTCGAAAGTAAATTTTTTACCGCTAATCCGGTAATATTCCGGAATAGCGTTCACATGCTGGGAGAGTTTTACCATAAAGCTCGATTATCGAACGGAGAGATCTATAAATTTCTGGCAATTCCCTTTATTTCCAGCTTAGAAATGCTGTTAGAATGTAAATCAGTACCGGAAGTAGCGTTATTTGCCACTCAAGTAAGTAATGTTTTTAAATTAATTTGTTGTTGCTAATCCAATTGTTTTGCAGTTGTATTTGAACGGGTCGGCAGTTATAAACGAAAAACCCGAAGAAACTGCCTCTATACTAACGAAAGTTAGAACAATTCTAGTAGAAGAACCTGGCTTGTTACGAGAAACCAAACTCTGGTTGATGTTAACATTGGAATTATCCAACAACAAATTCGGAAATTTACCAAACGACGTTTATAGATTTTATGAAAGTCAACTTGGTAACGCTGCTTTTGTAAAATTTAGCAAAAATCACGACGTTTTGAGTGTCCAAACTGTACACCCTACCAAAACAGTCGACAGTTACCAAAGTCCTGTGAACGTTCTGGAAAAATCGACTCCTCAAGAATTGACAAACAACAAAACTACCCCGCAAGCCAACAACGTACCACAATATATTGACAGGGGACTCTCTGAATCCAGTCACAGCGGGAATGGAAAAGATAATTTTAATAAAAATAAGGAGAAGCCGTGCCGACCGATTTTCGGGGCGGGAGCCAGATTGGTGAGGATTAGATCTAAACAGGACCGCGAGATCTTGAAGGAGTCAATTTGGAATAATGAACACAAGTACACCGGTTTGGATTGGGGCAACAGCAAGAAAACTGCACCGACAATTGAGAGTAATAAAGGGTAGAAATACTATGATCGATTCGAAAACGATTATAGTTAATCGAATTGTAAATGTAAATAAGATTCTTATGACAAGAATTGCACATAGCTTTCTTTAAGTAGAAAATTTTGATAACCAATTATAGAAATTACGAAGTGAGTTATAGCGTTAATACTGATCTTTACTGTACATAATTTTTCTTCATATTGTTACAAACAATTTTTATTTATGTCCGCAATAATTCAATTGCCGCACAAATTTTAGACATGCGCAAATTCTACTTAAGCTCATAATGCGCCAACACCTGATTTATACAGTTTCAACACAATGTCATTAATTGATTTCGATTTTTTGGTTGAATCTCATGTAATTGGGCCTCCCAATCTTAAATTCAATTATTTGATTCTTTTGTGTAATTTCTCAGGGTTTATTATTTATTGCGTGAAGTTTCATTGTATATGTGTCAGATTTATACTGTAAATAAATTTTTTCTGTACATAAATTTTGTATCTCCAAGAATAAAAATGGTAATTTGTAAAAAAAATTCATTGTGTAAATATTAATGAAAACAATTGTTGATTTGCACATTTATTACATTTCTCTTGAGGAAAAATGTAACAACGTTCTCTACAATTATTATGTTTAGCGACAAGAGCGATTTTCGTTAATAACAAGCTGCTATCAGAAGTAGTAATGGCGCCCAAAAGGGGGTTGTGTTCACAGATCATAATACTACGTCAATATGTGTTAATTTGAAACCAACCCCTTCTAAACACCAAAGGTCTTCCAGTAAGCTGCAGGAAGAACAATCACTCTCTTTGGTCCTGGTAGCAATACTTAAACTCTCTACTAGTAAAATTACTACACAAGGAAAGGTGTCAGGTACCTGAAAAATGATTAATAATGAGACAACTGGTACTACAAATTTTTGAAAAAAGAAATAGAACGATAGTTGTAAAGACACACAAAGCCAATTAAAATAACAAACTCTGTGGTGACAGCTGTGCAGTTGAACAAGAAAACCAACTACTTCAAGTGTTTTGATCTTTCGGGTTCGTTTTATTTCTTGACAGTTAATCGATGGATGTGTGTCGTTCATGAACAACTCGTTCATTTTGATTTACTTTGTGAGTAAAAAGTCAATGGTTCGAGCAAGGATGACAATAAATCGTCTTTGGTTGGAGATAAAGTTTTCAAAATATTTTTGCAACAGAAAAAGGAATTAGTTGTAATTCTGTGTTTTGAGTTTAGTGCGTAATTAGTTCAATTAAAAAAAATGAAAATTAGAAAGAATTGAAAAAAAAATTGATTTTAGATGCACAAAATTGATCAAAAAAGATTAATATTTGGAATGCACTATCATAAGAAAAAGTATTTCCAATATATTAGAACGAGTTATCAAAAATTCAAGGAGTTATTATGTTTCGTTTTCATTCTGAGCACGTTAGACCCAAAATAATGCCGGCGGTCGCTGGTTGGCATCCGCCCACCTAACCATCGGGACCCGGCGCTCGCCGCTTTTGCTGGAAAGGATCGGTCTCCTTCAACCCGACCATCGCCGGGATCCGCTGGCCCGTGCTGTTCCGGGTAGATGGGTGCACTTCAATTTGTTTACATGGAACCGACCCTACCCGTATTTCGCCGGGCTCCGCTGTGCTGTGCTGTGCTGGTTAGATGAGTGGCATGCTTAACGCGCCTGGAGGTGTCGCTGAAGTTGATATCAGTAAAAGAGTCGGTGGAGAGGTTCATAGTGGGGAAGGTATTCCCGGTCCTATAACTTGTCTTTTCGTTATTGCCAATCGAGGAATTGCTAATCTCGTACAGGACCTGATTTTGGTAAATTGTTTGATTTTGTTGTTTTTTGAAAATTATTTATTTTGATAGCAGCGCTTGGCCCAAACTAGCGAAAGATTAGTAAACTTCAAAGCTCGTCTAGTTACGTCTATCATCTAAAGTTAAAAAAAATCAATCTCGCTATTGTGCGGAGCTTCATTGTCGCATTGTTACCGCTATTGTAAATTAGAGCAAGGATGATGATCACTAAATTAATTTATCAGTTTTTTGTTATTTTTTTAATTATTATTTAAATTGTATATAGGTGATGCGTCATTTTTTTTCATTTCAATTGGTAATCTTGCCATTTTTTCACCTTCTTCTACCGGTGCTCTATTAGCTTTATTAGAAGTACTCCTGTTAAAATTAGCTTTATCAAGTGTATATAACCTGAACAATTGCTCATCCGAAGTCGACATGTAAAATGTATGTAGAGCGAAACCGGTGTATTTTCTATGTGTAAGTTGTGTAAATAAAATTGAAGGCAGCCCAGGTTATTCATAAATCCTATGTTGTACTTTATTTGTAATGTATTATTAAAATTAGATACAAAAACCGCTGCTATTTCATTATGCAAGTGAATCACTGAATTTAGTTTAAGATATCTTAAATAATTGATAATTCTTTGCTTGAAGTATAAAGCATTGAATTCTAACAGCGCCATAAATTATACTTCAACTGCTGTTTGCATTGCCTTTGGTTCAAACTCCGTTTTTGTTGCTTTCAAGAATTTAAAGAAAAACTCAAATCTTAAGTTTTATTAAATTATATGGTAGGTAGCTTGAATATTCCCATCTAACTATAGAAAAAAAATTGAAGCAAAAATTCGAATTATCGACACCAATTAATTTAAGTTGGAAACTTTGGATACGATTTATACTAAATTATGTCCAACAATCTATAATATCTATAAAAGACATTTCAATATTTTTTGGTAAAATCTCTTAAATTGGAAGAAATAATTCGTGACTTTTCTTTATTGAAGCGGCACGTTTTACGGACCAGCAATGGCTACAATGGTCAAAATGGCGTTGTTAAATGGTGAAAACTTCTAGCTACAAGAATATCTACTTCGTAAAATTATTTATAACTGCATTCTCGAGTTTTGAAAACTGTGACAAACTGCTAACTAACCCCTAATAATTTACTGGAACAATTTTGTAAAGGCTCTCTTGTATGTTTAATTTTTAAATGTTTAACGAAAGAAATTTGAAAACCAACCGATTGGTGTCTACGGATTCATTATAAAACCGCTGTGGTCTACACTTACACTTGATGATTTTTTTTAATTTTTCCGAAATTAAATGTATACCTTAATTTAAAATTAAGTCAAAAAAAATCTGGACAAATTTCTTAAGACGGTCCAAACTATCTAAAACTTTTGACTTTTGAGAAAATTTCGGTGGAAAATTATATTGTTAAACCACCTTTAGAAACACTTTTGGCTGCAGCAAAGCGAATTACCTCATAGACCAACCACATGGGCTACCTGTTTAGCTGACAAAGGTGAACATGCGTGATCCTTCAGACGCTGCTATCAGGAAAAACATTTCAATTCTCAGGTGACAAAGTAATTCTATTGAGAGTTTGACCGATGAGTCTTAAAATCTCAAGCAACAATTTTCATTGCCATTATGAAATGTAACATATCTACCACAAAACTTCAGAGACTTCCAAGAACCATTAAAGCAACTTGTAATGTATATTTATATTTAATTTTTGAATAATACATTTTGATATCCAAACGATTAAAGCTCACGAATTCATTAAATATACCACTTTGACAAGTCGACATGTTTTTTAACTTTTCAAAATCGAATCAAAAAACGTTTGGACAAATTTTCAAAAACTCCCCGATTAATAACCGTTACCGGGTGCTATTAGCATTAATTTTTAATGCATAAAGTTTGTTCAAATATAAAAAGAGCGAAATAGAATAAGTAAAAAAATCTAAGGATGAAACACTTAGAAATCTTACATTACAGACCTCAGATTACAGAGCATGTGAAGAGGTATAAAATTTTCACATTTTCAAAATATTGACAATCTCAATTACAATCGGACCCGATATTTCTAGACAAACTAATCTTATTGAGAGTTTGATTGATGTGTCTTAAAATCTCAAGCTGCAAATTTTACCGCCATTATTAAGTCAATTTTTCTAGAACTTTCCAAAATCCAACCAATAATTTTCTGGACAAGTTTCTCCCTGATTAATGATCCTTATCAGGTGCTTTTTGCGTTAATTCTTAATGTATTAAAATTATTCAAGTATAAAAGGAACGAAATCAATCGGTTAAAAAGAAATCTAGGTTTGTAACACTTCAAAATATTACATTAGGACCGCAGATAACCAAGCAAGTGCAGGAATAGAAAATTTTCATCTTTACATAATATTTACAATCTCAATTACAATCCGACCTGATATTTTTAAAAGATTCTGTTATTAAAAACTCTTACCTTGATTTATAAAATTTATTCGTGTCATAAAACTACTTGCCATAGTATTTACCACTTTTATAGCGGGCAATGTGCTGCTGATTGACCTCTAATAATTTAAGAAACCATAAGTGGGTACATGTTGTAACGATCCTCCTGCATGTTTAATTTTTAAACGTTTGAAGCCAAAAAATTGAAATACAACCAATTGATGGCCACGGATTCATTGCAGAGCCACCACACTTACACTTAATATATTTTTCAAATCTCTTCAAAATTAAATGTTTACGTTTATTGAAAAGCAAATTAAATGATTTCTAGAAAAATTTAGCAAAATTTAGTAACTTACTGATCAGACATTCTCAACGTCACTTTTTAAAATAAAGAATTTACTGGGTTATTATAAAAAAATCATAATAAAATACGTACAAAATTTTTATTTAGCTCTTAATACTCTTATACTATAACATACACATATAAACATAATATATACAAAAATAAAATTTTTTAACTTATATACAGAATGTCTCTAAAAACTAGTTAATTTTCTGTTCCTGGTCGCATCAACTACCGCCTGGCTCTGCGTTTGAGTGACTTGGGAGGTTCGATTATGATGGGCTTCGTTCTTTCCAAACAATTGCGCTTCATCGCCTCTTGTTGCTTAATTTTGAGCAACATGTCGTTGAAGGACTTTGGTGCTTCAGGGATCATTTGTGGTTTTGATTTGGTTTTGTTAGATATTGTTTGACTCGTCGACGGTAGGACTTCTATCGGGTTTTTTGCCGTCGAAGGTACCGTCGTCGCATTAGCCACTTTAACTGGTGGAAAAAATAAATCCAAGTTAGCTTCAACTCTTTTGGTGTAAGTTGTCTTCTCTTTCGTGTGTTTCGTGATTGAACACGCACTTGTACATCCTTTCCTCTTCAACGCCTTTATATAGGCCGAGATGTCCTGATTTGGGGTGACTTCACTCTTTTGATGTTTCTTCACCCTTGCCCTTTTCGTAACTTGCGTTTTCTTCTTGTCCGTGTGCATCTTGCTTGCACACGCACTTGTACATCCCCTTTTCTTCAAAAATTTTATATAGGCTGAGACATCCTGATTTGGGGTAACTTCACTCTTTTGATGTTTTTTAACTCTTGCCATTTTGGAATGTTGACAAAAAACTATTACTGCACTTCACTACGAAGAAAATGATACTGATGGAGTTGGTGCAAAACTCTTGCATTTTTTTGGAATAAACTACCCCCTTCTGCTAACGAAAGCCTGCCATTGGACGAATATCACAACGGCCCAAACTTTCTAAAATTGTTAATTTTTGAGAAAATTCGGGTGAACAATTATATGGTTAAACCACCTTTAGAAACACTTTTAACTGCACTTAAGCAAACTACTTCACAGACCAACCCCATTGGCTAAATGTTTAGCTAACAAAGGTGAAAAGGCGTGGTCCTTCAGGTTCTGTTATCAGGCATAACATTTCAATTTTCTGGTGTCAAACTAATCCTATTGAGACTTTGAATGATGAGTCGTAAAATCTCAAGCCACAACTTTCATTGCCATTACGAAATGTAACATATCTACCACAAAACTTCAGGTTTTACCAGAAACCATTAAAATAACTTGTAACGGTTTTCCTTTATATTAATTTTTTAATATTACAATAAAATTTTGATATCCAATCGATTAGAGCTCACGAATTCATTAAAGATACCACTTGGTTCTACACTAGACATGTTTTGTAACTTTTCAAAATCGAATTTGGACAAATTTCCAAAAACTCCCCGATTAATTACCGTTATTCAGTGCTATTAGCGTTAACTTTTAATGCATAAAATTTGCTCAAATATAAATAGAGCGAAATAAAATAAGTAAAAGAATTCTAAGGATGAAACACTTAGAAATATTACATTAGGACCTCAGATAACAAAGCATGTGAAAAAATATAAAATTTTTACCTTCTCACAAAATTTACAGTCTCAATTACATTCGGACCCAATATCTTTAGACAAGCTAATCATATTGATAGTTTGATTGATGAATCTTAAAATCTCAAGCCGCAAATTTTACCGCCATTATTAAGTAAATTTTTCTAGAACTTTTCCAACGAATAATTTTCTGAACAAGTTTCTCCTTGATTAATGATCCATATCAGGTGCTTTTTGCGTTAATTTTTAAAGTATTAAAATTTATCAAGTATAAAAGGAGCAAGATCTATTAAGTAAAAAGAAATTTAGGTATGCAACACTTGAAAATTTTACATTAGGACCGCAAATAACAAAGTATGTGCAGGAATAGAAAACTTTCAACTTTACGCAATAATTATAATTTAAATTACAAGCGGTCCCGATTTTTCTAAATGATTCCATTTTTCCAAATGTGCGTGTCATAAAATGACTTTAGGCAATATCTAGCACCTTTACAAAGCGCAATGATCTGCTAATTAGCCCCTAATAAGTTACATGATCCATACGAACATTTTGTAAAAGCTTTCCTGTATGCTTAGATTCCGAGAACGAAGGTGGAAAGCGACACCACAAAGCAAATTTTGTCACCTTTAGCACCAAATTCAAAGGCTTGTACCATTGACTTTTTACTTAGAGCCGGTCAACCTCCTTGTGTTAATGGACTAGTACCGCTAGATGTCGTAGGACAAGTGTGTCGCGTACAAAATTTGAAGCGAAGGGTTTGAGTCTGAACTAATATAGAAATAAATTGTAACTACCCTGCAGACTAGATTACTGTTATGGGTAGTTTATGATTGTTACAGGCCAGGAGATAGAACGGCCTTGTCGAATAACACTTGTTTGTGCTTGGTAAAAATCTAGGGACCGTAATGATGGCAAAGTACAAGTACGCAAGTTAAAGATCGGCTGGACCGATTTGGCTAAGTTTTTTAAAATATAAATAATTTTACGAATAAGGTTTTTAGGAACAAAAAGATGGGAAAAGTGGCTCAAAAAATTGGAAAATTTTGAAAGAACGGAAAGTGTTTCTTTCTATGGGATTTTTGTTAAAACGTGGGATATGCGTAATTCTTTTTTTGTTTTGACCGTTATGGTATTGCATAAATTCTCAAAAAAAAAATTGTTACAATTACAACTAAAAGTCAAAAAATTCGGACATACTTAGTTAATTCTTTTTTCTTTTGTTTGTTGGTGGTTTCTAAATAAAAATAACTTAATTAAATGTTTTCATCAAAAAAAAGACTGAAAAATCTGTAAGAAGTGCCAGCATGGTTAAAATGTTAAAAATGGGTCGACCGCGACTGTTTCCTCTCAACCTTCACAATGGTGTGGGACGGCAAAACTATCTGCTACATCGGGGGATGACGTTTCGGGAATAAGCACGTTCCATTCTATAAATTGTGCTGTTGGATTGTTTAGCCGAGACACAAACTTTTACAAATTTAACCAGAAATTTTTCATTGTGCTGCCATCTTTTAACATTTGGAGGAAATGGAGGTTGACCATCTACTAGAGATAAATAATCAATGGTAATGGTAATCAGTAAAACAATTAACTTTTTACTTTTAGACGGTCAACTAAGTTGTGTTATTGGAATAGTACCGCTAGATGTCGTAGGCCAAATGTGTACAAATCCTGAAGCAAGAGGTTTGGGTCTGGAGTAATCTTAAAATAAATTCTAACTCTACTCTGGAGATTAAATTACGGTTATGGCCAGCTTGTGACTATGTTATGTTACGGGGCAGGAAATGATTGATCAATGGTAAAGCTATGTTACCCAAAGTTTGCCGAGCTATGCTATTGTACCCCCAACCAAGCGAGGGCCCCTACATCAAACTTCTTATATTGCTATATTTGTTTAATAACAATTTTTTTAAGTGAAACAAGTCTTCTTTACTTTAACAAATAAACTCAACACTATCTAAGACTGTGCATGGTTGGTTGCTGACTCATAGAGTTTATCAGATTTAGCAGTTATAATTTTATTTTTGGGTAGGTTTTTATGCTCTTTTTGACGATCGAAAAGTTGAACAAATTGAACTGTATCATCTCTCATCTTCTGTGAAAATTAATTGTCAAATAATTTCTAATTAGCTAATTTATTACAATAACTTTTTCTATATTCATATTCCTCGTTGTAGTTGTTAACGTGTTGTTGGGGTACAGATACGCCAAATTTGTAGCTTAGTTGCTAAATTGTGATATATCCGAGAGTGATTCTAAGAATTTTCGGAGTCTAATTAGTCTCATTAGTGCTTGGTTTCTAGTTTGAGAAAAAGATCTCTGTAATTCGCTTCAAATCACTAACCGATAAGTTTTACTACTTGAGCTATCTTTTTAGAATACTAGCGGCGGTTTGGAGTTTAGATATGAGTCGCTCCAAGTGTTCACTTTTTGTTAACAATAACGCATCAATTGCTAATATCGTGATATCTGCGTTGATGTTGAGAAAAGAGGTCATGAAGATATTGAATAGAGTAGAGCTCTGTATGGTCCCCTGAGGGACTCCCGCATATACATTCTTTGTGGAAGATATACTTGAATGTGTTATGACAGTAAAAATGCGGTTACTAAGTATGAAAACAACATGGATTTGACATAGTCGACCCTTGGGCTGTATCTAAGAATAGAAGTAATATTTGGTCGATTTTTGAATCCTTTTTGAATGTTCTCAATCATTGGCTAAAGTTGATGACAACAAATTAATGTTGTTAGTCTATTCATTTTTACAATTTATACACGCTCCCATGCAAGTCCCATTATTGAATTAGGAGGGATAACTGTGTCAGTCAATATCCAATTGCATGCATTATTTATATTGGTAAGTACATATACAGAAGTGGTTCTATGATGACCTCCTGTGGTAGCCCTGATTGATAAATTCTTCTGTTGTAGCTCTTGAAACTATCTTAATAGAGCTCGCAAAGTTACTACTAGAATTTTATTAAATTCGAAGCAACATTTTCAATTTGAACGATAGCAGCGCCATCTAGGTGCCTTAAATAAAACAAAATATCAACAAGAAGAATATCGTTCAGTTTTTCTTATCCATTTGATGTATTTAGTTTGTTATAAAAATACAAATCATAAACTTACAACTAAGTTTGAACTTAAAGTATAAAGCTTTCTCATAAGTTAGATTACAACTATATACAATGACTTAACAACGAAAATCGCCGTTGAAACGACAATAACAAAAATACATTTGCACCTTTTGTTGCTTACAAAAAAATATTATCTCAAATCACATTAACTAGCACAAAGAAGAGTATCGAAATTACTGGCAAAGATCTGTTCGCATCAACGAAATTATCTCTAGTAACCGCCGGAGCCGCCAGATGGTGCTCCGTATTCGCTGGAAGGTGGGCTGGCAGGAGCTGGGGCTCCGTATTGGTTCTGTGGAACGCCACTGTCTGGATAACCTTTCTGTTTCTACAAGGGAAAATTAAAGTTAAAACAAATATTTAAAATAATTGTGGGTTGAGTACCTGAGTTTTGTATCTGATGAAGTAAACTTCGGGTTTGCTGGGTTGTGTGGGTGCGGGGGTTGGAATGTTAATTTCGGGTGCTTCTTCAGGTTTCTTGACCAAGACGTAAACGAGAGTTTTTTCTTCGTTTTGTGGTTGAACAGGGATGACGGGGGCGGTTGGGTTTGGGGGAGTTGGGGCTTTGATGAAAATGATTTTGTAATGTTTTTGGGGTGCCGCTACTGGATATTGTTTTTGGGGAGCGTGTACTTCGGGTTCTGGAGGAGGAACATGGACGTATACGTGTTTGTGGACGGTGGGTTGTTGAGGTGGTGGACCATATTGGGGGGCTGGGGCGCCGTAACTGCCACTAGGAGCTGAAGCTGGTGCACTGGGATAACTGTAACCGGCTTCTGGACGGCCATATACCGCCACCGCCAATGCGGATAGTACCTGAAAACAACAAAAATTTAATTTAAATTTCAAAATGGCAGATTTTTTTTTGATATTAGGCGATAACTTAAAATCAAGTAAAGTTGCAAAAAAAAATTATTTAACTTTATTGTTTCTCATTTTAACCTCATTAATTTTGGTAATGGGCAATTTTAGGTAGAATCAACCTTAGGTAAAAAATATTTATATCCACAAAATAATTTTTTCTCCTATAACAAAAAAGCAAAAAGCAGTTAAAGTTTACTAATATCAATTATTCATTACTAAAACTCAAAAATTGCAAAGAATTTAATTACAAGATGGCTGCTCAATTTAAAAATTTTAATATATCAAGAGGCACCTCAAAATTTATTTAGAAATTACAGTTCTAGTTTAAACTTGTTATTCTTACATAATGTATAAAGTATTGTTGATTCAAAAGCTATTCAGTTGTAACAAATTAAAGATAAAATATCAACATGTAAAATAAATTTCGAAAAACAAGGACAACATTAGTTTTTGATTAATAAAGGAATTATTATTGGCATCTGTAACACGTTAATCTTTGTTGCACGGGTCAAATATCACGCAATAGTTAGTTAATTTGATTTCAGTAGCGTTAATAGTTCATTTCGATAAAAAAAGTTAAAGTGTAAAATGAAGTGTAAACGCTCTAAATGGAAAAATTCCTCATATTTAGAGCATTTTGTTGAATATTACATGTTAAAACAATTTTTTTGAGATGCCAGATCAATTTTTGAAAATGGGTTTTAATGACACAGTCTCGACACTAATTTATTATTATTATAAATCTATAGTTATATGTTAACAATTAGTTAGCTTTATTTCAATAGCGTTAAATGTTGCTGGATTGACTCTATTTCGAAATTTGTTGCATTGACAATAAAATTGTATTAAACTTTTTTGTTAATTACTTCAACCTTCTTCATTTCGATACTGAGAGTTTTAGTGTAATATGAATGCTAAGCTTATTAAATGAAAAAAACTCTCATATTTAGAACACTTTATCGAATAATATATGTTGAAAACAATTTTTTTGAGATGTCAGATCAAATTTTCAAAATAAAGATTAATGACACAGTCTCGCCACCAATTTGTTTTTATTACAAATCTATGGTTGTATGTCCACAATTAATTAACTTCATTTTAATAGCATTAAATGTTGTTAGATTCACTCTAATTCGAAATCTGTTGCATTGACAACAAATTTGTATTAAACTTTTTTGTTGATCACTTAAACCTTCTTCATTTCGGTACTGAAAATTTTAGTGTAATATGAATGCTAAGTTTATTAAATGCAAAAAACTCTCATACTTAGAATATTTTATCGAATAATATCTGTTACAACCAATTTATTTGAGATGTCAGATCAATTTTTGAAAATAAAAATTAATGACATAGTCTGACACTGATTTGTTTTTATTAAAAGTCTATGGTTATATGTTCACAATTATTTAACTTCATTTCAATAGCGTTAAATGTTGTTAGACTCATTCTAACTTGAAATCTGTTGCATTGACAACAAATTTGTATTAAACTTATTTGTTGATCACTTGAACCTTCTTCATTTCGATACTGAAAATTTTATTGTATTATGAATGTTGAGTTAATTAAATGCAAGAAACTCTCATATTCAGAACATTTTATCAACTATTATATGTACCATTATATGTTAGAAAGAATTTTTTGAGATGTCAGATCAATTTTTGAAAATAAGATTTAATGATGCAGTCTCGACACTAATTTGTTATTATTAAAAACCTATAGTTGTATGTTCACAATTAGTTAACTTCACTTCAATAGCGTTAAATATTGCTAGATTGACTCTAATTCAAAATTTGTTGCATTGACAACAAAATTGTATTAAACTTTTTTGTAGATAACTTCAACCTTCTTTATCTCGATACCAAACATGTTAGTGTAATATGAATGCTAAGCTCATTAAATGCAAAAACTGTCATATTTAAAACATTTTCTTAAATATATGTCAAATATATGTTAAATAGATGTCAAATCAATTTTTGAAAATAAGATTTATTAACACAGTCTCGACACTTATTTGCTATTACTAAAAATCTATAGTTGTATGTTCAAAATTAGTTAACTTCATTTTTTAACGAAAGAAATTTAAAAACCAACCGATTGGTGTCTACGGATTCATTATAAAACCGCTATGGTCTACACCCCCACACTTGATGATTTTTTTTTAATTTTTCCGAAATTAAATGTATACCTTAATTTAAAATTAAGTCAAAAAAAATCTGGACAAATTTCTTAAGACGGTCCAAACTATCTAAAACTTTTGACTTTTGGGAAAATTTCGGTGGAAAATTATATTGTTAAACCACCTTTAGAAACACTTTTGGCTGCAGCAAAGCGAATTACCTCACTGACCAACCCCATTGGCTACCTGTGTAGCTGACAAAGGTGAACATGCGTGATCCTTCAGGTGCTGTTATCAGGAAAAACATTTCAATTCTCAGGTGACAAAGTAATCCTATTGACAGATTGATTGATGAGTCTTAAAATTTCAAGCAACAATTTTCATCGCCATTATGAAATGTAACATATCTACCACAAAACTTCAGAGACTTCCAAGAACCATTAAAGCAACTTGTAATGGATATTTATATTTAATTTTCAAATAATACAAAAAACATTTTGATATCTAAACGATTAAAGCTCACGAATTTATTAAATACACCACTTTGACAAGTTGACATGTTTCTTAACTTTTCAAAATCAAATCAAAAAACGTTTGGAAAAATTGCCAGAAACTCCCTGATTAATAGCAGTTACCGGGTGCTATTAGCATTAATTTTTAATGCATATAGTTTACTCAAATATAAAAAGAGCGAAATAAAAAAATCTAAGCATGAAACACTTAGAAATATTACATTACAGACCTCAGATTACAATGCATGTGAAGAGATATGAAATTTTCACATTTTCACAATATTGACAATGTCAAATACAATCGGACCCGATATTTTTAGACAAACTAATCTTATTGAGAGTTTGATTGATGTGTCTTAAAATCTCAAGCTGCAAATTTTACCGCTATTATTAAGTAAATTTTTCTAAAACTTTTCAAAATCCAACCAATAATTTTCAGGACAAGTTTCTCCCTGATTAATGATCATTATCAGGTGCTTTTTGTGTTAGTTCTTAATGTATTACAATGATTCAAGTATAAAAGGAACGAAATCAATCGGTTAAAAAGAAATCTAGGTTTGTAACACTTCAAAATATTACATTAGGACCGCAGATAACCAAGCAAGTGCAGGAATATAAAATTTTTATCTTTACATAATATTTACAATCTCAATTACAATCCGTCCTGATATTTCTAAAAGATTCTGGTATTAAAATCTCTTACCTTGATTTATAAAATTGGTTCGTGGCATAAAATTACTTGCCATAGTATTTACCACTTTTGGAGCGGGCAATATGCTGCTGATTGACCTCTAATAATTTAAGAGACCATAAGTGGGTACATGTTGTAACGATTTTCCTGCATGTTTAACTTTTAAACGTTTGAAGCGAAAAAATTGAAATACAACCGATTGATGGCCACGGATTCATTGCAGAACCACCACACTTACACTTAATATATTTTTCAAATCTCTTCAAAATTAAATGTTTACGTTTATTGAAAAGCAAATTAAATGATTTCTAGAAAAATTTTGCAAAATTTAGTAACTTACTGATCAGAAGTTCTCAACGTCACTTTTTAAAATAAAGAAGTTACTAGGTTATTATAAAAAAATCAAAATAAAATACGTACAAAATTTTTTTATTTAGCTCTTAATACTCTTATACTATAACATACACATATAAACAAAATATATACAAAAATAAATTTTTTTAACTTATATACAGAATGTCTCTAAAAACTAGTTAATTTTCTGTTCCTGGTCGCATCAACTACCGCCTGGCTCTGCGTTTGAGTGACTTGGGAGGTTCGATTATGATGGGCTTCGTTCTTTCCAAACAATTGCGCTTCATCGCCTCTTGTTGCTTAATTTTGAGCAACATGTCGTTGAAGGACTTTGGTGCTTCAGGGATCATTTGTGGTTTTGGTTTAGTTTTGTTAGATATTGTTTGACTCGTCGACGGCAGGACTTCTATCGGGTTTTTTGCCGTCGAAGGTACCGTCGTCGCACTAGCCACTTTAACTGGTGGAAAAAATAAATCCAAGTTAGCTTCAACTCTTTTGGTGTAAGTTGTCTTCTCTTTCGTGTGTTTCGTGATTGAACACGCACTTGTATATCCTTTCCTCTTCAACGCCCTTATATAGGCCGAGTGGTCCTGATTTGGGGTGACTTCACTCTTTTGATGTTTTTTCACTCTTGCCATTTTGGTAAGTTGACAAAAAACTATCACTGCACTTCACTACGAAGAAAATGATACTGATGGAGTTGGTGCAAAACTCCTGCATTTATTTGGAATAAACTACCCCCTTCTGCTAACGAAAGCCTGCCATTGGACAAAGATCAAAACGGCCCAAACTTTCTAAAATTGTTAATTTTTGAGAAAATTCGGGTGAACAATTATATGGTTAAACCACCTTTAGAAACACCTTTAACTGCAGTTAAGCAAACTACTACACAGACCAACCCCATTGGCTACCTGTTTAGCTAACAAAGGTGAAAAGGCGTGGTCCTTCAGGTTCTGTTATCAGGCATAACATTTCAATTTTCTGGTGTCAAACTAATCCTATTGAGACTTTGAATGATGAGTCGTAAAATCTCAAGCCACAACTTTCATTGCTATTATGAAATGTAACGTATCTACCACAAAACTTCAGATTTTACCAGAAACCATTAAAATAACTTGTAACGGTTTTCCTTTATATTTAATTTTTTAATATTACAATAAAATTTTGATATCCAATCGATTAGAGCTCACGAATTCATCAAAGATACCACTTGGTTCTACACTAGACATGTTTTTTAACTTTTCAAAATCGAATTTGGACAAATTTCCAAAAACTCCTCGATTAATAACCGTTACCGGGTGCTATGCTATTAGCGTTGATTTTTAATGCAGAAAATTTACTCAAATATAAAAAGAGGGAAATAAAATAAGTAAAAATCTTCTAAGGATGAGACATTTAGAAATATTACATTAGGACCTCAAATAACAAAGCATGTGAAGGGATATAAAATTTTCGCATTTTTAAAATATTTACATTTTCAATTACAATCGGACCCAATATTTTTAGACAAACTAATCCTATTGAGAGTTTGATTGATCAGTCTTAAAATCTCAAGCCGCAAATTTCACCGCCATTATCAAGTAAATTTTTCTAAAACTTTTCAAAATCCAACCAAAAACTTTCTGGACAAGTTTCTACCTGATTAGTGATCCTTTAGTGCCTTTTGCGTTAATTTTTAAAGTATTAAAATTAATGAAGTATAAACGCAGCAAGATCTATTAAGTAAAAAGAAATTTAGGTATGTAACACTTGAAAATTTTACATTAGGACCGCAAATAACAAAGTATGTGCAGGAATAGAAAACTTTCAACTTTACGCAATAATTACAATCTGAATTACAAGCGGTTCCGATTTTTCTAGATGATTCCATTTTTCTAAATGTGCGTGTCATAAAATGACTTTAGGCAATATCTGGCACCTTTACAAAGCGCAATGATCTGCTAATTAGCCCCTAATAAGTTACTTGATCCATACGAACATTTTGTAAAAGCTTTCCTGTATGTTTAGATTCCGAGAGCGAAGGTGGAAAGCGACACCACAAGGCAAATTTTATCACCTTTAGCACCAAATTCAAAGGCTTGTACCATTGACTTTTTACTTATAGCCGGTCAACCTCTTTGTGTTTATGGACTAGTACCGCTAGATGTCGTAGGACAACTGTGGCGCGTACAAAATTTGAAGCGAAGGGTTTGAGTCTGAACTAATCTAAAAATAAATTGTAACTACCCTGCAGACTAGATTACCGTTATGGGTAGTTTATGACTGTTACGGGCCAGGAAATAGAACGGCCTTGTCGAATAACACTTGGCTACTTGTGCTTGGTGAAAATCAACAACCCGTCATGATGGCAGACTATGAGTACGCTTTCGTGTAATGATGTGATGTGGTACGTTCAGAACTGATATAAAAATGAAATGATAATAATATTGTTTTATCAAAAATTAGAAAGTTAAAGATTGGCTACACCGATTTGGCAAAGTTTTTTAAAATATAATTTATTTTCCGAATAAGGTGTTTAGGAACAGAAGGATGGGAAAAGTGGCCCAAAAAGTTGGAGAATTTTTAAAAAACTGAAACTGCTTCTCTCTATGGGATTTTTGTTCAAACGTGGGATATGCGTAATTCTTTTTTTGTTTTGACCGTTATGGCATTGCATAAATTTTCAAAAAAAAAAATAGTTACAATTACAACTAAAAGTCGAAAAATTCGGACATACTTAGTTAATTCTTTTTTGTTTTGTTTGTTGGTGGTTTCGGGATAAAAATAACTTAATTAAATGTTTTTATCGAAAAAAAGACTGAAAAATCTGTAAGAAGTGCCAGCATGGTTAAAATGTTAAAAATGGGTCGACCGCGACTGTTTCCTCTCAACCTTCACAATGGTGTGGGACGGCAAAACTATCTGCTACATCGGGGGATGACGTTTCGGGAATAAGCACGTTCCATTCTATAAATTGTGCTATTGGATCGTTTAGCCGAGACACAAACTTTTACAAATTTAACCAGAAATTTTTCATTGTGCTGCCATCTTTTAACATTTGGAGGAAATGGAGGTTGACCATCTACTAGAGATAAATAATCAATGGTAATGGTAATCAGTAAAACAATTAACTTTTTACTTATAGACGTTCAGCCAAGTTGTGTTAATGGAATAGTACCGCTAGATGTCGTAGGCCAAATGTGTACAAATCCTGAAGCAAAAGGTTTGGGTCTGGAGTAATCTTAAAATAAATTCTAACTCTACTCTGGAGATTAAATTACGGTTATGGCCAGTTTGTGACTATGTTATGTTACGGGGCAGGAAATGATTGATCAATGGTAAAGCTATGTTACCCAAAGTTTGCCGAGCTATGCTATTGTACCCCCAACCAAGCGAGGGCCCCTACATCAAACTTCTTATATTGCTATATTTGTTTAATAACAATTTTTTTAAGTGAAACAAGTCTTCTTTACTTTAACAAATAAACTCAACACTATCTAAGACTGTGCATGGTTGGTTGCTGACTCATAGAGTTTATCAGATTTAGCAGTTATAATTTTATTTTTGGGTAGGTTTTTATGCTCTTTTTGACGATCGAAAAGTTGAACAAATTGAACTGTATCATCTCTCATCTTCTGTGAAAATTAATTGTCAAATAATTTCTAATTAGCTAATTTATTACAATAACTTTTTCTATATTCATATTCCTCGTTGTAGTTGTTGACGTGTTGTTGGGGTACAGATACGCCAAATTTGTAGCTTAGTTGCTAAATTGTGATATATTCGAGAGTGATTCTAAGAATTTTCGGAGTCTAATTAGTCTCATTAGTGCTTGGTTTCTAGTTTGAGAAAAAGATCTCTGTAATTCGCTTCAAATCACTAACCGATAAGTTTTACTACTTGAGCTATCTTTTTAGAATACTAGCGGCGGTTTGGAGTTTAGATATGAGTCGCTCCAAGTGTTCACTTTTTGTTAACAATAACGCATCAATTGCTAATATCGTGATATCTGCGTTGATGTTGAGAAAAGAGGTCATGAAGATATTGAATAGAGTAGAGCTCTGTATGGTCCCCTGAGGGACTCCCGCATATACATTCTTTGTGGAAGATATACTTGAATGTGTTATGACAGTAAAAATGCGGTTACTAAGTATGAAAACATCATGGATTTAATATAGTCGACCCTTGGGCTGTATCTAAGAATAGAAGTAATATTTGGTCGATTTTTGAATCCTTTTTGAATGTTCTCAATCATTGGCTAAAGTTGATGACAACAAATTAATGTTGTTAGTCTATTCATTTTTACAATTTATACACGCTCCCATGCAAGTCCCATTATTGAATTAGGAGGGATAACTGTGTCAGTCAATACTCAATTGCATGCAGTATTCATATTGGTAAGTACATATACAGAAGTGGTTCTATGATGCCCTCCTGTGGTAGCCCTGATTGATAAATTCTTCTGTTGTAGCTCTTAAAACTATCTTAATAGAGCTCGCAAAGATACTACTAGAATTTTATTAAATTCGAAGCAACATTTTCAATTTGAACGATAGCAGCGCCATCTAGGTGCCTTAAATAAAACAAAATATCAACAAGAAGAATATCGTTTAGTTTTTCTTATCCATTTGATGTATTTAGTTTGTTATAAAAATACAAATCATAAACTTACAACTAAGTTTGAACTTAAAGTATAAAGCTTTCTCATAAGTTAGATTACAACTATATACAATGACTTAACAACGAAAATCGCCGTTGAAACGACAATAACAAAAATACATTTGCACCTTTTGTTGCTTACAAAAAAATATTATCTCAAATCACATTAACTAGCACAAAGAAGAGTATCGAAATTACTGGCAAAGATCTGTTCGCATCAACGAAATTATCTCTAGTAACCGCCGGAGCCGCCAGATGGTGCTCCGTATTCGCTGGAAGGTGGGCTAGCAGGAGCTGGGGCTCCGTATTGGTTCTGTGGAACGCCACTGTCTGGATAACCTTCCTGTTTCTACAAGGGAAAATTAAGTTAAAACAAATATTTAAAAAAATTGTGGGTAAGTACCTGAGTTTTGTATCTGATGAAGTAAACTTCGGGTTTGCTGGGTTGTGTGGGTGCGGGAGTTGGAATGTTAATTTCGGGTGCTTCTTCAGGTTTCTTGACCAAGACGTAAACGAGAGTTTTTTCTTCGTTTTGTGGTTGAACAGGGATGACGGGGGCGGTTGGGGTTGGGGGAGTTGGGGCTTTGATGAAGATGATTTTGTAATGTTTTTGGGGTGCCGCTACTGGATATTGTTTTTGGGGAGCGTGTACTTCGGGTTCTGGAGGAGGAACATGGACGTATACGTGTTTGTGGACGGTGGGTTGTTGAGGTGGTGGACCATATTGGGGGGCGGGAGCGCCGTAACTGCCGCTAGGAGCTGGAGCTGGTGCACTGGGATAACTGTAACCGGCTTCTGGACGGCCATATACCGCCACCGCCAATGCGGATAGTACCTGAAAACAACAAAAATTTAATTAAAAATTTCAAAATGGCAGAATTTTTTTTGATTTTAGGCGATAACTTAAAATCAAGTAAAGTTGCAAAAAAAAATTATGTAACTTTATTGTTTCTCATTTTAACCTCATTAATTTTGGTAATGGGCAATTTTAGGTAGAATCAACCTTAGGTAAAAAATATTTATATTCACAAAATAATTTTTTCTCTTATAACAAAAAAGCAAAAAGCAGTGGAAGTTCACTAATATCAATTATTCATTACTAAAACTAAAAAATTGCAAAAAATTTAATTACAAGATCGCTGCTCAATTTAAAATTTTTAATATATCAAGAGGCACCTCAAAATTTATTTAGAAATTACAGTTCTAGTTTAAAATTGTTATTCTTACATAATGTATAAAGTATTGTTGATTCAAAAGCTATTCAGTTGTAACAAATTAGAGATAAAATATCGACATGTAAAATAAATTTTAAAAAACAAGGACAACATTAGTTTTTGATTAATAAAGGAATTATTTTTGACATCTGTAACACGTTAATCTTTGTTGCACGGGTCAAGTATCACGCAATGGTTAGTTAATTTGATTTCAGTAGCGTTAATAGTTCATTTCGATAATAAAATCCTTAGTGTAAAATGAAGTGTAAACGCTCTAAATGGAAAAATTCCTCATATTTAAAGCATTTTGTTGAATATTACATGTTAAAACAATTTTTTTGAGATGCCAGATCAATTTTTAAAAATGGGTTTTAATGACACAGTCTCGACATTAATTTATTATTATTATAAATCTATAGTTGTATGTTCACAATTAGTTAGCTTTATTTCAATAGCGTTAAATGTTGCTAGATTGACTCTATCTTGAAATTTGTTGCATTGACAACAAATTTGTATTAAACTTTTTTGTCGATCACTTCAATCTTCTTCATTTCGATAGTAAAAATTTTAGTGTAATATGAATGCTAAGCTTATTAAATGAAAAAAACTCTCATATTTTGAACACTTTATCGAATAATATATGTGGAAAACAATTTTTTTGAAATGTCAGATTAAATTTTTAACATAAAAATTAATGACACAGTCTCAACACTAATTTGTTTTTATTAAAAATCTATAGTGGTATGTTCACAATTAATTAACTTTATTTTAATTGCATTAAATGTTGTTAGATTCACTCTAATTCAAAATCTGTTGCATTGACTACAAAATTGTATTAAACTTTTTTGTAGAAAACTTCAACCTTCTTCATTTCGATACTGAAAATTTTAGTGTAATATGAATGCTAAGCTTATTAAATGCAAAAACTTTCATATTTAAAACATTTTCTTGAATATTACATGTTAAAAGCATTTTTTTGAGATATCAGATCAATTTTTGAAAATAAAAATTAATGACAGTCTCGATACTGATTTGTTATTATTAAAAATCTATAGCTGTATGTTCATAATTAGTTAACTTCATATCAATAGCGTTAATTGTTGCTAAATAGACTCTAACTCGAAATCCATGGCATTGATAACAAGATCGTATGTAACTTTTTTGTTGGTCACTCCAACTTTCTTCATTTCGATTTTAAAAATTTTAGTGTCATGTGAATCCTAAGCGATTTAATTGCAAAACACCCTCAGGACATTTCCAAAGATATTGTCACTTCTAATTTCTTCAATTTGGGATAATTGTTTTCTATTGATGCAATTTCACAAAATAGAAAGTACCGGTGTCTTGATGGAATAAAAATGTCGCATTAAAAAAATAATTGCACCTTGCGTAATTGTTCGAAACGGATGTAACTGTTTGTAATATGTGACAAGTGCATTTCTTGGATCTTATTAAAAATGACTTTACTGAAAATCTAGAGCAAGATGGAGTTATTAACAAATAACAGTCGTATACTTTCACGAAACGTCTAACGAGCTTTAATTTTAAAAATTTCTGTTTCCTCAATATCCAAAATAATTCAAACCAAAAAATTGTTCAAAATTATTGTTTTTACCAAAATTTTCATTTTGTAAGGTCCAGTTAATTTTTTTAATTTCATTTCCTCAAAGTTTCGGAACTGCCCCATTTCTTGTATTAGCATTTGTGATGAAGGAGTTTCTCTCATTTCGTTAATTCTGGTGTTTACAATTATTAATTAAGTAATTAGTCGTAATTACGTCATGTTTTATTCATGGCCTCTATTATTGTTTTAATTTCATCGCAATGTTTCCTCGTTTCGTTACATAAGAAATAAAACAAACAGGTTAAGTTTACTTTCTTTTAAATTGTTGAATTAATTAGTCGGACAAAATTACTTGCAAATTTTTCGAATATGGAACGTCCGTTAATTATTAATTTAAACACTTAATGCAGTCATTAAAATTGAAAGTTGATCGACGTCTGTCGAGAGCTAAATGATTCAATCAATGTTAATTAAGTTTTTTCTTTCGTTGCCATTTCCTGTCAGTTTTGTAGGAAGTGTAACACCGAAATTTCTAAAGTGTTACAAAAATAGTCATTTGTAGTACAACAAAGCACGCGATAGTGATTTGCAGAAATGATATAATTTGGCATTGTTAATGGAAGTTTTGAAATTTAAAACATTTTTTAACACCACGAACATCTACTTGATTCAAGAAACGTAAAAAAATGTCAACATCACAATTTGAATTTTAAACGTAGTGTTAGGAAAGTTTAACTTTTGGCTCCAAGAATTTCAAAATAACAATTTTACATGAAAAAATAAAAACAATTTTTTGATTTTGGTGTCAGTGAATTCAAAATGACAACTTGAGGGACCAACTGGTTTGAAACAGTTTTGACACAAAAATTTTATTGACAAAATTTACATTAGCAATCAGTTAATTGTGTTTAAGGTGTATCAATTGTCACACTAACGATTTTAACTTGTAATCCATTGATTTGACAACAAATACTTACGGAACTTTGTTGTTGGTTACTGAATTTTCTTTCATTTTGATAATAAGTAATTTAGTGTCAAATCACTTTTAAGAGAGAAATTTGGAAAAAACAATTTTGGAACAAAATTTGGTTAATTTTGAAAATTTTCTAAATTAAAAAAATCAAAAGCCATTCAATTTTGAAGCGGACATTTTAGACACTAAGTTATTTTTGGTCAAAATTGCAAATTGATATGGAATTATCTCTATCAGCAAAGTTAACTTTTTTTGCAAGAAACATTTAACAATTTTATTGCTGGCTGTTCAGTTCTCTTTCATTTGGTAATAAGAACTTTAGTGTAGAATCGACTTTAAGCGAAATAAGGGCTGAATTTTGGAAAAAAATTAAATCAAAATTTTGCTTATTGTTCAAGTGTTTTCAAAATTTTTTAGATTAATTTTTTGATGAAACACAATTAACTTTAAGGTTGCTGTTAAAGAAGATCCTTTTGGCACTAGTTTGTTTTTGATTAAAATCTCTACTTCTAAATCAAAAAGAATTATTTCTATATCAAAAAAGTTAACTTTTCCCGGAGTCTTAAGTTGAAATTTTTTAACTTACAAAAAAAATTTATAGATTTTTTTTGAGGCTTGTTTAATTGCCTTTTATTTTGGTAATACAAAGTTTTGTGTCGAATCACTCTCAAGCGAGATATTTCAAAAATAATTTTTACTCGCATTTAATTTGGAAAAATCTTTTTAAAATTGTTCTTTTGATTTTTTTTAAGAAAACCAATCACTGCTAAGGTTAGTAGTGAAGGACTTTTGCTAGTAGTTTATTTTTGATTAAAAGTTTTATTTCTATATCGCGAAGTCAATAATTCAAAATTTTGAAGATACAACAAAAATTTTTATAACTTCATTGTTGGTTGTTTAATTATATTTTATTTCAACTATGAGAACTTTGAGTGTCGCAACAGTTTTAAGCGAAATATTTCAAAAATAATATTTACTTCGGTTGAATTTGGAAGAAAAACAAAGTTTGGTTTGTGTTCAAAGTATTTCAAAATTTTTTTAAATTTTTAATAAAACACTTTTGACACTATTGGAATTTTTTCGAAATAACCCAAAAAAAATTGAAAAAAATTGTTCTTCTTTATCAAACTTTTTAAATTTGTCCGTAACAATGGCGAGACTGTTATCGCTAACCAACAGTTCTCAAACTGTTTTCCATAGATCCTTCATGAAAATTTTTGGAAATTTTCTGCAAAATTTGTTACTTAATTTTATTTTTTTTTTGAAGCAAGTCGCACCACTATTATCACAAATCACCATCACCAATACCTACCACTAAGAATTTCATTGCTGATTCACAAACAACTTGGAGCAAGCACTGAAAGCACACTAGTTGAATTCTTGTTAGCCGATAGAATTTATATCCGCCACCCTAATCGCCCCATCCTCCAAAAAATTAATAATTCCAACGAAGAAAAAAGCGAAACGAATTGTGTAGGAGGGGTGGGGATAGAATCGGTGAAGATGAGCTAGTTAGGTCACATGCCTTTTCGTTCCCCTCCTCAACTCGACCACTTTCTTGAACATCCGTACCCGACCGCCATCAGGATGACGAAAGGTAAAAGTACTACCGAACCAACGATTAGTACCGATTCTTGCGCAACCAAATCAAACGCCCTTGTCTGATAGTAAACGATTAATTTGGATTATTAAAGAAAATTCCTCATGTCGCCTTTAATTAAACTTGGATGTTGGGAAAGAAGACAAGAAATTTCGTCGGTTTTCGATGACGCACTCGATTGGTCAATAACGAAAGAAGACTTAGTCAAGGTGGTTCATTATCGCTTTTTATGTAATCCAGTTTGAGTGATGATAATGGGACGTTTCTACAATTGCACCAACAACGAAACGTTTTTGGCACGCGTCCTGTCGAAACGGGACGCGGCTGTGTAAGATGCGGAAGAAGGATCTGTTGATGGTTGTTCCGGTTGTGGCTAGCGAATTTCTTTATTCGTATTCAAATGGACGTTTTGTAATTGTTTAAGAGGCGTCGATTGTTGCTTGGATGGTACAATTGGGGCCATTTAAACGTTGCGCTGTATTATTTTGTTCGATGTGCTTCGGTAAACAAGTTAGAACAGCGAAGAAGCAGTCTTTGATGCAATTTTATTACATTTGATAATAAAGAAATTTTAAAATCAAACCAAAATCGTTTTTGGCAGACCATGGTACTGCTGGTACTAAAACTTTTACTAAAAGAGAACGAAGCAATTTTACTTTTTAAGTCGAATACTTTAAGGCCTCTACTCCACTCAAATTTCCAAAGATACACAAAAGTTTTTCAAAAATTTTTGGTCACTGTGTATATTATTCTAATTTGTTTTCATTGAACTTATATAGTCTGTAAGCTGCTTAAAAAATGGTACTTTTGGTGGTTTTTATAAAATCCGAGCCATTATTTTGCAAGAAATAGAGAACGGTTTGAGATGTTCATATATTTGATTTAAAGAACTCTATTGGTCTGTTTTTTTAATAATGACTTAACAGGTAGCATCTATTAAAGTAGATATTAGACACTTGGTGTCTTTGTGATCCTTTTTGACGTTAAGTTGGTACTAAGATTTTTATTTAATTAAAACGAAACCGCTCTAATTTTTCAAACTATTATGTTCGAAAACTTGAAACCAAACAGGATAGGAAAAAAATCCAATAGCATTGTAAACATTTTTGAATCACTGTGTATATTTTTGAAAATTTGTTTTTAGAAAAAGATTTTTACTTGGAAATTAAAATATCGAATTAGTATTTTCTAGAGGGTCAGTTGACTTTTTATATTTCTTTCAGATTTTCTTAGTGAAGAAAGTTACTTGAAAATAGTATCTTTGATGGTTCGTATTAGGAATTTTTGAATTTTGTTAAATTTATTGAATTTAGAAAAGTCTAGCACTTTATTTCTTCATTTTTTATTTATACAACAACGCAACTGATTTTGTACATTAAAATTGATGTACAGTACTTTGCTGTCTTGGTATTACTTTTTGTTGGTACTGATGGTTTTATTGAATTCAGATGCTTCAAAATATGCAACCAAATATGACAGGAACTTTTTTGTTCTGACAACTCAAAAATTTGAAAATACCAATAAAAGATTTGATTTTCAAAAAATGCTTCCTAAAATTTTTAATTGAAATTTCTAGTTCATTTTTGGCACGAACGGTTGAATTTTTTTTCAAGGTGTTTCTTGTCATGCAAGCTTTCAAAAAGTTGTTGTTTCGGTGGTTCTTGTTAGGAAATCCGACCGTTTACTTTGTGAAAGATGAAGGATGGGTTCCCTATCGACAACAAAAATGATGTTATTGGCGCGATGAGGTAACGTTTGAAAAATGAAATCGATTCCTTCTATTTTAGTGACATAAGAACAATCAATAATTTAGGTTCTCATCAGAAGATATTGAGTGCAATAAGTATAGCTATAGCAACAACAATGTTGAAAGAGTGAAATGCCATTATTAAATATGCGTCCCACAATTACAAGGTTCTCTTTGTTAAGGAGAAAGAAACATACGGTACTCCTTTCCCTCAAGATCGTAAAAGTATAAGAAAACCAATAATCAGTCTTAGAAAGTTAAACGACATTTTACTATTGCCAAAAAAATATTATGATTGCAATAACTAAAATTACATAACAGTTCTAAAATTAGCAAGATTTATTAAGACATTTATTTATTCATATACAGGGTGGGTTTTACGCAAATTTTAATATGAGAATCCTAAAAATTCTGGATAATAGCCACAGATAAATAGAAAAAGTGAAGCAAAATTATTAAATAAATTAAATTGCGCTTCACAATTTTATAAAAATTGATGAGTAATTAGATATTTTAAGAAATTTAGTTTCTCAAATGTGATCATGACATTTTTCATTTTTTCTTCAGTCTTTCCCTGTTTCGTTTCTTCCTCCTGTTTTCTATTAAAATTTCTTACGCGTTTCAATTTTATTTTTTCTATTAATTTTATACATTTTAGTCATCTCACTCATTCCACAAATTTTACTCATTAATTTAATACACTTAATTTAACTCATTTATCTCATTCATCTCATTCATTTCCTTCACCCCCGTCATTTCATTTACCTAATTCATCTACTTTATCTGATTCATCTCAATCACTATATTCTTCTAATTAATCTCATTCATCTCGTTCCTCTCATTTGTTTCATTTACATCCTTCACTTCATTCCATTCATTTACTTCAGTCATCATATTTATCTCATTCATTTCATTAATCTCATTCACCTCATTCATCTCATGCATCTCATTCACTTCATTCATCTAATTTATCTCATTCATTTTGTTCATCTCATTCGTCTAATTTATTTCATTCACTACATTTCATTTATTTACTTCAGTCATCTTATTTGTCTCATTCATCTCATTCACTTCATTTATCACATTCATTTTATTCACTTCATTTATTTCATTCATTTCATTCACTTCATTCATTTTATTCATTTCATTCATTTCATTCATTTCATTCATTTCATTCATTTCATTCATTTCATTCATTTCATTCATTTCATTCATTGCATTCATTTCATTCATTTCATTCATTTCATTCATTTCATTCATTTCATTCATTTCATTCATTTCATTCATTTCATTCATTTCATTCATTTCATTCATTTCATTCATTTCATTCATTTCATTCATTTCATTCATTTCATTCATTTCATTCATTTCATTCATTTCATTCATTTCATTCATTTCATTCATTTCATTCATTTCATTCATTTCATTCATTTCATTCATTTCATTCATTTCATTCATTTCATTCATTTCATTCATTTCATTCATTTCATTCATTTCCTTCATTTCCTTCATTTCGTTCATTTCGTTCATTTCGTTCATTTCGTTCATTTCATTCATTTCTTTCATTTCATTCATTTCATTCATCTCAACCATCTAATTCATTTTATTAATCTCACTCATCTCATTCATCTCACTTATCCCATTAATCTCATTCATTTTATTCATCTTATTCATTTCATTTATCTCAATCATCTAATTAATTTCATTAATCTCACTCACCTCATTAATCCAATTTATCTCAATCATCTCATTCATTTCATTCATCTAATTTATCTCATCATTTTATTATTCTCATTTATCTAATTCATCTTATCCACTTCATTTATCTCCCCCATCTTATTCATTTTATTGATTTCAATCATTTTATTTGTTTAATTAGTTTTATTTGTTTCATTTGCTTCATTCGCTTCAATCGTTTTATTCATTTCATTCGTTTCATTCATTTCAATTATTTAATTCATTTCATTAATCTCACTCACCTCATTCACCTAATTCATCTCATCATTTCATTCATCTTATCCATCTCATTTATTTCATTCATCTCAAACATCTCAATTATCTCATTAATCTCATTCATTTTATTCATCTTATTCATTTCATTTATCTCAATCATCTAATTCATTTCATTAATCTCACTCACCTCATTCACCTAATTCATCTCATCATTTCATTCATCTTATCCATCTCATTTATTTCATTCATCTCAAACATCTCAATTATCTCATTAATCTCATTCATTTTATTCATCTTATTCATTTCATTTATCTCAATCATCTAATTAATTTCATTAATCTCACTCACCTCATTAATCCAATTTATCTCAATCATCTCATTCATTTCATTCATCTAATTTATCTCATCATTTTATTATTCTCATTTATCTAATTCATCTTATCCACTTCATTTATCTCCCCCATCTTATTCATTTTATTGATTTCAATCATTTTATTTGTTTAATTAGTTTTATTTGTTTCATTTGCTTCATTCGCTTCAATCGTTTTATTCATTTCATTCGTTTCATTCATTTCAATTATTTAATTCATTTCATTAATCTCACTCACCTCATTCACCTAATTCATCTCATCATTTCATTCATCTTATCCATCTCATTTATTTCATTCATCTCAAACATCTCAATTATCTCATTAATCTCATTCATTTTATTCATCTTATTCATTTCATTTATCTCAATCATCTAATTCATTTCATTAATCTCACTCACCTCATTCACCTAATTCATCTCATCATTTCATTCATCTTATCCATCTCATTTATTTCATTCATCTCAAACATTTCAATTATCTCATTAATCTCATTCATTTTATTCATCTTATTCATTTCATTTATCTCAATTATCTAATTCATTTTATTAATATCACTCACCTCATTAACCTAATTTATCTCAATCATCTCATTCATCTAATTCATCTCATCATTTCATACATCTCATTTATCTCAATCACCTCATTTATCGCATTCATCTCATTCATTTCATTATTCTTATTTATCTAATTCATCTCATCCACTTTATTTACCACCCCTATCTTATTCATTTTATTGATTTCAATTATTTTATTTGTTTCATTCATTTTACTTGTTTCATTTGCTTCATTCGCTTCATTCGTTTCATTCATTTGATTCATCTCAATCATCTAATTCATCTCATCATTTCATACATCTCATTTATCTCAGTCATCTCATTTATCGCATTCATCTCATTGATTTCATTATTCTCATTTATCTAATTCAGCTCATCCACTTCATTTATCTCCCCCATCTTATTCATTTTATTTGTTTCATTTGTTTTATTTGTTTCATTTGCTTCATTCGCTTCACTCGTTTTATTCATTTCATTCGTTTCATTCATTTCAATTATTTAATTCATTTTATTAATCTCACTCACCTCATTCATCTAATTCATTTCATCAATTCATTCATCTTATTTATTTCATTCATCTCAAACATATCATTTATCTCAATAATCATTCATTTTATTCATCTTATTCATTTCATTTATCTCAATCATCTAATTCATTTCATTAATCTCACTCACCTCATTCACCTAATTCATCTCATCATTTCATTCATCTTATCCATCTCATTTATTTCATTCATCTCAAACATCTCAATTATCTCATTAATCTCATTCATTTTATTCATCTTATTCATTTTATTTATCTCAATTATCTAATTCATTTTATTAATCTCACTCACCTCATTAACCTAATTTATCTCAATCATCTCATTCATCTAATTCATCTCATCATTTAATACATCTGATTTATCTCAATCATCTCATTTATCGCATTCATCTCATTCATTTCATTATTCTTATTTATCTAATTCATCTCATCCACTTTATTTACCACCCCCGTCTTATTCATTTGATTGATTTCAATCATTTTATTTGTTTCATTCATTTTACTTGTTTCATTTGCTTCATTCGCTTCATTCGTTTCATTCATTTGATTCATCTCAATCATCTAATTCATTATATTAATCTCACTCGCCTCATTCATCTAATTCATCCCATCATTTCATTTATCTCATTTATTTCATTCATCTCAAACATCTCATTTATCTCATTAATCTCATTCATTTTATTCATCTTATTCATTTCATTTATCTCAATCATCTAATGCATTTCATTAATCTCACTCACCTCATTCACCTAATTCATTTCATTATTCTCATTTATCTAATTCATCTCATCCACTTCATTTATCTCCCCCATCTTATTCATTTTATTGATTTAAATCATTTAATTTGTTTCATTCGTTTTATTTGTTTCATTCGCTTCATTCGTTTCATTCATTTCGTTTATTTTATTCATTTCATTTATCTCAATCATTTAATTCATTTTATTAATCTCATGATTTCATTCATCTCATTTATTTCATGCATCACAAACATCTCGTTTATCACATTAATCTCATTCATTTTATTCATTTTATCATTTTATTTATCTCAATCATCTAATTCATTTCATTAATCTCACTCACCTCATTCATCTAATTCATCTCATAATTTCATTCATCTCATTTATTTTATTCATCCATTTTATCAATTTAATCCATTTCACTCACTTCACTCATTTCACTCATTTCATTCATTTCACTCATTTCACTCAGTTCATTCATCTCAATCATCTAATTCATTTTATTAATCTCACTCATCTCATTCATCTCAATTAACTCATTAATCTCATTCATTTTATTAATCTCACTCACCTCATTCATCTAATTTATCTCATTCGTCCAATTTATTCCATTCACTTCATTCCATTCATTTACCTCAGTCATCTTATTTATCTCATTCATCTCATTCACTTCATTTATCACATTCATTTCATTCAATTCATTTATTTCATTCATTTTATTCATCTCAATCATCTAATTTATTTTATTAATCTTACTCATCTCATTCATCTCTATTATCTCATGAATCTCATTTATTTTATTCATTTTATTAATCTCACTCACCTCATTTATCTAATTTATCTCATTCATCTCGTTCATCAAATTCATCTCATCCACTTCATTAATCTCTATCAACTTATTCATTTCATTAATTTCATTCATTTCATTCATTTCATTCATTTCATTCATTTCATTCATTTCATTCATTTCATTCATTTCATTCATTTCATTCATTTCATTCGTTTCATTTGTTTCGTTTGTTTCATTTGTTTCATTTGTTTCATTCATTTTATTCATTCTATTTATCTCAATCATCTTAATTATCTCATTCATTTTGTTCATTTTATTCATCTCATTCATCTGATTTGCCTCATTCATCTAATTCATCTCATTTACCTCATCCATCTCATTTATCGTATTCATCTCATTAATTTCATTTACCTCATTCATCTCATTTACTTTATTCTTTTTATTTACTTCAGTCATCTCATTCATCTAATTTATCGCATCATTTTATTCATCTCATTTACCTCACTCATCTCAATCATTTCATTTATCTCATTTATCTAATTTATCTCATCCACCTCATTCACAACACTCATCTTATTAATTTCTTCATTTCATTTATTTCGTTTATCTTGTTCTCATTCATCCTGTTCATCGCATTCATCTCAATCATCTCGTTCATCACATTTATTTCATTCAGTTCATTTCTTTTATTTATCTCAATCATCTCAATAATCTCATTCATCTTATTCATCTCATTTATCTTATTGATCTTATTTATCTCATCATCTCATTTACGTCATTCATCTCAATCATCTAATTCATCTTATTCATCACATTCATTTCAATAATTCATTCATTTTATTCACTTTAGTCATCTCATTTATCTCATTCATCTCATTCATATAAATTATTTCCTTCACTTCATTCATCTTATTAATCTCATTCATTTCATTTATCTCAATAATTTCATTTATTTCATTCATCTCAATCATATCATTTGTCTCATTAATCTCATTTACCTCTTTCATCTCATTTATTTCATTTATTCATTTATTTTATTTATCTTATTCATCTCATTCATTGCATTTGTTTTTTTAATTTTATTTGCATTATTTATTTTATTTATGTTTTTTATTCATTTTATTTATTTCATATATCTTTTATTTTATCTGATTTTATTATTTTTGGCCGTCTTTGATTATAAATTTGTTTTGTCTGTTGGTTAAAATTAGCTAAAATCAATTTACTTTCAGTCTTTAAAATCAATCTTTTTTCTGCATTTAATGACGGCAGATCATTCCAAAACCGGAAGGAGAGCCCGAAGAAACCCATCTAGATATGCGTCTGCAACAATTATTTGAACAACTCAATGCGAAAATTTAATAACAAGAAATCGATCCTAATTTTCGCTTTCTACCCTTTCCCTATTAGATCATGCGAAATCGAACTTGAACCCAAGTCACGATTTCCCGTTCAATTAAATTTTAAGCAATATCTTTCGGTTCGTCTAACATCCATGGATCGAATCGAAAAAACGACTATTGTTCGAACTAATGAAAGTGGTAAATTGGGCATAAAAAGACCCAACCTTGAAATAAATATTGCACTGGTAGAAACAATAGAAATAGGAAAGTGTGCCGTTGAAATGGAAATAACAACAATTACAAGTGTTTGTCGCCAATTATTTATTTAAACAAACAAAAGTGAAACATTGTTGCATGTCGGTGGATATTTAAATTTTGTTCATGATTAATTTTCAATGGAAAATTTTTTCAACTGTGTAACCATGCTCACTCACGTAATAGTTAGTTAGTTATTCGCAATTTCTTTTAACACGCAACCTATTAACTAACTAGTGCAGCATAGTGACTCGTAAAATTGGTTTTGTTGATGTTTTGTATGGCGACAAGATCACGTGGGTTAATAATAAATAATTTTAAATTTAATGTTAAACAGTAGTTCTTATAATTAAATAAAAAAATTACTTTTTGCTGTAAACTAATTGCGCTACTTGCAAAATATCATCTCTATAGGCGCTTTCGTGGCCGCTTTCCTTTTCGTTTTCCATCCTCTTATATCTGATCGAGTTGTCTTCGGTCACTTCCAAGTTTTCTTCTCGATCTTTGTTTTCCGGATTGAGTTTGATGACTGGAAATAGACGTTCTAGAAAAGTGCCGGTTTCTTGGTGGTCGGGATCGGGTAGGAAATCGATGACAAAATTGCTGGTTCTTGCCGTTAGATCCAGGACGCGACGTAACAGGACGAAGTTTTCTCTTGTTATGAGGGAAGTGAGGATTTTGATGAGGCGGATTTTGAGATCGATCAAATTGTACACTGTTTGTACTTTTTGTTGGACGGGTTCGAGTTGGAATAGAGCGGAAATTAAGGCGGCGCCGGTGTCTAGATTGATGACGGCGTCGTCGTTGAAATTGGCGTCATCGGGGATAGGGGCGTCGGCTGTAGAAACATCTCCGATCGAAATAGTCAACGCCAAAAACAGGATTGGCTGAAAATTATTGTTTTTAGTTGTAATTTTTTTATATTTTCAATAACGGAATTTGAGGGCGCAAAACAAAATAGAAACAAATTAATTTGTATTTTTATTATTTTTTTCTGGAGCTATTCCAAATCCAATTATTTGTAGGGTGGTAGTTTGTTAAAAAAATTACGGTTACTTTACAAAATTAGAAATAAAATGTCAAAACATAGCAAAATTAAAAGCATAACAGGAAGAAACAATCTTTCAATATCCGGTCACGAGGGTCACGAGGGTTAAATTAATTTGATTATTCAAGTGCTTCAAGCCAAAAATATATTATTGAAGGAGAAAAAAATTCCATTTAGGGTGAGATAGTTTTTGAACTCGCATCAATTTTTTTTTAATTTTTAACTTCAATTTTTGTTTTCATTGAATCGCTATTCCTGTTTTCAAAAGTGATTCTAGTTAAGATATTAGGTTCATATTAGTTTCAATTTTTTTTCAGTTTTTCAGCTTTCAACTCTTAAGCAACTGGGATAATGATTTTGAAATAAGCCAATGCCTTTAGCCACAATATAAGAAACAATTTTTTTAACAGAATTAAAGTAGCTGTGTTAAAAAAATTAGTTTGTTCAGTTATGAAAAATTTAGAACAAAAATGCAAAAAAGAATTGAATTGTTTAAAATCTCCTAAAAAACTTTTATGTTTCCTATAAAAAAGTATGAAAACGTAGAAAGGACATGAGGAAAAAAAAATTAATCTTACAATTGACACCTTATTTTGGCAATTAACGGATTATTCTGGCAATTGACAATTTATTTTGGTTATTGCAAGTAGTTTAAATATTGGTGACCACTGCGATAATTTTTCTAAAAACACAATTGCTGAAATAAATTGTTAATTGTCAGACTAATCTGTCAATTGCCAGAGGAAAGTGTCAACTTGCTAGATAAATTTTGCTTTACTTACAACCCTTCTACGATTTTGAAATTGACATTTGATTGACCGCAAACTGTTGTTAGAGTTAATCAATTTTAATTGCATCTGGATACTCATTTTCTTCAGAGAAGAAATAAATATGTCGCTTTAATACGTTTTTATGTCTTGGCCGTGTAAAAAGATTTCTCAGTTCTTTAAATTGAGGAAAAAATTTCTAAACAAAAGCCAAAAAATAAAATTTCAATGCTACAAATCTACTTTGAATTTTCTTAATTTCTTCAATATAAAGAAGAAATAGAATTTTATTATGTCTTCTAGGCTATCGTGAAATTAAAATTTTTATTGACTGCCAACTGTTATTTGGATTATCTAATTTTAGTTGTATCTAGATACTCATTTTCGTCAAAGAAGAAAAAAATGTCGCGTTGATTTTTTCATGTTTCGGCCATTTGAAAGGATTTCTTAGTTCCTCAAAACGAGGAAGAAATTTCAAACCAAAAGATAAGAAATAAAATTTAAAAGCTACAATTCTACTTTGAATATTTTTAATTTCTTCAATGTAAAGAAGAAATGGAATTTCATTATATAATATCCAAGCTTTCGTAGAAATAGCATTTAATTAACTGCAACAGTGTTATTTGGGTTATTCAATTTAAGTAGTATCTGGACACTCATTTTCTTCAAAGAAGAAAAAAAAAATATGTCCCGTTAATACATTTTTATCTTTTGGCTGTGTGAAAGGATATCTTAGTTCTTTCAATTGAGAAAATAATTTCAGACCAAAAGGTAAGAAATAAAATTGTAAAGCTACAATTCTACTTAGAATTTTTTTAACTTCTTCAATATAAAGAAGAAATAGAATTTTATTGTGTCCCTTCCACGTTTTGGTAAAAATGGAAATTTTATTGACTCCAAATTGTTATTTGAATTATTCAATTTTTGTAGTATCTGAATACTCATTTTCTTCAAAGAAGAGAAAAAGAAGAAAAGATGCCGCGTTAATACATTTTCATGTTTTGGCTGTGTAAAAGGATTTTTGAATTCTTTCAATTATAAAAGAAATTTTAAACCAAAAGGTAAGAAATAAAATTGTAAAGCTACAATTCTACTTTGAATTTTTTTAATTTCTTCAATATAAAGAAGAAATAGAATTTCATTGTGTCCCTTCCACGTTTTTGTAAAAATGGAACTTTTATTGACTGCAAATTGTAATTTCAATTATTCAATTTTTGTAGAATCTGGAGACTCATTTTCTTCAAAGAAGAAAAAAAGAAAAAATATGTCGGGTTAATACATTTTTATGTTTTGGCTGTGTGAAAGAATTTCTTAGTTTTTTCAATTGAGAAATAAATTTCAAACCAAAAGGTAAGAAATAAAATTGTAAAGCTACAATTCTACTTTGATGTTTTTAAATTTCTTCAATATAAAGAAGAAATTGAATTTTATTGTGTCCCTTCCACGTTTTTGTAAAAGTGGAATTTTTATTGACTGCAAATTGTTATTTGGATTATTAAATTTTTGTAGAATCTGGATACTCATTTCCTTCAAAGAAGAAAAAAAGAAGAAAAGATGCCGCGTTAATACATTTTCATGTTTTGGCTGTGTGAAAGGATTTCTTAGTTCTTTTAATTGAGAAAGAAAATTCAAACCAAAAGGTAAGAAATAAACTTGTAAAGCTACAATTCTACTTGAAAAATTTTTAATTCCTTTAATATAAAGAAGAAATAGAATTTGATTGTGTCCCATCCACGTTCTTGTAAAAATGGAATTTTTATTGACTGCAAATTGTTATTTCAATTATTTGATTTTTGTAGTATCTGGATACTCATTTTGTTGAAAGAAGAAAAAAAGAAGAAAAAATGCCGCGTTAATACATTTTCATGTTTTGGCTGTGTAAAAGGATTTTTGAGTTCTTTCAATTAAAAAAAAATTTTAAACCAAAAGGTAAGAAATAAAATTGTAAAGCTACAATTCTACTTTCAATTTTTTTAATTTCTTTAATTTAAAAAAGAAAAAATAGAATTTCATTGTGTCCCTTCCACGTTTTTGTAAAAATGGAATTTCTATTGATTGCAAATTGTTATTTCAATTATTTAATTTTTGTAGTACCTGGATACTTATTTTGTTCAAAGAAGAAAAAAGAAGAAAAGATGTCGCGTTAATACATTTTCATGTTTTGGCTGTGTAAAAGGATTTTTGAGTTCTTTCAATTAAAAAGAAATTTTAAACCAAAAGGTAAGAAGTAAAATTGTAAAGCTACAATTCTACTTTGAATTTTTTTAATTTCTTCAATATAAAGAAGAAATAGAATTTCATTGTGTCCCTTTTACGTTTTTGTAAAAATGGAATTTTTATTGACTGCAAATTGTTATTTCAATTATTTGATTTTTGTAGTATCTGGATACTCATTTTGTTCAAAGAAGAAAAAAAGAAGAAAAGATGCCGCGTTAATACATTTTCATGTTTTGGCTGTGTGAAAGAATTTTTGAGTTCTTTCAATTAAAAAGAAATTTTAAACCAAAAGGTAAGAAATAAAATTGTAAAGCTACAATTCTACTTTGAATTTTTTTAATTTCTTCAATATAAAGAAGAAATAGAATTTCATTGTGTCCCTTCCACGTTTTTGTAAAAATGGCATTTTTATTGACTGCAAATTGTTATTTCAATTATTTGATTTTTGTAGTATCTGGATACTTATTTTGTTCAAAGAAGAAAAAAGAAGAAAAGATGTCGCGTTAATACATTTTCATGTTTTGGCTGTGTAGAAGGTTTCCTTAGTTCTTTCAATTGAGAAAAAATTTCAAACCAAAAGGTAAGAAATAAACTTGTAAAGCAACAATTCTACTTAAAAAAAATTTAATTTCTTTAACATAAAGAAGAAATAGAATTTTATTGTGTCCCTTTCACGTTTTTGTAAAAATTTTATTGACTGCAAATTGTTATTTGGATTATTCAATTTTTGTAGTATCTTTATAATCATTTTGTTCAAAGAAGAAAAAAAGAAGAAAAGATGCCGCGTTAATACATTTTCATGTTTTGGCTGTGTAAAGAGATTTCTTAGTTCTTTCAATTGAGAAAGAAATTTTAAACCAAAAGGTAAGAAATAAACTTGTTAAGCTACCATTCTACTTAAAAAAAAATTATTTCTTTAACATAAAGAAGAAATAGAATTTTATTGTGTCCCTTCCTCGTTTTTGTAAAAATGGAACTTTTATTGACTGCAAATTGTTATTTGGATTATTCAATTTTTGTAGTATCTGGATACTCATTTTGTTCAAAGAAGAAAAAAAGAAGAAAAGATACCGCGTTAATACATTTTCATGTTTTGGCTGTGTAAAAAGATTTCTTAGTTCTTTCAATTGAGAAAGAAATTTTAAACCAAAAGATAAGAAATAAACTTGTAAAGCTACAATTCTACTTGAATTTTTTTTGATTTCCTTAACTTAAAGAAGAAATAGAATTCTATTGTGTCCCTTCCACGTTTTTGTAAAAATGGAATTTTTATTGACTGCAAATTGTTATTTCAATTATTTAATTTTTGTAGTATCTGGATACTCATTTTGTTCAAAGAAGAAAAAAAGAAAAAAAGATGCCGCGTAATACATTTTCATGTTTTGGCTGTGTAAAAGAATTCTTGAGTTCTTTCAATTAAAAAAAAATGTTAAACCAAAAGGTAAGAAATAAAATTGTAAAGCTACAATTCTACTTTGAATTTTTTTAATTTCTTCAATATAAAGAAGAAATAGAATTTTATTATGTCCCTTCCACGTTTTTGTAAAAATGGAATTTTTATTGACTGCAAATTGTTATTTCAATTATTTAATTTTTGTAGTATCTGGATACTCATTTTGTTCAAAGAGGAAAAAAAGAAGAAAAGCTGCCGCGTTAATACATTTTCATGTTTTGGCTGTGTGAAAGGATTTCTTAGTTCTTTCAATTGAGAAAGAAATTTTAAACCAAAAGGTAAGAAATAAACTTGTTAAGCTACTTAAAAAAAATTATTTCTTTAACATAAAGAAGAAATAGAATTTTATTGTGTCCCTTCCACGTTTTTGTAAAAATGGAACTTTTATTGACTGCGAATTGTTATGTGGATTATTAAATTTTTGTAGTATCCAGATACTCATTTTCTTCAAAGAAGAAAAAGGAAGAAAAATATGTCACGTCAATATATTTTTATGTTTCGGTCGTGTGAAAGAATTTCTTAGAACTCTAATTGAGGAAGAAATTTTAAACCAAAACGTAAATTGTAAAGCTGCAATTCTACATTAAATTTTTTTTGATTTCTTCAATGTAAGGAAAAAATATAATTCTATTATGTCCCTTCTACGCTTTCGTAGACATGGAAATTTTATTGACTGCAAACTGTTATTTGGATTATTTAGTTTTAATTGTAACTGGATACTCATTTTAGTCAAAGAAGAAAGACAAATGTTGCGTTAATAAAATCTTTTTATGTTTTGGCCGTGCGAAACGATTTTTTAGTTCTTTAAATTGAAGAGAAATTTCCAAGCAAAAAGATAAGAAATAAAATTCTAAAACTTCAATATTTTGTTACACCTGTTTCTCTTCTTCCAAGAATTTCTTCACAAATAGAATAAATTGTTGTGTTGCTTTGAGCTTGTTTAAGGACACCTTCAGTTTTATTTAGGGAAAAAAATTGAACAGAATAAAATAAAAATAAACAAAGTGATTATCAAAATTTTCAATGCAAATTTATAATATTCAAAAAACTTTTTACGGGGGATGCAATTCGTTTTAACCGCATTAACAATTTTAAAATTATTTAAAAAATTGCACATCTATTTGCCTTTGTTAAAATGTTACTTGCACTTTTATATTTACACACTGAAGAGGAAGATTACCAGGAAGTCACCTGATAAAAGCGACAACTTTTATGAAAGTGCAGCCCACAAAAAATTTCAAGTGTTAATTTTAGGAATGTTGTTAACTTTTATTACGAATCTGAAGAATATTAATAACTACAGAGAGTTTCACTGGAATTGACCGCACACTTGTAACTTTTTACCCGTAATAAAATTAAGAAAAAAAACACTTACAATTAATAACTTCATTACTTTTTTGGTAACGACTCAACTTATTGAACTGTTCAAACTGACTGAACTGAAGGGCGTTTTTATATACCAAAAATTTAGCTAATTGCATTTTAAAAATTAATATATGCCGCATAACACAATTAAATTGTAGTTAAGTTAGGTCGTTTCCTATACTTCATAAATTTAAGCGCCCTACGGGGAATAGCGTAAAAACCATGATGGCCTTAATCGTAATCAATTTGAATGAAAGTGAACGATATTCGACCATATCTCGGTCACAATAGTAAAAACGTGATAACACAATCGGTGAACTAACGTCAATTCCGTGATGGGACTCGTTGAAGAGGAACACTTTCCTTTCGAATGGTTGCACGTAACGAACGTTACCTTGAAAATGGACCCGGTGGTAATTAGACCGCGGTAAGAGACTCTCTTCTTCGGCCATTCCGAACTTCCAAATCGACGATTTCAAATCAACATAAATCATTGCCGGCAGAACAAACACGACTCCCACGATTAGCAAATACGAGTCTTCCTCACTGAATTGGTCCGTTACCTTTTTGGGTACCCAGTTAGATCATGAGAATTGCAAAAAATGGACGGATTATGTCAAACTATACCCCCAATGTTGCAAGAAAGTGTTGACCATTAACTTGCTTTCTTTAGTTTTTTCAGTGTCTCAAAAGAAATCAAAAATTAAAAGTTGAGTCAGTTGTTTAAGGTACCCATCAAAGTAGAAGTAATGTTTAATTTATACAAAGTGGAAAAAGGGGTAAAAAACTTTATACAAAAATTTTTTAAATGAATTTTGACCTAATACAGCAGAATATTTTGCGCAAGTTGAGTGAGGAGAGAACAAGTCCAAGATTGAATTGCAAAAATGTATGTCCACCAAAAAATAGAAAAAAAGTTGAACATTTGAATCGCAAGAATCCGAATACTAAATCCAGAATAAAAATATCTACGTAGGAATAGAAAAAGAAGAAGAAAAAAAAATTTTTGGAATATAAAATTTTATTAAAAGAAACGTGCAAAGCCACGTCAGCGCTTCAAAACTGCAAGAAGATGATGGAAAAACTTAGTCACTACAACCAAGAATTGTGCATTAGCTATACCAAAAGGTTGTAGTACCAACAAAATTTGCCCTTCTTTGATTTAGTGGTATAAAGCCGGAAAAGGAAGAGAATCAAAATACTAAGCGACGTTTAAAGACTTGCAAGCCTAGCGGTAATAGAGGCGGTGACAAGAGTACTTACCACGGCTAAAGAGGTGCTACTGTTCCTTGCTGCAATTGGTAGTGCAAAGTGAAAAATTGTTGGAGGTTACAGGCGGAAAATTAATGGGTATCAAACAGTTTCAAAAAATAATCTCATACTGAAATATATCACCAAATAACGAATAAGAGAATACTCGACAACACTACCTACAACTTCACAAAATCCTTTAGGGTTAGCATAACAGAAAATTGAAATAAGTTACCATGACTGGTGAAAAGACGTCTAAATGATACCATATGGTCTACTTATTACGTCAAATAGTATAGGGTTTAGAGTTACTGGGGGTGACAAGAAACATACAACAGTTTAAACCTGGGTAGTAGTGCAATCGTGCTTTAAGAAGTCACAGCTATAGAAGTCTGTGCGCAGAAAATGATAGTGAGATTATACCCGAAATGGAGAATCCTCATCATCATTGGGAGCGGTTCTTAAAGCTCTAGTTTAGAGTTGAACTACAGCGAAAGATACAAGGGCAAAAAAGATAACGAGGAAGTGACTTGTGGCATATATCACCACAAATGGATAACAAAGGAACTATTGAGAAGAAAAACGGTTCCGTCCCACAAAAAAGAATCAGCGCCAAAAGGAGCATATACAGAGGGGTACCTGCCGAAAACGCTGGAGCACCGAGACTATCCCTGGACAGATGTCCAGGGGTAGTCTCGGAGATGCTGACTTTGACAAAACGATGATCCAGACAAATCACAAAAACAAGAAAGAAGAGCACATAGAATCTGGGTCCTATACTCTGCGGCGTATTTGATTTTGGCGACAAAAGCCAGTTGTAGAAAAACGATGGACCTGCAGAGAGTCGAGATTGAGCAAAGGCAAACCACCCTTAAAAAACTCACCTCAAGATCGCCTCCTACAGTTCCGGAAAATCACCCACACACCTCCAAAACCTCTGCCAATATGTCGGCTGTCAGAGTGCGTTATCTTTTTCTTAAATAAAAATCAACAAAGAAAAGATCGCATTTGAAGTTATTTATATTAATTGCCTTCGATAGTGGCGGGAGAATTAAATATTAGACCCAGATGGAAGAAATGAAAATAAAGGAAAACGGACACTTAAAGGATTTTCCGGGAAAAATCCTTTAAGAATCCAAAACAAATACTGAGAGGTTGCTAAATCGGAGCAGAAAGTAGTTAAGATGCCCAGTAGGTATCCAAATTGTAAATAATCTTTGAAAAACCATAGAGGTGAGAAAAAATCTAAACTATAGGATTTGTGGTGAAGAGAACAAAACGTCTCATAGCATCTTATGTTAATATCCAGCTCTGTAGGAAAAAAGGGATTTACATTTTGAAGAATCAACTACAATACTCGAAGAGATTTATTAGCTTTTGCCTGTTTCTGAACAGTTTCTCTTATATAAATCGCACTGTATTTCTGAAAAGTAGTTTTCCAGTAGTTCTTCCTTTAATTCTTTAATCATTTGGCTTACTCGATTTTAAACTTGTTGTAGATATGCCTGATTTTTCCTGTATTCTAAATTGTGTCTTTAGTTCTCAGTGCTAATTCTCTTACTTCTTTTTTAAATCAAGACTAGTTATTTATTCTACTACTGACGTTAAATTTTCTAATTTCTATTACAGGTAAGTAATTCTTAAAGACCTAGGGTACAGTTGAACTACACCGAAAGGTACAAAAGCATAAAAACATAATGAAGAAGTAACGTGTGGCATACATTACCGCAGATGGATAAGCAAAGGAACTATTGAGGAGAATATGTTACTATTAGCCGGAGGCAATGAGAATAATCAAAAACAGATACGGAAGGGTTGCTAAATCTGATCAGAAAGCAGTTAAGATGCGTAGTAAATAAATGTGACAGAATCTCAACTATAGAATGTGTGGTGAAGAGAACGAAACTTCTCATAGCATCTTATGTTAACGCCCAGCTCTGTAAGACAAGAGGGATTAACACTTTAGAAGATCAACTACAATACCCGAAAAGATTTACTAGGTTTCTAGGTTTTACCTGTTTCTGAACAGGTTTCGCTATATAGATCGTGCTGTATTTCTGGAGAGTAATTCTTTTAGTAATTTTCTTTTAGTTCTTTAATCATTTAGTTAACTTGATGTCAAATCTTTTGTAGATGTTTCTGAATTCTCCTGTATTCTAAATATAGTCTTTGGTTCTTTGTATCTAAGTATTCTACTTTTTCTATAAACCAAAACTTGTTATTTCTCTTGCTACTGACGTTAATGTTCCTAGTTTCTATTACAGATAAGTAATTCTTAAGCACCTAGATTACAGTTGAACTGAACCAGAAGATGCAAGGACAAAAAATGATAATGAAGAAGTGACTTCTGGCATACATCACCTCAAATGGATAGCAAAGGAACTATTGAGAAGAATATATTACTATTGAATGGACGCAATGAGAATAAGGCAAACACACGCTTCTTCTGGAGAACCATTCAAAACAAATTTGGAAGGATTGCTAAATTTGAGCAGAAAGCAGTTAAGATATAGAATACTGCATTTTAAATAATCTTTGAAACACCATAATAGTGAGAGAAAATGTAAACTGTAGAACGTATGGTGAAGAAAACGAAACCCCACATAGTACTCTTAAAAAGCTGGGCATTAACATAAGTGTTAATGTCTAGCTCTTTAAGAAAAGAAAGATTAACACTTTGGAAGATCAACTACAATACCCGAGGAGATTTACTGGCTCTTGCCTGTTTTGAAACTTCCCTTCTATAGATTGTGCTGTATTTCTTAACAGTAGTCTTTTCATTAATTTTTTGATCTTTTGGTTTACTCGTTTTAAAACTTCTTTGTTGTTCTTTCTGATTTTTTTATAAATATAGTCTTTGGTTCTCAATATCTTCTCTACTTTTTTATAAACCAAGACTTATTTTTTCTCCTACTACTGACGTTAACTTTTCTAATTTCGATTGCTTCTCTAACCTTCGATGTTAAATTAATTTTTTGTTTATTCCAGACTTTGTTTACACCGTCATCCTCTATGGCAGTGCTTTAACAAACTGCTATTGTAAACATGTGTAATATAAAAAAGGCGGTAATTGGACTTGAATTACCTGCAGCTTTAATACTTTTTATTTTCCAATAAATCTGCAATTTACCATTATTTAACTTAAGTAGCTTTAAGGCGACGAAATGTGTGTTATTGTCGCTTTCCCGCGTTAAATTTTTATACAATTAGCTTTTATTTGTTCTAATAATGGATATCCGGATTGAGTGATAGCGATCCTGAACCCACGATTAAATGTCAATTGAAAGTCGATAGTGTGAAAGTGTAAATAGCTAGAAAATGGTCAAAGGTGTTTAAAGTGCTTTGGAATTTGGGTCAGATGGGGGTAAGCTGTACCCAAACTTAACAGAAATTTTTACGTAAATTTAACAAAACTTGATCCATACAAAAATTTGTCAATATACCAAAATTTAATTTTTTATTTTTGAGTCATTTTTGGGTAATCTACCGCCCTTTTATCTCCCTTTCTTAAATTTTTTCTTGTGTTTTTTTCCTTACTTTTTTTTGGTTTTATGTTTGCCCGTTTTCTTAGCTTTTCTTTTTCTTATTTCTCCTCCTTTTTCTTATTTGTTTTGTTTTTGTTCCAATCCTTTTTACCTTCTCTATCTCCATCTCCATTTTGTATGTATCTTATTCTTCTTTCTTTGTATCTTTTTTATTCCTTTAATCCTTCTCCTTGATCCTCCTTTATTCTTCATTTCTTGTGCACTTTCTTCTTTTTTTTCTGTTTCTTCTTCTCCTCCTTGATTCTTCTTTATTCTTCATTTCTTGTGCATTTTCTTCTTTTTCTTCTGTTTCTTCTTCTTCTTATTGACGTTTTTATGCTTATCTCTATTTTAATTTTTCTTGTCTTTTTTGCTGCCATTCTTTCACTTTCTTGTTTACTGTCTCCTTCTTCTTCTACTTTTTTTCTCACATTCTTTTCATTGATGAAATGCTTTTGAGGTGGTATTGAGAAAATATTTTTGTCTTCAGTTTTTATGCAATTTTTTTTATTTTTTATTTTCTTGTATCTTTTAATAATTAGAATTGTTTTTTTTTAAGATATTTCTTCCTTGATCTTCTAGTAATAGTAAACATCAATAACTGTTATCGTCCATATTCTACTTTATCTTAAATCCATACTTTACATAAATTTATGAGTGTTTATTGAAAAATTCTTTAGCTGAAAAGGAAAAAATATTTCTATTTCTCCTAATTTTCTAAAACTTTTTTCAACAAAATTCTTAAATTGCTTCGTAACATAATGTAACATACACAACTTTATACGAGGGTTAACAGAAAAGTTTTTACGTACCAATAAAAAAATTGTTTTTTTTTATTTGGCTCTTTTATTGGATTTTTACTTTCATTTTAACTTTGTGTTTCAGTCTCAAGCAATTTAAATTTTTTCCTACATAATTATGTAAGAATTTAAGCAAATTTTGTGTACCTGGCACCCTCGATCTCTTGTTAGACTTGTTACATTATTGTTACACTTTGTAATATAATTTAATGCCCACATCTTTTACAAGGAATACTCGGAAACTTATTGAGGAACTAAATAGTACTTTTCCTACATTTCACATTCTTCTCTTCTTTATTATTGTATTTAAATTTGGAACAGAATTTTGTTTTCTTATTATAATTATTGACCTACTTGGAAACAAATAGAAATCAGAAGGAGTGAAGTCCGGTGAATAGGCCATCAATGGAGTCATATTTTGAGATTAAAATAAATATGTAATCAGAGACCTAAACGTCAAACTTTGTTTAACAAAATACTTTCCTTTGTTGTATTTTTTTTAATCCGGTCCTGGCTGAATCTTTACCGCATTTTAATGCTACAAAAAAAAACTAAAACCATCACTTGCCATCAGTGAAGGTAGCTTACTAGCGACGGTGTAATAAGTGAAAGTTACATAACTATATGCCCGTCCATTTATTAACATGAATATAAACAAATAGAATGGTGCGTTTGCGTCTGCAAACAAACGGTTTCTTGAAGAGGAGAGGTCGCCTTGAGGAAAAAAATTACAATTATTTAACAGTAATTGACCGAACGAAAAGAGTTACACCATTGGCTTACGTAAATTTTCTTGGTTTTCCCTCCGGAAGATGGCGAGATAAAAGCGCGCTTTATTTTGTATCGATGTGCTAAACTTATTGAGAAATTAGAGGGGGCGGTATTATTAGTCAACAAACAACGAATAGGTAATCGAATTGAGTAAGTTGGAAAAAAACTAATAGCGTGATTTTAATATAAAAAGAAACTAAATAATATTAATTAACATCAATAACCTTATGTCGTTACTAACAACAATTTTGCAAAAAGAAAATTTGACACCATTTTTTATTTTTTCTTGTATTGTTGCAACAACTACAATTAAAACAAACATTACGAAAAGAAAATAATTGAAGAATGATATGGAGATGAAAAGAATGTTTTGCCGCAGTAATTTCTCCTCCGATTCCAAGATTCTCCCCTCCATTTCTTGCGATTATCGAATTGTTTTTTTGAAAATCTTATCAGTCACCGCTTCCAATATTTCCTCTTCCTATGCCCTTCTCTTTTTTCTTTTTTTACCATTTAGACCCTCTATTTTTGTTCATCGTGGTGACATGTGTGTGCCAAAGTAGTTGCTTCTGTTTTATGTGGTCAATAATTGTTTCATGTATATTTATTCTTCTTCTTTTTTTTTGTTGTTACTTTTTCTCTGTTTGAAACTCGATCAGATTTCTTAACCGCATCTACTTCTGTAGAATTTTTTTTATCTGTTGACATCTTGTGGTGATAATTAACAATAACTCAGATGAGAGAAAACAAATAGAGAACGTCCCACCAAAATAGAAGTAAAACGGTCAGAATTTCAAACAATATACTAAAACAAAGAAGAAAATCAGCAAAAGAGAGAATGAGAATTTATAGAGCAATAATTGGACTAATTTAATTGTTCTCTATGGTTGTAAATCTTGGACACTAACATAAAATGTTAGTAGAAAAATAAAGATACTTACTTGGCAGTAAAATAATAAAAATTAAACAAGAATGAGCAATAAAGAACTACAAGGGCATATGAATATCTAGACATATTTTACCTTATAACGGTACGAAGAATTAAGTAAATTTGAGCAGAGTGGGAAAAACAGAAATATCAGTAAAGCAATATTTGAAGAAATGGGAGGTAAAAAAAAGAAGTAGATCAAAATGAAGGTGGCAAGAAACCGTTACAACACACTTAAAAGACGAAATGGGAGGCTAATATTAGAAAAACTCAAAAACGATTGGCCGTGATCCTGTATTATAGGTTGGTTTTTGTTTACGGCCCATTGTAAACAATCCAAAGAAGATGAAAATCGAAAGTTTTGTACAAAGGTTAAGCGTTGGTGACACTTCCGCTGATACCGGAAGTTGATTTCAGCTTCCTTCTTTAAATAGGATCCCCAACTTTTTTTTTATTTTTAGAAAGTTTCTGAATAGGGCCACGTCTCACTAATTTTGAAAAAAAAAATTATTTATGCACCGAAAAAATTCTCTGAATATAAAAATTTAAATTCGAAATAAAACCATTTTAGATCAAGCCGTATTTTTAAATAAGTAAAAACAATTTTGTGTTTCATGTCCTTAAAACGCCCATTTCTGCTTACCTGAAAATGGGGCCAATCCTAACACAATTTGCAGCCGACAACAATACTAAAATGTGATATTTGAGTGACAATAAAGAAAAACACCTTCACATTCTATTGACGTTGCCAAATGCGTATTGTCTTGGGATATATCTCCCTTTTTCAGGTAGGTAAATGAAGGCGTTTTAAAGAGATAAAACGCAATTTTTTTTATTTAGAAAAATTTCAATCTAGATAAAGAATAAATCTCTACGTCAAAAGAAACATTAGTATTAGTACCTTGCGATAAAAAAAGTTGCTGCTGTCAAAAACCCTCAAAGCCATTACAAGAAATATTCTCACATATTGTCTCAAATAAGTAATTTTTTTCTTCAAGTCTAACAGTTTAGTCAAGCTTGGTTCTATAATTTTAACTAAGCCTGCATATCTTCGAAATACTTTGTTGAGGGATTTTAAAGATTTTGTTTCATATGTTCCATATTGTCCATGACGCTATTTTAACCATTTCAATCTCCCCACGACACATTATGTTCCATTTTTTTAAGACATTGTTGTGGCTTTATTTTTTGCCAGAAATCCCCCACCAGTGGTCTTAACTGATTTTTGTGAAGTGGTTTTTCTTGCTTTCTATTGCTCCTTCATCTTTAAACCGGGTTCAGACTCTACTTCAACACTCTTGTTGCATCTTTTTTTTTGTCGCATTTCTTTTAATCTTAACCTTTCAATCTTTGCACTTTCAATTCTCTTAACTCCTTCTATTTGGATTTCTTCGTGTTAACCATGTGTTCACACTTGATATTAACTATTTCTCTTACTTTTTTACTTTGATTATTCTTCTATCTACTGTTTTGCAATGATTGACATTTTGTTTTACTTTTCTTTTAATTACCATAGATACAGTCACCTTTTGGGTCTTTAGATTTTTTGGTTCTCTTAACTTCTTCAGCTTGGCTTCACCCCTCTTCATCATGTCTTCATACACAGAATTGCATATTTTTCTTACTTATTTTCTTTGACTATTATTTTTCCTACTATTTGCAGCAATTTGTTTTTTTTATCAGCAGGAAAACTCCGATTGGAATTTTAAAGCATGCGTTTTATATGGTCTTTGTACAATCAATGACGTTATTTTTACCATCTCAATTTCTCCACTATGTTTTCTTTCCTTTTGTTGTTTTATAACTCTAACTATACCGATTTTGGTTTTCAAAACTCCTCTTGTATATGCTGCTCGTAAAGTTCGTTACCTTATTTGAACTCTGTTCAAATTCCTACTCTGCACTATGGTCTCATTCTCCTTCCTATCCTTTCTTTGGTTATGATTTTATTTGTTGACTCAGCGATAGTTTTATCTAGATCTTTTACCTTACTTTTCTCTCGCGTTTTTCTTTCTGAACACTATCCAGGCTTCATCATTAATACGTAACGTTTTGAAACCTAATTTAGCATTTTCTTGGACTTTTTGTTTTTTGTCTCATTTCTTATTTTTCTTCCAATCTCTTTCTGGTTTTCTTCGCCTCCTCAACTTGGCCTCATTTTTTTTAATCAGTTATTAACACATATTATTGGTATTTTTTTTTCTTCTTTACTTTAACTATTTTTTTATATACTATTTTGTAATTGGTAGCATTTTACTTCGTATTTTTTTTTTAATCAGTAGGAGTACACCAGTTTTGTTTTTCAAAGCTTCTCTTTCGTATCTGCCACGTAATGTCTATGTCAATTTTCCTACTCTATATTATGTTCTCTTCCTTCTTTACATTCGTTATATCTGTTGTTTCTTTATTTGTTGAAAACGTTGCTATATCAATGGGTTTAACTAAATTTTTTTCTAGATATTTATTTTGCTTTATAATCTTTTGACCATGCCGAGGCTTCATCATTAATGCCTAATTTAGCACCTCGTATGAATCTTTCTTTTTCTGTCCTATTCTTTATTTTGCTTTAAACCTCCTTCAATCTTTGTTTTCTTGGTTCTCATAATTTTTTAAAATTTGAATTACTTGTGTGACTTTTCTTTCATCTATCGTTTTCTAATTTGAAGCATTTTGTTGTTGTATTCCTCTTAATCAGCAAAAACACACTAATTGGGTTTTTAAAACTCGTGTTTCATATAGTCCTCGTAGGGTCTATGACGTTATTTTCACAATCTCAATTTCTCCACTATGTTCTCTTTCTTTTTGTATTTTTTTAACTTGCCTGGTTATAACAATTTTGGATTTCAAAGCCTCTCTTTAATTTGTTGCACTTAGAGTTTGTTATCTTATTTAAACCCGGTTCTAATTCTACTCTGCACTATGATCTCTTTCTTCTTCCTATCCTAGTCTTTGGTTGTGACTTTATTTGTTAACTCATCGATGCTCTTATCTTGATTTTTTGAAGTTGTCTAACTTACTTTTCTCTTTGAACCATTTCCAGGCCTTGTCATTAATACGCATTTTTCTGAAGTATAATTTAGCATTTTCTTAGATTTTTTTTCTATTCTTGTTCCAATCTCATTCGATTTTCAGCATTTCTGGTTCTGTTCGCCTCTTCAACTTGACTTCATTTCTTTTAATCGTTTATTAACACATTTTATTGTTATTTACTATTTCGCAAGTGGTAGCACTTTTCTTTTTACTTTTTTTATCATGAGGAGTATACCAGTATTGTTTTTCAAAGTTTCTCTTTAGTATCTTCCACGTAATGTCCATGACCTTGTTTTAACTATGTCAATTTTCTGCTCCATACTATATTTTTTCCTCCTTCACATCTGTTATTTCCTTATTTATTGTCAAGGTTGCTATATCAGTGGTTTAAACTTAATTTTTTCTGGAAATTTATTTTGCTTTATTATCTTTGGACCATGCCCAGGTTTCATCATTAATACGTAATTTTTGTAAGGATACTTTAACATTTCTTTTGGATCTTTTTTTCTACCATTCTTAATTTTGTCTTAAATCTCGTTAAATTTTTTGTTTTTTAGTTTTCTCAGCTTTTTTAAATTGAAATTTCTCATCGAACTCTTCTTTTATCTACCGTTTCCTAATTTGTTGCATTTTGTTATTGTATTTCTCTTAATCGGCAGGAACACATTAATTTAGTTTTCAAAGCTCGTGTTTCATATGGTCCTCGCAGGGTCTATGACGTTATTTTTACCATCTCAATTTCCCTACGCTCCACTATGTTCTTTTTTTCCTTCCCTCCCAAATCCTTTCTTCTATCTTTATTCTTTGCCAGAGTTTCCACAACGATTAGTTTAATTAAATATTTTTCGACCATTTTTCTCGCTTTTCTAATGGCTTCTTATCTTTGCATCATGTCCAGACTTTATCCTAATGCTTGAAAGCTTACTTTAACTCTTCTTTGAATTTCTTCTCTTTTGTCTAATTTCTTATTTTGCTTTAAATCTTCTCTGATCCTTAACATTTTAATTCTCTTAGTTTTCTTGACTTGTATTTACTTCTCTTTATTATATTTTAATACTTTTACTACCCATCTTTATTATTTCTCTATTTTGACTATTTGTTTTTCTACTGCTTTGCAATAGGTACCATTTTGTTTTGTATTTTTTCAACTACTCTAGATATACCAATTTTGGTTTTCAAAACTTCTTATTACCTTATTTGTACCTTCTTCCTACTCTGCAGTAAGTTATCTTTCTTCTTCCCATCTATGCCCTCTGATTATTCTTTATTCGTTTCCGCATCGATGACTTTATCTAGATTTTTTGAAGTTGTTTATCCTTTTTTCTGTTGCTTTTTGTCTATAAACCTTGTCCAGATTTCGTTATAAATGCTCAATTTTTGGAAACCTACTTTAACACTTTTTTGGATTTTTTTTCCTCTGTTTCATTTCTGATTTTGATTTAAATCTCTTTTGATTTTTGACTTCTTTAGCTATCTTACTTTTTATTACTGTTAATGTTGTTTTTTCTCTTATCACTTTACTTTAACTATTATTTTGTTTACTGTCTACAGAGATACATCGAATTAATTTTTTTTTTAATTTGGCTGTATATATCTGTACGTATATGTCAATTACTTCCGCTACTTCTCTATTGTTTTGCTTTAGGCTATTGTCATAATATTTATGTCCTATTTCTGCAGTTCTCAATAATATCATCAAAAAAAAAAATACAATTTTTTATTAAATTTTTTTGTTTTGGTTTTATGCATGTGCCACTACCCTTTACAGTGGAAATATTCTCAAGTCAAAATGATTGTAAAATCAGAAAAACTTTTTGCAGAGCCAAGTTCATACGGTTCTATTAGTCTATTGCCCATACTATCCAAGATAGTTAGAAAACTTCTTCTACATAGAATACAAGAACTTCTAGACCTTAATGAACTTATTCTGCAATATCAATTTGAATTTCAGCAGCACTGCTCCACAATCCAACAATGCCATCGTATGGTTAACAAAATTAGAAACTCTCTAGAAGAAGAAGAAATATTTGTCTGTTTTCCTGGATGTGAAGCAAGCCCTTTACATGACGGTCTGGTATACAAACTTAAAACATATAATTCGAGTCAGATATACTTCATCCCAAAATCAAGCTGATCGACTCTTCCACAACATCCGGTGCCCCTCAGGGTAGCGTTCTTGGTCCATTTCTCTACCTCATCCTTACTTCGGATTACCTAATAATACTTAATTAAAGTTAAAACTTAATGGTCATATTTTCTTATCTTAACAACAGATGCACATCCAGGCAGAGCTTTCATCACCTGCTCGAAACCTGGATAGAACGTTGAAAAATCGCAATAAATGCCGAAATATCCAAACAAGTCACATTCACAACAAGAAAACACCTCGGTCCACAAGTTTACATAAATGGTGTTGCAATTCTACAAAAATCTAAAGTTAAGTACTTAGGACTCCATTTAGATCTGAGACTTACTTAGAAGGGTCATATCACAGCTAAAAGATTACATGTCAACCTAAAAGTGAGACAAATGCAGTTGCTACTCGGGTTCCGTTATAAAATTATCCTAAAACCTATCAGGACCTATGGAATAGAGGTCTGAGGCTGTAAAAAATTTGCGAATACGAAGGTGTTACAAAACTCTTTCAACTATCACAGACGCTCTATAGTATGCCTCAATCCTAACCATCCATACCGATCTCGGAATGTTTTCATTAGACACGTCATTAATTTAGTCGTTATCAGAACAAAAAAATAAATCCTGCAGATCATGCGACAGCTATATCGACCACCATTTAATGAATAGGAACTGGCCTGAAGACCTTGGTGACTAGATGAAGATATGAAGAGCCGTTAAAAGACGGTACCCATTAAAAGCCACATACTTGTCGGCAACTACGATAGAAACACTTTACAAAAATTTTAAGTTAGTAGAAAAACAACTTTGTTAAAGGAAATTTCCTTATTGTCCGATTTTGCCAATTTTCAAGAAACACGTTAGTTACCTTTCCCTATAACACTCTAGAAATTTCTATTGTCAATTTTACTAAGATTAGTTTCAATTAAAATTTTTTGTTTCTATTTTGTAAATGCGGACGTACCCGGAATTCGAGGGACTATAATGCTAAATTACGGCCGACCTGGCATTTGGTCATTACCATTTACCAGTATTTGGCTTTCAAGAAAGTCCAAAATCTCGTTTTATAAGTGGTTTCGTCTATAATTAATCGTGATGTAGCATCAACGTAATTAAATTTAGTAGCGCTTTTTCTAATTAATGTCGACCTGATATTCTCGTATTTGTTAGGTAATGAAGAATCTTGCATGGATAATTTGATATTTTTGTTCATTCGAAAACGTAACGTGCGCTATTAGTTATTCGGGAAGTAGCTCGTACTCCATTAGAATCTGATTATGTATGTGTAATTGGGCAATTAAATTATTTTTATGGCGCATTAAATTAATTATCGTCTGCTGAGAAACGAACCAACAACCCCGTTTCGTGCATAATTCAATTAAATTTCTTACGCACAACACTTAATAACTTTCTAATCAAGGGCGGCTTTGCTAACAAAATTTGCGATAACTGTCACTTGAACTGTCAGCTGTCACTTTACAAAATAATATTTATAACAAAATTTGACCTTTACACCTAAAAACGAAGTGATCTTTGTTTAAAATAATCTTTTATGTATCTATTATAAAAAAGTGAGGTTATGATATCTATGATTGTGACGTTTCGTAAATTTTCGAAATTTTAAAGCTATCTGGGATTATGTGACACAATTGTTTGTTTAACAATCAATTGTTCTCGATGCCGCCTCTTTTTTCAATTAACAAAATATTAATGTTGCAAGTGGCAAAGTTGAATTTATTTCGAGTCCGGTGCTGTCCAATTTTTGCCGTTATGATGACGAATCGTGTCATAACTCCCATACCGGTCGTCTTGAACCTCTCAAATTCGCATTAGCGATAATTACTGGTGTCGAATTTGCGAAATTGCCGAAGAATGCGGCCTTCAGGAGAAATTTCACCAACATTTTTCTATTTACCAATTTTATTTACTAAATAAATAATTATCCTAACAGAGTTCTAACTATTTACAATTTTTTGCCATAAGAATTTATAAGAGTCGCAGATGTTGAATGTTGTAACGGCAATTCGCCAATATTTCGAAATTTCGGCCTCAATCTTCTGCCGAAAAACCCTCCAAAGTGTTCTGGGAAAAAAAAAGATCGGTCACCGGGTCGTCGAAAAACCGAAAATCGATCAAAATTCGGCAAAGAACTGAATTGGACTTGATTAGAATTAGGTAGACCCGTTTTGTTTTTTCGGGGAATAAAGTTTTTTTTTTCTTCAACAATTTCTGGTTGTTGACTCTCAATTGAAAGTTTTTCTTCTTTTCGTTTCTCTTCTTCGATTTCTTTGTTCACTCTTTCGAACGTTGTGAAAGGTGCCTCGTCGATTACGTCACTTTCTGACTGTTTTTCTTGAAAAGAACCAAAACCTTCATTTGTGTTAGCGCCAAATCGTTCGTTGTTAGTAGAAACACGAAAATTGTTAGGAACTTGGAAGTGAGGCAAATCTTTAAATTTCACTAAAGTTTCTTCATTTTTCTTCTCTTCTTTATTTTCATTACCAACTCTTTCCAATGAAGTAAAAGGAGCTTCGTTGTCTTCATTTCCGTCATTTTTTTCAATGTTTTCTTCATTTATTCTCGAAGTTTCTTCAAATTGAGGCGAACTAGTAAATTCTTCAATTTCACTTTTCTCATCCCAAACAGGTGTTCCAAAAGCTATTCTTACGTCAAATTGTGGTAAACTGTTGAATAAAGGACCAACATCTTCGTTATCTTCATTATGGTTATTGGCGGAGTTTTCTTCAAAAAAAGTTTGCTTTTTAGCGATATCTTCATCCGTGGCGAACGGATGAGTTTGCTCGAACAAAGGTAAATTATTGAAATCGAACCTTTCGGGTTCTTCACTAACAGTATATTCGTTTTCTACAAAAATTAATTACTTAAGAATTTGTTAATTGTTGCATTTACCTGAAAGTGTTTCGCAATCTTGTGTTGGAGTTTCTAATTTTTTTTCGTTTTCTTCACTTTTATCTTCATGCGTGTAATCTGCGGCTGGATAATGATATTTTTTTTGGTTTTCTTCATTTGCTTCGTAACTCGAATCGGTGGCTGGATAATGGTGAATTTTTTGAGGTTCTTCAGTGGTAACTTTCTTCCAAGGTCGGATGTTCCAATAACGCGGCCGATATTCTACATTTCGATGGTTGATGTGATATCTGACGGGATGATATGATTGAACATGTCGGTTGCCGAAGAAATTTGAACCTACTCCGTACTTAAAAGAGTTTAAAATAAACGGATTCGATGTGAATCTTGAAATTAACGAAGAGTGTCTTTTAGTGATGTGCTTCCCATTTGTTAAAGTAATTACAGCCAATATTACAAGGAACAACTAAAAATTTTAAAAAAAATGATATTGTTAAATAAAGAAAAAGCAGGGAAAAACTTACAAAATTTAGTTTCGACATGTTGGAAATTTGCTGCTAACTCTTCCAATTCTGGCCAAATACTAACAATTTTGAAAAATTTGCAACACACTACATGAGTTCTAGAAACCCCCACTAAATAATGAGACAAATTCCTGACGTTAATTGGTTTTCGTCTTAAAGATGCTTTAACGATGAATGGGCCAAATTAGAAAAATTTTCAAATTAAGAATTCGTAGTAAACTATTAAGAGTCCGACTAAAATGGCATATTGGAATTTTAGATTTACTAAAATATTCCTTATAAGTTTAATACATGGTTAGTAGCCATCTTTAAAAAAAACAAATTTCTGAAATTTTGCATCGTCTCAATTTAATTTTTACTGATTAATGACAACTTTAAATGAAGGCGACAAATGAAGATCGATACATCCAAATGATTTAATTTCGACAAAATGGAACATAAAAAGTTTTTTGAGGCTTCTGTCCTCGTTCTCTAAGATCCAAAATAATTATATGCTATCAAGGATACTTTTGGAAACTGAATTTTGATAATATATAAACCCCTCACAAGATGGTAATTTGTTCCATTCCAAAAAAAACTCTTTTGCACAAGTTCCAGTGGCGTTGAATTAAGAAACGATTGAGTGTTCATCATATCATATTTTTATTATTCCTCGTAAGTTCAATACCTGACTAGTAGCGAGCTTCATGAGAAATCCCACTTCTAAAATTTTGAACCGTCCCAATTTAATTTTTCAAAATCTTGTAACTGAATGATGACAACTTTAAATGAAGGCGACAAATGGAGATCGATACATCCAAATGATTTAATTTCGACAAAATGAAACATCAAAAAAATTTTTGAGGCTTCTGTCTTCGTTTTCTAAGATCCAAAATAATTATATGCTATCAAAGATACTTTTGAAAACTGAATTTTGATAATATATAAACCCCTCACAAGATGGTAATTTGTTCCATTCCAAAAAAAATTCTTTTGCCCAAGTTCCAGTGGCGTTGAATTAAGAAACGATTGAGTGTTCATCATATCATATTTTTATTATTCCTCGTAAGTTCAATACCTGACTAGTAGCGAGCTTCATGAGAAATCCCACTTCTAAAATTTTGAACCGTCCCAATTTAATTTTTCAAAATCTTGTAACTGAATGATGACAACTTTAAATGAAGGCGACAAATGGAGATCGATACATCCAAATGATTTAATTTCGACAAAATGAAACATCAAAAAAATTTTTGAGGCTTCTGTCTTCGTTTTCTAAGATCCAAAATAATTATATGCTATCAAAGATACTTTTGAAAACTGAATTTTGATAATATATAAACCCCTCACAAGATGGTAATTTGTTCCATTCCAAAAAAAATTCTTTTGCCCAAGTTCCAGTGGCGTTGAATTAAGAAACGATTGAGTGTTCATCATATCATATTTTTATTATTCCTCGTAAGTTCAATACCTGACTAGTAGCGAGCTTCAGGAGAAATCCCACTTCTAAAATTTTGAACCGTCCCAATTTAATTTTTCAAAATCTTGTAACTGAATGATGACAACTTTAAATGAAGGCGACAAATGGAGATCGATACATCCAAATGATTTAATTTCGACAAAATGGAACATAAAAAGTTTTTTGAGGCTTCTGTCCTCGTTTTCTAAGATCCAAAATAATTATATGCTATCAAGGATACTTTTGGAAACTGAATTTTGATAATATATAAACCCCTCACAAGATGGTAATTTGTTCCATTCCAAAAAAAATTCTTTTGCACAAGTTCCAGTGGCGTTGAATTAAGAAACGATTGAGTGTTCATAATATCATATTTTTATTATTCCTCGTAAGTTCAATACCTGACTAGTAGCGAGCTTCAGGAGAAATCCCACTTCTAAAATTTTGAACCGTTCCAATTTAATTTTTCAAAATCTTGTAACTGAATGATGACAACTTTAAATGAAGGCGACAAATGGAGATCGATACATCCAAATGATTTAATTTCGACAAAATGGAACATAAAAAGTTTTTTGAGGCTTCTGTCCTCGTTCTCTAAGATCCAAAATAATTATATGCTATCAAGGATACTTTTGGAAACTGAATTTTGATAATATATAAACCCCTCACAAGATGGTAATTTGTTCCATTCCAAAAAAAATTCTTTTGCACAAGTTCCAGTGGCGTTGAATTAAGAAACGATTGAGTGTTCATAATATCATATTTTTATTATTCCTCGTAAGTTCAATACCTGACTAGTAGCGAGCTTCAGGAGAAATCCCACTTCTAAAATTTTGAACCGTTCCAATTTAATTTTTCAAAATCTTGTAACTGAATGATGACAACTTTAAATGAAGGCGACAAATGGAGATCGATACATCCAAATGATTTAATTTCGACAAAATGAAACATCAAAAAAATTTTTGAGGCTTCTGTCTTCGTTTTCTAAGATCCAAAATAATTATATGCTATCAAAGATACTTTTGAAAACTGAATTTTGATAATATATAAACCCCTCACAAGATGGTAATTTGTTCCATTCCAAAAAAAAATCTTTTGCCCAAGTTCCAGTGGCGTTGAATTAAGAAACGATTGAGTGTTCATCATATCATATTTTTATTATTCCTCGTAAGTTCAATACCTGACTAGTAGCGAGCTTCATGAGAAATCCCACTTCTAAAATTTTGAACCGTCCCAATTTAATTTTTCAAAATCTTGTAACTGAATGATGACAACTTTAAATGAAGGCGACAAATGGAGATCGATACATCCAAATGATTTAATTTCGACAAAATGAAACATCAAAAATTTTTTTGAGGCTTCTGTCTTCGTTTTCTAAGATCCAAAATAATTATATTCTATCAAAGATACTTTTGAAAACTGAATTTTGATAATATATAAACCCCTCACAAGATGGTAATTTGTTCCATTCCAAAAAAAATTCTTTTGCCCAAGTTCCAGTGGCGTTGAATTAAGAAACGATTGAGTGTTCATCATATCATATTTTTATTATTCCTCGTAAGTTCAATACCTGACTAGTAGCGAGCTTCATGAGAAATCCCACTTCTAAAATTTTGAACCGTCCCAATTTAATTTTTCAAAATCTTGTAACTGAATGATGACAACTTTAAATGAAGGCGACAAATGGAGATCGATACATCCAAATGATTTAATTTCGACAAAATGAAACATCAAAAAATTTTTTGAGGCTTCTGTCTTCGTTTTCTAAGATCCAAAATAATTATATGCTATCAAAGATACTTTTGAAAACTGAATTTTGATAATATATAAACCCCTCACAAGATGGTAATTTGTTCGATTCCAAAAAAAATTCTTTTGCCCAAGTTCCAGTGGCGTTGAATTAAGAAACGATTGAGTGTTCATCATATCATATTTTTATTATTCCTCGTAAGTTCAATACCTGACTAGTAGCGAGCTTCAGGAGAAATCCCACTTCTAAAATTTTGAACCGTCCCAATTTAATTTTTCAAAATCTTGTAACTGAATGATGACAACTTTAAATGAAGGCGACAAATGGAGATCGATACATCCAAATGATTTAATTTCGACAAAATGGAACATAAAAAGTTTTTTGAGGCTTCTGTCCTCGTTTTCTAAGATCCAAAATAATTATATGCTATCAAGGATACTTTTGGAAACTGAATTTTGATAATATATAAACCCCTCACAAGATGGTAATTTGTTCCATTCCAAAAAAAATTCTTTTGCCCAAGTTCCAGTGGCGTTGAATTAAGAAACGATTGAGTGTTCATCTTATCATATTTTTATTATTCCTCGTAAGTTCAATACCTGACTAGTAGCGAGCTTCAGGAGAAATCCCACTTCTAAAATTTTGAACCGTCCCAATTTAATTTTTCAAAATCTTGTAACTGAATGATGACAACTTTAAATGAAGGCGACAAATGGAGATCGATACATCCAAATGATTTAATTTCGACAAAATGAAACATCAAAAAATTTTTTGAGGCTTCTGTCTTCGTTTTCTAAGATCCAAAATAATTATATGCTATCAAAGATACTTTTGAAAACTGAATTTTGATAATATATAAACCCCTCACAAGATGGTAATTTGTTCCATTCCAAAAAAAATTCTTTTGCCCAAGTTCCAGTGGCGTTGAATTAAGAAACGATTGAGTGTTCATCATATCATATTTTTATTATTCCTCGTAAGTTCAATACCTGACTAGTAGCGAGCTTCATGAGAAATCCCACTTCTAAAATTTTGAACCGTCCCAATTTAATTTTTCAAAATCTTGTAACTGAATGATGACAACTTTAAATGAAGGCGACAAATGGAGATCGATACATCCAAATGATTTAATTTCGACAAAATGAAACATCAAAAAAATTTTTGAGGCTTCTGTCTTCGTTTTCTAAGATCCAAAATAATTATATGCTATCAAAGATACTTTTGAAAACTGAATTTTGATAATATATAAACCCCTCACAAGATGGTAATTTGTTCCATTCCAAAAAAAATTCTTTTGCACAAGTTCCAGTGGCGTTGAATTAAGAAACGATTGAGTGTCCATAATATCATATTTTTATTATTCCTCGTAAGTTCAATACCTGACTAGTAGCGAGCTTCAGGAGAAATCCCACTTCTAAAATTTTGAACCGTTCCAATCTAATTTTTCAAAATCTTGTAACTGAATGATGACAACTTTAAATGAAGGCGACAAATGGAGATCGATACATCCAAATGGTTTAATTTCGACAAAATGAAACATCAAAAAAATTTTTGAGGCTTCTGTCTTCGTTTTCTAAGATCCAAAATAATTATATGCTATCAAAGATACTTTTGAAAACTGAATTTTGATAATATATAAACCCCTCACAAGATGGTAATTTGTTCCATTCCAAAAAAAATTCTTTTGCCCAAGTTCCAGTGGCGTTGAATTAAGAAACGATTGAGTGTTCATCATATCATATTTTTATTATTCCTCGTAAGTTCAATACCTGACTAGTAGCGAGCTTCAGGAGAAATCCCACTTCTAAAATTTTGAACCGTCCCAATTTAATTTTTCAAAATCTTGTAACTGAATGATGACAACTTTAAATGAAGGCGACAAATGGAGATCGATACATCCAAATGATTTAATTTTGACAAAATGGAACATAAAAAGTTTTTTGAGGCTTCTGTCCTCGTTTTCTAAGATCCAAAATAATTATATGCTATCAAGGATACTTTTGGAAACTGAATTTTGATAATATATAAACCCCTCACAAGATGGTAATTTGTTCCATTCCAAAAAAAATTCTTTTGCCCAAGTTCCAGTGGCGTTGAATTAAGAAACGATTGAGTGTTCATCATATCATATTTTTATTATTCCTCGTAAGTTCAATACCTGACTAGTAGCGAGCTTCAGGAGAAATCCCACTTCTAAAATTTTGAACCGTCCCAATTTAATTTTTCAAAATCTTGTAACTGAATGATGACAACTTTAAATGAAGGCGACAAATGGAGATCGATACATCCAAATGATTTAATTTCGACAAAATGAAACATCAAAAATTTTTTTGAGGCTTCTGTCTTCGTTTTCTAAGATCCAAAATAATTATATTCTATCAAAGATACTTTTGAAAACTGAATTTTGATAATATATAAACCCCTCACAAGATGGTAATTTGTTCCATTCCAAAAAAAATTCTTTTGCCCAAGTTCCAGTGGCGTTGAATTAAGAAACGATTGAGTGTTCATCATATCATATTTTTATTATTCCTCGTAAGTTCAATACCTGACTAGTAGCGAGCTTCAGGAGAAATCCCACTTCTAAAATTTTGAACCGTCCCAATTTAATTTTTCAAAATCTTGTAACTGAATGATGACAACTTTAAATGAAGGCGACAAATGGAGATCGATACATCCAAATGATTTAATTTCGACAAAATGGAACATAAAAAGTTTTTTGAGGCTTCTGTCCTCGTTTTCTAAGATCCAAAATAATTATATGCTATCAAGGATACTTTTGGAAACTGAATTTTGATAATATATAAACCCCTCACAAGATGGTAATTTGTTCCATTCCAAAAAAAATTCTTTTGCCCAAGTTCCAGTGGCGTTGAATTAAGAAACGATTGAGTGTTCATCATATCATATTTTTATTATTCCTCGTAAGTTCAATACCTGACTAGTAGCGAGCTTCATGAGAAATCCCACTTCTAAAATTTTGAACCGTCCCAATTTAATTTTTCAAAATCTTGTAACTGAATGATGACAACTTTAAATGAAGGCGACAAATGGAGATCGATACATCCAAATGATTTAATTTCGACAAAATGAAACACAAAAAATTTTTTGAGGCTTCTGTCTTCGTTTTCTAAGATCCAAAATAATTATATGCTATCAAAGATACTTTTGAAAACTGAATTTTGATAATATATAAACCCCTCACAAGATGGTAATTTGTTCCATTCCAAAAAAAATTCTTTTGCCCAAGTTCCAGTGGCGTTGAATTAAGAAACGATTGAGTGTTCATCATATCATATTTTTATTATTCCTCGTAAGTTCAATACCTGACTAGTAGCGAGCTTCAGGAGAAATCCCACTTCTAAAATTTTGAACCGTCCCAATTTAATTTTTCAAAATCTTGTAACTGAATGATGACAACTTTAAATGAAGGCGACAAATGGAGATCGATACATCCAAATGATTTAATTTCGACAAAATGGAACATAAAAAGTTTTTTGAGGCTTCTGTCCTCGTTTTCTAAGATCCAAAATAATTATATGCTATCAAGGATACTTTTGGAAACTGAATTTTGATAATATATAAACCCCTCACAAGATGGTAATTTGTTCCATTCCAAAAAAAATTCTTTTGCCCAAGTTCCAGTGGCGTTGAATTAAGAAACGATTGAGTGTTCATCATATCATATTTTTATTATTCCTCGTAAGTTCAATACCTGACTAGTAGCGAGCTTCAGGAGAAATCCCACTTCTAAAATTTTGAACCGTCCCAATTTAATTTTTCAAAATCTTGTAACTGAATGATGACAACTTTAAATGAAGGCGACAAATGGAGATCGATACATCCAAATGATTTAATTTCGACAAAATGAAACATCAAAAAATTTTTTGAGGCTTCTGTCTTCGTTTTCTAAGATCCAAAATAATTATATGCTATCAAAGATACTTTTGAAAACTGAATTTTGATAATATATAAACCCCTCACAAGATGGTAATTTGTTCCATTCCAAAAAAAATTCTTTTGCCCAAGTTCCAGTGGCGTTGAATTAAGAAACGATTGAGTGTTCATCATATCATATTTTTATTATTCCTCGTAAGTTCAATACCTGACTAGTAGCGAGCTTCATGAGAAATCCCACTTCTAAAATTTTGAACCGTCCCAATTTAATTTTTCAAAATCTTGTAACTGAATGATGACAACTTTAAATGAAGGCGACAAATGGAGATCGATACATCCAAATGATTTAATTTCGACAAAATGAAACATCAAAAAAATTTTTGAGGCTTCTGTCTTCGTTTTCTAAGATCCAAAATAATTATATGCTATCAAAGATACTTTTGAAAACTGAATTTTGATAATATATAAACCCCTCACAAGATGGTAATTTGTTCCATTCCAAAAAAAATTCTTTTGCACAAGTTCCAGTGGCGTTGAATTAAGAAACGATTGAGTGTCCATAATATCATATTTTTATTATTCCTCGTAAGTTCAATACCTGACTAGTAGCGAGCTTCAGGAGAAATCCCACTTCTAAAATTTTGAACCGTTCCAATCTAATTTTTCAAAATCTTGTAACTGAATGATGACAACTTTAAATGAAGGCGACAAATGGAGATCGATACATCCAAATGGTTTAATTTCGACAAAATGAAACATCAAAAAAATTTTTGAGGCTTCTGTCTTCGTTTTCTAAGATCCAAAATAATTATATGCTATCAAAGATACTTTTGAAAACTGAATTTTGATAATATATAAACCCCTCACAAGATGGTAATTTGTTCCATTCCAAAAAAAATTCTTTTGCCCAAGTTCCAGTGGCGTTGAATTAAGAAACGATTGAGTGTTCATCATATCATATTTTTATTATTCCTCGTAAGTTCAATACCTGACTAGTAGCGAGCTTCAGGAGAAATCCCACTTCTAAAATTTTGAACCGTCCCAATTTAATTTTTCAAAATCTTGTAACTGAATGATGACAACTTTAAATGAAGGCGACAAATGGAGATCGATACATCCAAATGATTTAATTTCGACAAAATGAAACATCAAAAATTTTTTTGAGGCTTCTGTCTTCGTTTTCTAAGATCCAAAATAATTATATTCTATCAAAGATACTTTTGAAAACTGAATTTTGATAATATATAAACCCCTCACAAGATGGTAATTTGTTCCATTCCAAAAAAAATTCTTTTGCCCAAGTTCCAGTGGCGTTGAATTAAGAAACGATTGAGTGTTCATCATATCATATTTTTATTATTCCTCGTAAGTTCAATACCTGACTAGTAGCGAGCTTCAGGAGAAATCCCACTTCTAAAATTTTGAACCGTCCCAATTTAATTTTTCAAAATCTTGTAACTGAATGATGACAACTTTAAATGAAGGCGACAAATGGAGATCGATACATCCAAATGATTTAATTTCGACAAAATGAAACATCAAAAATTTTTTTGAGGCTTCTGTCTTCGTTTTCTAAGATCCAAAATAATTATATTCTATCAAAGATACTTTTGAAAACTGAATTTTGATAATATATAAACCCCTCACAAGATGGTAATTTGTTCCATTCCAAAAAAAATTCTTTTGCCCAAGTTCCAGTGGCGTTGAATTAAGAAACGATTGAGTGTTCATCATATCATATTTTTATTATTCCTCGTAAGTTCAATACCTGACTAGTAGCGAGCTTCAGGAGAAATCCCACTTCTAAAATTTTGAACCGTCCCAATTTAATTTTTCAAAATCTTGTAACTGAATGATGACAACTTTAAATGAAGGCGACAAATGGAGATCGATACATCCAAATGATTTAATTTCGACAAAATGGAACATAAAAAGTTTTTTGAGGCTTCTGTCCTCGTTTTCTAAGATCCAAAATAATTATATGCTATCAAGGATACTTTTGGAAACTGAATTTTGATAATATATAAACCCCTCACAAGATGGTAATTTGTTCCATTCCAAAAAAAATTCTTTTGCCCAAGTTCCAGTGGCGTTGAATTAAGAAACGATTGAGTGTTCATCATATCATATTTTTATTATTCCTCGTAAGTTCAATACCTGACTAGTAGCGAGCTTCAGGAGAAATCCCACTTCTAAAATTTTGAACCGTCCCAATTTAATTTTTCAAAATCTTGTAACTGAATGATGACAACTTTAAATGAAGGCGACAAATGGAGATCGATACATCCAAATGATTTAATTTCGACAAAATGGAACATAAAAGGTTTTTTGAGGCTTCTGTCCTCGTTTTCTAAGATCCAAAATAATTATATGCTATCAAGGATACTTTTGGAAACTGAATTTTGATAATATATAAACCCCTCACAAGATGGTAATTTGTTCCATTCCAAAAAAAATTCTTTTGCCCAAGTTCCAGTGGCGTTGAATTAAGAAACGATTGAGTGTTCATCATATCATATTTTTATTATTCCTCGTAAGTTCAATACCTGACTAGTAGCGAGCTTCATGAGAAATCCCACTTCTAAAATTTTGAACCGTCCCAATTTAATTTTTCAAAATCTTGTAACTGAATGATGACAACTTTAAATGAAGGCGACAAATGGAGATCGATACATCCAAATGATTTAATTTCGACAAAATGAAACACAAAAAATTTTTTGAGGCTTCTGTCTTCGTTTTCTAAGATCCAAAATAATTATATGCTATCAAAGATACTTTTGAAAACTGAATTTTGATAATATATAAACCCCTCACAAGATGGTAATTTGTTCCATTCCAAAAAAAATTCTTTTGCCCAAGTTCCAGTGGCGTTGAATTAAGAAACGATTGAGTGTTCATCATATCATATTTTTATTATTCCTCGTAAGTTCAATACCTGACTAGTAGCGAGCTTCAGGAGAAATCCCACTTCTAAAATTTTGAACCGTCCCAATTTAATTTTTCAAAATCTTGTAACTGAATGATGACAACTTTAAATGAAGGCGACAAATGGAGATCGATACATCCAAATGATTTAATTTCGACAAAATGGAACATAAAAAGTTTTTTGAGGCTTCTGTCCTCGTTTTCTAAGATCCAAAATAATTATATGCTATCAAGGATACTTTTGGAAACTGAATTTTGATAATATATAAACCCCTCACAAGATGGTAATTTGTTCCATTCCAAAAAAAATTCTTTTGCCCAAGTTCCAGTGGCGTTGAATTAAGAAACGATTGAGTGTTCATCATATCATATTTTTATTATTCCTCGTAAGTTCAATACCTGACTAGTAGCGAGCTTCAGGAGAAATCCCACTTCTAAAATTTTGAACCGTCCCAATTTAATTTTTCAAAATCTTGTAACTGAATGATGACAACTTTAAATGAAGGCGACAAATGGAGATCGATACATCCAAATGATTTAATTTCGACAAAATGAAACATCAAAAAATTTTTTGAGGCTTCTGTCTTCGTTTTCTAAGATCCAAAATAATTATATGCTATCAAAGATACTTTTGAAAACTGAATTTTGATAATATATAAACCCCTCACAAGATGGTAATTTGTTCCATTCCAAAAAAAATTCTTTTGCCCAAGTTCCAGTGGCGTTGAATTAAGAAACGATTGAGTGTTCATCATATCATATTTTTATTATTCCTCGTAAGTTCAATACCTGACTAGTAGCGAGCTTCATGAGAAATCCCACTTCTAAAATTTTGAACCGTCCCAATTTAATTTTTCAAAATCTTGTAACTGAATGATGACAACTTTAAATGAAGGCGACAAATGGAGATCGATACATCCAAATGATTTAATTTCGACAAAATGAAACATCAAAAAAATTTTTGAGGCTTCTGTCTTCGTTTTCTAAGATCCAAAATAATTATATGCTATCAAAGATACTTTTGAAAACTGAATTTTGATAATATATAAACCCCTCACAAGATGGTAATTTGTTCCATTCCAAAAAAAATTCTTTTGCCCAAGTTCCAGTGGCGTTGAATTAAGAAACGATTGAGTGTTCATCATATCATATTTTTATTATTCCTCGTAAGTTCAATACCTGACTAGTAGCGAGCTTCAGGAGAAATCCCACTTCTAAAATTTTGAACCGTCCCAATTTAATTTTTCAAAATCTTGTAACTGAATGATGACAACTTTAAATGAAGGCGACAAATGGAGATCGATACATCCAAATGATTTAATTTCGACAAAATGGAACATAAAAAGTTTTTTGAGGCTTCTGTCCTCGTTTTCTAAGATCCAAAATAATTATATGCTATCAAGGATACTTTTGGAAACTGAATTTTGATAATATATAAACCCCTCACAAGATGGTAATTTGTTCCATTCCAAAAAAAATTCTTTTGCACAAGTTCCAGTGGCGTTGAATTAAGAAACGATTGAGTGTTCATCATATCATATTTTTATTATTCCTCGTAAGTTCAATACCTGACTAGTAGCGAGCTTCAGGAGAAATCCCACTTCTAAAATTTTGAACCGTTCCAATTTAATTTTTCAAAATCTTGTAACTGAATGATGACAACTTTAAATGAAGGCGACAAATGGAGATCGATACATCCAAATGATTTAATTTCGACAAAATGAAACATCAAAAAATTTTTTGAGGCTTCTGTCTTCGTTTTCTAAGATCCAAAATAATTATATGCTATCAAAGATACTTTTGAAAACTGAATTTTGATAATATATAAACCCCTCACAAGATGGTAATTTGTTCCATTCCAAAAAAAATTCTTTTGCCCAAGTTCCAGTGGCGTTGAATTAAGAAACGATTGAGTGTTCATCATATCATATTTTTATTATTCCTCGTAAGTTCAATACCTGACTAGTAGCGAGCTTCATGAGAAATCCCACTTCTAAAATTTTGAACCGTCCCAATTTAATTTTTCAAAATCTTGTAACTGAATGATGACAACTTTAAATGAAGGCGACAAATGGAGATCGATACATCCAAATGATTTAATTTCGACAAAATGAAACATCAAAAAAATTTTTGAGGCTTCTGTCTTCGTTTTCTAAGATCCAAAATAATTATATGCTATCAAAGATACTTTTGAAAACTGAATTTTGATAATATATAAACCCCTCACAAGATGGTAATTTGTTCCATTCCAAAAAAAAATCTTTTGCCCAAGTTCCAGTGGCGTTGAATTAAGAAACGATTGAGTGTTCATCATATCATATTTTTATTATTCCTCGTAAGTTCAATACCTGACTAGTAGCGAGCTTCAGGAGAAATCCCACTTCTAAAATTTTGAACCGTCCCAATTTAATTTTTCAAAATCTTGTAACTGAATGATGACAACTTTAAATGAAGGCGACAAATGGAGATCGATACATCCAAATGATTTAATTTCGACAAAATGGAACATAAAAAGTTTTTTGAGGCTTCTGTCCTCGTTTTCTAAGATCCAAAATAATTATATGCTATCAAGGATACTTTTGGAAACTGAATTTTGATAATATATAAACCCCTCACAAGATGGTAATTTGTTCCATTCCAAAAAAAATTCTTTTGCACAAGTTCCAGTGGCGTTGAATTAAGAAACGATTGAGTGTTCATCATATCATATTTTTATTATTCCTCGTAAGTTCAATACCTGACTAGTAGCAAGCTTCATGAGAAATCCCACTTCTAAAATTTTGAACCGTTCCAATTTAATTTTTCAAAATCTTGTAACTGAATGATGACAACTTTAAATGAAGGCGACAAATGGAGATCGATACATCCAAATGATTTAATTTCGACAAAATGAAACATCAAAAAATTTTTTGAGGCTTCTGTCTTCGTTTTCTAAGATCCAAAATAATTATATGCTATCAAAGATACTTTTGAAAACTGAATTTTGATAATATATAAACCCCTCACAAGATGGTAATTTGTTCCATTCCAAAAAAAAATCTTTTGCCCAAGTTCCAGTGGCGTTGAATTAAGAAACGATTGAGTGTTCATCATATCATATTTTTATTATTCCTCGTAAGTTCAATACCTGACTAGTAGCGAGCTTCAGGAGAAATCCCACTTCTAAAATTTTGAACCGTCCCAATTTAATTTTTCAAAATCTTGTAACTGAATGATGACAACTTTAAATGAAGGCGACAAATGGAGATCGATACATCCAAATGATTTAATTTCGACAAAATGAAACATCAAAAATTTTTTTGAGGCTTCTGTCTTCGTTTTCTAAGATCCAAAATAATTATATGCTATCAAAGATACTTTTGAAAACTGAATTTTGATAATATATAAACCCCTCACAAGATGGTAATTTGTTCCATTCCAAAAAAAATTCTTTTGCCCAAGTTCCAGTGGCGTTGAATTAAGAAACGATTGAGTGTTCATCATATCATATTTTTATTATTCCTCGTAAGTTCAATACCTGACTAGTAGCAAGCTTCATGAGAAATCCCACTTCTAAAATTTTGAACCGTCCCAATTTAATTTTTCAAAATCTTGTAACTGAATGATGACAACTTTAAATGAAGGCGACAAATGGAGATCGATACATCCAAATGATTTAATTTCGACAAAATGAAACATCAAAAAAATTTTTGAGGCTTCTGTCTTCGTTTTCTAAGATCCAAAATAATTATATGCTATCAAAGATACTTTTGAAAACTGAATTTTGATAATATATAAACCCCTCACAAGATGGTAATTTGTTCCATTCCAAAAAAAATTCTTTTGCCCAAGTTCCAGTGGCGTTGAATTAAGAAACGATTGAGTGTTCATCATATCATATTTTTATTATTCCTCGTAAGTTCAATACCTGACTAGTAGCGAGCTTCAGGAGAAATCCCACTTCTAAAATTTTGAACCGTCCCAATTTAATTTTTCAAAATCTTGTAACTGAATGATGACAACTTTAAATGAAGGCGACAAATGGAGATCGAAACATCCAAATGATTTAATTTCGACAGAAAGGAACATGAAAAGTTTTTTGAGGCTTCTGTCCTCGTTTTCTAAGATCCAAAATAATTATATGCTATCAAAGATACTTTTGAATACTGAATTTTGATAATATATAAATCTCTCACAAGGTGGTAATTTTTTCCATTCTAAAAAATTTTATCTTGCTAAAATTCCAGTGTGGTCGAATTAAGAGACGATTGAGAGTTCATCATAGTATATTTTCACTATTTCTCATACGTTCAATACAAGGCTAGTAGCGAGCTTCAGAAGAAATCCCACTTCTGAAATTTCGAATAGTCTCAATTCAATTTTTCAAAATCTTGTAACTGAATGACGACAACTTTAAATGAAGGCGACAAATGGAGATCGATACATCCAAATGATTTAATTTCGACAAAATGGAACATGAAAAGTTTTTTGAGGCTTCTGTCTTCGTTTTCTAAGATCCAAAATAATTATATGCTATCAAAGATACTTTCGAATACTGAATTTTGATAATATATAAACCCCTCACAAGATGGTAATTTTTTCCATTCTAAGAAAATTTCTTTTGCCAAAATTTCAGTGGCGTTGAATTAAGAAACGATTGAGTGTTCATTATAGTATATTTTCACTATTTCTCGTAAGTTCAATACCTGACTAGTAGCGAGCTTCAGGAGAGATCCCACTTCTGAAATTTTGTATAGTCTCAATTCAATTTTTCAAAATCTTGTTACTAAATGATAACTTTACATGAAGGCGACAAATGTAATAATTTGTAATTTGTAATAAAAAATTTTTACCAAAATTCCAGTAGCGTCGAATAAAGAAACGATTGGATGTTCATCATATTATATTTTTATTCCCATGTACATATTTCAAGAAAAACACTCACGTTATTTTTTTTAAGACACCTTACGATATTACAAATCACACTTATTGAAAGTATCGTCAAAATATTGCTTTGAAAAATTGAATATTTAATTACATTTTTTCTGCCATCGACGCAACGAACCTATTTGTCTTTTTCGCCATTTTAATTGTATTTTTTCGAATTTTGACGTTTCTTTTTATAAAGGCAACAGTGGCTAAAATAATTTTTGTTACGCCACTGTTTTTTTTTCTTTTTTCAACCCTATTTACAAAATTAACCTTATATTTGCTATGAGAAAAAAATTGTTCGTTCCGTCGACAACACCAATAACAAATCGACTACACAAAATTTTTAAAAATTTGTTTCATTTCAATCTCGTGTCCAGGGCCGTAGCGGGTGGGGTTGTCACAGGGGTTTTCAGTGTGAGGGCGCTTCTCGTTTATAGAAAAGTTTGCTTTCGGGGTGCCATCTTGGAGGAGCGTCCGCCTGGTACTCCTCTTTCTCGATCTCGCTTTCCAGCAACTGAAAATTTTTTTGATTAAAAAAATTGAAACATTTTTAGGAGTAAATCGTAAAAAATCGGTTGCCATATTGGATTTAAGATAAAATTTGCCATTAGAATTAAATATCATTTATGACAAAATGGATTGTTTATTTTAAATAATTTCAAAATTTTGGCAAAATTAAAAAATTTTGTTTTTGTTTTTGCGAGTTCCTAAAATTAATTGGCGGACAAAATTTCGGATTTTAATTTGACTATTTGTCTTTTCTTCTTTCTTCCGTTCGAGTCGGTTGTGGTTGTCGAGGAATTTTTCCCACGGAATCCGACAATGAATGGTAATTAGACGGTGACGAAATCGGAATCGCGTCGATGAACCGAACGATGCGTGCTCCAGTTCGTCGGGCAAGGTCTTCGCCTGGTTATCTTCATCGAGAATAACAAGTGAAAGTCGTTTGTCGATTTCGTCACGTCCGTTTCCTATAGACGACGAAACAATTGCTCCGGTGAAATAATAATTGAATCACGGACGACGACCGGCTTTCTTGTGACTTAATAGTGCGGTAATAAGAATCGTGACGGACACCGATTCTGAAGTGTCAAATGGCACTCGCGAAGGAATTTCTTGCGTTAAATACGAATTTTTCCAATTTAATTACCCAAAATTCTTGTAATGTTTTACTGATGGCAATAAAAAGCTTTAATATTGTTGAAAAAATGTGTCAATGATTACCTTTAATTGCTACCATTTCTTTTATTGCTAACAAGTCAGATACTCAAATTTTGAAAAAAAATTATTTTACAAGAAAAATGCCAAATACTTTACATGATTACATTACTTTCATATTTTGCGCCCCTTGCATAATTTAAAGTAAATGACATTAACTCAATACGGCTACGTTAGCTACGTGGTGGAGTCGCACCGCATTATCACGTGATTTTCCCGAATGTTTACGGCAGCTACCGATGCGTTTTGATTTTTTTATTTATGACTACACAGAGTGTTTTTTTTTAAACAAAAAAAAATTAAAAAATTTCGTGTTTTCAGCGTATGCTCTAACTAAATGTTGCAGAGGGTTGATGGCGTTAAGTTTCTGTATAAAAAATTCTTTGATTTCCTCATTTTGTGTAAAAAGGTTTAGTTTTACTTCTATCATATGATTCCTATACAGGATGGTTATTGTGTGCGGTCCACTACAAGATATAGAGAAACTAAAAGGAAAAAATCTGAAAATACAGGGAACAAACAGCTCAATTTCAATAAAAGAAAAATTTTTTAGACATGATGACACTTTCGCTAATACCGCAAGTTGAGATCAACTTTTTTATTTTAAATAGAACACCCTGTATTTTTTTATTTCTGGAATGCCCATTGAATTTTAGTATGGGTCTTGAATACGACTAAATGCTAATATTCTATCATTTTTCAAAACAAAAATTTGTTTATAAACCAAAAAAATATTTTTGTTCACAGCGTCAAAAATTAACTAGAACATGTTGGAGACTCCTGCAAAAAATTCAGGCGCATTCTAAAATTTAAAAAATGCAGAGTGGTCCAATTAAAATAAAGAAATTGAGATTAACTTTCGGCATTAGTGCAAATTGCAAAATTTCTAAAATATTTTTCTTTTATAGAAAATTTACTTAATAATCTCTGTACAGAGTACAGAGATTTTTTTTCTATACTCTTCGAATGATGCAAAATCACTTTCTACAGACAGCAAGAAGTATATAGACATAGAAATGTATTTTAATTCAGATGATAAACCTTTTCCACAAATAATCTCGGCAACTGGGAGAGATGACAATAGCTACAGAGTGCTGGCAGGAAGTGTTTTGTCCTTCTGTTGTTGTGCCTGGAGATAAAAGAACTGGAAGAAATCGAATTGTATGCACCAATTTATGAAGACGACTTTGCCATTCTGGTCTTAGGATGATATGAAGGTGTTGCATAGTAGGTAAATGGTGCAATTGGGAAGGTTGATCGATGAACTTGATCAAAACTACTTTGGTAAAATTTACAAGACGAGAGAAGTTACAAAACCTGAAGACCACATCTTTGCGATAAATAGTTAAAAGTGAACAAAGAGGTCAAGTACTTGGAATTTTTGTTGGATACTAAGTTTGGCTTCAAAATTTATCTAGACAACATAAAACTACATGGGCACTATTGACCTTCAAGAAAATATTGAGAAAAACTTGGCGACTACAAACAAGAATGGTCCACTGGTGGCAGGTGCCAACAATAATTTTGCTTCTTTCATCTAGTGGCGTAAAGGTAGAAAGATAGAAACATTAAGAAGCCGCCAGGGTAGAGCTGGAGGGAACTATAATGTATGCTGAAGAGGACGAAACTCCTTACCACAAATTGAACTGTATGCACCAATTATGCAGACGATTTTGCCATTCTCGTCTTAGGATGATATGAAGGTGTTGCATTGTAGGTAAATGGTGCAATTGGGAAGGTTGATCGATGAACTTGATCAAAACTACTTTGGTAAAATTTACAAGACGAGGGAAGTTACAAAACCTGAAGACCACATCTTTGCGATAAATAGTTAAAAGTGAACAAAGAGGTCAAGTACTTGGAACTTTCGTTGGATACTAAGTTTGGCTTCAAAATTTATCTAGACAACATAAAACTACATGGGCACTATTGACCTTCAAGAAAATATTGAGAAAAACTTGGCGACTACAAACAAGAATGGTCCATTGGTGGCAGGTGCCAACAATAATTTTGCTTCTTTCATCTAGTGGCGTAAAGGTAGAAAGATAGAAACATTAAGAAGCCGCCAGGGTAGAGCTGGAGGGAACTATAATGTATGCTGAAGAGGACGAAACTCCTTACCACAAATTGAACTGTATGCACCAATTATGCAGACGATTTTGCCATTCTCGTCTTAGGATGATATGAAGGTGTTGCATTGTAGGTAAATGGTGCAATTGGGAAGGTTGATCGATGAACTTGATCAAAACTACTTTGGTAAAATTTACAAGACGAGGGAAGTTACAAAACCTGAAGACCACATCTTTGCGATAAATAGTTAAAAGTGAACAAAGAGGTCAAGTACTTGGAATTTTTGTTGGATACTAAGTTTGGCTTCAAAATTTATCTAGACAACATAAAACTACATGGGCACTATTGACCTTCAAGAAAATATTGAAAAAAACTTAGCGACTAAAAACAAGAATGGCACACTGGTGGCAGGTGCCAACAATAATTTTGCTTCTATCATCTAGTGGCGTGAAAGTAGAAAGATAGAAACATTAAGAAGCCGCCAGGGTAGAGCTGGAGGGAACTATAATGTATGCTGAAGAGGACGAAACTCCTTACCACAAATTGAACTGTATGCACCAATTATGCAAACGATTTTGCCATTCGTGTCTTAGGATAATATGAAGGTATTGCATAGTAGGTAAATAATGCAATTGGGAAGGTTGATCGATGAACTTGATCAAAACTACTTTGGTGAAATTTACAAGACGAGAGAAGTTACAAAACCTGAAGACCACATCTTTGCGATAAATAGTTAAAAGTGAACAAAGAGGTCAAGTACTTGGAACTTTCGTTGGATACTAAGTTTGGCTTCAAAATTTATCTAGACAACATAAAACTACATGGGCACTATTGACTTTCAAAAAAATATTGAGAAAAACTTGGCGACTACAAACAAGAATAGCACACTGGTGGCAGGTGCCAACAATAATTTTGCTTCTATCATCTAGTGGCGTGAAAGTAGAAAGATAGAAACATTAAGAAGCCGCCAGGGTAGAGCTGGAGGGAACTATAATGTATGCTGAAGAGGACGAAACTCCTTACCACAAATTGAACTGTATGCACCAATTATGCAGACGATTTTGCCATTCGTGTCTTAGGATAATATGAAGGTATTGCATAGTAGGTAAATAATGCAATTGGGAAGGTTGATCGATGAACTTGATCAAAACTACTTTGGTGAAATTTACAAGACGAGAGAAGTTACAAAACCTGAAGACCACATCTTTGCGATAAATAGTTAAAAGTGAACAAAGAGGTCAAGTACTTGGAACTTTCGTTGGATACTAAGTTTGGCTTCAAAATTTATCTAGACAACATAAAACTACATGGGCACTATTGACTTTCAAAAAAATATTGAGAAAAACTTGGCGACTACAAACAAGAATAGCACACTGGTGGCAGGTGCCAACAATAATTTTGTTTCTTTCATCTAGTGGCGTCAAGGTAGAAAGATAGAAACATTAAGAAGCCGCCAGGGTAGAGCTGGAGGGAACTATAATGTATGCTGAAGAGGACAAAACTCCTTACCACAAATTGAACTGTCATTCTGGTCTTAGGAAGATATGAAGGTGTTGCATAGTAAGTAAATTGTGCAATTGGGACCGATAAACTTGTTCAAAACGACTGCGATGAAATTTACAAGACAAAAGAAGTTAAAAACCTAAAGAGATCTTTGCGATAAATAGTTAAAAATGAACAAAGAGGTCAAGTACTTGGAACTTGTGTTTGATACTAAGTTTAGCTTCGAAAATTATCTAGACAACATAACCGCCAAAACTCTATGGGCACTATTGGCCTTCAAGAATATATTGAGAAAAACTTGGAGACTACAGCCAAGAATAGTGCACTGACGGCAGATGCTAACAATAATCTTTGCTTCTTTTATCTGGTGGCTTGAAACTGGAAAGAGAAAAACGTTAAGATACGACCAGAGTAGAGCTGGAGGGAACTATACTGAACAGGACAAAACATTTTACCACATCTAAAGTAAACGCCCAACTCTGTTAGCTAGGAAGTTCTCACACTTCGAGGAATTAGCAACACCCGAAAAATATCCAGAGCTCTTATAGAGCACTTTCTCTTCTTTGGGGTAACGGGTATGAGGGAGTGAAGAGACTAAGGGTAAAGTATTGTAGGTTTTCGTACAATTTATAGATTTAGAATCTACAGGGCACATCTACCTAGTTTATATATTTTCATTTTAAAGTGCCCACACAAATCAAAATACAAGCAGCTTTGCACTTTACTAATGTCAAACTGACACAACTAAACAAGAGGTGTGGGTGCAATATTATTTACGAGTGTTATTTACTATTATTATTGGATTGTTGCAAATATCCATTCATTTTCTTTTTGAAAACACCGATACCGGCCTTCTCTGTAAGTTCCAGATAGGTCCATGCAACCGTTGTATAATCCATATACAATGATGCAACGTAATAAAATGACAGCGGTACGTTGAGAAATGCCCTAAACTATTTTATTGCTTGGTGTATTACAAGTCGTTGGGAAACGGGCGTAAATGCAAATATCTTAAAAATAGTATCGCTCTGGGACTTTTTGGCTCAAGCCCAAACTATCAATTTCTCAATTTTTTTCGTGCCGCTTATAAAAACTGAAATAAATTATCTATTTTACGACATCAAAGACAACGTGTAAATAGTTTTAATTTATGCGTTAAAGAGAACACAAACTTGAACAACTTTACAAAGCTCGAGGCTTACCACTGAAAATCAAAAATAAATTTCATCGAATTTTTTAATCCTTACTTTTTTTGTCAATAGAATCAGATTTTTTTGGAAATGTATAGCAAAGTCTGGAACCAAAAAGTCTGAGAGCGTGTTTGCTCCCTTTTAGGTCCGAACTTGACGCCTTTAGTACAGTGGCGCCTTTAGTACAGTGACGCCAAATCGCCACCCGTAAGAAAAGAAAAATTCCAACAACTTAGAGTTACCTATAGAAATCGAAAACAATTCAAGAAACTGATAAAAAATATAAGAAACCAAAACTTGGAAAAATACCAAATCCGGGAGGAAATACTTCAAAAATCGCATCAAAAATTACTTAAGATAATCACAAAGATGTTCCAGAAATATATGACTGGATGAAACAACATGCTGCACCTCACTAGTATATAAATAAAAGTGAAAATTGAAGAGAAATTAGTGTGACGACGGCTTTGAGTAGAGTTTGTAGTAAAATAGAACAAGTACAGCTCAAAGATAAGTAATACTGCAAAGAAGCAGAAGAGCAAATTGGATTTTGAGCTGATGTCTCAATAATATGTTTTACATTAATCGAAATATAGGATAGGAACAGGAGGCTATATCTATTATTAAGAGACCTTACCAAGAGAGATAGTAATAAACCAGTGAACAATCTATGGAACAATATACCAGTTGTGCAATTTTTTTCTCTACTTGTTGATTATTGAGCTGTTGCCCAGTTTCTCCTGTTTGTCCTGCACTGAATTGTTTATACGTTGAACCCGAACATAACCTCAATTATGTCGAAGTGCCTAGGCTGTAGTAGGAGTCTCAATGCTAACGAGAGCAGAAATATCGTACAATGTACTGGCTGCCCTGGGATTGCTCATCCAAGCTGTGCAGATAAGTTAGCTAAATGCGAATCAGGTGCCTTTAAGAAGTGCTGTGGCAGTAGGGAGCTACAGTTGGACGACTCTCTCAATTCTGTTGCTAAAATTATTGATACAAAGTTGGAACAATTTTTTGCAAAAATTCAGCCTCATTTCACTTTGTTGTCCACAGAAGCTGAGAAGAATAAAAATGATTTGAAAGCTTCAATAAATGATGCTATTGCCTCGATGAATGCCAAATTGGATGAAGCTTTTTTGGAGATTGACCAGTTGAACACAAAAATAGAGAATATGAAGTCTGACACACTTGACTTCATTGCTGCTGAATTGAAGGAAAGAGAATTCAAGATGAAGAACATCATAGTATTTAATCTCAAAGACGAAAATAGCCCTGATGAAGATGAAAAATATTTACATGATCTCTTTTCAAACTCTCCAATTGAGCTCTCAGCTATCAAGCATTTTAGACTTGGCAAATATGCAAATGATCCTGAGTCTCGTGTGCGGCCTCTCAAAGTAGTTATGAGGTCCAGGTCAGATGTAGAGTGGGTATTTCATAACCTCAAAAGTCTATCCCTGGATCAATGCAAAGTTCGCTCGGATTTGACAGCTTATCAGAGGCAGGCGTTAAAGGCAGTGCTAAATGAGCTAGATGCTCGTAAAAAGAAAGGCGAAAAAGATTTGATTTTGAAATATCAGAACGGTATTCCTGTTATTATTAAGAAAAAGCCTAACAAGCAACAAGCTGAGCAACAAAAAAACTAAATTTGAATTCACAGCCATTGCACGTTTATTACCAGAATGTCAGGAGTTTGAAGAACAAACTCTCCGAGTTTTATAGATCGGTAGCTGCTTCATCCATTACCTATGACGTTATCTGTTTAACTGAAACTTGGCTCGATGATAGTGTAGCAGATCATGAGGTATGGTTACCTGGATATAATATTGTAAGGCTTGATCGTGATCGTCTTGAGAGTGGCAGAACTCGTGGAGGCGGCCTCTTGATTGCTGTCAAGAGAAGTATTGTTTATAGAGTGGTTCATAGGTGTAATTACAACGTCGAATTTTTGATTGCAGAAATCTCATTGTCAAGCTCTAAGACTCTTGTACTTGCCACTCTTTATGCACCACCTCTTACTTCTCTTGGCTCTGATTTATTTGTGCTTGGATACAACTGTTTTCTGGATATAATTGTGCAAGAATATTATCATAAGTCTAATCACGAATTTATCATCTTAGGTGATTTTAATTTGCCTGGTATTCAATGGCTGTTAAAGGACGATCTCATGACAGTTCAGAGTGATGGCTCTCCTAGAGGTGTTTTGCAGGCTACTGAGGCTCTATGTTTGGCTGTGAATTCCCTCAGTCTGCGTCAGGTCAATGCGACTCCCAATGCATTTGGTGTCTTCCTTGATTTGGTGTTCACTTCGTTTGTTGATTGCTGCTGCACCTCTACTCCTGATCACTTTGTGAATTTAGACTTGTTTCATCCGGCCTTGACTTTGGAGATTACTGATGTATGTCTAACTGCATTGCAGCTTGATTTTGCTGTGCTCAACTTTGGAAACTGTGATTATCAGGCTGTGGATCACTCTTTTGAGCAATTAGATTGGTCCTTTGTTAATTCAGATGTACACTCAATTGATTATAAAGTTGATGAGTTTTACCATCAACTGTTTTCTGTAATTGACTCTCATGTGCCTATGAAACGTATCACAAGTTCGAGTCGCCCGCCCTGGTTCAATCAAGAGCTGATCTCTCTAATTTTTGCTAAGAAGAAAAACCATACCAAATGGAAAGAAACCAATGAGAGTGAGTTTTATGATTCATTTAAATTGTATAGATCTTTGTCAGTTGCACTAGAGAGGAAGCTGCATAAGCAGTATTTGTTGGATGTTGAACGTGGTATTGTCTCTCACCCCAGTGAATTTTGGAAGTTCTTGAGAAGAAAAAGTAATAATTCTATCCCTAGCTCTGTCTCATTGAACAATGTAGTTTCGAATAATGCTCAAGAAATTGTTGCATTGTTTGCACAACATTTTAATTCAGTTTTCAATGAGGATATAGTGGATTATGATTGTGAGCATATTCAAACTTCTTTTTCTATATCCACTTTAACTTTCACCGCAGCAGAGGTAAAATTAGCTCTCTCAACTTTATCAGATAATCTCGCAGCTGGGCCGGACCAGATTCCAGTTGTATTTATTAAGAAACTTATTAATGGTCTATCTACTGTATTGACCAAACTTTACAATTGTTCATTGAGCACTGGTATTCTTCCTTCAGTTTGGAAAAAATCTTTCATTACGCCTATACATAAAAAAGGTGCCAAGGATAGTGTAAAGAATTATAGACCTATAGCTAAGCTAAATATTTTCGCAAAAGTATTTGATATGCTTGTTGAAGCTAAGCTGTCTACATATCTTCAGAAGTTTATAATTCAAGAACAGCATGGTTTTGTTTCCAGAAGATCAACAATCACCAACTTAGCCCATTATAATGATTATATTGTTTCTGCATTAATGGATAACAAACAAGTTGATGCAATTTATACCGATTTCACTGCAGCATTTGATTCCATTAACCATAAACTGCTTATCAAGAAACTTTATCATTATGGTATTACTGGCTTCTTACTCAGATGGATCTCTTCTTCCCTCATTGGAAGAAGATATAGTGTCAAGATTGGTGGCCATACTTCAGCTGATTTTATTGCCTCCTCTGGTGTGGGTCAGGGTACCCATACTGGACCGCTCTACTTCATTCTCTTCATGAATGACATCATAAGATGTATCGGCTACTCGCAGATATTGCTGTATGCAGATGATCTCAAGATCTTCTCTATGGTGGAATCACCTGGTGACTCTCTTCAACTCCAGGCGGACATAGACAGTGTTGTGAATTGGTGTATTTTGAACGGTTTAAAATTTAGTTTTGATAAATGTACTACAATCTCTTTTTATCGTCACTCTTCAATTTATTATAATTATTATCTAGGTAATCAATTGTTAAAGAGAGAAGTAGTAGTAAAAGACTTAGGTATTTATTTCGATGATAGGCTTAACTTCTCATTTCATGTTGATTTTATTGTTAACAAAGCAACAAAGAATTTATTTTTTATATTTCGAAACTCTCTTGAATTTAGCAATAAGGAAACGTTAATTTTGTTATTTAATTCTTTAGTTCGATCTATACTGAATTATGGCTCACAAATATGGAACCCACATACCCTTGAATATTCAAAAAGAATAGAGACTGTTCAGCATCGCTTTTTTAAGCTGCTTTCATATAAATTTAAGTTGGGCCTCAGTAGATTTGATCACGACTATTCAAAGATTGCTATTTCACTTAAAATTTGCTCACTGAGCTCTTTTCGACAATACCTAGATTGTATGTTTCTATATAAATTACTTCATGCTAAGATTGATTGTCCTTACTTGCTTCAACAAATTAATTTTAATGTACCACCTAGACCTTTGCGCTCATATGATCAATTTCGATTGCCAATTTGCGATTTTCACATATTGAGGAATTCTGTCATTTATAGAGCTTGCAAGTTGTTCAGTGAAACTGATGAACTGCCCGACATTATTGATACTTATTCCATAAGTGAATTTAAGCGCAAACTGAGAGTAGTTATATATGCGTTCTCATAACTTTTTTTTCTTTTCATTATTTTATACTATATATCTGTTAATTATTTAACCCTATTATTATATTTTCTTTATTCATCCAATTATAATGTATTATTTTGTATAAAGCCAGATGGCTGTGAATTATCAAATAAATAAATAAATAAATAAAATACCTTTATAGAAATAATACAAGAACTTTGTAGAAATTCAATAATTAAGATACAAATGAAGCTGCCAGTCATCAAGAGTTTACGCCAGAGTTGCCGTATATTTTCTAGAATATTTAAAATAACCATGGAAAAGGTGTTAACATATTTGAAAAAAGTGTGTGGGTAAGAGAATAGAAATGAGTGAAGCCCAAGAGATTTCAGCTCAAGATAGAGGCGACCTGACTTATATAATTTAAAAACTAGAAGAATATGTTAAATGGGATTCAAAATAAATTTAAAAAGAAAACAAATCATCTAAGGGCGGGTGGAGTTACAAAAAAATGTAAGTCGCTTGAAGATAGTTTTTCTTAACTACATAAATCAGTTGAAAAGAAGAAATTATGACTACAGAAATAGATGCACAGAGAAGATCTGATTGAGTTTCAAAAAGAAAAGAGTTCTAAATAAGGAATTAGTAACAATAAAAAGAAATGTCTTATTGAACACAGAACCAATATATCTAAGCTGGTATTGCTTGTTACCAAGATGAGTAAAAGTAAGCTTCCTAAAACGATATTGAATTGGTCTCCATTCAAACAAAGAAGAAGACGTAGATTCAAAAGAACGTGGGGGGAAGAAATATGGAAAGTAATGCGTGGAATAGTGGACCGTGGAACAATGCCATGGTCTCGAAGAATTGAGGTGGTCTCGAAATCAAAAGATATGCGTGGTACCGATAAAATAAAATACCGGAGGTGGGCCAAAACTAGTAGCAGTGTCTGCCACAAGAGGGAGAGACTAGTGTTTTATGACTAAATACCTCTCATGGAAAGCTTAATATGTCCCATAAAATCTGGGGGGACAAAAGATTATCAAAGAGGAAATTCTAATTTACGAAGCGTTAAGATGGCAACTTGCAATATCAGAAGGACGATTGACTGAGCTGGAAATTGAGCTGCAAAAAGAAAAATCAGAAATTTCTTGCAATCGCCTACTTTCAAAAATCAAAGAACGGTCGAAATCATGTTGGTAAAATATTGAAATTATTGCAGTCTTGAATTTCCTGTCAATTCTCAAATTTTTACTCTATCTATTAGTAAACTATTCTCATTATAGGTGGAGACACTGTCGCAGTTTCCAATTATTGTAAACTGACACTAGGTTATAGGTAACTTGCTAATGCATTTTTGACTGTTAGGTTGAACATGAATTCAGTTAAACAGGGTAATAATTCAACAAAATTACGTATTTTAAGTGCGCCATCTATTCGATAATAGTCAAACTATAGTGTTAAAAAACTTTGGTAAGAAACTCACCAGCGTAATGGCATGGTCAACCTTCATTTCTACCGAATGTTGAGAGATGGCAGCACAATGAAAAATTTCTGGTTTAATTTGTAAAAGTTTGTGTCTCGGCTAAACAACTATCCATAAAATGAAGTAGAAAGTTGAAGTACAAATTACTAAAATCGGTTGAGACTTTCCTAAGAAATTCTGCTGTTGCATTAATTATTTATCTCATGTAATAAGCCTTCAAGTTCAAGTTTTCAAAATATTTCTCCTAAATGGTCAAAAATGAGCAAGTTTAAAATTTTTCATTATTTGGCTAAAATTATCCGCTTACAGAGCTAAATTGTGTTTCTAAGACCACTTTACAGAAAATAAAATTTATTCATGGTAATTTTAGTGATGGTCTCACTGAAAAGCACATTTCATGCTTAAAGTTAGGCAACCAGTTATGTTCTGTCAAATGTTGCTGCCAGGTGTACTCTGTAGGTCTACTAACTGTTCTACTTTTTAGACCAAAATATTAATTAAAGAAAAGTTGAATGGATAATGATGGAGGATGTATTTAGAAGAGGTAAATGGGTAAATAAAACACCACATGTTAAGTAGCAAGGCAAAGAAGATGAAATTGATATTCTAACAGAAATTATGAAGAAGCTATCTAGAGAAAGAAAATAGTACCGACCGTCATATTAACAAGAACTAACAAGAGTCTAAGCAAGATAATTTAAAACTGAAGAGAGTACTGAACTATATGAAAAAGGATTGAGAAGGTAGATAGTAGACTAAGAAATGTATTGAAAGAAAATATAGTAACCTCAGGTTCGAAAATAAGAAAAAAATTGAGAAGGAAATATGTGTAGAATACCACTAAAGAAGAATTACAAAAAAAGATGCAACAAGGACAAGACAAACTTTACATAAATAAAAAAATAATTAAGAAAAAATAGGAATTTAAGAGAGATGAAGCAAATAGGAGAAGAAAAGAAGAAAATCACAAAACTACGGTACCAAAAAATAGCAATTGATGAATTATAATGAAAACCAGGATTATGAAAAGTTAGCAGAAAATGTATCGAAAACCATGTACATTAAAGAACTGATAACAGAAAAAGAGGAAAGAGAAAATACATAAAAAAGAAATAAAAATATAAATAAAATAGATAAAATAATAAACGGACAAAGAGTAAAATATATAAAAAAAATTGAACTGGAATGTATTGACTGTAAACAAATCATAAATCATAAACCTACAAAAGAGAAACGTGGGCAACAAATAATGAAAAGAAAAACAAGAAAAGAAAAATTTAGAAATTATTCCTATAGAAGCATCGATAGAATCGATGGACTGTACATGCAATGAAGATAGGAGAGAAACAATGTAAAAATATAATTAATTTGACATTAACTTCTGGTTGGCAAATTTGTTGATTACGTTTCAGTGTCGGAAAACTTGCCTAAAGTTCTCTTTGAAGATCGTATCAGAGTCACATAAAGTTTGCTTTTGATCATCATAAAGCGTCGCAACTGCGACACGAAGCCAAACGGTGTTTGATATAGAAAGTAATTTGAATGTAATTAACTTTGAAACAAATTGGATGTACCCAACATGATGGCTCTACGTGACTCGAATTCCATGCATTTTGATAACTACTTATTGATGAAACAGGCGCAAAACAGGTTCAAAGTTAGATTTTCACACCATTTAATAAGTCTACAAATTTGACAATTTTTTTTTTATTTTCCAAAAGTGGAATTGTAGAAAATTACTTTAAGAACTCAAATTTGAAAACATGTTGTAAATGCAACGTTTCAGATTTATTATTCATAGCAAAACAGTCAGTGCAACGTGATAGTTTCTTACGAAACCTCAACCAATCTTAGTTTACCACCAAAATAGTTTGATAACAATCCGATAGATGGCGTAACTAAAATTCACAACTTAGTAATCTCCTGCTTCGACTTTAATGCAAATACGATAGTGGCTCCATCTACTATGAGAATATTTGACTAATACAGTTTATGGAAACTGAGTAGTTTCGAAACTACTAAAACTTTGCGCCACACTCCTACGAAGTGGATTTAATGATTGAAATTGTTATAAATAATTTCGCTAACACTACAGAAAACCTTGCAGTGGCGTCATTTTAATAATTGAAGTTGATCATCTTTGATTAATATTTTTCATATAAACTGAAGAGTAGCTTTAGGTATTGAGAGCTACCCTTAATAATGAAAACCGTTATAAATAATTTGCTAGTGCTACGGAAAATTTTGTAATGACGTCACAACTGAAACCATCTACTCACTTCTTTCAGTAACTCTCTCAGTTTGTCGACTCTTTCTCCGTTACCTCTCGTTGGTAGATACCTGGCTTCCGCATGGTATGTGTTGATGGTTAAAGCGGCGATGACGATGAAGAGGGTTGCTAATGTTAATTTTCTAGAGAACATGTTACTCTACGCTAAGAAACAAATTTTGTTACAAAAATCTTTTTTTCGAAATAAACTTACCTAATCCTAAGGACGACTAAACTAAAACTCGATTGAGGGTGTCGAGTTAATTGTTGACAAAAACACTAAGTTCTGTTCTAGATAAGTACAACTTAACAACTGAACGGAGTTGCAACTGTCTCGTTGTTTTATACCCTGTTGGCAAGACGTGGGTGGTGGAATATAGGGCAGATGTGTTTTGTGTGGAATTTCATCTACGTAACCATCGGAAGTTTACAGTTACGAGACGGCCTTGCCGCCGCTTGGGGACGGCTTTTTGTTGGACCAACCAACTTGTCGCCAGAACAGAACCGGATTCGAGAGAGCGATTCTCCCGGCGCCTCCGCCATTATTACTCATAATTATTCCCGTCTTGCAAGTATTTTTTTGTTATGTAATAAATGTTTTAGGGAGATATTAAACAAGTTTATTGCCCTGACTCTGTTAGGAAGATTTTTGCCTTAATTTGTTCGGCGCTTTATTAAAAAAATCCTCTTATAACAACTAATTCTTAAATTTTATCTCACAACAAAAGTTTCTTCTTCCTCTTAGAAGATTCTTTAAAAGTTCTGGAAACAATTTTTAACAAAAAGTCTGAGGGAGTCAAGTCTTATGAATAAAAGAGTTTTTTAGGTAATTTAAAGCCCAAATGGTGAAGGTAGTGGTTGTATCAATAAGCAGAAATTTTCAAGTTTTATGATTATACAAAACTAGGAATTTTGTTTTTATTTTGTTATTCGTAATATTTGATGACGTAGAAACATATGGCGGCCAACCCCAAATTTTTATGTTAGGCTCATGCCATTTTACGATGAGAACGTGACCGTGCAGCAAACGTCAAGCTATAAAATGTAATAAATCTTATTTATTTTCAAATATGGTGTGATTGTGAGTTAGTATTGAGGATTTATCTACTTTTTGCTAAAATTGCAACATTTTTAATAAATAAAAAATATTATGAGGTGAAACTAAAAATCACCAGATTTTGTAATAAATTACTAGCACTGCCAACACTGGCAGTCAGTAAACGCGATCATTGGGGATTTTATTTTATGTGGCTCCATCAAACGTAATGCTAGAGAACTACAACTTGTACATACGTCACAACTGTTACTCGATAATTTCAAAATTTAATTCAAAACTCAATACTAACGTTGAGAAAAATTCAAAAGCAATTTTACGGCCCTAGTGGCATTAATTATCAAATTTAATAGACTTCTTTAGCACTAAGTATATTAGCAGCATCGACAAAAAATTTTGGTTCTGCTGGTTCCTGCTGTAGTACACTGCAAAAGTATTTTATTTGCAGGTAAAAGCTAAGACAATAACGGTGAAAGAGATGGATCCGGCATAAATGACAGTCAAGTTTTTAAAGTTAGTACAAGAACACATATTGGCACCATTTAGGCCGGAGTGGACGAGTGTCAATGACGTTAGACCCGAGTCTTTCATTTACGATACTTCCATACGGAGTTTTTCTTTTTTTCGTTTTGACTCTTTGTTGTCTTTAGATTCAATCACAGGAGGTTAGAGTTAGGGAAAGGAGAGCGTTCATACGACGAGGAATTTTACGAAGGATCTTATGGCGGTCATTGGAGTTTTTAATGAGAGGATTTCAATGAGTTTTTCCGACTTACAGACGTATGAAATCTTGTGCCGTTCCTTCCAAATTTGATTGTTCCTCATATAGTAAGGAGCACCGAGGGCCATCCTGAGTATAGGACTTTGCGTGGTTTCTAGTCTTTTAATGTTATTACTTGAAACGTGGCTCTATGCTAGAGCTGCGTATGTCAGTATTGCTCATATCATTGTTTTTTAGATTAAAATCTTCTTGTCGATGGTTTGATTTTTCTGTTCATCATCGGGTAGAGGCTCGCAAGCTGACCACGTACTTTCCCAATGATGGCGGAGGTGTTTCTGAAAAAGTTAGTTTTGGGTCCAAGATAGCTCCGGAGTACTTTGTTTGAGAAACTCATTGGATTTCTGAATTAACCAGTTTCACTCGATTTGCTGCTTGGCACTTCTTTCTGGTGAAGGTTACTGCCGCGCTCTTTTCGATTCTCCAACAGATCAGCCACGTTTCAAGCTGTTTCATTCCTTTGTAGTGTCGTCTACATATTGTGCAGTTTCGGTGCTCTTAGTTTTTGGTATATCATTTTTGGTCGATATTGAAAAGGAGTGGTGACAGTACTGAACCTTGTGGCACGCCTGCGGCGACCGTTTGTTCCAATGAAAGGTAAGTGTCGATTCTTATTGCAAAGTTCCAATTTTGCAGAAATAATTTGGTCAATTTTGCAAAAACCATAAAGTAGAAAGGAATAATCATTTTCTCCACCAACTTGACATGCCAGACTCTGTCAAACGCTTTTGTCATATCGAGAAATGCTGCTCCGGTAGATCGCCCCTTGATGAACCCGTACGTCGCAGTTTCTACCACTTCAAGTACTTGTAGTGTGGTAGAATGTTTTCACCTAAATCCAAATTGTTTGTTTAGAATTACGCCATTGTTTGTCAAAGACATCTTGAGACGGTGAAGGATGAGTATCTCAACTACCTTGCTAAGTGAAGGTAACAGACTGATGAGACAGTAGCTCTTTGGATCTGATCGTGGCTATTGTCCAATACTTTTGAAAGTAGCGCTATGGTAGTAAGATGAATGAGTAGCTACATTAGAAGCTGCTTTATGGCTTTGTAAGTGATGTCGTCTTTCCCTGGTGCATTTCTGACTTTGAGAACTTTAATGGTGGCTTAAATTTTATTGGGGGTGGCTGGGTCAATTCTATAGTTATCTTTCGTGCTATGAGTTCTGCATTCCACAAAATGGTTAGTTTTCTTAATGATTCCCATTGGGGTTCTATTATTGGGATGAAATTGTTCATAGAGGAACTCTGCAAAAATTTCAAAGATTTTTTTCTTTTTTTTTTGGGCTGTTTTCCCATTACGCTGCATTTGAAGGATTGGAGTTGATTTTCTGCTCTTTAAACTTTTTGCCATCTGCCATACGGATTTGCCTCCCGTTGAGAGTGACAAAAGTTTTTTTTATTCCATACCCGGGGAGTAGACGGTCGAGTTTGAAGTTTTCCAGTAGGAGGTGTTGACGTCAGGATTTAACACCTTGACCAACAACTAGAAGGAAAATACTTAAGAAGCTAGAAATGAACGAGGAAGTCGCTAAACCTGCGGATGTGCAATTTTAATTTATGCCACAGAAACAAAGCAAACGCTAAGAATTTCGGATATTGTTGGTCATAGTAGGGAAGAAGAATATGATCACACCAGGAACGTTGTAACATACAGAAAGTCGATATATGGAGCAGAGAAAGTAATCTCAAGAAAGTGCAAAAAAATAGTCAAAGTAGCACTCAACGGAAGGCAATTAGGTCTGGACTAGCAGGAGGCCCCCAAAAAGGTGGCAAGGTCGTTAGTAGCCAACAGGATATAATCCAGTGGAACACAACTCAAAAACTTAGCGTAGGAAGTAAAAGAAGAAGAGTTTTGTATATCGAAAATGGAACAATTAAAGAAAAAATAACAACAAAATGGGGCAAATTAGAACTATACCTAGTCTTATGGAATTCTTATTTTACAAAGATTTTGAAACAAAATACTCACAACAAAAGAATAAGAAGTATAGTCCATCTGGTTAAAGATGTAATAGCAAAAATATATGAGAGAAAGTAGAAATGTTCTACACATTTTCCAAATGTTGCACAATCTCTTTTCAGACGATAGCAAGTTGAAACAAAAACTCCAAGAGCAGTATGTACAATTCTTAGAATCGTATCAAAAAGGTGAAGAAAGATGAAGGAAGTATTCAGAACTCGGACAGACAGAAACAGGAGCGCTTCAAGGTGAAATTTTTGACCCTATCTTGTACAAAAACAAAAATCAAAACTGTAAGTTTTTCTGCTCTACCAACAACGGGAGTAAGCGTGGCAAAAGCTACTCAACAACAAATATAAAACACATAACTGAGAACTAAGTACCCATACAAATTTTTGGGTGTTTTGGTTCGATTTCCCTCACTCTAATAATTTCTTTGTGCTTCGCCAGTAAAAGCTGTTACTTCTCTTTTGAAATTTATTTTTCTAATAGTGAAGCTTCCAACAATTATTTTGATAAATTTTTGTTATTGTTGTCGCCGTTCTTTATCTAGCTCCCGTTCAATAAACGGGATAAGGTCAAAGCGACACTGAACTGTCTCTCGAGTCTTTGTTGGAAGTTCCGGAGAGGCGTCGCGGCGCCTAGCCCGACCGGCGTCCCAATTTGTAGTTTTTCATCCCCTTACACGACCGCACTATCGTCGATTGCGTCTCTACGTAATCTTCTGGAGTGAACGGATCATCACATTAAGAGTAAATAAGTAAATAACTGGAAAATTATACGGGGTGCTTGGATGTTTACGCCTCAACTATTACTAGATTCGACAAGACAACCGGAACGAAATAAAAACGTTTGACTTTGACCTTCCAATTTGTTGAGCTTGAGATAGGAATGTGAAATTAATTTTATTAAGTAGATTCACTTGAATTTTTTCTCTAATGAAAAGAATTAATCAGTTAAACCAGTTTTATTGCTTGTAGAGCAATTATTAAGTTTTTGACGATGCAGTTTAGGTGAAAAAAGAATTTTTGGAAATTGACTTAATTAAAAATTGAAAATTTCTCTCAAAAAAGAAAACATTTGATTTACATACAAACTGAAAAAGTTATGTATTTTGCAAAAAACATTTATTGATGAAAAAAAATTTTTAACTACCAATGTAGCACAGATAGATTTAGCGCCATCTCCCGGGGGTTCTCTTAATAATATCAATATTGTTACCAAGTGACTAACCAGGAGTAACTACGCGTAATAAACGTCAAATTTAGTGAATTGGCCAACATTGCACCATCAAAATTTGCTTTAGGCCTCTTTTTATTAGTTAATAATTATTATATTAGGAAAATTTAGCTAAAACTGCAAGAGTTATAACTTTTCAACAATGGTCGTTGGTAATTTTTCCGAAATTTAAGGTTATGTCAGTAATTATTAATTTCCGTATTTATTTGCAGCCAACACTTTTGAGGCCTCAAGTGTCGACACTAGAAACTTTTTTACGGATTTGCACGGCTTGCAGCGGCTTGACAATGTGGCGACAACTCCTGATTTGTTCAAAAAGTACCGAAACAATTTTATTAAACGATTTCAATTAACAAATTGTTTTTAGGTTCGAACTGGACAGATTGTATAGATATTTTAAATATAAGGCTCCCGAACGCGGCCTCAGATGCGTCTTGTATATGGAAGATATCAAACGGGCGATAAAGCCGTATTTGAGAATCTTAATTTCGGCAGAAATGATCGATAATGTTTCTAATATGTGTTTGTGGCAAGCAATTAAGGATCGGCATTCAAATATTTTAGAACCTAAAGGAATTTTGAAGAAATTACCACAAAAACTTTTTGCTAAAGTTAAAACTGTGAGAATCGAAATTAATTTTTGTTATAAAACTTAAAATTAATTTCTAGGAATTGGAGTTTATCAACGATTACATTCCCGGAGATTTCTTCAAACCTAATAACCAACCAGAAATCTTACCTGAAACCAAAACAATTAAGAAAAAAGAGGTGGATTTAATTTTTTACATTCCGATGACCGAAGATGATCCTGTCATAGACGAAGAAATTGAAACAATCACTTTCACAGCTCCCAGCACTAACCAATATTGTATCAGAAAACGTTACGACCATTTCAAATCGCAAATGTCGGAATTTCCTTATGACGAATTTCGAGAAATAATTTTAGAGGGTTTGAATTCGTCGAAAACAAACGAGGAACTTCTCAACGATTTTCTCGATTTTTTCGGATGTGAAGTGTTCGAATTTTTGAACGAAATCATTCAAAACCGTTACACTCCCATCGATTGGGGATTCACAACCGAACAACAACCGCAACTCAACCACAATCGCAGAACAGAAATGAAACCAATCAACCGTTATACACCGGCAATGGCTAGTCAAGTGATTGTTCAAAGTGAAGAGGAGAAAAATTTTGCGAAAACGTTACGGAAAATCGAAAAGAAACAAAAAGGTTTTAATCGGGGACAAGAACAGGAGTTCTTGTAGGTGATTTTTAATTGTAATTACAGGTTTCTGTATTATTGATAATTATAGGAACGAAATGGAAGAAGATTTAACGTATTTGAAGTATCAACCTATTTTTAAAAAGGGACAAGAAATTATCGACTATCCGCACGTTCATGATCAGTTACGTAACGTTTCAATTACGAGTAAGTATTTGTTGTTTTTTAAAGTTTTTACAACTGAACTGTTCAATTTTTATTGATAACTTCAACATAGCGGTTAAGACCAGTCGGTTAACATGTTGAATCAACGCAATCAGGCTACTCGAACCACTTCATAATTTTAAATTGTAATCATGACATTCAAGCCACTTTATTTTCTCTCAAAATGCATTTGCTTTATGACAACACTTTTTTGGCCATATTCTTTGCATCCGTATGGATTTTTATTTATTCTATTTGTTTATTTTATTTAAAAGCACGTTGAGACATTCAAACCACTTGAATGGAAGATTTGCATTTTTTTGCAGATTTTTTATATTTACGCCATTAAATGTTTAAACCACTTGCTTATTTAAATCAATAACGATCCCGGGGCATTTCAACAATTTAATTTTTCTAAGACGAATTTTGCATCATTTGTTTTACAATCACTGTGAGGCATTCAAACCACTTAAATTTTCCCACGTAAGGCGACGGTCGTTTTTTAACAAGATGCCACGCATTCACACCATTTTTTATCTATGTAGTTCTTTTATAACCATTCTCGGACATTCAAACCACTTTGTCTTTTCACAGCAATGCATTATTTACTTTTAGAAATTCTTTAATCAGATCACTTGTTTATTTTTTTCAGGATATTGTTTCGACATTCAAGCCACTTTTAGAAACCCTGAAGTTTTCTACTCAGAATTTTTGCTGAGACATTTAAGCAACTTGGCTTTCTCTACTAAAGCATAATTTGCTTTTGGACACCCTTTTTTCGTCGCATTTATATCACTTGTTTATTTTGTTTTGCACCGACGCACATTCAAACTATTACGCTATTACTATAGCAATAAAATATTTTCCAGAATAGCCATTCAAGCCGCTAAGACAAGTTCAAATTTGCTTTAGACCATTTGCTTTTTGTGCCACTTTCTATTTTGGAACATTTTTTTAACGCAATTTTTTGCATTCACTCTCATTCAAGCCACTTGACTGTTTTCAAGGGAACGCAATATTTCCTTCTAAACTACCGTCTGTGGTCAAAAAAAAGTTCCTTTTTTGCACTATTTGCCAGTTGTTTATTTTGTTACATAAGTAATTTAAGGCATTCAAGCCACTTGTCTTTCCTAAATTAATTTCCAATTCGCTAGACGACACTCGATTTTAATTAGATTTCTCGCATTCAAACCACCTAACTATTTTTAGGCCGAAGAAGATTCGCATCTAAACGTTGTTTATTTTGTTTTATTACTATTTTGAGACATTCAAACCACTTGACTTTTCCAAACCAATTTCAAATTTGCTTCAAGGCGACCTTTTTTAGTCATCTTTCTCGAATTCAAACTACTTGACATTTTTCAAGGAAAGAACGAGGAAGTTTGCTTTCGAACACTTTTCTAACGTAATTTTTCGCAACTACCTTCTCATTCAAGCCACTTGGCGGTTTTGAAAGGAACGCAATACTTCCTTCTAAACTACCGTTTTTAATCAAATTTTTCTCTTTCGCACCTATTGGCAGTTGTTTATTTTGTTTCATAATTAATTCAAGACATTCAAGCCACTTGTCTTTTCTAAAATAATTCCCAATTCGCTGGACGACACTCGACTTTAATTAGATTTCTAGCATTCAAACCACCTAACTATTTCTAGGCCGAAGAAGATTTGCATCGAAACGTTGTTTATTTTGTTTTATTACTATTTTGAGACATTCAAACCACTTGACTTTTCCAAACCAATTTCAAATTTGCTCCAAGGCGACATTTTTTAGTCATCTTTCTCGAATTCAAACTACTTGACATTTTTCAAAGAAAGAACGAGGAAGTTTGCTTTCGAACACTTCTCTAACGTAATTTTTCGCAACTACCTTCTCATTCAAGCCACTTGGCGGTTTTGACAGGAACGCAATACTTCCTTCTAAACTACAGTTTTTAATCAAATTTTTCTCTTTCGCACCTATTGGCAGTTGTTTATTTTGTTTCATAATTAATTCAAGACATTCAAGCCACTTGTCTTTTCTAAAATAATTCCCAATTCGCTGGACGACACTCGACTTTAATTAGATTTCTAGCATTCAAACCACCTAACTATTTCTAGGCCGAAGAAGATTTGCATCGAAACGTTGTTTATTTTGTTTTATTACTATTTTGAGACATTCAAACCACTTGACTTTTCCAAACCAATTTCAAATTTGCTTCAAGGCGACATTTTTTAGTCATCTTTCTCGAATTCAAACTACTTGACATTTTTCAAGGAAAGAACGAGGAAGTTTGCTTTCGAACACTTCTCTAACGTAATTTTTCGCAACTACCTTCTCATTCAAGCCACTTGGCGGTTTTGACAGGAACGCAATACTTCCTTCTAAACTACAGTTTTTAATCAAATTTTTCTCTTTCGCACCTATTGGCAGTTGTTTATTTTGTTTCATAATTAATTCAAGACATTCAAGCCACTTGTCTTTTCTAAAATAATTCCCAATTCGCTGGACGACACTTGATTTTAATTAGATTTCTTGCATTCAAACCACCTAACTATTTCTAGGTCGAAGAACATTCGCATCTAAACGTTGTTTATTTCGTTTTATTACTATTTTGAGACATTCAAACCACTTGACTTTTCCAAACCAATTTCAAATTTGCTTCAAGGCGACATTTTTTAGTCATCTTTCTCGAATTCAAACTACTTGACATTTTTCAAAGAAAGAACGAGGAAGTTTGCTTTCGAACACTTCTCTAACGTAATTTTTCGCAACTACCTTCTCATTCAAGCCACTTGGCGGTTTTGACAGGAACGCAATACTTCCTTCTAAACTACAGTTTTTAATCAAATTTTTCTCTTTCGCACCTATTGGCAGTTGTTTATTTTGTTTCATAATTAATTCAAGACATTCAAGCCACTTGTCTTTTCTAAAATAATTCCCAATTCGCTGGACGACACTCGACTTTAATTAGATTTCTAGCATTCAAACCACCTAACTATTTCTAGGCCGAAGAAGATTTGCATCGAAACGTTGTTTATTTTGTTTTATTACTATTTTGAGACATTCAAACCACTTGACTTTTCCAAACCAATTTCAAATTTGCTTCAAGGCGACATTTTTTAGTCATCTTTCTCGAATTCAAACTACTTGACATTTTTCAAGGAAAGAACGAGGAAGTTTGCTTTCGAACACTTCTCTAACGTAATTTTTCGCAACTACCTTCTCATTCAAGCCACTTGGCGGTTTTGACAGGAACGCAATACTTCCTTCTAAACTACAGTTTTTAATCAAATTTTTCTCTTTCGCACCTATTGGCAGTTGTTTATTTTGTTTCATAATTAATTCAAGACATTCAAGCCACTTGTCTTTTCTAAAATAATTCCCAATTCGCTGGACGACACTTGATTTTAATTAGATTTCTTGCATTCAAACCACCTAACTATTTCTAGGTCGAAGAACATTCGCATCTAAACGTTGTTTATTTCGTTTTATTACTATTTTGAGACATTCAAACCACTTGACTTTTCCAAACCAATTTCAAATTTGCTTCAAGGCGACATTTTTTAGTCATCTTTCTCGAATTCAAACTACTTGACATTTTTCAAAGAAAGAACGAGGAAGTTTGCTTTCGAACACTTCTCTAACGTAATTTTTCGCAACTACCTTCTCATTCAAGCCACTTGGCGGTTTTGACAGGAACGCAATACTTCCTTCTAAACTACAGTTTTTAATCAAATTTTTCTCTTTCGCACCTATTGGCAGTTGTTTATTTTGTTTCATAATTAATTCAAGACATTCAAGCCACTTGTCTTTTCTAAAATAATTCCCAATTCGCTGGACGACACTCGACTTTAATTAGATTTCTAGCATTCAAACCACCTAACTATTTCTAGGCCGAAGAAGATTTGCATCGAAACGTTGTTTATTTTGTTTTATTACTATTTTGAGACATTCAAACCACTTGACTTTTCCAAACCAATTTCAAATTTGCTTCAAGGCGACATTTTTTAGTCATCTTTCTCGAATTCAAACTACTTGACATTTTTCAAAGAAAGAACGAGGAAGTTTGCTTTCGAACACTTCTCTAACGTAATTTTTCGCAACTACCTTCTCATTCAAGCCACTTGGCGGTTTTGACAGGAACGCAATACTTCCTTCTAAACTACAGTTTTTAATCAAATTTTTCTCTTTCGCACCTATTGGCAGTTGTTTATTTTGTTTCATAATTAATTCAAGACATTCAAGCCACTTGTCTTTTCTAAAATAATTCCCAATTCGCTGGACGACACTCGACTTTAATTAGATTTCTAGCATTCAAACCACCTAACTATTTCTAGGCCGAAGAAGATTTGCATCGAAACGTTGTTTATTTTGTTTTATTACTATTTTGAGACATTCAAACCACTTGACTTTTCCAAACCAATTTCAAATTTGCTTCAAGGCGACATTTTTTAGTCATCTTTCTCGAATTCAAACTACTTGACATTTTTCAAAGAAAGAACGAGGAAGTTTGCTTTCGAACACTTCTCTAACGTAATTTTTCGCAACTACCTTCTCATTCAAGCCACTTGGCGGTTTTGACAGGAACGCAATACTTCCTTCTAAACTACAGTTTTTAATCAAATTTTTCTCTTTCGCACCTATTGGCAGTTGTTTATTTTGTTTCATAATTAATTCAAGACATTCAAGCCACTTGTCTTTTCTAAAATAATTCCCAATTCGCTGGACGACACTCGACTTTAATTAGATTTCTAGCATTCAAACCACCTAACTATTTCTAGGCCGAAGAAGATTTGCATCGAAACGTTGTTTATTTTGTTTTATTACTATTTTGAGACATTCAAACCACTTGACTTTTCCAAACCAATTTCAAATTTGCTTCAAGGCGACATTTTTTAGTCATCTTTCTCGAATTCAAACTACTTGACATTTTTCAAGGAAAGAACGAGGAAGTTTGCTTTCGAACACTTCTCTAACGTAATTTTTCGCAACTACCTTCTCATTCAAGCCACTTGGCGGTTTTGACAGGAACGCAATACTTCCTTCTAAACTACCGTTTTTAATAAAATTTTTCTCTTTCGCACCTATTGGCAGTTGTTTATTTTGTTTCATAATTAATTCAAGACATTCAAGCCACTTGTCTTTTCTAAAATAATTCCCAATTCGCTGGACGACACTTGATTTTAATTAGATTTCTTGCATTCAAACCACCTAACTATTTCTAGGTCGAAGAACATTCGCATCTAAACGTTGTTTATTTCGTTTTATTACTATTTTGAGACATTCAAACCACTTGACTTTTCCAAACCAATTTCAAATTTGCTTCAAGGCGACATTTTTTAGTCATCTTTCTCGAATTCAAACTACTTGACATTTTTCAAGGAAAGAACGAGGAAGTTTGCTTTCGAACACTTCTCTAACGTAATTTTTCGCAACTACCTTCTCATTCAAGCCACTTGGCGGTTTTGACAGGAACGCAATACTTCCTTCTAAACTACCGTTTTTAATAAAATTTTTCTCTTTCGCACCTATTGGCAGTTGTTTATTTTGTTTCATAATTAATTCAAGACATTCAAGCCACTTGTCTTTTCTAAAATAATTCCCAATTCGCTGGACGACACTCGACTTTAATTAGATTTCTAGCATTCAAACCACCTAACTATTTCTAGGCCGAAGAAGATTTGCATCGAAACGTTGTTTATTTTGTTTTATTACTATTTTGAGACATTCAAACCACTTGACTTTTCCAAACCAATTTCAAATTTGCTTCAAGGCGACATTTTTTAGTCATCTTTCTCGAATTCAAACTACTTGACATTTTTCAAAGAAAGAACGAGGAAGTTTGCTTTCGAACACTTCTCTAACGTAATTTTTCGCAACTACCTTCTCATTCAAGCCACTTGGCGGTTTTGACAGGAACGCAATACTTCCTTCTAAACTACAGTTTTTAATCAAATTTTTCTCTTTCGCACCTATTGGCAGTTGTTTATTTTGTTTCATAATTAATTCAAGACATTCAAGCCACTTGTCTTTTCTAAAATAATTCCCAATTCGCTGGACGACACTCGACTTTAATTAGATTTCTAGCATTCAAACCACCTAACTATTTCTAGGCCGAAGAAGATTTGCATCGAAACGTTGTTTATTTTGTTTTATTACTATTTTGAGACATTCAAACCACTTGACTTTTCCAAACCAATTTCAAATTTGCTTCAAGGCGACATTTTTTAGTCATCTTTCTCGAATTCAAACTACTTGACATTTTTCAAGGAAAGAACGAGGAAGTTTGCTTTCGAACACTTCTCTAACGTAATTTTTCGCAACTACCTTCTCATTCAAGCCACTTGGCGGTTTTGACAGGAACGCAATACTTCCTTCTAAACTACCGTTTTTAATAAAATTTTTCTCTTTCGCACCTATTGGCAGTTGTTTATTTTGTTTCATAATTAATTCAAGACATTCAAGCCACTTGTCTTTTCTAAAATAATTCCCAATTCGCTGGACGACACTTGATTTTAATTAGATTTCTTGCATTCAAACCACCTAACTATTTCTAGGTCGAAGAACATTCGCATCTAAACGTTGTTTATTTCGTTTTATTACTATTTTGAGACATTCAAACCACTTGACTTTTCCAAACCAATTTCAAATTTGCTTCAAGGCGACATTTTTTAGTCATCTTTCTCGAATTCAAACTACTTGACATTTTTCAAGGAAAGAACGAGGAAGTTTGCTTTCGAACACTTCTCTAACGTAATTTTTCGCAACTACCTTCTCATTCAAGCCACTTGGCGGTTTTGACAGGAACGCAATACTTCCTTCTAAACTACCGTTTTTAATAAAAATTTTCTCTTTCGCACCTATTGGCAGTTGTTTATTTTGTTTCATAATTAATTCAAGACATTCAAGCCACTTGTCTTTTCTAAAATAATTCCCAATTCGCTGGACGACACTTGATTTTAATTAGATTTCTTGCATTCAAACCACCTAACTATTTCTAGGTCGAAGAACATTCGCATCTAAACGTTGTTTATTTCGTTTTATTACTATTTTGAGACATTCAAGCCACTTGACTTTTCCAAACCAATTTTAAATTTGCTTCAAGGCGACATTTTTTAGTCGTCTTTCTCGAATTCAAACTACTTGACATTTTTCAAGGAAAGAACGAGGAAGTTTGCTTTCGAACACTTTTCTAACGTAATTTTTCGCAATTACCTTCTCATTCAAGCCACTTGGCGGTTTTGAAAGGAACGCAATACTTCCTTCTAAACTACAGTTTTTAATCAAATTTTTCTCTTTCGCACCTATTGGCAGTTGTTTATTTTGTTTCATAATTAATTCAAGACATTCAAGCCACTTGCCTTTTCTAAAATAATTCCCAATTCGCTGGACGACACTTGATTTTAATTAGATTTCTAGCATTCAAACCACCTAACTATTTCTAAGCCGAAGAAGATTTGCATCGAAACGTTGTTTATTTTGTTTTATTACTATTTTGAGACATTCAAACCACTTGACTTTTTCAAACCAATTTCAAATTTGCTTCAAGGCGACATTTTTTAGTCATCTTTCTCGAATTCAAACTACTTGACATTTTTCAAGGAAAGAACGAGGAAGTTTGCTTTCGAACACTTCTCTAACGTAATTTTTCGCAACTATCTTCTCATTCAAGCCACTTGGCGGTTTTGAAAGGAACGCAATACTTCCTTCTAAACTACCGTTTTTAATCAAATTTTTCTCTTTCGCACCTATTGGCAGTTGTTTATTTGGTTTCATAATTAATTCAAGACATTCAAGCCACTTGTCTTTTCTAAAATAATTCCCAATTCGCTGGACGACACTCGATTTTAATTAGATTTCTAGCATTCAAACCACCTAACTATTTCTAGGCCGAACAAGATTCGCATCGAAACGTTGTTTATTTTGTTTTATTACTATTTTGAGACATTCAAACCAATTTCAAATTTGCTTCAAGGCGACCTTTTTTAGTCATCTTTCTCGAATTCAAACTACTTGACATTTTTTAAGGCAAGAACGACGAAGTTTGCTTTTGAACACTTCTCTAACGTAATTTTTCGCAACTACCTTCTCATTCAAGCCACTTGGCGGTTTTGAAAAGAACGCAATACTTCCTTCTAAACTACCGTTTTTAATCAAATTTTTCTCTTTCGCACCTATTGGCAGTTGTTTATTTTGTTTCATAATTAATTCAAGACATTCAAGCCACTTGTCTTTTCTAAAATAATTCCCAATTCGCTGGACGACAGTCGATTTTAATTAGATTTCTAGCATTCAAACCACCTAACTATTTCTAGGCCGAAGAAGATTTGCATCGAAACGTTGTTTATTTTGTTTTATTACTATTTTGAGACATTCAAACCACTTGACTTTTTCAAACCAATTTCAAATTTGCTTCAAGGCGACCTTTTTTAGTCATCTTTCTCGAATTCAAACTACTTGACATTTTTTAAGGCAAGAACGACGAAGTTTGCTTTTGAACACTTTTCTAACGTAATTTTTCGCAACTACCTTCTCATTCAAGCCACTTGGCGGTTTTGAAAAGAACGCAATACTTCCTTCTAAACTAGCGATTTTAGTCAAATTTTTCTCTTTCGCATCTATTGGCAGTTGTTTATTTTGTTTCATAATTAATTCAAGACATTCAAGCCACTTGTCTTTTCTAAAATAATTCCCAATTCGCTGGACGACACTCGATTTTAATTAGATTTCTAGCATTCAAACCACCTAACTATTTCTAGGCCGAACAAGATTCGCATCGAAACGTTGTTTATTTTGTTTTATTACTATTTTGAGACATTCAAACCACTTGACTTTTCGAAACCAATTTCAAATTTGCTTCAAGGCGACATTTTGTAGTCATCTTTCTCGAATTCAAACTACTTGACATTTTTTAAGGCAAGAACGACGAAGTTTGCTTTTGAACACTTTTCTAACGTAATTTTTCGCAACTACCTTCTCATTCAAGCCACTTGGCGGTTTTGAAAAGAACGCAATACTTCCTTCTAAACTACCGTTTTTAGTCAAATTTTTCTGCTTCACACCATTTGGCAGTTGTTTATTTCTTTACATCACTAATTTAAAGCATTCAAGCTACTTGTCTTTTCTAATATAATTTTTAATTCGCTAGGCGACACTCGTTTTTAATCAGATTTTGCGCATTCAAACCAGCTAACTATTTCTAGGCCGAAGAAGATCTGGATCTAAACGTTGTTTATTATGGTTTATAATTATTTTGATACATTCAAACCACTTGACTTTTCCAAACGAATTGCAAATTTGCTTTAAGGCGACATTTTTTAGTCATATTTCTCTCATTCAGACTACTTAACATTTTGCATGACAAGATAGAGAAAGCTTGCTTTCGTATACTCTTCTAACATAATTTTTCGCATTCACCCTCTCATTCAAGCCACTTGACTGTTTTCAAGGGAACGCAAAAGTTCCTTCTAAACTACCGTTTTTAGTCTAATTTTTCTTCTTCGCATCATTTGAAAGTTGTTTATTTTGCTACGTAACTAATTTAAGGCATTCAAGCCACTTGTTTTTTTTTTAATATTTTCCAATTTGCTAGACGACACTTGTTTTTAATCAGATTTCTCACATTCAAATCATCTAATCTTTTCTAGGTCGAAGATTTGCATCTAAACGTTGTTATTTTTTATATAACTATTTTGAGACATTCAAACCACTTGACTTCATTATTCATTATCTATATATTTGCATTGTTTCAATTGTAAATTCCTGTAAAATTTCAGCCAAATTTAACGGAGTTACCATCAAACAGCCGGAGAACACCGTCAAGAAAGAATATGGTACCCACGTGGAGTTCACGATTCCTGGAGGTTCGAGACCCAAACAAGACGACATCGAGCTGATCAAAGTCAACACTTTGGACCCTACAGGCCAGCTAGTTTTTAAAGACATCAAACAATTCAACCGTATTCAATCTGAAGTTTTCCCAACCGCCTACAACACCAACGAAAATATGTTGATTTGCGCCCCTACGGGTGCCGGAAAAACCAATATAGCTCTCCTGGCCATAGTCCATCAAATCAAAGTACACATGGACAGCGGTTTTATTAGAAAAAACGATTTCAAGGTTGGTTACTCGTAAAATCTAAACGATAGTCATTAAAATTTTCGCCCCCAGATCGTCTACGTTTGTCCAATGAAAGCTTTAGCGACGGAAATGGTCGCTAATTTCAGCAAGAAACTGTCTCCGATTGGAATTGTTGTGAAAGAGGTGACCGGCGATATGCAACTAACGAAAAAAGAAATTGCCGAAACGCAAATGTTGGTGACAACTCCGGAGAAATGGGACGTGATTTCGAGAAAAGGCGCAGGTTCGTTCACAATTGTCCACAAATCATCGAAATAATCCCACAATTGTTTTAACAGTTGACACCGAAGTGACGAGTTTAGTGAAACTTTTGATCCTCGACGAAGTCCATTTGTTGAATTCCGATCGAGGTCCGGTCATCGAAGCGTTGGTCGCCCGCACGCTTCGTCAAGTTCTCAGCAGTCAAAGCATCATACGTATTGTAGCGTTATCTGCCACACTTCCCGGCTATTTGGACGTTGCCAATTTCCTCAAAGTCAATCCGAAAAGCGGATTGTTTTTCTTCGATAATCGTTTTCGTTCCGTTCCTTTAACGATGACTTTTATCGGTGTGAAAAGCAAGAACGATAACGAAATTCTAGATACGATTTGTTATAACAAAATCATTCCGATCATCAAAGAGGGACAACAAGCGATGGTGTTTGTGACATCGAGAAATATGACCGCTACTGTTGCGAAGAATCTAATGGGACAGGCCAAAAGCAACGGACATTTATCATTGTTTGTTGTTAATAGATCGGTGCATTCGTTGAGGGCGAATTTTAAGAGTAGCGATTTGGAATTGTTGGTACCTAATGGGTTTGGAGTGCATCATGCTGGGATGTGTCGAGCTGATCGGTTGGAAGTGGAAAGTTTGTTTAGAATGGGGGCGTTGAAAGTTATTGTTTGCACTACGACTTTGGCGTGGGGAGTGAATCTACCTGCACATGCTGTCATTATTAGGGTAAGTTTTTTTTAAAATTTAATTTAAAGACATCAATGACGTCAGTTGGTTAAGACTAATTTGTATTTGTTTGTGCTAATGTGGGAGATCTTTAAAAGCCGCTTTTATTAAGGATAAATTAAACAGCCCCCTTCTTTACCGACTAGAATACATTTATATTAGGCAACGGATACAACGGATATAGGTCTTTTTTACCTACAATTTAAATTGAATAATTAGAATATTTTGAATTTTACATTTACTAAAGGAAAAAACGTTTTTATTTGGTTGCAATTTGAGCCCTTTACCTTTTTCAAATTTGACAGAGTCCTTTTTTACCAACTATATCTATATATTACCATAATATAAATAGCTAGTGCCGGACTGATTTGAAGTTTTTCAAGCCGAAACGTTTTTCAATAAATTTCATTATGTTTGAAATTTATGCAGTTGCCTTCTTTACCAACTATAATTTATTTCTAGTGGCAAGCAATATTTTGGGTTTATAACTCGAATAAATCTAAATTTCACATAAGAGAGACAAAATATTTGGATTATAAATATTTTTTAGCTGAGACAGTTTCCTGACATACCATTTCTGTCGTAGTGAATTTAACAAATTTTTAATTTCTTATTAAGCGCTTTATTTCTTAAATTATAATATCGCAATCTTAGTTTTATCACATCTGAAATTACACAGTTTCCTTCTATATCGACTGCAATCTAGTTCTAACGACAAGCTGATATACTTTAAAATTTTTAAGTCGAAGAAATTACTTTAAGAACAAGCATTTTAAGAGTACAATACTTTCACTAAGGCCTCCAGCAAGTTTCATTTTATAGAATATTTTGTAGGTTTCTCTATTATCGGCACTTCGAAATTGTCACTGACCAATATCGATTCTAGATTTTTAGTAAGGAAATCACTGGGGAAAAATATTTGAATTATAAGGGAAATTATAGCTTTATCCTGATTCCAAATTAAACAGTTTTCTGATTTACCGGCTTGGTCATATTGAACTTTACAAGTTCTCATTTTCTAATAAGCGCGTTTTGATATAATTATAATATTGGGAACATAGTATTATGTTTGAGATTACAGTTTTCTTCTTTACTGACTGTAGTCCATTGCTAGTGAAAAGCTGATATATTTTAATGTTTCAAGTCAAAAAACTTACTTTAGAAACAAGCACTTTAGGAGTACAATACTGTCACCAAGGCCTTCAGCAAGTTTCATTTTATAGAATATTTTGTAGGTTTCTCTATTATCGGCACTTCGAAACTGTCACTGACCAATATCGATTCTAGATTTTTAGTAAGGAAATCATTGGGGAAAAATATTTGAATTATATGGGAGATTATAGGTTTACCCTGTTTCCAAATTAAACAGTTCTCTGATTTATCGGCTTGGCCATAGCGAAGTTTACAAGTTCTCATTTTCTAATAAACGCGTTTTGATATAATTGTAATATTGGGAAGCTAGTATTATATTATAAATTACAGTTTCCTTCTTTACCGACTGTAATCCATTTCTATTGACAAGCTGATATATTTTAATGTTTCGAGTCAAAAAAGTTACTTCAAATCCAAGCACTTCAGGAGTACAATACTTTTATCAAGGCCTCCAGCAAGTTTCATTTTATAGAATATTTCGTAGGATTCTTTATTATCGGCACTTTGAAATTGTCACTGACCAATATCAGTTCTAGATTTTAAGTAAGAAAATCACTGGGGAAATTAGTTTGGTCTATAAGGGAAATTATAGTTGTACCCTGATTCCAAATTAAACAGTTTTCTGATTTACCGGCTTGGCCATAGCGAACTTTACAAGTTTTCATTTTCTAATAAGCTCGTTTTGATATAATTATAATATAGGGAACCTAGTATTATTATATTTGAAATTACACAGTTTCCTTCTTTACCGACTGTAGTCCATTGCTAGTGAAAAGCTGATATATTTTAATGTTTCAAGTCAAAAAACTTTCTTTAGAAACAAGCACTTTAGGAGTACAATACTATCATTAGCAAGTTTCATTTTATAGAATATTTTGTAGGATTCTTTATTATCGGCACTTTGAAATTGTCACTGACCAATATCAGTTCTAGATTTTAAGTAAGAAAATTACTGGGGGAAAATGTTTAATTTATAAGGGAAATTATAGTTGTGCCCTGATTCCAAATTAAACAGTTCTCTGATTTACCGGCTTGGTCACAGCGAACTTTACAAGTTTTCATTTTCTAATAAGCGCGTTTTGATATAATTATAATATTGGGAACCTAGTATTATATTAGAAATTACAGTTTCCTTCTTTACTGACTCAAGTCTATTGCTAGTGACAACCTGATATATTTTAATGTTTGAAGTCAAAGAAGTTATTTTAGAACCAAGCACTCTAAGAGTACAATACTTTCACCAAGGCCTCCAGCAAGTTTTAATTTATAAAATATTTCGTAGGATTCTTTATTATCGGCACTTTGAAATTGTCACTGACCAATATAAATACTGGATTTTAAGTAAGAAAATCACTGGAGAAATTTGTTTGGTCTATAAGGGAAATTATAGTTGTGCCCTGATTCCAAATTAAACAGTTCTCTGATTTACCGGCTTGGCCTTAGCGAACTTTACAAGTTTTCATTTTCTCATAAGCGCGTTTTGATACAATTATAATAATGGGAACTTAGTATTATATTAGAAATTACAGTTTCCTTCTTTACCGACTCTAGTTCATTGCTAATGACAACCTGATATATTTTAATGTTTCAAGTCAAAGAAGTTATTTTAGAACCAAGCACTCTAAGAGTACAATACTTTCACCAAGGCCTCCAGCAAGTTTTAATTTATAAAATATTTCGTAGGATTCTTTATTATCGGCACTTTGAAATTGTCACTGACCAATATAAATTCTGGATTTTAAGTAAAAAAATCACTGGAGAAATTTGTTTGGTCTATAAGGGAAATTGTAGTTGTACCCTGATTCCAAATTAAACAGTTCTCTGATTTACCGGCTTGGCCTTAGCGAACTTTACAAGTTTTCATTTTCTCATAAGCGCGTTTTGATATAATTATAATATTGGGAACCTAGTATTATATTAGCAAATATAGTTTTCTTCTTTACCGACTGTAGTCCATTGCTAGTGAAAAGCTGATATATTTTAATGTTTCAAGTCAAAAAAGTTATTTTAGAACCAAGCACTTTAGGAGTACAATACTTTCACCAAGGCCTCCAGCAAGTTTCATTTTATAGAATATTTTGTAGGATTCTTTATTATCGGCACTGTGAAATTGTCACTGACCAATATCAATTCTAGATTTTAAGTAAGAAAATCACTGGAGAAATTTGTTTGGTCTATAAAGGAAATTGTAGTTGTACTCTGATTCCAAATTAAACAGTTCTCTGATTTACCGGCTTGGCCATAGCGAACTTTACAAGTTTTCATTTTCTCATAAGCCCATTTTGATATAATTATAATATTGGGAACCTAGCATTATATTAGAAATTACAGTTTCCTTCTTTACTGACTCGAGTCCATTGCTAGTGACAACCTGATATATTTTAATGTTTCGAGTCAAAGAAGTTATTTTAGAACCAAGCACTTTAGGAGTACAATACTGTCACCAAGACCTCCAGCAAGTTTTATTTTATAAAATATTTCGTAGGATTCTTTATTATCGGCACTTTGAAATTGTCACTGACCAATATCAATTCTGGATTTTAAGTAAGAAAATCACTGGAGAAATTTGTTTGGTCTATAAGGGAAATTATAGTTGTGCCCTGATTCCAAATTAAACAGTTCTCTGATTTACCGGCTTGGCCTTAGCGAACTTTACAAGTTTTCATTTTCTCATAAGCGCGTTTTGATACAATTATAATAATGGGAACTTAGTATTATATTAGAAATTACAGTTTCCTTCTTTACCGACTCTAGTTCATTGCTAATGACAACCTGATATATTTTAATGTTTCAAGTCAAAGAAGTTACTTTAGAACCAAGCACTTTAGGAGTACAATACTTTCACCAAGGTCTCCAGCAAGTTTCATTATAAGGAATATTTTGTAGGATTCTTTATTATCGGCACTTTGAAATTGTCACTGACCAATATCGATTCTAGATTTTAAGTAAGAAAATCACTGGGGAAAAATGTTTGGTTTATAAGGGAAATTATAGTTGTGCCCTGATTCCAAATTAAACAGTTCTCTGATTTACCGGCTTGGCCATAGCGAACTTTACAAGCTCTCATTTTCTAATGAATATAATTATAATATTGGGAACCTAGTATTATATTAGAAATATTAGAATTACAGTTTTCTTCTTTACCAACTGTAATTCATTTCTAGTGACAAGCTGATATACTCGTAGTTTAATGTTTCAAGTCAAAGAAGTTACTTTAGCAACAAGCACTTTATGAGTAAAATACTTTCACCAAGGCCACCAGCAAGTTTCAATTTATAGAAAATTTTGCAGGGCCCTTTATTATCGGCAGTATAAAATGTTTAATAGACTACTATTTTCAGGGTACGACCAGGTACGACGCCCAAAAATCGTCGTTTGTCGACATGGACATGTTGGACATAATGCAAATTTTCGGAAGAGCGGGACGTCCCCAATACGACACTTCCGGTCACGGAATGATCATCACCAGCGTTCCGAACATGACGAATTACATGTCTTTACTGACGTCACAGGCACCCATCGAGAGTCAATTCCTCAGTTTCGTCCCCAGCAACTTGAACGCTGAGGTTCGATTTTTCCAATTGTTAACATTTCCAACTTCCTAATCGTACCATCTACAGGTGGTTCTGGGAACTGTCTCCAATTTGAAGGAAGCCATGGAATGGTTAACCAACACTTTCGTTTATTGCCGTATCAAAAAGAACCCGTTGGTATACGGTTTGACGTTCAACGAAATTTGGGAGCCGGAAAAATTGTTTCAGTATCTCGAAAGGAAATTGTTCGATGCCGCCACGACTTTGGACGATGCTCAAATGATAAGACTCAATACTGAATTGGGGGAACTGAGACCGACTAATTATGGGAGAATCGCTAGTTTTTATTATATTTCGTATCAAACCATGAAGCATTTTCATGATCACTTCGAACGGAATATGCTTGAGGCCGACATTTTACTCCTCATCAGCAACGCTTCAGAGTTTCAACATATTCAAGTAAGCACCACCCAACAACCAATTGTTTTTGACATTAGAACGGTACAGAAAGAAAGTAACAATTAAAATTGATTAGCTTCTTAAGGCTGCGGTTTATTGTGTTTCCGTTCTCTGTCGCACGCAAAGCGCGTTATAAGTACAAAAGACTAAACCTCATCCTTAAACAGGTAGAAGTGACTCGTAACAAATTCTAGTTAAAATTGTTTCGAGTAGATGGCGTCCTAATTGTATCTAACTTCAGGCATGTTTGTAATATATTTAAAGGTCCGATATCCAAATTTGTTATTTTCTCTCAAAGGTAAGAAATGACGAACTGGCGGAACTGGACCGTTTGCACGAGGAGTACAGCCAGTTCGAGTTCGACCTCGACACCAGTTCCGTGGTCTACAAAGTTCTGACGTTGATCCAGGCGAACATTTCTCGGGCCAAAATTCGCGTGACTTCCCTCATTTCCGATTGCGAGTTCATCATGCAATCGGTGACTCGTTTGGCTCGTGCCCTTTTCGAAATCGCCGTCGACAAAAACTACAGTCTTCAAGTCAACCGATGTCTGTTGGTTGCCCAGATGGTCGAATCGCAATCGTGGAGCGACCGCCAACCTCTTCTTCAGTTCAAAGAAATCGAAATTAAAGGAAGCAGAGCTTTGGACGTGCTACAACATATACCGATCGAGGAACTGCGTGACATGTCGGAAAGGGATATTTTGGATTTGGTCAGGAACCGACATTTGGCGAGCAGAGTGCGGCATTTCTGTAAAGCTTTTCCTAAAGTCGATCTGGATGTGACACTCAAACCCATCACTGATGGAGTGATCCGGTTGCAATTGTTGATCAATGCCAACTATAGCTGGGATAATAGCATACATGGGAATGTTCAGCATTATTATGCCTGGGTCGAAGATCCCGCTGCTGATAGTATTTACCATTTCGAGTCTTTCGTTATTTCAAAAAGACAAGCCGTGGCTAACGAACCGGTTGAGTTGATATTCACCGTGCCGTTAACGCAACCACATCCTCTAGAGTACTACGTTGTTGTAGCCAATAGCAAGTATATGTGTAAGTATCATTGCGCATGCGCGTCTAAGTATGTTCAATAGATGACGTCGGAAGCTTTTAATTCATATTTTATTAGATCGTTAGATGGCGGTATGCTCATTTTCATTTATATCCACATTATAATTTTGTAATGAAAATTATTGTTATTGTATATAAACTGAAATGGCTTCGGAGCTCGAACGCTGTATGAATGCACTCGGCTGCGCTTATGATATTTTTTGCAGCCTCAAGAGTTGTAAATTGTTTTTGACCATCTAAGCTAACGCAAGAATCGATATAGGTCCAGAAGGTTTGCCAATGTAATTTTTGTCGAAGAGACGAAGTTTGTCACGTTAACCACGTGAATCTCCATAATTTTTTTTGAGGAGAGCGGGGCTAATAAATTAATGAAGTTGTAAGTTACAATAACCTTAAGTTTTTGCGCAATGGGCCTTCAGGCTAAAACTTGTAAGGAAGGGAAAAGTTACGTCGCTTGTTTCTATTTACGGCCAATGTCGGTAATACAGTGTTCTGTACGTGATTGACTCCACGAAATATTTAAAAAGCTTATGACGTCATGACAAGAGTTCAGTTCACAAATATGATTGTGGTTCAAAACCAGCGGTTCTTTTTGTTAGATGGCGCTGTGTTTATCTTTACTTATAATAACATTGTATGATAGTTATTGTGGTCAAAAACCTTTCACCAAAATGCGAATTTTGACATCGTAGAGATTAACTCTAAATGATTTTGGAACTCGAGCGCAGTATGAATGCGCGCACTTACCTTTAATAAATCTTTTTGCAACCTCATAGAATGGTCAAGAGTTGTAAATACTATAAAAAAAATTTAATACCTAAACGAGATACACATTATAGGTCCGGACGGGAGTTTTGAGAGATGCCAGTGTTATTTTTTTTGAGGAGGCGCCATTTTGTCACATTGAATAAGTGGATTTAGATAGGTTTTTTGAGGAAAATGGTGACTAAAGGAGTAATGAGGCTACAATAAAGTTAAGTTTCTTCACAACAAGAAAAAAAGTTACAAGACGTCATATTGTTTGCAGTCATTATCGGTATTACAGTGTCCTTTATGTAGCTGACGTCATGACAACAGTTTAATTTGCAAATATAACAAAAAAAAAATTAGCCAAGCACCCTGTTGTTGAAAGATATTCTTATCAAAAACAAAATAGAAAAATTACAAAATTGTTTAATGTTAATTGGCAATGAAATTTTTTGAGGCACTTTGTTTTGCTAATTTGAAAATTAAACTAACAGCGACAAATTTTAGATGCGGACTCCTCTTTCCGAATCGACTTGGAGAAAATCAACTTGTTGCCCAGCACTACCATACAAACGACCTTTTTAAGTGTGCGACCTCTCCCTAAGACGGCTTTGCACAACGAACATTTCGAAAGTTTGTACAACTTCACTCACTTCAACGCCGTTCAGAGTCAAGTTTTCCATTGTTGCTACAGCACCGACAACAACATATTATTAGGTGCTCCGACCGGTTCGGGAAAAACTATAGTTTCCGAAATCTGCATGTTGAGACTTTTCACGAGACGTCCCGAACTCAAAGTAATCCTATTACGTTATAACGATTGTTCGAAACTGATTAAAACGACTTTTAGGTTGTTTACATAGCACCAATGAAAGCTTTGGTTCGAGAAAGAGTTCAGGATTGGACACAAAAATTCAGCAAGATATCGAAAAAACTCGTCGAAGTCACCGGAGATATAACGCCGAGATCTTCGTTGATCTCTTCAGCCGATATCATCATAACGACACCGGAAAAATGGGACGGAATGAGCAGAAATTGGTTGCAAAAAAATTTCGTTAAACAAGTCGGTTTGATTATTATTGACGAAATTCATTTGTTGGCCGAAGACAGAGGGCCCGTTTTGGAAGTCATCGTTTCCAGGATGAATTATATTAATAGCGTCAGAAATGCCACTGTGAGAATTGTTGGACTTTCGACCGCAATGGCCAATGCCGGAGATCTAGCCAACTGGCTTGGCATCGAAAAGGTAAGTCAAAGTCATCTCACACGGTTGTATGTTGTAAATTGTACCCTCAATAACACAAGTTATGTAACTGTTAGACTTGCATGCCTTAAAACCGTTGATGACGCGACCTAAATGCATGCATTGTTTATTGGAAAAGAACTAGAGTGTACAATTAGTCAAATTACGACAACTGCCCAGTGATGCACCCCTAACCCCATACGGAATGGGGATTAGATGCTGGTTTTGGAGTTAAAGTTATATCAGACGCTTCCCAGCTACCATCCAACATCACCGGCAGGTAGGGGCATGTTTGACGACGTCTCAAATTATTAATTTAGTTCTTTCATACCATATTATAAGTCTGGACATATGGTCTTTTGAGCCGGATAAAAAAATATTCTATAGAACTAAACTAACGATTTATGACGTCTCCAGATGATGGTGGCTGAAAATGCGCTGGTCTAACTCTTGTAAGGATCAGCACTTAACCTCCAATTCGTATAGGAGTGCATCATCTGATTGCAACTGAACTACTTGTACCCGCAGGTTGGTACGCCTGTACTGTGACGATAAAAATGAGCGATTCTTGGTCTTTTTCTAAGCGCAGCCTCCATAATGGAGCGCAGCCTCCATAATGGAGCGCAGTCCTCATTTACTAAACTATTGTGACCTGTCTTTAACCCTATTTGAGTGTTTATTAAATAAATTTTCGATCTCCAGAAGGGCCTCTTCAACTTCAGCTCGTCGGTTCGGCCGGTACCGCTCGAGATCCACTTGAAGGGTTTCTCCGGTAAAAACTACTGCCCCCGCATGGCGACAATGAATCGTCCCGCTTACCAGTCCATATGCCAGTACGCCCCCGACAGTCCCACATTAATTTTCGTATCGTCCCGCAAACAAACTCGCATCACCTCCTACGATTTGATCAAATGTCTTTTGAGCGACACGAATCCGAAACAATGGCTCCACTGTTCCCAGGACGAAATCGAAACGATCCGTTCGACGGTCAGCGATAGCGATTTGAGTTACTTGTTACTTTTCGGTATCGGCATCCATCATGCCGGTCTTCAAGAACACGACCGTAAAGTGGTCGAAGAACTGTTCGTTAATCAAAAAATTCAAGTTTTAGTAGCAACAGCTACGTTGGCGTGGGGTGTTAATTTTCCGGCACATTTAGTTATAGTTAAAGGCACCGAGTATTATGATGGCGCCACTAAACGTTATGTTGATATGCCCGTGACTGACGTTCTACAAATGATGGGGAGAGCGGGAAGACCTCAATTCGATACTAGCGGTGTTGCTTGCGTTTTCGTGCAAGAAAGTAAAAAGAATTTCTATAGGAAGTTTCTTTTCGAACCGTTTCCGGTCGAATCGAATCTGTTGCAAGTGTTGCCTGAACATATTAATGCGGAAATTGCTAACGGCACAGTTACGTGTCGGTCGCAATTGATCGATTTGATTTGTTCCACGTTTTTCTTTCGGAGATTATTGGTTAATCCCACTTACTACAAGATGGAGGATGCTCAAAATCCCAACACTTATCTCAGCGAATTGGCGGATTCTGTAGCCAATAAACTGCATGAACAACAATGTATCACAATAAGAAACGAGGTGGGTTTCGTTTAACTTTATCGTGAGATCTATTGATTTGTTTTTTTTTTCTATTAGGAAATACAAGAATTTTACGAATCGACATTTTTGGGGCAATTGGCAGCTCAGTACTATCTGTCTTGCAAAACTTTGTTATATTTGCACGAAAATATCTCGATGGAGAGTTCTTTTGATGATTTAATCACCAACATGTGCGAAGTCGAAGAGTATTCTCTGTTTCCGGTTCGTCATAACGAAGACAAAATCAACCAGTAAGTAAAATCAAGTTCATAGTTTATGAGGAGCAGTGAGGGTGCGCACTCGACCAAAATGTAACTTAATACCCCTCTACCGATCTCATAGTGGCAGGAATTTTGTCATAAAGGTTACTAACAAAACTGATGTCACGTGAAAAGAAAACTTCAAAATTGTGATGTGACTTCAAGTCATTCTATTCATTGTAACTTTCGTATTGACTTGTGATAAAAAATCAAGAGTAACAACCAATGATACTTGAATCATTTTATGTTTTTATATTACGAAATGATTGTTGTTCGAAGTCGTGGAGTGTAGAGATGTGTCGTTCCGGAGCGATTAGTTCCAAAGGACCGAGTTCACAGTCGGAACGATTCGGAGTCGTTCTTCATTTGAATCCGGACTCGTTCCTCGCACCGAAATGAACCGTGAACTATCGGGGATTCGTGAACTACTTCAGAACTGTGGAACGTAACAGCGGACCAGACTCGACAGACTCCGATCAGTCAGATACGTTTCTGTCCCAACCCAACGTCATTTTTAGCTCTCGTACCGACTCTTACCATTCGGACTCAGACTCGAAAATGGAACTAATCGGAAAGATTCGTTCCTCAATCAGTCCGGACCGATTGAGTCCGAAATCGGATCGCCCATCACTAGTACAAAGTCACTTAATTCAGTTTCTCTGAAATGACGTCGGCCCCAACCTAATGCAAATGATAACGCCATCTTTCTTCCAGGCACTTAACCACCGACATGAGTGTGAGAACAAAGCATCCCTACGATTCGCCTCACCTCAAAGTTCTTCTCCTCCTCAAATGTTATTTGGCCGACAAGAAGCTGCCGAATCAGGAGTACGTCGTGGACCTCAAAACCGTATTCGATCAAGTGATTAGGATAATTCAAGCTATGATCAGTTTAACCGCGCAGAAGAGCTGGCTAGATTGCACCCTAAAACTCATCTATCTCTGTCAAATGCTGATACAAGGCTTGAATATCGAAACCGACAGCATATTAATGTTGCCGCATTTCACCAAAGAATCGTGCAACACTTTAAGAAGACGATTGGTTTCGGAAAAACTATTACCAGTCAATTGCAAAACTTTAACCGTACCACTAATTTCGTTAGTATCGAAACGAAACAAAAGCGCATTCAATAACGTTATTAACGATTTGTTCGATAAGACGAAATCCGTTGAAATTATGAAAGTTTTAAATCGATTGCCGCTTTTAGAAATTAAATTTGTTTTAAAAGACAGCAATAGTGGTGAAGTGATTAATTATAGCGTCGATTTAGAAGAAAAATTTGTTAGTTTTGAGACTAAAATCGGATCTCGATACGTTTTCGAGTTTAACGTTAAAAGGGAGGGGACTAATAATTTAAACGTTTATAGCAAAAAATTTAATAAACAAAAAGAAGAATCGTGGTTTTTCGTTTTGGCTATGGAAAATGATTTGGTGAGGATGCAGAGGTTTAACTTGAAACGCTACAAGAATTTGGACGTTCAATTGGAGGTACCCAACGAAAGAGGTTCGAAATTTTTTTGTCCCAGTTGAGATTTAATCTTTTTTTATTTTTTCAGGTGTTTATTGTTATTCCAGCTACTTTATGAGTGATTCCTATTTAGGTTTAGACCAAAAAATTACCTTCAAAATCAAAGTTGTTGGTTGAGACTGTTAAGTTGTGATTTATTAATTAATATATTTGGTTGTCTGGAATTCTAGATTTTAACCCCAATTCCCTAGGTAAGTAGCACCTCTCCTATTGTCACTCTTCTATTTCACATAATTGTACAATTAGTAGAAAGTTACAAAATAATTTTAGTAAGAAAAAATTTGTGCTAATGTCATCACTGAAATTCACTAAACTAGTGACTTAAGTGGCGCCCATTTTGAATCTCGCCGCCATCTTGATGTAACGCGTGGTTATTAGTGTTTGACGTCACAATCATTCGACTAATCGTAAACAATTCGATAGGTACATCTCTGACGTAGTCCTGGAAATGTCCGTTGCTTTCCTCGTGATTCGTCGAGGCTCTACGACTGAGTTGTAAACTATTCTCGGTGTTCATCGAGTTAGTTGAAGCTGCAATTGTTGATTAGTGAATTTTCAAAAAATCGAAATCAATTACCGAAACTTTCTCGATGAGTTCTTTCGAAATTTGGCAATTCGATCGCAGCAACGTTTTTAGCTTGCGACCAATTCATCACGTTTTCCATGGCGATATCTCTTGAAATATTCGTCGGTTCCTCTGGGTTGTCTTGGCGTCGAACATTTCTCATTGTATGATTGTACATTCCTTCAAATATCTCCTCAGTTCTACGTGTTAATGGTACAATTACAGTTTGTTCTCTTACGGTACCTGCAGGTTCGTATACGTGATGACCGAATTGTTCGATGGTGCTAGCACCAGCGCCACCTGTTAGTTCCATGATACCAATTTGTGTTGTTCTGACGTGATACGGAAAATTTTTGTTGGCCACTGACGGCATCGTTAGTATCTACAAGAAGATTAAGGTTTGAAAATCTTGATTTAAAGATGAGAGTACTTACTAGAAACATCAAGTGGCCACCGAACGTGATTAACTGCAAAACAGCACACACAACCGATTCGCGCACCCATTTATCGATGTAGGTGTTCGCTGAAAGGATGAAAGCCGGACCTGCGATGAACCATAACGTTCCGAATATGTTGAAGGGGTAGTAGAAGTTTCCCTGAATACGTTGGAAAATTGTTGAGATAATCAGAGATTACCCATAACCTAACTTTTAATGTTTTAATAGTTCTTACCTTCTCTGGATAATGTTTCAAGGTGAAAACTGTCGAATAGATGAACATGCACCAAGCCAGGATCCTCAAAGTGATCAATCCGTATCCCGCGGGTGACTCGTACAGGTACAAGACTTCACCGGGATCGAAAACCTACAATTTCGCTTTAAGAACAATTTTAAAAATCTCGAAATCGTTACGTTAGCTTCATATATAAAAAGCGATATGTAGGTGACTATGTAGAGGCACATAAAAATAGTCAGTTTAACACTAGCAGTTATGGGCAGCCGTCCCCTCGTGATAGTGAACCCTTTAGCCAAAAGCAGCAGTAGAAGTAGAAACAAAGTTTCTGAAGCACCCATCAGGACAGACCCTACAACTCCCACTACATTGACTCGAGTAATTTTTCGTTTTCCTCACTTACCCATTCTTTTTACTTTAGCACCACCATATCCGTTAACGGCATATTTTAAATAAGCGGCACTTGTTATTATAATTCCGAACAACTGGAAAATTGTTGAAAAAACGAAAATTTTGTAAGTTGTGTGAAGAAGTTGTCTCGATTTTAATTCAATTGAACACAAAATTACTCCCAACATCAAAAACGAATAGGCTATAGAGAAAGCCATTAAAACCGGCAGAATGTCTGAAATTAATTAATTAATTGGGGCTAAATTAATTAGAAATCTTACAAAATTCGTCTGCGGAAAAGTGTTCGTGCCAATAATCGCCTGGTAGACCGTTGGTCATTAACAGTTTGTATTTGATGTAAATTCCCTTTAATTAATAATTGTAATTAAACGTAATTGTGCGTAATTAATCTCACTTTGCTTCCGTTACAGTTACTGACTGCTATGAACCACCAGCGCTCTCGCGAACTGCGGAATCTTCTGGCATTATGGCAAGTTAAAGTGCGGGTCCTCATATTGCGTTGAGGGGGTGGAGGTTTCAAGGATCTTTTCTTGATCGGGGCTTTCGCCCTTGTGACAACTTCCTAAAAAACATTGAATCTCTATAAAAATCGCGCCTAGTGTTGCTATATAACGAATTATTAGCGAAGACTCACATTGGTCACTGTAGTGAAAATATCTTCAAATTCCTCCTTAACATCTTGAGTTGTGTATGTGAAATCTTCGGTAAAAGTGCTGTTGTTGTTGTAGTCTTCGGTTGTGGTAGGAATAGTAGTTGTAGGTGGCGCCACTGTAACTACTCTACCTTTCACCGTAGTTTTTTTCGAAAGTGTGGGATAAATGAGGGTGTAGGTGCTGGGTTTAATTGTTGTTGTCGGATAATGAAAATAGGTGCATCCTGATAATTCCTTGTAATAATTCGGTTTCGTAGTTAAGTTGATGATTTGGTTTTGTTCGGTATGTAGAACTGATTCTTTTTCGTAACAAGTTTTACTCGTTTTATAAACGGCCGGCCATTGGTCTTCGGTATCGTAATATAATAACAAATTCGGCACTCCTTGGTCCTCGTTGAATTCCAAATGATACTCAAATTCTCCTTCTTCGGATAGAAAACAAAAGCGGGCGAGAAATGCCCAATTCTGCAACAACAAGAAATAACGCGAGAAACGAAGGGATTATGTTGTTATTACGTCACTGGTTTTTATGATACCCTCCATTAATTTTGAAGCGACTTGGGCTATTATAAAAATAAGAATTGTTGCGGTTTTTACCATTTTTAAGAGCTATGGGTCTATTGAGGGTTTGTGTACACTGGTGTTGGATCAATTGTAGCCATAGCAACGTGCTAATTGAGAGGTTCCAACATTTATGGGGAGGCCTTCAATCTTTTTAAATAAAGAAAATTGTATAATCTTGTCACAAAGTGGATGTGCTTTAAATCTTTGGTTTTCCAATTGTGCCCGAACCTGCGCAATTAAAAATTCTACCTACAAAACGTTTACAGAATTTTGAAATCCTACATAGACCAATAGAATTCATGTCGCAAGTATGACGTCAGTCGTTGAAGCCGACCCAATCGTTGTCAGTGAAAAAAACGTTACCTGCAGGTTTACCTTTCATATAGATCTCTGCTCAAACTTGATCCTTGGCAAATTGTCTGAGACGTTATACAGTAACGTCTAGTTTTACAGTTTTCCAAGCAAACCTCAGGTTCTTTTTCATAAGAATTCTTACGAGACCGATAATGTTGTTCCTATGAAGAAATTACTCAAAACTGAGTCATGAAATAACGGGATTACTTTAAGGAAAAAGTCAGGTATTTACAGTCCATCTTTCATGATTTACATTTTTTAGGCAACAGTTCCAAGTAGGGACTCTACGAAGTTGTAGCGCTCAGTTGACTCGAATATACAAAACGATGAATAATTTGGAGATTGTTCATGAACATTTCCAGATAGAGAGAGTCTCCAACATTATCTGTTTTGCCCCCGATCAGTGATGCAATTAACTCTGTTATCAGGAACAGAAAAATCAATCCATGCTGGGATCTACCTCAGACAAGTTATCTACATCAGATTGTGTTTGCAGAGAAGAGGGCGTCTTGTCAAACCTTTCTGCCTCTGATAATAAACAAATTTGAACTACCATTGAATTCTGGCATCATAGTCGAAGAGGTTTGAGGGCGTGGAAGGAACTTTATGAGCTAATTGATAAAAAGAATGGGAATTGCTGAAAGAAAGTTCGTAAAGGCGCATATATGGGACCAAAGAGCAACGGTGATAGTCTATATGGCGGTAAACGATGGCCAATGAAAAGGGATTTTATAATAATAATAGTCAGTTAATTCCAGTTTTTTTCTTGTCGCTCTCCCTTGGAAGACAGTTGCAAATTACCCATTAGCACTCTGCTTAGAAAAGCTTCTTTTCCAAATGATCGCTAAGAATTGACTCAAAACTGTCTGCCCCATTGTGCAAACTACTAAAAGCGTATGACGCACCTCGATAGGTCGCCTGGGCTTGGTAACGAGTATGGCACATTAAAAACCATTAATTGTCGCTAGTGGAACTGAAATCTAAGATGAGTGCCAGTAGGCGAAAGAAACAGGTTTAAAATTCAAACATATTGCGGTTTAAAGTAATTTTTTTGTAAATTAATAATTGTCACAAAGTATTGATCAATTAACTCATTACTTCCTTGTGTTACTGTCGGTGTTTTCAGTAATTCCGAATTACAATAGTGGCGCCACCTACTATTAGAATATGCGACTGATACAATTGATGAGTTAATGTGAACAGAATTGTAGGTTCAAATATTGACCGCCACAAAGTTGTAGCGTTTAAACTTTAATCCGCAACCCGTAACTGAACAAGAATGTTGTAAATATAAGAAATAGAAACTAATTGCAAAGGAATGGCGACAATACACTATTAAAGCATTAATTTTCGAGATGAAATTCCTATATTTGACTCAATTTTGATGAGTGTTTTGAAACGATAATATTATCTGACTCATAATACTTTTTTGATAAGCTGGTCAAATAAAGATAATACTGTTATTAGCCCTAATAAATTAAATTTCTGGAAGTAACGATAGCGCAAAAATTGTTATGGAGAATTTAAATTATTCTGTTGCCACAACTGATTTCAATTAAATAATAAAAAAAATGCATGCAACTTTTTTCCTTGTATTAGTTCCGCCACTGGTTACTATTTGTTTGTAACGTCACAATTTCTGACATTTGACACTGCCGATCGCTGTAATACCGGTCGATGAATTAACGGTATTTCAAGAATCCAACAAGTGTTTTTGTTTGCAGAAATCGCCGAAAATGCGTTAAATTGACCGCAACCCATCGATTTCGGTACCCGTTCAAATCACCAAATTCCACAATTCAAAAAATTTCAAAAGTGAGGTTAAGTCAACAATTTTTTTGTTGACACTACCACTAATCACCGTAAGTACTTAGCGTAACGTTAATTACTTCTGATTGTTACTCAACTCGTTTTTAGATATACAACATTTCCTTCAACGACATTTTCGTATTAATTCAATGAAACAATGTCGAGACACGAAAAGGCCAAATCAGGAAGCTTCGTAAGTGTTTTCCCGCTACTAACTACTACCAATAAAAAAACGTTTAAATAATCAAACAATTTAATCGTTATCTTATCGTTGTTTGATTGTCAACTAGAAGTTTTTTTTTAATTTTATTGTGAGTTGTGTTTCAAAATGGAAAGACGGTCTCAGAATGATCTCAAAGGGAAGAGGAGGTCAAAACGATATCTAACCGGAGCAGGTGTAAGTTTTTTCATTGATGAAAGTGTTAAAAACGCGGCTTTTTGTTCGGAAATTGCGAGCCTCTCTCACATCTTCACTGATTATCATAAAATGATGTCATCAACTTAACCACTTTCAATATCGCTCTTAATGACATCATAACGTCATTTGGAGTTGTGGCGGTGCGTAGTGTTAAAATCGACATTCTCTGTTCTGTTTTGAGTGTTGTGGTATGTTTTGGGGGTGTTGTTGCGTTAAAAGTTAAAAGACAGTGCAATGTACGCTTATGTATGTGTTTGTTTTTATTAGTAATTCGGTGGCCCATTTAGGGATTTTATCGCTTATTTTAGTGATTAATAATTATTAAATAATATTCAAATTCTTTTCGAGCGAAAATTTTAATAATATTAGCAACAATTATGTTTTAATGAGTCATACTCAAGGACAGCGACAGGTCTAACAATTAATGAAATTCAATCCTGCAAGTGGGACAGGTTTGTTTTGATGACATCATTGTGGCCTAAATTACATTCCTTCATTGCTATTCACAATAATTCATCTTTATCCGTATTATTGTTGTTTCTAGCGTGTTACCCATCTTCTCAATTAACTGAATAATCTGAGGTAATCGATATTTCTTGTGATGATCTGAGAAAAATGTTGTCATTTCTTATGAGTCCTTGAATCTATTTTTGTTTTCATATTCCCACATACCTGGTAAGGTCAACGGTGCATCATTCATTCTTTGACGACCTTGGTTGTACAAATGTAGCGTGCAGCGGTTTAACACAGTTATTGAACATTGAAGTTTAACACATTTAAGCTGCAGACCAGAGACTCGTGTAGTTATTTCAAATTCTAACTAAAGAGATAAAATTGTCCTTTTAAGTATTTTTTTGTAGTGTTTTTAAATTTTTTTAGTTACATAGTTAAAACCATTTTGTAGTTGCAAGATTAAGTAGAAATTGTTGGTTCAATATTTTTTTTTAATTGTTAGGAGTCTTGGAAAATTAGAAGTTGGAAAAAATTGACTTGAAAAATAGAAACTTTTGACTTTTTGACCTTTTTTAAATCAAAAATTACCTTTTAAGATATGAAATAACAAGTTTTGAGTAAAAAGTTGTGTTTTAGAACAAAATAAATTAATGAAAATTTTAGAAAAAAAAAACGAATTATTAGTTATTGTAATTGGTAATAGTCAAAGCCCTTGAGTAGTTCCAAAATTAATTAAAAATTGTTAGTTCAGTAAAAGTAGATTTTTTTAATAACGGAAATGATGCACAAAGCGTGATTAAACTCTCGTTAAAATTTTGATGGGTGATCACAGAGCGATCCGCTGCTTTTTAAGAATTTGCAAAATCGCAGAGTTATTGTCAGTTAAGTTTCGACAGAATCCAACAAGTTGCTAAATATCAGTTAAAGTAATAAAAATTTAGAGAGGCGCTAACGGCTTGTTAATGGAGTTTTTCAGATGGGCAGCAGAATTTCTACTTCTACGTTCCTAACGTACTGCACTGCAATTTGTACCTGACTCAAGCAAATCAGCGAAGCGACGAGACGGGGATTCCGAATCCGAGCTACAGTATAGGAGACCTGACCTGACCTGTTCGAGTCAGTTCAGAGTTGCAGTGCAGTACGTGATGGACCTGTGGTACCTAATAAAAAAGAAAAAGGAAAGAAGAAGTATGCGAGAAAAAGTATCCATGTCTGAAAGTTCTGTCTGAGAAGCTCCATTTTAACTCATGTATTTTCTGCATCAGAGATTCACGAATCTCGGATCAAGAAAGAGGTCTAAGGTAGCAAATAGAATGGCTGATCAAAATAAATGTTCGCAAAATTGAATTAAATTCGTTTTAACCAAATCTATTCTCAAAATATTTTTTAAGCAAAAACGACGTTAAATGGAGCAGCTGCAAAACAATAGGTCCGCCACGAACGCCATCTATTGAAAGTAATGCGAAGTAGCAATTTCCAAAATTACCAATTTCGATTTTTCAGCTGTTCCTTTAGGTTTTTCCAATTTTTTTTCGTGACCCATCCCTTTGTTGTGGTTGTGGCGAACAAAACAAAATAAAAATCATTCAATTTGGTTGGGCCAATTTCGTGTTTTTGCGAGACTAATGCGCGGCAATTGATTTTTATATATTTAGATGACAGTCAAGACCTTTGTGTAGTTGCAGAATTAATTAGAAATTGTTAGTTGAGAGGCGTATTTTTACTATTATAGAGGAATTTGTAGTCTCTGAAAATCAGAAGTTGTCTAAAATTGATCTGAAAAACTTTTTTTATTTACTTTTTGATCTTTATTATATCAAAATATTTTTTAAAGTATGAAGTTAAGAAGTGTACTTAATAAAAATCGCTTTAAAAAAATTAGAACAATGAATATTTTAAAACTGGATTTTTCGAATTTATATCAAAAATTGTTTTTTAATTATGAAACTAAAAATTGTTGATCAAATTTTGCTTTTGGGAAAGTTATAAACTAATCAAAATTTTAGGAAAGCCGCAATTTGAAAACTATGGCAATAAGAGTTTTTGAAAATCAGAAGTTAGGAACTGAAAGATCGAAGCTTTCGATTTTTGGACCGTTTTTACCTGAAAAATTGCCTTTTAGATTAGAAGATAGGAAAAGTGGAGTTGAAAAATTGCAACTTTCGGCTTTTTGATCTTTTTTATATTAGAAATTTTATTTTAGAGTATAAATTTAAGAATTATTACGTAAAATGTCGATTTTCAGAAAATTATGAATTAGGGAAAATGTTGGAAATTTATAAATTTGAAAACTATTACAATTGGAACTTTCGAAAATGTTTGGAATTCTTAGTTACTATTCCTAGTAATTAAGACCCTTGTGCAGCTACATGATTAATTGGCAATTGTTAGTTCAGTAAAAACAATTTTTTTAATCAATAAGAACTTTTGTCGTATTGAAAAATTAGAAATTACAAAACATTGACTGAAACCTAAATCTTTCTACTTGTCGGTCTGATTTTTATCAAAAATTGTCATTAAAAGTTTGAAGTTAAAAAATATTGAACTAAGAGTCGTTTTTTAGAAAATCATGAATTAATCAAAATTTTAGAAATATAGAAATTTGCCAACCACGGTAATTGCAAAATTTCGAAAAATTAATGAAATTATTAATTATTATCATTACCAATAGCCAATTTCTTTGTAAACTTATAGAATCATTTTTTTTTATTTTACTTAAAGAAGTAGATTTTTTAAAAAAATTAATACCAACATTTATAATTTTGGAAAATTAGAATGTAGAAAAAGTTGACTTTAAAAATCGCAGCTTTCGACTTTTGGACCTTTCTTTTATCAAAAATCGTCTTTTAAAGTGTAAAATTGAAAAATTTCGAGTAAAGAATCGTCACTTTTTAGAAAGTTATAAATAAAAAAAAAATTAGAAATGTAGGAATTTCAAAAATTATGACAATAGGAGTTTTCGAAAAATGTATGGAATTATTAGTTATTTTTAGCAATAGTCGAGAATCTTGTGTAGTTGCAGGATTAATTAGAAATTGTTGGTTCAGTAAAGGAAAGGGATTTTTTTTAATTGATACGAGCAATTCTATTTTTCAAAAAATTAAAAGATAGGAAGAGTGGACTTGAAAAATTGCAACTTTCGACATTTCGACCTCTTTTATTTTAGAAATTAACTTTTAGATTATGGAGTTAAGAACTATTGAGTAAGAAGTTGATTTTTAGAAATTGGTAAATTAAAGAAAATTTTGGGAGGTTAAAAGGTCGTTTTTTAGTAACTTACGAATTAAGAAAAATGTTGGATATCTGGAAATTTGAAAACTATAGCAATTGGAACTTTCGAAAATGTTTGGAATTCTTAGTTACTATTCCTAGCAATTAAGACCTTTGTGCAGTTACAGGATTAATTGTAAATTGTTAGTTCAGTAAGAAGAATTTTTTTTAATCGATTTAGTCTTCATAGTATTGCAAAATTAGAAGTTAGAAAACAGGCAGAAACTTAATTCTTTCTACTTATTGGCCTGATTTTTATCAGAAATTGTCTTTAAAAATTTGAAGTTAAAAGTATTGAACTAAGAGTCGTTTTTTACAAAATTAGTAATTAATCAAAATTTTAGAAAGATAGAAATTTGACAACTATGGTAATTGCAAAATTTCGAAAAATAAATGAAATTATTAATTATTATCATTACCAATAGCCAATTTCTTTGTTAACTTATAGGAATAACAAATTTTAATTTTACTAAAAGAAGTAGAGTTTTTTTAAATTTACACGAACATTTATACTTTTGGGAAATTAAAAGGTTGAAAAAGTTGACTTGAAAAATAGCAACTTTCGACCTTTGGACCTTTCTTTTATCAAAAATTGTCTTTTAAAATATAAAATTAAATAGTCGCAAAAAATCGTCGCATTTTAGAAAGTTATAAATTAAGAAAAAAATTAGAAATGTAGGAATTTAAAAAATAACGACAATCAGAACTGTGCTATTGTTTTTTTATATCACGTCCGTGCTTTTTGTTATGATGATAACATTGTGGTATGAGGATAAAGCATTCATTGTTTCTATTTTTTTATCCAATTCTGACACACCTTTAGCAACATACAAAATCCCAAGTTAAAAAGCATTCACTAACATATCGCCATTTAAAGAGTTTAAATTACCGAAAAATAATTTGAAGTTAGCGTCTAGCAAATTTTAGAACGTTAGAGGACGGAAATAAAAATAAATCGAGAGAGGTCCGACTTTTTTCTCCTTCTCTTTAACCAAAAGGTGAGCTGCAATTTTGGCCGAAACTGTATTAGTTTATTTATTGCCACCTATAATTCCTTTTTATGCTTTTTTATCCTTTTTATCTCTTACCAGGAGCCACCCACTTTCCTAATTAATTATTATTGTGAGATAATCGATATTTTGCCGGATGATCCAAGACGAACCGTAGAAATCTTTTTTTTCATACCCACGTATGTTGTCTGGTTCAGCCCTAATCTATTTTAACAATAACGAAAGTATAAATGACGCTAGACATACGATGAGTAAATTTAACTTTGCTAATTCGCAGATGAGATTATTTTCTCACCTCTAAGTTAAATAGTTTAAAACTTTATGTAGTTGACATTATCACAAATTTTAAATGTAACAGTTAAAATTTTCAAAAATTATCAAATTAACGTTACAGTATTAATGGCCCAAAAAACTTTGAGGCACCTCGATTAGCATATATTTAGTAAAAAAAAGTATCAAGTAACTAAATTTGGTTTAGTTATAATAACGAAACTTATTTGTCACATCTTGCCGAATTTTCCGAAACATTTATCTCTGTTCATGTCGACCCACGTCCGGGAGGGGCCACTCGCTTAAGGTGTATTTATTTTTAAACATCAACAAACGGAGACGCACAAAAATCATACGCACGCCCACATGGTGACAATAAGTACAAAACGTTGACGCAATTGTTATTTATATTCTGACTGTGAACAAATGAATATTTTTCGATTTTTCAGTTGGAATCATGGTTCAAAGGCGGGGGGGCCAAAAAGGCTCCCGGCTCCAGACCCAGCTCCCAATCGATGTCGCGACCCAATTCCGAAACGGATTTCGCAGAAGCCGACGACAACGCTATCAAAGCATTCGAGGACAAAATCAGAGCGATGAGCGCCAAGGAAATAGACCAGAAATTCGAGGAGTTATTGGTAATTGTTGCTTCATCTTAAGTGAAGCTTGTTGCTCATGCGCGCTGAGTTATTTTCGACCACCGCTACGATTTCGTAGCGGCCAATTCGTGATTCTGTACTTCAGTTCACAAACTGATTATTTGAATTTTCTCATAAGAGGTGGAGCCACTATCGCAATTCCCAATTATTTAAAATCGATACTAGCGCCAAGCCATGTGTAGGGTTTATTATATAATTAATTTAGTATTTATTGATTATTTTTAAAAATTAATTAATTAAATTTTGGGAACATTATTAATTCAAATGGTGCTTTTTAAGTCGCTTTACGAAAAAATAAGATGGAATTAGTGGTAGTGTCACAGAGAAATAACGTTTTTACTCCTTAAGACGAGGAACCCACTAAGTTGCGTGCGCAACCTTAATGATGCTCTGTTAATGTTTTTGAAATTCGACGTCCAATTTTTTATTTTTTTTTTAGAGCGACATGAACTTGAACAACGACAAGAAGAAGCCCCTCACTATGATGCCTCTGGAGCAGAAGAAAGAAATGTTGATAATGAAGTGTCGCGGTTCCAATCAAGACACGGGTCACAAATTCGATAAACCCCACGAATACCACAATTACCTTGATCAATACACGAAACCTGAATATATATCAACAACGAAACTCCTCAATTGTGTCGAGTCGTTACGAATAGCTTTAACCAACAACACTTTGAGTTGGGTACGAGATTTCGGTTCTGAAGGACTTCAACGTGTTTTTAAAGTTCTCGAAATCGGACTTAGATTGTAATTAAAACAATTCACTTAACAAAAAAAATATTAATATAATTCGATTTTATAGGAAAGACCTCAAGATTCAGTATGAATGTTTGAGATGTGTCGAGAAATTCATGAATAACACGGAAGGTATCAAGTTGTTTTTCAAAAATGATAAAGGTCACGAAATCGTCGCGAAGTGTTTGGATCACGAGAAACCACAAGTGATGATACAAGCTTTAAAGGTTGTTTTGGTTATTATTATTTAAGAAAACGTCTTAAATTTATGGTTTGTTTGCAGATTTTGGCTGCGCTTTGTTTTTTGTCCGATAACGATCCGAGGAGTTTGGGTACGGATAAAATGTTGAGCGCCGTCACGAAAGTGGCGGAACCTTTTGACGTGCCTCGGTTCTTACCGGTCGTCAACGGGATCACTAAGTCGAAAAATGCCGAATTGCAGGTACGCCACTGTAATTACAATTATTGAAAATTAAGCAACAGTCACTTAGAAAGTAAAATTATTCGTCTTGTTACATTAAATAATCAATTTAGATTTCGATTGGTCTACAGTAGCCAGGATTTCTGGTCAAATGCCATTGTTTTAAGATATCGAAACATTGTTTCACAATCAAGAAGAGTAATGGGGTGCTTACTCTGACTCTTATTATTATTTTAGATGTTTGAAGTTATTTAATCAATGAAGTAGAGTTGTATAAGAATATTGCACAGATTTTGTTTTCCGCAACCAGGAATACAGACGTGATATCAACGAAAATTATTCGATCTATAAAGCGGCACATTTATTTTCATTATATTTCTTCATTCTTTTAGTGCTATCCAATATTTTTTATTTAGACACAAACACTTTGTGTTATCTGCATTCTCGCGTAGGTTGGCGCAAATTATTTAAAGGTTACTGTTTTATCGACATTGAACCTGCTGGGAACAAATAGTGACACATTAAATGCACATTGAAATTTAAGATCAGTCCCTAAAACGCTACATCGCAACCAGTTTGCCTAACAGTCAGGGGAAACCATACACGAACTAATTCACATAATAGAAAGGGTGAAGGATAATTGAAAGATTGTCTTTGAAGATATAGAGGGAGCTTTTGACAAGACATTTTGGTTCTCGAAACTCAGAACATTTTAGTCTAGGTTGGGAGAGGTGATATAGTCCAGAGAGGAGTCTTATCACCCTTGTTGTGGTGCCTGGTGGTGGATGAGGAACAAAGTGGACTGTACGCGCAAGTTTATGCGAACGACAACTTGGTCCTAAGAAAGTGTGAGGATGTTCCATTAGAAATAATACAAGGAATCTTCCACATGATAGATAAATTGTGGTGAACTTGAACAAAGCGACTGTAGTGACATCTGCTAGAAGAAGAAAGATCCAAAATTTGAAGAAACTACATCTTCGGAGCAGTAATTTGGTGCTACTGTGCCTGCTTTCCTCACACCGCAACACTTAGTGGTAAATAATGAGAATAGATATGAGGCCGTTTCAGGAAAAGATACCAAACAGAAATATACCACTGAAGAGCTAGAAACAGAAGAGAAGACGCAAGAAAAATGTTGATGAATAGCATACAGCACCGCAAAGAAATTGGAAAGGGAAGTATTGAGGTGAAATTTTGACTTTTATTGGGCTGAGACACCGAGAATGGGGTAAACACGCACATTTTCTGGGGGACCATCCAAAACAAAGACAGGCGAATAGTATGGTCGGGAAAAAATTTAATCTTTAGGATGTATGGTGGAAAGAACGAAATTCCTCACATCTTAGGTGAATGCCTTTGTTGCTGTTAGGTATTGGCACTTCAGAGGATTAACAACGACACTTGAAGGGTTAACCAGAGCTTCCATAGACCGTGTTTTTTTTTCAAAGTAAAATCGATCTGATGAAGTAATGATACAGTGGGATACAATAATCTTAAACTTCAATAGATTTGTAACTGCACCCCCATAAGGCAAAGAATAGGGGTGCGTAACCATAGTCACCCTCGGAAGAAATTAAACTTTGAAAGTATGAATCAAAAATCAAATTATTGTTTTTGTTATGGTTACGACATTGAAGACCCGAGGTCACGTTCCATCGGTAATGGAGCCTTTCAGGTTGCATACCCTCTCATTAGAAGTTTAACTATAAAAAATGCATCAGTATATGAATTTGACAGAGCCTTACTAACGTAAGAGATAAAGTTGAGGCGGGAGTGACAGTACAGGACGAAAAAGTCGAGATGCTGCGCTATGTGTAGAAGAGTTAGAAGAAACCTTAAAATTAAGATAAACGAATTAAAGACAAAGATATTGGTTTATGGATGGGTAAAAAAAAGGGTAAAAATTGAAAGAATAGCTACCCTGTCACAGTAGTGTCAATGTTAATGGTAACTTTAGGATGTGATTCGGGACATGTTAAGAAAGCTGAAATTTTGAAATTCGCACATTTGTGGTTGGACTGGTTAGGGATATTCTGTTTATAACCAGCACCAACACTGCTGTGGCATTGCGCACAAACAAAGCTCATCAATTGGTTGATGTCAGGAGTAGAGATTCGATTCTTACGATCTAAATGAATCGATTCGTTCATTTGAACGATGAGTTACATATAGAAACATGCTCATATGTAGAGGTGGGGCACTTCATGAACGAATCGTTTATTTCAGCTACTCAGAAGAAAGAATTATACGAACGCGAGATAGTTCATAGTCGAACTTGAGCTGAGTCAAGTGGTGAATCGACTAATTGACAAACAGTGAACAGGCTACCAAAATTTTACGGAACCAAATCACTATACCGCATTTTGTGCTATGGCTTGCTGCGCATCGAATGAATTGTATTGGATACACATATGAGCAAGTTTCTATATATCGTTGAAACGAATGAATCGGTTCGTTTAGATTGAATAGTAAGAATCGAATCCTAAAATGGAATTTGATTACCCATCTCTACTTACAGAAATGTGAGACAAGTTTAATCAATAGAAATGTTGGAATCCCCGAACTTTTCTGGAGTATGTTGACATTGTCATTATCATTATTCTGCCGAGGCAGTAAAGGAAGTAATTGAATTTTTATGAAGGGCACTTATCACAAATAACATCTCATTAGAACTAAGAATAGAGAAGTTAAAACTTATGTCGATGGATAGGAGAAGACTCGAGGCGCCACTAGAGAAAGTTAAACTAGAAATGAGTTAACAAAATCATGAACGGGAGGGTCTGAAAAAACATAACAAGATAGAAGTCTATGAGACGAATAGTGAAAGATATGATACGACATAACAATTTACTTGAAGCGATACTAGTGGGAAGAATAATAAAATGACGCTGAATAAAAAAGTTCATCAACTAAATAGAACTTTGATTAACACTGTGCAGCTCGAAATATAGAATATTGAACGTGATTGGTCTGTTACAAAACACACCCACTAAAGCGTGGATTTTGTAAATCTAATGGTCATTGACTGGTTTAAAGTTAACAAAAAAGGTTTCCAACAAATTATTCTATTTCTTCAGGAAATTCTTCGAATTTGTGGGTCATCTCATATTAAAATAATTATAATTTTGTAATTTATAAAAAAAATTCTAAAGATATCTTCAGATAGTCTCCAATTACTGATTAGTTTTTTTGATATTGAGGAAATTAGGGGAGGTAAGGGGACAAGGTGTTCGAAAAAGAATTTTTGATGAATACTTGCCCCCATTATGAGCGGTTTGCTCGTGTTATTTTGTCGGTTGATGACTTGTGATTGTAGTTCCCGGTATTCCCGTCTGCAAAGTTTTTTTTAACTGAGGAGCGGCAACAGAAGTCTGCAACAAATATATTACAGATTAAGATAGAGAATATTGAAATTATTCTGTCAAGGTGAAAACCGAGGTAGTTGGCATCATTTGCCTGTAGAATCATTAAGGGTGACAGAGGGACATTATAAACGTCTCATGGTAAAAGTGTACTGACTTTCCTTCCTTAACTTTTCACTTACTTAGCCACTTCTCCACTAATTTCAAGTGATTCTGTGGCTTAGTTGACGCCGGTTGAGCATTTTTGCCAGATCATGGCTTTTATAGAGCGGCAAAAACATTTCAACAAATTTAAAAAATAACTTTTCACCAAAATTACAACATAAATAAATTATGGCAAACACTTTACCTTGTTTAGCGTAAAAAATTGTCTATTGGTTGTGCACTAAAGGAAGCTGCAAGTTTGTATCGATACGATTTTTTAATTACATTATTGGTTCAAAAGATTTTGTGCGTCATCCAAATTTTCTTGATTTTTTTCCATCAACCTGTAGGTTTACTTTGAATTTCTTTCAATGAAGCTTAGAAAGTGGGAATCTTTCAGGGGTGAAATTCGAGCAGACTCCTCATTTGAACTTCCTCGATTCTCTTATCTTAACGACTTGTGCCATTTGAAAAATGGACTCATTACTTCCCAATATTTGGTTTTCAAGTCATTCGTTTTCGATATTTTCGCAAGTTCGCACCTTCAAAACTTCGCAATTTTCAATTTTCTTTAAACTGTTCGCGCTGTTACAGTTAACTGTAATATCCAACTTGAAAAACCGACATCTTCTCTTATCTCCTAACAAAAAATTAGGTCCGTCATTTAGTTGAAATAATGTGATCGCGTGTAGTGTTTTGTTCAAACTTGGTTTTGTTCCGGAATTTATTAAGTGTTTGTTAATTTAATTTATATTTATTAAAAATGAAGTTTCGTTTTATGTCGAAAAAGAAACTTTCTAAGTGGCTGGTAATTTACGTTCGATTTAAATCGATTTTGGTGTTTAATCGAAATTTTCAATTTTAGAGCATGTGTTTTCAATTCATCAACGCTTTACTTTCGCAAACGGACGATTTCGAATTTCGGATGCATCTAAGGAACGAAATCGTCCGAAACGGTTTATATGACACTTTAGGTGAGTGTTTTGTTTATGTTGTTACGATTTATTTATTTGTTGTTTTTGTTCAGTCGAATTGAAAAATGAAACGAATCCATTGGTTAAAAATCAATATGAAATTTTCGAAACGCAAAAGGACAACGATTTAGATGAACTACAGGACCGATTCGATAAAGTTAGGTTGGACATGGACGATATTCAAGATTGTTTTGAAGTGTTGAAAAATCTCACCCTTGAGACTGCCGCCGAACCCTACTTTTTAAGCATTTTACAACACTTGTTGTTCATTAAGGACGATATGGTAATCAGGTAAGGGCGCGTCCTTTTTTCATTATTTTCGTGATTTTTCGAATCTCCATATTCGGTTTAATTTTGCGCCAATTTGTTTATGTTCGTAAATTAATTTTAAAATGCCAGGATTCTTTAAGTATTAACATTAATGCTAATATGAAGATTTTTTATGTACACACAAGATTTCTTCCTCCAGTTCTCTTTGTTGCACTACTTAATTCATTTTCTTCCTCTCTTTCTTTTACTGGGGTCCAATCTGTTATCTTGATTCCTTGAGTTTCGTCCGCTTTTAACGTGTCCTCACTGTATTAACCTTTTCTCTTCTATATAACTCTATATCTTTCTTTATTCCCCTTTGCCTTCAGTTTTATTCTTTCCAAATTCTCTCCTTATTGTCGTGCAATACCTTCGCCAGTGTTCCATTTTTGTCGCTTTATTATATTATGAGGCGTCCATGGAATAGCGGGTAATGCGTCTACTGTAGAGTCAGTTGGAGGATTTTTTCGGCCGCTCTCCCTCGGAAGTCAATGGCAAACCACCGAGTAAATGTCTTGTGGTTCAGACCCGTTTGCTACGCATTTTAGGTACAGAAACTTATCGTAAAAGTAATTAATTAATAGGTACTCAAATTATCAAGGTTTCACATTGAGGCGGTAAACATATTTTGGGGACTTGGGTCAGATTGGGGACGTTTATAATTTTTCGTAAATTTGGTTACTTCAAGAATAACTGACCTATCTTCTTAGGTCCGTGCCCGTGATCGTTTACACCACGAGAAATAAATTAATTTGGCTCGAATTGGCATAGGACCAAAGTCACGGTACAAACGTAGCCAGTATTTTCCCCATTGGTCCATTTACATGGACTGAATGTGTTTTTTCTTTTGAATTTATTCTGAATGTTTTTAAATATCCACCATGTGTCAGAACTTCCCCCCCTCCAATGTACTGGTCTACATTTGCACATGCACCTCTCTATTTTTTTTCTTTAAATCCGAAGTGTTTTTACAACTTTTCCATTGGTTGTAGATTTTTTTAAATTTGTGTTGTATGTTCGCTACAGTTGATTTCATATTTGTTTTTTAATTTTTCTGCAATTCTGAGTGCTAAATTGTTCTTTTATGCTACTTCTATATGTTCTTATCCCTTTTTAATATTTCGTCTCTAAATTCTACCAACTTTGATCTAATAACTTTTGGTATAGGTCTGTGATTATCACATCTTGTAGTGAAAGTACTTTGAATCTTTTATCCCCAATTTTTTTTTCTTTGGTACTTGTGTTTTATTTCTTATACCTCGTGGGAATTGGACTTTAGACGCTAGCCGCTTATGATCACTTCCACGTTCTGTCGCTCCTCTTTTCACAAGAACGTCCTCTCTTCTTATCGTGGTGCAGTTTCTTATAAACCTTCTCTCCAAAACGGTTCTATCATGCTATCGTTTAATTTATTTTTGGTACATCCGTTGAAATTGTTTGCCGCTTCAAGTTCCTGGGATGGTCCCACTTTTTATTTCATCTCTCAGTTGCTCTGAATTCTACTCTTGATTTACAGGTTGGGTCCATTTACTACTAGTATATGTCATCAAAATAATTCCATATGTACTTTTAGTATTCTCTCATCTATTGGTTCCTGTTCTTTTATATTTTCCACAAATTTCTTGCTGGGAACAATTGTAACTTGGGCTTCTTGACTTGTTCTTTTTTCTGAAATTTTTCCTTGTTTCGCTGATGCCCCATATGTCAATTTCTGCTATCTTAAATTCTTGTAGGACTTTTATACTTTTCAGTTGTTGTTTTCGGAATCGAACGGCAAACTTTGCTATCAAAGCAGAACCTCTTTATTGTTCTTCCCGTATCCAATGAGACTGTCTTAATGGGAGGTGAGGGTCAACACTTTGGTGTTTTTATTTTTATCCGGTTCCTGTCTGCCCCCTATTGCCTTTTACTCGTATCATGATGATAAAATCCGACTCCACGCCCTCTATTGAAGGACTTTAAAGATACTCTCGATAGGTGTTTTTATATTAGTTCTAAAAACTTCCACCGTTTTAAAGTTGCGCTCTTTTTTCACAAATCTAAAAAATAAAAATGAGACCCTTAGAGGGTGCTATCAGCCGGAACCAGGTTGACACGGGTTTTTTGTTGTCAACACTGCCAATTACTTCGTAAAATAAAGATTTTTAGTAGTTTTCGGACTATTCTAAATTCAGGCCAAAAGTTGCTCCTTGTTGGTCAGAAATTGGATCTAAAATTAAAACAATTTCATATTGACCCTATACTATTGTATTGTTCCTATACTTGCGTCAATTGGTGCACACTCAAATCGAAAGCGCAGCCTTGGCAGACCACTGAAGCTGCGCATTTGTCACGTGCATCCATTCGTCAAAGTTTGAGATTAAGGTTTTAACACCAATAAAGGCTCATACTGCTCACATTACAATTTTGGATTTAGTGATAAACATAAAAACTTTATTATGACATAAAAAGTATGACCAACGTATGCGCATGTCCTGAAAAGTACTGATGTGTGTCAGTTTATAAGATTCTCAACCTAAATTCAATTCGAATCGACCAAATTTAGACCTAAATTAGTCCTAAATTTATGATCGTGCACCAGATATAAAGATATTTTGGGATAACGCAAGAGAAATGCGTTTTACGAACGGGTAATAGGATAAACGCAGGTATAAATGGCGAACTTTCTATTACAGGAGGCACTATCGTGCCTATACCGCCCCGTGCGTGCGACTAAGAAGGCAACATTACATTTAGACGCTGAGTCGTTCTTTTTCAATTCAGCCACCTGCTCACTTCAGGTCAAATACTGTCTATATGTGTTTTTATATTACTCCTAAAAACGAGAATTTCACTTTCATCGTTTTGTAATTGTTCTTCTCCGCGACCCTAAAAAATAAAAAAGGCACCCTTAGAGGATACTTTTAGCCGGAAACAGGTTGATACAGGTATTATTGTTGACAACGCTAGCAATATACTTAGTAATAAAGATTTTTAATAGATTTGAGACGTAAAACCGTTTTATGCGAAATTTAGGTCAAAAAAAAAAATCCTTGCCATACAGAAATTGAATCTAAAATCGAAGCAATTTCATATTGACCCGAAATGGGGTACTTGCCTCATTTTTGGGAAATATAATATTTAAAAATGTAGGCGATTTCCTTAGGCCCGTATTTTGCAATTTTTTTCTACGGTTAATATTACGTCGAGTTAATTTTTGAAGTGGGGGATTTGTGACGTACGTGTCCCGCATGCGGTTTAGTTCTAACAGAAACTATATGATTGCGCCACTCAAAATCTTGAAATAGCCAGTAGCTAGCATCAGGCAACAGTGACCACGGAGAGTTGCGATCAGACAGGGAAGCTTGCTTACGGTCTAATATGGTTTTATCTTACACATTCAGAGCACACGACAGCCTGCCGTCTATTTATAAATCGAATTCCATTCCGGTTTACACATGCGCGTCCTCTACTGGCAGTGTATCAAGTAACTAAAGCGAGAATCCATTCAATATAGGTGTGAATCTGGGATATGAGACTACGTACGTCATCAATATCAACTTTTGCAAATATTTACAAAAATACGAAATAGAAAAATGGAAAAAAATATGTAAGCCTCTTTCGGGTTTTTGCATACATCTAGAGATTAAAAATAGCAATATTTTTTTTAGGCAAGTACCTCATTGTTGGCAGATTTTTAGCACGAGTTTTATTATCTTGTCCTAAAGCTGCGCATTTGTCACACGCATCCGTTCATTAAAATTACACTTTTGGATTTAATGATAAACAAAAAAATCCTACTGTGACATATAAAAGCATTTCCGGCGCATCCACCTGGCCTGTGAAATATTGCTGTGTGTCAGCTTATAAAATTCTCAGCTTAAATTCAAGTCGGAAGGACCAAATTTAGACCTAATTTAGTCCTAAATTTAGGGGCGTGTGACAGGTAAAACGAATTCTGGGATAATTCAAGAGAAATGCGTTTTACGAACGTGAAACGGGGTAAGCGCAGGTAGAAACTGCGAACTTTAAGCTTATCCCATCTACAAAAGGACCTGTCAATCATTTCTCGCGTTACCACTATTTCTGAAGAGCGGCACTGTGATTTCAGTTTCGTAACTAAACTTTCGTTGTTGTGGACACATTTTGGAATCTGATGTGCCGCTCGACTTGTCAGAAACTCCACCCTTCAACCGGCTACCGGAATAGTCACCGGCCACATCTAACAAGATTCGACTATTGAAGAAAACGTCTTGAAGTAAGCTTTAATGACGTGGATAAACCAAATCGTGAAGTGACATAATCCACAGAATTGTTTTGTTTCTTTCTAACATACTCCAATGTAAGTAACTCGTCTACTACACTACGCCACTGAGTCCACTCTGCGAGATAGCAAAGCTTGTCTTTGGTTAGCTGAATAAGAATAGGCGGAAACTTTGCAAATTCAGATTTCGCACTGGTTTATCCCTATACCGCCCCACGCGTGCGACAAGGAACGCAACATTTCAATTAAAAGCTGAGTCGTTGTTCTTAAATTCAGCCACCTGCTCACTCCGGGCCAGGTACTTATGTTTTTAGGTTAGTCCTAAAAACTAGAATGTCACTTTCAAGGTTTTCAAGCTGTTCTCATTTTCCGCAGTAATAAAAACGTCTAGTAGATCTGTCAGTTGTTAATCTTCCAGTAAATTAGTTTTGATGAGCCCAATTGGGATAAAACGAGTATCGAGTATGACGATTTTAGTTTGAAATTGAACAAAAAGCTGTAGAATAGATCCTGAAATGCTTAAATGATTTCAGGATGAGACCAAGATCGTACATTTTGAAAACTATGGCGATTTCTTGAATTGTCTTATAACCGTTTTTTAGGCTATTTACGTTATTCCGGGATAACTCGGCCGGGATGCGTTTTAGAAGCGTCGAATAGGATGAACACGGGTAGAAAGGACTTTCCTGTAAGTACCATCCAAATTGAGCCGGACAACAATGGATTAAGCTTGACTGGGTGCTCGCGCATATGAAATCAAAAAGAAAGTGACAATGACGCTATTGGATGCGAAGTTGAGTTGAATATTGGAATGTCGGAAGCGGAAATTGTGGGCGAAAATGCAATCTCGGAAGTTGTAGCTAAAAATGAATCTCCAGGTTTGATTTTGAATTTCCGGACAACCGGATCAGAAACTACGCAACGCGTTATAATTTTAATTTAAGACTACGATTCTTGCGTTCTCTGTCGCACGCACGGAGCGGCATAGGCACGACAATGAATTCTATCGCAGGAAATTCCATAACTGTTGTAGATTTTCACGATTTTTTTTGTACATGAAAGACAAGGATGCCTCTGATTTGTTGAAATGATCACACAATGATAGTAGTGAATATTGGATTTTTGACCATTATGTGCATGTGCCGTACACCTTTCTTCCACTGTTACCAATTGTCACAATTATCGGATCTTAACATAATTTTTGCCAAATTCTAATTGATAATTTTGAAAAATGTAAAAAATCAATTTATAAATTCTTTGGATTTTCTTTCTTAGCATAACTGTACTCAGCACCCTCTTTTAGTAAAATAATAAAATTTTTAAGCTGTTGCTGCTTATGTTATGAAAATAAAAACTAAAATCCGCAATAATTTATCCAGTGATACTGCCAGCTGATTGGTACTGGTGAGTAAAGTGAAGTCAAAAAGCAAATGACATATCTATGAAAGTTTGGAACTCTACAAAAAAAAAGTTGTAGGCCCCATAGATGACAAAATTTTATTTGAGTACGTATTTCATTTTATGGCCCTTATATCTTAATTATTTATTATTGTATTATCTGTTTATAAAATTGTCCTTATTCATCTGTTTTCTTACCTGTATTTATGTTTTTGTATATCCCACTACTGAGAAAATTTAACAAAATTTTATTTACAATCTCAAAATTTTTGAAAGTTCACGCTATAATCTGAGAACATGGCAACGCTGCCTCTCCTTTTTCCAATACCAGAAGGGCTGCTGCAACGACGATAACAACATCGTTGTCTTGCAGTGCTAATCCTACAGAAATTTACTTCTTGTGTTACAAGTGTTTCGTGAATAAAGTGTACTCAGGACAGCAGATCAACTCAACATTTGATTTTTCAAAATCCAATATTAAAGTGATTCAGTGCATCAAAGTTTCTACAACACTTGGACTACGCCACGTTTTGTTTTCACCAAAATCTAAAGTCAAGATATTCAATTGAAGTAAAACAACCAGGACATTGGTCGATATTAAGAAATTGCCAATAGGGAAGATTTAAGTGATTCGGGGCACCACGCGCATCATCTCGCGCGCACCGCGTCACGAATTCATTAAAATCTTAAGTCATTATATTCGATTTAGGTAAAACGTCCAGGACATCGCTGGATATCAGAAAGTTGTCAATACGGCAAATTAAATTGATCAAGGGCATTACGTGAACCACGCCATCTGTTGTATTTATCAAAATCCGGAGTTGAGGTATTCCATTTAGGTAAAGCGTCCAGGACATTGCTGGAAATCAAGAAGACGTCAATACTCCAGGTTCAAGTAATCAAAGACATCACGTTCACCATGTCATGGGTTTGTTTTATCAAAATCCAAAGTCATGGTGGTCCATTTACGTGAAACCTCCCGGACATCGCTGAATCGTTTGAGTTGGTGGGCCCACTTTTATAGGAGAACGACGGTTATGTTAATAAAAAGTTGTTACATTTTGTTGTTTCATTATTGTTGAGAATTATATCCCGGACAGCTGTCCAACTAACAGTGAATAAATCCGAACTAACAGTCCTGATTACTCGTATTTAAAAAAGTGTTTTCTCTTGTGCAGTAATTTAAATTTTTTTGATTTTGTCTTTCTTTTTTTAGACCCGCGTACTACAAAATGATCGAAGAGTGCGTCTCCCAAATAGTCCTGCACAAGTCCGGTTTGGATCCTGATTTTAACAAAAAACACTTCGATCTGGATTTACAACCTCTACTGGACGAACTGAAAGGTAAATTCAATTAATTTTTTTCGACCCCCCAAATGACGTCATTCTCTCTCCAGATAAACCTGCTCAAGAGTTCGAAAGCGGAAAAATGGACGAAATCAAGAAACAACTCGAAGAAGCTTTAGCGGCGAAAGCTGAAGCCGAAGCCAAACTCGACTTGCTCGAAGGTCGAACGAAAGACGGCGGCGGCGGCAAACTCGATCCGAACACCGTCAGTAATATAGCGCAAGCTTTAAGTACGCCGCCGCCACCACCGATGCCAGGAATGGGACCGCCTCCTCCGCCGCCACCGCCTATGATGGGAGGAGGTCCACCGCCGCCACCCATGCCGGGAACAGGAGGACCACCGCCTCCACCAATGCCGGGAATGGGAGGACCACCGCCACCTCCAATGCCAGGAATGGGAGGAGCTCCACCGCCACCTCCGATGATGGGAGGAGGACCGCCGCCACCTCCGATGATGGGAGGCATGCCGAAAATGCCGGGGATGGTTCCGCTACCCGGAATGGTATCACCCGATGTTTTACCGCACGGAATGAAACCGAAGAAGAAGTGGGAGGTCAGCGGACCTCTCAAAAAGGCCAACTGGAAAACCGTTAGTTGTAATGGTCAATAGTGACAATTAATTGATCGATTTTTTTTAAGATTATTCCTCAAAAGATGTCGGAAAAGGCTTTCTGGGTGCGCGTGAAAGAAGAGGATCTCGCGTCCCCCGACATCCTCGATGGTCTCGCCAAAAAGTTCTCGTCGAAACCGGCGAAAAAAACGGAAAACACTTCCAATAGCGGCTATGCGAACACCGGCACACTAAAAAAAGTTAAAGAACTCAAAGTTTTAGACGGCAAATCGGCTCAGAACATTTTGATTTTGCTCAACGGTTCCTTAAAACATATTCCGTATGATGATATTAAAAAATCTTTATTGAAATGTGATGATCAAGTGTTGACGGAAAACGTGACGGAACAGTTGATTCAATATTTACCACCGGCCGATCAATTAAATAAATTGCAACAGTACAAAGATAAATACGATCAGTTGACTGAAGCCGAGCAGTTTTGTGTCAAAATGGCTGAAGTTAAGAGGCTGTTGCCTCGACTGAAGTCGATGAGTTTCAAGCATCACTACACGGAAATGGTCAGCGACACCAAACCAGTACGTATAAGTCGAATTTTAGCCGCAGATGGCGCTGATGTCAATTTGTAATCATACTGAACTCTAGATACGTTTTAGGGATATTAATTTGAATTTTTAGTTGTTTAAAATATTGCTAGCTGCCCACAAAATGATTGATCAGCTGTCAATTTTTGTTATTGAACTGATAACTTTAATTATTAAGTAATTTTGCAGGATATAGTGGCCGCAACTGCCGCTTGCGAAGAGGTTAAGAAGAGTAAAAAGTTCGCTCGAATCTTGGAGTTGATTCTGCTTTTGGGTAACTACATGAATTCTGGTAGCCGTAACGCGCAAGCGTTCGGTTTCGAGATGAGTTTCCTCACTAAGGTAATTCGAAGCACTTAAAAAAACAAATCAAAAACTTCGTCTTTTTTAGTTAACTGGCACAAAAGACGTCAACAACAAACAGACACTTCTTCATTATATCGTCGAAACTGCTGAAGCCAAGTTTCCGGATTTGTTGAATTTTCACGGTGAAATGCCACATATCGATAGGTAAAGTAGAAATCTTTTTTGAAACTTTTTGTATTTTTTGTTTTGTTTTTTAGAGCTAGTCGCGTGTCTCTGGACACTATTCAAAAAACTTTAAAACAAATGGACAGTAGTATACGAAATTTACAAACGGACATAGCTAATAATCGAGTGCCACAAAGTGATGACGATAAATTTTTGGAAGTCATGGAGGTGATTTGTCCGATTAAAATTTTAGTTGCGTTAACGATATTGTTTGCAGAAATTCGCTAACGATGCCCGAGAACAGTGTGACGTTATGCAAAACATGTTCAAGAAAATGGACAATCTCTACACCGATCTTTCCGAATATTATGTGTTCGATAAGCAAAAGTACACTCTCGAAGAATTCTTCACGGACCTCAAAACATTTAAAGATAATTTCATAGTAAGTTGAATTTTGATAGTTGGGAAGCCGCAGTAGAATTTTAAATTTCTGCCACAAACTGAAAAGTAACCACGCGTAACGCAATTACAAAATCTACCCCTAAATGTTTTGACTTCAAATTGGCTATGCGATAAATAAGCTGGCTAAAAATAATTCGGTCTTGTAATTTTATTGGCGCCATCTGTTTTAATACAGGAAACTTACAACCGAAGCAATGTTGATAAAATAGATCTCTAACTATACGTACAGTTTGACGTGTATAAGAAAACAGCGACACGCGCCTCAGACAACGACTACAACTTTTTTCTTGAAACTAAATCCTGCCCAACCGCCAGTCTCTTTAAACTGCGGTCCTCATGCATGCGGTTTTTTATGGTTCGATTCTTGAATTGTTAAAATTTAAGGGTACGGATCAAAATTTAAACGCTGCCTGGATAACATCGCGGGTTCATTTCAGGTACTGACGTACCTATAGTATCGAATTTACTTCGTTCACAAATTGAACTAACTTAAGTTATATAGCCGATAAAGTAGTTTTCTGTAGAAATTGTAGATTCCATTAAAATGTGCTGGCGTCGGATTTAAAGTGAAATAAAAATTGCACTGTATCGCCGATAAGGTAGTTTTCTGTAAAAATTATGCTGTTGCGTTGAATTGTGTTCGTGATTTGACTGTTGCGATTTTGCAGGAGGCCAAAAAGGACAACGACAGAGATAGAGAATTGGAAGAGAAAAGGGAGAAGGCGAAACTGGCGAAGGAAAAGTCGGATCGTGAACGGCAAGAGAGGGAAGCCAGGAAAAGGGCTTTGATCGACATGAACCCGTCGGAAACGCAAGAGGGCGTTATGGATAGTTTACTGGAAGCTTTACAAACCGGAAGCGCTTTCAGTAGAGAACAGAAACGGAAACGAGGCACTCGACCTGCCGGGGGTAAGTTTACCAATAAAAAAAAACATTAATAACGATATCCATCAATCAGACTGCTTTACGGAAAATATTCTGGGTAGGTCTGGTTTTAGTTGTATTAAATCGATGCAAGATTTGTTTATTTATTAAATTGTTTTGCAGCGGAACGCCGAGCACAACTAGTGAGGTCTCGATCGAGGACAGGGCTAGTGGGCGGAAGAGAATTAACCAGGTTGGTATTTTGGTTATAGGTCAATTGAAATCTATTGATGACGTCATAAGCTTTTTCAATATTTTTACGGCGCGTTTTAAGTCAGAACACTGATTTACCGACATTGGTATCAATCAACCTAATTTTATTATTGTTACTTCCTTTGATTATCTATGAAAGAGATGCAGAACTAGTTTTAAAACTGGTCAGGCAAACGCCATCTAACTTTCTTTAATTGAACTATCATCGATTTGGGAAGCTTATTGCGTCATCAATCAATTGCACTAACAAATGACTAACGCGGTGTTCTGTTTTAGTGAAATTTTGGCTTAAAGAGGAGGTCGTTCCGATGTGACAACGAATTTTTTAAGCTCAATTAACGTTTAATGGTTGTTTTAATTTCTATATAATTTATTGGCCGATCGCGTCTTCCTTTGTACATAGTTATTGTATATTACGAGTTTACGGAATCTCTTTTTTATCGGCAAACTTGTTCGTTTTCTGGCGGTACTTAAGAAAAAAAAAACTTTTTTTTTGTGCATTTTGCGGTCAGAGTTGGATCATTGGGTTTTAACACCTCGCTATTAAACGAACCGAAGTTGCTTTACTGTATATGCTTAAATATTTTTATATGAACTTGTGAATAAATGAAGAGATAAAGTTTTATAAAAAAAAAGATAAATAAATTATTTCATTGATTGTTTACGGCGATTTATTTAATGAAATGAAACGAGTTTTTGGTCGAAAAATATATTTGTCCAAAACCACAACTCCTCTAAACAATTAAAAAAGGAATGATGCTACTTAACTAATAAATTGGCACCTGTTTGATGCAATTTTCGTTAAAATCTCAAAGTTTGTACATTTCAACGAATCCCTATTATCACTAAGGTACATTGAGAACTTGAATATATTTGTTATGGTAAACACTCTTACGTAGTAATGGACTAAATGCAACAAGAACAACAAAACACTACCACAAAAGATTGTGTACCACCATGCACTAACGTAGATAGCGCGTACCTATCTCGAAACAAAATCGAAACAGATGCGCGTTTTTGTTGAAAATTGGTCTTAATCTAAAGTGCTACAAACATTTATGTCCGGCTGTGGCATAAATGTCGACTAATTAAAAAAATAGAGAACAGGAAATACTGTACGTTGCCCTAACTGACGTCACGAATGTCGGTCGAGGTCAAAAAGCGCGGCCAAACCCCGTTTCAAACATTCAAGTGTTACGTCTTCCTAACGAATTAATCTAATGAACACAAATCGAGAGGTTAAACTACTTATAAACGCCGCAATTGGACCCGGGTTTGGTAATTTTTCTATAATTTCTAGGGTTCTCCAACTTCTTGACACCTCGACACCAACGTAGGGAATTTTCGAACAACCCGGAATGTGTTTCTCCCCCAATTTTTGATTGTCCACCCGTGTAATCGAGCCCCAAATCTTTTAAGTAACCTCGTATTTGTATCGCTTATACTACCCTAAGTAACTACGGGCCCTGACTTTCTAAACTTATCACAATATGAATGAGGAAATCGGAGACGGAACTCCAAGTACAAAGTTTTGGTTGTGCCTTGTCGTGCAATAAGGGTAAACAACGAACTAAGTTATGCTACGTTATCGTCGGTTTCGTTTTTGCCATTAGCGACGTTGCCGTTGGCTTTATCAGTCATTAACTCTTCTTGCTCGGTGGTGTTGAGAGGGGCACCTGTGTAGTTCCATGGTTGTATCTGAAAAATTCAATTACGATTAGCCAACACAAATTAACGCATGCGCAGTCATTTTAAAAAACCTATAGCGGGGTAACAAAATTTTTAAAATTACCTCGGAAGTGCCCCAAATTTGGTAAACAATGTATGTAGAGATCGAAACTAGAGCGGTGACATAGAAAACCATACGCCATGACGACATCAAGTGTTCTTGTTCATTAAGGATGTGGAAAGCGGCGAGTGGACTCAGAAAACTGGCTGTCATGTGAATTGTTTGAGCGAAAGCCAGGACTGGTCCAGCCAAATTCGGTGCTATATCCACAACGTTCGCCATAGCTCCAGCATAAGCGGCAGTAATTAAAGTTACAGCAACGAACCACACAATGAGAACCAAATCGATGTTGCAACCTAAATAACTGATCAGCAACACCAGGAAACCAGGCAGAACTTGGGCTAAAATTATTTCTTATATTAAAATTTTTTTTTTAGCAGTGTACTCACAAAGAGCTGTCATTAGTTTCCGGACGTTTGTTAACGACATGAGATTCTTCGTAACTAACTTGTCGGCTACGTAGCAAAAGAACACAGAAGCGACGTAACTACAGATGAAAGGAGCCCCTGACAACAGTCCGTTCTGCAAAATTAACGTGGCGTTTTTTTGAACTAAACATCATAGTTCAACTGACCTTTTCAATACTGAATCCTAATATGCTTTTCATATATTTAGGTCCTGGAATGATGAAAGTATAATGAACCCAAATGCGACCGAAAGTTGTAATCCCAATAGACCAAGCGGGCATTGATTTTAAAATAGCGCCCCAAGGTACTCTTTGCGTTCTTGCTGCTGCATAAGTGTTGACGGTGTTGGCTTTGATGTATTGTTGTTCGCTTAAACTGATTCGAGGATGTGTTTCGGGACTGTCGAACGCCAACAAGTACCAAATACCACACCATAAAACTCCAATTGAACCTGTGGTATAGAAAACTGATCTCCAACCCAAATGGGCAATCAAGAAACCGCATAAAGGATAAGTGATGCCGATTCCGATACTAAAACCTTGATAAAAACACTAAAAGTTAGGTTATATCGTCAGTTTCGGTGGTTACCTTGGAAACTCGACATGAATCGGCTGCGTTCGGGGACGGGAATCCAATGGCCGACCAACGCGTACATCGCCGGCCAAGTTAGGCCCTGCGAAATTTTTATTATAAAAAAAATCGTTCATTACTCGTTTCTTAGACTTTATCACTACGGAAATTGTTGCTATATAAGCTTTCTAGTTTTATAGTTAAAACATGGTTCAGGAACTGGTTAACTGAAAAGTTATTTTTATTGTAAGTTTTTACCGAAGCGAAACCTTGGATGCTTCTTAGGGCGATGACGAACCCGTAGTGGGTGCTGCTGGCCCATGGGATGCTTAAGCTACATAAAGCAGTGACTAGTTGGGCATAACCGAAAACGCGTTTGGTGCCAAGTTTTTGCGTGGCCAGACCGCCGACTACTTGGGAAACGATGTAGGCCCAGTAGAAAGAAGCTAGGACGTAGCTTTGGACATGTGCTGACCATTTCAGAGTACCGCCGTAGTCCTGAAAATAACAAATTTTGAATTATAAAAAAATTTTGAACTTGTAAATTTGTAGTGGCAATAAAAATTGCTACGAATTCGTAAACAGATTAAGTTACGTTCTAACCGTAAAGAGAAGCAACAAAATAAGAAGTGATACGAATAATGTTGCGGTTATAACAAGAATTGCATAACATTGTTAGAAATAATTTAGTTAGAAAATTCGATCGCAAATTGCAGAAATGACTTTGCAAACGGTCGGAATAACAAACAATCAATAACAGCATTAAATAATTATAGAGACACGTGGTACGGCAATGATGACTACGTAGAGGTAGGTAGAAAATATTTCGAACAAAAAAATCGAAACATTTAAAAAAAATTAATTAACAACCCTATGACAGCACTTCATCGCTTAACAAGAGTACTTAAGTTATTAAAACATTAAAAGTTCCTATTGTACTTAATCCACTTGTCGATCGAAAGTTAGACTCTTAAGATCAAAATCTCGAAAGTGTCGTTTCCACTTTAAGTCAAAGTTCCGACAGTCAATTATCTAATTATAAGGACCACTTAGACAATCAGAACCCCACATCGATTATATACTCTTGCAAATGACCTAATAAATGACTAAAAATAAATGAGCCTCAAGATCCTGTAACGCATTTCCTTTCGCATTGTTTCAAATATCGAAAATATCAAAGTAACGTTTCGATTTAATCAAAATATAAGAGCGGTATAAGTTATAGAATTCTTAGTCTTTAGAGTAGCAATTAGCGGCTCGATTGCGTTTTTAAATGATTATTGGTAATTTGTGCCAGCCAATAGAAAAGGTAATTGTGAAGGAATTGTGAGTGTGCAAAATTGCTAATTTAATAGAATCGGGTTAAGTCAATGTTATAACCTGTGGCGGATGACGTCATCCAGCATGACGGAAACGGGGTCTCGCAAGGTTTTATGATGGGACCGATATTGTGATTAGGACTGTAAGTGATGACAAAAAAAAATTACGATAGAATTTTATGAATTTGAACAGCGAATTGGAAGGACAAACACTGGGGCTTATCAATATCAGAAAAAAAATCGAACTCTTTTACATAACCAAGAGGAAGACTAATTACAAACTGATAAAGTAATCGGCGAATTCGCTGCTATACTAAGAAAGGGAGCTATCTAGAGGAAGAGCAAATACATTGAGGAACTAAATGAAGGCATAATACACTATGAAAGTGGTGCGAGTTCAAAGAGGAAGTAAATTTGTACAGAAAATCCTGAGACTTTTCACGATCATTAAGATGACTAGGACATCATTAATATACCAAGGAAGTAGAGTAAAACAGAAGATGAAATACATTTATATCGATCATCCAGCGATTTACCAAGACCACTAAGAGACAGATCTAGTTCATTGGATGACCAAAAAAAAGCCAGTAGACATTGATAAAGTAAATGGAAAGATCGTTGATGTAGTAAAGAACCAAATGGGAATGGAAAAAGAGATTAATTCCTATAGTAAATTTCAACACTTAGCAAAACCGTTAAGATATAGATCTTGCACATTGTATTTCCATAGGAAAAACCAGTAGATTTTTGATAAAGTAAATGGAGAGGTCGCTGATGTATTAAAGAACCAAATGTAAATAAATTTCTATGGAAGACCCTGAGACTTATCGAGACCATTAAGATACAGATCTAGCTGATTAGATTACCATGAGGAAAAGCCTGGAGACATTGATGACGTAAATGGAGAGGTCGCTGATGTATTAAAAACCAAATGGAAATAAATTTCTATGAAAGATCCTGAGACTTATCGAGACCATTAAAAAACAGATCTAGCTCATTAGATTACCACGAGGAAGAGTCTGGAGACATTTATGAAGTAAATGGAAAGATCGTTGATGTAGTAAAGAACCAAATGGGAATGGAAGAAGAGATTAATTCCTATAGTAAATTTCAACACTTAGCAAAACCGTTAAGATATAGATCTTGCACATTGTATTTCCATAAGAAAAACCAGTAGATTTTTGATAAAGTAAATGGAGAGGTCGCTGATGTATTAAAGAACCAAATGTAAATAAATTTCTATGGAAGACCCTGAGACTTATCGAGACCATTAAGATACAGATCTAGCTGATTAGATTACCATGAGGAAAAGCCTGGAGACATTGATGAAGTAAATGGAAAGGTCGCTGATGTATTAAAAACCAAATAGAAATAAATTTCTATGAAAGATCCTGAGACTTATCGAGACCATTAAGAAACAGATCTAGCTCATTAAATTACCACGAGGAAGAGTCTGGAGACATTTATGAAGTAAATGGAAAGGTCGTTGATAAATTAAAGAACCAAATGGAGGTGAAAAAGAAAATGAATTTCTATAGAAAATCCGGAGACTTATCAAGTTCATTAAAATAGAGATATCGCTCATTGAAAGACAACGTGGAAAAGCCAGTAAACACTGATAAAGTAAATGGAAAGATTGTTGAAGTATTAAAAATCCAAATGAAAAGAAAGAAGACATGAACTTCTATAGAAAATCCAGAGACTTACCAAGACCATTAAGAGACCGATCTCGTTCATTGGATGACCAAGAGGAAGAGTCAGAAGACATTGATGAAGTAGAGATCGTTGATGCATTAAAGAACCAAATGGAAAAGAATTTCTATAAAAAATCCTGAGACTTATCAAGACCATTAAGATACAGATATAGCTCATGGGATCACCTAGAGGAAATACCAGTGGACATTGACAAAGTAGATGGAGAAATCGTTGATGCATTAAAGGTCCAAATGGAAATAAAAGAGGAAATTAATTTCTATAGAAGATCTCGACACTTATCAAGACCATTAAGGTACAGATCTAGCACATTGGATCACCATGAGGAAGAAGCAGTAGAAATTGATGAAGTAAATGAATAGGTCACTGATGTATTAAAAACCAAATGGAAATAAATTTCTATGAAAGACCCTGAGACTTATCGAGACCATTAAGAAACAGATCTAGCTCATTAGATTACCACGAGGAAGTCTGGAGACATTTATGAAGTAAATGGAAAGGTCGTTGATAAATTAAAGAACCAAATGGAGGTGAAAGAGAAAATGAATTTCTATAGAAAATCCGGAGACTTATCAAGTTCATTAAAATAGAGATCTCGCTCATTGAAAGACAACGTGGAAAAGCCAGTAAACACTGTTAAAGTAAATGGAAAGATTGTTGACGTATTAAAAATCCAAATGAAAAGAAAGAAGACATGAACTTCTATAGAAAATCCAGAGACTTACCAAGACCATTAAGAGACCGATCTCGTTCATTGGATGACTAAGAAGAAGAGTCAGTAGACATTGATGAAGTAGATATCGTTGATGCGTTAAAGAACCAAATGGGAAAGAATTTCTTAAGAAAATCCTGAGACTTATCAAGACCATTAAGATACAGATGTAGCTCATGGGATCACCTAGAGGAAGGACCAGTAGACATTGACAAAGTAGATGGAGAGATCGTTGATGTATTAAAGCACCAAATGGAAATGAAAGAAGAAATTAATTTCTATAAAAATACCCGACACTTATCAAGACCATTAAGGTACAGATCTGGCACATTGGATCACCGTGAGGAAGAAACAGTAAATTTTGATGAAGTAAATGGAGAGGTCGCTGATGAATTAAAAACCAAATGGAAATAAATTTCTATGGAAAATCCTGAGACTTATCGAGACCATTAAGAAACAGATCTAGCTCATTAGACTACCATGAGGAAGAGCCTGGAGATATTTATGAAGTAAATGGAGAGGTCGTTGATGAATTAAAGAACCAAATGGAGGTGAAAGAGAAAATGAATTTCTATAGAAAATCCGGAGACTTATCAAGTTCATTAAAATAGAGATATCGCTCATTGAAAGACAACGTGGAAAAGCCAGTAAACACTGATAAAGTAAATGGAAAGATTGTTGAAGTATTAAAAATCCAAATGAAAAGAAAGAAGACATGAACTTCTATAGAAAATCCAGAGACTTACCAAGACCATTAAGAGACCGATCTCGTTCATTGGATGACCAAGAGGAAGAGTCAGAAGACATTGATGAAGTAGAGATCGTTGATGCATTAAAGAACCAAATGGAAAAGAATTTCTATAAAAAATCCTGAGACTTATCAAGACCATTAAGATACAGATATAGCTCATGGGATCACCTAGAGGAAATACCAGTGGACATTGACAAAGTAGATGGAGAAATCGTTGATGCATTAAAGGTCCAAATGGAAATAAAAGAGGAAATTAATTTCTATAGAAGATCTCGACACTTATCAAGACCATTAAGGTACAGATCTAGCACATTGGATCACCATGAGGAAGAAGCAGTAGAAATTGATGAAGTAAATGAATAGGTCACTGATGTATTAAAAACCAAATGGAAATAAATTTCTATGAAAGACCCTGAGACTTATCGAGACCATTAAGAAACAGATCTAGCTCATTAGATTACCACGAGGAAGTCTGGAGACATTTATGAAGTAAATGGAAAGGTCGTTGATAAATTAAAGAACCAAATGGAGGTGAAAGAGAAAATGAATTTCTATAGAAAATCCGGAGACTTATCAAGTTCATTAAAATAGAGATCTCGCTCATTGAAAGACAACGTGGAAAAGCCAGTAAACACTGTTAAAGTAAATGGAAAGATTGTTGACGTATTAAAAATCCAAATGAAAAGAAAGAAGACATGAACTTCTATAGAAAATCCAGAGACTTACCAAGACCATTAAGAGACCGATCTCGTTCATTGGATGACTAAGAAGAAGAGTCAGTAGACATTGATGAAGTAGATATCGTTGATGCGTTAAAGAACCAAATGGGAAAGAATTTCTTAAGAAAATCCTGAGACTTATCAAGACCATTAAGATACAGATGTAGCTCATGGGATCACCTAGAGGAAGGACCAGTAGACATTGACAAAGTAGATGGAGAGATCGTTGATGTATTAAAGCACCAAATGGAAATGAAAGAAGAAATTAATTTCTATAAAAATACCCGACACTTATCAAGACCATTAAGGTACAGATCTGGCACATTGGATCACCGTGAGGAAGAAACAGTAAATTTTGATGAAGTAAATGGAGAGGTCGCTGATGAATTAAAAACCAAATGGAAATAAATTTCTATGGAAAATCCTGAGACTTATCGAGACCATTAAGAAACAGATCTAGCTCATTAGACTACCATGAGGAAGAGCCTGGAGATATTTATGAAGTAAATGGAGAGGTCGTTGATGAATTAAAGAACCAAATGGAGGTGAAAGAGAAAATGAATTTCTATGGAAAATCCGGTAACTTATCAAGTTCGTTAAAATACAGATCTCGCTCATTGAAGGACCAAGTGGAAGAGCCAGTAAACATTAATAAAGTAAATGGAAAGATTGTTGAAATATTAAAAATCCAAATGAAAAGAAGAAAACATGAACTTCCATAGAAAATCCAGTGACTTACCAAGACCATTAAGAGACCGATCTCGTTCATTGGATGACCGAGAGGAAAAGTCAGTAGAGATTGATGAAGTAGAGATCGTTGAAGCGTTAAAGAACCAAATGGAAAAGAATTTCTATAGAAAATCCTGAGACTTGTCAAGACCATTAAGATACAGATGTAGCTGATGAGATCACCTAGAGGAAGTACCAGTAGACATTGACAAAGTAAATGGAGAAATCGTGGATGTATTAAAAGACCAAATGGAAGTGAAAAAAGAAATTAATTTCTGTAGAAGATCTCACACTTATCAAGACCATTAAGGTACAGATCTAGCACATTGGATCACCTTGAAGAAGAAACAGTAAACATTGATGAAGTAAATGGAGAGGTCGCTGATGTATTAAAAACCAAATGGAAATAAATTTCTATGGAAGATCCTTAGACTTATCGAGACCATTAAGAAACAGATCTAGCTCATTAGACTACCATGAGGAAGAGCCTGGAGACATTGATGAAATAAATGGAAAGGTCGTTGATGAATTAGAGAACCAAATGGAGGTGAAAGAGAAAATGAATTTCTATAGAAAATCCGGAGACTTATCAGGTTCATTAAAATACAGATCTCGCTCATTGAAAAATCAAGTGGAAGAGCCAGTAAACATTGATAAAGTAAATGGAAAGATTGTTGCAGTATTAAAAATCCAAATAAAAAGAAAGAAGACATGAACTTCTATAGAAAATCCAGAGACTTACCAAGACCATTAAGAGACCGATCTCGTTCATTGGATGACCAAGATGAAGAGTCAGAAGACATTGATGAAGTAGAGATCGTTGATGCGTTAAAGAACCAAATGGAAAAGAATTTCTATAGAAAATCCTGAGACTTGTCAAGACCATTAAGATACAGATGTAGCTCATGGGATCACCTAGAGGAAGGACCAGTGGACATTGACAAAGTAGATGGAGAAATCGTTGATGTATTAAAGGACCAAATGGAAGTGAAAGAGGAAATTAATTTTACACAGAAAATCCGGACACTTATCAAGACCATTAAGGTACAGATCTAGCACATTGGATCATCATGAGGAAGAAACAGTAAATATTGATAAAGTAAATGGAGAGGTCGCTGATATATTAAAAACCAAATGGAAATAAATTTCTATGGAAGACCCTGAGACTTATCGAGACCATTAAGAAACAGATCTAGCTCATTAGATTACCACGAGGAAGAGTCTGGAGACATTTATGAAGTAAATGGAAAGGTCGTTGATAAATTAAAGAACCAAATGGAGGTGAAAGAGAAAATGAATTTCTATAGAAAATCCGGAGACTTATCAAGTTCATTAAAATAGAGATCTCGCTCATTGAAAGACAACGTGGAAAAGTCAGTAAACATTGATAAAGTAAATGGAGAGATTGTTGAAGTATTAAAAATCCAAACAAAACGAAAGAAGACATGAACTTCTATAGAAAATCCAGACTTACCAAGACCATTAAGAGACCGATCTCGTTCATTGGATGACCAAGAGGAAGAGTCAGAAGACATTGATGAAGTAGAGATCGTTGATGCGTTAAAGAACCAAAAGGAAAAAAAATTCTATAGAAAATCCTGAGACTTATCAAGACCATTAAGATACAGATGTAGCTCATGGGATCACCTAGAGGAAGTACCAGTAGACATTGACAAAGTAGATGGAGAGATCATTGATGTATTAAAGGACCAAATCTAAATGAAAGAGGAAATTAATTTCTATAGAAAATCCTGACACTTAGCAAGACCATTAAGGTACAGATCGAGCACATTGGATCACCATGAGGCAGAAACAGTAAATATTGATGAAGTAAATGGAGAGGTCGCTGATGTATTAAAAACCAAATAGAAATAAATTTCTATGAAAGATCCTGAGACTTATCGAGACCATTAAGAAACAGATCTAGCTCATTAGATTACCACGAGGAAGAGTCTGGAGACATTTATGAAGTAAATGGAAAGGTCGTTGATAAATTAAAGAACCAAATAAAGGTGAAAGAGAAAATGAATTTCTATAGAAAATCCGGAGACTTATCAAGTTCATTAAAATAGAGATTTCGCTCATTGAAAGACAAAGTGGAAAAGCCAGTAAACATTGATAAAGTAAATGGAGAGATTGTTGAAGTACTAAAAATTCAAATAAAAAGAAAGAAGACATGAACTTCTATAGAAAATCCAGAGACTTACCAAGACCATTAAGAGACCGATCTCGTTCATTGGATGACCAAGAGGAAGAGTCAGAAGACATTGATGAAGTAGAGATCGTCGATGCGTTAAAGAACCAAATAGAAAAGAATTTCTATTGAAAATCCTGAGACTTATCAAGACCATTAAGATACAGATATAGCTCATGGGATCACCTAGAGGAAGTACCAGTGGACATTGACAAAGTAGATGGAGAAATCGTTGATGTATTAAAGGACCAAATAGAAATGAAAGAGGAAATTAATTTCTATAGAAAATTCTGACACTTATCAAGACCATTAAGGTATAGATCTAGCACACTGGATCACCATGAGGAAGAAACAGTAAACATTGATGAAGTAAATGGAGAGGTCGCTGATGTATTAAAAATCAAATAGAAATAAATTTCTAGGGAAGACCCTGAGACTTATCGAGACCATTAAGAAACGGATCTAGCTCATTATATTACCACGTGGAAGAGCCTGGAGACATTTATGAAGTAAATGGAGAGGTCGTTGATGAATTAAAGAACCAAATGGAGGTGAAAGAGAAAATGAATTTCTATGGAAAATCCGGAGACTTATCAAGTTCGTTAAAATACAGATCTCGCTTATTGAAGGACCAAGTGGAAGGGGCCAGTAAACATTGATAAAGTAAATGGAGAGATTGTTGAAGTATTGAAAATCCAAATGAAAAGAAAGAAGACATGAACTTCTATAGAAAATCCAGAGACTTACCAAGACCATTAAGAGACCGATCTCGTTCATGGGATGACCAAGAGGAAGAGTCAGTAGACACTGATAAAGTAGATATCGTTGATGCGTTAAAGAACCAAATGGAAAAGAATTTCTATAGAAAATTCTGAAACTTATCAAGACCATTAAGATACAGATGTAGCTCATGGGATCACCTAGAGGAAGGAATAGTAGACATTGACAAAGTAGATGGAGAGATAGTTGAAGTATTAAAGGACCAAATGGAAATGAAAGAGGAAATTCATTTCTATAAAAAATCCCGACACTTATCAAGAACATTAAGGTACAGATCTAGCACATTGGATCACCATGAGGAAGAAACAGTAAATTTTGATGAAGTAAATGGAGAGGTCGCTGATGAATGAAAAACCAAATGAAAATAAATTTCTATGGAAGATCCTGAGACTTATCGAGACCATTAAGAAACAGATCTAGCTCATTAGACTACCATGAGGAAGAGCCTGGAGACATTTATGAAGTAAAGGGAGAGGTCGTTGATGAATTAAAGAACCAAATGGAGGTGAAAGAGAAAATGAATTTCTATGGAAAATCCGGAGACTTATCAAGTGCATTAAAATACAGATGTCGCTCATTGAAGGACCAAGTGGAAGAGCCAGTAAACATTGATAAAGTAAATCGAAAGATTGTTGAAGTATTAAAAATCCAAATGAAAAGAAAAAAGACATGAAATTCCATAGAACATCCAGTGACTTACCAAGACCATTAAGAGACCGATCTCGTTCACTGGATGACCAAGAGGAAGAGTCACAAGACATTGATGAAGTAGAGATTGTTGATGCGTTAAAGAACCAAATGGAAAAGAATTTCTATAGAAAATCCTGAGACTTATCAAGACCATTAAGATACAGATGTAGCTCATGGAATCACCTAGAGGAAGTACCAGTGGACATTGACAAAGTAGATGGAGAGATCGTTGATGTATTAAACGACCAAATGGAAATGAAAGAGGAAATTAGTTTTTATAGAAAATCCCGACACTTATCAAGACGATCAAGGTACAGATCTAGCACATTGGATCACCATGAAGAAGAAACAGTAAATATTGATGAAGTAAATGGAGAGGTCGTTGATGTATTAAAAACCAAATGGCAATAAATTTCTATGGAAGACCCTGAGACTTATCGAGACCATCAATGCACAGATCTAGCTCATTAGATTACCACGTGGAAGAGCCTGGAGACATTTATGAAGTAAATGGGGAGGTCGTTGATGAATTAAAAAACCAAATGGAAGTGAAAAAGCAATTGAATTTCTATAGAAAATCCTGAGACTTATCAAGTTCATTAAAATAGAGATCTCGCTCATTGAAGGACCAATTGGAAGAGCCAGTAAACATTGATAAAGTAAATGGAAAGATTGTTGACGTATTAAAAATCCAAATGAAAAGAAAGAAGACATGAACTTCCATAGAAAATCCAGTGACTTAGCAAGACCATTAAGAGACCGATCTCGTTCATTGGATGACAAAGAAGAAGAGTCAGTAGACATTGATGAAGTAGAGATCGTTGATGCGTTAAAGAACCAAATGGAAAAAAACTTCTATAGAAAATCCCGAGACTTATCAAGACCATTAAGATACAGATGTAGCTCATGGAATCACCTAGAGGAAGTACCAGTGGACATTTACAAAGTAGATGGAGAGATCGTTGATGTATTAAACGACCAAATGGAAATGAAAGAGGAAATTAATTTTTATAGAAAATCCCGACACTTATCAAGACCATTAAGGTACAGATCTATCACATTGGATCACCTTGAAGAAGAAACAGTAAACATTGATGAAGTAAATGGAGAGGTCGCTGATGTATTAAGAACCAAATGGAAATAAATTTCTATGGAAGATCCTGAGACTTATCGAGACCATTAAGAAACAGGTCTAGCTCATTAGACTACCATGAGGAAGAGCCTGGAGACATTGATGAAGTAAATAGAGAGGTCGTTGATGAATTAAAGAACCAAATGGAGGTGAAGAAGCAATTGAATTTCTATAGAAAATCCTGAGACTTATCAAGATCATTAAGGTACAGATCTGGCTCATTGGATGACTAAAAGAAAGAGCTTGTAGTCAGAGATGAAGTAAATGGAGAGGTAGTTGACGAATTAAAGAACAAAACAGAAATGAAAGACGAAATGAAGTTTCATAGAAAATTGGGAGACTTATCAGGATCATTAAGAGCCAAAGGTAGCAAGTAGACATTGGTGAGGTAAATGGAGGGATCATTGATGTATTTAAGAACCAAGTGGAAATAAAACAGGAAATTAACTTCTATAGAAAATCCTGAGACTTATCGAGACCATTAAGATACAGATCTAGCTCATTGAATCACCAAGAGTAAAACGACCACTAGACATTGACAATGTAAATGCAGAGACCGTTGATGTATTAAAGGATCAAATGGCAAGGGAAAAGGAAATTATTTCCTTAGATTTAACATCTTAGATGCCCACCTTATATTAGAATTTCTAAATTTTTTTGGAGCTAATAAAAGGAAGTTTCCTACTTCGAAAAATAAAAAAAAATCTCCAGCTAATAGCAATACTAATAACTTTAGCTTTCGGATGTTGATTTTTTTGTTACTCACCAGCGGCGCTGAACTGTTGCTATCCTCAACAACGAAACAGTATTCCTGTGTAGAATTGGTGACAGTTTGCGGAGGTTCCTCCACCATGGCCACAATGGCCAAATTGATGTCGGTCCGCATCATAAACGAAACAAGAAATCCAGACCATGACAGCAAATAAAGCACAAGTCTCGCAGGTACTTGACCTGTCAACAAATCAACAAAATTAATTCAATTGAATCGAGATCAAACAAAAAATTTAAAAAACCGCAAAACACTCACTCCAAAACGAACACATCTCAATCAAAAGTTTTGCAGACAAATGATCGAGTTTGTTTCGTGTTGAAAACTTAAGTAGTTTCGTTAATTGTCAGATTAGGTCGGGACTTTTAATATTATCACTGATTGATGTAGCGGAGAGATGACGAGACATGACTTGAAACGTTTAATTGATGCAGCAGCTAAATCGGTAGCGCCCTTATTATTCTCCTTCAGTTCATGTTAATACGTATTCAAATTACAAAAATGTTTAAGTGAGATTTCAAAACGTAAGAGGCTTTCGAACAATTGACAATGTACCATTATAAATGCGGCAATTGAAGGTTGCTCAGGTACACTGTAAGCACGTGTGTAATCGAATTTCTCGAATTACTCACGGAAAAACTGGTCTTTTCTATAAGTATCGACAAGTCTTGGTCAAGGTTTCAATCTCAATACTTTCGAAGACAAACCCACTTCTCCGAAACCGACGATTTTTGGCAATCAATTTAAAAAGTCTATAAACATAGTTTTTCTGTGAGACTATCACTACATAACGTGGTTATTAAAACTTTTTATATTTTTGTAAAGAGATTTAGTTAACACCATTTAACAATGTAAGCCCATGCGTTTTGTTAATTAATGTTCATTTACTTTAATAAAAAAATCTGAAATTGCTCGTCAATTTTCCAGAGGTGACATTGAGGAAAAACATTTGGAAAACTGCGATTTGAGAATGCTCACGTTGTAACTCTCGCACTGCAGATTTAGTATCTGAAAGTAAGCAATCGAAGCAACATTCGAGTTTCTCACGAAAGCCTCAACCCATTTAGTAATTTATATCAAGGTGCCAGCACTTTAATAGTCATAAAACTTTTCCTAAGAAGCACCTATAATGTTCAGTGTACTCGTCCCTAGATGGCGTATCGGAGAAAGAATATCACCTGCTGACCAATAGATGAAGCTCTTAAGAAAATTCGAACTACAATACCCCGACGCTCTAGATTGCAGTGAGATGATAGAATTACACTCCATTACTTGGAACAGAAAGCCTGGGTACCGAACGAATCAAACCGTAGACAAAAACAGTCAAAGAAGCAAAATTTTAGGACATGAACATAAATGGACATGTAATAACAACTAAAGGGGTCGAAGTGGTGATTCAGGCAGTTGCTTTACTTGTGCCCGCCATCTACTTGTCATTTGAGGTTCGATTTCCGGCCGGTCTAACTAGTTTGGCGTGAAGAAGACAGTAAGATTCCTCCCCTTAACTTACGTTACGCCCTCTTCTGGAAGCCAGGAGGTACTCACACTTCGAAAGTTGAATAACGACATCCCAAAAAGAAACCGAACCTCCTATGTTGATTTACCCACCATCCGGTCCTGTTACACATGTCATTTGTTTCCTGGTTTTGACTAGGACGATTAAAATCAGCAAAATCTCCGCAACCCACTTAAGTGTTTGTAGTGTTGTGCTGGTGGAGAGTCGAGTTTAGTTCCTTGCACCACCGCGTGTTTGACATTTTCGGGTGCATTCCCTTTGTTGTTGCTTTTTTGATAGTAATAGGAGTGCCATCTGTGCTGACCAAACTTTAGTTCAGTAAAATTTTCCTTGTGGCTGATACAACCTTTCTGTCATTTTTCAACATTTGTCGCTGACCAAAGTTGCCCCCAAGCAACATATCCGGCCTTTCCTGTATTGCCGTTTTCAAAATTCATAACTACAGTCCATCACAAATTTGAAAATAATTATTTTAATTTACACCCCGTTTGGCACTTGCATCGCCCACTGTGGAATCCCCTTTGAAGTGCATTGCATATCCTGCATACCTCAACTTTTGAAGTTTAACAGGTCTTATGAAACAATGAGACTGTGGAGTACAAAAAGCTTAAAGCCAATAGAACTCTACAAGAAGAGATTAAGTTGAAAAATCAACCACTAGTGATAATGAATTGGCATGTACTCATAACACAAGATAAAACAAGGAAAAGAAGACTAATGCTAGTGTACAGACCCACGGATTCGAAAAATCCAGAAGAGAACTACACTGCGTGGTCAATTTAGGCCAAGAAGGCAATTGCTCAAATCCCCCCTATCAGAAATCATAACGAAAGTTAGATCAGGGGAGATAAGCAAAAACATTTGAGGACTACCAGATACCTTCAGATCACATAACGGGGCATGTACCAACCTACCACCGATGTTAACAGTGTACAAAGAGAGAATCGACTTGAATCGTCAGATGAAGTAGTAAAGAAAATACACAAAAAAATTGGTGATGATCACGTGCATCGCTGTATTTAGAATGAGGCATGTGGTAGATCTCTAGAAAGTGGCAGAGGTCATCATGTTGCAGAAACTGGGTAAGTCACCCAACGATATTAATTGTTATAGACCCAATGATTGCTTCCCATTACGACAAAACTGTTAAAAAGACTAAACCCACTAATCGTTAGAACTAATTCGGATTTATCACTTTGGATTCTGAAGACGACATACAAGATTCCAGTTCAAATCGAGAAGAACTGATCGGTAAGTTAAATAAAATGCTATCAGCTCAACACATTCAACTCTTTGAGTTCTATCGTACTATAGAATTATTTAGAGTGAGACAAAAAACCAACAATAAGTTTCAAAGAGATCGACGCAGGTGTCCAATGGGGTAGCGTTCTAGGACCTCTGCTCGAAACATGCCAATTGTCCAAAACCGACGTCGTAACAATAATAACCCGCACTGCAATAATGAACTGCTGTTGGATCAAAAAGCAGAAGCTTTTGAGGCCTACCAGATACCTTCAGAATACCTGAAAGGGCAAGTATCGACCTGCTACCAATGTTAATTGTGGACAATGAGGAAATCGACTTGTATCGTTAGGTGAAGTGGAAAAAAGAAATACACAGCAACTTGAATCTTAAGAATGCACCAGGATACAGGCAGATTACAGACGAAGTGACCAAACAGTTTATCCCAAAAAATAAGAACGAGACATGCGGTAGATAGCTGGAGCAGCTGTTGCCGAAACCTGGCAAACCACCCAACGATAAGTCTTATATGGTCAGGTAAAAGGTTCCCATTATGTCGAAACTGTTCGAAAATCTACAAAAGACACTAAGACCACCCTTGGCTTGAAGACTACTAATACCAGACAATTTGGATGCTGAAGTCGGCATACAGCATTGCAGATCAAATTAGAAAGACCCTAGAAAAAAAGCAATTCTGGCATCAAGGACTGTTCTGGTAGGTAGTTAAATAAAATGCTACCAGCTCAACACATTCAACTATTTGAGTTCTTCCTTTACTATAGAATTCCTTAGAGTGAGACAAAAAAACCAACAAGTAAAACCAACAATAAGTTTCAAAGAGATCGACGCAGATGTCCCACAGGGTAGCGTTCTAGGACCTCTGCTGGACACATGCTAATTATTCAAAACCGACGTCGTAACAATAACAACCCACACTGCAATGATGAACTGCTGTTGGATCAAAAACCAGAAGCATTTGAGGCCTACCAGATACCTTCAGACTATCTGAAAGGGCAAGTACCGACCTACTACCAATGTTAACTGTGGACAATGAGGAAATCGACTTGTATCGTTAGATGAAGTGGCAAAAGAAATACACAGCAACTTGAATCTTAAGAACGCACCAGGATACAAGCATATTACAGACGAAGTGTCCAAACAGTTCATCCCAAAAAATATTAGTAATGATCAAGTTTTTGTATCTGCATTTAGAACGAGACATGTGGTAGATAGCTGGAGCAGTTGTTGCCGAAACCTGGCAAACCACCCAACGATAAGTCTTATAGGGTCAGGTAAAAGGTTCCCATTATGTCGAAACTGTTCGAAAATCTACAAAAGACACTAAGACCACCCTTGGCTTGAAGACAACTAATACCAGACAATTTGGATGCTGAAGTCGGCATACAGCATTGCAGATCAAATTGGAAAGACCCTAGAAAAAAAGCAATTCTGGCATCAAGGACTGTTCTGGTAGATAGTTAAATAAAATGCTACCAGCTCAACGCAATCAACTCTTTGAGTTCTTCCTTTACTATAGAACTCCTTAGTGTGGGATAAAAAACCAACAACTAAAACCAACAATAAGTTTCAAAGAGATCGACGCAGATGTCCCACAGGGTAGCGTTCTAGGACCTCTGCTGGACACATGCCAATTGTTCAAAACCGACGTCGTAACAATAACAACCCACACTGCAATGATGAACTGCTGTTGGATCAAAAACGAGAAGCATTTGAGGCCTACCAGATACCTTCAGACTACCTGAATGGGCAAGTATCGACCTACTACCAATGTTAACTGTGGACAATGAGGAAATCGACTTGTATCGTTAGATGAAGTGGCAAAAGAAATACACAGCAACTTGAATCTTAAGATCGCACCAGGATACAAGCATATTATAGACGAAATGTCCAAACAGTTCATTCCAAAAAATAAGAACTAGACATGTGGTAGATAGCTGGAGCAGTTGTTGCCGAAACCTGGCAAACCACCCAACGATAAGTCTTATAGGGTCAGGTAAAAGGTTCCCATTATGTCGAAACTGTTCGAAAATCTACAAAAGACACTAAGACCACCCTTGGCTTGAAGACAACTAATACCAGACAATTTGGATGCTGAAGTCGGCATACAGCATTGCAGATCAAATTGGAAAGACCCTAGAAAAAAAGCAATTCGGGCATCAAGGACTGTTCTGGTAGATAGTTAAATAAAATGCTACCAGCTCAGCACATTCAACTCTTTGAGTTCTTCCTTTACTATAGAATTCCTTAGAGTGAGATAAAAACCAACAACTAAAACCAACAATAAGTTTCAAAGAGATCGACGCAGATGTCCCACAGGGTAGCGTTCTAGGACCTCTGCTCGACACATGACAATTGTCCAAAACCGCCGTGGTAACAATAACAACCCGCACTGCAATGATGAACTGCTGTTGGATCAAAAACCAGAAGTATTTGAGGCCTACCAGGTACCTTCAGACTACCTGAAAGGGCAACTACCGACCTACTACCAATGTTAACTGTGGACAATGAGGAAATCGACTTGTATCGTTAGGTGAAGTGGCAAAAGAAATACACAGCAACTTGAATCTTAAGATCGCACCAGGATACAAGCATATTATAGACAAAATGTCCAAACAGTTCATCCCAAAAAATAAGAACTAGACATGTGGTAGATAGCTGGAGCAGTTGTTGCCGAAACCTGGCAAACCACCCAACGATAAGTCTTATAGGGTCAGGTAAAAGGTTCCCATTATGTCGAAACTGTTCAAAAATCTACAAAAGACACTAAGACCACCCTTGGCTTGAAGACAACTAATACCAGACAATTTGGATGCTGAAGTCGGCATACAGCATTGCAGATCAAATTGGGAAGACCCTAGAAAAAAAGCAATTCTGGCATCAAGGACTGTTCTGGTAGATAGTTAAATAAAATGCTATCAGCTCAACACATTCAAGTCTTTGAGTTCTACCTTACTATAGAATTCCTTAGAGTCAGACAAAAAACCAACAACTAAAACCAACAATAAGTTTCAAAGAGATCGACGCAGATGTCCCACAGGATAGCGTTCTAGGACCTCTGCTGGACACATGCCAATTGTTCAAAACCGACGTCGTAACAATAACAACCCACACTGCAATGATGAACTGCTGTTGGATCAAAAACCAGAAGCATTTGAGGCCTACCAGATACCTTCAGACTACCTGAAAGGGCAAGTACCGACCTACTACCAATGTTAACTGTGGACAATGAGGAAATCGACTTGTATCGTTAGATGAAGTGGCAAAAGAAATACACAGCAACTTGAATCTTAAAAACGCACCAGGATACAAGCATATTACAGACAAAATGTCCAAACAGTTCATCCCAAAAAATATTAGTAATGATCAAGTTTTTGTATCTGCATTTAGAACGAGACATGTGGTAGATAGCTGGAGCAGTTGTTGCCAAAACCTGGCAAACCACCCAACGATAAGTCTTATAGGGTCAGGTAAAAGGTTCCCATTATGTCGAAACTGTTCGAAAATCTACAAAAGACACTAAGACCACCCTTGGCTTGAAGACAACTAATACCAGACAATTTGGATGCTGAAGTCGGCATACAGCATTGCAGATCAAATTGGGAAGACCCTAGAAAAAAAGCAATTCTGGCATCATCAAGGACTGTTCTGGTAGGTAGTTAAATAAAATGCTACCAGCTCAACACATTCAACTCTTCGAGTTCTTCCTTTACTATAGAATTCCTTAGAGTGAGACAAAAAACCAACAAGTAAAACCAACAATAAGTTTCAAAGAGATCGACGCAGATGTCCCACAGGATAGCGTTCTAGAACCTCTGCTGGACACATGCCAATTGTTCAAAACCGACGTCGTAACAATAACAACCCACACTGCAATGATGAACTGCTGTTGGATCAAAAACCAGAAGCATTTGAGGCCTACCAGATACCTTCAGACTATCTGAAAGGGCAAGTACCGACCTGCTACCAATGTTAACTGTGGACAATGAGGAAATCGACTTGTATCGTTAGATGAAGTGGCAAAAGAAATACATAGCAACTTGAATCTTAAGAACGCACCAGATTAGAGACGAAGTGTCCAAACAGCTCATCCCAAAAAAGATTAGTGATGATCAAGCATCTGTATCTGCATTTAGAACGAGACATGTGGTAGATAGCTGGAGCAGTTGTTGCCGAAACCTGGCAAACCACCCAACGATAAGTCTTATAGGGTCAGGTAAAAGGTTCCCATTATGTCGAAACTGTTCGAAAATCTACAAAAGACACTAAGACCACCCTTGGCTTGAAGACAACTAATACCAGACAATTTGGATGCTGAAGTCGGCATACAGCATTGCAGATCAAATTGGGAAGACCCTAGAAAAAAAGCAATTCTGGCATCATCAAGGACTGTTCTGGTAAATAGTTAAATAAAATGCTACCAGCTCAACACATTCAACTCTTCGAGTTCTTCCTTTACTATAGAATTCCTTAGAGTGAGACAAAAAACCAACAAGTAAAACCAACAATAAGTTTCAAAGAGATCGACGCAGATGTCCCACAGGGTAGCGTTCTAGGACCTCTGCTGGACACATGCCAATTGTTCAAAACCGACGTCGTAACAATAACAACCCACACTGCAATGATGAACTGCTGTTTTATCAAAAACGAGAAGCATTTGAGGCCTACCAGATACCTTCAGACTACCTGAAAGGGCAAGTACCGACCTACTACCAATGTTAACTGTGGACAATGAGGAAATCGACTTGTATCGTTAGGTGAAGTGGCAAAAGAAATACACAGCAACTTGAATCTTAAGAACGCACCAGGATACAAGCATATTACAGACGAAGTGTCCAAACAGTTCATCCCAAAAAATATTAGTAATGATCAAGTTTTTGTATCTGCATTTAGAACGAGACATGTGGTAGATAGCTGGAGCAGTTGTTGCCGAAACCTGGCAAACCACCCAACGATAAGTCTTATAAGGTCAGGTAAAATGTCTCATTATGTCGAAACTGTTCAAAAATCTACAAACAACGCTAAGACCACTCTTGGCTTGAAGATTTCCGACAATTTGGATTCTGAAGTCGACATACACCATTGGAGATCAAATTGGGAAGACCCTAGAAAAAAGATATTCTGGCATCAAGGACTGTTCTGCTATTCAAATAAAATGATACCAGCCCAATGTGTGTAACTCCTGGAATTCTACCCATCTGGAGTGAGACATAAAAGTGAGACATAAAAGTAAATACTAAAACTAATAATACATTTTTAAGAAACCAAAGCGGGTGGCCCACAGGGTAGTGCTCTGAAACTTTTGCTCGACACATGTGGGTTGTTCAAAATGGACATAGTAACAATAACGACACTCGTGGATGACACTGCTCTACTTGCTGTTGCATCAAAAAGTAGAAGCATTAGCGGACTACCAGATACCTTAGTACCGACCTACCACCGATGTTAAAAGTGAACAATGAGAGAACTGACTTGAATCCTCAAATGAAGTGGCAAAGCAAATACACACCAACTTGGATCTTAAGAAATCAGCACGATCCAACATTACAGATTAGTGATGCTAACGTGTCTGTGCATCGCTGGGTTTAGAATGAGATATGTGGTAGATAAATGGAAAGTGGCAAAGGTCATCATTTTGCCGAAACCAGGTAAGTCACCCCACGATAGTAGAAACACATAGAATTACTTCCCATTATGACAAAGCTATTGGAGAAACTGTCAAAGAGACTAAACCCACTCCTCGTTAGAAGGCAACTGACTCCAGATCATCCATTTGGATTATAAAGTCGACACATAAGATCCCAGATCAAATCGGGAAGACCTGTTTTGATAGTTAAATAAAATGCTATTACTTCAACACATTCAATTTTTGGAATTCCGCCTTATTGAACAATTCTTTAGAGTAAGACAAGAAATTATAAACTAAACCAATAATAAGTTTCAAAGAGATCAACGCAGGTGTCCCACCGGGTAGTGTTCTGAGACCTCTTCTCAAAATATTCGAGTGGTCCAAAACTGACGTCATAACTTTCTGTTGGATCACCAATACAAAAGCAACCAACAAGCTACAGAAAGGTACAACAATGTTAACATAACTAAATACCTCGATGTCAAAGTTTAAGAGGAAGAAAACGCAAGAGAAACTTGCCCGAAGAGTACGACAACTGTAGTGGGTCTTAAGGCAATGTCAATGCAAGATTAATTATTGATATACAACCAGCCTCTTAAGGCGATTTGGCTTTATGACTTCCAGCTGTGGAGATGCACAAGTGCGTCAAGCTAAGATCCTGCGGATCATCGCGGATCTGAAGATTCTTTTCATCGAAGGGCGAGTTGATTGAAAGAGGAAGATCGTTTTCATCGACATTCTACTGCTGAGAATGCGAAATTACATTGGCGACTTAAGAGGATAAAACTCTTCGAGTTGGTGTAGAGCGTGGAGTAATTTCCTCTAACAAAGCATTAGTTTCCCAAATAATTAATCTTAAGAATTTACGGTAAATATTGATGGTTGGTAAAGTCCAACCAGTTAACCAGTTAACAGTCCAGTTAGGAACTTACGAACTTCACAAAATCTGACACGCTTAGCTATTGAAGTTTCTTTTACTGACAAATTCTTGTTTACAATCTACATCTAGGCGAGTATTAACTAAATGTCTTCTAAGTGAAACATTCATTAATGCTCCTTCTTCATGAAATATTATTTACTAAAACAAGTCTTGGGGTACGGCAATATCTTGTCATCCATTGATATGAAGTCTGTCTGTTAGCTCGTTCTCAGGGTTTGCGATCTGACTGTTGTATGTCCAGCCATTCTTCATATTTCATTTTTGACAAAATCATTGTTAAATGTCTAATCAATGAGAAAAGAACATATAAAAAAGCGACGCTTCTGGCGGTTCCTTGATGAAACCAACTTCTATGACCTTGAAACAGCAGTCCTTTTAATTTGGTAGGTTAGACAAAACATCGTAAAACACGTTCATGTAATACGATATTCGGCTGACGGCCTCTTCAATGCCAGGCGGTTGATTCTTAGCATCAGCTGTGGTAATCCGAACCAGTTGTGGTCACAATTTCAAAATAAACATTTTAAATTGGTAGGATGGGCATCTCTGTCGCCGAATCAGTTTCCTTGTTTGACCGTCCCCTCTTTATAAGTTCCTTACTCTTTGGTCTAATCCTCTGGATAATATTAATTGATGAAAGCTTTTCAGATTCTCAAATTTGAATATCATAGAACCAAATGAGTTTCAACGTAACTTGTACAGCAAAATTTTGTTGGTGAGTGAAAGTTTCCATTTCCTACCGAGGAGCCATTGCATTTGACTTAATTTTATGTCAAGTTGTCTCCTTTTCCCCCAATAATCCTTAGATTAACGTGGAGACCCAGGTACAGGTGGACTTAGAATCTCAACAAATTTCGTTTAGAAACTTTGGTTATCCATTGGGTCCACAAATTATTTTGTAGTCTTTCGTTATTAGCAAGTTTAGCTACATCATTAGCAAAAGTAGAGATCTTGGATTGTCGATTTTAGGGATCTCAGCTGTGTAGATCGGGAACGGCAGTGGACCTACACATTGTCTTGGAGGACCCCGAATTTGATATGCCAGAAATTGGATTGCTGGTCTCAGCATTTAAGTGAGAAATATGAATCAATACGGAGATAATAGTTTAGGAACAGTAACTTCTTTAGTTTACTAGTAGAGGGAGCCACACACCTTATCGAAGGCTTGGGGTATGTTCAAAAACGTAGCATTTCATAATTCCTTTTCCTAAAGACTCTTGGAGATTTCAGTTATAATTTTGTAGACCTGTTGGGTTGTAGAATGATGTTCTCAGGTCCACATAGACGATTAAGAAGGACCAATTAGATAATTGGCCCAAAAAAATCTAAAATCCTTCATATTACAAGAATAGATATCTACCGATACCAGGCTACAATAGTTACTCAACATCCGAATGGACTTCTAGTAAATACTTTGAAAAAAAAACTTTGCACGAGATCTTCAAGCAACTACTATTGCTACAGAAAATAGCGCTGGACCTACAAGCACAATCTACTTAATTCCTCAAAAACTTAGGTGACGGATTTATCACCAGGGGTGGTTATAACACCAAACGCCAGTGGTGGGAGCAAAATCCAACGTGGCAACATCAAATGCTAAACAATTTTATATTGTGATGCAATCTAATAGTTTAACACCGCTGTCAATCGAAAAACCGACCTATTGGCCTCCAGATAGGAAAAAGGTCCCTGATCTAGTAGATTTTTGTGTGATAAAAAGCAAACCAAATACTCATCTAAACATCCCGTCACGATTTGATTAATCATTTAACTATTTTGCTTGGACGCAGGGCAAGGCCACTAACGTTGCAATGGTATATTTTACCAGACAAAATAAAAGAAGAATCCATGTGATCCAAGAGGTCGTTTGGACGAGTTCTCCAGACAACAAAAACTGATCCGATGTCAAGCATAAAATAATGTAAAATTGCAACATCCTGATAAAGCCAAGCTCAACAAGGCCGTCAAGGAAAGGATTCTCGACTAGTCGTTGTGGAAAGTAACAAGAAATATTGAACATCCACAAAGTTATCCACCGATACGATTACAAAACGATAGCTGAACGTTGTTAGCAAAGATGCACACATCTCACCCTAATGTCATTCTAAATGCAGAAAAGACCTTTATACGCAACTATATAGATTCTCAAAGAGTTACTAGCAAATATCATCAGAACAGCCGCTGCGCTGCTTAATGAATTGCTACAATTAGAATACTTCTGAATGGAATGAAAGGTAATCTGAATCATATTAATAGCAAAATTCTTGAAAATGTTAGTTCTTTCCTGTTCTGTCTAAGGTACTAAAAAGTTTTATTAAAAAAATCATATACAACAATAAAAACTAATTGCAGAACCCCAGTGTGGTTTAGAGAAAGACATGGCAGCGTAGAATAGATTCACAAACTAGTTCGTCAACTCAATTCAGATCTAAGAGAGAAAATTTGTTTCTTGATTAGGTGTGATTTCTGAGATTGCATCGCATACTACACCCATATCGATGGGCGGAGCTATTGCGTGGACTGTAAATCTCCAGTGTCGCAGAAAATCCCAGTGACGTATATTTTCCGTTTCTTTTTCATAATTGGCAACTAGTTCACATGTGAGATTCTCAAAAATGCTGCAATATCGGGACAAGCTTCAATAGAATTTTTTTATTTCTGTACAAAATTTGCGATTTTTATTTTTGTTTGTCTATAGAGTTAATAATATGAAACCAAAATTCTCCTGCTTGAATTATTAAACTTAAAGAAAGAACTATGACAGTTTGTTAAATAATTTAAGACCATATTAAAACATATTTTTTTATAAAATGACACCGACTATTTTTGGTTAATGCAACTTTTTTTCAACGCCAAAATATCAATGTTTCTATTTCTATTAAGCTTAACGCAAAGGATTATTATCCACAAGCCATTAATTTTTAAATAAATAAAGAAATTTGCCTTTCGCCTTTTTAAAACGTCCAATTTTACCTACCTAGAAAAAGGGGACATATCCCAACACAATACACAATCGACAACACCATTAGGCTGTGACAGTTATTGCCACAGTCACAAAAATATCACATTGTAGCATTGTTGACGACTGTGAATTGTGTTAGGATACCTCCCCTTTTTCCAGGTAAGAAAAAGTTGGCGTTTTAAATCGATTAAATTATTATTAATGTTTAGACAAAAGAAACTTAGTTTCATACTTTTGACTAACGCTATGGGTCGTGAACAAGAACCACCCTGTATATTAATTTATTAGAATACAAATAATTTTTAACGAAACAGTTGCGTGAACGACCCTGTCAATAGAAAACAAGTGAAGGTGTTTTATAGTAAAAAAAAGAAAATCTGGTTTAACCAGTTGCGCCAACCTTACGCACCTCTTGTTCGATTTTTTTCTATTATTGCCAAAGTTGCTGTGACTCATGACTGTGCATAATTAATGACAAACATTAAATCGTTGTCACTATAGTGTAAAAAAATGCCATCATCATCATCAGCGGTCGTCACTCTCCGCAAATACAGAAACAACCTTGGGTCTTGTCCACAAATCGCGCCAATTAGTGTAAATGGCGGAAATTTCAAAACTACGCCACTGGCAATGATTCTACATAAATACACGCCAACAACTACAAATTTACTATTATTAGAGGATTGCAATAATGTCATCGGAAACAATAGGAAGGGTCAAGGGCATTTGATGTCTCTCGATGACTGTTCGTTTTTCTGTTAAAATATGACGCAATATTGCTATCAATATGAGATAATTTTCTTATCGAGGTAAGTGTCTCAATATGGTTGGAGAACCGAGGGAGGGAGTTGGGACTGTTGTACCAGTCGAAACTCACTCACCGAACAGCCTGTAGATGAGACACTTCTCCACCTCTTCCTTGGGATAGGACAGGTCGCTGCTGTAGACTTTGTCATCAGCCATGTCTCCAGGTGTTTCATCGACGTTACCACTTGTTCCGATGTAGCGAACGCGTGTCCAGCAGCAACTGCGGCAAGCACATGGAATTATGAATCAAATTGTTGCACACCGAAATCCGGCTACAAAACAGGTTTAACCGCCTTCACGTTCGCGATATTATTAAAAACAGGGCCGGCGTTTTATTGCTAATATTGCATAATGTTGGCGCACACGAAACTGATTAATTGTTTGGTCAACACTCAAGGCCGTGCAGACTCATCAATCGCTCAACCGACACGCTTGGATAATTTCTTATCTAAACAAGACGCGTTAGAAGCGCGAAAACTAATCAATTCGGGTAATATGGAACGGAATCGAAACAAAACCGGACCGATATAACCTCAAAATTTTCAACGAAAAGCTTTCGATGGAAGATAAGAGCAATTGTCAGTTGGTTAATTTAACTTACAGTGCAACTGACACCCACGTAAACACGCCGGGAATCGATTGCGGCACTGAGTAATGCCATTTTACTCAAATATTTCGCATTTAATATCCTTGACCAACTTAATCAACACAAAAGTGACGTTTACTTGTATCGATTTGAACGCGCAGAAATCTGCATTATCGACAAAACTGACAGTTGAACGTAACGCGCATGCTTGTTCCCGTTGAGAATATTGTTGCGATTTTCAAGCGATAGAGGACGCTTTTTGGGAAATGTTTTGTTGTTCTGGAACTGTCCATGTTCTGTTAAAAATAGTTTTTCTGGAAGAAAATTAATTATCCCGGATTAAGCGAAATTGGTTTCACAAATCATGGCTGAATGTGTTTGCCAACCGTCAGCTGAAAGCGAAGTAAAAATTTTGGTTTTTAAGGTTATTTTATTTGTTTTACACATTTTTAGGCTAAAACGCAAATAAAACACGACTGGTACCAAACTGAAACTACCGTAGTGATTACTGTACTTATCAGGAATATTAAGGAAGAGAATTTAAAAACGAAATTTACGGAATCGACAGTTTCAATCGATGTCAAGATTCCGGAAGAAACTGACGTTTCAGCTACCTTCCAACTATCACACAAAATCGACCCTAATCAATGCTCCTACAAAATAACTCCATCGAAAGTGAGTAACTTTTCTAAATAATTCAAATAATACAAATTATTTTTAAAATAGATTGAACTTAAATTGAAGAAATTAGAAGGGATACGATGGGCTAAACTTGAAGGGGAACTCGAAGAAAATTTCCCGAAACTAATCCCTCAAGGTAATTTTTTTTTTAAACGAATCACAATTAACTTTTGGTTAAAGAGGTTTCGCAATTGAGTGGTCCTCCCCCGTATCCGACATCTATGAAAGGTAAAGATTGGTCTGCAGTGGAAAAAGATATTATAGCGGAAGAAGCAAAAGAAAAACCGGTAGGTGAAGAAGCACTCAATTCGTTGTTTCAAGATATTTATGGTAAAGGTAGTGATGAAGTCAAAAAAGCAATGATTAAAAGTTATGTAAGTAATTTCGTAAATATTTATGTGTAAAGCATTAACTTGATTTAATTGTAGATGGAAAGTGGGGGAACTGTTCTTAGCACAAACTGGAACGAAATTGCTCAAGAAAAAGTTCCGATTAAACCTCCAGATGGTATGGAATTCAAAAAGTGGTAAAAATGTTACTTTATATATATATTTGGCAGTACTGAAAATAAAGTTACAAAAATATATTTGTGTGTTGAAACAATTGCGATTTTTTTAGGTTATAAAATTTTTGAAAAATGTCTAAATCCGCCAATAAGGCTAATAGGGGATTTAACGTTATTAAGTTTGTGAAACTTATTCAAAAGTTTTAGAATAATTAATTTCTTGAATTTTTGAAAGGAGATTGAAACGAAATAATTTTTGTAACTTCCAGTTTATGGTTTTATATTAACAAAATTTCTAAGTTATGATAATTCAAATTTTTTTGGGTAAATTTTGGTCAAAAGTGAAAAATGCAACAATTATAGAGCCTTTATGTTAGGATTGTTAGAAAGCCCTTCGAGTGGAAATTGATATGATGTAACTATTCAAAATATCTTGGAAGTTGTAGCTATTGAGGTTGGAGATTTTGCAAAAAATATTTAAACAACCGAATAAAAAAATATTTCACTGAGACGAATTAAATTAGAAACAGCTCCTCATGTTGGATTGGAAAAATTTGTTTTAAGTTAAGAATTTTTTGAAATTCTTTTGGATTGAGGCAGAAAGAAAAATTGAAATTCTCCCAGGGCTTTCTATGAAAATATTTTATTGTTTTAGGTCTATCTAAATATTTAACACAATAACCCAAAGAAAATTGATTTTGGTCGATAAATTTTGAAAATATGACAATTTGAATTTTTGGGCAAGATTTTGTCCATAACCGAAATATTCAAATTTTATTTACAATCATAGACCGTTTTTTAGAATTGTTAGGAATATCTTCAAATATACATGAACAGAGCGTAATTTTGTTCGAAACATCTTAGCAATTGTTATTGAAGATGAAATTCTCACAAAAAAGTGATGTTTATGGTTTACATGAAATATAATTTTCAAATTGACGAATCGAAGACTAAACGAGATTCACGAGACAAAATACATTATAAACTGCACCTCTTGTTGAAGTAGAGTCAGTTTAGAATTTTTTTTTTTAAATTTTGGATTGAGATAGAGAGAAAAATTAAAAATATTGACATTCTCCATGGGCTTCCTATGAAAACAATTTAATATTTTAGGCCTATCTAAATATTTAACACAACGACCAAAAAAAAATATTTTAAGTGCTAAATTTCGAAAATATGTCAATTTGAATTTTTTGGGCAAAATTTTGACCAAAACTGAAAAATTCGAGTTTTTTATTTATGGTCATAGAGCGGTTATTTTAATTGCTAGAAAGCCCTTTGAATAAACATGAATAAAACGTTATTTTTGGTCGAAATGCCTTAGAAACTGTTGTAATCATCGAAACAGGAGTTTTGCAAAAAGATATTTTTGTGATTTACACGAAATATACTTTTCAAACTGACAAATCGAAAAGAAAACGAGATTAGCTAAACGAATTACATTTGAAACTGCTCCTTTTCTTGAATTGCATAGATTAGTTGCCAGTTTAGCATTTTTTTAAATTCTTGTTGGTTGAGGTAGATAGAAAAATTGAAAATATTGAAATTTTCCATGAGGTTTCTATGAAAACCTTTTAATCTTTTAGGTCTACTTAAATATTTAACACAATGACCCTAAGAAATTTTATTTTGAACGCTAAATTTTGAAAATATGTCAATTTGAATTTTTTGGGCAAAATTTTGGTTAAAACTGAAAAATTCGAGTTTTTTATTTATAGTCATATAACGCTTATTTCAATTGCTAGAAAGTCCTTTGAATAAAGTTCAATACGACGTAATTTTGTTTGAAATATCTTAGAATTGTTGTAGTTATTGAAGTTGTAATTTTTCAAAAAAGTGATTTTTGTAATTTACACGAAATATAATCTTCAAATTGACAAATCTAAAAGAAAACGAGATTAACGAGACAAATTACAATAGAAACTGCTCCTTCTGTTGAATTGGAGAGATTAGTTGCTAGTTTAGCATTAAAAAAAAAATATATTTGGATTGAGGTAGAAAGGAAAATTGAAAATATTGAAATTTTCTATGGACTTTTTATGAAAACCTTTTACTCTTTTAAGTATATCTTATATTTAACACAACGACCCAAAGAAATTTCATTTTGATTGCTAAATTTCGAAAATATGTTAATTTGAATTTTTTGGACAAAATTTTGTCCATAACCGAAACTTTCGATTTCTTATTTACACTCAGAACTCGTTTGTTGGAATTGTTAGAATTCTCTTCAAATATATATCAATACAACGTAATTTTGTTCTAAATACCTTAGAAACTCTTGTAGCTATCGAAGCTGCAATTTTGCAAAAAATAATTTTTGTGACTTACACAAAATATAATCTTCAAATTGACAAATGGAAAAGAAAACAAAATTAGCGAGACCAATTACATTCGAAACAGCTGCTTTTGTTCAAGTGGAAAAATTAGTTTTCAGTTTAGAATTTTTTAAAATTCTTTTTTGTTTAATGTAAAGAGAAAAATCGAAAATAATAAAATTTTGGTGACTTTTTATTAGAAAATTTTCATCTTTTAGATCTATTTAAATATCTAACACGACCCAAAAAAAATTATCTTGGACGGTAAATTCGAAAAATATAAAAATTTGAATTTTTTGTGCAAAATTCTCCCCAAAATTGAAAAACTCAACTCGTATTCACAACCATAGAGCGTTTACTTTAGAATTGTTAGAAATATCTTTGAAACGAGATTAATACGATTTGATTGTATTCAAAAAGCCTTAGAAGCGATAATAGCTACCGAAGTTGGAATTTTGCAAAAAAAAACGATTTTTGTAATTTACACAAAATACAATCTTCAAATTGACAAATCGAAAATAAAACGAGATTAACGAGACAAATTACATTAGAAACTGCTCCTTTTGTTGAAGCGAAAAAATTAGTTTTTACTTTAGCATTTTTGAAAATTTTCTTCAATTGAGGTAGTGAAGAAATCGAAAGTAATAAAATTTTTGAGTGACTTTATGAGAACATTTTTCATCTTTTAGATCTATTTAAGTATCTAACACATTGACCCAAATATACTAATTTTGGACGCTTATTTCTAAAAATATAAAAATTGGAACTTTTTGGGCAAAATTTTCTCCAAAACTGAAAAATTCGACTCGTATTCACAATCATAGAGCGTTTACGTTAGAATTGTTAGAAATACCTTTGAGAGATTAATACGATTTGATTGTATTCAAAAAGCCTTAGAAGCGATAATAGCTACCGAAGCTGGAATTTTGCAAAAAGAAAAAACGATTGTTGTAGTTTACACAAAATATAATCTTCAAATTGACAAATCTAAAAGAAAACGAAATTAGCGAGACGAATTATATTAGAAACTGCTCCTTTTGTTGAAGCTGAAAAATTAGTTTTCAGTTTAGCATTTTTGAAAATTTTCTTCGTTTGAGGTAGTGAAAAAATCGAAAACAATAAAATCTTGAAGGAACTTTATGAGAACATTTTTCATGTTTTAGATCTAATTAAGTAGCTAACACAACGACCCAAAAAAAAAACTTTAGTCGCTAAATTTCAAAAATATGAAAATTTGAATTTTTTGGGCAAAATTTTCTCCAAAATTGAAAAATTCGACTCGTATTCACAATCATAGAGCGTTTATGTTAAAATTGTTAGAAAGACATTTGAATAAAGATGAATACGATTCGATTGTATTCAAAAAACCTTAAAAGCGATAATCGCTACCGAAGCTAGAATTTTTCGAAAAAAAAACGATTTTTATAATTTACACAAAATATAATCTTCAAATTGACAAATCGAAAAGAAAACGAGATTAGCGAGACGAATTATATTAGAAACTGCTCCTTGCGTTGAAGCGAAGAAATTAATTTCTAGTTTAGCATTTCTGAAAATTTTCTTGGATTGAGGTAGTCAAAAAATTGAAAATAATAAAATTTCTGACTGATTTTATGAAAACATTTTTATCTTTTAGATCTATTTAAGTATCTAACACACCGACCCAAGAAAAGTCACTTTGGACGCGAAATTTTAAAAATATAATTTTTTTAATTTTTTTGTCAAAATTTTCTCCAAAATTGAAAAATTTGACTTGTATTTAGAATCATAGAGCGTTTATGTTAAAATTGTTAGAAAGACATTTGAATAGAGATTAATACGAATTTATTGCATTAAAAAAACCTTAAAAGCGATAATCGCTACCAAAGCTGGAATTTTTCGAAAAAAAAACGATTTTTTTTATTTACACGAAATATAATCTTCCAAGACAAATTGAAAAGAAAACGAGATTAGCGAAACGAATTATATAGAAACTGCTCCTTTTGTAGAACTGGAAAAAGTAGTTTTCAGTTTAGCGTTTTTGAAAATTCTTTTTTGTTTAATGTAAAGAGAAAAACCGAAAACAATAAAATTTTGGGTGACCTTTTATTAAAAAAATTTCATCTTTTGGATCTATTTAAATATCTAACACAACGATCCAAAAAAAATCATCTTGGGCGGTAAATTTGAAAAATATAAGAATTTGAATTTTTTGTGCAACATTCTCCCCAAATTGAAAAACTCGACTCGTATTCACAACCATAGAGCGCTTATGTTAATATTGTTAAGAATGCATTTGAATAGAGATTAATACAATTTGATTGTATTCAAAAAACTTTAGAAGCAATAATAGCTACCGAGGCTGGAATTCTGCAGAAGAAAAAATGATTTTTGTAATTTACACGAATTACATTAGAAACTCTTCATTTTCATAAAGCAAAGAAATTAGTTTCCAGTTTAGCATTTTCGAAAATTTTCTGGGATTGAGGTAGTCAAAAAATCAAAAATAATAAAAATTTTGAGTGACTTTATGAGAACATTTTCATTTTTAAGATCTATTTAAGTATTTATCACAACGACTCAAAAAATTATTTTGGACGCTAAATTTTAAAAATATAAAAATTTTGATTTTTTTCAAAATTTTTTCCAAAATTGAAAAACTTGACTCGTATTCAGAATCATAGAGCGTTTATGTTAATATTGTTAGAAAGACATTTGAATAGAGATTAATACGAATTTATTGTATTCAAAAAACCTTAAAAACGATAATCGCTACCGAAGCTGGAATTTTTGGAAAAAAAAAACGATTTTTGTAGTTTACACAAAATATAATCTTGAAACTGACAATTTGAAAAGAATACGAGATTAGCAAGACAAATTACATTAGAAACTGCTCCTCTTGTTAAAACTGAAAAATTAGTTCTTAGTTTAAAATTTTGTAAAATTATCTTCAAATGAGATAGTGCCAACATCAAAAATAATAAAAATTTTGAGTGACTTTATGAGAACATTTTTCATCTTTTAGATCTATTTAAGTATCTATCCAAAAAAATCATTTTAGAAGCTAAATTTTGAAAATATGAAAATTGGAACTTTTTGGTGAAGATTTCTTCCAAAATTAAAAAATTTGACTCATACACAATCATAGAGCGCTTATGTTAGTATTGTTTGAAAGCCTTTGGAAAAAAGATTAATACGGTTTGATTGCATTAAAAAATCTTTAGAAACGATATTAGCTACCGAAGCTGGAATTTTGAAAAAAAAAAGATTTTTGTGATTTACACGAAACATAATCTTCAAATTGTCAAACGGAAAAGAAAGCGAAACCAGCGAGACGAATTATGTTAAAAACTGCTCCTTTTGTTGAAACGAAGAAATTAAATTCTAGTTTAGAATTTCTGAAAATTTTCTTGGATTGAGGTAGTCAAAAAATTGAAAATAATAAAAATTTTGAGTGATTTTATGAAAACATTTTTATCTTTTAGATCTATTTAAGTATCTAACACACCGACCCAAAAAATGTCATTTTGGACGTTAACTTTTAAAAATATAAAAAATTTAATTTTTTTTGTCAAAATTTTCTTCAAAATTGAAAAATTTGACTTGTATTTAGAATCATAGAGCGTTTATGTTAAAATTGTTAGAAAGACATTTGAATAGAGATTAATACGAATTTATTGTATTAAAAGAAATTAAATCTGGAATTTTTCTAAAAGAAGAAAACGATTTTTGTAAGTTACACGATATATAATTTTTAAATTAACAAATCGAAAAGAATACGAGATTATCGAGACAAATTATATTAGAAACTGCTCCTTTTGTTGAAGCTTAAAAATTAGATTCCAGTTTAAAATTTTTGAAATCATCAAAAATAATGAATTTTTTGAAATAAATTTTTTGAGTGACCTTATGAGAACATTTTTCATCTTTTAGATCTATTTAAGTATCTATCCAAAAAAATAATTATTTTAGATACTAAATTTTGAAAATATGAAAATTTGAACTTTTTGGTCAAAATTTCCTTCAAAATTAAAAAATTCGACTCATACACAAACGTTTATGTTAGTATTATTTGAAAGACTTTTGAAAAGAGATTAATACGATTTGATTGTATTAAAAAATCCTTAGAAACGATAATAGCTACTGAAGCTGGAATTTTGAAAAAAAATGATTTTTGTGATTTACACGAAACATAATCTTCAAATTGACAAATCGAAAAGAAATCGAAACTAGGAAAACAAATTACATTAGAAACTGTTCGTTTTGTTGAACCGGAAAAATGTAGTTTTCAGTTTAGCATTTTTGAAAATTCTTTTCGATCGAGGTGGAGAATAAAATCGAAAATATCGTAATTTTTGATGGGCTTTTTATGAAAATATTTTAATCTTTTAGATTTCTATAAGTATCCAACACAACGATCCAAAATAATAATTTTGGACGCTAAATTTTGCAAATTCATATGACAATTTGAATTTCTTAGGCAAAATTTTGGCCAAAAGCGAAAAATTCAACTCTTATTCACAATTATAGAGCCTTTATGTTAGAAAGCCAATTATTTGAATGCAGCTTAATACGATGTAATTGTAACGAAAATACCTCAGAAACAGTAATAGCTAGGGAAGCTGAAGTTTCTAAAAAACATTTATTTTTATTTTTACGAATTCAATACTCAAATTGGAAAACCGTATAAAAATCAAGATAATTGAGACCAATTACATTAGAAACTCATACTTTCCTTGAACCAGAGTGGTAAAATTTTATTTAAGAATTTCTGAAATTTCTCATCGACTGAGGTAGAATAAAAAATCAAAAATTCTGAAAATTGCAATACACTTTTTACGATATAATTTTAATCTCTTAGATCCATTTAACAACATGGTTTATGATTGATTGCTCTGATAACAAATAAAGCAAGTAAAAGGTAAACCAAAACTTTTGCGCTCCTTCTCTTCAATTCTTGCTGAACCTTACAACTTGGTGAATTTCACTGTTGACTCGGGAAATGAGAGAGGACATGGATGAGGATTAATAAACGTAGAAATGAACCCTGCCACATTATTTATTTAACAACTTAATAGTAATAACATTAATAAATATGTCCCATGTATAAAATACAACGTTCTGTTATTGTCTGACTGAAATGCCCAATGAATGCCTCGAACTTACATTATCGCTAATAAAACTACATTAGAGATCCGAAATTAAAAGGAAGTTACACGACTAAAATTACAATATACTGGCCCCTATTACTGGCATAGTTAACTTACAATAAAATATGAAAAAGAAAAACTAATAGTAACGCTATAAAGGGGTAGCGGCGACGCTATCTGAGTTATTTACAAAATCGTCGAAATTACAATAATTATTATACAAAATATATTCTTTTCGTATTAAAAACTTAACAACTACGAAAAAGCCAACTAACTAACTAATAATTGCACTTATGTAGGGATTGTCTTGTATACAGGTTCGTACAAAAAAAAATTGACCCTGTTTTCGGAAGACTCGATTAAACTAAATTATTAATTATTTATTTATTATTTATCTGACCGTTTACTACTGGCACATCGTTCCGATTGCTAACTCGCTTTAACTTACACACTAGAATTAGGAATGTTGGCAATTTTAATCTCACACAAGCTTTGAGTTGACGATATTTACAAAATTTACAGGAATTAAATAAGTTATTTACATGAGGGGAAGGGGGCGCCGCGACGCACCCTCACTACCCCCCAATTTACAACCGTTTCTTCTCCGTTCAAAACCTCCCCCAATGAAAAAATATTCTCCAAACATGTTAATATTCAGGAAATTTTTAATTTTTGTTTTTTTCCAGTGTTGATGGCGGAAACTTCTAGTACTAAATTCCAACGATAGTAACAATTTTTTTATTGTGTAACTGCTTCGTGAGCTTTCGCGAGTTACGCGTCCCATTACAAAACGTAATTGTGTCGGAACTGTTGGTTGTCAATCTATTGAGGCGATACACATGTCGGATCAAAAGACTTAGATACATATCGAAATGATGTTGAGAGAATTCTGAGTGTCCGACTTAACAGAGAAAAAACGTTGTTGCGCAGAACTGTGATTTTCCTCTTTTTTCCTGTGATCATTTAGAAATAATCACAATAATACATAACGATAAAAAAGAAAGAAAAAAGTAAAAATTATATGTACAGGTAATGTGGTAGTTAGCACCGATTTTTGTACTTTCAGCTGTGTGATGCGCTGCCGCGGTAATTTTCTAAAAAAATTCTCTAAGGTCAGTGGCGTTTCATGTGAAGGGACAAGTGGTCCGATCGACTGAAGGATCGCTGACATAGGTTGCAACTGAAGGGTTTCTGGCCGGTGTGTTTTCGATAATGCCGCGTCAACTCGTCGGATCTTGCAAACTTCCACGTACAACCATCCCACGAGCACTGGTATGGCTTTTCCCCTAAAACAAAAATTTTTTGTTAAAATAGCACTCTCACTTTTTATTATTTTCAGAGTATCAGAAAATTTAAACCGAGAGATCAGTAAAAGCGCTACGAGACGGATGAGTTGCAAGGCGTGACGTCAGCCTTTGAAGCCAGTCATAGGAAGCGACTTATGTAGTTCCTTGTTTAAACGCTTTGCATTTTTTGGGGAGAGTTTAAATAAGTAGAGTGAAATACGAAAATTACTCTTAAATGTTTTCCTTAAAGTTATAACAATTTATTTGTCACTTTGGCAAAAGCTTAAAATAAGCGATTTAGCAAAATTGTCCTTTACATTATATACTAGTTGGTAATTAATACGATTGTTAACTTTTTTAGTTGCAACGTTTTGTTTATACCTTGATTTGGTGTCGTAAATTGAAGTAGAATAATTGATATTTTGATATGTAGCAACGTGTGTAACGGAAAATGAAACGCACCCTGCTTGGCTTAGTGATCGAAGGAGGTGCACTGCATCCATTTAGATAAAGAAGTTCTTCTATAAAAAGTCTTCAATCTGTCGATAGAAGATTTTAAAAAGTTTTCGACAATCAAATGAAGAGAAAAGAACATGCAAAGTGTATGAAGACGATGTGAAGCCAAACAGCTCAAATTCTTCAGGAGTGCAACTTTTATTTTAATTCTCAAAACCCCTCGATTTAATCAGAGATTCAAAAAAAGTTATGTGGAAAGTTTTGTAGCAACATCTCGAAAAAAGGAGGAAAAGTTTAACTTAAGAAGAATGGAAGTTAAGTGCTAAATTAGGAACAAAAACGATCAGGAAGACCGCCAAATAACTTTTTATTATCTTTTCCATCAAACTTATTAGAAAACGTATAGACCCATCTACTATCATTTCTTCGTTTTGGTGTCACTGTTTTAGTTGCAACATTCAGTTTATTCCTTGATTTGGTATCGTAAATTGAAGTAGAACAATTGATATTTTGATATGTAGCAACGTGTGTAACGGAAAATGAAACGCACCCTGCTTGGCTTAGTGATCGAAGGAGGTGCACTGCATCCATTTAGATAAAGAACTTTTTCTATAAAAAGTCTTCAATCTGTCGATAGAAGATTTTAAAAAGCTTTCGACAATCAGTCAAATGAAGAGAAAAGAACATGCAAAGTGTATGAAGACGATGTGAAGTCAAACAGCTCAAATTCTTCAGGAGTGCAACTTTTATTTTAATTCTCAAAACCCCTCGATTTAATCAGAGATTCAAAAAAAGTTATGTGGAAAGTTTTGTAGCAACATCTGGAAAAAAGGAGGAAAAGTTTAACTTAAGAAGAATGGAAGTTAAGTGCTAAATTAGGAACAAAAACGATCAGGAAGACCGCCAAATAACTTTTTATTATCTTTTCCATCAAACTTATTAGGAAACGTATAGACCCATCTACTATCATTTCTTCGTTTTGGTGTCACTTTTTTAGTTGCAACATTCAGTTTATTCCTTGATTTGGTATCGTAAATTGAAGTAGAACAATTAATATTTTAATATGTATCAGGATGTGTAACGGAAAATAAAACGCACCCTGCTTGGCTTAGTGATCGAAGGAGGTGCACTGCATCCATTTAGATAAAGAGGTTTTTCTATAAAAAGTCTTCATTTTGTCGATAGAAGATTTTAAAAAGTTTTCCACAATCAGTCAAATGAAGAGAAAAGAAAATGCAAAATATATGAAGACGATGTGAAGCCAAACAGCTGAAATTCTTCAGGAGTGCAACATTTATTTTAATTCTCAAAACCTCTCAACTTAATCAGAGATTCAAAAAAAGTTAAGTGGAAAGTTTTGTAGCAACATCTGGAAAAAAGAAGGAAGAGTTTAACTTAAGAAGAATGGAAGTTAAGTGCTAAATTAGGAACAAAAACGATCAGAAAGACCTCCAAATAACTTTTTATTATCTTTTCCACCAAACCTATTAGAAAACGTATAGACCCATCTACTATCATTTCTTCGTTTTGGTGTCACTTTTTTAGTTGCAACATTCAGTTTATTCCTTGATTTGGTATCGTAAATTGAAGTAGAACAATTAATATTTTGATATGTATCAGCATGTGTAACGGAAAATGAAACGCACCCTGCTTGGCTTAGTGATCGAAGGAGGTGCACTGCATCCATTTAGATAAAGAGGTTTTTCTATAAAAAATCTTCATTTTGTCGATAGAAGATTTTAAAAAGTTTTCCACAATTAGTCAAATGAAGAGAAAAGAAAATGCAAAATATATGAAGACGATGTGAAGCCAAACAGCTCAAATTCTTCAGGAGTGCAACATTTATTTTAATTCTCAAAACCTCTCAACTTAATCAGAAATTCAAAACAAGTTATGTGGAAAGTTTTGTAGCAACATCTCAAAAAATGGAGGAAGAGTTTAAAATCTCCAACTTAAGAAGAATGGAAATGAAGCGTTAAAATAGGAACAAGAACGATTAGCAAGACCTCCAAATATTTTTTCAGCATCGTTTCCATCAAACATTTTGGGAAAAGTATAGATCCATCTACTGTCATTCCTACATTATGGTATCGAAACTGGAAGACAATTCTTTCCAACATGAATCACAGAAGTGTAGGTTGTCTACAAATCGTATATCATAAAACTTACGTTCCAATAAATGTAAAACAGTGGTACAGAAATTATACAGTTGGTCACAACGCCTCTTTATATAGACCAAGTAATTTTCACAGAAACGTCTTTGATTATCATAAGTAGTAAAATGAATAACCACACCAATGGGGTTATTAGAGACAAAGTAATAAAATGAAAGAAACTTCCGGACTTTGCTAGTGATCCTGGTTGCATATTTGTTGGTAGCCATGACCTTATGTTAAATGCAAAATTGTTGGTTGTGTGTTTTTAATCTGTTTTGTTGTCATGTTGACTATTAGATGTTATCATTTTTAATTTTGAATATATCGCTCGAGTTTGTTGTCATATTGTCAATCAAAAAACATTGTGATAATGACAAGTTAGTTGTTACCTGTGGCAAGTATTCACATCAAAACGTTTACCAATTTGTTATCTATTCCCATACAATTTTATTAAAAACATTAGGTGCAGTATATTGAAAAAAAATATTATCAGTGCTAAAATATATGCTGAATCAATTGTTGATTTCCTTTAACTTTCACTCTCTTGGAATTTTTCCAGATTTTAGAACCTTTTTCTGCTTTTCACCATTACGCAGCTTAAATATGTTACAGCGATTATTTCAACAAAATTCTACCAATTCATTATTTGTGATTATGACACTGTGAGGTTTCTGTTGCTCATCGTTTTTCTACTTTTTTCCTTCCATTTTCTTCTGGGTCTATCTCTAATTCTTATTTAGGATAAAAACCAATTAATTGCAATCTACTGTCGTTCATCCGGTTAAAATTTCTATACCGGAGTAGTTGTCTTCTACCTATGCGGTTAATAACAGTTTTATGGACATTTTTATTCTTCTCTTTCTTTCTTTGTTTGCGAGTATTTCTCTTCTTAAAACTTGAATAGATTCTCACCCTCCACACTTTCAAGTTATATGTTTTGATATTTTTTACAAGGCTGTTCTATATTAAATCTTCTTATTTTGGTTATATTTTTGTGCCACCAAATTCCATTCAACCATTTAATTGTTTCTTGCGATTCAGCCACACCATCTCTTACTTTCTGTATGTCTTCTCAATCTTCTGTAACCCTTTTACCCCAAATTTATCTTTTTTACTCCAAATCTCTTGTAGTTTCCCCTACAGGTAGAATATTTTGTTTTATGTAAAAGTTACTTTTAGTTTTCCTCTATCACATTCTCCTTCTTCTTTTCGATTCATGAACCCTAGTTAATTCTTATATTGGGCTATAGTCACTTGGTCGTCACTACTTAGTACTGTCATCCATTTCTATTCCAATATTTCCAATACTTTTTAAACATACTAACGCCTTGTGAAAGTCTAATTTAAGTAACGCAAGAACCATATGGCAGCCCTGGCGTAAGCCTTTGGTGGCTTGAAACTCATTCCTCGTACCTTTTCCAAAACGTATCTTGATTATTAGAGTTCTTGTGTTGCTTATCTAAAAGTTTCAATAATTTCTGGTGCCTGTAGAATCTTTCGGTGTATTGCTATATTCCTTAGTGAGGTTACTCAGTTCTTCTGCTTTGTTGTGGTTAAGTCAGGTCAGGTCAGGTCAATTGTTTGTCGGTCCCGGAGGTTATTGGCAAACAACTATGCAGGAGAGATTTTAGCTCGTTAAAGTCAGGCCCTAAACTGTTGCGTACATCTAAATGCACAGGGTGTCCTTGATGGATTTTCCCTCCACAGAAAAAACGTCAGATCAGGTCAAGTCTTCCAACACTTTAAATATATTTTATACATCGATGATTTCCACCCTGTTTTCATTCTAGGGGACGTTCTCCCTATTCAAGCATTTCTAGAACGTCTTAGTGATTATTCTAAATAAATTTTGGTGTCGTCTTTTTTATCAATTTGTGGTAATTATACCAAAATCTGGTACCTTAATTTTGTTATGGTCCCTTATCACCATTTCTATGTTCAGTTTCACATAATCACCTTCAATAGTTCTAGTGGAGATTGATTCCTCTTTGTTCGTGGTTCTCTATAAGCAACTCCTTGAAGTTCTCCCAGTGAGTTGCTGCGTTTGGTTGAAGTGATGTTCTATTATACGTACTTTTGGTCCTCCATTTTGTTATTTTAGTCAAAACATAATTTCCAAACCTTTGCTTTCTTTTGTTGTCACTTTTTATAATGTGGTGTTGGGTGCTTAACTCTATCTACTCTTATGTGATTATTGTGGCTGCTACTACCTACATACAGTTCATAAATTGCTCATATAGCTCGTTCTTATCAGTTTATCTTCCTCTGTTAAGGCTTGTCTTGCAAGGATAGTCCTACCAGCTGGCGCAATTTTCAAGTTGGTTAAAGTACTTCAGCCTCACCACCTCCTAAAAGATAGCTACATCAAAGTGAAATATTCGAAACATCTAAATATTGCTTTAACCTAAACGAATCTACTAAAAAAAGATGTAACAGATTATTACGGAAATTTAAAAAAAGTCAATTCGAAAAAGAGTAAATCATCGATAAATAACGATAGACGGAGAAATAGCTAAAAAAACAAAATAGATCATTGAGTTAAATATTTATATAAAGGCTAATGTCGTTATAAATCTTTTTAATGATAATTATCACCTTTTATTCAGTGACGGTGGTATTTATGAAAAGATTAATTCGAATCTAAGTGAAATTAGCAATTTTTTTCCTCATTAAAGAGTGTAATAAATCAAATAAATAACTTCAAGCTAAAGAAACCAAAATTGGCCACCAAATAGAGTAAAGTCAGTAGTTGCTGATACAGAAAAACTCTTTTACCCCCATTTCCAGAAAGTTTCATGAAATGCACGAGGAGAGAAAGCAGAGGCAAAACGTGGAAAAGAAAAAGAAACGTGAAAAGTTGAAAGTCATAAAGCATCAATTAAGTAAAAAACGGTGGTGTTTATTAAGTTTTAAGTAAATAGTTTTGATTTGTCTTCTTTATGAACCATGTGCCTCAGAATACCGACGTAGATGCTTTGCGCACCTTGATTTCCGCAACCAACAATACAGCATTAAGCAAAAATTCGATTTACAAAGTGGCACATTCAATTTGATTGAGCTGTCGGAATATTTTAGAGAGAAACTAAACGTGAAGAAAATTTACTGCATGAAGTAACGGTTTCAATAAACTATAAAAGAGGAATAAATAATAATGAACAAAATAATAAGAAAAGTGAGGATACAGAATGAAAATAACGCACAAAATTACTAAAATTACAAAATCATTTTCTTATACAAGAGAAATGGAACCACTTCACTGAATATTGAAATCAAAACATGATCAATAAAACATGAAACTTAGAATATCGACGCAGATGCTTTGCGCACCTTGTTTTCCGCAACCAACAATACAAACGTGCAATGCCAAATAAATCACTTATTATAATGACTCAATCACGTCAATAATTAGACCTACAAAATGGCACATTTAATTTGATTATGTTACTCCATTATTTGAGAATCACCGAGATGTCAGAATATTTTAAGAGAAAGAAAGTAGACGTGATAAAAATTATGGAAAAAATATATAAAGGCATAAAATAATTGCAAAGTTACCAGATGAAGCAAAGGATCCAATAAATTATGAAACGACTAATTATGATCTGCACAACTGAAAACAACAATGATCCAAAAAAGTTTAGAAAAAGCAGAAATAGTGATATTAGTAAAAATAGTAAATAAAATCGTAGATAGAATGAGGAGCAAAATTATTTCACAAACATGTAATTGAGATTGCACAAATATGTGACTAAGAGAAAAAAGAGAAGAATGGAAGAGTCATATCGAAGATAATAGATAGGAAAAATCGCAAAAGACAAATCGCCCAATGGAAGAAGAACAACAGAAAGACCAAGAAAGAGATGAATGATGACATCTAAAAAAAGCTAAAAAATCGAGAGAACAGACAACTACCTACTAACTAGAAGCAAAATCTAGAAGTTGCTTAATGGAGCTTCCTACATTACCTGTTTTAGATTATTTTTCCTAGTCTCCCACAATTACCTATGTTTGGAATAATCAATATGAAGCCTCAGTGAGTGTACTTGAAGTTATAATCTCTCCCAGCAATAAATTTACCACCTAACGATTTGAAGAATTCAAGCAATTTTGTGTTTTGGCGGGCAATCGACTGCAGCTACAGTTAGAAGACCTATTCTTCAATAATAACATCAGTTAACTGCAGAAATTCCTTCTTATGTTGTTTATAGTGCTTTATTGAATTTTTGATGCTATAGCTGTTCCACCGTGGGCAGTTCCATCGAGATGCAACGTGTATATGGGTTTTTTGAAATGGATTTTTGTGGTAAAATATGTTTCAGAGATAAGCATGACGTCAATGTTTTGATTAATTATAAGGCTTTTGACTTTTTCGGCGTGTTATGTTGAACCATTTACGTTCCAAAGGGCAATTATTGTGACATTTAAGACACCTCTTTCACCCGATCCCGTCGCAAAGTAAGATTCCTAAGTTCTAACCGCAATACAAAAACATTTTTTTTAATCTTGCAAAAATCCGAATTTGGTTCTTAAACAAATTTCAAAATTCTATTGTGGTCAAAGATTTCCGATTAAAATGTTAAAATTTCTTAACGCTGCTTCTAGTTTGTTTAGATGTCTCCTGGCACCAGTGGCATAAAAATTCCTGGAAAAATGTGAAAAAGCTCGAAATTCCTCTGGAAATTTTCCTATACAGCAAACGGTGTAAAAAAGTTGATGGGCGGACCGAGGTTGTTGACTATTGTTCGCTTGTGAATAAAAAAACACGATCAGATCTAAATACCGAACGAATTAACGCTTTCGTCGCCTGTTGAACTATCACGAAACCTGTTCGTTATTATTGTTTTGACATGGCATAACGCGACTGATATCATTGTGATTGATCTGGATTTCGGTGGTTAGGTGGTATAGATCTGTCATGGTGGGATTGTTGTTTATTCTTGGGGCGTATCTCGTGTCATTGAGGTTTCAATTAATTAGACTACCGGTTATTGCATTTTAAGTTGATTTGAATTTTTATAAACCACAACCACACACAGGTCATTATCTCACGCGCATAAATCAAATGTTATCGCATAAATCAGATCTAGAAACCTATTAAAATTAAATTGAATAATCACCGTGTAATTATCAATAGAATTTTTCCGCGCCCCCCATAATTTTCACAAAAAAATTTTGTCGCTTTAAATCTATTTTTGTGTTGTGTTCGTCGACAGTTCTAAGTGGTGTTAATGCACCAACAATTGTTGATCAAATATGTTTCTCCCAATAGTTGACTTACTAATTTTAAATTTTACTACACGTGTCCTGATTTGGGATTGGAGAATGCAAAGTTTTTGCGGTTAATAACACGAAAAAATGTTATCGCGGGACTCGGATGGTCAGTATAGGAAATTATTAGCGAGCTTTAAGGTTTTTTATTATTGAGTGCCGTCCGGCCAAATTAGACGTTAAGACATTAGCCTCCCAAAGTGATTTTTTTCTCATACAGTTTAGCATGCGGATGTGGCATTCTCTAATATTAATTCTGTTTGGCGATTTTTTTGTGTTATTTGGTCGACAAAAGAAGTGTTGCAGCAACTTTTTTTAGTCCTCCAGTTTTTGTACCTATTTGTGTTTAAGTAAGTAATTTTTAGATTTGTATCTTCAAATCTCTTTCCGTTTATTTTGGTCTTGAAGGTTTTATCTCACATCCTGCCACATAATGTTCCATTATTTTATTGCCATCTTTACCTCCTCACAACAAATTCTCTTTCGCTTTTTTTAAACTATTCTCTCTTTATTTATCTCTATTACTATCTAAGTTTTCCTTCCTCAATTACCTGTTTTAGTTGCTTTGTTTTCAAGTTTTCTTTATAAGCAACGATTCATATTTTCTAGTTCTTTTCTTCTTGATATTTATATATCTTTCATTTTCCAATGTTTTACTTTCTAAGTTTTTACCTCCTTTCTGCTTGTTTTGTTATTTTATTTAGCGTTAGTGAGAACAGTAGAGGGCCTAATATGTAACCCTGCAGTACATCCGTAGCAATTAAAAAAAATTAGTCTCTTCTTGTCCGACACTTACAAAAATTTTTGTTCTTTTGTACAGTGCTCTTACTTCTTTGATTATTTTTTTCCATTCTTCGCTCCTTCAGTATTCTCCATGTTTCTTCTGATTGCTCCTTCAAAAGTCTTTCTTTAAGTTCATAAATGAATTCAGCGATTGCTTTTATCTTTATCTTTTTATTATAAAATTTGCATCCACACTTTCTTTCAATAGCTGTATCATCTCCAGAATTTATGCACATATTTTGACATGGACTCAAGATGATGTCCTTGGAGTTGCTGCAATTCTTTGCCTCTCCTTTTTTGTTGATCTAAGTTGCAATTTCTTTTATTCAAACCTTTGGGGCTACTCACTTGTTCAATATATATGATTTTTAGCATTCTAATTATTTGTTATTTCCCCGCTTTCATATTAAGAACCCTCATCTAATTATCGTGGTGCTTTACTTGTTTTCATTTTCTTAAAAGTCTGTTTTATTTTTTCAGTTTATATGTCGTCTTTGTACTTCCACTTTTCTTCTTCCAGCCTCGCTTCATCTCTTCCCTCTAGTGGTTTTTGAAAATATTGTCTCTATCTCTCCATAATTTTTACTTCTCCATTAAGTATCGGTATTTTATCATCCTTTATGTTAATTAGCTTCCTTTTTCTTCGCATTTCAATGGCTCCAAAGAGAAGTTTTAGGTTTCTTCTTAACGTATTGTTTACTGTTCTTCCAAATTTTGCCCATAATTTTTGCTATTCTTTTTTTCTATTAACTTTCATTATTTCTCTTTTATATTGTTCAAAATCCGTCTTTGGCTTAGTATTTAGATATTTTTTCTAGACTTTTAGTGGCCCATGGGTTTTCTTAAATGGATTTTTAATTCTCTCCAAATTTCGCTCATAATATTCATTTTTCTTCTTTGACCAGTCTCTTTACCCCGATTGTTTCCTTTTTATATTGATCGATATGGTAAAGAAATTTAAGCAAGACCTGAAGGATCTGAGAAAAAACAGGATAGTTATCTGCAGGACATATTGGGTTTGTTGAAAGGAAATTTGATAATAAACAAATTAAAGTGGGATAGCAAGAAAAGAGCAAAAAAAAAACTAACGTAGTGATTACCAGTCTAGATATTTCAAGAAAGAACAGAAATTAGAAGTTTCAAAGAGAAATTAAAGATGAACGTGTGAGATGAGCGTATAAAGATTAGAAACAATTGGACATAATAAGCACTTAATCGAAACGAAAAATAAATAAAAGTAATGGAGAACAAGAAAAAGTTACAACAACTAAACATTAGACAAAATATATTGAAAAATGACTTAATAATAAAAAAAATTGGACTACAAAATTAGAAAGAGAATCAAGTTAGAGAGAGAATATAAAAATGATGTAAGAACTAGTTATTAGAAAATCAGAAATGGAAACGGAATGAAGACATAAGCGAGCTAGAGGGAAGACTGGCAACAAGAATAAAAGAAAAAGAACGACAAATACGGTTAGCGACAAAAAAATATTAACAAGATGAAAGGAGCAGATTATGGTCCTGTTAGAAAAAAGAAATAATGTAGCAAAATGTAAATTGTGACATATAAAAAAATCACAAAGAAGAAGACAAATTAATCACAGATACAATACAAACGTTGCTTACCTGGAAATAACTGAGACAAAAAAGAAAAGGTACGGAAACAAAAAAATTGAAAGAAGAATTTTGAATGATATGGTCAAGAGTTAAATTGAAACAAAATTGTAACTATTGATACTAAAAAAAATTATAGACAAGAAGTTTTTAAAAGAGAGAATACTTAAAGTAAAGATGTAACAGAGAAGAGATAAAGAATAGTGTACGGTACAAACGAGGACGGAATAGAGAAAAGAAAAGATAATTTTTATTAGAAATACAACGAAAATTAGATGACAATAATGAAACGTAATAACAATGAAAGATTTAAATGGAAGAGTGGCATTATGTAATAAAGAAGTAAAGTTGTGTTTGGAAAAATATGGGAAAACACTGAAAAATACAAATAGAGAGAAATTGATAAATATGTGCACAGAAAATAAGTTGGTAATTGTCAGTATACGCTTCTAGAATAAAGTGAAAAGCAGAAAGAAAATTCTTAACTGATTTGTTTCCGGTTAGGAGAAATATATGAAAATAGATTAAAGACGTAAATTTTAGTTGAGGCCCAGAAATTGGTAGCAATCAATTCTTATTGGAGTTGAAATGGAAAATAAAAGGTAACCGAAAAACAGAAAAATGGTGAATAAAAATTCGTAAACAGAAGTAGAGGGTGTTGAAAACTAAGGAAATGTCAATATAAAAATAAATATCAAAAAGACTAAAACAAACATTCAAACCACTCAACTATATGCTAACTGTTAAGACTTCATAAATGCAGCAGACAGAATAGAACGAGAATAAATATATGCACCAAGACGTAATTGAAGGGAATAAGGTTAAAAGAAAATCTGGAAAAAATATTAAAGAACTAAAACAAAGACAGATTATAAACAATTTAGAAAGGAAATGATGAGGGTAGACTGGTCAATGTATAAAAATAAAGAACATAGGCAAAATTTGGATATGAAATGAGAAACCTACTTAAAGAGTACCTAACACTTTTCTTCGGGGCCACTCAAAAACCCAAAAAGCGAGAATTGTGGAACACTTATTATCATAGAAAGCTAAAACGAGGTGTTAGTTACTGAAAAAAAAGTAACCAAGAACTGGGGGAGAACAAATAATTAAAATACTGAAAACCATAACGAACAAACTACTAAACAGGAAAGACCCTCAAAAGATTGAAGGAAAGAGATAATAACTTTGATCTATACAAAAGTAGAATTGAAGTAACTACAGGGGTACCATCTCATTCAGAAGAGTTGTCATAATACATGCTTTACTTCCGAAGAAAGCAGCAGAAATTTAAAAGAGATAATCCAAGACTTACAAGTTTTCCAAATACAGAAAGAAACTGTTTAAACAAATATGAAAAAAACAATCAGAAATGATGGAAAGACGCACTTTTGCTTTTTTAAACTTAAAAGTGCATTTGGTAGAGTAGGCAGAAGAGCAGTATTAAAAAACAGGATGAGCGAAGAATAAAAGAAAAATTAATAGAAGGAGGAAAAACACTGTACAAGAAGAGAGAAATTGTTAGAAGAGGAGCACAAGAAAATCCCAAAATATTTGAAACTACCTGGGAATACCACAAGGTTGCATATTAAGCCTTTCACTCTTTTAACTAATGTTAAGCTAAACAATTAAATGAGCAAAAAACGTGCGTTAGTGCATCAGAAACACAAGAATGAATGGAGCATTAAAAGTTGTTAAAGGAACGAGGCAAAGATACAAGTAGATTGAATTTTATTATCTTAATCTTTTAACTGAGAACATTCCCCAAATTTAAAAAATCAAAAAGAAGAAATTGTAGATGAAAAACCGAAAATAATATCTTTGTAAACAAGACAGCTGCTCTTACAAATGCAAAATGGTAAAGTTTTTTATAAAAGGGAAATAGATGTCATCAAGATAACCCCTGACATTCTAATAAATATGGCTGTTACTATATTCAATGTTCTATTTCAATATTTCTTTTTGTCAGTGGTTGTGGAGGAATTAAAGAAACCAAAACAATAACAATAATTTAGAAAATAGAAATCTTAACTGTTTGGTAACAAAACTTCATGAAATAGCACTAAAAAGAAGAGAAAACAAACTATTTTCAGAAGCTGAAGTTGCGTTATTGAAATTTACGTAAAAGCTATAAAAACTCTAATGTGAATGTAATGGTGAAAAAAATTTTTTGAAGACGTCCAGCTCATGAGTAATATAAAAAAATTGTTTTCTTGCATCAGTTCTCTCTAAAATACATAAGAGGCCTTGATAATGATTTACCAACAAAAATTTGCAGATGCGCTGATGTCGAAAACTTGGACCTAACAGATGTCGCTTCAAGACATTCAATTTTTCTGTCAGGTGTTCAACTCTGCTATAGACACAATAAATAGACCCTCTAGGTGCCTACCCATCATGTCCCTTTTGTTTCCCAGCCATTTCAGCGTACTTACTTCTTGTCTCCTGGTCTCTTGATGGGTTCCTTCAAAATGCGCCCAAGGAAATTAAATTTAAAATTCAACTTGGATTTTCCGTTTTATTATTAACAATTAATTACTTCAATCTACTTTAATCACAAGAGTATTTTTCAAGGAAATTTATTGTGCAAACAAACCAACAGTGTTTTGAAAAGTAGTCAGGAAGTTGCTTTCGACAGTAATTCTACTGTGGCGCCATCTCTTGTATACGGTGAAGAAGAGACCCATTTTAAAGAAAGTGATTAAAAAGCAAATACAGCGCTAGTTTGTTTTGGAACCTTTACATGACTTTGATAAAGAAACTTTGGCTCCGAAACCGAAAATTTTGCAAATTTTTCAATTTTTTTTCCTTCTTTTACCACCTGCTTATATTTTTCTAACCCTTTCCCACGCTCTCTCCTGCAACTCTCCAAATGGTTAAGTATGAGCCACTCGTAATTATTGTGGACTCGCAGTATAGGTAACGATACTTTATAAATGTTACGTTTTGCCGAAGATCAGGCAATATAGTAGGAAGATATTGATGGATCTAACTACTACTTGCGTAAAGTACAAGAGCATTAACGTTAAATGCCAAAACAATGGCAGAAGTAGAGGCGGAATATCGCTGATCTGCGTTCCAGAGTGTGGACCATCAGCTCTCAAAAATTTGTTTTTTTTTATCCAATGTTTTCCAAAAAAATTTAAATTACCTATTACCATTTTTCAAATTAATTTTTTTTATTTTTAATATGGGACATGAAAAATTCGGAGTTTAGATCTTAGTTTAATGGAAAATCCAGCTTTGGGCAAACGACAAATGGAGGGATTTGGAAATTAAAACCTCCAGATATAAAATTGTACCTCTTTCGAATACTTGGTGGTCGACCAAAGTAGTAGAAAAATATCGAAAGATGCAACACGACTTTTTTAGTTTTTCCTAGATAACATAAGAATAGAAAAAAAATTTGTAGGTTTTTCAAAAAAATTCAAGTTTTTGAGAAATTTTTTTAGAATTTTGAGGCAATTTTTATTAAAACTTAAGACATAATTGCAAATTCCATTCAAATCAGAGCTATCAAGAGTTGATTGAACGACAAAAGTCAACAAATTCTCTTCAATCTTACCACGGTTGTATTTATTTATGACATCAAGCCATTCCAACACGTTTTCTAATAATAAAATTTCCCAAATAACTATCAATTTGACACGAATTACCATGTAAACTTTTCAAAAACCCAACACTTCACCACTATATGACTTTATTAGCAAAATGCACAAGTAGGCGAAAAGATGCGATTAAACTCCTTCGAACCGGACTTGCAGATTACCGTGACGCAATTCAGAGTAATATATTGAACATTTAACTATCGTCATTTTCTAAGTGTTGAAACGGTCGTTATGGTAATTGTTAGTCCTTCGAGCCGGATTATCGTCGAAACAGCTGCACAACGCAACTATCCCTCAATAACCGTCCTTTAAACTGCATTAATTACCTGTATGCGTCCTCTTATGCGCCTTCAGATGGGAACTTTTCGTGTAAACTTTATGACAACCAGCTACGTCACACCGGTGGATCTTCCTCCTTCGAATCGTCGTATCCGTCCTGTTGTCCTCGCAGATATTATTGTTGTTATTGATCGCCGCCGCTTTATTCATCGACGTTTCCGGTGACGCCCTCGTGATGGTTCTTAAAAAAAAGTGGTAACGTCATTAAATTTAAATTTTTGAAATCGATTTCAAAAATACTAGTGACGTCATTTAATTAAAAAACAATTGATTCGTGTGGCGCCTCTCGCTTGATGGTTGTTTGAAAAACAAAAATTGTAGCGTCATTTAATTAAAAAAAATCAATTGATTATGGTCCGGCAATACTCACAAAGAGGCGTCCTTCAGTTTTTGTAACGCTAGTAAAGTGACGGTGGAAGTGAGAGATCGCGAGGGGTCCGCCAGCGACATGGTGATGTCTTGTGTTATCACATTTTTAGGAATATCTGCAACAAAAAAAAGTGTTTTAATAATTGTGAATTGTGGTCAAGGTTTTGTGAAAAAAGTGTCGGTGAATCCCCGGAATAATTTCCGGATATTGCTCGACCTTGTAGGTAAAAATGATTCAGTTGAGGCAGTGGCGTGTTATAGTAGAAACCTAAGAAGTTTTCGACAAAAGGTTTAAAAGGATGCAAAAGTTTTGGGATTATTTTTTCATTTGCTTTGATATTTAAAAATAAATTCTAAACAATTTATTTTTCATAAATCAAAGGATGCAAATTATTTTGGGCATTGCTCGCAAAATTTGCTTGATATGCCATTGATAAACGACATTATCGCCACGAACCACAATAGAAAATGCTATTTTTGTTAATCCGAAATAATTTTGAACAAAAGTTTTTGTCAAAAATATTCAAATTTTTCTAGGTCTTTTTATGGTTTCATGTTATAACACTTAATTTGCGTACCGCAACGCAGTTGCTGGTTTATAATTTTGACTCTTAATTTAGAAGTTTTGTTAATTTACATTTCGCTCTGATAACAGCAAAGAATTGAGTCGTTTCATTTACTAACGCAAAAAGTCTCTTTTAAGCTTTTAAGCCCTTAAAATGTCGATCAAAATAATTTTCTTGCATTCGAAGCGACTTAATTTTGGAGGTTAGAGAGGTTTAAATTTTGCAAAAATTTGAACTTGTGTTTTTACGAAATACTCAAACTCCAACAGTTGAATAGACAAGCCAAGCAGAAAAACAAAATTAGTGACGAGTTACATGAGAAAATGCAATTTTATTAGCTCAAAGTGATTTTAACATTTTTGCAAATCTTGATCAAAAAATTTTCAAGATTTTTATTGCTCCTCTATGGTCTCATATTAAAACGCTAAGTGACCAAATCAGGTTGAATCTATTTTGATAGTTTTGAAAATTTTGTTGAATTTAAAAAAAAAAAAATTCTAATTTTTTTCTAATTTGGACTCCTAATTTCAAAGTCATGTCAATTTACATTTCGCTCTGATAACATAAAACATTGAGACGTTTCATTTACATCGCAAAGAATCTATTTTAGGCTTACTAGAAAGCCCTTAAAATGTCGATTCAAATAATTTTCTTGTATTCGAAGCGACTTAAAAATTTTGGAGGTTAGATAGGTTTAAATTTTGCAAAAATTTTAGTTTGCGTTTTTGCGAAATACTCAAAATTCAACAGTTGATAGACGAGCCAAACAGAGAATCAAAATTAGTGACGAGTTACATGAGAAAATGCAATTTTATTCGCTCAAAGTGATTTTAACATTTTTGCAAATTTTGATCAAATATTTTCAAGATTTTTGGCGCCTCCTTATGGTCTCATATTAAAACATTCAGTGATCAAACAAAGTTAAAACGATTTTAACAGTTATGAAAATTTTGTTCAAAATTATTTAATTTTTTGAGGGTCGCTTTATGGTCTCATATTAGCCAATTTTTAATTTGAACTCCTATAATTTCGAAGATATGCCAATTTACATTTTGCTCTGATAACAACAAAAAATTAAGCCCTTTTATTTACTTTCCCAGAAGGTTTATTTTGGGCTTACTAAACAGCCCTTAGAATGTCGACTAAAATAATTTTCTTATATTTGAGGTGACTTAAAAATTTTGGAAGTTAGAGAGGTTTAAATTTTGAAAACATTTAAATTTGAGTTTTTGCGAAATACTCAAAATCTAACAGTTGAATAGACAAGTCAAGCAAAAAAACAAAATTAGTGACGAGTTACATGAAAAAATGCAATTTTATTGCTCAAAATGATTTTAACATTTTTGCAAATTTTGGTCAAAAGTTTTCAAGATTTTCAGCGGCCTTCTATGGTCTCATATTAAAAAACTCAGTGACCAAATAAAGTTGAAACGATTTTGACAATTTTGTTCAAATGTTTAAATTTTTTTATTGTCCTTTTATGGTATCATATTATAAGGTTAAGTTTATTTAAAGCAACGCAGTAGCCAATTTCTAATTTGGACTAATAACTTCGAAGTTATGTCAATTTACATTTCGCTTTGATAACAGCAAATAATTGAGCAGTTTCTTTTACTATCGCAAAAGGTCTATTTTAGGCCCTTAAAATATCGATTAAAATAATTTGCTTGTATTCGAAGCACCTTAAAAATTTTGGAGGTTAGAGAGGTTTAAATTTTGCAAAAATTTGAATTTGTGTTTTTCCAAAATACTTAAAATCCAACAGTTGAGAGACAAGCCAAGCAGAGAATCAAGATTAGTGACGAGTTACATGAGAACATCCAATTTTATTAGTTGAAAGTGATTTTATCATATTTGCAAATATTGGTAAAAAATTTTGAAATTTTTAGCGTCCTTCTATGGTCTAATATTAAACCCTCAGTGACCAAATTAGGATAAAACGATTTTAACAGGTTTGAGAATTTTGTTCAATTTTTTAAAATTTTTGAGGATCCTTTTTTGGTCTCATATTACAACGTTAAGTTTGTTTAAAGCAACGCAGTAGCCATTTTCTAATCTAGACTCCTAATTTTGAATCTATGCCAATTTACATTTCGATTTGATAACAGCAAAAAATTTAACCGTTTCATTTACTATTCGAGGTCTATTTTAGACTTACTAGAAAGCCCTTAACATGTCGATTAAAATAACTTTCTTGTATTCGAAGCGACTTAAAAATTTTGGAGGTTAGAAAGGTTTAAGTTTTGCAAAAATTTGAATTTTTTTTGTGCAAAATACTCAAAATTCAACAGCTGAATAGACAAGTCAAGCAGAGAAACAAAATTAGTGACGAGTTACATGAGAAAATGCAATTTTATTAGCTGAAAGTGATTTAACCATTTTTGCAAATTATAGTCGAAAATTTTCAGGATATTTAGCACCCTTCTATGGACTCATAGTAAAGCACTCAGTGACCAAATATCGTTGAAACGATTTTGATAATTTTGAAAAATTTTTCAAACTTTTTTAATTTTTTGAGGTTCCTTTTACGGTTCCATATTATAGCGTTGAGTTTGTTTGAAGTAACGCAGCAGCTAATTTCTAATTTCGACTCTTAATTTCGAAGTTATGCCAATTTACATTTTGCTGTGATAACAGCAAAAAACAGCAAAATCTAATAGTGGAATAGACAAGCCAAGCAAAAAAACATTTTTGTAAATTTTGCTCGAACATTTTCAAGACTTTTAGAGTGTTTTATGGTCTGAACGTTTAGTTTGTTTAATGCATCGCAATGCATGGCAATTTACATTTTGACCTGATCAACAGCAAAAATTGAGCTTTGTCATTTACTGATTTTAATCTTACTAGAAATCCCCTTGAATATCGATTAAAATAATGTTCTTGTATTCGAATCGACTTAAAAATTTTAGAAGTTGGAGAGAAATTTGTCAGAAATTAGAAAATTTGATTTTTAAGAAATAGTTGAAATCCATCACTTAAAAATATAAAAGGCGAATAAAAGAACAAAATCAGTGAAATTTTGGTCAATTTTTTTTATTTTTTTGAAGTTTCTTTTAGTGTTTTATATCATAACATTCAGTTCACTCAACTCAACGCAGTCGCCAGTTTCTAATTTGGATTCTAAATTTTAAAGTTATCACAATTTTAATAAGTTCAGCAAAATTTTGGTCATCGGGAGTTTGTTGAGCAAAATTTGGGTCACCGGTGAAAAATTCAACTTTGATATTTATAACGCTAAATATTTCCTCTTCTACTTGTTAGAAAGCCCACTCTATCTCCATTGAAGAAAATTATTTGTTTTCAAAATAATTTAGAAACTGTAGCAGCGGCAAAGATTTAAATTTTGCAAAAACTCTAATTTTGTGTGATTTTGTGAAATACTCCAAATCCATCACTTAATTGCACAAACCGAGTACACGAGCGAAATTAGCGCCACGAATTATTTTTGAAAATGCTGGTTGAAAACAATCTTAGCATTTTTGAAAATTTTAATAGATTAATGTGCGTCATTTTTTTGACGAAAATATTCAAATATTTGTAAAGCCTTTTTATGGCCTCATATTATAACGTTCAGTTTGTTTAATGACCCGCAGTGACAAATTTTTAATTTGGACTCTTAATTTTGAAATTGGCAATTTACTTTTTGCCCTGATCAACAGAAAATAATTGAGCTTTCTCATTTACTGTCCCAAAAAGACTATTTTAGGCTTACTAAAGAGCCCTTAAAATGTCGATTAAAATAATCTTTTTGTATTCAAATCGACTTAAAAGTTTTAAAACTTATAGAGGTTTAAATATGTCAAAAATTCGAAAACGTATTTTTTTGCGAAATAATCAAAATCCGTCACTTAAATATGGTGGCATGAGTTACATTAGGAAATCCAAATTTTGGTTTCTCAAATAATTTTGACATTTTTGAAAATTTTGGTCAATTTTTTTTTTAAGTTCCTTTTAGTGTCTTATATCATAGGACTCAGTTCACTTAACTAAACGCAGTTGTCAGTTTCTAATTTGGATTTTTAATTTTAAAGTTATGACGATTTGAATTAGTTGAGCAAAATTTTGGTGACCGGAAATTTGTTGAACAAAATTTGGGCCACCGGTGAAAAGTTCAACTTTGTTAATTATAACGCCAAAACTTTCTTTTTCAATTTATTAGAAAGACCACTGAATCTCGATTAAAAAAAATTAGATACTGTACCAGTTACAAAGATTTAAATTTTGAAAAACTCGAATTTGGTGTTATTTTCCAAAATACTCGAAATCCATCATTTAATTGGACAAACTGAATAGATTTTCAGTGCAAAGAGCACAGGACGAAACAATTTTGAGGTGAGATTTTTAACTGTTAATTTTCATAAAGTGCACAAATTTCTTCGAGATTCGGATGCAAAATTAACGTCAAAGTGGCGACGAGTTCTAATTGTTGTCAAACATTGGTGAATCCCCGGAACTGTTTCCGGTTATTACGTGGCCTTGTTTTGTTTTAAAAAATGGTTTCATTTGAATTATTGACAAATTATCGACGATTCGCCCTTCACGTAGCGGATACGTCAAAATAGGCGAATTAATGATTCGAAATTAAATATAACGAGGCACTCGTCACTTAATGAAAAACGTGCCGATAGCCTTGCACAATAAACGATCCAGTTATTTGGTTTATTAAAAAAAATCATTTCCAAATAAGGTAGAATTACGAAACGCGAATCCTTAGTAAATTTTATAGAATTTTTTGTGCAACATCCTTGGTGGTTATCGAGTTTTGCGATGGCATTTTTACTTTTATAGCTTCTTTTAAATTAACATTAATATATGTATCAATTCTTAAGCGGATCTCGCGTGTCTTTTTTTTATTCAAGATAACTAAAAAACCTTTGCTATGTTTATTAATTGCTTGTAATGACGTTGTGGAAAAATCGAAGGAATTCAAGGGGAGAAAGCAAATTGTCAACCTTTCCGACTGATTTATTCAAAATTTTATGGTGGCTGGTCTAACAGAATCCTGGTCACGGCGCCGAAATGATGGGAGTCGTCGTGGTGTTCCGTGACCAGGACTATTACTTTTTTCTTTATCGAGAATATATCACGGCACTAATAACTGAGATTACCATTAATTCCGGTACCGTTAGAACGGATAATGGGACATTGATGGTGGTGGCGGAGGTTTTTTTCTTTTAGTTTTACTCGCCAAAAATCAAATTAGAAAAATGATAATTAGAAATCGTAAAGTAGCACCGATGTTTATCAAGTTTGACATGCGGAATAGGTTTCTTTATTAAGAAAAATGTCATTGATTAGTCCTGACACTTTCAATTATAATAATTTTTAAATAAATACTCGTTTCAATTGTCGTTAAAATATTATTAATAAACTTATTATCTTCAAAATTATGCCTAATTAATCTTCACCTATTACTGTTCGTTATCTCTTAATAGGTTACGAATACATTTGCATCTTTTAGTTGAGATAATCGATTATGGAGATCTCTTCGCGACCAATCTCCTGCCAAAATCGTGAACGGTTCAATTTTTGGCTTCGCTCCCAAAGAAACAGTCAGCAAAAATAGATTAAAAGACCAAAACAAATTTCTATAATTTAAAAAACAACAGGAATGACCAAAATTCTTCCATATTTTTTAAATAACATCAATTAATCCAACGAATTTGTTTCAATCCTCCCTAAGTGACCTTAACTCAGTTGAAATTGCATGCAACCAAAAAATGTACTTCCTCAATTATTCCAATTCAAAAGATTCCGCAAGGATGACAAAACTTTACACCGATTTAGTAAGGAGGATGATTTCGATATTTTAACTGGGAATCAAAGGAAATGTCCGGGTCCTTCAGGTAAATAATTTTGCAGTGCCACACCCTCACCAGAATAATGTTTCAATGAAAACGAAATTACATGACACTTGAATAAGTTAAAGGCCAAATAATTTTTCTTACACCACCCAGTTACAGTTAATAGATCCTGCTAAAGATTGAAAATATTGTTAAGCAAACTCGCACTTTTACATTATCTGTATAGAATTAAAGAAACAATATTGGTCCCCATAGTGATTCTTGAATGGCACCAGACAAGATATTGAGTTTAAAAATCTATTCAATAAAAAAAAAGGACGTGATGATAATTTGTAGATTTCAGTAAAGAGTCAAGATAAATTGTCAGATTGTTCAAGTAATCTTCAGAAGAATCATGAAATATCGCGGTTTCAATGAAAACGAAATTACACGACGCTTGAACGAGTTCAAGGGTAATTTATTTCTTTCACACCACGCAGCTACTGTTCATAAATCTTCACATAATTGTCACCGGATCTCACACCTTTATATCATTTGTATAAACAACAAAATTGATGTGGAGAAAAAATTGTTTACTAAATAAATCAACAGTAAAGGTTTACAACGTGATTTTTGAAGAACATCAGACAAAACCTTGATAGATTTCGAAATTTAATTGTTTAGTGTCAAGCATTTGTACTTCGCTGTGTCCTATGAATAACAAATTTGGAGGACAGCAATTTAAAAAAAAATTAAATAAACAAAAAAATTTAATAAACAACGTGGGTCCACAAAGTGATACTTCAGGTAATTTAAAGAAAATTTTGATAGATTTCAAAATTAACTCATTTGATCTGACACAATTGTACCTTTATAGATAAAAACTGTAATGGCAATAAGATGCACTCTAGATGTTAACTGAGAATTAAAGTCTTTTAAGTATTTTTTTTGTTCTCATGCCCTTAGTAGAATAATGGCATGTCACTCTTTCAATTAAATCAAAATAAGACAATGTTTGAATTAGTTTAAGGCCCACACGTCGTCGTTAAGTTTCTTAAATTTTGCTGGAAATGCTCATAGTTGCTTAATCTAAATCTTCATGACAGAAAAGAGAAATACTTTAATGCTTTCGGTGCCAGAACTAATTTTTACTGCCATCTCAAATTTAGATCTGCCAATATTGGAGTGGTCATCCAGTAAAATATGGTCCCAGGAAAAAAATTAAATAATGTGAGGATAACGAATCAGCAAACTCTAGAGGCTGAATAAGGTGCTAAAAAATGCTTCAACACTTAACATTGCTGCCCAAAACCCCAACAAGTGTTCAAGAAAGCAAGAAAATTCAACCTGGATACTCGTAACGCGACCTCAACAGCTCCCGCCAATAGTCCCTCCGTGTTAAGAAAGTAAAGATAACTCTCACAGAATGGAAAAGTACAGTGCTAAGTAGTATAGGTCCATAAAATGATTCTTGAGGTTGCTCACAAGAAATCTTCATAAGTTTCGAAACTAACAGAAGATGAAGATGCTCTCTAGATGTTAACTGAGAATCAACGTAAAGGTTCAGGTCCCTTAAGTAATTTTTTGTTGTCATTCCCTTGGTAGAATAATAAAATGTCACTCTTTCAATGAAAACTAAATTAGACTAGGCTTGAATGAGTTCAAGTGCTCACACCTTGAAGTTACTGTTAATAGATTTTGCTAGAAAATTTTGTAATTGCTAAATTTGAACCTCCATGTCAGAGAGGAAAAATACCTCAATGCTTCCGGTGCCAAAACTAATTCTTATTGTCAACTCAAACCTAGATCTGCCAAACATTAGAGTGGTCATCCAATAGAGCATTGTCCCAAAAAAGAAAAATTAAATAATGTGAGAATAACCAATCAGCAAACTGTAAGAAATGCACAAGGTGCTAAAAATAGCTTCAACACTTAACACTGTGGCCCAAAATCCCAACAAGTGTTCAAGAAAGCAAGCAAATTCTACCTGGATACTCGTAACTGGTTCTCAACAGCTTTCTCCGATGGTCCCTCCATGTTAAGAGGATGAAGATAACTCTCACAGAACGGAGAGGTTTAGTGTTAAGTAGTATAGGTCCATAAAATGATTCTTGAGGTTGCTCACAAGAAATCTACATGAGCTTCGAAACTAACAGAAGTTGAAGATGCTCTCTAGATGTTAACTGAGAATCAAAGTAAAGGTTCAGGTCTTTTAAGTAATTTTTTGTTGTCATTCCCTCAGTAGAATAATAAAATGTCACTCTTTCAATAAAAACTAAATTAGACGAGGCTTGAATGAGTTCAAGTGCTCACACCTCGAAGTTACTGTTAATAGATTTTGCTAGAAAATTTTGTAATTGCTAAATTTGAACCTCCATGACAGAAAAGAGAAATACCTCAATGCTTTCGGTGCCAAAATTAATTTTTATTGCTATCTCAAACCTAGATCTGCCAAATATTGGAGTGGTCACTCAAAAGAGCATTGTCCCAAGAAAGTAAAATCAAATAATGTGAGAATAGCCAATCAGTAAACTGTAAGGGATGCACAAGGTGCTAAAAATTGCTTCAACACTTGACCCAAAAAGCAAACAAGTGTTCAAGAGGACAAGCAAATTCAACCTGGATACTTGTAACTGGTCCTCAACAGCTCCCCCCATTGGTTCCTCCCAAATAAAAAGGCTGATAATAACTCTCACAGAACAGAAAGGTACAGTGTTATACAATATAGGTCAATAAAGTGATTCTTGATGACCACTGCAAAGATCTTGATAGATTTCGAAACCCATTTGTTTAATAAAATATTTTTGGAACTCTTTGAATAATAATACTAAGCAACCCAACTAACGTTGGTGTTTTATAGCGAAATATTTCCTGTAAATGGGAAAGATATATCCAACAGAACATGCAATGGATAAAGGTGATGACGTAAACCTGGGCACTGAAGAAGGAAAATGATCAAATTTTAGATATATATTTAAGGAAAGATCTCAGAACTCGTAGAAATAATAATCTGCAGATGAAAAAGCGCATTTCCTCAACACACTGCTGTATTTATTTCATTTGAATCGATTGAGGAATTCTTCTGTAAGGATATTATATAGTCAAGAAATTCTGCAAAGGACACCAATTACAACAAAATCACTATTTACATCCCCCATATTGTGCTAGACAGATATTGAGGTTAAAAAAAAACAAATCAGCAATCAGTCAAAATTTGCTTGAAGATTCTACCACCATTTAATATCCCCAAGGAGCACAAGGCAAAGTCAAAATAGAGTTCTACCAAAAGTGCACATGTAGAAATAAAGTTTTTTATGATCTTAGAGATAACTAAATTCTCTTTACCTCACTTGGTGACAACAATGCTGACTCGTCTTAAAAGAGTGTACCAATCTTTTATGACGAGTCAGCATTGTTGGTGTACGTTTGAAGTAAGGTGGATAGTAAAAACGCTATCAATAAATAACTTTTGATGATATGCAATTGCCATGGCTGAGTACATACTAAAAAGGAAAATCCAATAGTAGATACAAGAGATAGAAGCGATGACTAAAATTCTTGGATTGAAGAACAAAGATAATTTTGGTGCCATATTTGAGGAAATCTCTCAGAACCCAACCAATTCAAAGCTTCTAGAAGAAATTAACTACCATAAAAAAAATTTCTTCAACACACCATAAGTGATACTTTATTTGACCAAGTGTTGTAGTCCTCGTATTTACAGTAACATGAGGATCTAAAAAAGAAATCCAGCACTCACCAAAGTAACTGTCATAAATTATTTCGTCAATATTTTTTTTACTTTCAAAAATAATACCGATAGCGCTAAATTATTAATTCGAGCTTCTACGTTGATGTCTGCTCATAACTGTAATTCTATGGCAAAAAGCGGATAGTAAAAAAAATCCCAAAATTTCCTCGAAAAACAAATATTTCTGACCCAGATACATAGAGTGATTCATGGAAAAATCTGTGTTCAAACTTTTAGTGTCGATAATTACCAAATCTGTGAAAAATAAGGAAAAAGAGAGAATTCAATTCGAAATAGTTGAACACTCCCTTATTCACCAGATCTGGTTCTCTTGGACTATTATTTTTTACCGCAATTGAAGGCTTTAAATTGTTTTTGTTCTTACAGTAGGTTTTACAGAGGTCTCAAATTGCAAATTTTGGGATTAATTCTGCTAATTGGGGTGTTAAACTTTCCTCCGGTTTTGGCAGACTTTAGGCAAAACTTCATGAAGATAAGACACAATGGCCGAGATTGTAGTTGATCGTGCAGGAATGCGTGCATAAAAACCGAAAAAAAATCTCTAATCTTCCGATATCGATTGCTATTAGAGAAAATAAGTAGGTGTGAGCACTTACGGATATCGTAAATGGAGATAATATAAAACGGATTTAAATACGTTGTAGTCGTGTATAAAACGTTATTCATAAAGGAGTAATTTGGGCGTTTATGCGTTCTAAAAAAGAGATTAATATCACAATGTGGCAATAAAGATATGGAAAAAAATTTACGATGGCTGGATAGAAAGTGCAAATAATAAACCGTTAATTGATTTTAATTGAAATCGGTTTTTCTTCTACTGACCGACGGAAAATCTCTAATATCTCAATTTATGACTTATAAAAACGTCATAAAATTGTAGAAAATTAAAGTTACACCAAAATTGTCAAAAAACAATAAAAAATCAATCGTCGCTTCCTAATTTATTTAAAAATCATTGATTTTTGTCAAATGTTCTTCAGAAAAAAGTTGTCAGATAACTTAACTTGAATTATTCACTGAACATGTAAATGTCTAAATTTTAATATCAAATAATCGAGGAGTGACAGGAATTCATTAATTTCTGGAAGTTATAAGATATAAGAAAAAAATTGTCCTCTCTGGAAATTTATGCAATAAGAACACTTCAAGTAAGTAATAAAAAACTTATTAGATTTACCAATACTGGTTTATAGGTTTGGCAAATATTTGTTAGGGATTAAGATAAGACAATTTCGCTTTATAAAAATGTACAGTTGTTTGCCAACAAAAAGCCATTAAATGAAACAAAAATTGTCAAGTAGTCACTTATTTTCCATATCACAACTGGTATCAGAAATTTTCAAATTTGCGTGTCTCAGTTATTAAATAATCCAGTTAAGTCTTTAGAGATTTTTTTCGGGCGCTCCCCCTAAGATGACAATGGCAAACCAGTGAGTGGTTGCCCAGTAAAACCTGTGTCTTCGTTTTTTTTCCGTCTCAATTAGACCTAAAACTGTAGATGCCACCTATCTGTGTTTACTAAAAAAAAATTTAGATCTAGAGGACCGGGGTGGTTGAGTATTACTGGTTGCTGACCATCTCGAACTTATATCTTCCCATCTCACCCTACCCTACTTATTTTACATATCAAAACTGGTATCAGAAATTTTTAAATTTGCAAAACACGTCTCTCAGTTAATAAATAATCCAGTTAAGTTTTCAGGAATTTTTTCGAGTCGCTCCTCCTAAGATGGCAACCAGCGAGTGGTTGCCTAGCAAAATTTGTATCTTCAATTTTCTTCCGTCTCGATGAGACCTAAAATTGTAGGTGCCACGTGTCTGTGTCTATTAAAAAAAAATTATTGGTTTTGTGGACCAGAATGGTTGGGTATTACTAGTTGCCTACCATCTTGAACTCCCATCTTCCCATCTCGCCTTACCCTAACCCTCACGGCTCTAACTCCAACTAAAAGACGTGTTTGAGCTCTTCCTCATCCTTGTTTTGTCGCAAAGAAGGGTCGTGTGTACACCAAAATTACAGAACTACATCGTCCCTTTGATACAACCGCTAGAAACGGCAAACAGAATGTCTTGGTTAGAAAAAGTTCTAGTGGGAACCAATAGCATAGAAGTATTAAAAATAAAAAACTGGTGTAAATATAAGTGACAGTTTAAACAAAACAATTTGATTCCATTTGTTTGAGAAGATCAAAAGTTGATCATTTTAAACCATCAGAAGCTGGAAGACCCCTGCTAGATAAGATAGATAGCAGATATTAAAGATGAAGAAGCTAGAAACGGCAATCAAAATGTTTCGGTCAAGAAAAATACTAATGGGGAACAGGAATCCAGAGGTACTAAAGAGGTGGTTTTTAACAAAAGTGACAGTTTAAGAAAAATACTTCGACTACATTTGTTTTAGAAGATCAAAAGTTGATCACTCTAGACCAAAAAAAGCTGGAAGACCATTGATAGAGAAGATAGATCACAGATATTGGAGATTGTGAAGCTAGAAACGACAAACAGAATGTTTTGGTCAGGAAAAATTCTAGTGGGGAACAGGAGACCAGAAGAATTAGAAACAAAAGTTTAAACAAAATATTTGGATTCTATTCGTTTGAGAAGATTAAATGTTGATCACTTGAAACTATCAGAAGCTGGAAGACTACTGCTAAAAAAGATAGATTACAGATTTTAGAGATAGTGAGGCTAGAGACGGCAAAGAAAATGTTTTGGTAAGGTACAGTTATAGTGGGATACTGGAGTCCAGAAGTATTAGAAGTAAAAAACCGCTGTGAACAAAAATAATGTTTCAACCAGAAGATTTTGGCGAAATTTCTGTGAAAAATATTAAAAGCTGACCATCTCAGACCGCCTAGGAACAAGAAGACTGATGTTAGAGATAGATCGCAGATATTAGATTAGAGAAGGTAGAAATGGCAACCAGAATGTCGAGTCAGGAAAACTTGAAGTAGAGAACAGAAACTCAGAAGCAGTAGAAGCGAAAAACAAACTACTGACAAAAACTTACGTTACAACCAGAATAGCTTGGCGCCATTTCTTTAAAAAAAATTAAAAGTTCATCATTTCAGACCATCTAGAATCTAGAAGAGTTAATGTTAATAAAGAAAAATTGCAGAGATTGGTGTCGTGAAAATAAAAACGGCAACCAGAGTGTCTTAGTCAACTAAATCTATAGAGGGATACAGGAGCCCAGAAGTGTTAGAAATAAAAAACTGCTGTGAACCAAAATAATGTTTCAACCAGAAGATGTTGGCGCCATTTATTTGAAAATTATCAAAAGCTGTCCATCTCAGATCACTTAGAAGCAAGAAGAGTGATGTTGAGAAGATAAAAACGGGTACCAGAATGTCTTAGTTAGGTAAATCTATAGTGGGATACAGGAGCTCAGAAGTATTAGAAGCAAAAAACTCCTGTGGTTAAGACAATCAGAAATTTTGGCGCCATTCTTTTACAAAAACCAAAAGCTGATCATCTCAGACCAGCTAGGAGCAGAAAGACTGATGTCAAAAACTGTAGGTGCCACGTGTCAATGTCTACTAAAAGGAAGTGTTTAGTCTCGTGGAGCGGGATGGTTGAATATTACTGGTTGCCTGCCATCTCGAACCTTTATTTTCCCATCTCACCTTATTCTAACCACCTCCGCCTTATCTCGAGCCTAAAAGACGTGTTTGTTTTGTTTTGTTACAAAGAGGAGATGTGTGTACATTAAAATTGCATCCAATACGTGCATACACCTCATGAAGGTAAGTTCGAGCTGCCAGCTCACACTTTTATTGCTTTTACAAGTGTGCCACAAAAACGTTTAGACACTCATTTCGAGTATGGTACTTAACAAAGGAAAAGCAGTTTTTACGAGACCTTAAAAGGTGGTTAACTATTTAAATGTACACTATGTATAGTGTGTTAACAAGTTACTTTAATAAAAATATCAAAAATTGTTTGTTGACTTGTAGAGACTTTAAAAACAATTACAGAAAAGCGCTACAATTGGAATCAATTATAAAATGGCTTTTCATTATTAAACTTTACTTGGCGTGCTTTTGGTTGTAGTATTTTTAGATGTGGCAGCTTTTTTAGGTCGGGTCTGAGACTTTCTAGAATTGCTTCCATTGCTTTGTGAGGGAAAGCGACAGAAGAAATTGTATGTATACTTATGTGGAAATAGAACCCACGGTCTTCCTCAAATTTTCTTAGATTGATCAGAACGAAAATTGGTCACCAGCCTGTAAGTGCAAAATGAATAATTTCGTAAGAATGTCAACAGGAATTTTTAAAATAGTTTCGTTCACTTTCCAAGTAGCATGATATCTCTTCAAGTGTTTCAGATCCAATTTAGATACAATATCAAAATTGCGCATAGTGTTGATTTAAAATATCTCTAATATATCTTCTTTATAAGAACATGGAAAAATTAGAAAGAGAATTGTAAACAAAGTAATTTTTGTTTACTAGCCGAATTGTAACAGTTTGGCTTTTCCTGATAAGGCAACTACTCTCAGTGAAAGTCATCCCAGAAGCACCTCAAATTTCATAAATATTTGATGCAGACTGGTTAAGTATCCTACTTCTGATATGGTTAGACCTGAAAAGTATCAGCGCCCCCCAAACAACACATGCCCTACACTAAATCTACAACTAAATATTCGTTAAATATTATTTTCAACAATTACTTTGGCATCAATATCGGTGATTTTTTCTGTTAAAAATGACATTAACAATGGGTCGTAAGAAACGCGCGCGAATCCATGGTATTGAGACAAACGACGTCTCTAGAGGGCCATAATGTGGACGTGTAGCGGGGATTATCAGTGAACCTGATAACTTAGCGATAAAAGCAACTAACCGGCAATTGGGAGGCCCGGGTTAGAATGCCGGTTAAAATCGCATTTGTTTTCTCGCTACACTTAAAAGCCATTAATGCAAATCCTTATAGAGGTTTTCGTAATTTTGATTAGACTCAGTAGAACAGCTAATTCATCTTTCTGCCAAATTGGAGTTCTTTCCGGTTGGACTTTTAAAAGTTCCAAACTTTCTGAATTTTTTTTCGAATATTACAATCTGACGTTCTGAAACTTCTGTTTGGAAAGCGATCGCAGTAAATTCGCCCTGTTTGACCACCATCTTTGCAACATGTCTTTACAAAAAAGTAAACTTGAAACCTAAAAATGGTTACAATACGATATCAACGGCGACACTGACGGATTAATTGCTGACGTTTATGGTATCTGTTTTCCACGGCACCCTTGAAAAATTTAAAAGAAATCTGACAATTTTTAATACCTAGAAATTTTAATTATTTCAAAGAATGAATTGGTACCAAAGTCAACCTCAGCGACATCTTTGTATTCAGAAAAATATTGTACTTTCAATGAAACCCTGAGACAAATCCGTTTCGAATTGTTTCCACTTTGCAGTAGTTAAAGAATAATTTGTAAAATTTTTGATTTATTCAAATTGGGTAATAAATAACGGAGAGACAGCTTGGGGCGTCTTTTAGGGAACATCCTGTATGTTACTTAGGAAAAAGTATATAATTCTATAACTACATAAATTTTGTCTTGAAGAAAAAAATATTGAAATGTTAGATTTTCGAGAAAATTTCTGTGTCTCTCTTGACATGATGACCACTCCCTTGAAGCGACAATTCTCTTGTTTTCCCGAACAAGGTACACCTCCCTTTGTGCGTGACTTCCTGGTCAGGATGCCGGGTTTTATAGCTAATAATCGCCACAATTTGCATAAAATAGCAACAAATCTCTTTTATTATTACGACGTTTAATGGATACGCGTCCGATCATCGTCTTTCTCTTTCTTCTTGTCTTTTCAACAAAGTTCCGTGTCTGGTTTTACGGTCACCAAGCGTTCGGTGCCGTTGTATGTACTTTTGCTGGTTGGGAGGTGTTCTCCTACGGCGAGATGATGTAACCCAGAGATTGTGTAGGTTATGTTGACTCGTCCAACTGTTTATTCCGTCTTCACGGCACGGAAACGAAAGACCGCGCCCAGAGTATCATCTTCACGACCCCCCTCGCTGACGCCACTGACAACAACCGCGCCCGAACTATAGAAAAAGTAGAAAAATCGTGGAGTTTCAGGAAACAATTTTGGGCGGTTTTTCCAAAATTTTGTGACCTTATCAAATGCTTACAATTTAAATTCTTGCAAACAACTTGGTCCAGAAAATATTTGTGGGGTGTATTTTTTACCACATATCTCTATAAAGGTGGGAATAGCAGGAATTATGAAATATTCTAAAAGACAAGAAAAATTAAAAAAAATTTGGGAGATATTTGGATTGGAACAAATGCTATGGAAATAGTTGCACAGAAAAGAGGAAATAAATAGAAGGAAAAACAAAAATATGATTTTTCTCAAAAATGGTAAAATATTCTTTTAACTAAATTCAAGTGAGATAGAAATACAGAGTGTTCCAGTTAAAATCAGAGTGCTAAGGTCAATTTCCGGTATTTGCAAAAGTGCCACTATTTCTAAAATATTTTTCCTTGATAGAAAATTAGCTATTCGATACACTTTTAAGGATGAGTAAGAAATTTAGGTAAGAACGACAGCAACATAAAGACATAATAACATATCAAGAACAGTGACAAAATATGTGAATTGAGGCCACAATGAATACTGGAAGAGACTAGACAAAAGGTACAAGAGGGTCCATTGGTTTTGGTTTCAAACACCGACTAATTGTAGAAACCATTTTTTGGTTGCTTCCCCTTAGAAGACAATGCTAATATAGCCTCTCCTAAATTAGTGCTTATTTGGATTCAAACTAAAACTGGAGGTCCCATGGGTACATGCGTACTAATAACGCATCCTTCTAATTTGGTGCCATTTCTTTGAGAAAATCAAAAGTTGATCATTTTAGACCACCCAAAAGCTGCAAAACTACCGATAGAGAAGATAAATCGCAGATATTGGAGATGGTAAAGCTAGAAACGGCAAACAGAATGTCTTGATCAGGAAATATTCTAGTGAGGAACCGAAACCCAGAAGTATTAGAAATAAAGAATGGTGTGAACAAAAGTGACAGTTTAAACAAAATATTTTGACTCCATTTGTTTGAGAAGATCAAAAGTTGATTATTTTACATCACCAGAAACTGAAAGACTACTGCTAGTGAAGCTAGATTGCAGATATTGGAGATGGTAGAGCTAGAAACGGCAAGTAAAATGTCTTGGTTGGGAAAAATTCTAGTGGAGAACAGGAGCCCAAAAGTATTAGAAGCAAAAAGGTGGTGTAAACAAAAGTGATACTTTAAACAAAATATTTTGACTTCAGTTGTTTGAGGAGATAAAAAGTTAATCAATTTAGACCACAAGAAATTTGAAGACCACTGCTAGAGAAGATAAATAGCATATATTGAAAATAGTAAAGATGGAAACGGCAACAGAATGACTTAGTCAGGAAAAATTCTAGTAGAAAACAGGAGCCCAAAAGTATTAGAAACAAAAAACTGGTCTGAACAAAAGTGACATTTAAAAAAAATATTTTGATTCTATTCGTTTAAGAAAATCAGAAAGCAATCATTTTAGACCACCAGAAGCTGGAAGACCACTGCTAAAGAAGATATTGGTGAAGATAAATGTGGAAACTGCAAACATAATGGCTTGGTCAGGAGACATTCTAGTGGAAAGCAGGAGACCAGAAGTATCAGAAACAAAAAACTGGTGAGAACAAAAGTGACAGTTTAAACAAGATATTTTGATTCTATTCGTTTAAGAAAATCAGATAGCAATAATTTTAGACCACCTGAAGCTGGAAGACCACTGCTAGAGAAGATATTGGAGAAGATAAATGTGGAAACTGCAAACATAATGGCTTGGTCAGGAAACATTCTAGTGGAAAACAGGAGACCAGAAGTATCAGAAACAAAAAACTGGTGTGAACAACAGTGACAGTTTAAACAAGATATTTTGATTCCATTTGTTTGAAAAAATCAAAATTGATCATTCTAGACCACCAGAAGCTGGAAGACCACTGCTACAGAAGATGGATCGCAGATATTAGAAATGGTAAAGGTAAAAACGACAAACAGAATATCTTGGTCAGAAAAAATTCTAGTGAGGAAGAGCAGCGCAGAAGTATTAGAAACAAAAAATTGGTGTGAACAAAAGTGACAGTTTAAACAAAATATTTTGATTCCATTTGTTTGAGAAAATTAAAAGTTGATCATTCTAGACCACCAGAAGCTGGAAGACCACTGCTACAGAAGATGGATCGCAGATATTAGAAATGGTAAAGGTAGAAACGGTAAACAGAATGGCTTGGTTAGAAAAAAATCTAGTGAGGAGGAGAAGCCCAGAAGTATTAGAAACAAAACTGGTGTGAACAAAAGTGACAGTTTAAACAAAATATTTTGATTCCATCTGTTTAAGAAAATCAAAATTAAACATTTTAGGCCACCAGAAGCTGGAAGACCACTGCTACAGAAGATGGATCGCAGATATTAGAAATGGTGAAAGTAGAAACGGCAAATAGAATGGCTTGGTCAGAAAAAATTCTAGTGAGGAAGAGGAGCGAAGAAGTATTAGAAACAAAAATCTGGTGTAAACAAAAGTGATACTTTAAACAAAACATTATGACTTCATTCGTTTGAGAAGATAAAACGTTAATCAATTTAGACCACAAGAAATTTGAAGATCACGGCTAGAGAAGATAAATAGCAGAAATTGAAGATGGTATAGATGGAAACGGCAACAGAATGGCTTGCTCAGGAAAAACTCTAGTAGAAAATAAGAGCCTAAAAGTATTAGAAACAAAAAACTGGTCTGAACAAAAGTGACAGTTTAAACAAAATGTTTTGATTCTATTCGCTTAAGAAAATCAGAAAGCAATTATTTTAGACCACCAGAAGCTGGAAGATCACTGCTAGAGGAGATATTGGAGAAGATAAATGTGGAAACTGCAAACACAATGGCTTGGTCATGAAACATTCTAGTTGAAAATGGGAGACCAGAAGTATCAAAAACAAAAAGTTGGTGTGAACAAAAGTGACAGTTTAAGCAAAATATTTTGATTTCATTTGTTTCAGAAAATCAAAAGTTGATCATTCTAGAACACCAGAGGCTGGAAGACCACTGCTACAGAAGATTGATCGCAGATATTAGAAATGGTAAAGGTAGAAACGGTAAACAGAATGGCTTGGTTAGAAAAAATTCTAGTGAGGAAGAGGAGCCCAGAAGTATTAGAAACCAAAACTGGTGTGAACAAAAGTGACAGTTTAAACAAAATACTTTGATTCCATTTGTTTGAGCATATCAAAAGTTGATCATTTTAGAAGCTGGAATACCACTGTTTGAGAAGATGGATCGCAGATATTAGAAATGGTAAAGGTGGAAAACATGAACGGAATGGCTTGGTAAAGAAAAATTCTAGTGGAAAACAGGAGCCCAGCAGCATTAAACGCAAAGAAGTGATGTGAACAAAATATTTTGATCCTGTTCGCTTGAGAAAATCAAAAGTTGGTTAATTTAGACCAGCAGAAGCTGGAAAACTGATGCTGGTGAGCATAGAGCGTAGATATCTTAGAGATCGAGAAATAGAAATAGCAAGCAGAATGTCTTGGTGAGATAAAGGGAACAGGAGCCCAGAAGTATTGGCAAGAGAAAATTGCTGTGAAAAAAGTGTCAGTTGAACTAAGATATTTTAGCGACATTAATTTGAAAAGATTTAAAAATTGTTGATTGTTTCAGAAAACCTAAAAGCTGGAAGACCGATGCTAAAGAGAATAGAGTGCGAAAATTGGAGATTGAAAAAACAGAAAACACAAGAAAAATGTCTTGGTCTGCTAAACTAATAGTAAAGAACAAGAACCATGAAGTATTGGGAGCAAAATACCGCTGTGAGTAAAATGTATAAATACTTCTACGAAATCATTTTTTTTTAAAATAGCAGAAGCTAATTATTTTGGATCACTTAGAAGTCTGAAGACTATTCCTAGAGCTGATGGATTACAGCTATTTGAGGTGCGCAAGCTAGAAACGGCAAACAGAATGTCTTGGTCAGGTAAAATTGTAGTGGGGAACAAGAGACCAGAAGTATTAGCAAAAAAAAATTGCTTTAAAAAAAGTGTCACTTCAACTAAGATATTTTAGCGCCATTCCTTTGGAAAGATTTAAAAATAGTTTATTGTTTCAGACAACCTAGAAGCTAGGAGACCGATGCTAAAGAGGATAGAGCGCAAATATTGGAGATTTAAAAACCAGAAACGGCAAGTAGAATGTCTTGGTCTGCTAAAGTAATAGTAAAGAACAGGAGCCATGAAGTATTAGGAGCAAAATACAGCTGTGACTAAAATGCATAGATACTTCTACCAAAATATTTTGGCGTCATTGTTTTGAAAATTGCAAAAGTTTATTATTTTGGATCACTTAGAAGCTAAAAGACTATTTCTAGAGAAAATAGATTGCAGGTATTGGAGGTGCAAGAGCTAGAAACGGCAAGCAGTCAGATAAAATTCTAGTGAAGAACAAGAGCCCAGAAGTATTAGCAAGAGAATATTGCTGTAAACAAAAGGGACTAGCAAACCACCTAGAAGCTGGAAAACCGATGCTAAGGAGAATGGAGTGGAGATTCTATGGATCAAAGCTAGAACTGGCAAGCAGATTGTCTTGATCGAATAAAGGTATAGTAGAGTACAGGAACCCGAAAGTATTAGAAGCAAAAAGAAGCCAAAACATACAAAATAGATGAAGAATGGCCAAATATGAGGTAAAAAAATGTAATGACAACAGTAGAGAAAGCTCCATTTATGATCAATAAATATGTTTAAAGTCAAATTAAATTAATTCTAAATTTTATTTGTTTTCAATTTGATTATTAATTAAAAATAAATTAATTTTATCTATAAAACAACCGTTTCGTTAATATCAGAATATTTCTTATAAACATGCCAGAAGAGTTTTCTTTTTTTATAGATTAAAGGATCACGACTTAACGAAGCAAAAAGTGTGCAGTAATTCAAAATTTTTGACATCTTTTTTATCGAAAATTCTTCAATTCCGTATTGTCGATTTACATGATTTTCTCGGTTCAGCGACACCAATCGCATAGTAAAAGTGCCAGTAAACCTCTTTAACTCAGATAAAATTAACCTGTAATACTTTATTGTGCCATAAAAATTCACTAAATACCCTGAAACTATCTGTCGTAAATTACCAAGAGCGCTAAAATTTTAAATGGGGTTTTGCGTAACTGTAAACAAACCAAAAAAAAGTTACAAAAAAGGCGCCAAAAATATCCGTGAGAACAACCTGTAGACAAATCCCGCTCTAATTCAAGTAATTGTCGTAACATGTCATTACAAGTATGAGGTTCTTGACTGTTATCCCACTTCTGATGAGAGGTTTCAGAGTAAAATTTGGATGATGGGTGTTTTGGTGACCTCCCTGGGTAATTGTGGGAATTTTCGAGTTACATTAAGAAGAAAAAACGGGACAGCTCCCATTATCTTTTTATGAACGGTAATTGTGTCTCGCGGCCTTGTATTAATTTAAATTATAGATTAATATTAGCTACCTGTTTGCGGCGCAACTTGATCGTTTCGAAACGATGTAGGTGTCTTCTTCTGAAGCAAGTATCGTGACCAGTCCCGGAACAGAGACGGTAGACGTTTAACAAATCGACTAACCGATGAATTATAATATCGAAATATGATATTATCTTCATATGTGTATTTATAAACGAGCAGTCCATCGTCCGTACTATTGACTTTTAATTTATTGGTTGTACGTTGGAAAGGTCAGAAGGCCGGTTTCGAGTTCGATTAAGAATTAATAAATCGATTTCCATTCGGTAACTAATCGGATTTTCGTTGTTACTGTATTATTGCTATTTGCCCGCCGGTTTATAATTGAAAAATATGACGCCAACAATAATCGAACTAATCACAATGCCACTTGTAATTAATTTTTTTGACGGCCCCCATTGTTTCGTCGATGCTGAAAATACATGTTGCTCAATCATTTCGGATTCGCACCTCATCCACGCCCGGACTCCGCCCAAATTGGCGATTGACAAATTTGACAAACGGATCGAAACAGGAAAAACCTTGACAGTATGCAAGATTAACCAAAATGAGGAACAGTTTGACAATTTTTTGTCTTTTAAATAACAATTTGTTTAAGGCATTAATCTGCACTAATTTTAAGCTTAATTTTAATAATTAAAATGATAAATTATTCTATATAGCTATAAATAATACAAAACATTACTACGAAAAGATTTTGATTGAAGAAAATTTATTTCGTTTCCTTTAAATCAATGAATAAAGTTCTAATTAATCATTTACCCTTTATAAGTTTTCTTCTGCACACATATTTCCACCTATTTCGGCCATGTAGATTTTATTTCACTTCCTGCCACTGTATGTTCCGTTTTTCTCTTAATGCTTGGTCTTCATTTTTTCACTTTTTTGTAAATTCCGGTTTCAAACTTTTTTACTTCGTTTCGTTTTTGTCTTGAATTCTCCTCTTTTGTTTTCGAGCCAAAGATGAGGATTGGGATTGCTACTATTTTAAATGCCTTTATTTTAATCTGTTTCAGTATTTTATTTTTGACAAGAATTGGATGCTTTATCATCAATCTTCATGCTGCTCGCGTTTTTTTTTTTCATTTATTTCTTTGCTTGCTCTTTCGATCTCTGAACTACCGAATCGAGGTATTATTTGTATTTGTTGCTTCTTTCTATTTGGTACCATTATGGCTTTTATCTTCTCTTTGTTTACTCCCTCCCACGTTAATTGTTTCTGAAACTCTTAGATGTTCTGTCATTGCTTTTTCAATTTTTGCCTCAATGGCATGTCGTCCATGTAGAGAATTTCCAACATTTTCCAGATATGACCTCTCTGGTTGTTTGTTTAATTGTTTAGCCTAACACTAGCTACCACAATAGAGGGCTTAATATGCAACCTTGTAATACTCCCTTCGTAGTTTCAGGAGAGTTTTCTTGTATACCTTTTTCGAAATTCTTTTTCTTCTTGTACAGTGTTCTTGCTCCAGTAATTTTAATATTTCTCTTCTGTCTACTCTACCTTATGTTTTTTAAGCTTAATAAACCATACATAGGTGTGTTTATGTCTTTTCTGATTGCTTTGTCTCTAACTTGTCCAATTATAAAATATCTCGCATTCATCCTTCCTTTGTGTGTTCTAAATCCTTGTTGAAAATCTTGGGTTTTTTCTTAATGTTTCTGCCATTTTTTCCAGAAGAAGATCATGTATGACCAATGCTATCGAAAAGAAATTGTTTTAATTTTAACCTCTACTTTTGTGGAGATCAAAGTTATTAACGCTATTCTCTAATCCTCCGGGGGTCTCTATTGTTTACTAAATTATTCATTGTAGTGGTTATTTGGAACGTTGCTTCCATCTTTTTATAATTTTTATTTTTTCAGTAAGTATTATCTCCATTTTACTTTTTATGTTAAAATGTTTTCCGGCTTCCTCTTTCCTTGCGTCTTTGTGGCATTTTTATCATCTCTCCAAATTCCGCCCACGACTTTCGTTTCTCTTCTTTGATCAGTCTGTTAATTTCCATCATGTTGTTTGTTTTTGTTTTAATATTTAGATATTTTTCCCAGGTTTTTGTTTAACTCCGTTTTTTATTGCCTCAGATCATCAGTACTGGTCTATAAATCTCATGGTACTTTACCTGTTTTCATTTTTCTCTTTTATTTCTTCAATATTTATGTCGTTTCTGTGTTGCTTGTACTTCCATTTTGTCTTTCTCCCTGCCCTTTTTCGTCTTTTTCCTTCAGTGGCTCCTGAAATATTATCGCCAACTCTTCATGATTTTTTCGCTTTTTTTTTCTTTCTTTTCTGTTCATTTCAACTTTCTTCTTTCTTACGTTTTTAATAGTGTCGAAGACAAGTTTTAGATTCTTTTTCTTTGACAAGCTAGAACTCCCGGTCATTTCCTCTGTATATTGTTCAAAATCACTCCTTGCACTAGACGTAAATATTTCTTCCAGACCAGTCTTAGTCTATACATTTATTATTATTGCAGTTCAACAAATTCTTCTTGCTGCTCTTATAAAGTCTTGAGATTTATAATATGTTCGGTTGATTTGAATCTTTGTTACAGATTTTTTGAAATTTCTTTTTATATTGACAGTCTATTAGTCTTAAACACAGTGTTCTTATGTTTACCATTACTCTTTTTTTGTTTTCTCTTTTTCGGTTACTTTCATTTCTATTGATTTCATCACCAATAAAAATTGATTACTACAAAATTCTGTCCCTCTACTAATATTTACGCTTTCAGTCGGTTCTCATATATTTTTCCTGGCCCGAGACGAATCACTTAACAATTTTTTTGTTTCTGCTCTTCACTCTAGTGATCCATTTTATTACATTATTTTAGAAGCAAAACTGACAATTACCAAATTATTTTCTGAACACATATTTACTAATTTTTCTCTGTTCATATTTTTCCGTGTTTTCTCATATTCTCCCAGATACCACTTTACTTCTTTATTACAGCATCCCACTCTTCCATTGCTATCACGTTACCATCACTTTCATCCAACTTTTGTTATATTTCTGGTAAAAAATATTTTTTCCTTTCTCTATATTATCATCGTTTCTACGCTAAACTATTTTTTATCTCTTTTCTCTTGCATCTTTACTTTAAGGATTTTCTCTTTTATAAACTTTTCATTTTTAATATTTTTTATTGTATCAATACTTGTAATGTTCTATCAATTTAACTCTTGACCATATCATTCAAAATTCTTTGTCCAATTTTTTTGCTTTCGTACCTTTTCCTCTTTGTTTCAGTTATTCTCAGGTAAACAACGTTTGTATTGTATCTGTGATGAATTCGTTTTTATCTTTGTGATTCTTTTTATATTCCACAATTCACATTTTGATACCTTCTATCTTTTCTTTAACTGGACCATAATCTGTTCTTTTTTCCTTGTTGCTATTTTTTGTCGCTTACCGTATTCGTCGTTCTTTTTCTTTTATAGGTCGATTCTTGATCTCTGGTGGTTTCTCGTATTTGGCGTAATTCTTTTGTCTTTATTTCCAGGTTTCCCTCTATTGTGTTTACTCCATTTCCATTTTTAATGGTTTATTATGATTCTCTCGTAACTACTTCTTACATCATTTTTATATTATCTCTCTAACTTGGCTCTCTTCCTAATTTTGCAGTCTATTTCTCTTTCTTTTATTGTTAAATAATTTTTCAATATATTCTGTCTTCTGTTTAGTTCTTCTAACTTTTATTCTTCTACATTACTTTTTTTATGATTTAGAATTTTTCCTTTTGATTAAGTGCTTATTATGTCCGATTGTTTTCAATCTTTATACGCTCATCTCACGTTCACTTTAGTTCTTCATCTGTAACCTTTGAAACTTATAATATCCTTCTTTTCTTTGAATATCTAAACAGGTAATCATTACGTAAGTTTTTCTTGCTCTTTTCTTGTTGTTTCAATTTATTTTGTAGGTAGTTTGCTTCTTTTATTATAAAATTTCCTTTCAACAAATCTAATATGTCTGGCAGTTAACTCTCCTATCTTTTTCTTAGATCCTTTAGGACTTGCATAAGTTCCTTTGCCATATCTATTAATATAAAGAGGAAAAATCGGGGTTAAAAGACTGATCAAAAAAGAAAAATAAATATGTTGGGGAAAATTAAAAAAAAAATTGAAAATCCATTTAAGAGAACTTATGGGCCACTAAAAGCCTAGAAGAAATATCTAAATACTATGACAAAAACAGATTTTGAACAATATAAAAGAAAAATAGTAGAAGTTAATAGAAAAGAAGAAACGCAAAGATTATGGGCAAAATTTGGTAAAAAAGTACAAAATACGTTTAGAAGGAACCTAAAACTTCTCTTTAGAGCCATTGGAATGCAAAAAAAAATTAACATAAAGGGTGAAGAACAACCGATATTTACTGAAGAATTGGAAATTAGCAGAGATAAAGAAAATATTTTTAAGAACCACTAGAGGGAAGAAATGAAGCAATCCCGAAAGAAAGAGAAGATGGAAGTAGAGCGACACAAAGGCGACATATAATCTGAAGAAATAAAAAAGACTTTTAAAAAAATTAAAAAAGTGAAACACCACGAGATGATTAGATAACAATTTATAAAATAAAAACGAGAAATAACAATTAATTAAAATCCTAAAAACCAAATGTGCTGAACAAGTGAGAAGCCCCAAAAGTTTCAATAGGAGATATCGTAACTCCGATCAACAAAAAAGGACAGACAAAGAATTGCTGCAACTCCAGGAACATCAGCTTGAATCCATGTCAAAATATTTGCATAAATTCTGGGGATGAAACAGCTATTAGAAGAAACAATTGGAAATTTTCAACAAAGTTTAATAACACACAGAGGGAATGTGGATGAAGATTTTATTATAAATAGATATAAAAAGCAATAAGAAAATACATTATTAAACTCAAAACAAGCTTTTAATAAAGTAATGCTTGAGGAGCAAAGAATAGAAGAAAAGTTAGGCGATGGAGTAAGTGTAGTCTAGAAAAATCCAAAAACTTTGCAAGAGTCGGATAAAGAGGGACTGAAATTTTTAAAAATGCCAAAGGTGTACCCAGGCACTCTACTATTCCTTCTAGCACTGGATTAAATAATGAAGCAAGCCGAGAGAAGGCAAAAACTTAAAAAGTAGAACTTACAAAAATGAAGGATATAAAAGTATCAAGAGATTCCTCACGCAGATATAGCATAGCCAAAAAAGAAAAATTCTAAAAATAAAAATCTGAACGTGTACAATTCCAGTTTAAATTCACTTAATATAAACCTGACCTGAGTAAATAATGGAAAGAATAAACACTCAATACAAGTAAAATAGAGAAAATTGAAGCATCTCGGTAGTTTTAAATATCTAGACTTGGTAGTGTCAAGAAACTAAAAATTGGGTGAAAAAATAAATAAAAATTGTACTACCCCAATTTTCTCAAATCCAATTGTCTCAATTGTTGCACGCTCATTTTTAGTTACTTTTAGTTTCTCCTCTATAACCTTCAGACTTCTACTGTCAATTTGTTTTTTTAACTTTCTTGGATGGATATCACTATGCTAGTTTTTCTTTTGCTTTTTTCTTGTTATTCTCATTTTTTGTAGGTCTTCTATTTCTTTTTTATCAATAAATTTTTCTTCTCCAACAAGTAACTTTCCTGTCCTTCAGATGCATACACATATCCATCAGTTCTGCAACCAAATAAGAAGCATTTGTTTTTCTGAAGAGCAATTCAATAGCACGTTTTACTAAACATTAGAAGACGTTGAAACTGACAAGAAAGTACCAAGAGTATATTGAAGAGGATCCGAAGGACATTTTAAGAAAAAAGTTTGGGAATAGAGAAAATAGAAGAAGGTCATAGTGGAATCACATCTTAGAACCACGGATATATGAAAAGAGAAGCTGTAAGGTAGCTTTTGATATTCTAGGACAGTTGGTGATTAGTGTATGCAAGATTCAAATTCGAGCACTTCTTTGGCAGCGATTTTGGGAAAAATGGAAGAAATTAGATCGGTAATTCTAATTTAAAAAGAGGTCCTACAAGATTCTAGAAAATGTTATCTGCTTGGTAAAAGACTTTATGGAATAGCACTAAATAGAAGAAGAGAAGAAAAAAATTCAGAAACTGAACAACTAAGATTTACCTACTAGTTATAAAGGCTCTAGCAATGGCGTGTTATAGCCAAAGTGCGAAACTTTAAAAGGACCCAAAAATTTTGTGATTACTTTTCACTTGTTAAGTCATTTAAAAATTAGATTCTTAACTATTTATTTTTTATAAACCAAACTTCGGGCGCAAATTTGGTTTAATACGCCACTGGGCTCTGAAGTGAATGTAGTGGAGCGTAGAATATCAAAGTTATCACTACGTTAAATGTTTTTGTTTCTGTTTTTTTTGCAAATCCACATGTTTTACTCTTTCGTGGTAAGGATACCAAGTATCAAAATTTTAATTAAAATTTTATATGAATAACCGTTTTCTGAAGATATTTTTATTCAAAAGTGTCCGCTAATGGTACACAACAAAATTACATCAATTATTTTTTTAAACAAAAATTTCAGAAATTATTTACCAAGAAACTACAAAAAATAAAATTTGACAAATTTACAATTTCCAAAAATTGCGCAGGTCAAATCCAAATTTAAAAATAAACTGAAGTATAAACAATTGAAATAAAAGTTATAGATTCTCAAAAAAACCTTATGGTCGATGTGGTTACGCGGTTATTTCATAATCCAACATTTCTGTAGCAAATTTAAATTTCTAAAGAGAAATGAAAATTAGAAAATTTGTCCTCATCGTAGGTAATTTAAAATCCCACAAGTCTCCGTTATTTAATGCGCACCCACTCTCTGAACCATAGAAGAGTTTTTGCTTCATGATTCAAAGAACTTTTCGTAACTAGATTCACATCAGAAGTTTAAGTTCAACTTAATTCGTGACTCACCTTGTTGGACCGCTAAGCGTTCCGAAGAATTTCCTTCAAAAAGAAGATTTGGGCGGGTCCGGTACCTCGTGTATACCGGGTTCGTAGGTCAATACTTACACCAACGCCCATTCCGCACTCACCGTGCCGCCGTTGATTTCTATCTATATGTCTAACTAAATTTATTTATTTATTATATTGAACAAACCTCGTACCCGAAGATGGCATGAAAGTCCCATAATACCGAACGACGCGCTTTGGGAGTGTCCAAGGTCGACTGTGAAGATGAACCCGACCATAGCAAGTGTACTACATAGCTGCGGAGAGCTTTCACGGAATCAAGATGGAAGAGAAAGAGAAACAAGTTGAGAGACAAAAACCAGTTTGGCGAAACACTATGGGGCGTTCGGAATCAACCCAACATCCATCCATCAACGGTATCATCGTCGTCGGTCATGAGAACAAACGAAATGTCATTGGCGTTTTACATTCAACACCGAATAAATCGCATTACGAAACAAACGACAACTTTATAGTTCAGTTGGACTATTATCGTTGAGAGACTTTCGTTTTTTTTTTTTCCTCTCTTTTAATAATGTAACCAGGATTTGGCGCCCAACGCGCGGTCATCAAGTTAAGCGACCAATTAGCGCGACCCACAAATTAATGGATGTACAACTCAAATGTTAATTTAAACAGTTTTTATTGGATTGCGAGGTGTTTACGAGCCGCGAAATTCTCAAGAAAAACGCACCTCTTCATGTGTTCAATTGAAAATACCAGACGGATCTGGAGTTAGGAAAAAAATTATTTGAAGTTGCTAGACAAAACCAAAATTGGAAAGGAACTGTTGAAAGGAAGAAATCGTCATCAATCATCATCAATCAAAAATTTTGGCACGATGAGCTCGAATCCTACTTGGAATATTACAAAAACTATAATTGCACCTGTTTTAGCTAAATCTGACTTACCAGTTGAAGTTGAAGCGAAAAACCCACTGACCCAGTGGTTCAAAATGTCAAAAATCAGTTGAAAACTTGCAAAGAATCCATACAAGGTTTGCAACCATTGCCAAAATAAGATATCCAATTAACTCAACTTGTTAAGTGACTGAAAGAAGCGAATCGTTAATGTTAAACAATTAATTTTATTATTAGCGACTAGTTATTGGGTTGACTTTTTAATCGTTGCATCGCCCACAGTTAATCAGGATCTCCTGAGGACGTGAAAAGTTCCATTGAACGAAGTGAGAAAATTTGGCGCCCAACCAGAAGATCCGCTAATTAACAACAACATTAAATTTAATCGTTTTGAGAGCGGCGCTTCAAATTTGTTTATAGCGCCAATTAAAGAGTAATTGAGTCGATGACAGTGTTGCTACCCTCAACGAGAGGGAGCGGTCTCGCAATTGGGCGTCAAATTAATATCTTCCTGTTTGTGGCCGCCAATTATTATTACGTCGTTCCGTAATTAGGTGCTTTAACAATGACAATGGATGAATCGACGAAAATTAAAATGATAAGAATTGAAACGTCCTCTAATTTCTGTTTTTGTTTAATAAGTAGACGCCTTGAACCTCTTCCGTTTGTTTAGAAATATTTTCGGTTAGGCGTGGCAGTTTCGATTTGTTGATGACGCAATTGCGTTTGAAAACTACCAAACGAAGAAATAAAAATGTAATCAACAGCAAAGCTATGGAAACCTTCAAAATTTGTGCTTAAGAACCAAAAACGGGTATTTTTCAAAATAAAGACAGTGCAAAAGTTAAATTATCAGTAATCGAAACGGGTCTTGGAGAGTACTCCCTGCGATTTTCAGCGATTTCTTATGACGAATAAACTTGTGAGTAGTAGTTAAAAGTCATGGGTAAGATTAGAATTAGAAATCATCAAAATTTGAGTTATCTAATAAATTCTTGAGGTGTTTAACAATAAAAGACTTTTTGTTGGACATTTCATTTTTGCGAAATTTTGTGTATAAAACGGTAGAAACGATAATTTTTCGAAATGAAAGCAGCACCTAAATGACTTTGTCAACAACAAAAGCAGGTCCTTTATAGTAACTCCTGCGATTTTCAGCAACTTCTGAGGCTCAATAAAGTTTTGCATGTCAGCTGAAAAGTGACTGAAAAAACTAAAATTTCAGTTTTCTTACCAATTTTTGAGATTAAGAGTGCTAGAGTATTAGAAACAAAAAAGATTGATTTTCAATATAATGATTTAAGCACTTTGTGTCGTTGACTAGAAAACAGTTGAAGTAGTAACTGCAACAAGTAAAGTTTTGTTCTACAATTTTCAAGTTTGAAACTATGAAAATCTTGCAAAAATGATTGATTTTCAAAATAGAAAAAATTGGAAAACTAACTTCCAAAAATTCAAAATGCCTTCTCAAGAGTGTTCCCTGCAATTTTTAAGGATTTGTAACGATAAATAAACTTTTGGCAGACAGTTGAAAAAGTGACAAATTAGAATTAGAAGTCATCGTCTAAATCTGAGTTTTTTAAAAAGTTTTTGAAAAGTTTAACAGTAAAAAACTTTTCTTTGGTTGTCTTCCGTATAAAGACACAAAAAAAATATTTTTCAAAATGAAAACAACACATGAATAACTTTACAAATCATTACAGTAGATCTCCGATAGTAACCCCTGAGATTTTCAGCAACTTGTGTTGCGAAATAAGATTTGGCAGAAAATTAACACTTCAAATTTTGCGATTTACAACAATTTTTTAAGGATTTTAACAACAAAGAGTTGTTAATTAGGTGCCACTAACAAATTTTAAAAATAAATTGTCAAAAAATATATTTTGTAAAATGGAGATTGCACAAAAGGATCTTTCAAACGAAACTCTTCAGTGCATTTAAAAATGTTTTAGTTATTTATATATTCGTGGCAGTTTTAATTCGTCAATGACGCGATAGAGGCATTCACCTATTGATTTTACTGATTTGAAATCCATCATAAAGCAACTTTGGAAACTTTGAAAGTATTTTTTGGGATTTTTAGCAATTTGTAAAACTGAATAAAGATTTGATAAACAGTCAAAGCAGTGACTGTGACGAGTAAAATTTTTCTCAAATTCTTCAATTGTGAAATTATGAAAAACTCCAAAAATAATCATTTTCAAAATAAGGACAATGCAAAAATTAACTTTTCAGCAAACGAAACGTGTCTTCAGGAGTATTCCCTGCGATTTTCAGCTATTTGTTATGACGAATGAACTTTTGAGTAGTAGATAAAAAGTCACTGCTAAGATTATAATTAGGAATTATCAAAACTTGAGTTACCTAATAAAGTATTGAAGAGCTTAACAATAAAAGACTTTTTGTTGGACACTTCAATCAATTTTGCAATATTTTGTGTATGAAGCGGTGGAAAACATAATTTTTCAAAATAAAAGTAGCACACAAATGACTTTGTCAACAACATAAGCAGGTCCTTTATAGTAACCCCTGCGATTTTTAGCAATTCCTGAGACCTAATAAAGTTTTGACTGACAGTTGAAAAGTGACTGCAAAAATTGGACTTTCAATTTTCTTACTAATTTTTGAGCTTAGCAGTGCTAGAGTGTTAGAATTAAAAAAGATTAATTTTCAAAATTATAATTTTTAGCACTTTGTGACGTTGACTAGAAATTTGCTAAACAGTTGAAGTAGTAAAACTGCGACAAGTCAAGTTTTTCCTATAATTTTCAAGTTCGAAACTATAAAAATTTTGCAAAAATGATTGATTTTCAAAATAAAAAAAAAATGAGAAACTAACTTCCAAAAATTCAAAATGTTTCCTCGAGAGTAATCCCTGCAATTTTTAAGGATTTGTAAAGATAAATAAACTTTTGGCAGACAGTTGAAAAAGTGACAAATTAGAATTAAGAGTCATCATCTAAATCTGAGTTTTCTTAAAAGTTTTTGAGAAGTTCAACAGTAAAAAACTTTTCTTTGGTTATTTTATTACCAAAGTTTCCGTATAAAGAAACAAAAAAAATATTTTTCAAAATGAAAACAACACATGAGCAACTTTACGAATCATTACAGTAGATTTCCGATAGTAACCCCTGAGATTTTCAGCAACTTGTGTTACGAAATAAAATTTGGCAGAAAATTAACGCTTCAAATTTTGCCATTTACAACAATTTTTTAAGGATTCTAACAACAAAGAGCTATTAATTAGGTGCCACCAACAAATTTTAGAAATAAATTGTCAAAAAATATTTTTTGTAAAATGGAGACTGCACAAAAGGATCTTTCAAACGAAACTCTTCAGTGCATTTAAAAATGTTTTAGTTATTTATACATTCGTGACAATTTTAATTCGTCAATGACGCGATAGAGGCATTCACCTATTGATTTTACTGATTTGAAATCCATCATAAAGCAACTTTGGAAACTTTGAAAGTATTTTTTGGGATTTTTAGCAATTTGTAAAACTGAATAAAGATTTGATAAACAGTCGAAGCAGTGACTGTGACGAGTAAAATTTTTCTCAAATTCTTCAAGTGTAAAATTATGAAAAACTCCAAAAATAATTATTTTCAAAATAAGGACAATGCAAAAATTAACTTTTCAGCAAACGAAACGTGTCTTCAGGAGTATTCCCTGCGATTTTCAGCTATTTGTTATGACGAATGAACTTTTGAGTAATAGATAAAAAGTCACTGCTAAGATTATAATTAGGAATTATCAAAACTTGAGTTACCTAATAAAGTATTGAAGAGCTTAACAATAAAAGACTTTTTGTTGGACACTTCAATCAATTTTGCAAAATTTTGTGAATGAAGCGGTGGAAAAGATAATTTTTCAAAATAAAAGTAGCACACAAATGACTTTGTCAACAACATAAGCAGGTCCTTTATAGTAACCCCTGCGATTTTTAGCAATTCCTGTGACCTAATAAAGTTTTGACTGACAGTTGAAAAGTGACTGCAAAAATTGGACTTTCAATTTTCTTACTAATTTTTGAGCTTAGCAGTGCTAGAGTGTTAGAATTAAAAGAGATTAATTTTTAAAATAATGATTTTTAGCACTTTGTGACGTTGACTAGAGATTTGCTAAACAGTTGAAGTAGTAAAACTGCAAACTGCAAAAAATAAAGTTTTTTCCTACAATCTTCAAGTTCAAAACTACATAATTTTTGCAAAAACGATTGATTTTCAAAATAAAGAAAAATGAAAGACTAACTTTCCAAAATTAAAAATGTTTCCTCAAGAGTAATCCCAGCAATTTTTAAGGATTTGTAATGATAAATAAACTTTTGGCAGACAGTTGAAAAAGTGACAAATTAGAATTAGGAGTCATCATCTAAATCTGAGTTTTCTTAAAAGTTTTTGAGAAGTTCAACAGTAAAAAACTTTTCTTTGGTTATTTTATTACAAAAGTTTCCGTATAATGAAACAAAAAATTAATTTTTTGAAATAAAAACAACACATGAGCAACTTTACAAATCATTACAGTAGATCTCCGATAATAACCCCTGAGATCTTCGTCAGCTTGTGTTGCCAAATAAAGTTTTGACTGGCAGTTGTAAGAGTGGCAGAAAATTAATACTCCAAATTTTGCAATTTACAACAATTTTTTAAGGATTTTAACAGCAAGGAGCTGCAAATAAGGCGCCACCAACAAATTTTAAAAATAAATTGTAAACAAATATTTTTTTTAAATGGTGACTGCACCAAAGGATCTTTCAAACAAGACTCTTCAGTGTATTTAAAAATGTTTTAGTAATTTCTACATTCCTGGCAATTTTAATTCGTCAATAACGCGTTTCACCCTATTGATTTTACTGATTTGAAATCCATCAAAAAGCAACGTTGAAAGTAATTTTTGGTATTTCTAGCGATTTGTGAAACTGAATGAAGATTTGATGAACAGTTGAAGCAGTGACTGTAACGATTAAAGTTTGTCTAAAATTCTTCAAGTGTGAAATTATGGAAAACGGTAAAAGCGATTTTTTTTTTCAAAACAAAGACAGTCCAAAAGTTAACTTGGGAGCAATTAAAACGTTTTTTCGAAAAAAAATCCTGGGATTTTCAATGATTTGTTTTGATAAATAAATTTTTGACAAAGAGACAGCAAAGATTAGAATTTGGGAGTTATCTAAATTTGAGTGTTCTTAAATTGAAGAAGTTTAACACTAAATTGGACACTTTGTTACCAAATTTTTTACACACACAGAAAAAAAAAATAATTTTCAAAATAGAGACAGCAAACAAGCGACTTCGCAAACAATTAAAGTAGGTCTCCGTTAGTCACCTCTGCAATTTTCAGCGACTTGTAATACTTATCAATGTTTTAAACCAACAATTGTAATAATGACAGAAAATTAAAATTTCAGAATTTACAGCAATTTCTTAAGGCGTTTCCATATTGAGCAACAACAACAAATTGTTCAATAACGTGGCAAAAAAGTTTAAGAGAGCACGACTTTGAAAACAAAACTCTTCTACTGTGTAAATAAAAATGTTTTTGTTGGGCGTGTCAGTTTCGATTCTTCGATGACGTGATAGAGGCACCACCCTTTCGATTGGGCGGATTTGGGTCCCATCGAAAACCGTTGGGATTAAGACATAAATTGTAATCGAACTTCGTCCGATCTCTCATACATAAATTTACATAATACCATCTACGCAAAGTTAAAATAACTGCTTCACGTAATTATTTCGCTCAGTACCTACCAATTAAATCGTCCATCAAACACGCTGACGTTCTAACGCTCTCCAGTTTCGAAAGTAATGCAAGCGCGCACATTTAGTGTCCCATTTAACAATAAATTATTACACATTGTACACGCACGTAACCTTGCCATAGGCTATGAGACTGTTGATTTTTTTTCTATTATTATCGTTATTTACCGTACGAATTTTATTACTTGTTTCTAGATCGACCAGTAGCCTCGATATCTTTCATCGAAAGCAACAAGGCACTTATTAGACATGCCGACCAGTTTAATGGGAAAAATCATCTCCATTCTTTCCTGATTAATTAATAGGCGCCTTTCAGAGTAATTAAAACGATAATAACAGTTCGAGATGGCCATTTCGAAGGATACCATTGCTTTAATAGCATACCATCAAGTGCAATCGAGGACGGCCAAGCGACAGAAATATCGATTTTTTGACATAGACGCGTGGCGACCCCTGCAGAGTCTTAGGGCAAACTGCGAGTTAGGCAAGGCCTGTAGAAAGTGCGGTCGAACCTTGCTGAACTTGACCCGCAAATCCGTCGATACTCATTGAACCGATTGTTTAGTAATTTGAAATAATGGACGTGTCGAAAACCGGACCGTTTGGTAATATTGGCACCATTTGCTCCATTGTTCTCTGCTCACGACGTATTGTTTCGTTGCGACGATGTGACAGATATTGCCCTAACCTCACTAAAACCATCGATGATTAGTGAATTGTGATTGATCGAATTGTATTGGTTGCTTATAAGGAGAACGACTGTTTCCGTTTAACAATTATCGTTTTTATCTTTAAGAAAGCGTGGGCGCCCAAGACAGTATTGTGTTCGGAAACGGTGACTGGAAACATATCCAAGGTGGAGTTGGACATTATTGTTTTTAATTGTTTCGTACTTGACCGCAACGAAAATCGTCTCGTTTCAGTTGTTCGACAACAAAAGGAACGCATGGGTTACTGGGAAAATCCCGAAACTTCTCCTAGTCATTAGAAGCGAGAACGAAATTAATCGGGCATTTCGAGAGGTAAACGTTGCATGAACCGAGGTTTCAAGTGCCAAATCGCTGGCCCCAATCTAATTGCTGGGAAGACGCCCAAAGGCGTTTTCTCTCGGATAGCGATCGTCAATTAGGCTCTTGATCTAAATATCGTGAGGTGGCGAACTACATCGAGCAACTGACATTAATCCCGTTTTGTTCAATTTTTCAAACCGCCAGTAGCGGAAAACTGACTATAACAACAAACGGGGCATAGCCTCTGGAGTAACTCCTACAATTTTAAACGATTTGTTACGACCAGTAAACAAATTGACACACATGTTTAGAGATTTCCCACTAATTTCCATTGATGACGTTTGTAAATAAATTTTCCTAATATCTAAATTTGAAAATAAAGTGCCAAAAACTCAAAATGTTCAAAATAAAGATAATTCAAAAACGACTTTTGAAACAATGCAATTATATATTCGTTAGTAGTCCCTACGATTTTCGCCAATTTGTGATGGTAAATAAAGTTTGGGAAAACAATTGAAGCAGTAGCTGCGATAAGTGGAACCTCGAATTTAGTTAAATTTAATTTTTTAGTCTCATATCTAATAAGATTTTACAAAATTTTGAACCTAAAGTTATTATTCAAAATGAAGGCGGCAAAAAACTGATTTGCGATCAATCAAAACATATGTTTGGTAGTAATCCCTACGAATTTCAGCGACTTAATTAACACTCATCTTTAGAGATTTCCTAGCAATTTCCGTTGATGACGTTTGTAAATAAATTTGCATAATATCTAAACTTTAAAATAAAGTGCCAAAATCCCAAAATGTTCAAAATAGAGGTAATTTAAAAACGACTTTTGAAACAATGAAACTACATGTTTGTTAGTAATCCCTACGATTTTCACCAATTTGTAATCGTAAATAAACTTTTGGAAGACAATTGAAGCAATAGCTGCGACAAGTAGTAGCTCGAAATTAGTTAAACACGATTTTGTAGTCTCATATCTAATAAGTCTTTACAAAATTTTGAACCTAAAGTTATTTTTCAAAATAACGGCAGCTCAAAAACTGATTTGCAATTAATCACAACATTTGTTTGATAGTAATCCCTACGAATTTCAGCGACTTAATTAACACTCATCTTTAGAGATTTCCTAGCAATTTCCGTTGATGACGTTTGTAAATAAATTTCCCAAATATCTAAATTTGAAAATAAAGTGCCAAAATCTCAAAATGTTCAAAATAGGGATAATTCAAAAACGACTTTTGAAACAATGAAATTATATGTTTGTTAGTAATCCCTAAAATTTTCACCAATTTGTGATCGTAAATAGACTTTTGGAAGATAATTGGAACAGTAGCTTGGACAAGTAGTACCTGGAAATTAGTTGAATTTCATTTTGTAGTCTCATATCTAATAAGTTTTTACAAAATTTTGAACCTAAAGTTATGTTTCAAAATAACGGCAGCTCAAAAGCTGATTTGCGATCAATCATACCATTTGTTTGATAGTAATCCCTACAAATTTCAGCGACTTAATTAATACTGATCTTTAGAGATTCTCAGCAATTTCCGTTGATAACGTTTGTAAATAAATTTCCCTAATATCTAAATTTAAAAATAAAGTGCCAAAAACTCAAAATGTTCAAAATACAGATAATTCAAAAACGACTCTTGAAACAATGAAACTTTATGTTCGTTAGTAATCCCTACGATTTTCACTAATTTGTGATTGTAAATAAACTTTTGGAACACAATTGAAGCAGTAGCTGCGACAAGTAAAGCCTCGAAATTAGTTAAATTTCATTTTGTAGTCTCATATCTAATAAGTTTTTATAATATCTTGAACCTAAAGTTATTTTTCAAAATAAGGGCAGCTTAAAAACTGATTTGCAATTAATCAGAACATTTGTTTCATAGTAATCCCTACGAATTTCAGCGACTTCATTAACACTCATCTTTAGAGATTTCCTAGCAATTTCCGTTGATGACATTTGTAAACGAATTTCCCAAATATCTAAATTTGAAAATAAAGTGGCAAAAACTTAAAATGTTCAAAATGGAAATTATTCAAAGAAACTTTTGAAACAATGAAACTATATGTTCGTTAGTAATCCCTACGATTTTCACCAATTTGTGATTGTAACTAAACTTTTGGATAACAATTAAAGCAATAGCTGCGACAAGTAGAATTTCGAAATTAATTAAACTCGATTTTGTAGTCTCATATCTAATAAGTCTTTACAAAATTTTGAAATTAAAGTTATTTTTTAAAATAGCGGCAGCTCAAAAACTGATTTGCGACCAATGAGAACATATGTTTGATAGTAATCCTTACGAATTTCAGCGACTTAATTAACACTCATCTTTAGAGATTTCGTAACAATTTTCGTTGATGACGTTTGTAAATAAATTTCCCAAATATCTAAATTTGAAATTAAAGTGCCAAAAACTCAAAATGTTCAAAATAAAGATAATTAAAAAATGACTTTTGAAACAATGAAACTATATGTTCGTTAGCAATCCCTACGATTTTCACCAATTTGTGATTGTAACTAAACTTTTGGATAACAATTAAAGCAATATCTGCGACAAGTAGAATTTCGAAATTAATTAAACTCGATTTTGTAGTCTCATATCTAATAAGTCTTTACAAAATTTTGAACTTAAAGTTATGTTTCAAAATAACGGCAGCTCAAAAGCTGATTTGCGATCAATCATACCATTTGTTTGATAGTAACCCCTACAAATTTCAGCGACTTAATTAATACTGATCTTTAGAGATTCTCAGCAATTTCCGTTGATAACGTTTGTAAATAAATTTCCCTAATATCTAAATTTAAAAATAAAGTGCCAAAAACTCAAAATGTTCAAAATACAGATAATTCAAAAACGACTCTTGAAACAATGAAACTTTATGTTCGTTAGTAATCCCTACGATTTTCACTAATTTGTGATTGTAAATAAACTTTTGGAACACAATTGAAGCAGTAGCTGCGACAAGTGAAACCTCGAAATTAGTTAAATTTTATTTTGTATTCTCATATCTAATAAGTTTTTACAAAATTTTGAACCCAAAGTTATGTTTCAAAATAACGGCAGCTCAAAATCTGATTTGCGATCAATCAGAACATCTGTTTGATAGTAATCCCTACGAATTTCAGCGACTCCCAAATAAGCTTTTGGGTGGCGGTTAAAGAATGAGTATGGATTAGAAATTCCGAATTAAGTAAAATTTGAGTTTTTTCACAAATTTTTAAAAAGTCCCAAATTAGTTTTTTCAAAAATTGTAGATAAAAGATGTCAGAATGAAAACCGCAGAAAGACAAATTTGCTGAATTAATAAAGTTTTGGTTAATGGTTCCTGCAATTTTGAAAGATATATTGGGGACAACTTAATTTTTGACTGATCTTTGATTGCAAAGGATCACATCTCAAAGTGGGAGGAAGATACTTTGCTCCTAAGTTTTGAAATTGTTTACTACGAGTATCCATGGAATTAAAGTTTTAACCATTTTAATCAAAATTCTTTGTGTCAGTGTCATTTTTCAGAATGGATGCTACGTAAAAATGATTTTGGAAACAGCAAGAGCGAGTTCTTTACATAGATCCTTACAATTTTGTGAACTATGTGAAGATTAAGAGACTATAGAAACATTAATTACGATGAGCCGAATCCAGAAATTACAAAAGTTTCACTCGTTCTAAGATGAATTGGCGAATCACTTCACCGTGTTGCGCATCCAAATAGTTCTAACTTAACTAAGTGTCGAAAACAATAAAATTTCAAAATATTCGTGTCGCAAAATTGACTTTGAAAATAGTGAAACCATGCTTTCGATAATAATTCCTGCGTTTTTGAGCAATTTGTGACGGCAAATAAACTATTGGCCGACTATAAAACCATTAATTGTAACAATCGTCGAAATTTCACGTCTTCTCGTGGATTTTGAAGTCGTGAATCGGTGAATAACCCCGTGCTGGGCGTTCAACTAGTTTTATCTGAATTTTTCAAAATGGACACATCGCAACAGTGACTTTGTAAATAGTGAAAGTATGTTTGCGGTAATAATCCCTGCAAATTTCAGAGATTTATGATGGCGAACAAATTTTTGACCGACCGTTGAAATATTGAATAGAAAACCCTGCGTTGGGCGCCAACAGGTGACTTCCCTTGGGCGTTAGTTGTGAAATATGAACAATTAAAACTCATCTGACATTTCACTAATTAGTTTCTTATTTTATAAGCGAAGAATTTAATTTGATTGGACGGAAATAATTTTTCGAAATGTCAGTACTTTTTACTTTCTCCGTGACTTTAAAGAAGATCCGTGTAGTTACATAAAAAATTCGAGCGTCGCGTACCCTGCCCCTCACCAATTACGATTTCAATGTTTGCTCATTATCGAATTGAATAATGTCGAGTTGTTATTGAAATTATGCAATGACTTTTAGCTAAATACGTTTCGACACTCCCGCTGCAGGACACTAATCGTTTGAATATCCGAGAGATTCTCTCCTAATCCAGTTTCCCACGTTCATTGCGAACGTTGTTTGTTCTTACGATCAAGGTTGACGGTTTCGTTCTCACCCTTCCTTTTCGTCGGACGAAATTTTCGCAATCACCTCGCCCGTCACCCAATCAGTCAATTCCTCGATGGGTTTTTAATCCAAGAAAAAAATGTGGTCAACTATCCCGGGTATGCGCGTACACATTTACAAAGACACCGATAGTTAATCTACAAGTCGCATTACGTCGCGTATTACTATCTAATTGTATCAACATTTATACAATTACCGTTGCCTTCAATGCCAATCTCCACTGCAGATCATAAACTAAAATCAAGGTAGGCCAAGCTTAACCGGGAGTAACGAAGCGGCCGCTAATCCCACACTTGTTGCCATTTAACGGCGGTTTAATTAGTGGACAGGTAATTGTAGTCGGAGGCGCCGAGATTTAACAATCACCGGACCAACCATTACCACGGCCTTCCGGAAACTCGACCAGCGCTACTCGATTGATGTGTTATAGCAACAAATTGTGGCGATTTTAGACGCATTCAGAGGCGGGTAGGGTAAAAAGGGCCATTTTTCAAAATGGCGGCAGCGCAAAAGTAATCACGCAAACAGGTGGGGAATAGCATCGTGAGTAATCCCTACGTTTTTCGAAAAATTCTGATAACTCAATTTTTTTTTATCGACAATTGAAAGTATGTAGTTTTTGACTTTTTGGTTCCACTCTCGAGTCTAGGAGAAAATCCAAAATAATTTCACACTTTTTCCTCCCGCAAATATTGAAACTAATAGTGACAAGGAGACACTTGTAAAAACTCAAAAATTTCAAAGTGTTTGAAGTCAAAAAATGAGTATGGGAGCACGTCGAGTATCTCTTCTGAAACAACTCCTACGATTTAGAAAGAAATCTGAATGGTCAAAGGTTCGATCGTAGGTGTAAGTAGTGGCTGTGTTCGCCCTGTACGTTCCTCGCTTGCACGGTTACTTCTTCTATGATGCGCTGATGGTTTTTCTGGGGTACCTCGGTCTCGGGTCACGACTTGAACTATCGCACGCCCCCCAGGTGAGCGCATCTTCACTCGCTCCACCCGTGCAATTCCTCCAGGAGGTACAGTTACAAACGGAATGTTTACGGCACCGGCTCAGCGTGGTCTATCTAATTGATTGCGAATCGTACAGCGGAGCTGTTATCGTCGCCCCTGATCAAGACCGGATTTTGGCAGCCACAAGAGGCGGTTGCGAGACAAATTGCTGCCGTTGCTTCGAAGACAAACTATTGTTTTGTTGATTTATAGATTCGCCTTGTCCGGTCATTGCCAACCAGCCGGCTTTTGTCTCTATTACCAGTTTAATTTCACGAAGACGTGCATCACTTAACGACGAAATTGTAGTTTCCGTCGAGACCTCATGCTTCTACTTAACGGACTTCACGCCAATCGTCACTCTTGTAAAATTGTTAAATCGACCTGACCAACCTCGTCTGAAGGAAGCTGGTTTACGCGTTGTACACGGACGTTTCGTGCGTACGCGAATTGTGTGCGACAAGGCGGCGAATTATGTGGATGGTTGTCGGGTCGACCTCCGGGGTCGCAGGTCATCTCGGTGAACCGCTGCGACGGCACACTTTTAACATCACAATCAATGCAGTTTTCAGGCTACGCCCACGCTGTCGAACACGCCGACATTGTATAATAACAGGAGAGACGGCCGCCGACCGGAACCCCTCCAGCGTTGACTCAAATTAAAACGGATTTCGCACACGATCAAGATAAGAACGCGTATTGCTATATACAGTGGGTTTAATTAGTTTGCTGATGGAAATCACTAGATTTCGCTGGATAGGTTTGTGCGAGACAACGGACAAAGGGCGGTAAATCGCTGAGGTACGTTGGTGGTGTAGCGCAACGTTAGCCATTGGATGAAATAGAATGTTGGATTATGCTCGACAATTCTGCAACGTCACAGTTAAGATCATGTAATTGAGAAATTACAGCGCGTGGGACTACTTCAAGTGCCAAAAAATAGCATTTTTCAAAATGGAATTGGCGTTAAAATTATTCCGCAAATATTGGACGAACATCTTCGGCAGTAACTCCTACGATTTTGATCCATATGTGACGACGAATAAACTTTTAAACCACAGAATTGTGTTTGAACTTCAGTTTTGATGGTGCAGAGGAGTCTTCATATTTAATTGTACAAAAATGATTAAGGGCGAAGAATGGGACTATTAAATTTTCTGAAAAACAGAAATCAGACTAGTCGAGAAAATTATTAATTTTTCAAAATGGCGGTGCACAAAATTATTTTATGGAAATAAGAGAAGCATATTTTCCGTGGAAACCCCTACAATTTTGATCCATTTGTGAAGTTGAATAAAGTTTTAAACCGCACTTTTACAAAATGTGAAATGATTGTACTTTAAATTTGATGGTGCAGAGGTGTCCCCATATTTTTTTCATACAAAGACGCTGGAAGTTAAGAAATAACACTTTTACATTTTCTGAACAAAAGAAATTGAACAACTAGGTGAAGTAACTGAAATTTTTTCAAAATAATGGCAAAAATATTTAAAAAAGTAAAACATTGAAAGTATTTGATCCTCACTAATCCCTACGATTCTCAAAAATTTGTGATGGTGAATAAACTTTTTACTGATCTTTGAAAAAATGAAGACAACGGTGGTATCGCTTAAAAGGATCATTACTAATATTCATTTTTTTCCTATGTCTCCTTTAAAATATTGGGTCTCCCCAAATTTTTGAAACGCAAAAATCGGAGTTTTTCAGTTTCTGCTGATATCAAGGTTTTGTTCTAAAGAGAACATTGTTTAACTAACATCTAGTAAATCTTGAACAAGTTATGTGATCAAAATCAGATGAACGAGACCAAAAAAAATTATTTTTCAAAATGGCGGTGGACCAAAATTTTTTTCGAAAACAGTTAAAGCGTAGTTTTTGTAGAAACCCCTGCATTTTTTATCCATTTATGATGGTAAATAAACTCTAAAATCCCAAAATCAAAATTAATAGTTTTTGCAGTAAAGTGAATGGCGTTGCGCTTGAACGTTAATTTTGATGGTGTAGAGGAGTCTTATTTAAGTGTACAAAAATGATTGAGGTCGAGGAATGAGACTATTCAATTTTCTATAAAACGGAAATCAGACGAGGCGAAAGAATTAGTAATTTTTTAAAATGGCGGTGCATTAAATTTTTTTATGGAAATAGGGGATACATATTTTCTGTAGAAACCCCTACAATTTTGATCCATTTGTGACGGTGCATAAACTCGTAAACCACACCATTAAAATTAATATTTTTTACAGTAAAATGATTGGCATTGCGCTTGAACGTCAAGTTTGATGATGTAGAGGAGACTTCATATTGAATTGTGCAAAAATGTTGGAAGTTAAAGAATGAGACTGTTAAACATTTAAAACTAAAATTGAAAAACTAGGTCAGAAAATCGATAATTTTTCAAAATATTGGCAGATTAATGTAAGTTAGTAAACCAATGAAAACGTGCGATTCAACAGTTTGTGATTGTAAATGATCTGTGAACTGACCCTTGCAAAAAAGCGGTGATTAGCAACGCTTTAAAGGGTGTTACTAATTTTCACCGATCTTTTTCATGTCTATTTATAAAACACGGGGCGTTCCCAAAATTTTATCCAAAATAATTATCAAATTTTTTAACACAGCAATTGCATTTTTTAAGTTTCTACAAATATCGAGTTTTTGTTCTAAAGAGAACTTCGTTAAACTAATATATAGTAAATATTAGACGAGTTACGTGATTAAAATCAGAAAAACAAGACCCAAAACAGCCATTTTTCAAAATGTCGGTAGACCAAATTTTTTTCCGGAAACAGTTAAAGCGTAGGTTCTGTAGAACTCCCTACATCTTTGATCCATTTATGACGGTGAATAAAGTCTAAAACCACACTATCAAAATTATAATTTTTTGCAAGAAAATGATTAGCGTTGACCTTAACCATCAAGTTTGATGGTGTAGAGAAGACTTCATATTTTAATGTACTAAAACGATTGAGGTCAAAAAATGGAACTATTAGATTTTCTGTAGAACGGAAATCAGACTAGACAAGAAAATTAGTAATTTTTCAAAATGACGGTGAATCAAAATTTTTTATGGATATAGGGAAAACATATTTTCTGCAGAAACCCCTACGATTTTGATCCAGTTGTGACGGTGAATAAGCTCTTAAACCACACTATCAAAATAAACATTTTTTGCCGTAAAATGATTGGCGTTACGGTTGAACATCAAGTTTGATGGTGTAGAGGAATCTTCAAATTTGAGTGTACAAAAATGATTGAGGTCAAAAAATGGCATTATTAAATTTTCTGTAGAACGGAAATCAGACTAGGCAAGAAAATTAGTAATTTTTCAAAATGACGGTGCATCAAAAATGTTTATGGACATAGGGAAAACATATTTTTTGTAGAAACTCCTACAATGTTGATCCATTTGTGACGGTGAATAAGCTCTTAAACCACACTATCAAAATTAATATTTTTGCAATAAAATAATTGGCGCTGAGCTTGAAGGTCAAGTTTGATGGTAAGACTTCATATTGAATTATGCAAAAATTTTGGAGGTCAAAGAATGAGACAGTTAAACTTTTCGAACAATTAAAATTAAACAATTAGGTCAGAAATTCAATAATTTTTTGAAATTTTCGCATAATTATAAAAGTAAGTAAACCAATGAAAATGGGCGATCCTTAGCAATTTATACTATTTTTCAAAGTTTCTGATTGTAAATGATCTGTAAACTGACTCTTGCAAGAAGACATTGGTAAGCAATGCTTTAAAGGGCGTTACTAGTTCTCATCAATACATTTTTATGTTTATTTATAAAACACGGGGAGCGTTCTTAAAACTTTTATCTACAATAATTATCAACCTTATTAACACAACAATTACATTTTTTAAGTTTCTACGAATATCAAGTTTTGTTCTAAAAAGAACCTTGTTTAACTAGTATCTAGTAAATATTGGACAAGTGACTTGCTTAATATCAGAAGAACGAGACCAAAAACAGCCATTTTTCAAAATGGCGGTAAACCAAAATTTCTTCCGGAAACAGTTGAAGCGTAGGTTCTGTACAAACCCCTACATTTTTTATCCAATTGCGATAGTGAATAAACTTTTAAACCAGACTCTCAAAATCATTATTTTTTGCAGTAAAATGATTGGCGTTGCGCTTTAACTTCAAGTTTGATGGTGTAGAGGAGACTTCATACTGAATTGTGCAAAAATGTTGGAGGTCAAAGAATGAAACTGTAAAACTTTCCGAATAGCTGAAATTGACCAACTAGGTCAGAAAATCGATATTTTGTCAAAATATGGACATAATAATGTACGTTAGTAAACCAATGAAAGCCTGCGATTCTTAGCAATTTCTACTATTTTCAAAAGTTTGTGATAGTAAATGATCTGTGAACTGACTATTGCCAAAAACGGTGCTAAGCAATGTCTAAAAAAGCGTTACTAATTCCCAGCAATTTTTTTTATGTCTATTTATAAATCACGGAACGTTCCCAAAACTTTTATCCAAAATAATTATCAAATTTTTTAACACACAATTGCACTTTTCTAGTTTCCACTAAGATCAAGTTTTTGTTCGAAAGAGAACCTCGTTTAACTAGTAACTAGTAAATATTGGACGAGTTACGTGATCAAAATCAGAAGAACGCGACCAAAAACAGCCATTTTTCAAAATGGCTGTAGACCAAAATTTTTTCCGGAAACAGTTATAGCGTAGTTTTCGTAGAAACCCCTACATTTTTGATCGATTTGTGTTAACGAATAAATTAGTGACGGCCGATTGAAATTTGGGGCGCGAATGATCGAAGGACAAAAAGGGTGATTCGTAATTTTTTTTCGATGGTGAAATGGTCGACGTCGTGCCCGAACATTACGAAACTGCTCCGACTAACGATAGTTCAATACCGTGGGAAAGAGTTCTAGAACCGGAGACGGAGAGAGGCTACCGGAGTTACGCGGCATCTTGAGGCCTGTGCGAGTGTTGCGGGTAATGGAAGGCGGTCGTGAATAATGGTCCAAACAAACATTGTTCTTCTAACCTGCTAGGTAATCTATAAATAATAGCCGCGCCAAATAGATTATACGTATACTACTACACACGGCGGTTATACAACTGAACGGCTTCATGCTGCGAAATCTGTATCGGAACGCATACGGCGAGAGAAGACTTTATCTTGATCGGAATTACCGGACTCGGACACTATCTCTTTTTTATTGGTTTCCTCCAGCCGTTTTTCGTAACCACGTGCTCTTCTTCTTTCCATCCAAAGAGAAATTGAAGTGAAGAGGTCAAACAATAGTCCCAACTTTAATCTCGCGATCTATTATTGTTGTAATTTCTCTTAACCTGGAATTGTCAACATTCTGAACTCGAGTCGATTTCGTTTTTTGGCTAATTCGAACATTGCGTCTATTTATATCTTTAATTAAAGACGAGTTTGGACTGTATCCAAAAGTGCTAGCCAGATCTAAATCTGTGATGAGGATAGAGGGATAAGAATGAAAAATTTGCAAGTTATCAAAGTTCTTGAAATAAACCCAGCAAGGAAGTGTTGGTCCGCAATGCCAACCAGAACGATCCGTGATTAGAATGTAGAGTGACTGAAGACATCATCGACGTCCCTGAGCTCAATGCAAATAGTTTGATTGACGTGGCGTTGGCGGCGTTTTTTTTCCTCAAAGAAACCCTTAGGCCAACTTATCCTATCGATTATAGCGCATTTCCAATTATATCGATCATCTAAGACGTTACGGTAGCAGAAGGTGAGGCGGCAATTACCAATCGAACCCAACGGGTCTAAAATCATTTTTTACAGCCTTTCAGAAATGCCAACATTCATGTTACGTTTAAGGAATTGCTAACCTAAAAAACAATTTTAGCAAAACAGCAGCGAATTGACTTCTCTACCCTATCAACGCATCAAAGAACTTGAAACCAATGACAAAAATAATTATGAAAAGATGCTGAAAATGGAGAGGTGTTCACTAACGGAAGCAGACCATTGGATTTCCTTGTAGCGCAATCTCTATACCTTGCCACTTCTATGGTATCTATTACAACGATCGTATCTGTACCTTTTCTAATTTACTTACGACACTCCGCGTACATTCGTAATATTTTATTGGTTGAGTCGGAGCAATTTATTCTGCGTGATTACGGCAAAAGTGAAATATTCGTAAGCCGATACGACTTGCGCTTCTAGAGTTAAAAGTTGCGATACTGAAGAGAGTATAGTTAATTTGCGAACGCAAAGGGACTAGAAAATGTAAAAATGACACTGAAAAGTACGAAGTGTGGTAATAAAACATTGCCTTTTACTAGAACGTACCGGCAAGAGATATAATGTGTATCAAGGTCTCGAATAGAGCGTTTATGTGTGTGCATATGACCATACGTACATTCAAATTATTTTTATCGGTACCGCGTTTTTACTTTGTTGGTTGAATAATTGAAAAAGCGCCGCCGTCGCTTTAACGCTCCTAATTAACCGAACGTGTGTATATGTGTGCGGTACGGTTTCCAATTCCTAAGGGGATTGCAAACGGTTCTGTGTTGAAGCCTTTCTTACCGCCGATTTTTTCATTAGTACACTTGAATAATTACGATTTCACATTGCCTCTAAGTGGTTGAAAGCGCATTTTCGAATAAATTCGCTCAGTCGCTTGCAAATGTCAGAGGTGCAAAATGTTCAAAAGTAACTCGTAACCTAATCAAAATACGCACACGTCAATTCATTAGCTTTTTTCATGCAGATTTCACTTGTAACTACTCTCTAGCAGTATCAGAGAATGAACACCGAGTTTTTTTTTGAAAAATAGAAAAATTGGGCCATTATATCAAAAAAATTGATAATTGTTCAAAATGAAATTAAAGCGAAACTTACTAGGGGAACAGTTAAAGTATGTCATCCCTACCAATCCCTACGATTTTCAGAAATTTGTGACGGTAAATAATTTTTTTTGTCATTTAAAAAAACGCCCAAGGATGACTCCTCAAAATTGATGCGATTAATTTCTAATCGGTTATGCCCCCGATTTGATCACTCGTACTGTTTTGATAGCTAATTTTAAAATAACTAGATTCCTTAAACTTTTTACTTGATGTCTCAAGTGCCCAAACTGGCAATTTTTCAAAATTTAGATAGCACAAAAGTAATTCAGCAAAAAGTTTAAACTGTTTCTCATGAGTAACTCCTGTGATTATGAATAGTTTATGATTATAAATAAACTTTTAATCGACTGCAGAATCTTTAATTGTGATCAGTCAACGTTTGAAACCGAAAAAATTTGAAACTCCAAATTATTTCGTTGGCGCCTTCTCTAACATGGCAAGTACTTAACAACTGATTAGACCTGGGATAGTTTCTCGTTTAAATGTCACGAGTTGTTACGTTAGGTATCGAATTGTTTTTTTCTAAATTTTGTCAAATAGAAAAATCGTTTTTTTTCAAAATGGTGGTATGACAAAAATTATTTCGGAAACCACAAAAGAATATGTTGGACACTAACCCCTAAAATTTTGAACTAATTCTGGTTATCAATAAACTGTTAACCGATCTTTGAATCATTGAGAGTAATGAGGCGAACCAAGAAATTGAAGTTCTTTTGTTCTTTTCCTAAATTTTAGTAAAAGTTTTTCGGGTAACAATTATCAAAAAATTACTCAAAATCAAAACAGCATAAAATTGTAGATGAGGATTAATAATTTTTCGTTTAAGATTTACAATAAAATGTGTGCAATTGAATTCTAATAGAGATACGTTGTTTGTGTTTTTATTTTTTATTTTTCTTTCTAATTTTTCTTACACATTTTAATATAAACATTCCCATCAAACAAGCAGTTAACCAGCTACGAATCAGGCAATTCTTCAACAATAATGGCCAATAAAAGCCCTGATGGCCTAATAATTGCCAAAGACTATATACACGCAATCCTAATAGGAGGTTATAAAGTTGCTGTATAAGTAACCGTAAAATAATTATTTGTCATAAATATACCGAGATGACCTTTTTTCTTGTTACAACTTCTCTTTCGCACGTCCCAGTTTTTTAAAACTTGAAATACGTTTTCTTATGTTCTGATCTCACTTCCACTTTATGTTGCAGTTTTTCGTGTAGCTCGTGGCGGTTTCGCGGGTTTTTCCAGCTATTAGACCATCAAGCTGTCAGTATTACTTTATTTGACTGACACGCCATTTTTATAAGTCAGCAAATCATTTGGTCACGCGAAAAACAAAAATCTCAAGTTTTGTAAATTGCAAGTAAAACCTCATCGTACTAAATGGTAGGCAGGTTTTCTTAAATGAATACTTAAAAAGTTAAACTCTAATGAAGATAAGATTGACTGTTGATGATTACTTTAGCAAATGTATTAGTGGAAACCAAAAACTGTCAGAAAGGTAATTTTTCAAAACGGAGATAGTGCCAAAATCATTTGGTAAATAGTTAAAGCGTATCCTCCATACCAACCCCTGTAATTTTTGACAATTTACAAAGAGGAATCAATTATTGACCAACTATTGAAGCATTCACTATAAAAAGCTGAAGCTCCCAGTTTGAGATGTTTCACTAATTTTAGCTATAAGGTCACATTTTGGTTAAAGTTCTCTTGTTCGTGGTATCAACAATTTGAATACAAAGTGTAAAGGGTAATTTATCAAAATCGATACAGTTAAAGAATGCTCATAGAAGCAATGAAAACTTAGTAAATAGATTTGCTCCTGTTTGTTAAAGAAATACTGTCGATGGAAGAAAGTCAAAGAGACATTCCATCTACAAAAGCTTTCTAACCCTGCTTCTATTTCAAAGTTTGTAAATTCTGAAAATGTGTATTGGTGGAAGACTTCACAGAGTATTTAGGCTGTTTTTTCCCAAAAAGTGCTAAAAGGGGTAGTTTTTCAAAAGAGAGGTAGAAGAAAAATTATTTCAGAATCAGTATTGGTGTACTTTGCATAATAGTCCCTACAATTTTCGACAATTTATATCAACGGATAAACTTTTGACACATCTTTGAAACATTGGTGATGAAGTGCCAAAGTTCTAAATCTCAAAAATTTTAGTTTTCTATGCCAACAAAAAGGGACCCAACTACACTATTTATAATAATACCGCTCGCCCATCAATTAATTTTCTGAAAATGGAAAAAGTTCAAAATGGAAGCAGTTCGCAAATAACCATAAAACCAACAATTCTATGTCTTCATCAACAGTCCCTACGATTTTCGAGGAATTAAGATGATTACTAGGTGTTTCCGTGGTCATTTGAAACTCGATACTGAAGTGCTCCTTTGATAGCATCGTCAGTCGTAGCGTTTGGGGCAATGATTTTGCACAATTTTCTATGTAATGGTCAAGAGGGCAGTTTAGACCTACTCGAAATGGAATCCGCCCACACTGACCCGTTCTCGTCACGAGTTCAACACAATCATGAAAGCTTTCAGCGCTTTCGATTGCAATTACGATGCACCGTTCTCTCTAGATTCTGCAATTCTGTAGTGAAACGGCAATTCCAGTTTATCTCTTTACCTCGCGACATCATGACAGTTGTGAATACTTAATTAAAGTTATGAATAATAAGACGAGTTTGTTGATAATAATTTTTCGATTTTTCGGCCAACACCCGGAAAAGTAAGTCGGTCACAAACGTGACGTATACCCATGCAACATCGCTGTTTGGTTGACAATAGTCGCGTCTTCCGGCCCGATCTAAGTGGGTTGTGCATCTTGTAGAGTCGAGATAAAGCAAGCACGACTCGGAGATTCTCAACCCATCAATTTTCCGAACATCATCCATTATATGGACGTGAGCAGTAACGGCTCGTGCGTGCGTGTGGGAGAATCGTCCCGTCGAGATTGTCTTTTATGTTTTTACCCGTTCATAGATGGCGACGGTGAGGAAGCGTCCGATTTGCAATTTAAACCGCGATCCGTAATGTACGTATGCACAAACGTACACACGACGACTTATGTCCCTGTCCTACTGAATTTGACATCGCCATTACAAGCGACCGCACAATGACAGACGATACGGAAAAATCAACAAACAACAGGAAGAGACATCGCCTTATCGTATCTGCATACAATGCAATCGGCTGATGCATTTGTCAAGAGACCTCTACAAGACCTTACCTGGTGGTGTATGAACTTTGCCGGGAGGCGCCGGATTCTTCAGCCTCTGAGGAGGATATTTAGGTACTTGTAGGACTACGGGGGTCTTAACACTCAGATCTACCGGCTCCATCTGGACGGGGGGGCCTTCAGCCTGGAAACAAAGACAATTATTGCAATTTTTTTAATTTTTACATCTTCGACTAACTAGCAAGGGTATAAAAAAATTTCAACTTTAACCCCTAAAATATCTTAAGTAAAATCAGGTAGAGTAAACGTGATTTATATTTGTCTCTTTGGTCCCTAGTAAAGTATAAAGAGGCCTAAAGGAATAATCAAATCTGGTGGTTTGCCATTGCCTTCCGAGGGGGAAGGATCCAAAAAAATCTTTTAGATTAAACCTGGAATGGAACCAGCTGACTCAACGATAGGTGCAGTAACCTCTGGTCGCTACCTTTTGAGAGGACAAAAATAAAGTTTTCTTGTGTTTTTTTTTACTCTATTTTATTCTTCATATTGGTTTCTTCTTGTTTGACTGGTCCTATAATTGTTAATTAATGAAGCAAAATTTTCTAATGTTGCACTACTGCTGAATTTTTAAAAAAAATCCGGAAGTCTCGAGAAAGTTTACAACTTTTTTCACATTTTTTATGCAGGACAATTAAAAAGTGGTACCTAACCAACAGTGGGTCAACAAAATATTTTTTTATTTATTACTCAAAAATAAAAAAGAACGAATGAATGAATCAATTTTTTTGAGGTTTGTGAAAAAGTGGTACTGAATTATTTTCGACTAACATTCTTCGTATGACTCAAAGAAAGATAGTACCGCCTGGTTATGCTTTGGGTTCAGAATCTATTTACTGATTTAAAAATTGAGGAACATAGCAAAAAGATAATAAATTGGTGGTACCAAATTGAAAATTTACTCAAAATATTTTTGCTTGAGTCCAAAAATTAAAGAATATTTCAAACACGTTAATAGATTTCTTATTTTATTAATTCAAAGTTAATCAAGAAGTAGTACCGAATCAATTGATTGTGCTCGAAATATTTTTGGAAAAAAAGAAAATAATACCAACTACTGTCTCAAAAATTAGGAAGAATATCAAAAATATCTTGTTTTTTCTGATTAGGTACTATCAAAGAAATTTGAAAGTGGTACCAAATCAAATAAATATACCTCCATTTTTTTGCATCAATAATTATAGAAACCGGGTGGGTATTGTAAAATATTGTCACATTCTTCTAGCTTTTTGTTGATTTAATAAGAAGGTAGTACCATTTTGGTACGATATAATGAAGAAAGTAACAATTGGTGGCCTTCGTATAAATTAAAAAACATATCAAAAAATTGAAAGAAATTCTTGCATTTTTACTTTGAAGTTAATCAAGAAAGAGGTGGTACCGAATTAATAAAGTTTACTCCGAATATTTTGTTCTTACTCGATAAAGGAAAAAATCATACCAACTACTGTCTCAAAGATTATAGAAGGTATCAAGCAACCATTTTTTGCTTCTTTATTACTCTCAAGTCAAGTAAGAAGTGGTACCAAATGGACAAAATTAATCTAAATAATTTTTTATGTAACTTCAACAAATACTGCGCATATATCGTCAAATCCTCTTCAGTTTCTTGCTGCTCATTCTTAATTTAATAAGAATGTTCCAGCGTCAAATGATGTAACGGAGAAAGTAACGCTGATTGGTTCACTCAAAACTTAAAACATATATCAAAAATCTTAATAAACATCTTGTTTCGTTACTTACAAGTTAATCGAGAAGTAGTACCGTATCACTAAAGCTTCCTCAAAATATTTTTTTTTGTTTGGAAAAGAAGTAAATAATACTAACAGGCTCAAAATTTGAGGAAAATATAAAAAAAAAATCTACTTTTTATTATTCGGTACCATCAAGGTAATCTAAATGAGGTTCCAAATCGATAAAATTTAGCTTCATTATTTTAATCTAATACTAAGAAAGCCGAGTAGATATTACAAAAACGTTGTCACTTTCCTCTAGCGTATTCTTGATTTAATAAGAAGGTAGTACCATCTTGATATGATGTGATGGAGAGAGTAACGCTCACTTGCTTTCTTAAAAGATAAGGAAGATATCGAAAAATTAAACAAAATTTTTGCATTTCTACCTCGAAGTTAATTGAGAGGTGGTACTGAATCAACAGAGTTTGCTCCAAATATTTCGTTCTTACTCGATAAAGGAAAAAGTCATACCAACTACTGTTTCAAAAATTAAAGAAGGTATCAAAAACGTTTTTTGCTTCCTTGTTACTCCCAAGTCAACTTAAAAGTGGTACCAAATGAACAACATTGATCCAAATAATTTTTTATGTAATTTCAAGAAAAATAGCGCGTATATCGCCAAACTCTATTTAGTATCTTGCTGGGGGTTTTTAATTTAATAAGAAAGTAGTACCACCGTCACATGATGCAACGGAGAAAGTAACGCTGATTGATTTACTTAATAATTGAAACATATTTAAAAAATCTTAATAAATAATTTGTTTCATTAAAGTATTTCTTTCTTACTTGGAAAAGAAGAAAATAATTCCAACTACTGTCTCAAAAATGAAGAAAGATATCGAAAAAATTAATTCTTGTTTTTCTTATTAGGTACTATCAAGGTAATTTAGAGACGGTACCAAATCGATAAAATTTAGCTCTATGATTTTTTATCTGATACTAAAAAAACCGGGTAGATATGACAAAAAAAATGTCACTTTTTTCTAGCTTATTTATGATTTGATAAGAAGGTAGTACCATCTTGATATAATGTAATAGAGAAAGTAACACTCACTTGCCTTCTTAAAAATTGAAGAAGATATCAAAAAATTGAACGAAATTCTTGCATTTTTACTTCGAAGTTAATTGAAAGGTGGTACCGAAACAACAGAGCTTGCTTCGATTTTGTTCTTATTCGATAAAGACTAAAACTACCAACTATTGTCTCAAAGATTACTGAGGATATAAAAAAATTGTTGCTTTCTTATTACTCCCAAGTCAACTAAGAAGTGGTACCAAATAGACAAAATTGATCCAAATGATTTTTATCTAACTTCAAAAAAATAGGGCATATATCGCCAAACCCTTTTCAGTTTCTTGCTGCTGGTTCTTAATTTAATAAGAAAGTAGTACTACCGCCAAATGATGCAAAAGAGAAAGTAATGCTAATTGGTTATCTACAAAATTAAAGCATTAGACAAAAATATTAATAAATATCTTGTTTCATTACTTACAAATTAATTGAAAAGTAGTACCGAGACAATGAAGCTTGCTCGAAACATTTCTTTCTTACTTAGAGAAGGAGAAAATAATATTAACCATAATCTCAAAAATTGAAGAGGATATCGAAAAACCTAAGTGTTATTTTTTTATTATTAGGCAATATCAGGGCAATTTCAAAGTGGTACCAAATCGATAAAATTTACTTCCATTATTTTTTATTTAATACTAAGAGACCGGGTAGATATTGCAAAACATTGTTACTTTCTTCTAGCTTATTATTGATTTAATAAAAAGGTAGTACCGTCTTGATTTGATATAGTAAAAAAGTAACAGTTACTTGCTTTCTTAAAAATTAAAGAAAATGTCAAAAAATTGAAGGAAATTCTTGAATCTTTACCTCGAAGTTAATCGAAAGGTGGTACCGAATCAATAGAGGTTGCTACGAATATTTCATTCTTACTCAATAAAGAAAAAAAATATACCAACTACTGTCTCAAAAAATAAAGACTGTATCAGTAACAAATTTGTTGCGTCTTTAATACTCTCAATTTAACTAAGTATTGGTACCATATTGACAAAATTGGTCCAAATGATTTTTTTATCTAATTTTAAGAAAAACAGACTTAAACACTCATTCCTGAATTAATAAGAAAATAGTACCACGTTGAAATCATGCAATGGAGAAAATAACGGTGATTGATTCTCTCAATGTTAAACCATATATCGAAAATATTAACAAGATTCTTGTTTTCTTACCAACAAGTTAATAGAGAAGTAGTACCAAATCAACAAAGCTTGCTCAAAAAATATTTCTTAATTACTTGGAAAAGAAGAAAATAATAACTACTGTCTCAGAAATGAAGGACAATATCGTAAAAAATGTTTTTTTGTATTTTGTATTATGAGACTAATTGAAAAGTGGTACCAAATCGCGAAAATTTACCTCGAATATTTTGTATTTAATATTTAGAAAATTCATTTATATATCTCAAAAACGCTGTCACTTGCTTCTTGCTTATTCTTGATTTAATAAAAAGGTAGTACCATTTTGATATGGTATCATGGACGAAGCAGCACTCACTAAAAATTAAAAAAGATATAAAAAAAATATTTTTTTTCCAACTTAATTAAGAGGTGGTACCAAATCAACATTTTACCCAAAATATTTCTTTCTTGTCCGAAAGACAAAAAAAATCGTACAATTACTATTTCAGAAGTTGAAGAAGGTATCAAAAAAATTAATCAATTTGTTTCTTTATTACTTTCAATATAACTGAAGAGTGGTACCAGATATACAAAATTGATCTTAATATTTTTTTAGCTAATTCCAAGAAAAACAACGTAGTTATATTTTCAAACACTGTTCATTTTCTTGTTGCTCATTCTTACCAGTGGTACCAACAAAGTGGTACCGCTTCAAGATGGTATAATAGAGAAAGTAACGCCATTTGTTTACAGAATTAAATAACACTGTGAAGTAAGTAAAAGGTTTTCTTATTACTCTCAAGTTTATTATAAAGTGGTACGAAATCAAAATTCTAGTACCTTACTCTTAATTTAGCGCTAAGTGGTACCTCCTGGATATGATTTAAAGGAGAATACCTATTGGCTCCTTCAAAAATTTTAATAGGTATCACGAAAATTACTGAATGTCTTGAAAAGTGGTACCAAAATTTATCAAAAATTCAAAGTAGTTCGAAGAAAAACAAAACACATAATCAAACAGTATTTATTTTTGTTGCTTATTCTTGATTTCATCATAAAAGAGTACCGGCGCATCAGGGTTCGAATGAAAAGACACTTTACCTTCAAATGGTAAAAAATAGAACCCATGTAATCCGTTTAAAAGAAAAACAATAAGAAGAGTTACACCACTTTTTTGTTTTTTACCTTTAATTTATCCAAAGAACGGTACCGACCTAAAGAGTGGTACCGACTTAATATAGTTGTAATTAAAAATTCTTTCCCCTCAAATTCACCCCTCTCCCCTCAAATACGAGTTAAGATGGTATAAAAAAAGTTTCTGCTTCTTACCAACATTCATAAAAAAGTACCCAGCGGAATCAAAAATTGTACATAATATCATAATTAAAAATAATCTAGAGAAGGTGATAAATGCAATAGAAAAAATATTTTTCAGTAAAGACCATTTTGTCATAAGGTATGATTAATTTTGACTTTTGGGTGGTCTTCCAGTAGCTCTATTGAACGTCTCTAGAACATCAGCATTGACTTTGATGTAATTACAGCATCCGCAGAATCCGTCTAGATTTATGGCCTTCTTTCATCGTTCCATCTCTTCTTGCGCCACCATACCGATCAACAAATTCAAGCACCTGGTTTCATTTTCGTTCTCATCCTAACCAACAAACACATAAAACGAAATTAATTACCCGGCATGGTGTTATAGAAATGGCACACTCATTTTTCAACCACCCATTATCCTCACGGAACCCGGCAATAATTAGTACAGTCTGGCAGCAACACGTAAATAAACATTAATGAATAGTGTTACGGCAATTACCGGAGGTAATTAAACAGAGATGCTCTTTACCAAAGCGCGCTTTCGTCTAATGATGTCAGTCGATCCATCTTTTCTCTATATCGCTAGCTAAAAAAAAGAAAAAAACACCAAACGGAAGAACGAGAAGAAAGAGAATCCAACGACCTTAATCGCAGGAGGGAATCCCTCGCAATAAATCGACCGCAATGATTTGACAAAACGAAAATAACTAAAAGGACAATGGCCGTTTCGGTCCAAATATAGATCTTTCGGTCGTAAATACAAAGTTCTCTTTCATTTTAATCAAAAGAGCAACGGTCTCTGTATAAACCAGAATTTTTTTTTTAATGCCGTTTCCGATTTGTGGCACTGGTAAATGGTTCTCATTACGGTTCATTGCGATTACTCGAAAATTGTTTATTAAATCGTTATGGAGGCCATTAACGGAAGAAGTTTTTAAAGAACGTCGAGTAATTGACGGTAATTATTTTCTACTGATTACTGTTTATGATTACCAGTGATGTAACAAAGACGGTTCCTAATTAGAAGTGACGCTTCGGGGGGGTTCTGCCTTGATTTGTTAATCGTGCAAGGTATACTGTTGCAAATTCAAATTAATTCGATTTATTGAAAATTTTAAATTTTCTTTGGTTAAAAGAATGAACTTTAAAGACTTGCACCGCTGTTACTTGTTGGTACAGGTTTTCGGGTCAAATTCCGCGTAATTTGTTCACTAACATTTTGACGTTTTATTTGCCGCATCGCGACCTTCTTCAAAAGATAAGTACTTTGAAACAAGCTGCGAAAACATTTACAAAACTTGCTAGTTAATCCGAATGAAGTGGTGATGGGGTGCAAGGAGTGTGGGAGCAAACACCCAAGGACGCATCCAAACATCCAAGGGCACCCAAAAGTCAGCCTCACCTTTCTCTTGGTACCTCATCTTTTCACAAACGACGTTCTGACCATGTACACTGAATTCGTGTTGAAGAGGAAAAGGTCCTTACCCAGGATTAAAAAAGAATACCGATGTGACTTATATAGCTCTTATGGAAGGTAACCTCTAGAAAATATCGTCAAATGATGATAATGATAGTCTTCTAAAGTGACATTCTTTGGAAGTAAAATGGTCCCCCATTTGGATCTTTGGAAAAGGACAACTAGCTAATAATGACAAAGAAAGAAACTTCCTTGAGAAAGGAAAATTGGTTCTGCGTAAAGACTTTGAAAATAAGATAGGTAGACAGAATCAAGAAACTAAACAGAAGAAAAAAAAAGAAACATTGTGAAATAGTATAAGGCAAAGCAAAAACTGACTGATAAAACAAATCTAAAAGAACACAAAGCATAGGGAGGTCCAATATCGCAGATAATAAAAGAAATAGACTGCATAGAAGAAATTGGGAAATGAGAAGTTGCAACAAACTAATCTACATAATTGTTAACCAAAAGAGAGAGTGATAAGTTGGTTTTAGATGGATTTTAAAAATTTATAACATTCTAATGAAAGGATCAAACTCTATTGTAATCCCAAAAAGATTTTAAAGCATCATTTGTAAATTGAAATACATGATACAACTCCAGGTCATTATAGTAGAGCAGGAGATCAAACATAATTTGCACAAACAGAAGAACTAAAAACATTCTATGAACTTAGAAGAAAGTGTAATCGTTGTCATGAATACAGTTGACAAAGTCAAAATCTACTTCGATAAGAAAATCTTATACCTTAAGAGAAAAACCGGAGAATCGTAGTGCTACATTTGTAATGTTCTGCTTAAATAGATTGTTAGTAGAAGAGTTATGACCGCATTTGAAATGGTTGATTGCATTGCTATATAACTTCAAGATTTGATAGAAAATGAGAGAACACTACGTCAACAATTTAAATTATATCAAATGTACATCTTTTGTTGACTCAGAAAGAAACCAAGAGAAACAGTTACTTGGATTTTGTTAAGGACTCAGGATAGTATTTTTGGAAACGAAACCATGTCAGTTTGGTACTCTCTTCTAAATAAAACAAGGACAAGGGAGAAGAAATCCAACTCGGTTGTGTTTCTTCTTTCTTAAAATTGGCGGACGGTAACTTTTAGAAGAGATGCCTGGTTCTGTTATTTTTTTCTCTAAAAGTATTTTCTTTAGTTTCTAAAGATAGGCAGAAATTATTATTTTCCCCCAAGACTATAACGAGACGGTACCTCTTTTGGTTCTTTCTATTTCTTGCAAGCAATATTTAAAGAGCAATTGTTTTCCACTAAACAAGAAACTAAGAAAATCTCTTTCTTTGTTCTTAATAAAGGATAGAGGTACTGGTTTGGGGCCAAAAACAAGTCCAGTTGGTACTTTTTTCTGAATAAACTAAGGGCTAAGGAGAGAATATCAAAATTACTTTTCTTGTTTCTTCTTTCTTCCGTTTTTCTTCTTTAATTTTAAAACAAAGAAATTAATTTTTTTTCGCCCAGAACTTACTGAAACGGTACCCCTTTTTGGGGTTATAAACAAAGAAAAAAAGTTTTTTATGATATACACCTTACTACCCCGGTAGATAAACATTAGTAATTCACTTGTATAAACCATTTTTTACACTAGGCAAGACACAAAGAGAAACACTTTCTTCGATTTTCATAAAGGTTAAGGCTAATATTTTTGTAATCAAATCTATGGCAAGTTGGTACCATTTTCTGAATAAATCAAGAGCAATGGAAGAATCACAAGAATTGCTTTTCTTATTTCTTCTTTTTTGCGTGGTTTTCTTTAATTTTTGAAACAGTCAAAAAGGAATTTTCTTACGCCAAAAATACCTTGAGACGGTACTTTTTTTGAGAGAGTCATAAACAAACTATGAGCACTAATTTTCTTCCTTTTCAACTTCTTCTTTCTTAAGGAGCTTTATTTACTTTTTGGAATAAACAAATATATTATTTTCCCTCCGCAACCATATTGAAATGGTATCGAAATATACTAACAAAACATATTTTTCCATTAAGTAAAATAACAAGAAAAGTCCAGTTGGTACTCATTTTTGAAGATAGAAATAGAAAAAACCTAAACCATATACAATGGACACTCTTTTCAACTAAGCAAGAAGCCAAAACAAACATTTTCTTTATTTTTGATAAGAACTGAAGATAGCACTTTTGTAATTAAAGCTATGTGGAGTTGGTACTACTATTCGAATAAGTCAAGAGAAAGAAGGGAAAGATCGGTTCTGTCATTTTTTCCTTTCATAAGGAGTTTTCTTTACCTTTGGAGACACTATCATATCGAAATGGTACCACTTTTTGAGAAATTAATAAATACAAAAAATAAATAAAGTTGGCTTTACTATGTATACTTTCCTGCTCTTGTTTGTAAGCATCAGAATATATTGAAGAAGCATCTTTTCTACTAAACAAAAAACAAAAAGAAACACTTTCTTTGTCTTTGATATGGGCTATAGATAATATTTTTCTAATCAAAGCCACGTCCGGTTGGTACTTCTTTTTGAAAATAGAGATAGGAAAAACCTAAATCATATACATAGGCAATTTTTCATCAAAGCAAGAAACCAAGACAAATATTTTCTTTGCTTTTGATAAGAGCTGAAGGTAGTATTTTTGTAATCAAATCTATGTGGAGTTGGAACTGCTTTCCGAATAAGTCGAATAAGTAAGTGAAGGAAGAGAAAAAGTTGATTCTTCAATTTCTTCCTTCATAATGAGTTTTTTTTACTTTTTGAGACAGGCAATTATTTTTGTTCCACTATCATATCCAAATGGTATCACTTTTTTAGAAATTAATAAATAAGAAAAGTAAATAAAGTTTGCTCTAATATGTATATTTTTCTGCTCTAGTCGGTAAGCACCAGAATATTTTAAAGAAACATTTTTTTCTACTCAACAAAAAACAAAAAGAAACACTTTCTTCGTTTTTGATATGGGCTAAAGGTAATATTTTTCCAATCAAAGCCACGTCCGGTTGGTACTTCTTTTTGAAAATAGAAATAGAAAAAACCTAAACTATATACAATAGACAATTTTTCAACTAAGCAAGAAACCAAGACAAATATTTTCTTCATTTTTGATAAGAGGTGAAGGTAGTACTTTTGTAATCAAAGCTATATGGAGTTGGTACTGCCTTTTGAATGAGTCGAATAAGTAAATGAAACAAGAGAAAAAGTCGATTCTCCTATTTCTTCCTATATAGAGAGCTTTCTTTACTTTTTGAAGCAGGCAATTATTTTTGCTCTACTATCATATCCAAATGGTATCATTTGTTTAGAAATTAATAAATAAGAAAAATAAATAAAGTTTGCTTTACTATATATATTTTCCTGCTCTAGTTGGTGCGCACCAAAATATATTGAAGAAACATCTTTTTTCTACTCAAAAAAGAAACAAAGAAAAACATTTTCTTTTTGTTTGATATGAGCTGAAGCTAATAGTTTTCTAATCAAAAGCATGTTGCGTTGGTACAATTTTTCGAATAAATTAAAAGCAAGAAAGGAAAAAGCATGTGGCCATTTTTCTTCTATAAGAGGTTTTCTTCACTATTTGTGACAGATAAGTATATTGTTTTTCCCTCGCAACTATATCGATATGGTACTCTTTATGAAGAATCTATAAATAAATAAAAATAAATAAAATTTGTTTTACAGTGTTTACCTTGCTGCTTTGGTGAGAAAAAGCAAGATTCACCATAGTATAAAGTATATTGAAGAAGCATCTTTTGCCAATTATTCAAGAAACAAACAACACTTTCTCTATATTTTATAATGTTTTTGTAATCAAAGCCATGTCGAGTTGGTACTTCAGTCTGAATAAGCCACGAGCAAGAGAGGAAAAATCAAAATCTTCTTGTCATTTCTTCTATCTTAGTAGGTTGTTCTTAATTCCTGAAACATAAAAAATATTGTTTTTCCACAAAATTAATATTGAGATTGTACTCCTTTTTGAAGAATTTATAAATAAAAAACTTATAAATAAAAAACAAAAACCACATCCAATAGGCATTATTTTCAACTAAGCAAGAAACCAAGACCAACTCTTTCTGCGTTTTAATAAAAGCAGAAGATAGTATTTTTGTAATCAAAACTATATCGAGTTAGTACTACTTCTTGAGTAATCAAGGACAAGAAAAAGAAAAGTTGCTTATGCCATTTCTTCTTTGACAAGGAGTTTTCTTTATTCTTTGAAACAGACAAATATATTATTTTTCCTCTACAATTACATCGAAATGGTACCACTTTTTGAGTTTGCTCTGGTTAGCAAACACGAGACTATATTGAAGAAGCTTCTTTTCCACTAAACAAAAATCCTAGAAAAACACTTTCTTCGTTTTTGATAAGAGCTGAAGGTAATATTTTTATAATCAAAACCATGTCGAGTTAGTACTTCAGTCTTAATAAACTACGAACAAGAGAGCAAGAATCAAAATCTTTTGTAGTATCTTATTTAGAGGGGTTTTCGTTATTCTTGAGTCATACAAAATATTATTCTTTCACAAAAGCCATATCGAAGCGGTACTTCTTTTTGAAGAATTTATAAATAAGAAAACGGACACCATATCCTTTAGGCACTTTTTTCAACTAAGCAAGAAACCAAAGCAAACACTTTCTTCGTTTTTAAGAGCTAAATATAGTACTTTTGTAATCAAAACTATATCGAGTTAGTACTACTTTTCGAGTAAGTTAAGGGCAAGGAAGAGAAAAGTTGCTTCTACCATTTCTTCTTTTGTAAGGATTTTTTTTCTTTGTGAAACAATCAAATATATTATTGTCCCTCTGCAACTATATAGAAATGGTACCACTTTTTGAGTTTGCCCTGGTTAGCAAATACCAGAATATATTAAAGAAGTTTCTTTTCCACTGAACAAGAAATCTAGAAGAACACTTTTTTCTTTTTTGATAAAGGTTGAAGGTGACATTTTTATAATCAAAACTGTATCAAGGTGGTACCCCTTTTTAAGAATTTTCAAATAAAGAAACGTAAACCATATCCAATAGACATCGTTTTCAATTTAGCAAAAAACCAAGGGCAACAATTTCTTCTGGAAAAAAAATTTTGCTATCTCCATGACTCAAATATTTTTTTTTTCCTACCCACGTCAAATTTGGGAAATGCAGCAAAATTTTTGAGGTGTTTGCAAAAATGAAGCACGTCCCATTTCTAAAAAAATTTCCAATATAGCGGCCCAAAAATTTTAGGTCCGGTACTGGTCGCGTTATGTCTCTTCTTTCGAACTAGTCAAGGAGCAAAGTGCATGTTTGTTAATGATCCGGACTTGTACAGATCGTAGATATGTCATATCGCGTTACATTTGACCATTTGCCAACTGGTTACAAGCGTCGATGTTGTCTAGTCGTGTCAATATTATGTCACGCTAAATAAATCGACTCGTGTGGGCCCCTCCTCTCCCGACACCCCTCAAACTATCACTTACACCGACCAGCAACCAACAGGTGATAGTGTCACGTTCAAAAATTCCTTTCATACTTGCCACCTAAAAGACACAATTAATGAAAAAATTGTCAGTAATAAAGAAACGGAAACCCGTAATGCGTTTATAAATGGACGAAGTTTGTTGGTCGTCTTCTGGGATGAGGACGAAGATGGTGCAGGGAAAAACTATGTTTAATGACACCAATTTGGTCGATTGGCAAAAAAGATCTTAGATCCGCATTCTAACGTTCGAATTATCTTCATGGACGTATTTATAAAAGCAAAAACAACGAACGCCGGTAACGGAACGACGACCGTTATTTTCGTGTGGGTATAACGTTGAAGAAAATATAATGTAAATATCAAAATGGAACATGTGTGCCGTGTGGATGTGACAGCCAAATTGCTGGTTGCAAGTTGCGTTGTACTACTGCTATTCGTTTGATGGCGGATCGGGACAAAGGGCAATTAGCGGAGGCAACGCCAACGAGTGATGACGAAACACTAGAGAGATCCATACATTGTTCGATCATTTCCACGATTTTCTCGCATTAACACGATAAAATCTTTGCAGACTTCCGTTGGTTTAAGGTGGAAGCGCATGCCAAGAACCCATCGAAAGATAGCAAAGAAATGTCGAATCTTCAGACATTCTTTTAGCTATAGCAAATAATATTTTGGAGCTTCAATAGTAAACTTTTTTCACAATTTCAAAACTATTGAGAAATCAAATTTAAAAAAGTTATGGCAACAAAAAAATATTTTAACACTTTTTTCTTGATTTCTACTCTTTATGTTGACAAGAATCTAGAAAGGTCACACTTTGATTGACTGCTTTTCAATATTTTTTCACATTAACATCTTTCTAGAATTAGGTTGGGTCCAAGGTGCAGAGAAAAAAATCGTAATCGAAAGATAAGACTAAGAAAAATAAAAGAATAATGAAGCTGATGGAATTTTGTAGGGAAATTTTTTTGCCATTTTAAAAATAGAAAATGTGTACAAAGTTACCAGGCATTAAGCTCAAAAATAATAACTAAAATTGTACACGAAAAATTAAAACGAGAATTGACAAAGTGACCGAAGAATCGTTTGAATTCAACAGTTTTAGACTTTAACAGGGTCCGCGGCATATTAGACGCATATCGATGGGCGGAGCTATTGCGAAAAGCGTAGGAAATTTTAGTAGCATATTTTTTTATAAGACGCCATAATATTGGTAACAAATTCATGTGCTTGACTAAAAAATATGTAAAAAACATAAGAAACGTCAAGAATCAACTAAATGGCCCTACAACTGGCATAATGGGCTGGTCCCGCAGAAAAGAATGCTACATTTAGTATTCAATATGTATGAATTGGCAAAAACGTTGCAAGATTTGGTGAAGAATAGAAATATTGATCGCAAAAAGGAGAAATGTGGACAAGTTTAATAATAAAATAAGAACAAAACTTAAAAATAATAAATAGAATTGTACACAAAAACAGAAAAGAAATTAAAGAACGGTGGACTAAAAAAACAATTGGGATTTAAGTCGTACAAAATCTAGTATAGTTCGCTTTAAGTTAGACCCAAATCGATGGGCGGAGCTACTTTGACAGAGTAGAAAAAGTCGTACTCTTTAGGTTGACAATAAGCTAGAAAGGTCACACTTTGTTTGGCTGCTTTTCAATATTTTCTCACATCAACATCTTTCTAGAAATAGAAACAGAAAAAAAGCGTAATCAAAAGATAAGGTTAAGAAAAATAGAAAAATAATGATGCTGATAGAATTTTCTTAAAAAAATTTTTTTTTCAGATCTCAAAAATGTATAAGTGTAAAAATTACCGGACAATAAGCTCTAAAATAATAACTAAAATTGTACACAGAAAAATTAAAACAAAAATTGATGAAAAAGTGACCTAAGAACAATTTGAATTCTGTCCCGCAGAAATTTAGTGTTCAAATTGTATGAATTTGCAAAAATGTTGATCCCAAAAAGGAAAAATGTAGACAAGTTTAATAACAAAGCTTAAAAATAATAAATAAAATTGTACACAAATAATTAAAAGGTAATTAAACTGTGGCTGAAAACAATTAGGATTCAGGTCGTGTGAAATCTCGTACAGTTCGCTGTAAGTTAGACCCATATCGATGGGCGGAGCTACTTCGACGGAATAGAAAATATCGTTATGTTGGCAAGAAGCTAGAAAGTTCACAGTTTCTTTGACTGTTTTTTGGTATTTTCTTACATTAACATGTTTCTAGAAACGTGTTGCGTTCAAGGTGAAAAGAAAAAAATCGTAATTAAAATATAAGGTTAAGAAAAATAAAAAGATAATGATGCTGATAGAATTTTCTAAAAAAATATTTTTTTCCGATCTCAAAAAGAAAATTACCGGACAATAAGCTCAAAAATAATAACTAAAATTGTACACAGAAAAATTAAAACAGAAATTGAAGAAAAAGTGACCCAAGAATAATTTGAATTCAGGTGCTTTAGATTCTAATAGGGTCCGCGGCATATTAGACACATATCGATGGGCGGAGCTTCTGCGAAGAACGTAGAAAATTTCAGTGGCGTATATTCTCCGCATCTGTTTATAAGAAGCCATAATATTGGTAACCAATTCATGTGCTTGACTAAAAAATATGTGAAGAAACGCTGCAGGATTTTGTAAAGAACAAAAATGTTGATCGCAAAAAGGAAAAATATGGATAAGTTTAATAACAAAGTGATAACAAAGCTCAAAAATAATAAATGAAATTGTATAGAAAAAATTTAAAAGTAACGAAAGAACGGTGGGCTGAAAGACAATTAGGATTCAGGTCGTGCAAAATTTAGTAAAGTTCGCGGTAAGTTAAACCTATATCGATGGGCAAAGCTACTTCAACAATGTAGAAAATATCGTAAAATATCGTATATAATCATAGAAAGCATCAAAATCTCACTTAATGCAGTAATATACTCTTACAACTTGCGCTATGAACTGGTCTTACAAGATAATGTATGAACAAGTGCGGCAAAGATGAATTTGAAGAAACGCTGTCAGATTTTCTGAAAAACATAATAATTCTGATCCAAAAAAAATGCTGACAATTGTGAAAATTACCGAACAATAAGTTTAATAACATATTTCATAAACAATAACTAAAATTGTACAAAGAATAATAGAAAAAAAAATTAAATAATGATTAAACGAAAAACAATTTGAATTCAAGACGTCCAAAATCTAGTCAGCGGCAAACTAGACCCATATCGATGGGCGGAGCTACTATAACAAACCTAGAAAATCGCAGCGGTTATACTTTCTGCATATCTTTTAATAAAGACCATTTCATTGACAACTAATCCACGTGCTTGTTTGAAAAACTTGTGGAAAATCATAAGAAGATTCAAAATGTCAAATAAATGCAAAAATAATAGAGAAGAAAATTAAAGAACGTTTGATCAAAAAATAATTTGGATTCAGGATATTTGAAATTTAGTTGACGAAATATTAAACCTGTATCGATGGGCGGGGCTAGTGACCTACATTCTCCGCTTCCCTTTTTATAATTTTTGGTATATTAGTAACAAATTCACATTTCTGAATAAAAAATTATTGCGAAACCATAAAAACACCTCTACAACGTAATGGACTGGTCCGCGAGTTTCGGTTAGTACGCTTCACTCCGCCCACCGATATGGGTCTAATGTAAGAAAACATTTGAGAAACATTGAAATGTCTCCAAAACATACAAATAGAATAGATTCAGATTTCGGCAGTAGTATTTGAGTTGTTTTTTTGTTGAGAACCAAATCAATTTCACAACGATCATCAACGTAGGTACTAGAAAAGGATGGGACCTCACTTAAATAGCAATTTCAATTAAAATTGTCAAATTGTCCTCAATTGTTCTGCTTTGTTACGATTCCAAAACAATTTCGAGTAGTTTTATAGTTCCAAACAATAGAGATGCATTATCGTTAGATTATTACGCAGATAACAAATGATAATGCTATTGGATCCGTAGAGAATTTCAAACTTCTCTCTTGTCATGCACATTCAAGTTTACTCATCAAGGTGTTTTCCACTGTTAGTAATAGAGAAACAATAATCATAAATCACAAATGTTCATCGTCGTCAGGCGATTTCCAAATCGGTACGAGAGACTTTCTCAGCCCACACCCATTGGTAACGCACTGGCCTCATCATAGATGACGATGGCAAGATGAGCTGTTTTTAATTGCGACGAGGCCTAATTACCTGATTACAACACTAGAAAAGTCGTTTATAGTCTCATTTCTATTAGTTGTCCTCTAGTTGTCCTCTCTCAATCGCGTCATTTCTAGAACCTTTTCTGATTTAGGACGATTGCAGAATAGGTACGAGTAGTACCTCTGGTTTCCTATTTCGCAATATGTACCCTAAACATATTTTTTTGACTCAAACAAATTAAAGAGTAAAAGGTATTAATGGAATTTTAATAACTTGATCAACTATCAATAAACGAAACTGTGAACGTACCTGTGTAGTACCTTTCCAATTATAGTTTAATTTTAGTATTAATTTCTCCGTTTATTGAGTCTTAATAAAATTTAATAGCGAGACTACTTTCCTCAGCTTTACCATAAAGTAAAAGTAAATTTAACAAAAATTAAACCTACATACATTAAGTAGTACCTTTGGCTTTTGATGCCAAAATTAGTTTTAAATTCTAAAATTCTTGTAAAGCTCAGTAGAGTACATAATTGAATCAAAATAGGTAGTACCAGAAACAATTGTATCTGGTGATGGTAATTAAAATAAATTCGAGAACAAATTGATCCACCCCACATATCTGCTGTAGTTTGCTCCAATAGTAAATTCTAATGTTACTTACCAGTAAAGTTAAATTAGCAAAACGCAGGTTAGTTAGTACTATAAATTTCGATTTAAATATCACTTCTATTAACACAGTACTGATCGTTACATAAGTACCTGAGTAACTACTTATGCGGTACCATTAAATTCCGCTATTTATTTCAGTGCTATAAATAAAATTGTAAACCTAACATAAAAGGTGGTACCTACGAATTTGATAGCAAAACACTTCTAGTTATTAATATTTTTATTACATTTAGTGTAGAACCTTAATGATTTAGCAAAATCGTAGGCACGTGGTACTACAATTTGATGTCGAAACTATTTTATTAGGAGTAGCTTTTCCGCTAAATAATAGTAAATATGAACTTGAGACCAAATGTGGTACTCTTTAATTCTGTTGTCCAAACCGTTAGGTACTAATATTTTTATTACGTCTACTGAAGTATAAAGCCAGTCAGAGTGTGATGGTACCAAACAAATTTGATTCTGGAATTGTTTTATATTATTAATTACTAAATAGCGATAAGTGGAATTTGGAACCTAGCACCTATTATCATTAGAGAACATTAATGATACACGCATATTTTAGAATATATCGTAAGTACCAATAAAATTTAATGGCAAAACTAGTTTTTTCATTAATAATTTTTTAATTAAATACTAATAAATAATATTCTGTACCTTGACCCAGAGTGGTACTAGAGAGTTCTCATATCGGAATTAGTTGTACTTATAACTATTTCAATAGGACCAATAGATTCATCTAATAGAATTATAAGTAGTAGACTAGATTTGAGTTAATTTTTCAATTAAATAGAAATTCTCAACATAGTACACAGGTGGTACTGAACTCTGATGTTGAAATTAAGTTCTATGTACTAACACTTTTATTGCGTCCAGTAGAGTAAATATTTGAATCCCTCAAATCGTTTTGGTTGATGGTGGTAATAGGTTACATTAGTACTAACTTTTCTATTAAATGGTACTACTCAATTCCAATAACAAAATTAGCTTTATCTAATAATATTTTTTACAACTAATAGATCACCTTAACTAATTAAGAAAAATGGTAAAGTAAGTGGTACCACAAAAATTTCATTCCAAAATTATATTATTAGTACTAACTTTTCTATTAAATAATACTGAAAATGAACTTAGACTAAATGTGATACTCTTCAATTCTCCTGTGACAGCCATTTGTATATTTAATTACATACTCTAATAATATTCTGATTCTTGATCAAGGTAGTACTTCAAAATTTTGACATCGAAATCAGTTCATGCTTTTTTTAATAAACCCAGTAGATCATTTTAGCGGAATCATTAGTTAAGTGGTACCAAAAGAATTTAACGCAATCATTTATGATACATGAGAAAATTTATATATGGAATTATTAAATTTTGCTATTAGAATATCTTCTATCCATTAATATTCTTATTACTTAGAGTCAGATCGTTAAGTAGTTGCTACCTGTACCATGTGACGCAGAAACTACCTTTAATAGTACTAATTTTTAGTTTAATCTCAATTAGTACATTACTGACGCACCCAATTCTTAATTAAGGTAGTACCGATAGAATTTGATAGTGGAAAAATTTTTATTAGCACTAATTTTCAATAATTAAATTTGCTCTAAATAGTGGTACCCCTGATTTTTTTTCTTAGAATTAGGTTTTCTTACTAACATATCTGTGTCTAATCACTTTAATTGTGGGTAGTAATAGGTGATATTAGTACTAAATTTTCTATTAAATGGTACCTGTAAATTTTGATAGCAACATTAGCTTAATGTAAAATCTTTTACATCCAATAGGGTACTTTATTGATTCAGAAAAATAGTACCGGTAGAATTGGTAGTAGAGACTTTTCTATTAGTACTAACTTTTATATTGAAAAACAACCAATTAAAATATTGGTAGTACTTTTGAATGCTTATTCAAAAATTATTGCTTTAGCCAAATGTGATAACAACGTAACTTGTTTAGGTACAAAATTTTCAATAGAAATTAATGAAATTTGCACCAATGGGTAGTACTCTTAAATTATTTCGTTAGAATCACCGTCTCGTTGTAACATCTCTTATGAATCTAGAAAAATAAATTATTGACTCACTCAAATTAACATTCAATAGAGTACTTTATTGATTCAAAAAGGTAGTACCGGTAGAATTGGTAGTAAAAACATTTTTGTTAGTACTAATTGTTATATTGAAAAGCAACCAATTAAAATATCGCTGGTACTTTTGAATGCTGATTCAGGAATCAAAGCTTTAATAAAATTTGATAACAACGTGATTTGTATAGATACAAATCTTTTAATAGAAATTAAAGAAATTTGCACCAAAGGGTAGTACCCTTGAAATCTTCCGTTGGAATCAACATCTCGTATTAACATCTCTATTGGATTTAGTAGCGTAAACTATTGACCCACTCAAGTCATTTTGGTTGTGGGTGGTAATAAGTAACATTAGTACTAACTTTTCTATTAAATGGTACCTCCGAATTTTGATAGCAACATTAATTTTTTGTAAAACCATTTACATCCAATAGAATACTTTATTGATTCCGAAAGGTAGTACCGGTAGAATTGGTAGTAGAAACATTTCTATTAGTACTAACTTTTATATTGAAAAGCAATCAATTAAATTATTGTGGTACTTTTAACTACTGATTTAGGAATCAATGTTGTAACAAAATGACTAGTTTAGGTACAAAATTTTTAATAGAAATAAATAAAAATTGCAGCAAAGGGTAGTACCTTCAAATTCTTTCGTTGCAATCAACATCTCGTACTAACATCTTTATTGGATCCAGGAAAGTAAATTATCGACCCACACAAATCGTTTTGGTTGTGGGTGATAATAGGTGGCAAAATTAATTTTATCTAATATTTTTTACGTCTAATAGAGTACCTTGTTGATTCAGAAAAATCGTAAATTAAATGGTACCACAAGAGTTTCATGCCAGAACTATATTATTAGCAGTAGTAGTAGTAGACTAAATTTGGTACTCTTCAGTTCTGTTGTTAAAAGCATGTATATTGTCTATTAAACTATATAGTCAGTTAGGGTGTGGTAGTACCAGCAAACTGGATGCCGGAATAATCAACTTCTTGTAGCATCTTTATTGGGTCTAGCACAGTAAATTATTGACCCACTCAAATCGTTTTGGTTGTGGGTGGTAATAGGTGGCATTAGTACTAAGTTTTCTATTAAATGGTACCTCCGAATTTTGATAGTGGAATTAGTTTTATGTAATAATATTTTTATTACGTCTAGTAGAATACGATATTGACCAAGTTAAGACAACGTGTAGGTAGTACCACTAGAACTCGATGCCAGAACCACCTTCATTAATGTTAATTTTTCTCTTAAATTACAATAAATGAGTTTAGGTAGTACCTCCGGATTTTGATGGTGTGTTTAGCTGAATAGTGACTTGCGTTGAGAAAATTGTAGGGTAAGTAGTACTTACGGTATCATCATTAACTTGTGATATCATCGGGAAAGACTTTTTGTTAGAAACAGTTATTTCCTCCAATACCCTCATTTAGCTATCGCCCAGCGCAACTTTAATTATGTGGTAAACGTTGTGTAAACGTCGACCATAGACAGGTCATGCGTTGCTCAAGACGAACGCAAGTGGAGCGTCGTCGTGTCTGTACATATGGGCACATGTGTGCCGGTAGCTCTGGTACGACCGTATCTCCGAGGAGATGATACCAGCACGTGACCTACCGGTTATTTCGCAACAACGTCCTTTTATCAATCTAAACGGCGGCCTCCTCTCACTTGCCGCAACCGCTCTCGGTAGCTCATCGTTCCAACAACTTCAAGTTTCTTGATAGATATACCGCTGATAAGTGGAATGCCGTAAATAACGTAACCGAACTTTTACCTCGTCCTCGACGGATTTGAATGCGAATAATTTTCTTTGAACATCTCTAGTCGAACCACGGATTATTACCGCATTTTTTTTTTCAAAGTATGAGTGCTTGCGTGAAATTTGCAAAGAGATGATGCGTAGATGGAGGTGCCAAGAGATTTCCATTAGCCAGTAATGATAGGCGCACATTCACCAGATGTTCTTCGATGGAATTATCTAACTGTACATTTATTTAACGAGGCGCCTCTATCCATCGATGGACCATACGAGGCCGCCGATGATGGGCAAATTTTTGTCGCCAGTCGATTGACCCTGAAGAAGACACAATCGGAACGAACCAAAGCCAAATTCCACGTCTACCTACTGGACGTGAAAGTTAAACCAAAACTGAAGCAAAACGCAAAGGTCCACAATTAAACAAACTGAGAGATTATTACAATAATTACGACTTCAATTTTCTTCCTAAATACTCTATATAGATATAGCTACAGTGCTATAAAGCGATTTTTTCAATTTTTCTTAATTTTATTTTAGCGAAACCTGCAAATATTTCAAAATTTGAACGTAAATTTTGAAGATTGAGGCAGTCTTTTCGAAGAAATGGCTCTGTAGCATCCTGCGTGCATCATTTCTGATGAGCAACAAAAAATTTTTTTTGGCACAACCATTTGATAGCGTTCTAAAAATCAAAAACCGTGGTGAAGGTTTTTTTTAAAAAAATTTAATTTCATTTCAGCGAAACATGAAAATATTTCAGATATTTGAACGTAAATTCTGAAGAATGAGAAGGTCTTTTTTAAAAAAATGCTCTGTACCATCCTACGTGCATCATTTCTGATGAGCAACAAACATTTTTTTTTGCCACAACCATTTGATAGCGTTCTAAAAATCAAAAACCGTGGTGAAGGTTTTTAAAAAAAAAAATTAATTTTATTTCAGCGAAACATAAAAATATTTCAAATATTTGAACGTAAATTCTGAAGAATGAGAAGGTCTTTTTAAAAAAAATGCTCTGTACCATCCTGCGTGCATCATTTCTGATGAGCAACAAAAAATTTTTTTTGCCACAACCATTTGAGAGCGTTCTAAAAATCAAAAACCGTGGTGAAGGTTTTTTTAAAAAAAATAATTTTATTTCAGCAAAACATGAAAATATTTCAGATATTTGAACGTAAATTCCGAAGAGTGGGAAGGTTTTTTTGAAAAAACTGCTCTGTACCATCCTACGTGCATCATTTCTGATGAGCAAAAAAAATTTTTTTTTGCCACAACCATTTGATAGCGTTCTAAAAATGAAAAACCGTGGTGAAGGTTTTTTAAAAAAAAAATTAATTTCATTTCAGCGAAACATGAAAATATTTCAAATATTTGAACGTAAATTCTGAAGAATGAGAAGGTCTTTTTTAAAAAAATGCTCTGTACCATCCTGCGTGCATCATTTCTGATAAGCAACAAAAAAATTTTTATGCCACAACCATTTGATAGCGTTCTTAAAATCAAAAACCGTGGTGAAGGTTTTTTAAAAAAAAATTAATTTCATTTCAGCGAAACATGAAAATATTTCAGATATTTGAACGTAAATTCCGAAGAGTGGGAAGGTTTTTTTGAAAAAACTGCTCTGTAGCATCCTACGTGCATCATTTCTGATGAGCAACAAAATTTTTTTTTCGCCACAACCATTTGCTAGCGTTGTAAAAATCAAAAACCGTGGTGGAGGTTTTAAATTTTTTTTTTTATTTTTTGTAAGTTTTTATAGCAAAATGGTTTAGAAGCAAAAACTTACCTCCGGCGCTGTGGGCGAAGAGGGAACCCCCGGTCTGGGAGCCCCTATCCACCGGTTGATGTCGGAACGACATTCGTCCTGTAATCAAAAAAACAAAAGAAACAAATTAGAAATCGTGATCGACTGAAATTTCGAATGCAAATCAACATTCACGCCGAGCAGACGTTCTATAGATACCATATTTTAATACACCATTTCGTTCGTACAATAAATTAACCGGTACTAGCGAAGTGAAAGATTGAAACGCCTCTATGCGATTACTCTTCTATTTTCAGTTCATTACGTCTCCTTTCCCGTTTCTGACCATCAACGTTTGTAATCAGTTAGAAAGGAGAGACTACTAATTACAACTCGCATATGCGTTTTTCCCTTCTTCTTTTCCGCAATTTTTTATTTAACTCATATCGACGTCGATAACGTCGATTTCGTAAAGACGGAAGTGTCATCTACCAGAGGGTCAAACGGTATCAGTGTATTAGCAGGCCGAGTTCAAAGTCGTAACAATTGATAATAATCGTCACTAAAGACCCGATGTGCGAGTTGGAGGCGTTTAGTAACTTTTAATTGTGGTTTGTCGTTTCGTTTTTTTTCTACAGTAGCGCTGTTTTATTATAATGGCCGCGATTTATCTCGACTTTAACAATAGTCGGAATTAAGGTATGAGTCAGAGGAACGTGCATCTCGCTATTGCTACCAAGCAGAAAGTAATGGTTTTTGCAGATTGTATCTTGTGACGCATCTCGAAAAAGCGCCAATTTGTCTGGACATTGTTGTAGAATTTTTTTTAACGAGATGCAACTGGGATGGTCACCAAAATTGGAACAACTACCAAAACCAAGACGGAATTGGTTGCAGTACTGATGCGTTAGTAAAAAATTTCTTTCCAACGAAAAGGTTGTTGACCGCACGATTAGATATGTTTTGAGTCTCACGAGATTATAACCCGAAACGGATCTGAAACTAACTTTAGTATTAGTAATTAAAAATTAATTCTTAAAGAAGAAAAAACAAAAAAAAATTTTGAATTATCAATAATTTTTTCAAACATTGCTTGTGGCAGTACTACCCTAACCAACTTTTAAAGTACTTTAACGTAACGAAGATTCCAATAACCGCTTAGGGGTTTCACAAAATTATTTTTAATCCAGCTCTAGAATCAGTTGCCACAAGTACCAGTTGAGAAATTTTTGAAGCTCCAAGAAAGTACTCATTGAATGACGAGAAATTAAAGAAAAATTAAAAACTACAACAATTAAGTTGGGAACTTAAGAACTACGGGCAAATACTGACTAAAGCACCCATCAGTACTGCTCCAATACAGTTGTTCGATAGAAGTTGCTTAATAATTCTTAAACTGTGTTCAAAATCAGTCATCAAGAGTACCAATTATGGATTTTTAAATCAGTTCCTAAATAAGCAACTATAAGTACCAATTTAACGATGAAAAATAGACGTGAAATTATTTAGATAATCTTCTGTAGAATATTGCCATAGGAGTTTAAATTACATTTTTGTTTGGACTAGTTGGAAGTACTAACAGTACTAACAGATTGGAAGTAATTTAATGAAAGTCTTCAAGTTTCTCAAAAAAAGTTTGGAAGACCAGTCCGCATAAGGTTTTTAAATCTCATGATGTTTAGAACCAAAAGAATTTTCAAAATAGTTCTACAATCAGTAACTAGGAGTACCCCCTGAAAGAAAAACATGAGAACAAAAATGTAGAGCATTGATTAAAGAGTGTAGTGTAGAAATGAAAACTACAATAACTACAATAATCAAAAATTAGGTGCAGGTACTAAGAAGTCCAGAAACTAAAACAATTGAGTAGATGCAATAACAACTACTGATTGGTACTGACGCATTGGTACTGCTCTAAGACACTTTTTGGATGGTTAAAATAATAAGTTGATAAAACCTTGCTAAATATTTTTTTAAGCAGTAGTTCAAAGTAGTAGATATTTTTGAATTAGGTCTATAATACGTAACCAGTACTACCTACTTGAAGTTTGACGAGGAAATATTTGGAGAACTAATTATCATGTTTAACACATACTTATTCAAAACAACGATATTAAAACTAAAACTACAACAATTTTGAAACTACTTGAATGTACTTACAACCGGTACTACAGTAATAAAATATTATGAATACTTTAATGAAAATTATGATGACCAGCTTGGATAAAACTTTTGAGTGTTGTAACGTTTGAAATCAGAAAATTTTTAAAGCAGTTTTAATAGTCAGAAGTACCAGCAGAAAAAAAGATTAAGTACCTAAAATTGCGACCACTGCCAAGTAGATGTCTTACATTTCTCGAGTCTTGCGTTGTTAAAACATTACAAAAAGTTTAATTGAATTCTAGTTAGTAGTACCGACGTCCCTAAGAGACGAGAAAGAACTTTGGCCAGTTGTGGCAACGTACAAAAAAATGGTAGCGATAGGAGTACTAAAACTGCAAAAATTAAGAAATGGGTACGGAAATCACTTAAAAGTACTGATACCTCGATACTACTCTTATAAAATTTTTTAGTAATTTAATAAACTTTCTTAGTTCAACTAGCAAATATGTTCAAAATTGTTAGTTTGGGTAAGATTTAAGTTTTTTGATAATTAACAACTACAAGTACCAATGTAAACAAATCAACGAAAAAAATTTAGATAAACAATTGTCATACTTAACAAGAGTTCATCGTGACGCTAATAAAGTAATTAACACTTTCAGTACTACAAAGCGGATTTTCAGATTATTTGTACTAGGTATCACATATTAGTACTACTTTAGTATTTTTTTTTAATATTTTAAGCAAAAACCTAAACAAGTACATCTTTTGAGTTAGAACTGGAAAAAATGTTGACTCAAAAGTGCCAGTTTAAGGAACAGGAATTTACTAGAAAAATTGTAGTACCTAATGAAATTGGTCATGTACTACTTTGATATATTACAAAGTAAATTTTTAGACAATTTTATCACGTTTTATTGTCTTTGCTAGTTAGAACTCGAAAAAATTTTCAAAATAGCTTTAGAATTAATAATTCCAAGTACCAACCAAGAGACGAAAGAGACGAGCAAAGTAAGCACAAATTCTCGTTACTAATAAATATCTAATCAGAGTAACACAAACAAAAACAAATGTACAACAATTATCACAAGAAGCTTAGTTTCAGTTAGCTATAGTTGGTACTATTCTAACAAACTTTTTGGTTTCAATTTAACGAAAATTTACTAGAAAAATTGTAGTACCTAATGAAATTGGTCATGTTCTACTTTGATATACAAGGTGAATTTTTTTGAAAATTTGACGACGTACTACAATCGGTACTACTCTAATATACGTTTTCTAATAGTTGCAGCAAGTAAATGGCGCTTAAATACGTACAACTTGTGAGTTTCGTGAGGTTAAATCTCGAGAAAATCTCAAGTTAAGAGTACCAATGTAACGAACACTAATAGTTGAGGAAGATTTTTAAACATCAATTGCAGTACCGAACTAAATGTTGGTAATCAAAAAACTAAAAAAATAGAACAAAAGTAAGATACTAGAACCATTTAGAAGTACCATCACATCGGTACTATTTTGATATAATTTTTAGAAGAGCAAAATAAAAATATTTTGTAATTAACCACATTTTCTGCATTTGCTTGGTAGAACTCGAAGAGATCTTTAAAATAGCTCTAAAATTAATAGTTCCAAGTACCACCCAATAAGTCAAGAAATAGACGAGAAAAGTAAGTACAAATTCCTGCGACTAATAAATAACCAATCAGAGTAATACAAACAAACAAAAATGTGCAATATATTAATACAAGAAGCTTAATTTCAGTTTGCTGTAGTTGGTACTATTTTAGCAAACTTTTTGGTGTCAATTTAACAAAAATTTACTAGAAAAATAGTTGTACCTAATGAAATTGATTATGTTCTACTTTGATATATTACAAGGTAAATCTTTAGAAAATTTTATCACGTACTACGATCGGTACTACTCTAATATACGTTTCCTAATAATTGCAGCAAATAAATGGCGTTGAAATACGTACAGCTTGTGATTTTTGTAAGGTTAAAACTTGAGAAAATCTCAAGTTAAGAGTACCACCAATTTGACAAACAGGGATGGTTAATGAAAATTTTGAAACATCAATTGTAGTACCGAACTAAATGTTGATAATCCCGCTAATAAAAAAAATCGAACAAAAATTAGATATTACAACCATTTAGAAGTATCATCACATCGGTACTATTTTGATATAATTTTTAGAAATCGAAGTAAAAATGTTTGGTAATTAACCACATTTTCTTGCTTTTGCTAGTTAGAACTCAAAAGGATTTTAAAAATAGCTCTAGAATTAATAGTTGCAAGTACCACCCACTAAATCAAGAAATAGACGAGGAAAGTAAGCGTGACTAATATATAAGCAATTAGAGTAACACAAACAAAAATAGATGAACAATTAACACAAAGCTTAATTTTAGTTAGCTATAGTTGGTACTATTCTAACAAACTTTTTGGTGTCCATTTAACAAAAATTTTGATGACCATGCTGTTAGAACTGGGAAATATTTTCAATGCAGCTCTAGAATCTGAAGTACCAAAATGATGGTGTAGTATACAAATAAAAACTACAGCCACAGCAATTGGTAGTATTGACGCTATAATAAGGGATTGAGGGTACAGTTTTTGGTTTTTACCAAGTTTGACTTGATGGTACTTTTAAACTAATTTTAGATCAAACAACTGCTAGAAATTACTCATCAAGACTCATGCTCTTACAAACTTTCTGAAATTCTCTAACACAGATGCCGGTGATTGAGATTATTTCCAAGCCAGTTCTAGAATCAAAAGTAAAAACACCAAAGTAGTACCTTAAGGTGAACGAATTTACTTGAATAAATTTGAAGCACACCAAGCAGCTGTTTGAGTTAACGCTACTATAATAATTAAACGTAATCGAGGGATCGAAAGTAACTTATGTAGCTCGATGAAGTACTCACTTTGATTATATTCAGTTCCAAAATATATTACTTAAAGTACCATCAAATGCACAGTATTAAAATAAAGTACCAACTGCTGTTTTATTGGAGCAACAACATACTTGCAGAAAACCAGTAGCAAGTGAATTTTAATTGATTTTCAACCAGTTTACCATTAAGATTAAAAAACTTTAATATGGTAGCAATAACCTTCTTATAATCTCACAGAATATTAAAGTAGAAAAAAATTGTTACTCGAGCGTTCAGTCTAGACCAGTGTAAAACGTTAAAGCGAATCTGCTCGCTCGTTACAATTATTTAAAAAAATTGTTAGTAAAATTAGGTAAATTATTCCAAGAACACGTACCTACTTTGGTAATTTAACGTTAGTCAATCAGGCTGAAAAGCATAACTAATCAATCGTCCACCAGTATTGAAGTGTGAAACGAAATTTCGAGAAGCACTACCGAATTCCCAACAATGGAAACCTCCACGCTTTATTATTTTTACAAAAAAATTACAAGAACATAAAGTCTCCTTATTAAGTTTTCAGGTAGATCGGGTTAAAAAAAAAATTACTTGAAACTCTCATAACCCTCCCAAGTCGAAAGAATCCCACAATTACTATCTTGACAATTATTTTAGAAAATGTCACTATAGAAATTATGTTAAGAAAAAAGATTTCAGTTGCTGAAAAATTTGCCTCATTACTTTTAGGTTCCAGTAGGGACTCCTAATACTGCGATTGACCCACTTGGTCTAAAACATTTCAAATAGTTTGCGCTTGATTTCAGCAGGGATTTAATTTTTTTCGGTAATAGGACTGAAAATTTGTTGGATAAAAAAATTATATAAAATTTTGAATCGGCTGTGTGAACCGGACTTTAATTGCGTTCTATTGAGGGGTCAAGCACACGCCGCACTTCCACTAACAGTACAAACATTCAACTTATTTTACTTTTAAATCAATAACCATTAAAGTTGTATTGCTACGCAATACAATTGCACCTCTTAAGGTAAGCCACCGAGAACTTCCTTAAAGCACCAAAGAACTTTATGAATCTAATTCGAGATGCGGAACCCACAATCGATGCCATCAACCAACAACAACGAGAGGACAACGTACAACGTTTTATAGTTTGTTAGAATTTATGGTAAGATAGCTTCTTCTCGTGTCGTTTTTATTGTTAGGGGTCATCGCGATGTTCCCGTTTTTCGAATGTCGCAACGTTGTTTTGGTATCGGTAACGGACAATTTTTCGGTAATTACTTGACCACCCATATTGTAATCGATGAATTCGATTAAAACGACAACTTAATGGATAGCAGGTTTTTGGTAAAAAACGAAACGCATTAAAATCGCAAGATATGAGAGTTGATACCAAAAGTGGAAAGTCGTTTAAAAAATAATTTGCCGAATTTAATTTGCATGTCCACGTAAGAGTTTTCGATAATCCGTGATTTTACCAACAATTTACGTCATCGCAATAAGTAATTGACCAAAGTTTTGTGAAAAAATAATTTTGAGTTAAATTGCGCTAAAATTTGACCTCAATAATAAATTTTGTACGTTAAATTCTTTGGCTTTACCAGTAGGTAATAAAATGGAAAACTTAAACTTAAGATTGTGGTTAATATTTTTTTACGTTCTCTGTCGCACGCATAGACAGTTATAGAGACGAAAACGGATCATGTCATTCCACAATAATTCAAAACTAAAGTTAATTTTCAGGATTTTCGATTGCACATAAAATTCAATAAAAATTTCTCGGTTTTAGTAACAATTTTGGATTTTGGACCAAAAATTTTGGAGATAAATTTGAGGCAAAATTCAATCGATTGCATCTTTAAAACTACTTGACGCATCGACTTAAAATTACTTTTATTCCCACAAATGATGCGTCTAGTTTCCTAAAGTTGCAAAAAAAACTAAAAATTTGCTTAATTTTTCGAGAATTCCGCGATAATCAAATGCATTGTCGTATCAATATCGCTCCGCGCGTGCGACAGAGACCGCAATATTGAATTTAAACGCCAGGTCGCGCCCTCTAAGCTAACTGCAATTTGAAAGAGATTTCTCAAAGAGTGAGTTGCGAAATCGATTTGCGGCTAGCGATTCGCTAATTACAAGCGATCTGATTCTAATTTTCAATGTTCGAGGCCTATTCGCCGCCTATAAATCATAAGATAGCCGTCAACGAAAGCGCGCGTACACACACACACTTAAACAACAAATTACAACCTGCCGCCTGAGCCTTAACCTACATCGAAACGGTAATTAACGGTCGAAAAAATTAACAACTGTCAAAGGTGTTTCGATCGTGAACAACCTATCCATCAGATCCGTTCCGGTGGTTCGCTTTTAACTTTTTACTATCAAAGTTATGTGTGTGCAAGTTTTTTTTCTTTTTCTTCATTTCTTTTGTTGTTTTGTTTTTTCGACGCGAAAAAACGTATATACATAACGAAATCGAAAGGTTGCAAATAAATCATTTTCTGTTTTAATTTTCTTGACGTTGGTGATTTATTGCTGGTGTAGGTTCAAGTAGTTCGGATTACAGGTGGTTTATCATTTTCGACTGGCAACAAAGAAAGGTGGACGTACCGGAGTTGGGTTGTGTTGAGAGCGCGTTTTCGTAATTTATTGACGCGTTCGTGCTAGGTTTACCTCCTTCACAGATAGCGAAAGATGTTCCCATCGTTCTTCTAATGAAACTTTTACGTCCACGAACATGTTTAGACAATATAGAGGAGAAAATAAATGAAATTCCTAGCAAGAATTTCATAACAAAAGTATTCGGTAAAGTCGCGAACATCACAATGAATTGACTAATTTTAATCATAAAAACGATTTTTCTCTGTGAGAGTATCTCTAATTAAGATGGCCATTAATCACTTCCATTTTTTTGTAAAACATCTCAGGAAGCGCCAATTAACAATGTAAGGCTATAAGTCTTCCACAATGATGTTTGTTTGTTGCAGTAAAAAAATCCGAAATTACTAATTTTTGCCAAATTTTCTTGAAATAGAGAATTATTTTCTACAGACGTGAAACTAATTTTTTCCTGAATCAAGCCAATTATTTTTAAATAAATAAAAAATTATTTTATCTTTTTATAACACCCAATTTTACGTACCTGAAGAACAGGGGACGTATCCCAAAACAATACACAGTCGATAACACCATTGAAGTCATCCATTTTAAACTTTCAAAATATTTGAATTCTGAGCTACTATTTTACCGCCAATTTCTGCCTTTATTGTGATTAGTTAGTTTCAGAACGCGTCATCTTGTAAGCGGCCAATGAACTAAGCCGTGTAGTATAAACGCAAAATTATCGGCCCGAAATTATTTTTCTGTATAATTTCAACTTTTCTAGGCACTCCTTGCGTCTTTACAATAAATACTTTGAGAAGTTAACGTAATTACTGAACCTCTACAATTTTTTAAACAACACTATGATATAGAAACCAACTTTATGGTCAGAAATATCGAATTTTACGATGACCAAGAATAGGCATAAATAATTATTAAAACTTTAATCTCTCAGAAATTTATTAATTACTAAAGTGATATACATGGATATTGAAGGTTTCTACAATCTTTCAATAGACGCTATGCTATAGGATAGAACTTCAGTATCAGAATCACCATATTCTACACATTTGATTCAATTTCTGATTTTATCTAGTAATAATAACATTAAGATGTAGATAATAATGAAAGGACGTAGAAAAAAGGTAGCAATTTTCAAAAAGTTACAAAATATAGGTTAAAGTATCTTGAGAACTAATAGAACTAGAAGATGAAGATAAATTATCTATAAATCTTCAGCAGTCATCCTAAAGTTATAGTGCAGAAATTAGAAAAAATGAGGAGGCAATAATGGAAAAATTAATGTTAACTCACATCGGCAAGAGGTGAAATCTTTCAATTGAAGCAACTAACCATGAAAAAACTAAGAGGTCGAAGACAATAAAGACATTAGACTAGTCTCTTCTGATAAAATAAAATAAAAAAAATATTTCTAAAGGACATTATTAGGGTATAGTTTTGAAACTACTTCAAAGAAAACTATTTTTTAAATCTTCAAATCAGATCTGTTCTGCTTCTAGAATGAAGAATTTTTTATGAGTATAGAAATTTTCGGAAACTATTATTATTTTAAAACCACATAAAATACAAAATAATGCTAGGTTGTATATGTCAATTTGCCCATTGGCACTAAAAATCTTAAAAAAGTTGTTGTTGAACAGGTTCTAACTAATTATAGATAGAAAAACCTAATACAAAATTAATTTGGAATTCAAAATAAACATTCCATAATATATCAAAAATGGCGGATGTCGCTCTGTAGTGAACAGCACGTGTGATTGCTCTGATTTGTAATTACAGTTTTGCAATACTCTTGGTGTTTTGCGCCTCTTAATTTTCAATCACTAGTTGTGCAATTTTTTTCTCTACTTGTTGATTATTGAGCTGTTGCCCAGTTTCTCCTGTTTGTCCTGCACTGAATTGTTTATACGTTGAACCCGAACATAACCTCAATTATGTCGAAGTGCCTAGGCTGTAGTAGGAGTCTCAATGCTAACGAGAGCAGAAATATCGTACAATGTACTGGCTGCCCTGGGATTGCTCATCCAAGCTGTGCAGATAAGTTAGCTAAATGCGAATCAGGTGCCTTTAAGAAGTGCTGTGGCAGTAGGGAGCTACAGTTGGACGACTCTCTCAATTCTGTTGCTAAAATTATTGATACAAAGTTGGAACAATTTTTTGCAAAAATTCAGCCTCATTTCACTTTGTTGTCCACAGAAGCTGAGAAGAATAAAAATGATTTGAAAGCTTCAATAAATGATGCTATTGCCTCAATGAATGCCAAATTGGATGAAGCTTTTTTGGAGATTGACCAGTTGAACACAAAAATAGAGAATATGAAGTCTGACACACTTGACTTCATTGCTGCTGAATTGAAGGAAAGAGAATTCAAGATGAAGAACATCATAGTATTTAATCTCAAAGACGAAAATAGCCCTGATGAAGATGAAAAATATTTACATGATCTCTTTTCAAACTCTCCAATTGAGCTCTCAGCTATCAAGCATTTTAGACTTGGCAAATATGCAAATGATCCTGAGTCTCGTGTGCGGCCTCTCAAAGTAGTTATGAGGTCCAGGTCAGATGTAGAGTGGGTATTTCATAACCTCAAAAGTCTATCCCTGGATCAATGCAAAGTTCGCTCGGATTTGACAGCTTATCAGAGGCAGGCGTTAAAGGCAGCGCTAAATGAGCTAGATGCTCGTAAAAAGAAAGGCGAAAAAGATTTGATTTTGAAATATCAGAACGGTATTCCTGTTATTATTAAGAAAAAGCCTAACAAGCAACAAGCTGAGCAACAAAAAAACTAAATTTGAATTCACAGCCATTGCACGTTTATTACCAGAATGTCAGGAGTTTGAAGAACAAACTCTCCGAGTTTTATAGATCGGTAGCTGCTTCATCCATTACCTATGACGTTATCTGTTTAACTGAAACTTGGCTCGATGATAGTGTAGCAGATCATGAGGTATGGTTACCTGGATATAATATTGTAAGGCTTGATCGTGATCGTCTTGAGAGTGGCAGAACTCGTGGAGGCGGCCTCTTGATTGCTGTCAAGAGAGGTATTGTTTATAGAGTGGTTCATAGGTGTAATTACAACGTCGAATTTTTGATTGTAGAAATCTCATTGTCAAGCTCTAAGACTCTTGTACTTGCCACTCTTTATGCACCACCTCTTACTTCTCTTGGCTCTGATTTATTTGTGCTTGGATACAACTGTTTTCTGGATATAATTGTGCAAGAATATTATCATAAGTCTAATCACGAATTTATCATCTTAGGTGATTTTAATTTGCCTGGTATTCAATGGCTGTTAAAGGACGATCTCATGACAGTTCAGAGTGATGGCTCTCCTAGAGGTGTTTTGCAGGCTACTGAGGCTCTATGTTTGGCTGTGAATTCCCTCAGTCTGCGTCAGGTCAATGCGACTCCCAATGCATTTGGTGTCTTCCTTGATTTGGTGTTCACTTCGTTTGTTGATTGCTGCTGCACCTCTACTCCTGATCACTTTGTGAATTTAGACTTGTTTCATCCGGCCTTGACTTTGGAGATTACTGATGTATGTCTAACTGCATTGCAGCTTGATTTTGCTGTGCTCAACTTTGGAAACTGTGATTATCAGGCTGTGGATCACTCTTTTGAGCAATTAGATTGGTCCTTTGTTAATTCAGATGTACACTCAATTGATTATAAAGTTGATGAGTTTTACCATCAACTGTTTTCTGTAATTGACTCTCATGTGCCTATGAAACGTATCACAAGTTCGAGTCGCCCGCCCTGGTTCAATCAAGAGCTGATCTCTCTAATTTTTGCTAAGAAAAAAAACCATACCAAATGGAAAGAAACCAATGAGAGTGAGTTTTATGATTCATTTAAATTGTATAGATCTTTGTCAGTTGCACTAGAGAGGAAGCTGCATAAGCAGTATTTGTTGGATGTTGAACGTGGTATTGTCTCTCACCCCAGTGAATTTTGGAAGTTCTTGAGAAGAAAAAGTAATAATTCTATCCCTAGCTCTGTCTCATTGAACAATGTAGTTTCGAATAATGCTCAAGAAATTGTTGCATTGTTTGCACAACATTTTAATTCAGTTTTCAATGAGGATATAGTGGATTATGATTGTGAGCATATTCAAACTTCTTTTTCTATATCCACTTTAACTTTCACCGCAGCAGAGGTAAAATTAGCTCTCTCAACTTTATCAGATAATCTCGCAGCTGGGCCGGACCAGATTCCAGTTGTATTTATTAAGAAACTTATTAATGGTCTATCTACTGTATTGACCAAACTTTACAATTGTTCATTGAGCACTGGTATTCTTCCTTCAGTTTGGAAAAAATCTTTCATTACGCCTATACATAAAAAAGGTGCCAAGGATAGTGTAAAGAATTATAGACCTATAGCTAAGCTAAATATTTTCGCAAAAGTATTTGATATGCTTGTTGAAGCTAAGCTGTCTACATATCTTCAGAAGTTTATAATTCAAGAACAGCATGGTTTTGTTTCCAGAAGATCAACAATCACCAACTTAGCCCATTATAATGATTATATTGTTTCTGCATTAATGGATAACAAACAAGTTGATGCAATTTATACCGATTTCACTGCAGCATTTGATTCCATTAACCATAAACTGCTTATCAAGAAACTTTATCATTATGGTATTACTGGCTTCTTACTCAGATGGATCTCTTCTTCCCTCATTGGAAGAAGATATAGTGTCAAGATTGGTGGCCATACTTCAGCTGATTTTATTGCCTCCTCTGGTGTGGGTCAGGGTACCCATACTGGACCGCTCTACTTCATTCTCTTCATGAATGACATCATAAGATGTATCGGCTACTCGCAGATATTGCTGTATGCAGATGATCTCAAGATCTTCTCTATGGTGGAATCACCTGGTGACTCTCTTCAACTCCAGGCGGACATAGACAGTGTTGTGAATTGGTGTATTTTGAACGGTTTAAAATTTAGTTTTGATAAATGTACTACAATCTCTTTTTATCGTCACTCTTCAATTTATTATAATTATTATCTAGGTAATCAATTGTTAAAGAGAGAAGTAGTAGTAAAAGACTTAGGTATTTATTTCGATGATAGGCTTAACTTCTCATTTCATGTTGATTTTATTGTTAACAAAGCAACAAAGAATTTATTTTTTATATTTCGAAACTCTCTTGAATTTAGCAATAAGGAAACGTTAATTTTGTTATTTAATTCTTTAGTTCGATCTATACTGAATTATGGCTCACAAATATGGAACCCACATACCCTTGAATATTCAAAAAGAATAGAGACTGTTCAGCATCGCTTTTTTAAGCTGCTTTCATATAAATTTAAGTTGGGCCTCAGTAGATTTGATCACGACTATTCAAAGATTGCTATTTCACTTAAAATTTGCTCACTGAGCTCTTTTCGACAATACCTAGATTGTATGTTTCTATATAAATTACTTCATGCTAAGATTGATTGTCCTTACTTGCTTCAACAAATTAATTTTAATGTACCACCTAGACCTTTGCGCTCATATGATCAATTTCGATTGCCAATTTGCGATTTTCACATATTGAGGAATTCTGTCATTTATAGAGCTTGCAAGTTGTTCAGTGAAACTGATGAACTGCCCGACATTATTGATACTTATTCCATAAGTGAATTTAAGCGCAAACTGAGAGTAGTTATATATGCGTTCTCATAACTTTTTTTTCTTTTCATTATTTTATACTATATATCTGTTAATTATTTAACCCTATTATTATATTTTCTTTATTCATCCAATTATAATGTATTATTTTGTATAAAGCCAGATGGCTGTGAATTATCAAATAAATAAATAAATAAAAATATCAAGTCCAGAAGATTACAAAACTAATAAAGAAGGTATGTGAATCAAAGGAGGTGTGTTTACATTTTTCGTAAATATTAAGCAAGACTTCGTCAGTTAAAGGATAAAGAACTCAAATAACTTTACAAAATCTCTCTAAATTATGGGTACACTTCTAGAGAAAATAATTGCATCACTGGTAATATACTAGACCAAAAAATGAAATAAAGATACTCAGAACTTAAAACGGGAGTACCACAAGGCAGTTTGTTTGGCCTTCTCTTGTTTAATATGAAACTCCAGAAAAAGATAAAGTTAAGACCATAGGTTGTTTGACGTTATTTCTGATCAGCAGTGCGGATGAGAATAATAGAAAGCTATATACGAACGAAAGAGGTGTGTTTGCATTTTTCGTAAATATTAAGCAGGAGTTTGAGGGTTAAGGGATAAAGAACTCAAATAATTTGGAGTAATTTCTCCCAAAACCTGAAGTATACTTCTGGAAAGAATACCACTAGTCACATATTACACAAAAAAAAACAAAAAAGAATACTCAAAACTTACAGTGGCAGTACCACAAGACAGTTTGTTATAACCTTTCTTGTTTAATGTGATACGTCAGAAATAGAGTTAAGATTGCTGGAGTTTTGAGGTTATTTCTGATCAGCAGTCCGGAAGAGGCTAGTAAAAAGCTACAAGGTACCATGAAAAAATGTATACGCACGAAAGAGGTGTTTGAAATTTTTGTAAATATTAAGCAAAAGTTTGAGGGTTAAGGGATAGAAAACTCAAGTAATTTGGAAGAAATTTTCCCAAAACCTCAAACATCTTTCTAGAAAGAAGAATTATACAACCAGTCATATATTAGACAAAAAAAAAAACAAAAAAAAAACTCAAAAGTTAAAGCGTCAGTACCACAAGAAAATCTGTTAGAACCTTTCTTGTTTAATATGATACGTCAGCAATAGATAAAGTTAAAACCGCTGGATTTTGACGCTATTTCTGATCAGCAGTGCGAAAGAGGATAGTAAAAAGCTACAAGGTACCATGAAAAAATATATACGAACAAAAGAGGTGTGTTTTCATTTTTCGTAAATATTAAGCAGGAGTTTGAGGGTTAAGGGATAAAAAACTCAAATAATTTGGAATAATTTCTTTCAAAACCTGAAGTATACTTCTGGAGAAAATACCACTAGTCACATATTAAACAAAAAAAATCAAAAAAGAATACTCAAAACTTACAGCGGCGGTACCACAAGGCAGTTTCTTATAACCTTTCTTGTTTAATATGATACGCCAGAAATAAAGTTAAGACTGCTGGAGTTTTGATGTTATTTCTGATCAGCAGTCCGGAAGAGGCTAGTAAAAAGCTACAAGGTACCATGAAAAAATGTATACGCACGAAAGAGGTGTTTGAAATTTTTGTAAATATTAAGCAAAAGTTTGAGGGTTAAGGGATAGCAAACTCAAGTAATTTGGAAGAAATTTTCCCAAAACCTCAAACATTTTTCTAGGGAGAAGAATTATACCACCAGTCATATATTAGACAAAGAAAAAACAAAAAAAAACAAAAAAAAAACTCAAAAGTTAAAGCGTCAGTATCACAAGAAAGTCTGTTAGAACCTTTCTTGTTTAATATGATACGTCAGCAATAGATAAAGTTAAAACCGCTGGCTTTTTGACGCTATTTCTGATCAGTAGTGTGGTGGAGTATAGTAAGAAGCTACAAGGTACCATGAGAAAATATATACGAACGAAAGAGTTGTGTTTGCATTTTTCGTAAATATTAAGCAGGAGTTTGAGGGTTAAGGGATAAAGAACTTAAATAATTTGGAATAATTTCTCCCAAAACCTGAAGTATACTTCTGGAGAGAATACCATTAGTCACATATTACACAAGAAAAACAAAAAAAAATACTCAAAACTTACAGCGGCAGTACCACAAGGCAGTTTGTTATAACCTTTCTTGATTAATATGAGACCTCAGATATAAAGTTAAGACTGCCGGAGTTTTGACGTTATTTCTGATCAGCAGTCCGGAAGAGGCTAGTAAAAAGCTACAAGGTACCATGGAAAAATGTATACGCACGAAAGAGGTGTTTGAAATTTTTGTAATTATTAAGTAAAAGTTTAAGGGTTAAGGGATAGAAAACTCAAGTAATTTGGAAGAAATTTTCCCAAAACCTAAAACATTTTTCTAGAGAGAAGAATTATACCACCAGTCATATATTAGACAACAAAAAAAAGAAAAAAAAACTTAAAAGTTACAGCGTCAGTACCACAAGGAAGTCTGTTAGAACCTTTCTTGTTTAATATGATACGTCAGCAATAGATAAAGTTAAAACCGCTGGCTTTCTGACACTATTCCTGATCAGCAATGTGGTAGAGTAGAGTAGGAAGCTACAAGGTACCATGAGAAAATATATACGAACGAAAGAGTTGTGTTTGCATTTTTCGTAAATATTAAGTAGGAGTTTGAGGGTTAAGGGATAAAGAACTCAAATAATTTGGAATAATTTCTCCCAAAACCTGAAGTATACTTCTGGAGAGAATACCATTAGTCACATATTACACAAGAAAAACAAAAAAAAATACTCAAAACTTACAGCGGCAGTACCACAAGGCAGTTTGTTATAACCTTTCTTGATTAATATGAGACGTCAGATATGAAGTTAAGACTGCCGGAGTTTTGACGTTATTTCTGATCAGCAGTCCGGAAGAGGCTAGTAAAAAGCTACAAGGTACCATGGAAAAATGTATACGCACGAAAGAGGTGTTTGAAATTTTTGTAATTATTAAGTAAAAGTTTAAGGGTTAAGGGATAGAAAACTCAAGTAATTTGGAAGAAATTTTCCCAAAACCTAAAACATTTTTCTAGAGAGAAGAATTATACCACCAGTCATATATTAGACAACAAAAAAAAGAAAAAAAAACTTAAAAGTTACAGCGTCAGTACCACAAGGAAGTCTGTTAGAACCTTTCTTGTTTAATATGATACGTCAGCAATAGATAAAGTTAAAACCGCTGGCTTTTTGACGCTATTTCTGATCAGCAATGTGGAAACGGATGGTAAAATGCTACAAGGTACCATGGAAAAATGTATATGAACGAATGAGGTGTATTTGCATTTTTTTTTAATATTTACCAAAAGTTTGAGGGTTAAGGAATAAAAGCTCAAATTATTAGAAAAAAATTCTCTCAAATTCTGAAGTATACTTCTAGAGAGAATAATTGCACCACTAGTCACTTATTAGACAGAAAGATAGAAAACAGAATTGTCAAAACTTACCAGTACCACAAGGAAGTTTGTTAGGGCCTCTCTTGTTTAATATGATACTTCAAAAAAAGATAAAGTTGAGACCGCTGGTTTTTGATGATATTTCTGATCAGCCGTGGGCAAAAAGCTAGTAAACAGCTAAATAAATTTTAGACAAAAAAATTCAGAACCGTCACTCCAGAATTTTTGTTCAAAAACAAACTAAGGTATCATCGTGGCCAATCTATGAACTATTTTTTGTTGAATGTAGAACTTTGGCACTACATGAGAACATAGCTAGGTATTTCGAAATAAATCAAAATGTCAAAGTGAGATAAAAAAAGTTTCTTAAAAATTAGATAGATGCAAAATATAAGAAATTAAAACGACTAATTGGCAGGAAGTCACAATAATCAGTAAATAACAAATTGGTTGTCAACAAACCAGTTTTCAAATCAGTTTGGACATAGAACAGCGGCTCTCAACCGTCTAAATTTTGCGGTCTCTTTCTTAAACAACTGCAAAAATAACTCACATTTTAAACTTAAATTAGCTACATTGGCTACTACGAGTAATGTGCAGTCACGCCGCATTATTACTTAAGAAATATTTAATTAAACAATTTTGAAATTTTCTTTTTTATTTTATATTTATTAATTCCAATTATTTTAGGAAAGAATTGTTTTAGATAGTTGTAAAAATGTAAAAATACTCTAATCAACAATTAAATTAGCGCAACCAGAAATTTTTTGCTAGACAAGTATTCCACCACGTCCCCGAAGGAGACGGGTAAAATTCGTGTGGCAATTAAGAAAAGGTTACGTTGAATCTTTGGATATGGGAGAATGATCGAGTCTTGAGACTTGTTTGGAAGGGAATTGCGTAGAGAAATTTCGAATGTGAGTTACGAGAGAAAAAGTATTTAATTTAAGTAATCGTCATAATTAAATTGAATAGAAAGTTGCTTTTCGGTAATGTCAACGTAATTGAGGATCGCCCCTTAAAGACGTTACGGTCAAATTGATTTCGTTCACAACAATTAAAATTTAAATCCAAATAAGGAAGTGGCGGAGGCGCCGGGTCATCCACCAGAGGTTACCACCTGCGATTTTATCGCTGCTATAAAATCGTTTCGGTTGTAAATTTTATATTTCGATAATTTTCCAAAAAACTCGACGAATTGATGAAATAATAACGGACCTCTTGTCGAGTTCGTACCATAATCTTCAATTTGCATCCGCGATCTCAAGTAATTTCGATCTTCATCATCATCATCATGATCACAGTTACTTTACGGTCTCATACTCATCCCATATTACTTATCTGTCAAGATCACCACTACCTACTTAAGTTAAGCTGTGTCTAATGTCGTGATTTGACCGATGTGCCCGGCGGCCGTCATGCAAAATCTTTTACAAATTGATTAATTGTGGAATTACGCTGCTGATTTGTTTTCCTTTCTTTGGTTCCCACTTAAAATTATTTTTGCATAATACCCAGTTAAATCGTATCGACATACTTTAAAAAAAAAGAAAAAAAATGAGAGTGATTGATTTTGTCGGCACAAATTTGATTATCGTGTGATTCAAGGTTCGCTCTGATTATTAGCAGCAAATCGAAGAACTGTGAAAGGCCTTTCAAGGTACAACAATTAAAAAATAATTAATTTTTAAGCGTTGGAAAAGAAAAATATTATTTGGCAATTACTTTCATCTGTTTTAAACACTTCAGGCCAATAAACAACTGACATCCTTCATCTACCCCTTAATTGAGAAATAGTATGTAGAAGACTATTTAAGTTGTCGCTTAATTAGTGGTTAACACTTGTTAGGTGTTCAATTTCCTGATTTTTTTAGTTTTAGTATACGATAACAAATTGAGATATTTCAATGCAAATGTTGACATGTATATGCAATAAACTGTAATTAATCATATAGAACAGGATTCTTAAGGAAATTGTCAAGGTGAACAGAGAGGATAGGAAGCTCACTTATGGGTATTGTCTTGAAAAGAAGCTACAAAAAAACTGAGTTGGGATAAATCAAGACGAGGTGAGATTTTCACAAAATCGCGAAGTTAAAGGAGCAAAGATGGAAGAGATGTTCGATTAGTTGCTGGAAAAGAAAGGGAAAATAAAGAAAGAAAATAGGAGAGTTAGAAAGGAAGTACAGGAGGTGAAAGAGGTCTAAAATAATAAAAAACTTAGAACGGAAGTAGGAAAGAGCAGCCAATATGAACAAAAAAAAATTAATACGAAATATAAAAAGGAGGAAAGAATTAGATAAATAGGAAAAGAATGATAGTAGGAGAGATAGAAACTCGACAGTAGAAAACAAAAATATTGAACAAATAGCATGAAAACAATTTTACTTGTATCATCTTTGAGTAGCATAAGTCTGAATAAAGCAGGAAAGTTGGGGGTCAAGTCAGAGGCCACCCTCCCATAAGAAGGTACTTGCTCAAAGTACCGACAAGAAGCTTAAGAGTTGAAATAGTTTAATAAAGATTATTTCTGTGAAAATGAGGTTGTAGACGAAGGAGGTTCACGATCATAAAAAAATTGTGAATGCAAAGGAGCTACAAAAAAGAATGAAAAGACGACAGGTGAGAACAGGGAAGAGTGAGACAAAAAAAGACAGAAAATCGAAAAAAAACTGTTGCAAGTGATATTTTGCAATATGAGAAATGGTTTTGAAAACATTTATCGAATTTTGTAGTGGGTGGAAGTGAGAACTGAAAAGAAAATTATAAATCGCGAGTATTAAAAATAATTTACCACAAATTAGGAAAAAACATAGAAATGATCAATAAATATATAGAAATTGAGAAGAAGGAAGAATAGTTTTGGGGAAGGAAAATATGAATGAAAGCAAACGATTTTAATGCAGAAACAAGAATTGAGTCAGACCATTAATCGTTAAAAGTGAAACTAAGACCGAAAAAGTCCAGTGGAAAAGAGTGTAAGATATGGTAAAAAAAAATTAATCCTGCGACAAAATGGGAGGTTTAGAAGAGTACAAACAGATGAAAAGTGTTGACGGAAAAAATCAGGAAATACAGAAATGTAGAAGACATAACAAGATAACATAGACCAATAAGGAACAAATTTGGAGAGAATTTCAGACTAAGAAGAAACAACAAAAGCTAAATGTTAAGAGAAAAAGTAAAGAAAACTTTTGGAAACTGAAAACTGAAAAGGGTTAAGCCACCAACAGTCAAGGAACTGTAGAATGAAATGCGGGCCAAATAGAAGAAGTTAGTAAATGTAGCAATGACCAATGAAGAAATAGGAATAAATGAGGACTTTTTAGATAAAGAGATGTAAAGAAAACATTTGAAAAGTGGAAAAGACAAACAATATGGGTCAATGGAAGAGACTTGTAAAAGAAAATATGAGATCAAATAAAAGCAATAAAAATTAAAAGCGGAGAAAGACGTAAAAGAAAAGAATCAGAAAACCTTGTTAAAATACTTGGTGGAATATTAAAGGACGAGTGAAAAGAAATTTTTTTGAAAAAATTGAAAGGAAGAGCACAACATAAATTGCACAAAAAGAAAGAAAACAATCAAATGGAGTAGAAGAAAACTGGAGAGGACAAAGCCACCAAGAGTCGAGAGATTGTAGAATAAGGTGTAGAGTGAACAGAAGGATTAGTACATGATTAACAAAGAAATAGCTGCTAAAGAAGAGAAAATAATAGATGAATTATTAGATGAAGGGATGAGGAGAGGTGAAGAGAAAATTAAGAAATAAGAAAAAGAAAGATTAACATAATACCAATAAAGAGCAGTAAGAAACGCATTTGGAAAAAATTGTAAGATCGAGAAAATATAATTAAAGCTGTGCATGCCAAAAAATAGAAGAAAAAAAGTCAAATAAATCTAAACATACTTAATTAAATAGGAAAAAAAACGGAAGAAAATTGTTCATGTAAGAATTGAAGAAAAACAAGAACAAATAAAATTCAAAAAAAAGATAACGAATAGGCAAGAGAGAAGGCTCAAATGGAGTGAAACATCAAGAGTCAAAGAACTGTAGAATGAGCTTCTAGATCAAATAGAAGAAGTTAGTAAAAGTGGTGATAATCAAAGAAGAAATACAAGTAAAAGAAAGAAAAACCAATATATGACTTGTTGAATTAAAAGTTCAAACAGTGGAAGAGAGGTAAGGACAAAGTTGAGAAAGTAAAAAAAGGCAGAAGACATAATACTTACATAGGGCAATGAAAAAAGCATTTGGAAACAAATATTAGACTATAAAGAAAAAATAAATCTGAAGAATAAAAAGTATTAGAAAGCAGAGTTAAAAAAACTTCTAGAAATACTTAATGACATAGAAAAGAAATATTGAAGAGAATTGTTCATGAAAAAATTGAAAGAAGATAACAACAAATAGTGTCGAGAAGAAAATAAGGAAATGAATATAATAGAAAAAAAAGGCTGAAAAGGACTGAACCATCAAGAGTCAATGAACTGTAGAATGAGGTGTAGATCAAAGAAGAAATAATAGTAAAAGAAAAAAAAACAATGTATGATCTGTTGGATAAAGACTACAGACAGTTGAAGGCTGGTGAGGACAAAAAGTTAAGGAAAGTAAAACATATAATACTAACATAGAGCAATAAAAGGATTTGGAGGAAAACTTTAAATCTTGAAAATAAAATATACGCTTTTAAAAATAGAGAAATATTAGAGAAAAGTCAAGAATACAGGCAGTTGAAGAAAAGTGAAAACAAAATTGCAAAATTAGGAAAGGCTGAAAACATAATACAAACATAGAACAATAAAAAAGGCACTTGAAGAAAAATGCGAGACTAAGAAGAGACAATGAAGGTTGTAAAAGTAAAGGAGTATTAGAAAAAACATTCAAGAAAATTTCTAGAAATACTTAATGAAGTAGAAAAGGAAAACTAAAGAGAATTATTTATGAAAAATTTAGAAAAAGACAACAACAAATAAAGTCAAAAAAAGTAACAAATAAGCAAAAGAGATGGCTAAAATTGACTGAACTATCATGAGCCCAAAAACTGTAATGAGCTTGTAAATTAAATGAAATAACTTAGTAAAAGTGGTCATAACAAAAAAGAAATACGAGTAAAAGGAAAAAACAATATATGATATGTTGGATAAAAAGTTTAAACAGTTGAAGAGAGGTGGGAACAAAATTATGAAAGTAAAGAAGAGCAGACATGATGCCAACATAGGGTAATAGAAAAGATATTTGAAGAAAAATATTAGACCATGAAGAAACAATAAAACTGGAAAAGGAACATAAAGTATTAGACAGAAGAGTCAAGAAAACTTAATACTTAATGGCATAGAAAAAGAATATTGAAGAGAATTGTTTATAAAAAATTAAAAAAAGAAAACAGCAAATAACGTCCAGAAAGAAAACAATAAAAAAGAAAAAATGCTGAAAAGGACTGAACCATCAAGAGTCGATGAACTGTAGCAAGAGGGGTAGATCAAAGAAGAAATAATAGTAAAAGGAAGAAAAGCCAATGTATGACTTGTTGAATAAAGAGTATAGACAGTTGAAGGCAGGTGAAGACAAAATTTAAAAAGTTAAGGAAAGTAAAAGATATAATACCAACATAGAGGAATACAGGGATTTGAAGGAAATGTTTAGATCAAGAAAATAAAATGAAAGCTTTCAAAAGTAGAGAAGTATAAAAGAGATGTCAAGCGTACAATCAGTTGAAAAGAGATGAGGGCAAAATTGAAAAGTAAAGAAAGGTTGAAAACATAGTAATGGAAAGAAGGTAGTAAATGTGGTGATGATCAAGGAAGAAATAATAGTGAAAGGAAAAGAACAAAAATATGATTTGTTGAATAAAAAGTGCAGATAGGTAAAAGCAGTTGAGGACCAAATTAAAAGCGTTAAAAAAAGTAAAAGATACAATAGCAACATAGAGCAATAAAGGTATTTGGAGGAGAATTTTGGATTAAAAAAATACAATGAAAGCTTTCAAAAGTAGAAAAATATAAAAGAAAAACTCAAGAGTACAGGCAGTTGAAGAAAGATGAGGACAAAGTTGAAAAGCAAAGAAAGGCAGAAAGCATAATACAAACATATGAGAATAAAAAATTCATTTGGAGAAAAATGTGAAACTAAGAAGAATCAATGAAGGCTAGAAAAGTAAAGGAGTATTAGAAAGAACATTCAAGAAAACTTCTAAGATTACTTAATAAAGTAAAAAAGGAAAACTGAAGAGAAAAATATATAAATTGAAAACAAGCAACAACAAATAAAGTCAAGAAAGGAAAAAAAACGAATGGGCAAAAAAGAGAACTGAAGAGAACTGAACCATTAAAAGTCAAACAAACTGTAGAATAAAGGATGGATGAAGTAAAAAAAGTTAGTAATAGTTAAAATGAACAAAGAAAAAGATTTCTATGTGACTTGTTAGATAAACAGTACAGAAAGTTGAAGAGAGGTGAAGACAAAATTGAGAAAGTAAGAAAATGTAAAAGTCATAATGACAACATAAGGCAAAGAAGGCATTTGAAGAGATATTTCAGACCAAAAAGAAACAATGAAAACTAGAAAAAGGAAGGAGAATTTGAAAGAGGGGTCAAGGAAACTTCTGTAAACACTTAGTGGAAAAGAAAAGAAAGATTGAAGTGAAGTCTTCATGAAAAAATTGAAAGAGGAATTCAGCAAAATCGCATATTCTGTCCACAGTAAATGAGGTAAAGACATAGTTATTAATTATGGGCCATCAATTGCTTGAGTGCCACGATAAATAAAATCAACGCGATGGTGTTAGAAGTTGAAACTGCCAGTATCAATACTTGCTTCAACTTACTGTTATACTGTAAATTAAAAAAGGGTGTGCGCGTGACGATTTCAATACCATTAAAAAAGAAGTTTATCTCGCGATCAGCACATAAGCCTCAGGCTTAACCGTCGAAAATTTCAATAATTTCGAAGTAATCCGGCCCGAACTGTAATTATTAATAAACAACGGTATACCACAAAGTAGATGGTTATTCCAAGTGAAATCCAGACGGTAATTGATCAATAAAATTAACCAAGTTCTTCACTCAAAAAACAATCTTAGTCTTTATGACATTTAAAAGAATTCTCTTATTCCATATGGTAAAGAAATTTAATCTTATTTACAACGCTTAATATAAGTAGCTTAAAGATTAAAAACGGTCTTTAACTTTTATTTAGCGATTTGATGACCGAAATAATCTTGTCGCCATCAACCAGTTAGTACAGTACTTTAATACAATTTATTCCATCGGCTTAAACATTTAAGTCGTAAAACGCATGAGCTCGAAAATTTCGTGTCGGCATCAAAGCTCGACCAAAACACTTTTCTTTAATCCCCACTCATCCATCGTTTCTTGACACTTTTGTCTCGTTATAGGAAAATCAAAAAAATTCCCAGTTAGTTACGCATCTCTTTTGATCGTACTGCAAGTTTGACTGTATATCAGTTGTAGGTGTCATAGGTCAGAATGGAGTAGACTAGAGTTTTAATTTTTCCGATTTTTAGACAAATAATTTCAAAACAGAGTCACCTTGTTGTGGCAGAAATTCCCTACTATAGCACTACAACTTTACCTCAAACCCTGCTTATCTACATGGATGCTCCAATAGGTTTATACTTTTGTTTAGACAATGAATTATGTCGTTGTACGCCACTTCAAAACTATGGAACATCTTCAAAATATTTATTTGAACATTAAAGACCTCACATCTATAATAATCAGAAAAAAAAATTACCTATTTTGGTGATATAATTACTTCACCCATCGACTTGAAATTTCCTCTAAGTCCGAAAGTGATGCGTTAAGATTCCTAGAAGCGAAGAAAAATCAAGAAATTGTTTCAAGATTTGGAGTGTTGCACAACTCAGGATGTGTTGTCGTGCCTAAAACGACCCCTGCGTGCGAGAGAGAACGCATCATTAAATGTTATTTAATTCTTTTCGCAATATATAGATAACAATAGCAAAAAAATAGAAAAAACAACTTAAGAACGGGAACGATCAGAAATGGGTTATTGATATTATCTTAGGACTTGGGGGAAGCTCTTTTGGTCCGTAGATGGTACTGTGATAAATCTCCCTTGAGCTCAAGTATTGCGAACGCGGTGGACTGTAAACAGCATAATTGCTTGCTGTATTTGGTACTAGAACCGATTGCGTACGGCCCGAACGGGACACAACATTAGAATATATGTAGAGTAGCAGTTTATACATCAATAAAGCTTGCATCCACGTAACCGAAGACATTGTAACTTGCACTGTGAGCACTTTCTAATGCGTTTATAAATTTGGTTCGAATTCATCTGAACCGTGAGAACTTCTCTCGTTGCGAACGGACACTCTGGGTAGTAAGTAGTTTCGCTTTCATATTTTGCCGGCATTACCGGCTGATTCTTTAATTTTTTTTCGTCGTGGTAACAGCTTAAGGCTATTTTGCAATTCGCGTATTTACTTTGAATATAAAACGCGACGGTTTCCCAATAAGAGGCCGGTCAATCCAGGCGCATTTGCAATTTGAATAAATAATTTCGAAGGATTTATTTTTAAAAATGACCACACCACGAACCGGTAAGTATCCGATTACCCTAAGCGAAACACTGACAGGTACCACATTTCACCTTTCTTCGCGACTTTTTGTATATAATTAGAGGATGAAATGCTTGAAGCCTGTAAGCAAATAATTAAGTTCTGCAGCTTCTTGGGTAACAAGTGGGAAAGGAAGTATTAATGGCAATAATTGATAATGATGCACATCGGTCGTAACGAGAAAATGACCTGTTCTAGGAGTTCTGGAGAATGATTGATGCAACGACACCGAATTTTTGTTGCATGCAATAACAATGTGCAATCTTGGTGGCAATTTCTCTTTTATGTGTCGGCCTTACATCAACCATCTTCTTACTAGATGCGTTACAAGATAAAATTATGATACGTAAAAAACTGTAAGCACTTAAAGATAAAGACAATATGTAAAAATTTTGTGACTGAAGTTTCGGTCATAATTAAATTTGGTAGATTTTTAACGAAATTTGCAATATTTAAGTGTTTCAAATTTTTGAAAAATTTTACAATTTTAGGAAGATTCGGACCAGATTGGTTGGGTTACTTCTGGAGAAACTATCGAGTCTTTGCAATATTTATTAGAAAATTTCAAAACTTTTAAATTCTCAATTTAGATCTTATAGTTAGAATTTCGTTTTGTTTAAAACGAACAAAAAGAAATTTTTGTCAAATTTCTTGCTCGTATCTTTTTTTCAGAATTTTTCCCTTTACTTCTTCTGTACATACTCGCTAGATGGCGCTTCCAGTCTTTTAAAATTAATATTAATTTATTCCGCCAATAGATGGTGCAACTAAGCTTATATCAATAAATTAATAGGCACCAGCCATCATATTGTAAGGACAATGAGTTCTTACACTAAATCTCGTTTTGTTTAGAAGTAAGTAAAAGAAATTTTTAGATACATTTTTGTTTATGTCTTTTTTCAGAATTTTCACTTTATTTATATTTACCATTCTCACTAGATGGCGCCTCCAGCTTGTTAAAACCAATCTTAAATTATTCCGTCAATAGATGGCGCAAGAAAGCTAACAACATTACATTAATACACAATCGCCATCAAATTGTAAAGACAATGAAGACAATCCCCATCGGCGGTAAGAAACGAAAAATGGAAAAAGAGAGAAAATTTGCTGGAGAAATGTTAAAGGAAGAAGGGAGCACAGAAAAGACTATTTGGAAGACAAACAACAAAATAATTGTTTTGAAATTCTCAACTTATATTTTAAAGTTCTTAACACTAAATCTCGTTTTGTTTAGAAGTAACTAAAAGAAATTTTTAGATACATTTCTTGCTCGTGTCTTTTTTCAGAATTTTTGCTTTATTTATTTTTTCCATACTCACTAGATGGCGCCTCCAGGCTTTTAAAAACAATATTAAATTATTCCGTCAATAGATAGCGCAAGAAAGCTAATAACATTACATTAATACACAATCGCCATCATATTATAAAGACAATGAAAACAATCCCCATCGGCGGTAAGGAACGAACAATGGATAAAAAAAGAACATTTTTTGGAGAAATGTTAAAGGAAGAAGGGAGCACAGAAAGGACTATGTAAAAGACAAACAACAAATCAATCGTTTCAAAATTCTCAACTAATATTTTAGAGTTCTTAACACTAAATCTCGTTTTGTTTAGAAGTAACTAAAAGAAATTTTTAGATACATTTTTGTTTCTGTCTTTTTTCAGAATGTTCACTTTATTTATATTTACCATTCTCACTAGATGGCGCCTCCAGCTTTTTAAAACCAATCTTAAATTATTCCGTCAATAGATGGCGCAAGAAAGCTAACAACATTACATTAATACACAATCGCCATCAAATTGTAAAGACAATGAAGACAATCCTCATCGGTGGTAAAGAACAAAAAATGAAAAAAAAGAGAGACAATTTTGGAGGAATGTTAAAGGGAGAAGGGAGCACAGAATGGACTATGTGGAAGACAAACAACAAAATAATTGTTTTGAAATTCTCAACTTATATTTTAGAGTTCTTAACAGTAGATCTCGTTTTGTTTAGAAGTAACTAAAAGAAATTTTTAGATACATTTCTTGCTCGTGTCTTTTTTCAGAATTTTTGCTTTATTTATTTTTTCCATACTCACTAGATGGCGCCTCCAGGCTTTTAAAAACAATATTAAATTATTCCGTCAATAGATGGCGCAAGAAAGCTAATAACATTACATTAATACACAACCGTCATCATATTGTAAAGACAATGAAAACAATCCCCATCGGCGGTAAGGAACGAGCAATGGAAAAAGAGAGAAAAAAATTTAGAGAAATGTTAAAGGAAAAAGGGACCATAAAAAGGACTATGTAGAAAGTAAACAACAAAATAATCGTCTTATTACTCTCAATTCATATTTTAGAGTTCTTAACAGCAGATATCGTTTTGTTTAAAATTAACTAAAAGAAATTTTTAGATACATTTCTTGCTCGCGTCTTTTTTCAGATTTTCCTCTTTACTTCTTTTGTCCCTACTCGCTAGATGACGCTTTCGGCTTTTTAAAATCAATATTAACTTATTCCGTCAATAGATGGCGCGATCAAGCTAATAACATTAAATTAATACACAACAGTCATCATATTGTAAGGACAATGAGAACAACTCCCATCGGTGGTAAGGAACGAGAAAAGGAAAAATAGAGAGCAAATTTTTTGAGAAATTATAAAGAAAGAAGCGAGCATAGAAAGGACTATGTGGAAGATAAACAATAAAATAATTGTTTTGAAATTCTCAACTCATATTTTAGAGTTCTTAACAGCAGATCTCGTTTTATTTAGAATTAACTAAAAAAAATTTTTAGATACATATTGTGCTTGTGTCTTTTTTCAGAATTCTCCACTTTATTTATTTTGTCCATGCTCGCCAGATGGCGCCTCTAGCATTTTAAAACAAATATTAACTTATTTCGTCATTAGATGGGGCAACAAGGCCAATAACATTAAATTAATGCACAATAGCAATCATATTATAAGAACAATAAAAACAACCCTCATCGGTGGTAAGGAGCAAAAAATAAGAAAGAGAGAGAACATTCGGGAGAAATATTAAAGAAGGAAGCAAACACAGAAAGCACAAACATAAAAATAATCGTAAAACCAACTGAAGAGAAAATGAACAATATAAGGAACTGCCTGAAAATAATTAAAGTTTGCAACCAAATAAAACAGTTGCAAAACATATAAATACGAAATAAAACCTTAAAGAAGGGTCTGCCATTTCATGCATTTTGTATACAGGGTTAGTCGAAAGTATGGACCCAACCTTCTCCATAAACCATAAGACTTAAAAAAAGTTAATTTGTGGTCAAGCTAAAACAATTCAAGGCAACTTTTTTGCAATAGCAACGTACTAATATTTTTCTTCAGCTTGGTGTAGAAAATTATTCTCCACACAGACGTGGAATAATGTCTTTCTGCGTTAAGGTATTTATTTTCAACTAAAATTGCGTCCTATCTCTTTAAAACGTCCACTTTGGCCTACCTGGAAGAAGGTATTCCAACACAATTGACAGACAACAAGAACACTGGGATGTGATATGTGAGTGATAGTTTTTTAGTTTTTGTTTTGCTTAATTAGAATTTTTTCCATGCTTAATTTGCAAAGTTCAATGCCACCTAAAAGTTAATTAATTTACTTCAATCTAAACCAGGATGCGTGAGTTTTTTAAAGTTATTTTTTTATTTATCCCACAAAATGTAACATGGCTGTCTATGAAAGGGTTTGTAGGAATAAAAATATTTTTATATTAAATTTAAATTTTCTACGGTAAGTGTTTTTCTTTTTGATATTTTTTCAAAAATTTTATGACTCTTTAGATTATAATCAAAAACCAACATTAAATTTCCATTCAGGAATTATCTACCAGAAGTAGTCCCTACTGATAGTAACAATAGTATTTCCAATTTATACAAATTTTCATTTTCTAAAAGTTAAAAAAATTGGAAACTTTTGAAGCCAATTTTGAGAGACACGTCTTGTAAACCTCAATTTTAACATGAAATATTTTTAGATATTACTCACAATTTATGAAAACAGAGGTTTACCACGAAAACACACAAACTACTGAAAGCTTTTTGAAAAATTGTAATTTTGAAAATTCTTTGAATTTTGAAAAACGTCGCAAGTGCTCACAGAACAAATTTACATTCTGATATGTTGCATTGAAGAAGTAACAACATTTTTAAAATTTTACAAACTCCTAATTCTTTATTACCAATTTTAAGATGAATTTTCGAAAAGTTTTAATGGTTCAATACCAACTGAAGAACAGCATAATTTTTTTATCATCATTTTCATTCTTTACACCTCTTCAACTTTAGCAGGTGTCATTCTATTCGAGATTTCTAAGCTACAAAAATATAATTAGAAACTTTTGAATTTACTGAAAATAAATTGAAGATTTCCAAATTTATCAAAAATTTAGAAATATATCGGTAAAATTATTTAAATTTCTGAACATCTGATAGAACATTTACAAATTTCTACAATATTCATCTTAGAGCTTTAACCATAAAACCATACAAACTAAAATTTTTTTCAAATTGTCATTTTGAAAACTCTCAAAATTTAGAAAAAATTTACAGATACTCACAAAATGAATTCGCAACTAAATTTATATTCAGATATGTTACATCCTAGACGCAAGAACGTTTTTGGAATTTTCTACAAAAATTTGAATTATTTATTATTAATTTTCTGAAAAATTTTCAAAGATTCTTAAGCTGAAGAGCAGCGCAAACTTTTTGGTCACAATGTCCTCTCTTAAATTTTAAATTACCCCTCTTCAACTTCAGCACGTGTAATCTATTCGAGTTAAACAAAATTAAATTACTGTCAGCGTACAAATGTTACTAAGTTTTTAATATTTTGCAAGAAAAATTTTTGAAAATTTTTCAAATCTATAAAAATGCGACTGCCACGTCAAAAAATCAAATTTTCAAACATGAAGGGTTAATACACCAAAAAAATTGTTTTTTTGTTGGGTGGGTAGCAACATTTTTGAAATTCTAACAAACTTCCAGCGATTATGGTAGATTTTGTTCAAATTTGTGAAATATTTATCTCCGATCTTGTAACTTATGCAAATTATAAAACAGAGATTTGAATCTTTTACTTCCCTCTCCCCCACTTAAAAGTATCTTGCTATTCAGCAGTTAAATTTTTAATATCTAAAAAAAATTGAATCTATGAGGAATAGTGACCTTTTTGAGATTTTTTTTACTCTCTAATCTGCAGAATGTTGAACGTAGCAAAACGAAGTGCGACTTGATTGTCCTTTATTTTACCAAATTTTATTTGGGACATTTGAACTAGAATTAGAAACTTCTCAAAATTTTGAAAAATTATAATTTTAAAAATTTCCTAATTGAAAAAACCAACATTGAGAATTGAATCCATGGAGATTTGATATATAGTTTGAAATTTCGATTAAACTCCATCAGTTGAGATTTTACAAAATTTTGGAATTTCTATTTGTTCTCAAAGACAGTCATTAGGTCCTCGACCGACATATTCCCGTGCACCAAACGGCGGCAAAACCATTCAGGATACAGGATCCATTATCCAATTTGTGTAGTTAAATGGCCAAGGCAGGCCGCTTAGGTGGTGTCCCCATGGAATTCGTCCGTTCCAACTCGCCTCCTAATCGTGTCATACGCAACAATACCTTGTGACTAGTTATGGCGCTCTCTCAAGGCGACCGAGTGTCATCTCCTGCGAGCATTTTTACTTTCCTTGCAAGGCGTGGTCGCGTCATAACTCGTCGAAGTGACGCCATAAAACACGACGTTATAATAGAAGCTGCACCCTATGCCGGCGGCCCTCAGCGCTCCACCCTAGTCCCGACGTTCTTCTTCCATTCCTCTTTCGATCCCGTTTCTGTTATCGATTACAAAAGAGACACGGTTTCAAGAGCTAAATAGTTGATTCTACAATTGTTACGAAATGTCCGTCGTAAACTTAACACAGTCGTTCGGTGTTTTATCGCCCATAATACCACCTTAAAATTAATTGTTATTACCTCTTTATGCGCTGGGACATGTGTTTTACTAATTTCGTGGCAAACCCGCAATAAAAGTCGATTTTTAAATTTACTCGGTGTCTAAACTGGCCGCGTGTCGTCTTATTGTTAAAAAATTGCGAACAGTGGTACCGCAACTGAAACGATCTATCGGACGTTTCGTAATTGCCGTTATGTAAATCGGGTGTAAAAGTAAGCGGATTTGATGTTAAAAAACAGTTTTTCGCGTTACGCAACGGTACTAGCTAGACGCTAATAAAAATGAGTCGTCGTGATGATAAATAATCTTCTGAAAAACGACGAGATTTACGGCCGCAAACACCTGAACATATTTATGTTGATCATCCCACACAGCACCTACGTTACGAAAAGGAACCACTATCGAGATATCGGATGGTCGGCGAAATTTAGACCGTGGCATCCGGGTCCAGAAAGTTCCCAGAACCTTGACAAAAGTACCAAATTTCAATCCACATATCACCTGTCCCAAGTATCTAGGAAAATTAACAATTTAATTTTGAAATTTTGATTTTCCCGCCCCTTATTTCGGTTGGTACTATTCCGTAGTTTTTTAATAAATCTCATAGTTTCGGGATGATTCGCTACAAGGGCGACTTCTTGAAGCCGGATTAATTTTTTCTAAAAATTGGACTACCTCTAGGTCGGCTTAACGTGGAGGTTTACGGATCGTGCTGGAAGGCGTGTCCGGTTGATAAACGTGTGAACGTCGCTTTGGGGCATTTTTAAAAACTCGTTTAATTGCCGATAATTTGAGAGGATCCGGATCGTTACAGCTTAGACACGTTAAGTTTGAAAGCAAAAAAACGCAACTGTAGAAGTCTATCAAAAATTCGTAATGTGTATTGGGTAAGGACATGATTCGTGTGAAGCGACGGTGGTTTTTAGGTTGAGTGACGACGCCCACGACGCGTCAACTTGTTTGATAATACTTGAAAACATTTTTTTTAACAGACGTCTAAAGACAGTTTCGTTTCGTAATGTGATAGGAGAGTGTGAGAAATCTTCGTTTCGTCATCTTGTACTCGTAAAACTTCATTCATGGACCTGTGAATTAATTTATAGTGCAAGGAGTGTTGCTATTTCAAGACAATTTTTGTGATTTATTGAGTTAAAATAGCTAGAAGCGAGAAGGAACTCGACGCCTATTGACTAATTTGTTTTTAATTGATGATGGTTGTCTTTGCGAACTTCGACCAATCGAACTTATTTTTGGAGAAAAGGACATTACAATAAACCAGTTTCTCAAAATCTTAAATAGCTTTGAAATTATTGAACTCTAGGAATAATCTTCATCTCTAAAGAGTAAAGAATTTATAGCTTTTCTATTTAAAATATTGACTTTTTACAGATTTTTTAAAATTCAAAGATTTCACTTCATAATTCCTTTCTCTATTACAATTTCCAAATTTAGTTACTGCGTTTTTATGTATTACGGTCATTTTTGACGCTGTAGAAATTTTAAGGTAATTAATCTTTTTGTCCGCGTTTCATCCGCTTAAAAAAAATTGTATATAACAGAAAACAATTTTCAATTATGCAATATCGTTTCTAAAATATTTTCATTCAATCAAAAATTAACTGTTTGATCCTTGTCTAAAATATCATATTTTTCTCTCTTTTGTACAAAAAAAAAAGAAAGAAACGTTTTGCACAACGGCAAAATACATTGGCGTGCAAGCAGAGTAAACTGCAGCCTTAAAATGTTAGTTATCATCTTTGATGTTGGTCAGAATTATCATCAGATGTTATCACTGTCTTCTATGTACAAAGAAACCTGAAGATTTACTATAGTTTTGACATTTCGCACAACGTCAAATTATATTGTCGTGCAAGCAGAATAAACAACAGCCTTAAATATTGGTGATCATATTCGTTGGTGGTCGAAATCATCATTAGGTATCATCCTGTCTTCTGTGTATAAAAAAGCCTGAAGATTTACTACCGTTACGATACTTTGCACAACGGCAAAATATATTAGCGTGCAAGCAGAATAGACTGCAGCCCTAGAATGTTGGTTATCATGTTTGTTGTTGGTCGAAATCATCATCAGATGTCATCACTGTCTTTTATGTACAAGAATGCCTGAAAATTGACTATAGTTTTGACATTTTGCACAAGGGCAAAATGCATTAGCGTGCAAGCAGAGTAAATTGCAGCCTTAAAATATTGGTTGTCATCTTTGATGTGGGTCAATATCATCATTAAATGTTATCACTGTCTTCTATGTACAAAGAAACCTGAAGATTTACTATAGTTTTGATATTTTGCACAACGGCAAATTATATTGGCGTGCAAGCAGAGTAAACTGCAGCCTTAAAATATTGGTTATCATCTTTGATGTAGGTCAAAATTATCATCAGATGTTATCACTGTCTTCTATGTACAAAGAAACCTGAAGATTTACTATAGTTTTGACATTTCGCGCAACGTCAAATTATATTGTCGTGCAAGCAGAACAAACAACAGCCTTAAATGTTGGTGATCACATTCGTTGTTGGTCGAAATCATCATTAGATATCATCCCGTCTTCTGTGTACAAAAAAGCCTGAAGATTTACTACCGTTATGACACTTTGCACAACGGCAAAATATATTAGCGTGCAAGCAGAATAGACTGCAGCCCTAGAATGTTGGTTATCATGTTTGTTGTTGGTCGAAATCATCATCAGATGTCATCACTGTCTTTTATGTACAAGAATGCCTGAAGATTGACTATACTTTTGACATTTTGCACAAGGGCAAAATACATTAGCGTGCAAGCAGAGTAAGCTGCAGCCTTAAAATATTGCTTGTCATCTTTGATGTGGGTCAATATCATCATTAAATGTCATCACTGTCTTCTATGTACAAAGAAACCTGAAGATTTACTATAGTTTTGATATTTTGCACAACGGCAAATTATATTGGCGTGCAAGCAGAGTAAACTGCAGTCTTAAAATATTGGTTATCATCTTTGATGTTGGTCAAAATTATTATCAGATGTTATCACTCTCTTCTATGTACAAAGAAACCTGAAGATTTACTATAGTTTTGACATTTCGCACAACGTCAAATTATATTGTCGTGCAAGCAGAACAAACAACAGCCTTAAATGTTGGTGATCATATTCGCTGTTGGTCGAAATCATCATCAGATGTCATCACTGTCTATTATGTACAAGAATACCTGAAAATTGACTATAGTTTTGACATTTTGCACAAGGGCAAAATGCTTTAGCGTGCGAGCAGAGTAAACTGCAGCCTTAAAATATTGGTTGTCATCTTTGATGTGGGTCAATATCATCATTAAATGTCATCACTGTCTTCTATGTACAAAGAAACCTGAAGATTTACTATAGTTTTAATATTTTGCACAACGGCAAATTATATTGGCGTGCAAGCAGAGTAAACAAAAGCCTTAAAATATTGGTTATCATTTTTGATGTTGGTCAAAATTATCATCAGATGTTATCACTGTCTTCTATGTACAAAGAAACCTGAAGATTTACTATAGTTTTGACATTTCGCACAACGTCAAATTATATTGTCGTGCAAGCAGAACAAACAACAGCCTTAAATGTTGGTGATCATATTCGTTGTTGGTCGAAATCATCATTAGATATCATCCTGTTTTCTGTGTACAAAAAGGCCTGAAGATTTACTACCGTTATGACATTTTGCACAACGGCAAAATATATTAGCGTGCAAGCAGAATAGACTGCAGCCATAGAATGTTGGTTATCATGCTTGTTGTTGGTCGAAATCATCATCAGATGTCATCACTGTCTTTTATGTACAAGAATGTCTGAAAATTGACTATAGTTTTGACATTTTGCACAAGGGCAAAATGCATTAGCGTGCAAGCAGAGTAAACTGCAGCCTTAAAATATTGGTTGTCATCTTTGATGTGGGTGAATATCATCATTAAATGTCATCACTGTCTTCTATGTACAAAGAAACCTGAAGATTTACTATAGTTTTGATATTTTGCACAACGGCAAATTATATTGGCGTGCAAGCAGAGTAAACTGCAGCCTTAAAATATTGGTTATCATTTTTGATGTTGGTCAAAGTTATCATCAGATGTTATCACTGTCTTCTATGTACAAAGAAGCCTGAAGATTTACTATAGTTTTGATAATTTGCACAACGGCAAATTATATTGGCGTGCAAGCAGAGTAAACTGCAGCCTTAAAATGTTAGTTATCATCTTTGATGTTGGTCAAAATTATCATCAGATGTTATCACTGTCTTCTATGTACAAAGAAACTTGAAGATTTACTATAGTTTTGACATTTCGCACAACGTCAAATTATATTGTCGTGCAAGCAGAACAAACAACAGCCTTAAATGTTGGTGATCATATTCGTTGTTGGTCGAAATCATCATTAGATATCATCTTGTTTTCTGTGTACAAAAAAGCCTGAAGATTTACTACCGTTATGACACTTTGCACAACGGCAAAATATATTAGCGTGCAGGCAGAATAGACTGCAGCCCTAGAATGTTGGTTATCATGTTTGTTGTTGGTGGAAATCATCATCAGATGTCATCAGTGTCTTTTATGTACAAGAATGTCTGAAAATTGACTATAGTTTTGACATTTTGCACAAGGGCATAATGCATTAGCGTGCAAGTAGAGTAAACTGCAGCCTTAAAATATTGGTTGTCATCTTTGATGTGGATCAATATCATTATTAAATGTCATCACTGTCTTCTATGTACAAAGAAAGCTGAAGACTTACTATAGTTTTGATAATTTGCACAACGGCAAATTATATTGGCGTGCAAGCAGAGTAAACTGCAGCCTTAAAATATTGGTTATCATCTTTGATGTTGGTCAAAATTATCATCAGATGCTATCACTGTCTTTTATGTACAAAGAAACTTGAAGATTTACTATAGTTTTGCCATTTCGCACAACGTCAAATTATATTGTCGTGCAAGCAGAACAAACAACAGCCTTAAATGTTGGTGATCATATTTGTTGTTGGTCGAAATCATCATTAGATATCATCCCGTCTTCTGTGTACAAAAAAGCCTGAAGATTTACTACCGTTATGACACTTTGCACAACGGCAAAATATATTAGCGTGCAAGCAGAATAGACTGCAGCCCTAGAATGTTGGTTATCATGTTTGTTGTTGGTCGAAATCATCATCAGATGTCATCACTGTCTTTTATGTACAAGAATGCCTGAAGATTGACTATAGTTTTGACATTTTGCACAAGGGCAAAATGCATTAGCGTGCAAGCAGAGTAAACTGCAGCCTTAAAATATTGGTTGTCATCTTTGATGTGGGTCAATATCATCATTAAATGTCATCACTGTCTTCTATGTACAAAGAAACCTGAAGATTTACTATAGTTTTGATATTTTGCACAACGCCAAATTATATTGGCGTGCAAGCAGAGTAAAAAAAAGCCTTAAAATGTGGGTAATCATATTTGTTGTTGGTCGAAATCAGCATTAGATGTTATCACTGTCTTCTATGTACAAGAAAGTCTAAAGATTTACTTCAGCTTTGACATTTTGCACAACGGCAAAATATATTAACGTGCAAGCAGAGTAAACTGCAGCTTTAAAATGTTAGTTACCATCTTTGATGTTGGTCAAAATCATCATCAGACGTCAGCATTGTCTTCTATGTACAAGGAACCTGAAGATTTACTATGTCTTTGACATTTTGCACAACGGCAAGCAAAGTAATTTGCAGCCTTAACATGTTAGTTATCATGTTTGTTGTTGGTCAAAATCATCATAAGATGTCATCACTGTCTCCTATGTACAAAAAAACCTAAAAATTTACTATAGTTTTGACATTTTACACAACGGCAAAATTCATTGGCGTGCAAGCAGAGTAAACTTCAGCCTTAAAATGTTGGTTATCATGTGTGTCCTTGGTCGAGAACATCATAAGATGTCATCACTGTCTTCTATGTACAAAGAAATCTAAAAATTTACTATTGTTTTGACATTTCGCACAGCAACAAAATACTTTGGCGTGCAAGCAGAGTAAACTGCAGCCTTAAAACGTTGACTATCATATTCGTTGTTGATTGAAATTATCATCAGACGTTATCATTGTTTTCTATGTACAAAAAAGCCTGAAGATTTACTATAATTTTAGAGTCTACTACAAAAACAGAATATATTTTGGTCTAAACAAAGTAAACCGCAGCGTTAAAGCATTTGTTATCATTATCGTTTTAATAAAAAAAATCTAGCATCACTCTTTTTAATGTACAAAAAAATCCCTGAAGATTTGCTTTACTTTTTGAATTTCGTTCAACGACAGAACACATTGTCGAAGAAACAGAGTAGACCGCAGCCTTAAAGTGTTATCATCTGTATCGTTGTGCAAAAACAAAAAATTGTAACTTACTTGTAACATTGCTGTTGAATCCCAGATGAGTCATTGAATGTAACATTTATGTCAATATTAAAAAAAAAAATTATTTTCAATGAGTGTTCAATTTGTAAAAAGGACTTCAATTAATTTTCTACAAATATTCAATATTTTGTTGTAGCAAGAATTTTTTCTGATGGCGCTAAATACACGAAGTAAGTTCGAGAAGGAATGCAACTTTACTAATGCGAAACGATTAACTTTTTTATAATCAGAATTCTTATTTAAAATTTTTTGTGTCAAAAGTAGCGAGTAAATTTATTATCCATTCAACAAAAATTCTTTTAATTTGTTCATAATCATTTGTCCATAACTAATTTTTTTATCTGCATAGATTCTCGAAGAGTAATTCTTTGATTAATGAACAGTAAAATGTTAAATGTCACGAATCCAAACGGTTTTCTACCAAAATTTTAAAGTGGTTATGCAGCGAAATAAAATCCGCTAGTTTTATAGCAAAATGACACCAATCGACTAAAATCGTAACTTGGTGATTGCCAACTGTAGTAACACTAACAACCATAAAAAGCAAAACGAAAAAATTCAAGACCTATAAATAATTGCAACAAAAGTCAACAATTTCCAGAATACCTTAGGAGTTGTTGACATTGTGCTCGTTATCTCAGAACTACTTTTTCAACCCTAATTACTTCTCACTATCGACTCCTTGATCAGAAAAAGTCTTCTTGATACTTTATCAAAAGTCTTGTTGCGCAAAAACTTGCACTATTCTTGAACAACTTGCTTAAACCTCATAGCTTTTCTTATAGTTCTCTTGGTAGTCTATCAAAAGTCTTTTATTTCTTTACCAGTGGTTGCAAAAAACTTGCGTTATTGGCTAAATTGGCCTACTTGGTTTAAACCCAAAATTTTGGGGGTACTTAACCAAAACAATGACGAGAATTTTAAGTTTTTACCTGTTGTCCTGAAGTATTATGAAGAAATTAGGATTGGCCAAACTAACAATTTTTTATTTATCTGCAAGAGTTTCTGGTTGCCTTGCGGTACGCCGTCCTCTAATTTTTTGTTGGTCCGACATCGCTTCCCTTTTTCGACTATCTGATCAGAAATGCTCTTCTTGTACTCTTCTTGGTACTCAAAAGTCTTTTATTTCCACACCAGTAGTTGCAAGAAATTTGTGTTATATAAAAGTGATCTACTTGGTCTAAACCCAAAATTTTGGGGGTACTTAACCAAAACAATGACGAGGATTTTAAGCTTTTACCTGTTGTCCAGAAGTATTATGAAGAAATTAGGATCAGCCAAACTAACAATTTTTATTTATCTTTAAGAGTTTCTGGTTGCCTTGCGGTACGCCGTCCTTTTATTTTTCGTTGGTCCGACATCGCTTCCCTTTTTTGACTGCCTGATCAGAAAAGCTCTTCTTGTACTCTTTTTGGTATTCAAAAGTCTTTTATTTCTTCACCAGTAGTTGCAAGAAACTTGCGTTATATAAAATTGGTCTACTTGGTCTAAACCCAAAATTTTGGGGGTATTTAGCCGAAACAGTGACGAGGATTTTAAGTTTTTACCTGTTGTCCTGAAGTATTATGAAGAAATTAGGATGGGCCAAACTAACAATTTTTGATTTATCTGCAAGAGTTTCTGGTTGCCTTGCGGTACGCCGTCCTCTAATTTTTTGTTGGTCCGACATCGCTTCCCTTTTTCGACTATCTGATCAGAAAAGCTCTTCTTGTACTCTTTTTGGTACTCAAAAGTTTTTTATTTCTTCACCAGTAGTTGCAAGAAACTTGCGTTATATAAAATTGGTCTACTTGGTCTAAACCCAAAATTTTAGGGGTATTTAACCGAAACAATGACGAGGATTTTAAGTTTTTACCTGTTGTCCTGAAGTATTATGAAGAAATTAGGATCAGCCAAACTAACAATTTTTTGTTTATCTGTAAGAGTTTCTAGTTGCCTTGCGGTACGCCGTCCTTTTATTTTTCGTTGGTCCGACATCGCTTCTCTTTTTTGACTGCCTGATCAGAAAAGCTCTTCTTGTACTCTTTTTGGTATTCAAAAGTCTTTTATTTCTTCACCAGTAGTTGCAAGAAACTTGCGTTATATAAAATTGGTCTACTTGGTCTAAACCCAAAATTTTGGGGGTATTTAGCCGAAACAGTGACGAGGATTTTAAGTTTTTACCTGTTGTCCTGAAGTATTATGAAGAAATTAGGATGGGCCAAACTAACAATTTTTGATTTATCTGCAAGAGTTTCTGGTTGCCTTGCGGTACGCCGTCCTCTAATTTTTTGTTGGTCCGACATCGCTTCCCTTTTTCGACTATCTGATCAGAAAAGCTCTTCTTGTACTCTTTTTGGTACTCAAAAGTTTTTTATTTCTTCACCAGTAGTTGCAAGAAACTTGCGTTATATAAAATTGGTCTACTTGGTCTAAACCCAAAATTTTAGGGGTATTTAACCGAAACAATGACGAGGATTTTAAGTTTTTACCTGTTGTCCTGAAGTATTATGAAGAAATTAGGATCAGCCAAACTAACAATTTTTTGTTTATCTGTAAGAGTTTCTAGTTGCCTTGCGGTACGCCGTCCTTTTATTTTTCGTTGGTCCGACATCGCTTCTCTTTTTTGACTGCCTGATCAGAAAAGCTCTTCTTGTACTCTTTTTGGTATTCAAAAGTCTTTTATTTCTTCACCAGTAGTTGCAAGAAACTTGCGTTATATAAAATTGGTCTACTTGGTCTAAACCCAAAATTTTGGGGGTATTTAGCCGAAACAGTGACGAGGATTTTAAGTTTTTACCTGTTGTCCTGAAGTATTATGAAGAAATTAGGATGGGCCAAACTAACAATTTTTGATTTATCTGCAAGAGTTTCTGGTTGCCTTGCGGTACGCCGTCCTCTAATTTTTTGTTGGTCCGACATCGCTTCCCTTTTTCGACTATCTGATCAGAAAAGCTCTTCTTGTACTCTTTTTGGTACTCAAAAGTTTTTTATTTCTTCACCAGTAGTTGCAAGAAACTTGCGTTATATAAAATTGGTCTACTTGGTCTAAACCCAAAATTTTAGGGGTATTTAACCGAAACAATGACGAGGATTTTAAGTTTTTACCTGTTGTCCTGAAGTATTATGAAGAAATTAGGATCAGCCAAACTAACAATTTTTTGTTTATCTGTAAGAGTTTCTAGTTGCCTTGCGGTACGCCGTCCTTTTATTTTTCGTTGGTCCGACATCGCTTCTCTTTTTTGACTGCCTGATCAGAAAAGCTCTTCTTGTACTCTTTTTGGTATTCAAAAGTCTTTTATTTCTTCACCAGTAGTTGCAAGAAACTTGCGTTATATAAAACTGGTCTACTTGGTCTAAACCCAAAATTTTGGGGTACTTAACCGAAACAATGACGAAGATTTTAAGTTTTTACCTGCTGTCCTGAAATATTATGAGAAAATTAGGATCGGCCAAACTAACAATTTTTGATTTATCTGTAAAAGTTTCTGGTTGACTTGCAGTACGCCGTCCTCTAATATTTTGTTGGTCCGACATCGTTTCCCTTTTTCGACTGTCTGATCAGAAACGCTCTTCTTGTACTCTTCTTGGTACTCAGAAGTATTTTATTTCCACACCAGTAGTTGCAAGAAATTTGCGTTATATAAAATTGGTCTACTTGGTCTAAACCCAAAATTTTGTGGGTACTTAACCAAAGCAATGACGAGGATTTTAAGTTTTTACCTGTTGTCCTGAAGTATTATGAAGAAATTAGGAAATTAGGATCGGCCAAACTAACAATTTTTTATTTATCTGTAAAAGTTTCCGGTTGCCTTGCGGTACGCCGTCCTCTAATTTTTCGTTGGTCCGACATCGTTTCCTTTTTTTGACTGTCTGATCAGAAATGCTTTTCTTGTACTCTTCTTGGTACTCAAAAGTCTTTTATTTTTTCACAAGTAGTTGCAAAAAACTTGCCTTATACAAAATTGATTTGCTTGGTCTAAACCCAAAATTTTGGGGGTCTTAACCAAAGCAATAGGGAGGATTTTTAAGCTTTTACCTGTTGTCTTTAGGTATAGTAAAGAAATTAGAATTGACCAAACTAACAATTTTTAATTTATCTGCAAGAGTTTCTTGTCGCCTTGCAGTACGCCGTCCTCTAATTTTTTGTTGGTCCGACATCGTTTCCTTTTCTCAACTGTCTGATCAGAAAAGCTCTTCTTGTACTCTTCTTGGTACTTAAAAGTCTTTTATTTCCTCACTAGTGGTTGGAAAAAACTTGCGTTATACAAAATTGGTCTACTTGGTCAAAACCCAAAATTTTGGGCGACCTAACCGAAGCAATGGGGACGATCTTTAAGCTCTTGCCTATTGTCTTTAGGTATAGTAAAGAAATTAGAATCGACCAAACTAACAATGTTCGATTTATCTGTAATAGTTCGTGGTTGCCTTGCGGTACGCCGTCCTCTAATTTTTTGTTCGCCCGACATCGTGTCCCTTTTTTGACTCTCTGATCAGAGAAGCTCTTCTTATAGTTTTCTTGGTACTCTATCAAAAGTCTTTTATTTCTTTACCAGTGGTTGCAAAAACTTGCGTTATACAAAATTAATCTACTTGGTCTAAACCTAAAATTTTGGGGGAAGCTAACCGAAGCAATGGAGAGGATTTTTAAGTTTTTACCTATTGTTTTTAAGTATTGTAAGCAAATTAGGATCGACCAAACTAACAATGTTTGATTTATCTCTAACAGTTCCTGGTTGCCTTGCGGTACGCCGCGCTCTAATTTTTCGTTGGTCCGACACAATGGCGACTGTTACGTTAACGATTTCGCTTTTAAAAGAATGAAGGGCTTGGTCGAACTGTGCCTTTTGCGTCTTGTTATTGTTTCCTAGAATGTAATTCGTTCCGTGAAAGTCGGTGTCGTCCTCCTCCTACCACGTTTAATATAAGGTACGGCTACGTTTAAGGTTAACTCATCTCCGAACCGACTCTATTGTTAATCCGGTATTCTTGAAATGTCATCAGCTCGTCGTTTCTAACCTTAAAATTATTCATAAAGGTAAAAGTTGTAAAGATGCACACTGCCACTTCACGGTTTACCAATAAGGTCGCGCCCCAGATAAAAATATCCATGTGATCTTCAGGCAATAATTTTCGAAAAAAAAAAAATTATGTTGTCAAGTTACGTCAGAACAGGACGATTTTAATCGCACACAAAACTGCTTGCTTTTACATTGTTTGCTTTGATTGTGCCAACACGAAGGACAAACAAATCGCATCGATGATGCAAAAAATGTGTCGCTTATTGTGGCGTTGTCACGATGAATTTGTTACCGTTTGTTATGTTAAAGATTATTCGATTGCTACCTGTGTGGAATCGATCTCTGGCAATGTTATGCTAATAAGGAAACGACGTAAATCTTTTTTTGGTTTCTTAGATTCCACGCCCAAAAGAAATTATTCCACAATCCAACAGATGAAGCGATTGTTGGCCTTATCGCCATCAGGAAACGCCATTTCCGATGTTCTAGAAACGTCACTGTTGTTCGTTGCACTTTGTTGCATTCAGCAAACAATCAAGCGAAATCGAACATTCGTCATTTAGCTAAGTTATTGGACTTAATTGACTAAACTAGAAATAAATAAAAAGGGTAAAGAGACCAAAGAGGAGAGAATATTTAAAGGAAAATCTCTAAGAAGTATAACAAAATTAAAAACTTGAAACCAAATCACCGACATAATCTTACCAGTAGAGATTTGGCTTAAATAGTGATCATTAGTGGTAACAGTCGTGTTTGGTCTTAATGACGATGCTGTTAGAGAAAAAAGTTTTACGATCAGTTGACAAGGTTGTTGACAAAATCAGTGACCAAAAAGAAATATTCTTACGTGGTTATTTAAATGATAGAACAGGATGTAGCACTGATAATTACGTGATGGAACTATGTGAGGAGAATGTTTTTTAATGATAACGGATAGAGACTAATAGGATTATATCAAGAAAATTATCTAAGGATTACGAATTGTTGGTTTAACATAAGGACAATTATTGTTATACATGGATACAACCCACTCGCGATTTAAAAATCATCATCGACTACACCACACTAAGATAATAAACTGGACTTGTATTGAAAGGCAAAAAAATTAGAATTTTAATTCCAAGCAAAATTTAAATGAACCAACACAACGGGAGATGAAGGAGACGTTTTCAAAATCATTTGGACAGCTTTTTTGATTGTATTACCTGATTTTTATACCAATATTGGTTAGGCTGCAATTTGGCATCGTAAAAAAAGGCTCAGGGGAAAAGTTCTGACAGCAAGATCAAAATCAAATTTAAAAAAAAAGATAAAAAATAAGCTTAGTATCAACAATATAATAAAAAAGATAAAGAATGATGGTGTAGGACAAAATAAAAAAAGATTTTTTTGAGTTCAGCTTTCTGTCTCAAATTTAACTTACAAGTTGAGACTTCGCAAAAAATGACAGAACAAATCCTTTTAAAGTTCGCGATCTTAGTGGAAGTTCAACGTTTTAGAAATAGAAAGAATGAGGAGAGGAAGTTAAAACTATTAATATATCAAAAAACATTAAATAATGATCCAAGACAAAAGCAACAAAGGTTAAAACAACCAATTCGAGAAAATAAGGTGAAGAACGAATATTGGCCCAATGGGGTTTTTAGTCTGCTACTGGGTGCCAACACTAACATGGAAGCAACTGTCTCTAAATAAACAATTGCAAATAGTGTTTGTTCCATATTGGGCGGTTGGAAAGAAAGATCTTTTTTGTAGAAGGAATTTCATGAGGATTTACATGTAGAAAATAAAAAATATATCGAAAATTAAGTGCAGAAAGAAGAAAAGTATTTTATACTTCCAAATGAGGCAACCCTCTTGTATTCCATACTTCAGGGACCAAAGATCTATAGAAATGATGAATTGAGACGAGGCAATACTGGAAGTTCATTAATTAATAAATTATTAAGTTAAAAATAGCAATACGTGGAAGATAAGAATTATAGAAATACTATACACATCCAATGAAGATTTCATATGAACTCTGAACGCACATCTTCCTCAAAAGGCTACAAGCTGTTCAGCGTCAACTAAAGGATTGGGAGTGAAGACCTTACAGTTCAAAGCAAATAGATCCTATATAAACCAAAAGCCGCCAATTTATCAAGAACACGTCTGTCTGATTAAGTTACCAAATCGTCGAATAGTATAGATCTGAGTAAAGATTTTATTCGATTTCAAAACATTGTGGTATACAGAATTGGTCTTTAAAAGGCTGAATTTTTAGTATTCCAAAATTAGAAAATTGATTCGTGATTTGCTTTGAAGCACCCAGCAATGAAGAGCAATCCCATAAGTTGTCGATTTTCTCCTTGTTGACAGACCTCCTTTTGAATCACAATTGTTATAATTTTACTAGAAATGAACTGATGAAAAGCTTTCTTGACAGTTGTGAAGTTTCTGCTGTAAACCATCACTTGCTGACAATATGTCACTGTCGTTTGAATCATTGTCCTCTTCCATATCAACAATTCTATCACCGGAACTACTGCTTTAGCACTTACTGAATTGTCGTCCACTAATTTGATTTTACTTTCTGGTACAGGTTTGTCTTCGACGTCATCAAAGTCACTCTGCTTCTCGTTCAGGCATCGTGAAATATTTTCGAGCCATCTTGCACAGAATACTGAACGAAATTGCGCACAATGTGTTTTTGGTGTTTATGCACGTTTGACCATTATAGAATATGTGCAATTTTGAGCTTCAAAATTTTGATCAAATTTTTTTCTTGAGGAATGAAACACCAATGACCCAAGGGTGGCAAATCATTGTGGGATCAAAATTGACCCCTCTTGGTCAACGGAATGGTTAAAGCTCATTGTATTCAGAAAAATATTGTCCTTCAAATAATACCATAAGAAAAATAAGTTTTCATTTGAAGACAAAAGTTGAGCATTATCTGACACAGAAGTTAATAATTAAACAATTTGGTCTTAGAGCCACTTTGCACTTGCTAAGGAATAATTTGCCAAATATGTACTAACACTGGGGGAAAAATTGAGTCAATTTTAAGAGACCTTTTGATGATTCCATCCAATTTTTGTAGAAATTTCCATAATCTCGTCATTCCTAACTTCTCGTTTGAAAGGGTTAGATCCTCAATGTAAGAAATCGCTAAAGGTATCTCTTACTGCTTCTGCTCTGATATTCTCCCCAATATTGCCATTTTATTACTCTGATGCATCACCCATCTCGCCTTCGTCCAACATATCCTCTCTAGTCTCACTTAAGTGTGGTCACTCGATCTACATTGTCCTCTACGCAGATGATTCAAAATACTGAGATTAAGTAAAATTTAAGAAACTTTTTGATAATGTCACCCAATTTTTGTAGATATTCCGCTAATCACATCATTCATAACTTCTCACTTGAAAGTGTTAAGGTATTTTCTTCAGCCTGTGCTCCGATATTCGCCCCTATATTACGATTTTATGACTTTAATGCATCATCCATCTTGCTTTTATCCAACACGTCCTTTCCAGTCTCACTTAAATGTGGTCACTCGATCTACATTGTCCTCTACTCAGATGATTCAAAATAATGACATTGAGTCAAATCTGAGAAACTTTCTGAATATTCCGTCCAATTTTTGCAGAAATTGCTCTAATTTCATCATTCCTAACTTCCCAATTAAATGGGTTAAATCTTCAATTTAAGAAATCGAGAAAAGTATCTTCTTCTGCCTGTGCCCCGATATTCTCCCCAAAATTACCATTTTATGAGTCTAATGCATCATATATCTTGCTTTTATCCAACATGTCCTCTCCAGTCTCACTTAAATGTGGTCACTCGATCTGCATTGTCCTCTACGTAGACGATTCAAAATACTGAGATTGAGTCAAATCTAAGAAACTTTCTGAATATTCCGTCCAATTTTTGTAGAAATTCCTCTAATCTCATCATTCCTAACTTTCCAATTGAAAGGGTTAAATCTTCAATTCAAGAAATTGCGAAAGGTATCTTCTTCTGCCTGTGCCCCGATATTCTCCCCAAGATTACCATTTTATGACTCTAATGCATCATCCATCTGGCTTTTATCCAACATGTCCTTTCCAGTCTCACTTAAGTGTGGTTACTCGATCTACATTATCCTCTGCTCAGATAATTCAAAATATTGAGAGAGAGTCAAATCTAAAAAACTTTCTGAATATTCCGTCCAATTTTTGTGGAAATTCCTCTAATCTCATCATTCCTAACTTCCCAATTGAAAGGGTTAAATCTTCAATTCAAGAAATCGCGAAAGGTATTTTCTTCTGCCTGTGCTCCGATATTCTTCACACGATTACCATTTTATAACTCAAATGCATCATATATCTTGTTTTTATCCAACATGTCCTTTCCAATCTCACTTAAGTGTGGTCCTCGATCTACATTGTCCTCTACTTAGATGATTCAAAATATTGAGATTGAGTCAAATCTAAGAAACTTTCTGCAATTTTTGTAGAAATTGCTCTAATTTCATCATTCCTAACTTCCCAATTGAAAGGGTTAAATCTTCAGTTCAAGAAATCGCGAAAGGTGTTTTCTTCTACCTATGCTCCGATATTTTCCCCAAGATGACCATTTTATGACTCTAATGCATCATCCATCTTGCTTTTATCCAACATGTCCTTTCCAGTCTCACTTAAGTGTGGTCACTCGATCTACATTGTCCTCTACTCAGTTGATTTAAAATACTGAAACTGAAACAAATTTAAAAAACTTTTTGATGAATCCACCCAATTTTTGTAGATATTTCGCTAATCTCATAATTCCTAACTTTCCGTTTAAAAGGGTTAAATCCTTAATTGAAGAAAGCTATCTTCTTCTGCTTTTGCACCGATATTCTCCCCAAGATTGCTATTTTATAACTCTGCTGCATCATCTATCTTGCTTTCGTCCAACATATCCTCTCCAATTGGGTTACTATATTGTCCTTTACGCAGATGGTTCAAGATACTGAGATTTCTTCTGAAACCAGCCTGTTCTTTACTTACTTATAGATGAAAATTATTTTTTAGTCAGTTTAGTGATATGCTGCGGAGAATATAAGACACGTAAAAGAGGGCTAGGAACAAGACCAAGAGTGACCATCAGAACAGAAGCAAAACGTTTAAATAAAAAAATAATTGTGAGAGACAACATGTCAATTGGTAAATGGTAGGTGCATACAAAAAAAAATAAAAAAAATCACAATTTACAAGACCATTGCGGAAAGTATTGGTACGTAGAAATGAAAGACTTTGGACATAAGAGGTAAAAGCTAATGTCCATCGAAATAGGTTTCTGATTAAAAAAATTATTTTGCGAATAAAGCACGGGAGTAGAAGTGACCATCCAGCATAAAAGACTAATGTTAATTGGACATCTTCAACAAATCAATGACGACAGGTGGCCAAAAAATAATAATATGGCAGTGGGATCCAACAGAGAAAAAGTAACATGGCAGACCGCCTAGGAGCTGGAAGACGGACGTTAAAGCAGCCAAATATGGAGGAGGTCCACCGTTCCATAGATCGCATAAATTGAGACAAAAACGGAATTATAAACAAAAAATTGTGTATAAAATTTACTAAAAAATTAAAAAAAGTTGTTATCTAAAAATAAGTAGCAACATTCAATATTTTATCTATTTACTGTCTATTATCATACCAAGTGACTATTTCACTATTGACTCATAAGTTGTTTTACCCCCAAATAGCAGGAGCCGTGTGAATTTTGCAAGTTCGATCCTTTCATTAAGTTTCTCCAGGTATCTGATGGACAATTCCTCACGGTCTCAATCGATTTCGTTGCATAATGTCGACTGGTTTTTTATAGAAAAGTGTTGCAAAAATGTCACTTTTGTGTCAATAAATCCGTCGTTAGACCTTTATTCCCTGTCTTTATTTAATGCAGGAATTCCAACGGATTAGCAATAAATTAATTAATAATTTCATTTAAAAAGTTGGCAACAGCTACACGATGCCTGTTATGATCTGGGAGTTCTACTAAAAATTCAAATTAGCCGCTAATTTATAGTCGATGCACAAAAAGTTAAACATCATTGGCGTTGCCTCCGTTTTTTTTTAGATTTTTTCTGCCATATCCTAGTCGTCTCATTAGTGACGTTGATGTTATATTTGAATAATGGTAAAATTCCGTAACCTCAATCCGACAACTATCACGATTATTGTAGCAATTTTTGAAATTTGCAAAAAATTGCCAGTGTTGCCAAATAAAATTTAGAAGCGAACTCGCGGTGCTACATAGGGATTTAAGTAACCAGAACCAACCACCAAACCCTGATTAAGTCCGCATGGCCCAGTGCCAATTTTAATATGCGCGACCGTTCTCCTTTCACTATTCATTCTCAACAGTCAAAATTAATTAAGTTGACGTTTTGATAACCCGATAAGTTATGATTAGATGAAAATTTATTCGGGCACAGCAGCGTGTTATTCGGACGTAATCCTCGATCAGGTTGTTATGTGTAAATGTAGGTAATAATTCCGAAACTGATTAATCGACTCGCTTCTATTCTTACAAAAACGTAGAAGTTGCGCATTATACAGCAGCAAATTATCTAAGTCGAAGAAACTTGGGGAGATCGTAAAAGAAGACGGGTCCCGGTGTTGCGGCATCACGCATTTTTCAGCCGGTTAGTGGATTTTTTACAGTAGACCCAGGTACATCAAACCCGGATACAGTAACGTCATCCTATCGGTCAAACAGCCACGTATGTGTGAACAACATCAATCGATTTTTTTTAACATTTCCAGAAGCTACCCGCAACAACAACAAAAATTTAGGAGAAAACGGCGTCCCGCAGTGCCCGGATCGAGCACCCATTTCATCATCACGAAACGGTCCAGTTTCTTCGCGAATCTACCACCACAAATTACTTTTGCCACCTTGACGACTTGAAATTATTGTTCTTGTAAAATTATTCTGCTGTGAAGAGGAAATTTCCAAACTCAAACTTGATATGAATTTCTTTATAGCGCAAATCAGAATTTGAGGCAAAATTAAACAATTTTTAAAAAATCCAGTAGGAAGTTTCACTTTTATTACCCCAATGGTCGGATTTCGTACCTATTTTGTTCGGGTTGTTAATTGGAACGCAACCGATGCTTCGGGGACAATCACGCTTCTACTGTTTGTCGGACCTTGATGGTCGACGATTTAGCAAATGGATGCCCGCAGCGCTTTACTTTCGATCCCCTGCTGCTTAATAAATTGAAATGTTGATTTCTAGTCGAAAATCAGGCAGTTAGCTATTTATCGCAAGGTTTTCGTTATTTACTGTTTTAAGTCTTATTTCGCTTCCAATCGAATATTTGATGTAATTGAAGTTTTTCTTGTTTCCACTCCTGTTCTAATCAAATAAAATGTTGCGCTTTATATAACCATTGCAACGTTTTGATCAGAAATTTTGGAGTTTAATACAAAATTAATTGATTTCTTTTTGTATTTTTCAAATCTCTACACTTCCTGCAATGGCTGTAACAGCATGAAACAGAATTAGTAAAATTTAAGGCTTGCTCTTCAAAAATAGATGTTTTGGCCACTTCGGGGTTAGGAGTTGAAAACCTTTTAGGTACTCTAAAGACAGTTTATATAACCTCAAAAAATTTGAAGTGCTACTCTCTATAGACAAACAAATTTTTAAAATCACAAAATTTTTAACCTCAAAAGGTCATACCTTTCCCTCTACAACAGGCCGTTGCAAAAATATCTAGAGGAATATCAATGAGAAACCATAAAATAAAAAAAGTACTTCAATTTATTTCCAGAAACTTTAGTAGAATCTGTAACCAAATCATAATGTCCTCCCGTGTCAAGTTGTAAAAGTTTTATTTTGCCCCGGTATAATTTGCAATTGTATCATCTAGTAAAGTAGAAAATTAGGAAACCGTAGAATGGACACCTTGTTCTGGCAAATGCCAAGTTAATATATAAATTGACAGATTATTTTGAAAATTGACAATTTATTTTAATAATTGACATTTTTTCGGGCACTTGACAAATTATTTTGGTAATTGACACATTATTTTGACAATTGACATTTTTTTCTAGCAATTGACAGATTATTTTGGTAATTGACAATTTATTTTGACAATTGACATTTTTTTCTGGCAATTGACAGATTATTTTGGTAACTGAATTTTTTTCCTGGCAATTGACAATTTATTATAGCTATTGACAGAATCTGTTGGCAACTGACAATTTATTCTGGCAGTTGATCGATTATTTTGGCAAATAACAATTTTCTCTGGCAATTGAAAGTTTAATCTGGCAATTGACAATTTATCCTGCAATTTCGAGTTTCAGTGGTCTGTGGTTTGCCAGAATATTTTAATTCTCCAAATTGCCAAAAAAAAATTGGCAAGTGACAGATTAACATGTCAGTTCCCAGAGTAATCTCTCAATTACCAGAACAAGTTGTAAATTGCAAAAATAATTTGTCAATTGCCAGAATAATCTGTCAATTATCAGAATAAATTGTCAGTTGCCAGAATAATCTGTCAATTGTCAAAATAAAGTGTTAATTGACAGATTATCATGTCAATTTCCAAATTAATGTGTCAGTTGTCAAAACAAGTTGTAAATTGCCAAAATAATCTGTCAATTGTCACAATAATCTCTTAATTTTCAGAATGATCTGCTAACTGGAAAATATTTTATCAATTGCTCGAATAATCTATCAATAGCCAGAATAAATTGTCAGTTGCTAGAATAATCTGTCAATTGCCAAAATAATTTTGCAGCTGCTAGAACAATCTATTAGTTGTCAGAATAAATTGTCAATTGCCAAAATAATGTTTCAATAGCTAGAATAATCTATCAATTCCCATAATAATCTGTCAGTTAAAAAGTGTCAATTGCCAAATCAATGTGTCAGTTATCAAATCAAGTTGTAAATTGCCAAAATAATCTGTCAATTGACAGGATAATCTCCCAATTTCTAGAATTATCTGTCAATTGCAAGAATAAATTATCAAGTACCAAAATATTTTGCAAATTCCTAGAATAATCTATCAACAGCCAGAATATAAATTGTCGATTCCCGAAATAATCTGTCAATAGCCAGAATGAATTGTCAGTTCCCAGAATTATCTGTCAATTGCCAGAATAATCTGTCAGTTATCAAACAAAGTGTCAATTGCCAAATCAATGTGTCAGTTATCAAGTCAAGTTGTAAATTACCAAAATAATCTGTCAATTGACAGGATAATCTCCCAATTTCTAGAATGATCTGTCAATTGCAAGAATAAATTATCAAGTACCAAAATATTTTGTCAATTGCTAGAATAATCTATCAACAGCCAGAATATAAATTGTCGATTCCCGAAATAATCTGTCAATAGCCAGAATGAATTGTCAGTTCCCAGAATTATCTGTCAATTGCCAGAATAAATTGTCTATTGCCAAAGTAATCTCTCAATTACCAGAAGAAATTGTCAATTGCCAAAATAATGTTTCAATTGTCAGAATAAGTTGTCAATTATATACCAGATTAATCTGTAAATTGGTAAACAATGTCTTAGTTTTCAAAATGATCTGTCAATTGTCAAAATAAATCATCAATTGCCAAAGATTTTGTCAATTGCTAGAATAATCTATCAATAGCCAGAATATAAATTGTCGATTCCCGAAATAATTTGTTGATAGCCAGAATAAATTGTCAGTTGCCAGAATTATCTGTCAGTTGCCAAAGTAATCTCTCAATTATCAGAAAAAAATTTCAGTTGCCAGAATATTCTGTCAATTGCCAGAATAATCTTTCAATTGCTAGAATAATCTATCAATTGCGAGAATGATCTGTCAATTGCTGGAATAATCTATCAATTGCTAGAATTTAAATTATCAATTTAAAAAATAATCTGTCGATAGCCAGAATAAATTGTCAATTGCCAGAATAATCTGTCAATTACCAAAATAATCTGTCAATTGCTAGAATAATCTATCAGTTGCCAGAATAAATTTTCAATTGCTAAAATAATCTCTCAATTGCTACAATAATCTGTCAATTGCTGGAATAATCTATCAATTTCCAGAATATAAATTGTTGATTTCCAAAATAATTTGTCGATAGAGAGAGTAAATTATCAGTTGCTAGAATAATCTATCAATTGCCAAAATAATCTGTCAATTGCTAGAATAATCTATCAGTTGTCAGAATAAATTTTCAATTCCCAAAATATCCTGTCAATTGCTTGAGTAATCTATCAATAATCAAAATATACATATCCAAAATAATCTGTCAATACCCAGAATAAATTGTCAGTTGCCAGAATAATCTGTCAATTACCAAAATAATCTCCCAATTGCTAGAATAATCTATCAGTTGTCAGAATAAATTTTCAATTGCCAAAATACTCTATCAATTGCGAGAATGATCTGTCAATTGCTGGAATAATCTATCAATTGCCAGAATATAAATTGTCAACTTCCAAAATATTTTGTCGATAACCAGAATAAATTGTCAGTTGCCAGAATAATCTATCAATTTCCAAAATAATCTGTCAATTGCTTGAATAATCTAACAATTGCCAGAGTAATCTGTCAATTGCCAGAGCAATCTGTCAATTGCCCAAAGAATCTCTCAATTGCCAGAATGAATTGTCAGTTGCCAGAATAATCTGTCAATTCCCACAATAATTTGCCAATTGCCATATTATTCCGTCAATTGCTAGAATAATCTAGTTAATTGACAGATGAATCTGTGATTTGCTATAATATTTTTTTACTCATGCCTCTTCTCCATTTCTATAGAAAATAGTTCTAAATCCTCTACAAAAAAATTAATTCGCAAAAACCAACCGTTGCTCCCTGTTTTTTTTACGACCCTCAACACGTTTACTTATCATATACGGGTGGTGACAATACGTCCTCGAACAGTCGTAGGGTCCTGTTGGTGCGACTGCCCGCGGCGGATGTGTGGGCGGTAATTGAAGCGGCGCAGGTTCATTGTTATTTAACACTTCCGGTTTACGCCCTCGGACCGCATCTGATTATTATCAGACACGCAAACGTTATAAGGCGAAGCGGGAGAGACATAATGTGGGGAAAATCGGCGCGTTAATTCTCGTGGCGGAAATAATGTTATCTGAGATTATGTCCCGGTCGGTCTCCGGTGATGTTCTCCTTTTTTATTGCGTGCGCGTACCAACATTCGGTCGACGACCTGCACAGTTCCGGACCTTCGGGACCACAACTACCACCACTTTGTTATCGTATCAGAAATATATGGATGAATAATGACGAGATAGATGATAGTGGTGACGATGGCGGTGGCGATAGATTTTTTTTTTAGGTGTTGGCCAGGCGCGATTCTATACAGCAATTTAATTTAATTGAAATTTACGTCGTAAATCGTACACGCCTTGTTAATTTGTGTAATTTTACGATGATAGGACTGGATTCGCGGCGGTTGAGAACAGGACCGGACCAAGACCGGAAACCGGTGAAATTCTTACGTTGAGTCGAATTTTTTTTTAAACAAATGGACGAGTTTCTTGAAAATCGACCAAACCGCCAGAGTGACTCAAAAGTTGTTGCTCACGGAAAATTAGAAATAATTAATTAATGGTGTAACTGGAGTAGAATGAGACCAACTAGCAAAATTTATTTTTTTTGGATGCGCATAAAATGAAAATTTTTTAATAAAAATTAATTTGTAAAATCGTTTTCTTGTCGATAAAAAATGTTGTAAAAGCTTTTAAAATAACTAAATAGTTTCTTTGAAATTGTTCAATGACTTGGTTTCAGCATTTCTAACTTTGAATTGCCTCAATAATCAGCTGATCGAAGAAAATTAGCAACTGGTTTCTGTTTAAAAACGATTGTAAAGCGTGAAAACATGAACATACTTTAGTATCAGTGGTCAAAGGTTAAATTGTTACCTACGTTTTATAAAACGTGCATTTCTTTGAGTAGCTTTAACATTCTTATAGACCAATTCGTCTTTATATTTACACCTATTTACAACCACAACATAAATTTTTTTTTTACAAAATTTGAAGTTTCTGGAGACATATTTTGAGGTCCAGGACGTTAACTACGCTTTGCTAGTGCATTATTGTGCTACAAACCAGAGCCCAGCCACAGTTTGGGCTCTTGAGAAATAGAGCCTCAAAGTACATATGTGGAAGATGGCCATTGCTTTTTTGTCACGAAAACTTAAATCAGACGCTTCCACTTCATAAGATCCTCCAAATAAAATACGAAATCCAATAGGTTGCGTGGTAAATAGAGAAGGCACCACTAGGCCTAGTGTTACCACCTTGAAGTTACAAGGGACAGAAGAATATTTTTAATTTTTACGGATTTTGGGTTAATTTAAGTTTTGGTGTCAAATAACAACGTCATTTGTGCTTTAATAACAAAAAGTTGTGGCCAGCTTCCACTATGTACTTTGAGGCCCTATTAATCAAAAGCCCAAAACGTGGCTGGGTTCTGGGTTAAAGGACTAACGGAGCACTAAAGATTTTGTAGAGTAGCTCCATTAGTACTGCACTTTCGTAGCCAACTTCCTGGACTTCTTTTGATGAAATTAATTACAGAAATGATGAAAAATTTCTTTCCACACCTATTAAGCAGTAAGCTTAGTAACATAGGTTAGCAACTTACACTTACTTGAAGCTGCAACTCCCCATATTTAGACAAGCATTAATTAATTTTTTCAATTTATTTTCTATAAAATTGCCAGTTTCTAAAAACTTTCGGTTTTTAATGTGATTACAAAACTTTATTAGCAAATATTTCTTTCTTGGTTTCCTAAGACAATTTAAAAGTTTTATTTAACTGCCTGAACCTGAAGTCATTTTTGCAAAATCTTAAATTTTGGTTATGCTACCATTTAGTTTGGTGTGGTTCTGACAAGCTTTGAAATAATTTTCTCTATATTGCAATCACAATGTAACTTTATGACCTTTCAAACTATTTAATGTTTTTTTTCTAATTTCGCCACACAATCAAAAAATTCTGCAGAAATAAAGTTGAATCATAAGGATAATTTTGACTAGAGATTTCTTAAAGTGTACGAATTTATATTTCACAAGTACCTTTTAGGTTGCACTGAGCTTACGTGTGTTTTCAAAATTACTGATTTTCAAACTTTTTTGTAAGAATAGTTTTCTATTATGTCAATTTTTTAAATTAAAATTAGAAATTTCTGATTTGGTATTGTGGTTTACAAACTGAAAGAACTTTTTTGTTATAAAACTTAAATATTTTCTTCGTAGAAATTTCTTTGTAAATTTTGTGAAGAATTTCAGAAATTTCCTTTTACTAGCAATTCCGGAAGGTGTTCTTAAATAATTAAAAATTTCTTAAATTTTTCTGTTGGCTTACGACTGAACCTGACGATATCAGAAATCCCTTTCGCGCTTCCAGAGAATTCACCATTATTCGATGAATTTGTAGAAATTTCTACATCGAGGTAATGGTTTTGCAATATCAAGAAATTTTTATTACAAAATAAATTTTGCAAATCTTTAAAGAAACTTGCTTTTACTATCAATAGCTAAAGCTCTTCCAAGACAATCAGAAATTTCTAAATTTTTTGTATTTGTTTCTAACAACTGAATCTCAATTTATCAGAAATCGCTTGTATGTAAACCATTCACTAATATATTTATAGAAATTTCTAAATGGTTTTCCATTGTGAATTTTTTTTTTGCAGCAGTTCCAACAATTTTCTGTTATAAAATATTTTCTTCGCAAAAATTCCTTAGTGAGTTTTCAGAACAAAAATTTCTGAAATTCTTCTATTGGTTTATGACAGAACCTGACAATATCAGAAATCTTTCCTTTCGCGCTTACAGAGACTCCACCATTATTTAATATATTTGTAGAAATTTCTACGTCGAGGTAATGGGTTTGCAATATCAAGAAATTTTTATTACAAAATAAATTTTGCAAATCTTTTAAGAAATTTTTTTTCACTATTAATACCTAAAGCTCTTCCAAGATAATCAGAAATTTCAAATCTTTTCTACAATCTACAAATTTGCTAATCGCTTTTATCCAAACCACTTATTAATATATTTGTAGAAACTTCTAAATAGTTTTCCATCCGCTTTCTAAATTCTATTCTTCTATATGTTTGTAAAATTTTCTAAAAGTATATAACGGTTTTAGACGTTTAGAATTTCTTATCTAAGTCAAACACGTTTTTTTCTAAAACAATCAGATATTTCTCAAGCTTTTCTATTCTTTCTTTCACGTCTACAAATTCAACAACCACTTCGGTCCAAACCAATCTGTTATACATCTGAAGAAAATTCTAAAAATATATAAAACAAAATAATTTCCTCACAAAAATTTCTGAGTAAATTTTGTAAAGGATTTGCCAAATTCCTTTTTACTGTTAATCAAGCATTTCCAAGATATTAAGTAATTTCTAGAATTTTTTTATTGCTTTATAATAAGTTAACCTGCCGCTTTCTGAATTATATTCTTTTACATCTTTAAATCTAATAATTGCTTCTATCCAAATCATTCCTTAATATGCTTGTAGAGTTCTCTAAAACTATTTAATGGTTTTGCAACTTCCAAAAATTTTTATTATTAAAGTCAAACACTTTTCTCCTAGAAATTGCTTAGCAAAATTTATAAAAACAAAGTTCTATTTACCACCAATACCTGAAACCTTTCCAAGACAATCAGAAATTCCTCGAGCTTTTCTATTCTTTTTTTCATGTCTACAAATTTAATGATCTCTTTGGTCCAAACCAATTTTTAATGCACCAGAAGAAGATTTTAAAATTAAATAAAGTCAAATAATTTTCTCGTAGAAATTGCTTAGTAAATTTTGTAAAGGATTGGAAAAAATACTTTTACTACCAATACCTAAAGCCTTTCCAAGACAGTCAACAGATTCTCAAGCTTTTCTAGTCTTTCTCTCATGTCTACCAATTTAACAATCTCTTTGGTCCAAACCAATCTTTAATACACCAAGAGACGATTTTAAAATTAAATAAAGTCAAATAATTTTCTCGTAGAAATTGCTTAGTAAATTTTGTAAAGGATTGGAAAAAATACTTTTACTACCAATACCTAAAGCCTTTCCAAGACAGTCAACAGATTCTCAAGCTTTTCTAGTCTTTCTCTCATGTCTACAAATTTAACAACCTCTTTAGCCAAACTATTCTTTAATATACCTGGAGAAGATTCTAAATATAAATAAAATGCTTTTCTCGCAGAAATTTCTTATGAAAGTTTTGTACACAGTTTGACAAGTTTTCATTTACTATCAATAAAGCATTTCCAAGACAATCAGAAATTTGTGAAGCTGTTCTATTCTTTGTTTCACATCTACAAATTTGATAACCGCCTTTGTCCAAACGATTCTTTAAAATATCAGTAGAAGTTTCTAAAAATAAATAAATTCAAATACTCTCTCCTCACAGAAATTTCTTAATAAATTTTATAAACGATTTGACAAGTTTCTTTTTACTACCAATGACTCGCTTCTAAAACAATCAGACATTTTTCGAGTTATTCGACTCTTTCTTTCACATTTACAAATTTAATATCCGATTTTGCCCAAACTATTTTTAATATATCTGCAGAATTTTTTAAAAATAAACAAAACCAAACACTTTCCTTACAGAAATTTCTTAATAAATTTTGTAGACGGTTTGACAAATTTCCTTTTAGTACCAATAAAACATTTCCAAGACAATCAGAAATTTCTACACATCTACAAATTTAATAACCGTCCATACGATTATTTAAAATATTAGGAGAAGTTTCTAAAAATAGATATTCAAATACTCTTTTGTCACAGAAATTTCTTAATAAATTTTATAAACAATTTGACAGATATCTTTTTACTACCAATGACTTCTAAAACAATCAAAAAATTTTCGAGCTATTCGACTCTTTCTTTCACATTTACAAATTTAATAGCCGATTTTGCCCAAACCATTTTTAGTATGCATGCAGAAATTTCTGGAGCTTTTCTATTTATTCTTTCACATTTACAAATTTAATAAGACAATCAGAAATTTCTACACATCTACAAATTTAATAACCCCTTTTGCCCATACCATTCTTTAAAATATTTGTAAAACTTTCTAAAAATAAATAAATTCGAACACTTTTCTCGCAGAAATTTCTTAATAAATTTTGCAAACGGTTTGATAAATTTCCCTTCACTACCAAACATTTCTAAAATAATCAGAAATTTCTCGAGCTTTTCTATTTTTTTTTCACATATAGAAATTTAATAGCCGATTTTACCCAAACCATTTTTAATATACCTGCAGAAATTTCTAAAAATAAACAAAATCAAACACTTTCCTCACAGAAATTTTTTAATAAATTTTGTAAACAATTTAAAAAATTTCTTTTACTATCAATTAAGCTCTTTCAAAGCAATCAGAAATTTCTCGATTTTTTTAATTGGTTTATAAGGGTGCACCTGACAGAAATTTTTCTTTTCACGTCAACAAGTTTAATAATCAATTGTATCTAAAACATTCTTTAGTATAGATACGAATAGAAAATCAGAAATTTCTGCAAACATTAGACAAATCTTGAACCGACTTCGACTAGATTTTTCGTAAAATCTTCAAATAGTTAAAGTATTAAAAGTTATAACCCCCAAATTTGTAGAGTTTGAATGATCACATTCCATTTTTTTTTAATCAGAAATTTCTGAAACCACTAAACTATTTTTGTTAAAAACAATTTTAATTATTCTAAATTGACACAACTGATCTACAATAATATTTTTAACACATCACTTTCAGAATTGAAATTTATAGTTAGAAGATGATTTAAACTACAAAAATCAGAAAGATTTCTGCGATAGTCGTGGTGAGTTGACGGTTCTGGATCCGGTCCTGTATTGCGGTGAAACTCGTTGCAAGTAAATAACGCAAATCGAATTGACAATTTGACCCTGGGGGTAACCCATCCTTCCGGCCTTTGAAAAATTTGAATACGCCCATGCCAGGTGTGGTCAGATTACTAATTTCGTGCATGTTATCAATACGTCGTGCTTTAATCTAAGTAGTACCGCCCGCTTTCTTATAAATCCGATGATTTTTCGCAATGAAGGCGTACAATATCCATAATCGCAAGGTCCATCTCAGAGGTCCCGAAACGAACCGAATCCGCCCCTCACGCATCCAATAAATTCACCAATTACCGAATTAATTCCATGGAATTAATTCCCGGTCAAAGTAAAATATGTAATTATTTAAATCTATCGAAAATGACGTGACTTTCCCCAGCAATTACCGTACTAGAAACACCTTGAATCGGAGAATGTTTGTTTGCATGTACGGGTGTTTCGAGAAAAGAGAACTTAGTCGTTGAGGTACTAATTAATTTTTTCGGGAGTGAAAGGTTCGATGTTAATTTGATTAAATGCGATTTTGGTGGGGGTACTTACCATGAAAACCATGAAAATGATTCTGTCTTGTTATCTCGTACACGAAACGTTTGAGGTCCTTGAACAATGCCGATATCGGTACACTCACGCGCGAATCATCACCACAACCGACAACAACACTGGAGGCAACGAAACCAACTTGGGTCGTACCGGGGGGACACTACTATTTTATATTATTATTATTATTATTATTATTGAAGAGAATAGCGAAGCGGGTTATGGTCGCGATTTTTTCCACGAGTTCCACTGGTTCGCTACTGGCTTCGAGCTCCTGAAACAAAAGCACTAAAGATAATGGTGATGATACCCAGTAGGCATGGGTGGGTCTGTTTTCGTAGACAGTCGAGGTGAATTGACATAATTAGATAAGTTATCAGCGTTATCAACCAACACGTGCGTCGCCCCGTTCAATAACACTCCAATCTGTTGCTGTGGGTATCCAGCAATTAAAACGCAATTAAGACAATTTCGTCAAAATCGCGAAAACGAGAGACGCAACAACATTAAGAAGTACCACCTCCCATCCACGAATAAAACCAATGAAGTTTCCACCCTTCCACAGGTCATTTAGACCAAAAAAAAATTTGCCCAAAGCTCCTTATTCACTACCAAATACCAACCTGGAGCTCGTTTAGATTAACGTCCTGTTGTTTTCCTTAAAAATAAAACTACTGGCTTGGTAAAACTGGCATCTGGTCGCTTAAAAATCATCAAAAACTTGTGAGGTTAATCCATGATTGGTATTTGGGGATTTTTTTTTTGGTTTTCTTTTCTTATTTTTTTGTTGTTTCAAGAAGACCCGGAACACGGTTTGATGGCCGCGTCGGCGTCGGAAAACATCGTTGACTACGGGACGACGTACCGACTGACGTCGCGGACGTTAGATATACACTGATGCGATATTGTTTAGAGAACATAGCGCACGGGAACATCACAGGCGGCCAGATCGACGGACCCCACTATGCATGGGTCCCCACCATAGTAAAAGGCTATGTGCGGACATTCTAATGGAGCAAAATGCGGATAGGCGAACGGAGACGCCGTTTACCGGGCGTGATCAGTATAGAAAATGACAAAATTTGCAATTTTTCATATTTTTGAAATTTTCTTTAAACACCCAAATAGGGTGAAGGAGTTTTTGGTATCTAATAAAAAATGGTCAAATGAGAAATGTTGTGCAAAATCTTAGTCAAAAATTAGAAAAGTTAAGATTACTACTAGTTCAAGTGCCCAACGGTATTGAGTGTAAAGTGCTGCCTCTACTGGATCACTTGCAAACCATGCATTAGGTAAAATCCCAAACTAACCTACCCAGAATCTTGTGGGTAATATCATGAACGTCCTTAGATAAGGAAGGATAAGTTGCTGGTTCACAAAATTTACCTACATCGAGTTAAGTTGGAGAATTGCAAGGCATTTAACATTGTAAGGTTGGCGAACAAAACAGGATCAAACAAAAAATGGCGCCAATTGCGCCTGGAGGTAAAAATGTATGTTTTTACACCGATGCAATGCAAGTTCCGTATGGCAATTAAATTCCAAGCTCTCCCTGAGGTCATTACGAACGTTAATAGTAAATGATGTATAGTCGATGGCAATTTGAAAGAAAATCAAAAATTATTTGAACATTTGTACGTTACCCCAAACGCGCTGTGATTGGATATGGCTTCTGACGTCACTCAGTCAATCACCTCTGTGAGACTGTTGTAGTCGGTTACTTAGATGCGATTTATTTTCCCAACAAATTACATTATTTCTCACAATATTCTCCGTTTAGCAACTAATTAAAAGTGCATTGTTGTAATAAATATAGAAAAAACGTAAACAAAGCGATCAGTTTTTTAATTTATTACGTTTCAGTCATGGATTAGCATTAAACACCAGTTAACAACAATGGAAACAATTATTGTAACAATAGCAATTGTGGCTTTAACAAGAGTTTAAGGGAAATTTAAGATTCAAATACCGACCCTAAGAGAATTAAGAATTTATTCACGCTGCAGAATAGATATTTTGTTGACTTTTTTGTGGTAAACTTTACTTAACAATGCAAATCATCAACAAAATTTGATTAAATAAAATTGTTTCAACTTTTAAAGTCATGTGACAAATATTGTTTTGACAATCTCATATTGTCATATAAATAACTAAATACAAAAAATATTTGAGTTTTATTTAGGCTTATTGGCTAAATTCAATGTTGCGTTCTCTGTTGCACGCATGGGGCGTTATAGACACGACAATGCATTTGGCTGTTTACGAGACTTTAGAACCATAGCAAATCTTATATTTTAAAGAGAGGCGACTCATCGTCTAAATTCAATGTTGGGTTCTTTGTCACACGCACGGGGCGTTATAGGCACGACAATACATTTGATAGATGAATGAGACTTTAAAACCAAAGCAAACTTTACATTTTAAATAGGGACTACTCATTGTCTAAACTCAATGTTGGGGTCTCTGATGCAACGCACGGGGCGTTATAGACACGACAATGCATTTGGTTATTCTACGAGACTTTAAAACAATAGCAAATTTTATGTTTTAAAGGTGGATGACCCATCGTCTAAATTCAGTGTTGGGTTCTCTGTCACACGCACGGGGCGTTATAGACACGACAATTCATTTGGGAAATGTACAAGACTTTAAAAGCAAAGCTAATTTTATATTTTAAAGAGGATCGACTCATTGTCTAAACTCAATGTTGGGGTCTCTCTCACACGCGCGAAGTGTTATAGACACGACAATGCACTTGGTTGTTGTACAAGACTTTAAAAGCAGAACAAATTTTATATTTTAAAGAGAGTCCACTCACTGTCTAAACTCAATGTTGTTATCTCTGTCAGACACACTGGGCGTCATAGACAAGACAATGCACTTGGTTGTTGTACAAGACTTTAAAAAAATAACAAATTTTATATCTTAAAGACGGTCGACTCATTGTTTAAACTCAATGTTGTTATCTCTGTCAGACACACGGGGCGTCATAGACGCGACAGTGCACTTGGTTGTTGTACAAGGCTTTAAAAAAAGAACAAATTTTATATCTTAAAGAGGGTCGACTCATTGTTTAAACTCAATGTTGTTATCTCTGTCAGACACAGGGGGCGTCATAGAGACGACAATGCATTTGGTCATTGTAAGAGACTTAAAAGTCGTAGTAAATTTTATTTTTTAAAGTGGGCGACTAATTGTCTAAATTCAATGTTGGGTTCTCTGTCACACGCATGGCATTGGCATTTGGTTGCTGTACAAGACTTTAAAACTATAGCAAATTTTATGTTTTAAAGATTGATAACTCATCGTCTGAATTGAATGTTGGGCTCTCTGTCACACGCACGGAGCGTTATAGACACGACAATTCATTTGGTCAATGTACGAGACTTTAAAAGCAAAGCAAACTTCATATTTTAAAGAGGGTCGACTCATTGTCGGAACTCAATGTTGGGGTCTCTCTCAAACGCACGAAGTGTTATAGACACGACAATGCACTTGGTTGTTGTACGAGACTTTAAAAGCAGAACAAATTTTATATTTTAACGATGGTCGACTCATTGTCTAAAATCAATGTTGATATCTCTCAGACATACGGGGCGTCATAGACACGACAATGCATTTGGTCGTTGTAAGAGACTTAAAAGCCATAGCAAATTTAATTTTTTAAAGTGGGCGACTAATCGTCTTAATTCAATGTTGGGTTCTCTGTCACACGCATGGCATTGCCAATTGGTTGTTGTACGAGCCTTTAAAACTATAGCAAATTTTATGTTTTAAAGATTGATAACTCATCGTCTGAATTGAAAGTTGGGCTCTCTGTCACACGCACGGAGCGTTATAGACACGACAATTCATTTGGTCAATGTACGAGACTTTAAAAGCAAAGCAAACTTCATATTTTAAAGAGGGTCGACTCATTGTCGGAACTCAATGTTGGGGTCTCTCTCAAACGCACGAAGTGTTATAGGCACGACAATGCACTTGGTTGTTGTACGAGACTTTAAAAGCAGAACAAATTTTATATTTTAACGATGGTCGACTCATTGTCTAAAATCAATGTTGATATCTCTGTCAGACATACGGGGCGTCATAGACACGACAATGCATTTGGTCGTTGTAAGAGACTTAAAAGCCATAGCAAATTTAATTTTTTAAAGTGGGCGTCTAATCGTCTTAATTCAATGTTGGGTTCTCTGTCACACGCATGGCATTGCCATTTGGTTGTTGTACGAGCCTTTAAAACTATAGCAAATTTTATGTTTTAAAGATTGATAACTCATCGTCTGAATTGAATGTTGGGCTCTCTGTCACACGCACGGAGCGTTATAGACACGACAATTCATTTGGTCAATGTACGATACTTTAAAAGCAAAGCAAATTTTATATTTTAAAGAGGGTCGACTCATTGTCGGAACTCAATGTTGGGGTCTCTCTCAAACGCACGAAGTGTTATAGACACGACAATGCACTTGGTTGTTGTACGAGACTTTAAAAGCAGAACAAATTTTATATTTTAACGATGGTCGACTCATTGTCTAAAATCAATGTTGATATCTCTGTCAGACATACGGGGCGTAATAGACACGACAATGCATTTGGTCGTTGTAAGAGACTTAAAAGCCACAGCAAATTTTATTTTTTTTAAGTGGGCGACTAATCGTCTAAATTCAATGTTGGGTTCTCTGTCACACGCATGGAATTGCCATTTGGTTGTTGTACGAGCCTTTAAAACTATAGCAAATTTTATGTTTTAAAGATTGATAACTCATCGTCTGAATTGAATGTTGGGCTCTCTGTCACAAGCACGGAGCGTTATAGACACGACAATTCATTTGGTCAATGTACGAGACTTTAAAAGCAAAGCAAATTTTATATTTTAAAGAGGGTCGACTCATTGTCGGAACTCAATGTTGGGGTCTCTCTCAAACGCACGAAGTGTTATAGACACGACAATGCACTTGGTTGTTGTACGAGACTTTAAAAGCAGAACAAATTTTATATTTTAACGATGGTCGACTCATTGTCTAAAATCAATGTTGATATCTCTGTCAGACATACGGGGCGTCATAGACACGACAATGCATTTGGTCGTTGTAAGAGACTTAAAAGCCATAGCAAATTTAATTTTTTAAAGTGGGCGACTAATCGTCTTAATTCAATGTTGGGTTCTCTGTCACACGCATGGCATTGCCATTTGGTTGTTGTACGAGCCTTTAAAACTATAGCAAATTTTATGTTTTAAAGATTGATGACTCATCGTCTGAATTGAATGTTGGGCTCTCTGTCACACGCACGGAGCGTTATAGACACGACAATTCATTTGGTCAATGTACGATACTTTAAAAGCAAAGCAAATTTTATATTTTAAAGAGGGTCGACTCATTGTCGGAACTCAATGTTGGGGTCTCTCTCAAACGCACGAAGTGTTATAGACACGACAATGCACTTGGTTGTTGTACGAGACTTTAAAAGCAGAACAAATTTTATATTTTAACGATGGTCGACTCATTGTCTAAAATCAATGTTGATATCTCTGTCAGACATACGGGGCGTAATAGACACGACAATGCATTTGGTCGTTGTAAGAGACTTAAAAGCCACAGCAAATTTTATTTTTTTTAAGTGGGCGACTAATCGTCTATATTCAATGTTGGGTTCTCTGTCACACGCATGGAATTGCCATTTGGTTGTTGTACGAGCCTTTAAAACTATAGCAAATTTTATGTTTTAAAGATTGATAACTCATCGTCTGAATTGAATGTTGGGCTCTCTGTCACAAGCACGGAGCGTTATAGACACGACAATTCATTTGGTCAATGTACGAGACTTTAAAAGCAAAGCAAACTTCATATTTTAAAGAGGGTCGACTCATTGTCGGAACTCAATGTTGGGGTCTCTCTCAAACGCACGAAGTGTTATAGACACGACAATGCACTTGGTTGTTGTACGAGACTTTAAAAGCAGAACAAATTTTATATTTTAACGATGGTCGACTCATTGTCTAAAATCAATGTTGATATCTCTGTCAGACATACGGGGCGTCATAGACACGACAATGCATTTGGTCGTTGTAAGAGACTTAAAAGCCATAGCAAATTTAATTTTTTAAAGTGGGCGACTAATCGTCTTAATTCAATGTTGGGTTCTCTGTCACACGCATGGCATTGCCATTTGGTTGTTGTACGAGCCTTTAAAACTATAGCAAATTTTATGTTTTAAAGATTGATAACTCATCGTCTGAATTGAAAGTTGGGCTCTCTGTCACACGCACGGAGCGTTATAGACACGACAATTCATTTGGTCAATGTACGATACTTTAAAAGCAAAGCAAATTTTATATTTTAAAGAGGGTCGACTCATTGTCGGAACTCAATGTTGGGGTCTCTCTCAAACGCACGAAGTGTTATAGACACGACAATGCACTTGGTTGTTGTACGAGACTTTAAAAGCAGAACAAATTTTATATTTTAACGATGGTCGACTCATTGTCTAAAATCAATGTTGATATCTCTGTCAGACATACGGGGCGTCATAGACACGACAATGCATTTGGTCGTTGTAAGAGACTTAAAAGCCATAGCAAATTTAATTTTTTAAAGTGGGCGACTAATCGTCTTAATTCAATGTTGGGTTCTCTGTCACACGCATGGCATTGCCATTTGGTTGTTGTACGAGCCTTTAAAACTATAGCAAATTTTATGTTTTAAAGATTGATGACTCATCGTCTGAATTGAATGTTGGGCTCTCTGTCACACGCACGGAGCGTTATAGACACGACAATTCATTTGGTCAATGTACGATACTTTAAAAGCAAAGCAAATTTTATATTTTAAAGAGGGTCGACTCATTGTCGGAACTCAATGTTGGGGTCTCTCTCAAACGCACGAAGTGTTATAGACACGACAATGCACTTGGTTGTTGTACGAGACTTTAAAAGCAGAACAAATTTTATATTTTAACGATGGTCGACTCATTGTCTAAAATCAATGTTGATATCTCTGTCAGACATACGGGGCGTAATAGACACGACAATGCATTTGGTCGTTGTAAGAGACTTAAAAGCCACAGCAAATTTTATTTTTTTTAAGTGGGCGACTAATCGTCTAAATTCAATGTTGGGTTCTCTGTCACACGCATGGAATTGCCATTTGGTTGTTGTACGAGCCTTTAAAACTATAGCAAATTTTATGTTTTAAAGATTGATAACTCATCGTCTGAATTGAATGTTGGGCTCTCTGTCACAAGCACGGAGCGTTATAGACACGACAATTCATTTGGTCAATGTACGAGACTTTAAAAGCAAAGCAAACTTCATATTTTAAAGAGGGTCGACTCATTGTCGGAACTCAATGTTGGGGTCTCTCTCAAACGCACGAAGTGTTATAGACACGACAATGCACTTGGTTGTTGTACGAGACTTTAAAAGCAGAACAAATTTTATATTTTAACGATGGTCGACTCATTGTCTAAAATCAATGTTGATATCTCTGTCAGACATACGGGGCGTCATAGACACGACAATGCATTTGGTCGTTGTAAGAGACTTAAAAGCCATAGCAAATTTAATTTTTTAAAGTGGGCGACTAATCGTCTTAATTCAATGTTGGGTTCTCTGTCACACGCATGGCATTGCCATTTGGTTGTTGTACGAGACTTTAAAAGCAGAACAAATTTTATATTTTAACGATGGTCGACTCATTGTCTAAAATCAATGTTGATATCTCTGTCAGACATACGGGGCGTAATAGACACGACAATGCATTTGGTCGTTGTAAGAGACTTAAAAGCCACAGCAAATTTTATTTTTTTTAAGTGGGCGACTAATCGTCTAAATTCAATGTTGGGTTCTCTGTCACACGCATGGAATTGCCATTTGGTTGTTGTACGAGCCTTTAAAACTATAGCAAATTTTATGTTTTAAAGATTGATAACTCATCGTCTGAATTGAATGTTGGGCTCTCTGTCACAAGCACGGAGCGTTATAGACACGACAATTCATTTGGTCAATGTACGAGACTTTAAAAGCAAAGCAAACTTCATATTTTAAAGAGGGTCGACTCATTGTCGGAACTCAATGTTGGGGTCTCTCTCAAACGCACGAAGTGTTATAGACACGACAATGCACTTGGTTGTTGTACGAGACTTTAAAAGCAGAACAAATTTTATATTTTAACGATGGTCGACTCATTGTCTAAAATCAATGTTGATATCTCTGTCAGACATACGGGGCGTCATAGACACGACAATGCATTTGGTCGTTGTAAGAGACTTAAAAGCCATAGCAAATTTAATTTTTTAAAGTGGGCGACTAATCGTCTTAATTCAATGTTGGGTTCTCTGTCACACGCATGGAATTGCCATTTGGTTGTTGTACGAGCCTTTAAAACTATAGCAAATTTTATGTTTTAAAGATTGATAACTCATCGTCTGAATTGAATGTTGGGCTCTCTGTCACACGCACGGAGCGTTATAGACACGACAATTCATTTGGTCAATGTACGAGACTTTAAAAGCAAAGCAAACTTCATATTTTAAAGAGGGTCGACTCATTGTCGGAATTCAATGTTGGGGTCTCTCTCAAACGCACGAAGTGTTATAGACACGACAATGCACTTGGTTGTTGTACGAGACTTTAAAAGCAGAACAAATTTTATATTTTAACGATGGTCGACTCATTGTCTAAAATCAATGTTGATATCTCTGTCAGACATACGGGGCGTCATAGACACGACAATGCATTTGGTCGTTGTAAGAGACTTAAAAGCCATAGCAAATTTAATTTTTTAAAGTGGGCGACTAATCGTCTTAATTCAATATTGGGTTCTCTGTCACACGCATGGCATTGCCATTTGGTTGTTGTACGAGCCTTTAAAACTATAGCAAATTTTATGTTTTAAAGATTGATAACTCATCGTCTGAATTGAATGTTGGGCTCTCTGTCACACGCACGGAGCGTTATAGACACGACAATTCATTTGGTCAATGTACGATACTTTAAAAGCAAAGCAAATTTTATATTTTAAAGAGGGTCGATTCATTGTCGGAACTCAATGTTGGGGTCTCTCTCAAACGCACGAAGTGTTATAGACACGACAATGCACTTGGTTGTTGTACGAGACTTTAAAAGCAGAACAAATTTTATATTTTAACGATGGTCGACTCATTGTCTAAAATCAATGTTGATATCTCTGTCAGACATACGGGGCGTCATAGACACGACAATGCATTTGGTCGTTGTAAGAGACTTAAAAGCCATAGCAAATTTAATTTTTTAAAGTGGGCGACTAATCGTCTTAATTCAATGTTGGGTTCTCTGTCACACGCATGGCATTGCCATTTGGTTGTTGTACGAGCCTTTAAAACTATAGCAAATTTTATGTTTTAAAGATTGATAACTCATCGTCTGAATTGAATGTTGGGCTCTCTGTCACACGCACGGAGCGTTATAGACACGACAATTCATTTGGTCAATGTACGATACTTTAAAAGCAAAGCAAATTTTATATTTTAAAGAGGGTCGATTCATTGTCGGAACTCAATGTTGGGGTCTCTCTCAAACGCACGAAGTGTTATAGACACGACAATGCACTTGGTTGTTGTACGAGACTTTAAAAGCAGAACAAATTTTATATTTTAACGATGGTCGACTCATTGTCTAAAATCAATGTTGATATCTCTGTCAGACATACGGGGCGTCATAGACACGACAATGCATTTGGTCGTTGTAAGAGACTTAAAAGCCATAGCAAATTTAATTTTTTAAAGTGGGCGACTAATCGTCTTAATTCAATGTTGGGTTCTCTGTCACACGCATGGCATTGCCATTTGGTTGTTGTACGAGCCTTTAAAACTATAGCAAATTTTATGTTTGAAAGATGGATGACTCATCATCTGAATTAAATGTTGGGTTCTCTGTCATACGCACGGGGCATTATTGACCAAGAAGTGCATTTGGTTGTTGCACGAGATATTAAAACAATATCAAATTCTATATTTTAAAGAGAGGCAAGTCATCGCCTAAATTCATTGTTGTGTTCCCTGTCACACGCACGGGGCGTTATAGACACGACAATACTTTTGGTCATTGCAAGTATCTTTTAAACCAAAACAAATTGTATGTTTTAAAGGGGGTCGATTCATAGTCTAAACTCAATGCTGAGTTCTTTGTCACACGCATGGGGTATTACAGACAAGATAATGCATTTGGACGTTGTATGAGAATTTAAAACCAGAGCTAATTTTATGTATTTTTCAATTTTATAAATCTAAACAGATTAGTTAAAGGACTAAACAAAATTCAAAACTAATCGGTCAGGTACTTTTAAAAATACTGTCAACTGAATATCTTTGTAATGTAATACCAAAATTTTAACTCTAATTAATTTTTTATAAAACCGTCGATCATTATTAACCATAAATTAGACCTGAGACATCGTCGTTGACTTGCATTTGCAACAAAAATTCCTGAAAATTTACAATAATTATGAAGGTTCTTACAACAGAATACATTGTCGCACCTATAAAGTTGTAAAACGCTGCTCTGGTCTCTGCTCTGGTTGTTCAAAATTTTAAAATGAAATGGAGTTATAGTAGGGGTGATAAGCAAAGTTTTCAACCGAGATATCTTGAAAGGACCTATGCCATCTAGAACTTTGGCACCGAAACTATAATCCATATACAATGGTACTAGATATTTGAGATATTTTTTAATTTTCTTCGAGATGTAAAAATTAAATGTGAAATTTTGAGATAGTTAAAGGGTGAGTAGCGGTTGTGTTAGTGAAGAAAGCAATCAATAGGCCCAAACATCCTGAACTAATGGGGCACCGGTCATAAGCTGGAAGTATTACCTTTTAAATTTTGTTGTAATTTTTCGTACAAACTAAATACCTTTCAAACATTCAGTACTTACCAGATCTTCAAATTGGCTTAAATAAAGAGAATGTTATCAATTATTTTTTAAATTAAATTATTTACCTGAAAATTGAGTCTGTGTTTTAAATTATTTTGGCAATAGATTATAATTTTTTTAACTGACAACTACTTAAATTAAATTGTATTTCCGTCGTAGTCTATTCTTGTTAACTTTTTTTTGACTTTGAAAAGCAGTGGTATCAAAGAAATCTGTAAATAAATAAGCACCATCACAATATTTGTTGTCCTTCATTGCTGGTCACTCTTTCTACTTGCCACCCCTGAAGAAACAGATCCATCTTACTCTACAAGAAGCAATTTTGTAGTAATTCTTGAAATGAATAATTAAGGGTCGTTTTCTGTTTCTATTTTACGATTTGTTGATTTTTGAACAAATTTCATTTATGTGTATTTTAGTTTTATCGATTTGGATAGTCAAGAAGCGGCAGCAATAGGCAACCAATGATACAGCTTCCGTCGTATGCTTATGGGCCTCTTCTACTTATGAGGCTTTTATGTTTTGTTACTTACATAAAAATTGCTCATTACTTTAATTTTTTTTTGAAAGTATTAACCAAAAGTGTTAACAACCACAAATTTAGCGGATACTCAAAAAATAAAAAGAAATTGAGACTGTTCCATTTAAAATAAAAAAAGTTGAGATCAACTTAGGGCATTAGCGGAATTGCCACTATTTCTAAAATATTTTTCTTCGTTAAAAAATGAGCAATTTGATCTCTGTACTGATTTCAGTGTCTTTTTTATTTCTCTATAGTCTTCTAAGAGATCATAAACAAAATCCAATCCGTATAGTAGATACTTTACACTTTCTGCGTTAACCACTGCCCAATTCTATGATTTTTGTTGCTTGAAAACAAATATTCTTAATAATTTAGCAATATTGAAAAATTTGGTGATTGCAAATTAAGTTATTTTATTGTTGAAAGCGGCTTTGAACCTGTTAGGTAGGCAACTTATTTTACGTCGCTCAGATCTAAGGTGCAATTATTGGTTCTCGACATAGAGGGCGCTTCACACTGGGTTACAGAAAACTGTTTTCTCGCATTTTTTGTAAATGTAGACAAAATTTTAAACACGATTTATTAACTGCAACAATATTTTTTTAATAACAATTAAATTAAAGCAATCCCCACACATATAGCAAAAGTTGAATTCCGATTATCGCCAACACCGTCAATAAACCATAATGAGCTATTTTAAGTTTCCTGTTCCAGATCTTTCCTTTAGGAAGTGTTTCCAGGGGGTCCTTAAGAAGATAAACTCGAGCTCCTCTCACGTAATAATGCCAATAATTGTTCCAATCGAAGTTTTTCATGCTAAACTCGAACAATTCTTTATCTAGTGGATTCAGTTTCTTCCATAAATTTTGCACGTTGTTGTTAGTGTAAATAAATTCTCTAGTAGTGAAATAAGTTAGAATAGTACTAAACTTATCAATTTTTTTATAACCTTCCACCAGCCTGCAAGTAAATATCTTATAATAATTATACAAAAGTTATTGCTCGAACTCACATTGGTTTCTTGCCTAAACAGACTGCTATAAAATCAACCAGGTAAGCCGGAAGAGTTTGCATGAAAAATTTGGCTACCAAAAACAGCCATTTGTTCGGAATTAAATGGAAGCAATTGAACCAAATTTGTAATTCAGAAGGAACTTGAATTGCGTGTTTTTTACTAAGAACCGAAAAATCGTCTAAAATAATTTTTTTTGTTAATATTCAATATTTTGGAATTGGAAGTTGAAATATTGAAACTTCCAATTAAAGATTACAAAAACTTACTCCAAGTGATACGACTTTCGGGTGCACTGACGTAATTGTAGACCGGTATGTTTTCTTCGAACTTGTCTTCCCATCTAGCTTGTCCTTTTTTGAGTTCTTCGTTGTCGTTGATTGATTTGATGGTTGCAGTATCCCAGGCGGCGGCTAAAGCACAGTTCACTACGTAATCTGCTGGTACTACTTCGGCACTGCAATCTGGGACAGCATGGAGAGTTCTGAGAAGGCCTATAGCAGCACCTACTAGAATACCAGTAGCACCATAGTAATTGTCGATCCAGCCAGCTACAGGTTCTTTGATTGAAGCAATCACTGGGAAAAAAATCGAAATTAATTATCAAAAAAAGTTAAATAATTAAATCATTCGAAACGATTCTAATTTGTCTAAAATTTTGTTGTTCAAATTAGTTGCAAATTTATTTTTAGTTTTTTGAAAATATTCTAAGAAATTTGCAATTTTGGGAAATCCGAGAATTTAATATTTTCTTGATATTTACATAAATTAAATTTATTTGCAAAGATAATAAAATTTATTTCAATATCATACCATAGAAATTTTGTATTCTCAGCAATTTTGGGAAGAACAAAAAATTCGTTATAACCATGTAAATAAAATATTTTTCTACAAGATTTGGATATTTCAAAAATCTTAGAAATTTACAGAATTGTTGGAAATCAAGCCATTAATTCAAGGGCTCTTTAACAAATTATTTGTGATTTTTTAAGACTCCAAAATTAATTTTAATTGCATTTTCTTTATAAGATTTTGAAACTTAAGAAATATTTTAAAGAATTCGAACCTAATTTGTAAACACCCAGAAAATTGTAATTTTTCGAAAAGTTACATCAATTTCAAAATTTACTGGCTATGCCAAGAATAAAATTGTTAAACTATTTATGCAATTTTTTTATTCTGAACAAAATTTGCACAAAACAATTTAGCATATTTGTACAGAAAGTTCAGTTAGATATGTTCCTACAAAATTTAAACAAACGGCGATTTGAATTATTTTTGAGGAATTCACGAAATTTAGACCAATTTGGAAAGCCGTGAATTCAAGTAAAAGGTCTCTCAAAATATTATAAATTTTTTTAAGAAATTTACAGGTTTTGGAACTCAAATTCTATTCAAAATTTCTCGATTCTAGCTAAGTTTCTAAATTAATTTGATTTACAAAACATTACAAAAGTTCTAAACTCAATTTGACTTACCTATAGACGGTCGGAACACCACGATAGGTAACGATTTTGCTTCTCTGTTCACTATATTTTCTGCCACTCCTTTAGTGAAAGCATAAGTGTTAGGGTATGGACCGAGAAGCCTGAAAAATTGTTCCTTTCAAATTTTCGAACCAAAATTTTTAATTACTCACGTCGGAGTTATTTGGTCAATGGTTTTTATATCAAGAAGTTCAGTTAGAGCAATCAATTTCGAACCTTCTATCGGAGGCTCGTATAAAACTTCATCGATGTTTTGTCTGGTACAAAAAGAAAATGCTGTCGAAACGTGAACCATCACCTGAAAAAAATTTGATTTCAAAACAAAATTCCAGTTTTACTATTTAGTAATTCTGTATGTATCGCTCCTCCTAGGAGGGGCGCGTTCCACAGGTTAAGGACTGCTGACAAAATTTTGTACTAATCACTAAAGAAAAATAAATTAACTTAATCATTTGATTTTGCCACCAATTGTTGACGTCACTTAAAATTTTAAGGAATAAAGCAAAATAATTTAGACTTAAAAAGTTAAAACTCGTTTGCATTTCCAAAAACTTGACGTTTCTGATAATCGGAACACTTTACTGTTTTTTATTTGTCATATTTAAAAAGCCAATCCTTTATTTTGTTAGGACTGGCATTACTTTATGTTTGCTTTTTCAATTTTTTTACCTTTTCAAGTCGATAAACATTGTTTTAGCTCTTGATTGCGTCATGGCGTTATAATTAATCGCAAATACAGGTAATCTATCACGTAATTGTAAACAAAATTTTGCAATCGTTAGGATATCAAAAATAAAATTTAAACTATTTAAAGTGTAACTGTAATTAAAAGAATTAACGAAAAAAGTTTATTATTACTGATTGAAACGAATCAAATTATTCATAACGGTCAAGTTCATTGTCGTATTCATGAAAAGTTGCCCGAAGTGGGAAAATTTCACTACAACCTTATCCATTAACTGCTGTTCGTTCTAAAGTAAATAAATTTGCCTGTATTTAAGCTTTCCAATAATCAAATTTTCTTAAATTTTGGTCTCATGAACCGGGATGGTTGGATATTACTAGTTGCTTATTATCTCAAACTTCCACGTTCCTATCTCACCCCTGCTCTATCTTAAACATGAAAGACGTGTTTGAGTTCTCGGTCATCCTCCTTGGTTCAGACACGGGTTAAACTCCGTTACACTGATTAATGTACCAGTAGTAATCTCTCATCCATGTTTGTCGTAAAGAACAGTTAAGTCTACACCAAAAAAACATCCAATACACCGTCCTTTAACACAACCCTATTGGGGTGCATTGCGACAGCAAGCTGAACGATTCAACCTGCATCCATCTTGTAAAGGTAAGTTCGAGCTGTCAGCTCACGCAATTATTGGCCATACAGTAAGCCATGTTCAATTTAAAAAAAAAGTATAATATTGAGTACAGTTTTGCTAAAAAAGAAAATTTAGTTGTAGACAGTTAGGTTTCCTTTTTCTGGCTTGCGAACATCCGGTGGTAATCGGATGATATCGCACAGTGCTGTCAAAATTTAATCATTCTCTCTTTTTAGAGATAGCACCCTGAACCCATAAACTCTTTTATGTTTTATTTTGAGCTTTGATACCTGACGGTCTGGAGCTATTCCGAGGTTGAGTTTTTTGAAGCAATTTTTCCACATTTCTTTCTATTTCTTTCTATCTTTTGCTAGTTTTTTTATTGTCCCACAATTTGGTGCTCCTTTTCAAAATCTAACCATTATGGTTTTGTAGTGGTTGATTTTTGAATTTATGGCTTAGCTTAATATCAACTCTTTTCCTTTTAAGCTTCAAATTTATTACCTTATTCTTTCGGAATCTTTTTTTAACATTTTTTCCCATTCTTACTATGTCCTACTAGTTTCTTCATTTTATGTACTTGTCCAAAATGTTTTTTTTAAATTGAGGTACTACGCTGTTTAAAACTTCTTAATTTTTTAGCTTTTCTACCTATCAATATAAAAACAGTTTTAGCTACCTTTCCTTATATTCTTCCCTAGCCCCTGCTGGATTCTTTCCTCTTTCTCTCATTTTGCTTTTTTTAAAATGTCAGCATTATGCTTTCGTAGAAGTCAGTTCTTGAATCTTTACTTTAATCCACTACAACTTTCTTTCTTTTAATTTTGTAATTTTACACCTGTCAGTGTAAAGCCTGTAAAGTCTTACGATCGCATCTTAAATCTATACTTTAGATTCTTTTTAATTTTTATTTTTTACATCTGTTGGTGTGGAGCTATTTTAAAATTAAATCCTTGAAGCCGATTTTTCCACATTTCTCTCTATATTTTTCTATCTCTTGCTAGTTTTTTTATTGTCGCCCATTTTGATATTCTTCTATAAAAACTAACCACTATGACATTGTAGCGGTCGATTTACATAATCTCTCTTTCTTTTTACCTTCAACTCTTAGGGTAAAAGTATTTTAATACTGAACCCTTCAAAACACTTTTTTCACATTTCCGTCCCATTCTTATTTTATTCTTCCAGTTTGTTTATTTGCTGCAATAGTGATAAATTTTATTTTAAAATTGAGACACTGCACTTTTAGGTCATATTCATCTTCTTACTTCTTAGATTTTCTACCCATCGGTTGAGGACATTTTGGCGTTGAGTTCTTCGGAACAGTTTTGTCTACTTTTTTTTATACTTCTCAATAGCTCCTGCTAGATTAGTTACTCTTTCTCTTTTTCTCATTTTGCTTCTTCCTTTTTAAATTTAAGAATTATGCTTTCGTAATAGTCAGTTCTTGAATCTATACTTTTGTTCACCACAACTTACTTCCTCTTAAATTTGTAATTTTTCACCTGTCAATGTAAAATTATTGTAAAGCTGAGCTTTTGGAGCAGTTTTTTCCACATCTCCCTCTCTTCTTTGCGGGTTTTAGACAATTTTGTTTACTCTTCTTATCTCTCATTTTGCTCCTCTTTCTCAAAATTCACGAATTATACTATTTTATCACTTGGTTCTTGAATTTATACGTTAGTTCTTATTAACTTCTCTTTTTAGTTTTTAGATTTTTGTTACCATTCGGTGTAAAGTTATTTTCATGTTGAGTCCTTCGGGGTAGTTTTTTCCTCGTTTTTCACTTTTTCTTTCTATCTCGTACCCCCATTTTTATTTTCTTCTTGCAAAACTCATTTGTTATACCATTTGGCGATTACATGTTAAATTCATACTTTAGATAACATAAACTTTTCTCTTTTTGTTTTTTAATTTTTATATCTGTTGGTGTGGAGCTATTTTGAAGTTGAATTCTTTGAAAGAAATTTTGCCATATTTCTCTATATTTTTGCATCTCTCGCTAGTTTTCTTATTGTTGCCCATTTTGCTATTATTCTCCAAAAACTAACCACTATGACATTGTAGCGGTCAATTCACATAAACTCTCTTTCTTTTAACCTTTAACTTCTAGTCTAAAGGTATTTTGATACTGAACTTTTCGAAACACTTTTCTCACATTCCCCTCCCATTCTTATTATGCCCTTCCAGTTTCTTAATTTGCAGTAATGGTGATAATTTTTGTTTAAAGTTGAGGCACTACACTTTTCAGAACATATTTTTCTTCCTAATTCTTAGTTTTTCTACCCATCGATATAAAAACATTTTGGCGTTGAGCGCTTCGAAACAGTTTTGTCTATCTTTCCCTATATTTCTCCTTAGCTCCTGCTAGATTCTTTACTCTTTCTCTTATGTTGCTTTGTTTTTTTTAATTTGATCATGAAGTTTTCGTAACAGTCACTTCTTGAATTTAAAGTTTAGTTTACCACAATTTTCTTCCTCTTAATTTTCTACCTGTCAGTGAAAACTATTTTGGAACTCAGTCCATTACCGCAGAGTTTTCCACATCTTCCTCTCTTTATTCTTTTTTGTATTTGTACTCTTTTTTCAAAATTGCACCACTACAACTATTCGAAACTTCTGCTTCTTAATCTTCGGTTTTTCTACCTATATAAAAATATTTTGGCGTTCAGCTCTTCGGAAAAGTTGTATCTACACTTTCCTCTATTTCGTCCTGGTTTCTGTTAGTTTTTTTACCCTTTTTCTGATTTTGCTCCTTCTATTTTAATTTAAGCATAATGCTTTCGATAGTGCTTTACTCTATACTTTAGTTCGCATTAATTTTCTTTCTCTTAATTTTGAAATTTTTCATCTGTTAGTTAGCGCTATTTTGGAGTTTAATCCTTTAGAGAAATTTTTTCCACGTCCTTCTTTCTACCTTCAACTATTCGGAGCCTAATCTTCAGATTTTCTACTTATCGATATAAAGACATTTTGGCGTTCTACTCTTCGGAACAATTTTTATCTACACTTCCCTCTATTTTGTTCTGGTACCTGTTAGCTTCTTTAATCTTTCTCTGATCTTGCTCCTATTTTTCAAATTTAAGCATTATGCTTTCGTAGTAGTCACTTATTGACTCTATAATTTAGTTCACATCAATTTCCTTTCATTTAATTTTAAATTTTTTTACCTGTTCGTGTAAATTTATTTTAGAGTTCAGTCCCTTGGAGCAATTTTTTCACAGTTTTCTCTTTACCTGCCTAGCTTCCGTTAGTTTCTTTATTCTCTTTTTGCTTCTCTTTTTTAATTAAAGCATTATGATTCTGTATTCTTCTTAATCTTCTGCATTTATTTCTGTTGCTGTAAAGCTATTGTGATGTTGATTTCTTCAGAGTACTTATTTCCATATTATTCTTAAATTCTTTGATTCTTATTAATTTCTCTATTTTTTGTCATTTTGCTCCATTTTTTAAAATTTAAACTTTGATTTTTAGGTTGCTAATCTTTAAATCTACACTTTTGTTCATATAACCTTTATTTTTCTCAATCTTCAAGATTTTTACTTATTGGTGTAAAGCTGTTTTTCCACATTTTCCTCTATTTTCTTCTCTCTCCTGCTAGTGTCTTTCCCATATTTTGCTTCTTTATTCCAAAATTTAAGCACTATGGGTTTATAGCAGTCGATTTTTAGATCTATACTTCAGTTCATATAAACTTTATTAATTTTAACTTCCAGCTTTCCTACCTGTCGGCGTAAAGATATTTTGGAGTTCTTCTAAGTATTCAATTTTAAATTCTACCGTATTTAACCTTACCTCTTATTGTTTAATGTAATTTTATTTTAGTGTTATTTAACTTGTTTATTTATTTATTATTTTTTATCCATATTTACTTCCCAGCTATTGAATAATTTATTTTTTTGTATTCTGCAGCAATACTTTTCATTCGATTTTGTACTTCTTTTCTACTCTTCCTAATACTATGGTTTTAGTCTTTTGTATATAAAAGCTTAATGTAATTTCTTTTTAGAAATTTTAATACGTTTTTATTATTGCAGAATAGTTTTTTGGTTTTTTACAATTTTCACCTTTTTTGTATAGCTATAATTACTATAAATACTTTTTACTTAGCCCGCTTTCTAAAAATCTCCCCTACAATTTCTTTATCGCCACACCTACAGCTTTAGGTCGGATCCAAACGATCGCAAGTGTTTACGCGATATGCTTTTCTAGCCAGGGTACTACTAGATGATTTGCATTGTCCGCCGAGGGAGAGCGACTAAAGACAATTTATCTATTGTGAGCAAACAACAAAGACACATTTTTACTGATTACTTAATTTCGAAGTAAAAAGTTAGGTTTAATGTAACTTACCTTTAAGTTCTTCATTTGTTTTGCCATCGTGATCAAGTCTCTTGTCGCTCTAACGTTAATGTTAACAGCAGTAGTTAACTGTTCAGTAAATCTTACAGTGGCAGCGCAATGTATGATACAGTCCACTTCTTTAATCAAAGTTGTCCTATCAGCTTCCGAAATTCCCAAATTGGGATGATAGCAATCTCCTTCCATCCAACTGACTTTGCTGAGGTAGTTTGGTTGTTTTCTTCGAAGCGGATCGAAACTCTTAAAGAAATTATTTTTGAAAAAGTTTAAAATTATTAAAAAATTACCGGTCCTTCAAAGATTTCTTCGAATCTCTTTTGCGTGTCTTTTCCTTTTTTTGGTCTGATGATGACGTAAATGCGCTTTATGTCAGGAACTGCTCGTAAAAGTTTTTCTAAAAAGAGTCGACCCAGAAAACCAGTGGCACCCGTTATGAACACTGTTGATCCTGAATAAAATTTAACTATTTTACTGGGGCTACCAACGGGAGGTAGGATCATGTCGGCGCCGGTAATGTCGTTGCCTTGTTGCGCGTAGATGTCGTCCATGTTGAATGTTTCTAGAAATAAGTGAAATGGTATATTAAAATATTTTTAATTCTATTAGAGCCGTCATTATTTTGATATTAAATAGTTAATTGTTTTTTTTTATTTCTTTGGATTTCAATTTTAATAGTTTTAATGAGTTGAGTGTCAGAAATTTTAAAAATTTGTCAATGATATGAGAATTTTTAATACTATTGTAATAATAGACTACAATGTATTCTACTTTAAAAACGTTTAGTTCTGCATTTACTTAGTTACTCGATGTACAAGGTATGCTTAGCAATTTGTAAAATGAAGGTGATCAAGAAACTCAAGACAACTTGAAGAACCAAGGCAACGTAAATAGTCCAGTTAATTTACGCACAATGAGTAACTTATGTAAGAACTGTTGAGGTTAAAGGTTGTATAAGAAATTGGTTAAATTGTCTCTTTAATTGTTTCACCAATTTGAATAAGAAGAATGTAAAGATTATTCATCCAAAATATTGAGAAAACAATGACACTGCAAAAGGTTTTTTGAGAAAATTGAGCAGAAATATTTAATGAAGACCAAAACAAATAGAAGTGAGCAACAGAAATCAAAAACTTTCTCCACTAAATATTTGCTTGCATAGAAAAATTAAATAATACGTTAGTGCAAAAGAAGCTTCCAGTCGCTTTTACATTCACTAAGCGTAACCCTGAGTACCATTTTTGGCCTTCAGCTTTATGTATCATACCCTGCAGACATAGCAACCACGATAGGAAAATAGCAAATGCTGCATGGTAGGTGTAACATCACATTTTACACAAACCTTAAAATTTCTTATGTAAGTAAAGACATTGGTGATAGATTCGGTATAAACTAAGACAAATTTTCCTTTTAACTGTACATTATAATAATACAGGTGGGTAGATCTTAAGTCTTCGACTTCAAATAAAGTAGGTCATTAAGTTTGCAGCCAGATAGTTTGCATAGTTTTCAACCTCTCTGAACCTATTAGTACAGTTTTTTATTTCCTCCTTCACTGTTTTCACTAGTAGGTCTTGGGATATTAGTCTACTCTGTATACACTCTATATACACTTTTGACTGGAGTTTCCCCAAAATTTTAATGGTGAAAAGTGAAGCGGATCCCCAGATCTGAATTTCGAAGTTCCTAATTGGTTACAGAGATACTTTGTACACAAGCAATTTGTTTTCCGATTTGCAGTTCATTATCCAGTAAATTTTGCTGAGTCTAAAACTCAATTGATTTCTTTTTAAAAAGATTTTTTTCCACTTCATTGACCGTTCCAGGAGCGTTCCTAGGTATTTGACTTTCTGCCTTTGGGGTAGAGGGTGATTGATTAGCATAACAAAAGGTAAATCGCCTCTTCAAGTTGCTAATCTTGTATGCACAGATTTGTCTTCGCTTACTCTGATTCCCTATTCACTTAGGCGCTTTTAGATTTGTTTAAGATTGGCTTGAAGTTACTGTGACGTGATAACAAGTTGCATCGCGTGTATGAAAATATGGAGACTTAAAATCAACTTTTTTGTCAGAAACTGAGACACCAAGTGGGAAAAACATAAGACACAACTACATACACCTATATAGAATTTAACATCATAAGTCCAATTGTATGACCAGTCAGATATAATAATACAAATATGAAAATATGGAAACTTAAAATCAACATCCTCACTAAAAACTGAAACACCAAGTAAGAGAAACATAAGATACAACTGTAAACAATCACATAGAATTAAACATCATAAGGCCAATTGTATGACCAGTCACACATAATAATAAAAATATTAAAATTTGGAAACCTAAAAGCAACTTTCTTATAGGAAACTGAGACACCCAGTAGGAAAGCATAAGAGAGAACTACATACAACTAGATAGAATTTAACATCATAAGGCTAATTGTATGACCAGTCACATATAATAATAAAGATATGAAAATATGGAAATTTAAAATCAACTTCCTCATCAAAAACAGATACCAAGTGGGAAAAACATAAGATACAACTACATAGAATGAAACATCATAAACCCATAGTACGACCAGTCACATATAATAATAAAAATATGAAAATACGGACCCCTAAAATCAACTTTCTCATAGAAAACTGAGACACCAAGTGGGAAAACATAATATAGAACTACATACAACTACATAGAATTTATCATCATAATGCTAATTGTATGACTAGTCACATACAATGTTAAAAATATAAAAATATGGAAATTTAAAATAAACTTCCTCATCAAAAACTGAGATACCAAGTAGGAAAATCATAAGATACAACTACATACAATTACATATAATGAAACATTATAAACCCTTAGTCCGACCAGTCACATATAATAATAAAAGTATGAAAATATAAAAACGTAAAATCAACTTTCTCATAGAAAACTAAGACACCAAGTGGGAAAATATAATATAGAACTACATACAACTATATAGAACTTAACATCATAAAGCTAATTGTATGACTAGTCACATACAATGATAAAAATATGAAAATATGGAAATCTAAAATCAACTTCCTCATCAAAAACTTAGATACCGAGTGGAAAAAACATAAGATACAATTACATACAACTACATAGAATGAAAGATCATGAACCCATAGTACGACCAGTCACATATAATAATAAAAATATGAAAACCTAAAATCAACTTCCTCATCAGAAAATGAGACACCAAGTGGGAAAATATAAGATACAGCTACATACAACCACATAGAATAAAACATAATAAGGCCCATTGTACGACCAGTCACATATAATAATAAAAATATGATTATAGAAACCTAAATTCAACTTCCTCATCGGAAACTGAGACACTAAGTTGGAAGGCACAACTACATACAACTACATAGAATTTAACAACATAAGCCCAATTGTATGACCAATCACATCCAAAAATAAAAATATGAAAACCTAAAATCAACTTCCTCATCAGAAACTGAGACACCAAGTGGGAAGACACAACTACATACAACTACATACAATTTAACAACATAAGGCCAATTGTATGACCAATCACATCCAAAAATAAAAATATGAAAACCTAAAATCAACTTCCTCATCAGAAACTGAGACACCAAGTGGGAAGACACAACTACATACAACTACATACAATTTAACAACATAAGGCCAATTGTATGACCAATCACATCCAAAAATAAAAATATAAAAACCTAAAATCAACTTCCTCATCAGAAACTGAGACACAAAGTGAGAAAAACATAAGATACAACTACATACAACTACATAGAATAAAACATCATAAATCCCATTGTACGACCAGTCACATCCAATAATAAAAATATGAAAATATGGAGACTTAAAATCAACTTCCTCATCAAAAACTGAAACACCTGACACCAAGTGGGAAAATCATAAGATACAACTACATACAACTACATAGAATAAAACATCATAAATCCCATTGTACGACCAGTCACATCCAATAATAAAAATATGAAAATATGGAGACTTAAAATCAACTTCCTCATCAAAAACTGAAACACCTGACACCAAGTGGGAAAATCATAAGATACAACTACATACAATTTTGTAGCATTTAATAACATAATGCCACTTGAATGAGCCGTCACACATAATAATAAAAATATAAAGATATGAAAAACTAAAATCAACTTTCTCATCAGAAACTGAAACATCAAGTGGGAAAAACGCCAGATACAGCTACATACAACTACATAGAATAAAACATCATAAAGCCCATTGTACGACCAGTCACATAAAATAATAAAAATATGAATATGGAAACCTAAAATCAACTTCCTCATCGGAAGCTGAGACACCAAGTGGGAAAATATAAGACACAACTGCATACAACTACATAGAATTTAACAACATAAGGCCAATTGTATGACCAATCACATCCAAAAATAAAAATATAAAAATATGAAAACCTAAAATCTACTTCGTCATCGGAAACTAAGACACCAAGTGAGAAAAACACAAGATACAGCTACATATAACTACATAGAATAAAACATCATAAATCCCATTATACGACCAGTCACATACAATAATAAAAATATGAAAATGTGGAGACTTAAAATCAACTTCCTCATCAAAGACTGAAACACCTGACACCAAGTGGGAAAATCATAACATAGAACTACATACAACTTTGCAGAATTTAACAACATAATGCCACTTGTAGGGGCAGTCACACGCAATAATAAAAATCTGAAATCCTAAAATCAACTTCCTCATCAAAAAATGAGACACCAAGTGGAGCAACATAAGATGCAACTATATACAACGAATTTAACAACATACTCGTAAGGCCAATTGAATGACCAATCACATCCAAAAATAATAATATGAAAATATAAAAACCTAAAATCAATTTCCTCATTGGAAACTAAGGCACCAAGTGGGAAAAGCACAAGATACAGCTACATACAACTATATAGAAGAAAACACCATAAGGTCCATTGTACGACCAGTCGCATACAATAATAAAAAATTGAAAATATGGAAACTTAAAATCAACTTCCTCACCAAAAACTCAGACACCTGACACTAAGTGGGAAAGACATAAGATACAACTAACATACAACTTCATATAATTTAACTGTATGACCAGTCACACATAATAAAAAATATATAAAAATATGAAAACCTAAAATCAACTTCTTCATCAAAAACTGAGACACCAAGTGGAAAAACATAAGATCCAACTATATACAAGAAATTTAACACCATAAGGCTTATTGTATGACCAGTCACATACAATAATAAAAATATGAAAATATGAAAATCTAAAAGCAACTTCCTCTTCAGAAACTAAAACACCAAGTGGGAAAAACATAAAAAGCAACTACATACAACTACATAGAATTTAACATAATAGGGCACATTGTACTACCGGTTACATATAATAATAAAAACATAAAAATATAGAAACCGAAAATCAACTTTGACCAAGTGGGGAAAACATAAGATTCAACTACATACTTTTCTATAATTTCAAAGGAAAAGGAACTTGCAACAAATGCTGGCGACTTCTCTACACGTATCTACGCGTCATTATAAATTTGACAGACATTTAGAACCAAATGACTATAGGAAATTAAACAAAAAGCTTTTTAGATAGAATACCATTGGGTTGTTTGCCAATTGCTTTCCAAGAGGGTAGTAACTAAAAAGAATTTAAGCGAGAATTGAAGCAACAGACTCAATGATAGGAGTTTCAGTTTGTAACTTGAATATTGTGACAGACACAAGAAAATAAGTTATGATGAACAATATTTTAATAAGAATATTATGTACGTTCACCTCAAGATATAAAAGAATATGTTAAACATCGTGGGTATATACGTATTGAATATAGGAAAAATATAGGAAGAGTGGGTAGTGTTTTTGAAACCGCCTAAAACCTTTTGAAGAATATCCCAAGTACAATCTATAGAAAGTTTTAATTCGAGAATTAAGAATACTGCCGTCTTGGGTATGCTGCAAAGGTTCAATGAAGTAAACACCAATTGGACGTGATTTTACCTTGAACTTCTCATTAACAACATAAACTTTGACCATTCCCCAATATAAATTTGTGTTAAGCAATTCAAGAGAGCAAAGATCTATAATGGACTTTATGATAATAAGGAGAAACAATCATCCAGAACAGATACTGTCAGATTACTGATATCTGAAAAGTAGCAGCTAACCACGACCTGAGATTATGTAAATATCAAGAGAATAGAAAAAAATTCCTCAAGTACGATTTAGTTTTCTAAAAAGAACTAAGGAACAATTAGTCAGGTAATGTCCTCGAGGAGCATGACATTGAAAACCAAACTAGAACTAAACTAAAAAACATATTGAGGAGCTTTGGAGAAGTAATAGAGATTAGAAAAGTTAACATTAATACTAAAAAAAATATCAAGCCCTAATTTACGAAGATTGGAAGGACCTGTGGGGTAAAAGCGAGAGAGTACAATCAGAATATAGAAATCTGAAGACAGATGACTGGTTGTTTGAAAGATATAGTTTGGAGTTATAAATAAATATTAGCAGTCAGTCAAGTTATGTCTTACAAGACCTGCGTTAGACCAATATCAACTTGAGCAACCAAAGCAAAAATACTAATGAAAACTCTTTAAAAGGAGTCACTCTACAATATCAAATCAGCAAAGAAGAATTACACATTGAAGACATAAGCAAATGGGTTAGATCTTGTAGGCACCAATAGAGCAGGAGAGACTTTCCACGTTAGCAAACGCTTACCAAAAATAAACATCCAGAAAGGATAGGCCTGAAAGAATAATAAGATGTTGTCTTAAGTTAACAATAACAAGCAAAAGCTTGCAATGCATCAGAAGCTTTGCTTCAAGAAATTCTTCATTAGACTCAAACATGGAAGGATCAGTGCTAGTAATATTTTTGCCAAAGAAAAGATTTACTGCAATGGTATTATCATGAACCGTACATAGCTTGTCAATAGAATTTCTTTATTATTACCGAGAACCTCATCTAGGTACAACCCAATTTTTTTTCTTTTAGTTTTTTCATTTAATTGGTTCTTGAGGTTGTTGAGATCTCTCTTTACCATTCATTTCACTCAATGTAAATCCAAACTCTAAATAACTATAATCATACATGTAAAATTTTCTCTGCCTCACAGTTATGCCGAAGAGTAGAGAGCTTCTAGAAAAGTGTTGGTTGAACAAGGCAAGTGATTTGGAGACACTTATACCTTTTTAAAGGTCCATTAGAAAATGTGACTCGAGCGCTGTTAGATTACCACGGAGAAGCACACGAGGAGAAACAAAACTTGAAATATATTTCGATTACTATGCTGCTCTGTGTATTGTTTACGACATTTAACTGATTAGCAACGCTTATTGCTATTACAAAATCGCTGGAGGCTTCTTAATGCGTCTGCCGTTTCAAGGTTATGGAATATGCTTTCAAAAGTTCAAAGGAGCTTCGAAAAGTGTCGATTCGATATAAGTTTTCTAATTTCTGGTCATGCTATTGGTGAAAGGTGTACTTCATTTATTTGCACTACCACAGCGTTTATCAATAAAAATTGGTCTATCATAAAAATACAAGAATTGTGAAATTATTGATTTGAAATGAGAACTAACACGGTTTCACGAAAACAAACTACTGAAAAATTGAAGAAGTTACAAAAACAACTGACTTTTGTAAAGCGCCATCTAGTAACAAACTACAATAACTACCTTTAAGAATTGTAGAGCGCCATCTAGTAATGGAGGGACGTAATAATTTATTTTACTTGCAAATTTACACCGACCCTCTACGTCTAATCGGAAATTTATAATGAAACCAGTAGAACACCAAGAAAGAGTCCGATAAAGATACCGGTTCAATATCTACTTAGAAATAACCTTGAAAATTCTGTATACTTAACCGGCATCGGCCACTATGTTCGTAGCCAGTAGTGACTTTTAATTTTCGTAATAAAATTAAATTTCCTCAAGTATTGGGTAATTTACAATATTTTAAAAACATTCTTTTTCTTCATAGTTTTTAAGGCACTCGGTATAGCCACATATTCTAATTTCTAGCAATAATTAATTTTTGTTAATATAACAAAACCGGTTCAGTTTTGAGCAATTAATTTTTAAATTTTTTAAATTAATTTTTTTGGTTCCCTATTTTCAAGTATAAATTTAAATTCCACATATTCTTGTAAATTTGCTGTTTTTCTTTTAATTTAGCTTGTAATTTTGCAATTTCAAACAATTAAACACTTGAGACTGTGGACGACCTCCATTTTCTTCAAAACCACCTTCATAAGTAATTTTTACGAGAAAATTTTCACCTTGACGGTGTTCCTGAAGCCGGTTCTGCAGCGGAAATACGATTTTTGTAATGACTCAAATGAAACGTGGGACGTTACGAGGTTGCAATGCAAGTTTTTTTAGGTAAACATTGCTGGAATAATACGAACAAGAATCATAGCCAAAGGCCATTGTTAATATTGAACCACTTGAATGAGATGAGGCCAAGGATTAAAAATGAAGACGATTTCAAGGTTTTTTAGAAAGAGCCACCAACACTTTTAATTTAATAAAAATTTATATTTTCTCTAAGCAAATTTAATTCTATTTTGACTTAATTGCAAGGAGAACAATAATAGTAATAGAAGAGAATTTTGTTGAATAAAAAAAAATTTTTTAGAAGGTTAACTAAAATTCTCAAAAATCATGAATCTATTGAAGGTTCTCTGAAGCTTTATTGTTATAAGACGAAAATACAAAGGGTACAAATTATTATACATTTTGTTGATTTTAATTTTAAATTCTGACCGGTCACAGTTGTACATATCCAAATATTTTACATTTACACAAATGACGTAGCCAAATCAATTGTATTGGACAAGTGACTTGCCAAAATGGACCGTTTAATGATTTTTAATTTTGAAATAAATTAGGATTCAATTATTTGGATTATTGCGCAAATTGTTTTAAGTAACCACAGTAACCTCTTCTTTCAGTACCCACTTAGAAATATTTAAAAACAGTTACTTGGTTTCAAAAATATGAACTTAGAGTTTTCTCTTTTAAGCTTGAAATTTATCAGTTCGTCGGTCTGTAAACCAAATGTTACTATTTTGGAACAACATGGAGAGTTATAGAAATAAAATTTTATTTTCTACTTGAAAAATTCAAAAATAAAAGGTTTAATGCTTGTAGCAGTAGCTTAATCAATTTTGAAAAAAAATTGAGTTTATAATTTTCAAAAGAATTCTGGACGCCCTTTTATGTAGTACCAGAAACATTAGAAAAGCAAATAAAATTGTTGGAGAAAATCGAAGATTGGTCAATTTTTTTGAAAAATCTGATAATTTTAACATTTTAACGATTAAGTACAAAAATAACGACTTACAATCAAAAACATTGCTCAATTTTCTGTGAACCAAATTTTATTATTTTGAGAAAACATGATTAGTTAAAAAAATAAAATTTGATCTTCTACTTGAAAATTTCCAAAAAAAAATGTTTAATGCCTGTAGCAGTGGTTTAGCCAATTTCGAAAGAAAAATGAAGTTTGTAATTCACCTAAGAATTCTGGACGCTTTTTCGTGCAGCACCAAAAACATTGGAAGAGCAAATAAAATTGTTGGAATTGAAAATTGGGCATTTTTTTGAAAAATCTGATAGTTTTAACATTTTAACAATTAAGAGCAAACATTTTTGAGTATAAGGCGAGTGAATCTAATTTTTCTCTGATATAACGACGTAAAATCAAAAACATTGCTCAATTTTCTGTGAACCAAATTTTACTATTTTGAGAAAACATGATTAGTTAAAAAAATAAAATTTGATTTTATACTTGAAAATTTACAAAAAAAATGTTTAATGCCTGTAGCAGCGGTTTAGTCAGTTTCGAAAAAAAAATGAACTTTATAATTCACCTAAGAATTCTCGACGCTTTTTCGTGCAGCACCAGAAACATTGGAAGAGCAAGTAAAATTGTTGGAATTGAAAATTGGGCATTTTTTTGAAAAATCTGATAGTTTTAACATTTTAACAATTAAGAGCAAACATTTTTGAGTATAAGGCGAGTGAATCTAATTTTTCTCTGATATAACGACGTAAAATCAAAAACATTGCCCAATTTTCTCTGAACCAAATTTTACTATTTTGAGATGGCATAGATATTTAAAAAATAAAATTTGGATTTCTACTTAAAAATTTTCAAAATAAAATTCTTAATTCTTGTAGCAATGGTTTAGTTGATTTCGAAAAAAAAATGCGGTTATAATTGACAAAATATTTCTGGACGCTCTTTTATGCAGCACCAAGAACATTAGAAAAGCAAATAAAATTTTTGAAGAAAATCGAAGATTGGGCATTTTTTTGAAAAAATTGATCATTTTAAATAATTAAGTACAAAAATTTCTGAGTATAAGGCAAGTGAATAATTTTTTTTGTGACATAACGACGTACAATCAAAAACATTGCTAAATTTTTTGTGAACCAAGATTTACTATTTTGGGACAACATGAATAGTTAAAAAAAATTAAATTTGGTCTTCTTAAAAAATTCCAAAATAATACGTTTAATGCTTGTACCAGTAGTTTAGTCGATTTCAAAAAAAATTTAGTTTATAATTACGAAAGAATTTTAGACGCCCTTTTAGGCAGTACCAAGAACATTAGTAAAGCGAATAAAATTGTTGAAGAAAATCAAAGATTGGGCATTTTTTTGAAAAAGCTGATCATTTTTATATTTTAATTAATTAAGTACAAACATTTTTGAGTATAAGGTAAGCGCATCCATTTTTTTCTGACATAACGACGTACAATCAAAAAAATTGCTAAATTTTATGTGATCCAAATTTTACTATTTTGGGACGAGATGAATAGTTAAGAAAATAAAATTTGATATTCTACTTGAAAAATTCGAATAAAAATGTTTAATGCTTGTAGTAGTGTTTTAGTCTACATCGAAAAAAATTTGAGTTAATAATTAACAAAAGAATTTGCAAGTATTTTAGGTAAGCATTGCTCGAATAATATGAACAAGAATCGTAGCCAAAGGCCATTGTTAATAAAAAAAAAAATTCTACCTGAAAAACTCCAAAATAAAATGTTTAATTCTTGTAGCAATGGTTGAGTCAATTTCGAAAAATAAATGAGTTTATAATTAACAAAAGAATTCTAGACGCCCTTTTATGCAGTACCAAGAACATTAGAAAATCAAATAAAATTGTTGGAGAAAATCAAAGATTGGGCATTTTTTTGAAAAATCTGATCATTCTAATATTTTGAGTTTATAATTGACAAAAGAATTCTGGACGTCCTTTTATGCAGTACTAAGAACATTAAAAAATCAAATAAAATTGTTGGAGGAAATCGAAGATTGGGCATTTTTTTGAAAAATTTGATGACTTTAGCATTTTAATCAATTCAATACAAACATTTTTCAGTATAAGGCGAGTGAATAAATTTTTTCAGACATAACGACGTAAGTCAAAAACCTTGTTCAATTTATTCAAAATCAAACTGTAAATGTTTATTGCTTCTTTCGATTTTTTAAGAAATTGTGAAAATGTGGGTCACAGAAGAAATGTTTTTGTTGAATAAAATTACTTTGCAATTTTTGGTTATTTATAAAATTCAAAATAATACGAAAAAGAAAAATTTGACTTAAAAGTTTGTGAACCTCTTCGATAGAAAGAAACTCGCATTAAGGTGGTAAAATTTTGGGTTTTACAACACTGACAACAAAATGATACCAACCTATTGGCCTAACTTTCTAATTAATTAAAAAAATTGTGGCAACAATTTCTTAAAATACTGAAAATATTTTGATTTTTATTTTAACAATTTCTACATATACAAATATGTCCTACTCAAAAAAATTGAAGAGAATCGACGAGAAAAACTGTCGGTCCAACGCTGATATAAAAAATTTGAAAATAAATTTCCAAATTATTTTAATAAATATTTCGAGGTCCTTGCTTGATTACTTTGAATTTTTGAGTTATATCCACCTTAAATGCTAATTATCTTGACGTTTTGGCCGTCATTCCTCAGAAGATAATTTTTCGAAAAATCTCAGAAGAAAGGTAACACTGTTATGCTCACAACGTCAAAATGTTATTACGGGAATTACGTGAAATACAAATAGGAATTCAAAATTAGCGACACAAATACCATAAATAAATTTCCCTAATGTTATTAGGGTAAAAAAGTGTTAATTTGGCAAATTACTCGAGTACATTTCATAATTTTAAAAAACGTTCTTGTTAGTGAAAAACATTGCTACTAAGAGAATCGAATTCAGAAAAAAAACTCTTTCTCTTAAGAGTTAGAGTTTTTTTACTTTTATTGTTATCGTATTGTAGATATTTTTGTGATTTTAAAAAATACCTTAATCACGTCACTGAGAAATCAAAAAATACAAAAATATTTAGAGTAATAAATAATACGAAGAATTATTTGATAAAATAGTTTTGGTTAACAATTTTTTCACTTACCTTTGGTCTTTGTCTTATTTAATTAAAACTGGAGTAATTTCTGCAATGGATAGCACAAGGGGTCACCAACGTGTTTACCAAGGTGTTTTCCGTTTACCACTGACTTAGCTTTTTGTAAGACGATTACTTCCGCGCGAGGTTCTTGCGTAGTTTTCTCCCCACTATATTACTTTTCTATTCTATTGTGTTCTGTTTTATCTTCTGTATTGAATATGGATCTGTTGGTATAATTTATGGTAATATAAATTGAAAAGCAATTAAGACCGTCAAAATTCTCATTGCTTCAACTGAAGGTGAATCGACGGCAATAACCTTTCGAGACGCTGCGACAATAAATGCAAATTTCGATTTCAATTCTTTTAATTTAAAACAGGCGTTAGATTCAATTTTTTCATCAGAATTGAATTACTTTAGTCTCTTTAGTTAACCGTCAATGGGATGCAATAATTTTCTGGATACGATCAAGTCAAGTGAAACTGGTTTCGAAATTCAATAGAGCAGCGTTATAACATTAATGAATGTGTCGACAATTTTTGTGCACGATTTTACTAAATTGTGGCTTTATCAATTTGTTCTATTTCCAATTATTGGACATTTCGCTGATCAGCTTCTCATTAAAGGTATCAAGATGTGTCAGCTATACCGATAACGTAACTAAAGAGTAAATAACTTATAAAGACGCGACGCTTATCGTGGCTATTTTGAACTCCATGACCTTGAAACGACAGTCTTTTAAACTGGTATAAGCCGCAATCACGTTCTCGCCCAGATGTTATTCAGACTTTTAATGGCAACAACTCCATTCAGTCAAATATTTTCTTTTGTGTCGTTAATTTAGCACTTCAGATTTCACTTGATCACCGAACAAGTCAAGCAATGTTGACATAAGATAAAATTGTGTTTTTCAACAGAGACCCGAGCATTTATTGAAAAATATGTTTAAAGTTTTTGTTTAGCAAGAAAACTTTTTAAAATTTATATTAAGTTTCAAGTCCATGTTTTGCACTTGCCACTTTGGCTGGGCAGCGCTAATGTGGCCGGGCTTTCGTCACGTTTTTGAATGGATGGTATAAGTTTTGCAATTCTGTCGCTTTGTTAGACCGCCGCCTCTTTATAAGCTCTGTACTTTTTCACATAAATTCTTTTAACATTGCCAGGGTCAATGTAGCAAATTTAACTTTTTTGATGTCTCATCACTAAAAAAGTGTTGTTTCTTAAAAAAGCGCTGTAAAATACTAAAAAAATTTGCACTATGTAAAAAAACTAAATCATTTATATCAAATCATGACGTTGACTATCAGAAACTTAATTAACTGATTAAAAATTTACCTATATACACAATGATATTTTATTTATTACTAGCTGACCCGACAGACGTCCTGTCCAAATTTCAATAAATTTATTTGTGGTCGTTTTGTGCATATATGAAAAGCTATTGGAAATATGTTTATGAGTAATGATTGATTTCCAATTTGATAATTAGCTATCAAACGACATTTACGGACGTAGCAAAATAACACAAAAGTAAAAAAATGTAACTTTATTTTAATTTAAGGTCCAATACGATTTTCTAGATTCGTCTCGAAGTCTTTCAGATTTTTTTCTTCAGTTGAAAATATTCAATTGAGTTATTTTACAAAACAAGAATATGTCATTTCTATCGTTAGTTATGGTGGAGAGTGCAGCCAAAAATTATGAGTTTTGCAGTTTGTTCGAATTTTCTGACCTTTCAGGAACTCTTAAGAAACAAGAAAAAGTTACACATATCTATCGTTTGAGTCGTCAGTTGTGGTCTTGAGTTCAAACAAGAATCTCACAGAAAAAAAAATGTTTTTTATTTTTGTACAAAATCTTGTACAAAAGATTGTGTTTTAGAACAAAAGTCAACAACAAAACTTCTCAGTTCCAATCCTTTCAATCAAATTTGGAGACCCACAATTCAGCGTCTTAAGACCAGTCTTAAACCTCACATACACATCTACAGCAGATTCTACCACAATAGGCACATTTGCACATAATACTGTTTTGTTAACTCTGTATGATAATCCGGTAAGTATCTCCTCAAACCTGCAAGATAATCTGTTCCACATTGAAGAACGTACCAGGGGATGGCAAACAAAAATTAACGAATACAAATCGCCAAAGGCACTAAGAAAAGCCAAATGTCCTCCAGTGTATATTAACAATGCAGAAATTTTATTATCACTCCGAATTTCTCAACTTTCCTTTGTAATTGTTTTAATTTTTCTATCTGCAAAACCTTTCCGGAACCATAACAAAATTCAAAAGGGGAGTTACGCGTATCCATCGTTCGAATCGTGAGTTATGGCCTTCAATTCATACCAGAATCTTATAGAAAAGAGAATATTTTTCTTTTCTTGTACAAAATATTGTACGAAAGTTTATATTTAAAAAAAAGTCAACGACGAAACTTCTTAGTTCCAACCCTTCCAATCAAATCTCGAGTACCACAATGCAGCATCTTAGGATCAGTCTTCATATACACATCTAACTTTTCTACAGCAGGTTCTACCACAATGGGCATATTTGCACATAATAATGTTATGTTAGCTGTCTATGAAGATCCGGTAATTGCCTCCGCAAACCCGCAAGATTATCTCTTCTACATAGTAGATCAGTAGATTGGGTCAAAAGATGGAAGACAAAAATTAACGAAAACAAATCGCCGCATGCATTATTTAAACTAAAAAGAGCAAAATGTCCTCCAGTGTATATTAACAATGCAGAAATTTTATTATCACTCCGAATTTCTCGACTTTCCTTTTTAATAGTTTTAATTTTTCTTTCTATAAACCTTTCCGGGACCATAACAAAATATAAATGGAGATTTACGCATATACATCGTTCGAGTCGTGAGTTGTGGTCTTGATTTCATACAAGAATCTCATAGAAAGAAAATATTTTTCTATTTTTGTACAAAATCTTGTACGAAAAATTGTATTTTCGAACAAAACTCACCAATGAAGCTTCTCAGTTCCAACCCTTTCAACCAAATTTGAAGTACCATTATGCAACTTCTTAGGACCAGTTTTATACCTCATATACACATCTGACCTTGCTACAGCAGATTCTACCACAATGGGCACATTTACACATAATACTATTAACTGTTAACTGTTAACTGTCTCTGAAGATCCGGTAATTGCGTCCGCAAATCTGCAAAACTATCTTTTCCACATAGAAAAATGGACGAAAAGATAGAAGACAAAATTGACGACAGCAAATCGCCGCATGCAGCATTCACATTAAAGAAAGCTAATTTTCCTCCAGTGTACATTAACAATGCAGAAATACCATTATCACTCTGAATTTCTCGACTTTCTTTTATAGTTGTTCTGATTTGTTTTTCTGAAAACCTTTCCGGGGCCACAATAAAATACAAAAGAAGAGTTACGCATATCCATTGTTCGAATCGTGAGTTATGGTCTTTTGTTCATACAAGAAGATCATAGAAAAAAAATATTTTTTCTATTTTTGCAGAAAGTCTTGTACAAAAAATTGTATTTTTGAACAAAAATCAAAAATGAAACTTCTCAGTTTCAATCCTTTCAACCAAATTTGAAGTACCATAATGCAACGTCTTGGGATCAGTCTTATACCTCATATACACATCTGGCCTTGCTACAGAAGATTCTACCACAATAGGCACATTTGCACATAATACTATTAACTGTTAACTGTCTCTGAAGATCCGGTAACTGTCTTTTCAAATCTGCAAAACTATATTTTCTACCTAGAAAAATAGACCAAAATATACAAGACAAAATTAACGACAGCAAATCGCCGCATGCAGAATTTACATTAAAGAAAGCTAATTTTCCTCCAGTGTACATTAACAATGCAGAAATACCATTATCACTCTGAATTTCTCGACTTTCTTTTATAGTTGTTCTGATTTGTTTTTCTGAAAACCTTTCCGGGGCCACAATAAAATACAAAAGAAGAGTTACGCATATCCATTGTTCGAATCGTGAGTTATGGTTTTGTGTTCATACAAGACGATCATAGAAAAAAAATATTTTTTCCATTTTTGCAGAAAGTCTTGTACAAAAAATTGTATTTTTCAACAAAAATCAAAAATTAAACTTCTCAGTTTCAACACTTTCAACCAAATTTGAAGTACCATAATGCAACGTCTTGGGATCAGTCTTATACCTCATATACACATCTGGCCTTGCTACAGAAGATTCTACCACAATAGGCACATTTGCACATAATACTATTAACTGTTAACTGTCTCTGAAGATCCGGTAACTGTCTTTTCAAATCTGCAAAACTATATTTTCTACCTAGAAAAATAGACCAAAATATACAAGACAAAATTAACGACAGCAAATCGCCGCATGCAGAATTTACATTAAAGAAAGCTAATTTTCCTCCAGTGTACATTAACAATGCAGAAATACCTTTATCACTCTGAATTTCTCGACTTTCTTTTATAGTTGTTCTAATTTGTTTTTCTGAAAGCCTTTCCGGGGCCACAATAAAATATAAAAGAAGAGTTACGCATATCCATTGTTCGAATCGTAAGTTATGGTCTTGTGTTCATACAAGACGATCATAGAAAAAAAATTTTTTTTCTATTTTTGCAGAAAGTCTTGTACAAAAAATTGTATTTTTAAACAAAAATCAAAAATGAAACCTCTCAGTTTCAACCCTTTCAACCAAATTTGAAGTACCATAATGCAACGTCTTGGGATCAGTCTTATACATCATATACACATCTGACCTTGCTACAAAAGATTCTACGACAATAGGCACATTTGCACAAAATACTATTAACTGTTAACTGTCTCTGAAGATCCGGTAACTGTCTTTGAAAATCTGCAAAACTATATTTTCTACCTAGAAAAATGGACCAAAGTATACAAGACAAAATTAACGACAGCAAATCGCCGCATGCAGAATTTACATTAAAGAAAGCTAATTTTCCTCCAGTGTACATTAACAATGCAAAAATACCATTATCACTCTGAATTTCTCGACTTTCATTTATAGTTGTTCTAATTTGTTTTTCTGAAAACTTTTCCGGGGCCACAATAAAATACAAAAGAAGAGTTACGCATATCCATTGTTCGAATCGTGAGTTATGGTCTTGTGTTCATACAAGAAGATCATAGAAAAAAAAAATTTTCTATTTTTGCAGAAAGTCTTGTACAAAAAATTGTATTTTTGAACAAAAATCAAAAATGAAACTTCTCAGTTTCAACCCTTTCAACCAAATTTGAAGTACCATAATGCAACGTCTTGGGATCAGTCTTATACCTCATATACACATCTGGCCTTGCTACAGAAGATTCTACCACAATAGGCACATTTGCACATAATACTATTAACTGTTAACTGTCTCTGAAGATCCGGTAACTGTCTTTTCAAATCTGCAAAACTATATTTTCTACCTAGAAAAATAGACCAAAATATACAAGACAAAATTAACGACAGCAAATCGCCGCATGCAGAATTTACATTAAAGAAAGCTAATTTTCCTCCAGTGTACATTAACAATGCAGAAATACCTTTATCACTCTGAATTTCTCTAATTTCTTTTATAGTTGTTCTAATTTGTTTTTCTGAAAGCCTTTCCGGGGCCACAATAAAATATAAAAGAAGAGTTACGCATATCCATTGTTCGAATCGTAAGTTATGGTCTTGTGTTCATACAAGACGATCATAGAAAAAAAATATTTTTTCTATTTTTGCAGAAAGTCTTGTACAAAAAATTGTATTTTTAAACAAAAATCAAAAATGAAATCTCTCAGTTTCAACCCTTTTAACCAAATTTGAAGTACCATAATGCAACGTCTTGGGATCAGTCTTATACATCATATACACATCTGACATTGCTACAAAAGATTCTACGACAATAGGCACATTTGCACAAAATACTATTAACTGTTAACTGTCTCTGAAGATCCGGTAACTGTCTTTGAAAATCTGCAAAACTATATTTTCTACCTAGAAAAATGGACCAAAATATACAAGACAAAATTAACGACAGCAAATCGCCGCATGCAGAATTTACATTAAAGAAAGCTAATTTTCCTCCAGTGTACATTAACAATGCAAAAATACCATTATCACTCTGAATTTCTCGACTTTCATTTATAGTTGTTCTAATTTGTTTTTCTGAAAACCTTTCCGGGGCCACAATAAAATACAAAAGAAGAGTTACGCATATCCATTGTTCGAATCGTGAGTTATGGTCTTGTGTTCATACAAGAAGATCATAGAAAAAAAAATTTTTTTCTATTTTTGCAGAAAGTCTTGTACAAAAAATTGTATTTTTGAACAAAAATCAAAAATGAAACTTCTCAGTTTCAACCCTTTCAACCAAATTTGAAGTACCATAATGCAACGTCTTGGGATCAGTCTTATACCTCATATACACATCTGGCCTTGCTACAGAAGATTCTACCACAATAGGCACATTTGCACATAATACTATTAACTGTTAACTGTCTCTGAAGATCCGGTAACTGTCTTTTCAAATCTGCAAAACTATATTTTCTACCTAGAAAAATAGACCAAAATATACAAGACAAAATTAACGACAGCAAATCGCCGCATGCAGAATTTACATTAAAGAAAGCTAATTTTCCTCCAGTGTACATTAACAATGCAGAAATACCATTATCACTCTGAATTTCTCGACTTTCTTTTATAGTTGTTCTGATTTGTTTTTCTGAAAACCTTTCCGGGGCCACAATAAAATACAAAAGAAGAGTTACGCATATCCATTGTTCGAATCGTGAGTTATGGTTTTGTGTTCATACAAGACGATCATAGAAAAAAAATATTTTTTCTATTTTTGCAGAAAGTCTTGTACAAAAAATTGTATTTTTCAACAAAAATCAAAAATTAAACTTCTCAGTTTCAACCCTTTCAACCAAATTTGAAGTACCATAATGCAACGTCTTGGGATCAGTCTTATACCTCATATACACATCTGGCCTTGCTACAGAAGATTCTACCACAATAGGCACATTTGCACATAATACTATTAACTGTTAACTGTCTCTGAAGATCCGGTAATTGTCTTTGCAAATCTGTAAAACTATATTTTCTACCTAGAAAAATGGACCAAAATATACAAGACACAATTAACGACAGCAAATCGCCGCATGCAGAATTTACATTAAAGAAAGCTAATTTTCCTCCAGTGTACATTAACAATGCAGAAATACCATTATCACTCTGAATTTCTCGACTTTCTTTTATAGTTGTTCTGATTTGTTTTTCTGAAAACCTTTCCGGGGCCACAATAAAATACAAAAGAAGAGTTACGCATATCCATTGTTCGAATCGTGAGTTATGGTCTTGTGTTCATACAAGACGATCATAGAAAAAAAATATTTTTTCTATTTTTGCAGAAAGTCTTGTACAAAAAATTGTATTTTTCAACAAAAATCAAAAATTAAACTTCTCAGTTTCAACCCTTTCAACCAAATTTGAAGTACCATAATGCAACGTCTTGGGATCAGTCTTATACCTCATATACACATCTGACCTTGCTACAGAAGATTCTACCACAATAGGCACATTTGTACATAATACTATTAACTGTTAACTGTCTCTGAAGATCCGGTAACTGTCTTTTCAAATCTGCAAAACTATATTTTCTACCTAGAAAAATAGACCAAAATATACAAGACAAAATTAACGACAGCAAATCGCCGCATGCAGAATTTACATTAAAGAAAGCTAATTTTCCTCCAGTGTACATTAACAATGCAGAAATACCATTATCACTCTGAATTTCTCGACTTTCTTTTATAGTTGTTCTGATTTGTTTTTCTGAAAACCTTTCCGGGGCCACAATAAAATACAAAAGAAGAGTTACGCATATCCATTGTTCGAATCGTGAGTTATGGTCTTGTGTTCATACAAGACGATCATAGAAAAAAAATATTTTTTCTATTTTTGCAGAAAGTCTTGTACAAAAAATTGTATTTTTCAACAAAAATCAAAAATTAAACTTCTCAGTTTCAACCCTTTCAACCAAATTTGAAGTACCATAATGCAACGTCTTGGGATCAGTCTTATACCTCATATACACATCTGGCCTTGCTACAGAAGATTCTACCACAATAGGCACATTTGCACATAATACTATTAACTGTTAACTGTCTCTGAAGATCCGGTAACTGTCTTTTCAAATCTGCAAAACTATATTTTCTACCTAGAAAAATAGACCAAAATATACAAGACAAAATTAACGACAGCAAATCGCCGCATGCAGAATTTACATTAAAGAAAGCTAATTTTCCTCCAGTGTACATTAACAATGCAGAAATACCATTATCACTCTGAATTTCTCGACTTTCTTTTATAGTTGTTCTAATTTGTTTTTCTGAAAGCCTTTCCGGGGCCACAATAAAATACAAAAGAAGAGTTACGCACATCCATTGCTCGAATCGTGAGTTATGGTCTTGTGTTCATACAAGACGATCATAGAAAAAAAATATTTTTTCTATTTTTGCAGAAAGTCTTGTACAAAAAATTGTATTTTTCAACAAAAATCAAAAATTAAACTTCTCAGTTTCAACCCTTTCAACCAAATTTGAAGTACCATAATGCAACGTCTTGGGATCAGTCTTATACCTCATATACACATCTGACCTTGCTACAGAAGATTCTACCACAATAGGCACATTTGTACATAATACTATTAACTGTTAACTGTCTCTGAAGATCCGGTAATTGTCTTTGCAAATCTGTAAAACTATATTTTCTACCTAGAAAAATGGACCAAAATATACAAGACACAATTAACGACAGCAAATCGCCGCATGCAGAATTTACATTAAAGAAAGCTAATTTTCCTTTAGTGTACATTAGCAATGGAGAAATACAATTATCACTCTGAATTTCTTGACTTTCTTTTATAATTGTTCTAATTTGTTTTTCGGAAAACCTTTCCGGGGCCACAATAAAATACAAATGAAGGGTTACGCATATCCATTGTTCGAATCGTGAGTTGTTGTCTTGCGTTCATACAAGAAGCTCATAGAATAAAAAAAAATTCTATTCTTGTACGAAATTTTGTACGAAGACTTGTATTATAGAAGAGAAGTCAACGATGAAACTTCTCAGTTCTAAACCTTTTAATCAAATCTGGAGTCCCACAATGCAACGTCTTAAGACCAGTCTTATATCTCATATATAGATCTGTTCTTTCTGCAGCAGATTCCGCTACAATAGGCACGTTTGCACATAATACTGTTATGATAGCTCTCTATGAAAATCCAGTAATTGTTTCCGCAAACCTGCAAGACCATCTGTTCTATAGAAGAATGGACCAAAAGATAAAAGACAAAAATTATCTAAAACAAATCGCCACATACAGTATTTACACTAAAAGGAGCAAAATGTCCTCCAATGTACATTATCAATACAATCACTCCGAATTTTTTTACTTTCCTTTGTAATTGTTCTAATTTTTTTCCTGAAAACTTTTCAACGACCATAGCAAACAAAAAAAAAATTACGCGTATCCGTTGTTTGAATTGTGAGTTGTAGTTTAGAACAATTTTTTTCCCAAAAACTTTATTTTGACTATAAAAACATTTTTAAAAAATTATCCAAATTGACCCAGCCGCTCTCAAGTGATGTGCGTTTTATTGGTGATAGGGTATAACAAAATTACCTTTGTTACGCATATTGTAGCCACTTGAACTCGTTTGATAATCCATTTAATTTTTTTTGACATACATCATAAATTGAAGGGTGTAAAGACATAGCACAACGTTGTCAAAAAGCAAAATACTGTTTCTACTAATATATGATATTCCTGCATGCAACGCTCCTTATATTCCTCCGTAGTTTTTTCTATTGCTTTTTTAATTTTTAAAAACATTACCATCTTCATCTCTCGAGTTATAAGTAAATGAAATTACAGCATCACTTGAGAGGTAAGTACCCAATGGTACTTCTCCCCGTTCTATATATTTTTTCTCATAAATGATGCAGGTCTTGCTGCCAGGTTCTCTCGAGTTCTCTTGTGATTGGATTATTGCTAAATAGCCCACTGCTAATTTGTTTTCATGTAGTATGGTGCATCTGTTACATTATGTCACGATTAAGCGTATTTCATCTCCGATGCTTGATTAGTCACATACCATGATGCATTCGATATTAAACTTGTCACTTTAGACTCGATTTCTTGGACAATATTTAGTGACTTAGATTTCGCACAGCCCCATAGATTAAATCCATACATCCAAATAGGTTTCAGCTTGGATTTCTGCAATTAGATTTTACTGGAGAGAAAGAGATTTGACTGTCGGTCTACGAGCCAGTACATTTGCCAAAATTTTAAGTCGAGTCGTTTTCTCTTAGTTCGATCGAAGTGGAGGTTAAGATATTTTACTTCTACTGTAAGAGCAGCTCCAATATCCATTCTTACAGATGGGCATAAGTTATTTGGATGCAATTTTAAGTTTACTTTTGTTTATTACCATATGCAACCTTCATTACGTAGGTTCACAGAGTGTTGCAGAGTTTGGGAGGCTGTTGCAGGATCTTTGTTTACGGCAAATGGGCGACATTAGTACAGGAAGCAATTATGATGTGATTGGTTTTTGGGTTTTTGGTATATCTGCTGTGTGGTGCAAGAAAACACTACCCTACGGAACACCAGAAGTAATAGGACAAAGGCTCATATAATTTAACATGATAACGCTTATTTGAGAGATACAATTAGAGTGGAAAGTAATAGTTACTAGACAGTGCTTCTTTTATTTTATAGAGCACTCCTATATTTCGGACCTTCTCGAATGCTTGGTAAATATCTAAGAATACAGCGTGGCAGTATTTCTTTTCTTCGAGACTCCTTGTTCACTATACGATGGAGCTGTTGAATGGTTGAGTGGGTTTCTCAAAATCCAAGCTCATGTTTCGGTAGCAATGTTGAGAGTTCGTGGTCAGCATAGAACTCCTTCAGCAACAATACCTTGCTTATGACTTGAAGCAGATGATGGTCGATATGCTGTAGTTTGCTTGTGCTGCTTTCCTAGTTTGGGGATTATGATAACTTCTGGAAATTTCCATATTATTGGAAACTTCAACCATGCGGTTGAACATAACTGTCAGATGAATAATAACTTTACAAAGAAGTTGTTTTAATATTTGACCCAAAATTAAATCGTATCCTGAGACTTTCCGTATGTTAAGTTTTTCTATTTCCCTCTTAACTTCTGTAGAAGTAAAGTTTTTAATAAGGAGAGACATTTAGTATGTTGCGTCTATTAGTTCTTCCACTTCCTCATCAGAAGCTGTTGGTTCGGATTGAAAAACATCAGTTAAATATACAGCAAATGCAGCTGTTTTCTCCTTTATTGTTGAAATCAACTGATTGAAGTTTGTTTGGCATTTTTATCATCTTTCTCTAAGTTGGATTTTTCCTTGTGGTATTCTTCGGATTTTACCATTAACAATGAAGTATTTGGAGCCAAAAAAATTGCTACACTGCATATGATAACAACCAAGTGCAATGCTTAGAAATGCATAGTTTCTCTTCACCATGGAAAATAGTAGAGGTCACTCCAGTTATTAAACTAAGAAAAGAGGAAATTGAAGTTCACATCAATTTTCCAAATCCTACTATGGAACAGCTTAAAACTGTAAATTGAGAAAATCTAACTCATTTGAAGACATCTATTCAACTTCCATAAACAATACTTCTCAAGTCCTCAAGTTGCCAGTAGTAGTAGCGTCTCGCAGAGCAATGTCTTTGGGTCCTTGTTATTTATCTTAACTCTTACCAGAAATTTGTTCTGTCCATCTATACGCCAATGATACAGATAGACACTTTAACCAATCTGTTTAATGGAGGAGCGCAACACTCATCTTGCAATAGTTCCTCTCAAAGTACAAGACCTTCTGTATGAGTTCCGAGATTGCTCGGCGTGTTGCGTTTTGCTGGATATTTTTCCTGTAATGCAACCATTGCGCAAGTTGGTTCCGCACTCAATCTTGGAACATTTTTCAAACAGACACTTTCAAGCCCTCTGGCCACTGTTTTGTGGCTTGGATTTGCAAGATATTCTTCCCTTTGATGTTTTAAGCAGGTATTTCCACCTAAGAAACGAACGACGTTTTTTGTCTAGTATCAAGTCGATAATTGTGACTCGGGAGGAAACTTCAACTACTGCAGAACTACGGCCTAAAGTTTGCGTTTAAGGTTGAGTGATGTAAACAAGTAACCTCTCATTATGTATAAACATAAAATTTTAAAAATTGCAAGTAGAATGGATCTCTTCTTTGGTACGTTTTTTTTTAAGATATGAGAAAAGGAGGAATGACTTGAGTACCTGTTCTGACAGGCAAGTAGTGAAATAAAACTTGCTTTAATAGTAAAAAATCCAATTCCTAAATATTTATTGTTAACAAAAAGGTGAAGAACAATACAACTAGAAAAACAACCCAAATGTAAACAACAAAAGTTTGATTCCAATTAATGCCAATACAGTCAATAGGGTATAATGCAAAATCATGAGTTTTATGTACCGTTTCTTCCCTTCAGGAACTGTCTCGAGAGGATCCTTAAGGAGATACACACGAGCCCCTCGCACGTAATGATAGAAATATCCTTTCCAATCAAAATTTTTCATGCTAAACTCGAACAACTCTCTATCACGTTGATTCAGTTTCTTCCATAAATTTTGGACGTTTTGGTTGCTATAACTCCAATCTCTGGTGATGAAATAAGTGAGAACATTGGAGAATTTTTCGATTTTTTGGTAAGCCTTCACCATTCTTTAAATTAATTATTAAATAATTGCACAAAATTAATGATCAATACGCACCTGGGTTCCTTACCCAAACAGATTGCTAAGAAATCGGTTAGATATGCAGGAATAGTTTGGTAAAAAAAGCAAGCCAGGAGGTGTTTCCATTTGTTTAATCTAATTGCGTAGAAAGCATACCATACTAAGTGTACAGTAGGAATTTCAACTGTGTTTATTGCACCTTGATGTATGGTCTCTCCTAAAAAAATTCTCTTGTTTAAATATTTATATTTGTTACTGCCAGAGAGTTTGTCAAAAAATCACTAGTTGACTAGTACATCAAAAATTAAAATTCTTTTATTTCCCCCCACTGTGCTACGCCACTGACGATTTTCGAAAAAGTCGAGAACTTATAAGAAACGATAATTGGACAAGGCATACAATTTCGCGACAGAGATGACAACACCAACCAGTTTAAAAGGTTGGCGGGTATTTTCGACAACATTCGGTTGGAATCGTGAAGAAAACGCGCTTTGATTGGCTGATAGCTCAAGGGGACTGGCATTTAGGGATCACGTGATTTAATTTCAAAAATTCAAAGTAGGTACCCCATCAAACTAAATTCTTTTTAAAGTTCACCACTATTGACTAATACACAGATTTTTATGATTACCAATTTTGAGTTATCTGAAACATCTATACAAGAATACCTGAAAAAACTGACTGCAATTGCACTATATTTTTTTATGTCAATTTTTGGTTATATTTTTTGTTAATTGTTGTTTCTTTTAATATTTTTTACAATTCAAAAATATTTACAAAATTGTACGCTTGACCGCAGCATTTTCTTACCGCAAAACTTACCCCAGGTAAAAACTTTATTTTCGGCTGAACTGACAAAGTTGTAGATCGGTATTTCTTCTTTGGATTCTTCGGTTTCGATTTTAGTGCGATTGTTAATAGATTTGGTTTTGGATATTTCCCACATGATAGCTAAGGCGCAATTCACAACGTAATCAGCAGGTACCATATCAGCGTTGAAATCCGGATTGCCATATATGCTTTTCGTTAAACCTACACTAGCGCTTACCATCATACCAGTAGGGCCGTAAAAGTTGTTAATCCAACCAGCTATAGGTTCTTTGGCCGTTGATATTACTAAAATTGAACTATTGTAAAAAAAGTCTTTTGACTGTCACACTACTTACTCATGGATGGTCGAAACACAGCTATTGGTAGATTATTTGCTTGGTCTCTTACTAAGCATTCTGCTACTGCTTTGGTGAAGACATAAGTGTTGGGGTAGCAACCCAAAATTCTGGAAATAATTTTTTATTTTTGGAGTTTTCAAATAATTTTGAAGAAACTTACTTTGGTGTTATTTGGTCGAGCTTTTCATCTTCCAAAATTTCGGTTAAAGTAATGAGTTTCGAAGCATCCATTGGAGATTCGTAGAAGACCTCATCGATGCGTTTATTGAAACAATATGCAAAAGCGGTGGATACGTGAAGCATTGCCTGAAAATTTATTTTGGACATTTACATTTTTGTATTTTACTTTGACTATTTGTTATAACTTTAGAAAAAATTCTTTTACCAAGAAATATATTAAATCGATTTCATTTTACTTTAACATTTTGATTTTGTTCAGTTGATTTTTATTAACATAATCTTCAAATTTCTCAATTTTCTTTCAATTTTTGAAATTATATATTGTCTTGCTACCGAAAAGTATTTCTAGTTATAGCACAAATCCAAAATAACTGAGAGTGTCTAATATCAAAATACTATCACTATGAAGTTACATTCAAATTTTGACCAGTTGATAAGCTTAAAACCAACAAAAGCTTGCGCTCCAAGAATTCAGAACAGAACTGGACCACAATAGAGCAAGCCGGGAGCGACCGATCGAATAAGCACGGAAGGAGCCGATGGCAACTTTTGCGTTCACCGAGTAACTTCAATCTTCACAAACATTTTAAGGTAGTCACTTACTTGCGCCCACGTAGTTAACCAGTGGCGCAGCATAAAGTTCTTTGACGGGTAATTCCCGTATTTTTTTCTTTTTTTGTGTATTTCTTTGTGTGTTTGTTTGTTTGTAAAGGAGCCTTTACCTGGCTGTGATAAAAAACTTTGCCTCCAAACCCAATTTTTTTTCCATATTTTTCAATTTGTGTCACCACCCGTCTATGACTTTCCTACCCCTCCATACGTTCTCCCTCGCAACCCTCTAAATGCTCAAGTATGAGTCACTCTCAGTTATTGTAGACTCGTGTATAGTTCTGATTTTAATATCTAAATTTTTTACTTTCTAACTAATTGGTATACTCAAATAGAGGCAATAGAGGTTTACACATAAAGTCTTAAACTTCATATTAATAGCACAGAAATTTAAAATTAGTTCCTCATGAGTTTATGACAAAACTATTGTTAAAATACCTAAAGGAAAATATGAAACTTTTTAAAGCTTAGATATATGAAGACAACCCAGAAGAGAACAAAGAATAAGAAGGTGACTAAAATAAAAAATGAAAAAGAAAATTGACTGCAGTTCAACCAGTTGCAGATTTGATGAAGATGATGATGATAAACCTATGACCATAAGGCTACGTCAAGTTGCTCACCCCCACAGGTAATTTTTATTTTCATATCCCATCGCTGCCTTGCACCAAGCATGCACATCTTGCACCACCTGTAGCAAAGCTTGGTACCCTATAGATACCTAAATATTTAACTATAAAGATGGGTAAATCGGAAAATATCGATAAAAACGGCACAGGAAGCGTGCACCACTTTTGCACCATCTTGCACCAAAGACCCTTCAGCTTGCACCACGTCTGGAGAGTTACTTCTTTATTTTATAAACTTTATCCCACAGCAGCTTATAAAATAGAAAAAGATACTCATTAGGAGTAGTGCAAGGTGAAATTGGTACAAGGTAGTGCAAGTTCAGAGGTTCAGCTATATGCCCCATTTTGTATTAGTTTATGAAAGAGTATTGGTGCAAGGTAATGCAAAGATGGAGCAAGCTTCTTGTGTCATTTCTATCGTTATTTACCGATCGAAGAGGCTACCGTCAAGTTAACCTTCCCCCAATTTTTATAGTTAAATATTTAATTAACCATAGGAGGCCACCTTTGCTACAGGTGGTGCAAGATTGTTCAAAGTCACGACGAAATACGAAAATAAAAATTACCTGTGGGGAACCAGGCTGTTCGAGCTTGGGCAATTGAAATTGAAAGTTTTTTAAGTCTAAAAGGATTAAAGCAAATTGTGAAATAAGGGAAATGAAGATGAAAGCATGACGTTGAAAAGAAGAGAATCTACTAAGAAGAATAAAATTCATCAGAAATTTTGTAGCTTAACTTCCTTAATTTAAATTGTGTAACTTTTTGAAATTGAATTTAATTTTGTAAAACTTGACGTTCACTGCTTTTGATTGACTTCCTAACTCACCCTCAAGTTTTTCATTTGTTTCGCCATTGCAATAAGATCTCTTGTTCCTTTAACATTAATATTGACAGCAGCGGACAATTTTTGGTCAAATCTTACAGTAGCAGCACAATGTATGATGCAGTCCACTTCTTTAATTAAAGTTTCTTTATCAGTTTCAGAAATCCCCATATCCGGCTGACCAAAATCACCAGCTATACAAACAACTTTGCTGAAACGATTTCGGTGTTTTCTCTTCAACAGTTCGAAACACTACAAAAATTTTGTTATAAATTAACAAAAAATTTTGAAAATCTTACCGGTTCATCAAAAATTTCTTCAAGTCTTTCTTGCATATTTTTTTCTTTTTTTGGTCTAATTACAACGTAAATACGTTTAATGTCGAAACATGCCCGTAAAAGTTTCTCAGTTAAGAGACGACCCAAAAAGCCAGTAGCGCCCGTTATAAAAACTGTTGATCCTGAGAAAAATGAGACAATCTCACTAGAAACGTTGGTGGGGTCGTTACAATTTTCTGCGTGGATATCGTCCATATTGAATATTCTAAAAATATCCACAAATGTTTCTTGTTATTTCACGAAAAGATTCAGGGCGTTGAAAACTGAACTAGTGAAACGTAACTGATTGGACAACGTGGGACAATCGACTTTTATAAGCACTGACACATTCGTTTCTCACTAGCAACTTGTTTATGGAAAATGATCCATATTCAACCAGCATAGATTTACATGTTTCATTGTTTAGAAGTCAAATATTTTGAACAATTTATTTTTAGGTGCCACTTTGCTCAAGTCCTACCTATTGGGAATTAAAAAGTAGAAGCACCTGAACCTAAAGAAAATATCATCAATAAAGGAAATGCACATTCAAAATAGATTTACATCAAGAAGAGATCCTCTATTGATTTGCTATTAATTTATTTGTATGGGGGGGGTGATTAATTTCAATTTGTTTCTATTTAATTTTGGCTAATTCTTCTATTTTAAAATTGTTTTCTAAGTCTTCTCTTCTTTAATGGTTCACATGAAAAACTTAGATGGTTTCAAGCGAACGCGTCCAGTAATTTAAAAACTATTGAAGTAAGAGAAGCTAGCCGACGTTCTACATCTTCACACCCAAGAAGAACTTTGGGCCATTTCTCACCTATAAACAATTGTGGGGAAGCTACAAGCAGGTCCAAAACAATGTAAAACGTTTTTGTTACACTTCACTTTACCAACCTAATAAATTTTAATAATTTCCTCTATTTTACGTATACTATCCCCCACTTCAATGGTACAGTTTAGGGAGGTTCGACTATAATTATTCGCAACTGTATCTCGCACCATAAACTATCAAAATTTTAAACAGACAAAATCCAAGTTGCAAGTGTCCAAGTGAATGCAATGTTTTGGCATTATAATATAACTGCAACTTACAGTCCACCACGTCATGCAATACCCACAGATAAATGTAAAATTCTCTTTCAAATACTTGGCAGCAAATATGTAGCTGGACTGAAATGCGAAGCATATACACTGAGGATCAAAACTCATTACACAAGAGGTCGACATTTTCTGAAAGCAATTGCTGATAAAAATTTGTACCAACTGAATTTCCACATACTGGTCGACCGATCCCAGAAAACTTTCAGACCATCTGGATTTCTATATAACTTAAAGAACACTTAGAAATAGCTCTTTAATAGAATTCAACTTTGATCTGTCTTCTTATCATACACAAGTCATTAATAGTATGAGTACCACAGTTATAAAAAAATTACCTTCCCCTCGACTTATTTTTAAAAATAGTAACTGAACTGTTTTTCATGCCTACTTAGAAGAAAAAATTAATCTTAATCTACCTATCAAATTTCCTGACGACTTGGACAGAGCATCACAATACATTACTTTACTTGTGCAAGAAGTGGTTTGGCAATGTAAACTCTAAATTGAATATAGACCAACAACTACCAACTACGTGTTCCTTTATATTGGACAACTCATTGCGAGAAAACGTCGAGTAAGGAGGATCAAGCAAAAATCTAGAAATAACGTAGATCAGCACACTTAAACTAAGCGGGCTGCTAAAAGTAGAAATCCGAGACACTTTTGAGCAATATATCACAGCCTAGCAGCAAATGATCAAAAACACTGTGGAAGGCGACAATGAAGGTCAAAAGATCTTCCATTCGTATACCAAATGATGAATAGAACCGCTCTGGCAAAGAAATACCAGAAGCATTTGCTACTCATTTAATGTCTTCTAATCCAAACCAGAAGCTCCTGATGAGGAAGTGGAAGAACTAATAGATGCAGCATGAAAAATTGTCCTCGCTATTAAAAGTTCTAATTCTACAAAAGTTAAGAAGGAAATAGAGAAACTTAACATACGAAAATCTTCAGGATACAACTTAATTTAAGGAAAAATATTAAAATTACTTCCTCGCAAGGAAGTCCTTCTGACAGTTATATTTAATCGCATGGTAGCATTACCTTACTTTACAATAGTATGGAAATTTCCAGAGGTTATCATGTCTCCAAACCAGACTAATGAAACTACAGCACATCAACCTATCAAACTGATCTCAACCATAAGCAAAGTTTTTGGCTGCAGAGAATCTATGCTGACTATGATCTCTCAACATTGCTATCAAAACATCAGTTTGGTTTCCAGAAAGCCCACTCAACAAGATTATCAAATAGTGAATCGAGTAACAAAAAGTTTGACAGAGAGGGTTGGTCTACAATGTCCAGTAACTATTATCTTTTGCTTCAATTGTGTCTCTCAAATAGGTACTTTTGTATTAAATTCAAGAACCAACAGTTCAGCCTTTGTTCTATTAACTCTGGTATTCTCTACTTTTACTACTCTGTACAGCAGACATACCAAAAGTCAACCACAATACAATAGCTTCCTTTGCTGACGATGTAAAAAAGATCCTGCAACTGACTCTCAAACTCTCCAACACCACGTAGATCTACTTGGTGGCGAACAAAAGTAAACCAAACAAAATCCATCTGAATAATGTTTGCCACGCAAAACAACTTTTGCCCATCTGTGAAAATGAATAATGAACTCGTTCGTACAACAACAGAAGGAAAATATTTTGTCCTCGATCAACGCTTCAGTTGGAAAGAATTGATCCAAACTAAAGGAAATCAACTCGACTTAAAATTTTGGCTTTTAGACTGACAGTCAAAGCTTTCTCAAGCATGCTCAAACCTATTTAGCTCTATGGCCTTTATCTACGGGACTGTGTAAAATCAACGTCACTAAATATCATTTAAGGATTTCAGTCTAAAGTACTAAGAACCATAGCGAACAATAGCACTGTGGTACGTGCAAGATGATCTAAGATTCTTTTCATCAGAAATGAAATACACTTAGCGGCGATATCACACAACAAACGTATCATACAACTACAAACTAGTAGATGGGCTGTTTAACAATGGTCTAATTACAAAGAGAACCTGACCGCAAGACCTGCTTCATGACTAGGTGCTTCCCTCTCAAGTGTCACTCTAATCTTATTTACTTAATACTCAAAAGACTTAAATTGTTAATAAAGCAAAATGTCTTAAAAGAAAAAACATGTTGGTAGAGGAGCAGAAGGTTAATGAACTGCAATTTTTGATGAAACCAACAAAATTTAAATTCTCAATTTTGATTCTTCCATACCTTGATATTGGATCTTTTTAGTTGTCTTTATTGTTTTTCCTCCCAATATTGAGCTTTGAGGTTGTCATCGGAGATTGCTTTGACCTATAACTATCATTTTCTTGTTCATATTTCTAAATGGTCTTTGATTTGTGTTGATTTTTATCAAAATTAAAAGTTACTTATGTCTCATTTTCTATCACTCATTTTAATATGTAATTTTGCAAATATTTTTGTTCATTTTTCCTAGAACAGATCTAAAAGAATTCTTTTAATATTCAACAGACTATTAACTCCACTTCAACACATAAACGTTTGAGAAAATTTAACGCCACCACTAATTTAAAAAAATTATTGCTTTTTGTTAGACTCGCTATTATTGTTGCATGTTTTGATTCATAATTATTAACTAAATGGCTATTACAATCTTCACGATTTGAACGATCTTTGAGAACCAAACCGTGACACTCTAAAACTTGAGACATCCAGGAAGCAAGTAGACGTACCTGACTCTTTGATGGTAGTCAAAACCTAAAAGATTAAATAGACTTGGTAGACTACTCAAGAAATGGTAAGAGTCATCTTTGTGTTTAAATTATTAAGTTGCTAATTTTATTGCTTGAAAGTCAAAACATACAAAGTACCTGTTCAAGCAAAAACTAAATTTTCCCCTGCTAGAACAGGTCAATGGAAACAATTCGAATTTGAAAACCTCCAGTTTAAAGTAACCTTACGGGAAAATATTTTGGAACTGAAACTTTTTGATTATTACAATTTCAAATTTCGACCAAACAATTGTTTGTATTCAAATTTCTTGCATCGACACAAATGACCTAGACCCAGTGTATAATTTGTGAAAATGTAAACAAAATTAGTTATTATGACGTTAACTGGAAGTAAGTAGTCCAAGTTGAGGTTAAAAATTGTTTATTTCAATAATGCAATACAATTTAAAAAAATTAAAGTAAAATTTTATATCAATTTTAACTATGGTATTGTGACGTCATAAACCAGTAAAGTACTTAACATGTTATGTGGAACAAAGACAGTGAGTTTTACTTGTACCTATACAAACCTAACAAACAACAAATTATTTTTTATTAAAATTACAATTGTTTAATTACTAGAAGAGCCTTAATATAATAAGCAAAAGAATCTTATAGCGATTAACGCAAATGTTGTCAGAAAAGCGTAATGTAACGCTTTAAGTTTTCGATTTCGGATTTTTGCTTGAGGAATTGTATGAAGAGGATCATTGAGAAGATAAACACGTCGTCCTTTTCCACAAGCATAAAGATAAGAGTCCCAAGAAAAATCTTTCATGCTGAACTCAAACAGTTCTTTATCACGTCGATTCATTTTTATCCATAAATTTTGTACATTTTTATTGGAATAAGTTGTCTCCCTGTTGGCGAAATAACCGAGAAGAGTGAAGGATGCTTCGAGTTTTTGATACATTTTCACCAGTCTTTAAATATTAAATTACAAATTGTTGGAAGAATTTAGTTGCTTTTACTCACTTGGGTTTTTTACCTAAACAGGTTGCAACAAAATCAACTAAATGTGCTGGGATAGTTTGATAAAATAAAACAGCTAATGTATGTGTCCATTTGTTAGTTCTAGCAGTGAAGAAGCTATGCCAAAGTTGTAACATACTAGGATAGTCGGTTTCGAGTTTTTTGGATAAAGTTATAGACTCAACTGCAAAAATATAAAATATTTACCAGGCGTCCTTGAAATAGTGGACAACAATTCGTTAGCAAAAAATGTTTTTGAGTTAATCCTGCCAAAGTAATTTGTTCTTAAAGTTGAGTGTTGAAATCCAATCTTTTACAAGGAGATTTCTATTGATTTAAATATTTCTTGACTATTGCAGATATCTATTTCAATGTGGATACCATCATCGTAATGTAAAGGCAGTACACCTTAATCACTAACTTTTTTAAAAAAGGTAAGCCACCAATCACAACTATCACAAGCTTTCATGCTAATATACCGCTAGTTGTCATAAATGACATTTTTTGAGTTTATTATCACTAATAAATTAGAGATGGTAAATCGCAGATAAAGTGTAAAGTGGGCACGAATCCGAAGACTTGTGACTAAGGGCTATGTAATTAAAGATTTTAAAGTAGTTCCATATAGGCAACACAAGATACAGCAAAGGAATTTCTTTTTAATAAAGCTTTTTAAGAGTAAAATAAGTAAAGAAGAAAAACAGAAGCTACCACAAATTCTCTTCATTTTTGTAGAGGTTTACTCAAATAGGTCCACGTTTCTACCACCTACCGTCAAGTCTAAGACATACTAACGAGACACCTAATGAAGATGAAAGAGTCAAAAAAGAATTAGTGATAGCTTTTTCTTCCCTTCCTTACGATACCCAAAGCAAGAGGTTTGGGAGCTAATTCAGTCATGTAAAGCGAGTCAAGCACTACTACCAAATGCTTTGATACTTACGTACCGCTAGCAGCATTACAGGTCACTTCTTGATTTTAGTATCTCCATTGAGGTGGCAAATCGTAGAAACGTACCGCCGATGGATGGTAAACTGGGCGGGTAACGGAATTCTTGTGACTGGGGGCTATTTAGTGAAAGATTTTGAAATGACACTATATAACCGATACAATATACAACAATAAAATTTCTTTTTAATGAGGTTTCTTAAAAATGAAATAAGTAACGAAGAGAAGCTAAAGCTACCACAATTCTTTTTTTAACTCCTTCATCTTCATACGGGTGGTTCACTCAAATAGGTTCGCGTATCAATCACCTACCGTCCAGTCATAAGAACGAGAAACCTAATAAAGATAAATAGTCAAAGAAAGAGTTAGTAATAGCTGCTGTTTCTCTTCCTTACAATACCCAAAGTAAAATCTTACGGAGCTGATTCAGTCATGTAATGCTAATCAGGCACCACTACATATGCTTTGATACTAACGCACCGCTAGTAGCATTAAAGTTCACTTCTTAATGTTATTATTACTAATAAATCAAAGGTAACAAATCATTTAAACGAACGGCAGAAATCGTGTAAAGTGGGTAAGAACTCGAAGGCTTGTAATTGGGTGCAATTTAATGAAAGAATTTAAAGTTGTTCCGTATAGGCAACACAGTATACAACAAGGAAGACTAATAAAACTTCTTGAAAATGAAATGAGTGAGGAAGAAAAGCAACAATCACAAATTCTTTTTTTAACTCTTTTATCTTTATAGGAATTCATTTAAAGAGGTCCACGTATCAATTACTTAACGTCCAGTCTAAGACATAACAACGAGACATAATGAAGATGAAAGAGTCGCAACTGCTACTGCTCTCCTTCCCTACGATGCCCAAAGCAAGAGGTAGGGAAGCTGATTCAGTCATGTAAGGCTAGTCAGGTACTACTACCAAATGATTTAATACTAACGTACCGCTAGCAGCATTACAGGTTACTTTTTAAATTTATTATCTCTATAGAGGTAGCAAATCGTAGAAACGTACCGTCGATAGAGTGTAAAGTGGGCGGATAATAGAAGTCTTGCGACTGAGGGCTATTTAGTGAAAGATTTTGAAGTGACTCTATATAGCCGACACAATATACAACAATAAAATTTCTTTTTAATAAGTTTCCTTGAAAATGAAATGAAGGAAGAGAAGTAGAAGCTACCACAATTCTTTTTTCAAATCATTCAGCCTCATATGGATTTACTCAAATAGATTTGCGTATCGACCACCTACCATCCAGTTGAAAACGTAACAACGAAAGACCTAATGGAGATGAAAAAGAGGCAGTGATAGTTACTGCTTCGGTTCCTTGCGACACCAAAAGCGTTCCGTGTATACACAATAATATACAACAAAGAAAAACTCTTTAATAGGCTTCTGGAGAATGAAATAAGTGAGGAAGAAAAGCAGAAGCAGATAAAAAAATTTCTTTCTGTTCCTTTATCTTCATAAGGGGTCATTTAAATTGCCCCACGTTTCAGTCACCTAGGGTTAAGTCTAAAACATAGCAACGAGACACCTAGTGGAGATGAAAGAGTTAAAAAAGAGTGAGTGATACTTGCTTGGATATTACCCCACCGCTAGCAGCATCAAAAGTAACTTTGTAAGTTTATTATTACTAATAAATCAGAGGTGGCAAATCGTAAAAACGAACTGCATGGGCATAAACCTGAGGTTGCTCCATATAGGCAACACAATATACAATATGAAATAATGTTTTTCATAAGTTTTCTTAAAACTGAAATAAGTGAAGAAGAAAAGCAGAAACTGTCACAATTTCCTTTTTTAGCTCTTTCATCTTCATGTGGGTTTACTCAAATTGGTGCATATTTCAATCACCCTCCTAATTAAACCAGAAGAAGGAGATACCTGATGGTTTCTCAAACCATGAAGATGAAAGAGTCAAAGAAGGAGTTAGTGGTATATACTGCTTAGCTTCCTTACTTTAAGGGTTTCTTGATTTTGATCTGCATAAAAATATATAGAATTTTAACACACTTTTAAAGAGCTGCAAGTGTCAATAAAATCGTCTTTCAACACTTAACTTAAAGAGTAAGATTAACAAATCTAAGTAGTCTGTTAAAAAACCTACCCCATGTGATCTGACTTTCTGGCGCAGTGACAAAATTGTAGATTGGTATCTGTTCTTTAAAATTATCTTCCCAGTTAGAATGTTTGTTGTCGATTTCAATATTGTTCTGGTTTAATTTTTGTTTGCCCACATCCCACATGACTGCTAAAGCACAATTCACAGCATAATCGGCAGGTACCATTTCAGCGGCATATTTCTTCGAAATGATTAAACTTCTTATAATACCCAAACAGATGCTTACGATTACTCCAATTGGACCATAAAAGTTGTTAATCCAACCAGCCACTGGTTCTTTCCAAGTTGAAATCACTAATCAAAAAATTTAGTGAAATGAAGCAAAAAAATATTTTTTTTACCCATAGATGGACGAAATACGGTTATTGGTAAACTGTTTGATTGGTTTTGCACTATTGTTTCAGCTGCTGATTTTGTAAAAGTATAAGTGTTTGGACAGGAGCCCAAAAGACTACAAAATAATTGTGAAATTTTGAAAATTGGGAATAGAGAGACTTAACATTGGAGTTATTTGGTCAAGTTGTTGGTCGTTCAAAGTTTCGGTTAAAGTAATTAGTTTTGAACCGTCCATTTGAGCTTCGTGGAAGACTTCTTCAACATGTGTTCTGGGGCAATGTGCATAAGCCGTAGATATGTGGACCATAACCTGAAAAAAATTTCATAAAATGATTTTTTTATTTTGCGTTAGCAACATTTATTAAAAAAATTCTTGCAGAATATTTATTCAAAATAAAATTGGGACTGGGCTACTATAATAATATCGACTATAATCTCGCTGCTTAATGGTCAACAATGAAACCTTAAGGTTGGCGGACGAACCAAGATCAATGAAAAAAGGAGACCAATTGCGCCTAATTGCGCCTGGTAGAAAAAATGTGTATGCAGCCCACCTTAACACCGTTGCAATGCAAGTTCTATATAGCGATGAAATTTATTTGTACCTAATCAAACTTACTTAGGCAGTCAGCACACCGTGGCTCCAAAACCTACTAAATATTTGTCTGAAGGACCAAATTCTACAACGTGTACTTACAATGGTAAGGGTTATAACAATTTTGAATTAATTTACCAAAATTGACAGCTTTGTGTGATTTACTTTGGGATCCTGTCCAGTGCAAAAAGTATGCCACAGGTTCGATATTATACAAAACAAAATTATTTTGGTAAAATGATGAAGTAGTGAATCTTAGAAGTGTTGAAAAGTTAAGTTTTTTGATGTTGCAATACTGAAACTTCAAATCCCTCAAATTACTTTATATGGCGTCACATGGCGACGCAATACACAATATTGCCTGCCAATAACACTCAAGTGCCTTTGGACTTAGTAGGAGATAAATATCTACCCTTAAACTTTGCTAAACCGGAATTAACTTTTGTCTATTGTTTATCGTTGATTGTCTATTGTCTAGCATCAAGGTTAACAAATAGTCTAATTTTTAAATCAAAGTGTTTTGTTCTAATAGTTTACAGTGCTTAGCCTTGGGGTAAATACGTTACTCTACACGGTGTTTCCTAAAAAAAACGCCCCAGCTGTATCTCCGTTATTTATTATGCGATTTAAATAAACAAAAATCTTCAGCAAATTGTTCTTTAACCACTACACAGTGGTGCCACAATTATTAACTTTAATGTCAGACGAAGCTCAATGATTTTTTTCGAATCGAAAAGTTTTACTTTAAGAACAATACTTTTGTGACTACAATGATGTGCAAAAAGTTGACTTTAGTAAAATATTTATTCAATGAATTAATTAAAATATCTATAGCGAGAATGTTAGAACTTTCTAGTGTGGCGTTTAAAACAGAAACGATAAATATCAGCAATCCGTCAGTGTCGCCGTTGATATCGTATTGTAATCATTTTTGTGTTTCAAAGTTACTTTCTTGTGAAGAAATAAATAATAGATAACAATCGACTGACCGACATGGTGTAAGTGTATTTCGAATGCAACCAAAATTGTGGTCAATTAGTAGGAATTTACAACAAAAATTTTCGAAACAAAGAAGTTTCAGAACGTTCCAGACTCGTTTTGGCAGAAATTTTGGGAAATTTCTAATAGCATTAGTGCTGAAACCAAACTACATGATGTACAGTACAGAACAATAAATTTAAATTCCAGTCTTGGTTCAATTCATGTTTAAAAAAAAATTATAAGAAAAGCATAAAAATTTTGGCGCCACTTTCCAGTAACTTTCAGCACTTTGAAAATGGTAACGATTCTTACATTATTCTCAATAAAACTCACCTTTAAGTATTTCATTTGTTTCGCCATTAGGATTAGATCTTTGGTCGCTCTAACGTTGATTTTAACAGCAGTCGATAACTTTTCGTCAAACCGAACAGTGGCAGCGCTATGTATTATGAAATTAACTTCCTTTATTAACATCTCTCTATCATTTTGTGAGATACCCAAATCTGGTTGATTCAAATCTCCCGCTATCCAAGTCACTTTGTTGATGCAATTCGGATTATTTTTTAATAAAGGTTCGAAACACTATCAGAAAAAAATAAACAAACAATTTTTTAAGACAACTTACCCCTGCTTGAAAAATTTCTTTAAATCTTTTATCGTAATCTTTTCCTTTCTTCGCTCTTATTGTAATATAAATGCGTTTAATGGAACATGCACGTAAAAGTTTTTCGATAAATAGATGGCCCAAGAAACCAGTAGCACCCGTTAGAAAAACTGTTGATCCTGAAAAAAAATCCACAATTTCGCTAGAAATTCCAGCGGTGTTATCACATTGTTGCTCAAAACCTTCAATCATATTGTATTTTTGAAAAATAATTGTTTTCTATTTATAGTATAAGTGTTAGTGAGTTAAAAGGTAATAAAGAAGATGAACTAATTGAAGTGTGTTCAACTTTATATATTGTTTTAATGTCATTGTTTAAGGAGAAAACAATGTTATTAATTCCACATTAGCAAAACGTTCCATATTCATAACTGATGCACTTGTTTGTGGCAAAGACGTTGAAGAATTAATTAATCCTCTTTTGTTACAAGCAATGTAGTAGTTGTTCTTTTAACCAATTTAATGAACATGGGAAGCTACAACTGTTATTGTAATAGCAATAGTGACAAACAATTGCCCAATAAGTATTTTAAAAAAATTGTCGAGAAAGCATGAAGTAAATAACACAAGAATTAGGTTTTAAATCTAGAAATGAGATAAATAAACCAAAGAGATTGTTGAATACAAAAATTGTAGTTGTAATGGCAAGAAAAGCTACATAAACCATAAAACAAGCAATGCTGAACACAAGGTGATGGGTCATTCACAAGAACAAATCAAGAGAAAGTTGAAATGTTTTTATATTACCGAGCAATAGTATTTCAACCTTTGCTGAAGGTTTGCTGAAGTTCCAGCTTCAATTTATCTTTGCTTCTGTGGGCAAGCTGAGTTAAGTTTCTACCGAATGAATCATAATCCGGAAGTAATATCAAAATAATGTTGGCAAAAGAGTAGTAAAGTTAAAAAACGAGTTATTATCATTGGCTGATAGTATGGCAAGTAGACTACAATTGACCATAAAAATTAAGTAATATTTAGTACAGAAAGTATTTTTATCAATTTTTAAAAATTGCCCACAACGTAGAGTTCTACCAAAGAATAAATTTTGAAACTCTAAGATCTCTGTAACGTTATGATATTCATCAGCTTGGAATGTGTGCAACTTACTCGTGATTTTCCTCCTTGTATATTGTTACAGACGTAAATTTACCCTTGTGGTAAATTCATATGAATTCAGTACTATCTACATGTACCCATTAAGTAGCCTTCCTGCTAGATAAGAAAAAGTGTGCAAATATGACTACAGATGATTATGATGAACTTGATATTGTTTAATTTACAAAAGTCTTTAAATTTTGTATTCTTACGCTGCGATGGCCTCTCTCATAAAAATTTTGAAACTAAACAAAGCGCAACTTGTGGTACACTAGAGCAATGTATATGCATACATTCAAGGGGATTTAAAGGGACTTTCAAATTAAATATTTTTTATTTTGTACGATTTGTAACAGAATTTGCAGTCCGCATCAGCGTATTACTTTTCAGGTAAATTTTAACAACTTTGTAAGTTTCAGAAATATTTTTTTAAAGTCTAAAATACGCAATTTTAGAATAAAGTCACTTTGACGTGTTATTTTTCTTTCTTTAATGTTGTTAGATTAAAATGTTTGTATGAGTCTGGGTTAGTTCTTAAGTAGAGTTTTACAAATCGATGACGCATACAATTACAGATCAACTAGGAAGAACGTTCACACCTCACCTTAATGCCATTATAAAAGAAAAAAAAATGTAGACAAACTCCAGGAAATGGACGTGGCAATTATTTGACAATTTAATTTTTGTATAGTTTACCAGCGAGTTTTGAAAATTTTCGGTGCGCTATAGAATCACGAGATGATCTGCCAAAACCCGAATCATTGAAGATTAAAATGTTCAAGGAAAGTAGAGCAAGAATTTTAAAAAGCGCTACAAGTCCGGGAACGGGTTAAATAATAGTGAAAGACAGAAAAATTCGTAATCAAGTACTTCAGATGTAAAATCGAAGAACATAAAGTTGCAGAATGTACAAAGAAACCAGCGGACTCATTTAGTGAGTTTGAATTTTTCTGACATCTGCATGTGAAATTTTGTATAATTTTCTGTCTTCTATCGAAATTGCAAAAAGGTCACTACTCAGATTAAAAAGAAATTTGATACGTGGGTGGAGATCTTTATAGGGATTTAAGGAAAAAAGTTGATTGTAAAAAATTCTTTCCAGATGTAATTGGGGGGACGTTCTCAAAGGAATTTTAGTCGCTTTGACACAAGAAGGCCGATTTTACGAAAACTAATAGAGAAACGGATTCCGTTAGTAAGTTCAAATTTGGATAACACATCTGCACGCCAAATTTTATAGTAATAAGAAGAAACAATTTTTTGGTCAAAAATTTTCATAACATTCAGTCTTCTACCAAAATTGCTAAAAAGTCACTGCTCGGAATCAAAAGGATCTCAACACGTAGCTGTAAATTCTTATAGGGATTCGAGGAAAGAAGTTGGTTGTTAAAGTTTCTTGCTCTAGTTGTGAAAGGGGGGACGTTCTTAATGGAATTTTGGTGGATGTTGCGTTGACACATGAAGACCGATTTTTCGAAAACTAAAACGCTGCAGAGAGACGGACTTTGCTAGAGAGTTCAAATTTAGATAACACATCCGCACGTCAAATTTTATAGTAATAAGAAGAAACAATTTTTTGGTCAAAAATTTTCATAACTTTCAGTCTTCTACCAAAATTGCTAAAAAGTCACTGCTCGGATTCAAAAGAATCTCAACACGTGGCTGGAAATTCTTATACGGATTTGAGGGAAGAAGTCGGTTGGTAAAGATTCTTGCTCTAGTTCTGAAAAGGGGGACGTTCTTAATGGAATTTTGGTGGATGTCGCGTTGACACATGAAGACCGATTTTTCGAAAACTAGAACGCTGCAGAGAAACGGACTTTGCTAGAGAGTTCAAATTTGGATAACACATCTGAGCGCCAAACTTTATTATTAATGGGAAAAAACATCTTTTTTGTCGAAAATTTTCAAAACTTTCTGTCTTCTACCAAAAATGCAAAAAAAGGTTTGGCTTGGATCCAAAAGGAATTAGACACGTGGCTGGAGATTCTTATAGGGATTCGAAGGAAAAATTCTTGCTCCAGTTGTGAAAGGGGAACATTCTTAATGGAATTTTGGTGGATGTCGCGTTGACACATGAAGACCGATTTTTCGAAAATTAAAGACGCTATACAGAAACGGTCTCCGTTAGTGAGTTTGAATTTAGATGACACGTCTGCGTGTCAATTTTCATAGTTATGGGAAAAAAGATGTTTTTGCTCGAAAATTTCTAACGTTCCGTCTTCTACAAAAATGACAAAAAAAGTCACTACTCGGAATAAAAAATAACTCGACATGCGAGTGGAAAAACTCATAAGGAATCGAGAGATAAAGTCCTGCTAGAAAAGACGTTCTCAATGGAATTTCAGTAGGCATCGCGTTGACACATAAAGACGGACGTCTCAAAAACTAAAAACGCTACATAGAAACAGACTTTGATAGAGAGTTTACATTTAGATGACATACTTGCGTGCCAAATGTCATAGCAATCAAAAGAAACATGTCTGTTTTTCAAAATTTTTTATAACTTTCTGTTTTCTACGAAAACAGTTAACAATTGCATCGTAACCTATCGGTTACAGTTTACAGTTGTAAATTTAATTTGGTATGATTAACACCCTGACGTGAGAGCTTGGAATTCAATAGTCACATGGAACGGTGTTAAGATTGACTTCATATAAATTGTATCGTTTAGGGTCAAATGGCTGCATTTCTTCTGTATTCTGGTTCCATCTGTCAAGCTTCATTCTGATCGTTAATCAACACTCCAGATATTGACTATTTTGTTATTGTTCAATAAAAAATAAAATTACTACAATAACCTTAAATTCTAATTTTTGCTATATTGCACTTTAGCTTCGTCTTTTAGTAAATCATTTAAAGTAAAATTTGTTGTGTGGAAACCTGTAGTAACCATGTAATTTACAATAAACCAGACAGCTATAATAAACAGTTTTTAATGGCTTTTGAATCCCCTTAATACAATATTTAGATCAGAGCTTTTTTGTTTAATAGCAAAAAAATACTAAAAAGTTTTAACTATCAATAGATTTGCTATTTTTTTGAAGTAACGTTCAATGTCAAGTTAATGGCAAAAAGTTAGTAGTTCTTGGTTAAATTTATGCCACGTGGAAAGTTTCCAGTACTAGAAAAATGTAGCTAATTTCTGACATCAATTTGACGTAGAATAAGCGATATCAAAATAATTTTAACATCTCAATATTTATTTTCTACTTATTTTCAAAATTGCAACCTCATACGATTTGGATGGAAATTGCAAAGTTGGAATAAAAAAACTAGTGAAGGCAATTGACTTCCAAACAACAATGCATCATGTAAATCGACTTTCTTTCAATTCAGGAGGAAATTGCAGTTTTTCAGAATTATTTTTACGGTCATTGACTTTAGTAATTGATAAAGTATATATAATGTTCAACTGTCGATTATTCATTTAGTTTTGTTTTCATTGTCTTCTCATTAACAATATAATTCAAGACTTCAACCCCGGTAGTAATAGTGTACACAATTATTTTTCAAAACTTCAACATGAACAACATCCCTAACGTCCGTAGCGACATCACCCAATTTTTTTCAGAATCAACAATTTTTATAACAGGTGCCACTGGTTTCTTAGGTCCTCTTTTTATCGAGAAACTTCTACGTGTATGTCCCGACATCAAACACATCTACATTACAATTAGACCAAAAAAAGAAAAATGTTTGCAAAAAAGATTCGAAGAAATTTTCAAACAACCGGTAAGTGTTTCTCAAAAATGTTTTGTTTATCAAAAATTATTTTTTTATCAAAAGTGTTTCGGCCCTTTAATAAAAAAATACCCAAATTGCATTAACAAGGTTTCTTGGATAGCAGGGGATTTTAACCAGCCAGATTTGGGGATTGCTGATGTTGATTAGAAAACAAAGAAGTTGATTGCGTCATGCATTGTGCTGCTTCTGTACGGTTTGACGAAAAATTGTCTACTGCCGTTAATATTAATGTTAGGGCTATAAGAGACTTGATTGCGATCGCGAAACAAATGAAGAATTTAAGGGTGAGTTACTATAAAAACAAAGAAATCGATGTGTCATTTTTAACAACATTGCTTTCAAAAATTATTGTTCCCCTAAATTCTTTTCTATTAGTTCTAACTCTGTTGAATACACATAGAAGGGTTAACCTTGATACTCATCGTAAGTGAACTAAATATATTTAAAGGTTCTTAGTGTTTTTTATACATTCAATACAAACTCTGTCTTTTCAAATTTCTCTTCAGTCCTTTGTTCTCTCTGCGCTAGTCTGCCAGCAGCAGTGGTGCTTTTCATCTCAATTAATGTTCCGCTGTCTTGCTTCTATATACATATTTTTTTATTTACCCCAAGGTGATCAAATGGGGAAAAAATGAAACTTGACAAAAATTTTTGTAATTTTAATTGTCTTCCCACATCTGAAAAGGAGACAACTAGTGCGTTGGTGATAGTTTCTTAATTTTATTGTCAATGGTCCTTCTTATTTCTTCATCTCTCTTTAAGAGAGTAGACCTTGATACTCCTCAAAAGTAAACTAAATACCGTTAAGGCCTCTTAGTGTAATTTTTATAAATTCAATACCAACTCATTGACTCTCTTTTTCAAAATTTCTCTTCAGACCTTTGTTCTCTCTGCGCTAGCCTGCAGCAGCAATAGTGCTCTTAATCTCAATTAATGTTTCGCCATTTAAAACCTCTAAATGTATTTTCTACAAATTCCATACAATCTTACCTACTTTCTCTTTCAAAACTTCTCTTCAGTCTCTTGCTCTCTCTGCTATAATTTGCAGCAGCAGTGGTGCTCTTAATCTCAATTAATGTTTCGCTGTCTTGCTTCTATAGACATACTTTTTTTACCCCAAGGTGATAAAATGGGAAGAAAATAAAACTTTGCAAAAAATATTTGTAACTTTTTAATTGTTTTCGCATATCTGAAGAGGAGCCAACTGGTGAGTTGGTGATAGTTTCCTAATTTGGTTGTCAATGGTCCTTTTTGTTATTTGTTCGCTCTTCAAGAATACACCGAAGGGAGTAGACCCTGATTCTCCACAAAACTAAGCCAAATACAATTAATGCCACTTAGTGCATTTTCTATAAATTCAACTCAAACTCATCGACTTTCTCTTACAAAATCTATCGTTAGCACTTTGTTTCCTCTGCGCCAGCCTGCAGTAGCAATGGTGCTCTTAATCTCAATGAATGTGCCGCTGTCATGTTTCTAAAGAGATGCTATTTGTTTGAACAAAAATTGATAAAATGAAAATATTCTTAATTTTCATTTTATCACTTTAATTGTGCATGGTGCCCTAGGGTAATTTCCCATTTGACAATGATTTTTTTTTTATTTCTTGTTCTCTTCTTCAAGATACACCCAAGTAGTTGACCCTAATACTCCTCAAGAGTAAACCAAATACTATTAAAGCATCTAAGTTTGTTTTCTATAAACTCAATAAAATCTTACCAACTTTCTCTTTCAAAACTGCTCTTTAGTTTCTTTCTCTCTCTGCTCTAATTTGCAACAACAGTGGTGCTCTTAATCTCAATTAATGTTCCGCTGTTTTGCTTCTATGAACATACTTTTGTTACCTCGAGGTGTTAAAATGGGAAAATAATAAAACTTCGCAAGGAATATTTATAATTTTTTAATTATTTTCCCACATCTGAAGAAGTGCCAACTGGTGCGTTGCTGATAGTTTCTTAATATGATTGTCAATGGTTCTTTTGATTTCTGGTTCTCTCTTTAAAAATGTACCTTGGAGAGCATCTACTCCTTAAAAGTCAACCATACTCCATTAAAGCCTCTTAGTGAATTTTCTATAAATTCAACACAAACTCATTTACTTTCTTTTTTAAAGTTTTTCTTTAGCTCCTTGCTCTCTTTGCTCTAGCCTGCAGCAAAAGTGGCGCTTTGAATCTTTTCATCTTTTGCTTACTTTGTGTGTTACCAAAAGGTAACTCTTGTACTCGCTTTACAGTTGGTGTTTAATCTATAGTTCTCTATTGTCAATAATATTTTCTACAGACACTTCTAATATCTTGTATCTTACATTGTAGTAGCTCGCCACCTGTTGCACCCCGAAATCCCAAAAATCTAAGACTAGACGGGAGCGCGAAGAAAGTACATTTAGAAAAGTAAGGCATAAATTCAAAATCGTTAAGAAGCACTGCATTTTGTACCCCTGGTGCTCATACGAATTGAACAAGTGAATAGAATTTATTATGCTAGGATTCAATAGTGTGTTAAAGCTTGACTACTTTCTTAGTAGTCAAAAGATAGGAGAGATCATGTTAATATTAAAAGTTGGTAAGTCCTCAGAACAGAAGGGCCGCATCTGAAAATGGCCTCTTCCTTACAGTAATGTAGATATAGAGTTTTTAGATATTTCCAAAAGTGAATAGAACAAACGGTTTTTAGTAATACCACGTCCTGTAGCTGCAGTAGTTAACGTAAAAGTCCACAGATGGCGCATATCTTGTATCAATTACAATACACTTTTAATTTCTTTCAATTTCGAATAAAGTGAACAGTATTGTTGGTTGCATAAGCATATGGTGGAAGGTTCAGAAATCACGTTGTGGCAGTTTTTGAATTTTATAATTGTAACTATTATAACAAAAACATAATTGCATTAAAATATTTTTAGGCTATGGTCCACGTGTCCACGGCCTTTGCATATTGTACACGAACACAAGTTGATGAAATATTTCACGAAGCTCCAATGGATGGCTTAAAACTTATTGCTTTAACCGAAACACTAAATAATCACCAGCTTGATCAAATAGCAACAATGTTAAATTTCTTTTTTTAAAATTCGACAATTTAAAATATTTACTTTTTAGACTTTTGGGCCACTGCCCAAATACTTATGTTTTCACCAAAGCAGCAGCTGAAACAATAATAAAAAACACGAAAATTTACCAATAGCTCTAATTCGTCCATCCATGAGTAAGTGAAATGATTTCTTGATTCATTCCACCAATTTTTCTTCATTAGTCGTTTCAACGGTGAAGGAACCCATTGCCGGCTGGATCAATAATTTTTACGGCCCAATCGGGTTAATTATAAGCATCTGTTTAGGTGTTCTGAGAAGTTTACACTGCAACAAGAATTCATGTGCGGAAATGGTACCTGCTGATTACGTTGTGAATTGCGCTTTAGCAGCCATGTAGCATGTAGCCAAACTAAAATCAATCCAAAATCACAAGGAAATTGTCAACAAACAAATGTACACTAGAAATGAAATACCAATCTATAATTTTGTTAATTCCCAAGAAAATCGAGTTACGTGGAGTAAGTCGTCAAAATTAGACGTGAAATTAAACAGCAGAGAAACCAAAATAGAATCTTGCGGTACTCCAAAATTTTAGCTTACAAAGTATTTTTCTTATTTTTACTTTCTTGTATTACATTTTTAGCTGAATCATCGGCTATAAGTGCAAAACACGCAGCTGACGTCCCAAGTGTACTAAATATGTTTCACGTTTTCTTCTTTTATACATCTAGCAGATGGATAAATTCACTTGCTTGTTTTTTCCTTCATACCATTCCGGCATATTTAATCGATTCAGTTGCAACCTGTTTAGGTAAAAAATCTATGTGAGTATGGCTAAAAAAAAAATTAAATTAGTTTCAATTTTATATTTAAAGGATGGTAAAACTTTATCGAAAAATCAATAGAAGTCTCGATGTCCTTTTTTATTTTCTAACTAGAGAGTGGACGTACTCCAACAAAAATGTGGAAAGCTTATGGACAAAGATGAATCGACGTGATAAAGAATTGTTCGATTTCAACATGAAAGACTTGAATTGGGACTCTTTTCATTACAATGGTATTAAAAGGTGCCGTGTGTATCTTCTCAAGGATCCTCTCGATACAGTTCCACAAGCAAGAAATCGATATATGAAACTCAAAGTTTTACATTATACTGTGGTGACAATTTTAGTGTTAATCGCAATAAAACTTTTTTTGTTTGCATTTGAGTTACAGTTTAAGATTGCTGATCAAAATTGTGATTTATCGTTTTTCAAGAAATAAATTGTTAAAAATCTTCATTGTGAGATCGTGCAATAGAGAACGCAATAGTTTTCTTTGCCGCAGTCACCAGGCGTCCTATTCACGACCACGCATCCCTCTTGTTTCACGGGACTCCAGAACTAGAGCATATTTCCTGATTTTTTTTCACTTTTAATAATCTGCACACATTAGTCTCGGCCGTAAGCTAAATGTTACACAAGACAGCAAAAACATAAATCTAGAGAAGAATAATCTTAAAACTTTATTGAAACAAAAATTCTTAAACTATGGAACGGGTCGTAAGTTCTACAAGAGGAACGTGAGAAATTATATTTTTATTTCAAATTTAAGATAAATACTCTGATGGCTTTGCTCATAGAAACGCAGCAATAATTGTTCGTTTATATCTCATCACGAAGAACCCAAATTTCAAACAAACAAAGTACAAACAACAACCATTGAAGTAGAAGCATCAGCATGGAAATTCAAGGCTCCCGGCCTTCAGACAATTTTATTTGATAAATACAAAGACTTCTTCTAGACTTTTAGTGGTGAATTAGTCAATGACGGAGATTGGAATGCCAAACACTCATACTGGGGTTCAAGAATCATCACCATAAGGTTTTGAAACCTCTATCGTGCCATGACCGACATCAACCTTGTCTTTCTCATAGCGGAGTACCCATATACTTACCATACTGGCATAAAAATTTCAAACCTGCTCGACTTCTTTATAACAATTGGAACCCGTAGAAATAACTGCGTAGTTGGGAGCTGCTTAGATCTTTCCTCCGACCACACTCTAGTTAGCATGAATACCACCATTATCAGCAAACTAAAGCCTCCTGCATATGAAGCAGGTTTATAGGCAAACTATTTGAGAGATGGATACTCAAATGGATTAAAGAAAATTACAACTTTCCAGCATTGCTGCCCAATCATTGGATTATGTAACTACAATTCCACTAGCCAGAAGACCACAGGATAGTAAATGAAATCGCTAATAGCCTTAAATAGAAGGAATAGTGTAATGCAATATGCCTTGACATCTTTCAGGCGTTCGACAGGATATGCCACTCAGTTCTTGTTTTCAAATTAAAATTTTTCTAAACTCCAACCTCTTACTAACGACATATCTGGCTGAGAGAAACTTTTGCATCAAATTCAACGACCAAAATTCCAACTACGTCACTATTCTATCAAGTGTTTCCCAAGACACTCCACTCGGACCGCTAATCTTCCTAATTTACACAACCAATATCCTTGAAATAATTGATATCTATATAGCAACATTCACCGACAATGTAGCAGCTTTATCTATTGATTAAGAGCCCTAGATTGTCTTTAAAGATTTGCAATTTGTCTAATCTACTTGCAAAATAGTTTAGCAAATGATGAACGGAGATTAATACAACTAAGTGCTCCTAAATCACTTTCACCAACCAACTCATCACTTGCCTATCGGTAACAATGAATAACTCTCCGATTTCAATCAAAACTGAAGTGAAATATCTTGGATTCCACATTGATCAACGCGTTACTTGGAGGAAAAACATTGAAGCTAAACGAGGGCAGCTAGATATCCCGTCAAATGTATTGGCTCATCGGAAGGAAGTCTAAACTGTCGCTGACCAATAAAGTTCTACTGTATAAAAGCATTCAACAACTTACAAAACTTACAACATTGAATACTATGCAAAGGTTTTAGTCAGAGATGCACCTTGGTATTGGAGTAGCCTAATAATCCACAATGACCTTCGAGCACCATTCGTCAGAAATGAAATTCAGAAAATTGCAGCTAAATATAATCTTCATACAGTAAACCATCAGAACGGACTAATTGATCAGCTTTACGGTAAAGAGTCTAAAGAATCCGCATAACATGAGCACAAGGTCTCATGCAACTCTAAAGTCAGCACACCATAAGGCGTCTCGTCAGTGGTTATTCCCTTCCAAGTATCATACATCAAGCAAATTTACTTCAATAGAAGTAGATTGTAAATTTGTGTGCCAAAAAATAGATTTGTAGCATATAATTTGAATATATTTTTTTAATTAAAATTAAAACAAAACAAAGGCTATCACGACTATGTATCTGCTTCAAGTAAAACACTACGTTTCCAGATTTGAATTCTGTTTATATATCGAGACTTTTAAATGGTCACTATAGAAAAATCAGTTGCGCAAGGGTCAGGAACAGTAACATTATACAAAATTCGTCATTTTGCTTCAATGTTAATTAAAAATCAAAATGCGACTAATCGGTATAAATGATTTTATAAACTTCTACTGGATTACTTTTATCATTATTATAATGCTGAGAATTTCATGGATTTTTTAATGTGGTTACGTTTTCTGTTGCACGCAGGAAGCGTCATAAGCACGAAAATGCATTTTGTCGTTGTAAGAAACTCCATAACTATTGTAAATTTTTTGGATTTTTTTATTGTAAATGAGACCCAATGACACTGGCTTAGACCTAAATTATTTTTAATAATGATCTAGTGTACTGCGGTTTCAGAAAAAAATTGATATTAAATTTTGGTGATAAATTTTAGAAGATATTCAATTGAATCTATTTTAGTCCTTCAACTAATGTGTCTAGAAAATCAAGAAATTGTTGTCTCGTGTATATAATGCTCCATGCGTGCAACTCACCATTGGGTGTAAACAATGCGTCGTCCCCTAAAAGTTAAAATAAGTATTTTGCTTTTACCCATTTAGAGCAATGAGAGATTGTCCAAACAATATTCTTACATAAATTTAGAAAAATTAGAAACAATTTTTTGGGTTTGTGTTTATTGGTAGTAAGGCCATATCTTATTTGTTACTGGTAAACCTAAAGTCTAAATTGGACCTGGCACTATCTATTGACGTATTTTTACTCTTATTTAATGGTAGTTGAAAAGACTGGAGCTACATTTTGTTTGAAAGTAGCTTTCTGAAGAATGCGGTTTTAGAAGGTGAGTTGGAATTTTTTTTGATAATGCGTCTAGTAGTTGAATGTTCCAAACCTTATCCAAACGTTATACACTCGACAACACCTAGAAATACAACAATAACAAATTATTTTCATCGAAATTTGCGATGATATCTTATCAGGAGTTTTTCGAACGTTTTTAATAAAAATACGGATTCTAATAATTGAGCGATACGAGTTTGTTTTCTAATAGGTTTTCCTGGTTTGGGCACCAATTTGAACCCATTCCACGCAACAGACTGTCTTCGTCATTAATGTGGGGTCCGTTCGGTGTGAAGACATAGCCACAGTGTTCTGCAAATGTTTCTACCGTTTCACCATCACTTTTAGCCCTGCTCGTATCTTATGAGATAACTTGGAAAAATTTTCTGTCCTAACTTTCTGCCACATAAATTGACCCGGTTGTTACCAACTAAAGTTCTTTAGAAGTTGCATCTGTAGAATTTCTGTCTCATAGAAAACCATTGTTTGACTCAGTTGTTTTTGTATAATAAACTTGTTGATTAACTGTTCTATTAGCATAGTAGTCATATTGCTGCATATTGATCATGTAGGGTTGTTGAAATGGAAATTGTATCATTGAATTAAAAGTTGGTTTTTGCAAAATTTGAGAAAATATTTTAAGTTCATTATCAAATTCTCATTTTATCAAAGATAATCATTCTGAGCACTTTATTGACATTACTAACCAAACCTTTGTTCAGTTTTTGCTATGTTGTTATAAATGTTGATGGTTTTCTTGTTCTTGTGTCACTTCGTAGGTAATTCCACACTATTTTTAATTAATTGTTAAACTTAATTGCGTTTTAAAAGCAATTAAAAAAAATATGAATATTAGCAAATCTTAAGGTTGCCACATACACGCAGGCGGCCTGTTCGGTCGGCCTGTGCAGACCAAGTTTGTGCAGGCAAACCGAAACGTGTGTAGGCAAATAGGTCAGACCGCCTGAAACCGTATGATAAAATTTCAAGGTCGCGGGCAAAAACCTAAAATTGTCAAGAATGTAATTTACCCCAATACTCATTTACCAGGTCAAGAACACTCCAGTTTCTCTTTACCCACCCGCAGTAAAAATCTTATTTACCGTTTTATCCCTATTTTTGAGCGGCGAAAAAGTGTTTACTCGATATGTCGCTTTCAAGCCTCGAACATCATAAAATATTCACTAAGTTTTAGTTGTGATATTTTTGTTATTAAGCAAGTTACGTTTTGAATTTTTTTTTATATGAAAGAGTACAGTTTTTAGTGTGAGAAAATCTACATATTGCTGCATTTGTATTGAATAACATTCAGGTAAGATACATTGTTCATAGTACCATTGTTTATAGATATTACTAGTTGGTCAACCGGCAAAATTTGGCGTTAGTTCTGGACCAGAGCTGGTAGGGGGCGATGGACAAATGTATCGCCTACAGCTCTGTGGCAGAAGGTGTGTGCCCTGCTAAGTTAGTCGAGCAGCGTACGTTGAAGTGATAGGACGGACATTGCTCCTGCCTGTTTTGTGTGTTTTCCTGTGACCAGCGACTAGTGTTTTTGCTAATGTTTTAGCATTTCTTCGTTTACCAAACGTTTTCGCGCCACGTGTTCTTCGAATTCTTTGTAATTTGCGGATATCGCGCCCACAATTAAGCGATCCAGTGCCGATCAGAAGCGGTTTTCCACGTGTTTACCACGTGTTCTGCACGTGTTCCCACGTGTTCTTCGAGTGCCTTCCACTATGCCAGTGGAACGGGGCTGTTTTGATGGCCTTGCCGTTGAGGACTTAAAAGTCATTATCCTCGAATGCAGCAAGTTAATTGAGAACAGAAAACGTTCTCATGAAACCAGCGACAGCAGCGACGATGACGAATTCGTCAAATCTAAGAAGGAAACCAAGCACGATAATACCGCCACAAGAAATTCTTTTTCCGCCCTGATAATTCGGACAATAACGACCAAGATATGGACACCTCGGTAAGTCTTGACGCAAACGATCTTTCGCTTTCCCAAGCCACTATTCAAGAAAAAGTCTCAAATTTCAATAAATCACGCCCAACGTCCCCCGCCAAATTCTGCTCGTCTCAAGCAGCCGTTACTACCAACACTCCCGTTTCGAACGAAAATAAAAATGAGAAAATCCCCCCAGTAACCCTCAGGGACAAGTCACTCTGGTCTCAGGTCTCGAATCTACTCAAGACCAAGAAGATCAATTTCACCAAGGCCCAAACGTGCAAGGACGGAATCAAAATTTCTCTACCCGACTCTGATAGTCACCGTAACTTGACACGACTTTTTGAGACTAGGTCAATCCCATACCATACGAATGCGTTCGCATCAGAACGCAATCTAAAGGTGGTAATTCGCGGATTGCCCGAGTAAACCCCCATCGATGACATTGTCTCAGAATTAACTGAGGTTAAATTAGAGCCAATAAAAGTGGTTCAAATGACACGCAAGGATAAGGCACCGATGCCCTTATTCCTAGTTATAGTTAGTAGAACAATCAGAAAAATCTTTGACATGACAACCTGCCTTGGTCTGAAAATCAAGGTCGAACCACTTAGGAACAGTTACAATACGGGACAATGTTATCGATGTCAATTGTTCGGCCATGCCCAGAGTCGTTGCACTGCAGCGCATAAATGCGTAAAGTGCGGACTTGGCCACCCCTCTTACGAGTGTCCTAAGGCTAAAGCCGACCCGCCTAAATGTGCGAACTGCGGACTAGCGCATCCAGCTAGTTACCGCGGTTGTAGCGCCTACCCCAAACAACGACAACCTCAAATTGTTCTTCCAACAGGCCCTAAAAAACTTTTTACTTGGGCCAAAGTCGTCCAGCCTGCTAACAATGAAAAACCAGCAACGACGCTACCAAAGCCAACGCAAACTCCCCAAACAGCCCCCTCCAAAAAACCACAAGCAAACCGATTTGCTGTAATAACAGCAGCGCTTGCTGAAATGTTAACAACATTCAGCAAAATGAACCCGTCAGAAAAAGAAGCAAAAAGCTTCGCAGCAAATATGCAAACCATTTTAAGCACAGCTTTCAACCAAGCTGCTTAAATGGCCTGCAAAATTACACCCCAATCCCTTACGGTCAGTTTTTGGAATGCGGCCGGGCTAAATATCAATAAAAAATTAGAACTTAATAGTTTCATTTGTGAGCATGATGTTGACATTATGCTAGTAAATGAAACTCACACGCGACCCTGTAACGTTATCAAAATTCAAAATTATCATTGCTATAGAACCGACAGAGCCGCCGGACAGGGAGGTGGCACCGCGATATTTATCAAAAGAGCGATTAATCACTATGAATTGCCACATAAAGATTTAACAAACATAGAGACAACTTCAATTATAGTTGAAACTACAACAGGTCCAATAACAATAGTTTCAGCTTATAAGCCCCCAAACAATCCAATAACTGGCTTAGACCTTCAGAAAAACTTCCAAGGGAACGCCCCCACAATTGTGGCAGGTGATCTGAATTGTAAACACCCCATGTGGAACAGCAGAGCCACAAACCGTAACGGCAAGCTGCTACATGACTTTACGCTAGTCAACAATATTTCAGCCCTGGGTCCGCGAGAACCCACTCATTTTTGTACTCGTGGCGTCTGCGATGTTCTGGACATCGCCCTCCTCCAAAATGTCCCACTCCAACCAACAATCTACGCAATAACAGCCCTCAATTCCGACCATATTCCGGTCATTCTTCAATTGGGCAATATTCAAAACGACCTCCCCCCAAGAAGGCCAAAAATCTTCTGGAATAAATTCAAAGACAGAGTCGCTGATACCTTGGACCCAATACCGATTATAAACACAGTAGAATCAATAGAATTAAACACTGAAAATCTAGAAAAAGTCATTACACAAGCAATCGATCACTCAACCGATAAAAGACCAATAATTGAAATTAAACAAAAATTACCGGCTCACATTAAGGACTTAATTAAAATAAAGAACCGCATCAAAAGAGTTTATCAAAGAACTCTCGCCCCACAACATAAGCGCGAATTAAATCACTATCAAACAGAGGTGCGATACGCTCTTATGGATCATTACAACGATTCCTGGGGAAACAAGCTCTCATCGTTAAATGTCCAGGATAACTCACTCTGGAGAATGTCAAAAATATTAAAAAATTCAAACATAAACAATAACAAAAATCCTCCATTAAACACCCCCAATGGTCCGGTTTTAGCAACAAGTGATAAAGTCGAAGTTTTTGCAGACTCACTACAAGAACAATTCAGTAAAAACCTAACACACGCCAACCTAAACAGGGTCGAGCAGATCGAAAGTTTTGTGAATGAACAACTAACAAACTTTAACACAAACAACACAGATACACTTGAACCAATCACTCCACACGAAATCAAAACCATAATTAACAACACACCAAAACGTAAAGCTCCAGGCCCTGACGGTATCACGAATCTGTCTTTGAAAAATCTCCCGCACAAAGCTATTATGCATCTCACCGCCATTCTAAATGCCGTGCTTCGTCTCGGACATTTTCCCAAATCGTGGAAAAAAGCAAACGTCATACTTATTTTAAAATCAGGCAAAAGTCCAAAAGAACCTTCAAATTACCGCCCCATCAGTCTCCTGTCATCAATCGGTAAAATAGCTGAAAGATGTATTCTAAGGAGATTGATAAAATCAACAGAAGAGCTAAAAGTCCTGCCTGATACACAGTTTGGTGTTAGAGCCCTACATTCTACAACACAACAAGTCCTCCACGTGGTCGAGCATTGTTATACAAGTTTTGAGCGCAAACACAACACCGGCGCAGTGTTTCTAGACGTAGCTAAAGCCTTTGATCGAGTCTGGCGCTCTGGCCTTCTATACAAACTTATCAAATTAAATTACCCCGTGAGTCTCATTAAAATCATCAGTTCTTTTTTAAATAATCGTAAATTTCAAGTAAGCATAGATATCGTAAAATCAACAACCAGAATACAAACTGCTGGCGTACCGCAAGGCGCGGTTCTATCTCCGCATTTATTTAATATTTTCACCTCAGACATCCCACAAACGACTTCTGTAGAGTTAGCACAATATGCTGACGACACAGCTATTTTGGTCAGAAGTAAGCACCCGCGCTTAATATTTGATAAGTTAGAGAAAACGCTAAACTCTCTTGAGGCATATTACCGTAGACGAGTTAAACCAACTGGTCAGTTGGTTATTTTCAATGAGAGAATTCCATGGAAAGACCACGCGAAATACTTGGGTACCCTTGACAAAGGCCTACAGTTTTCCAAGCATATTGATATGGCTAGAAATAAAGCACGGGGATGTATAGCGCAATTATTCCCGCTGTCGTAAAAGTAAGCTCTCTTCAAACAACAAATTCCGTATATACAAAGCAATAATCCGACCTATAATGACGTATGCTTCTGCTGTATGGAGCCACGCTGCCCCCACCCATATTAACAAAATCCAGATAATACAAGACAAATCGTTGCGCATGGTTTTTAATTCACCCTGGTTCGTTCGAAACAAGTCCTTACACAGAGACTCTGGTATCGAGTACATCGATGATTTCTTGAAAGATACCGCCTCCAAATTCTTTGCTTCAGCAGCCGTCCATTTTAATCCCCTCATCCGTAAAGCCGTCGTCTACGGAGAGGAGCCACCTTTCCGGCTTAAACGCCCCAAAATGGTGTTAAACGGCTAACACCGCCCGTGAATTCTGACGACGGCAATTCAGCCACCATCTAATTCTTCCCACCCCATAGCGAAATTTATCTGTGTCAAGACAAATGAGCAAAGGAACCAGGTTCCGGTTCAATTGCCAAGATCTAGTCAAAAGTACTTTGATACAAAAGAGAACTCGCAGCTTTTGCGTAAAATATAGCTCCAGGAAAATTTAAAAATTTGCTCTAATCAAAACTTAACGGATTTAATTTAATGTAAGAATGAATAAATGATCAAAAGTCAAGTCTAATAATTAAATTAAATTAATACGACTATCTTTCAACATTGAAAACCTCTTTATAATGTCATCTTCAAAATCGTCTTGCAGACACTGCTCAGAAAGGAGTTCCTTTTCAATAGCCAGTAAAGAAAGAGAAGACAATCGGTCTTGTGACATTGAATTTCTAGAATTGCTCTCGATCCGTTTTAAACAAGAAAAATCTTTTTCAACTGAAACACTCGTAGTTGGTATCGTGGAAATTAATACGACTAAATTATACGCTTCTGGATATATGTCGGGAAAATCGTTGTCTACAAAAGTTTTTACGATTTGATTGAGTTTATAATTTTCAAATTGAGCATCATTATAAATTACACTTAATTCATTAATTAAATTAAATTTACAAATGATACCGCTTGAGGCCGCCACCTCATGATGGGGCCGGTTGACCAACTAGTAATATCTATTAACAATGATAGTACTTACAAACATAAACGTAGACTTTCAAAATACGCGGGTGCATCAGGGTGCGACTATTTTATGATGTGACAATTCTTTCAAATCTCTACTGTCTGCATGCAAAAAATCAGATGCGTTAATTTGCAGCATTTCAGTTAATTGCAATTTTCTCAATGCAGGTGCATAGATGGAGCGCGAACGCCGTATCGCTATCGGTGCGGTCGGTGTACTTTGCAAGGTGATAAAATTTGTAGGAGGATTTTGTACATTCGCTACCACGTTTTCAGTATTTTCGGTTGATTTTAAAATCATTTACTGGACTAACAACAGTTGGTACCTATTTGGAAAACAATATAATCAATAGAACGACAATTTTCCCTTTTATCTGTCGATAACTTTGTTTGCCCGGTCAACGCGCACATTTTATATAATAATTAAAATATCTAATATTCATTTTGATATTATTATTTATAACATAAATCTGATAGATAAAATGAAAAAAACTTGAAGTGATTTTTTATCGACAAAAATCTTAGTCAGATATGGAAGAAAAAAGAGTAAGAAGGGAACAAATTTTTCACGCTTGCTTTCAAGTACTCATGAAAAAAACGAGCAAGTCTACAATCAGATTGTTTAGCTTCTTGGTAACCAGGACTTCACAGAAGCAATAGTGGCCGATTTGAAGCAACAGCTTTATCCAATCTGCAATGAAATTAACCGAAGATGGACCAAGAGCTGTAGAAATAAGACAACGTTCATCAGGAAGTTTTCACAGTGGCTGAAAAAGGAAGCTACTTTAACCGTCCTCATGTTATCGGAACCGATGGAAACACCAGCTCTAATTTCTGAAGAACCACGTCCATCAACACATGCAGCAAGCCGAGGCGGCCGTCCAACGAAAGGCTATAGTTGTAGTAGGGATAGAACTAAACGACGAAAGACGTCGGAACTTTTGAAGAAAGTTTCATCAGCTGAACTTTCGCATGCAGTAAAAATGAAATTAAGAAGTGTGAGAAAACATACGGCTGCAAAGCTTTTTGAAAAAGCAAAGGAAACCACCCCTACACAAGCTTCAAAAATAAGGGCAGCCTGGAGAAGAAAAGGCACAAGTCTCATACAGTTCTCGGCTGATAGAGCTTTGTCCTTATTAGTAAAATGTAAAGAGAGTAGAAGGACTTATGAAACGCACAGAATGTTCACAAAAGCAAATCATGCAAATATATACCAACCATATTACAAGTGCAAGCAGCAAAAAAGGCTTGCTATCCACCGGCAAATAAAATTATAATCACTGAAAGACTTGCTGAAGTAAAAATTCAGGCTCTTCTTGACCATACCATTTCTAGAATCATTAAACTTCAGGAAGATGTGATGAGAACTTTGAGTTCGGCGTTATTACAAAAAATTGTATTTATAGTTAAATGGCAGCAGCGGGCACAGTGAATTTGAACAGACATATTATGAAAATAAACCATCAAGACAACAAAAGGAAGCCGACGGATCTAAAGAACAGAGCTCTTCTGCAACTTCCAATTATTCCGACATATTCATAACGTCCTTGGTGCCAATCCAGATGTTGGTGGAGGATACTTCTTCTTAGAAAATTATTTTATGGCAGAATCCGCGGCCATCTTCTCCAAGGTACTATAGATCAACTAGAATTCAGTTTGCTAAGGAAACTAGCGAACTATCAAGAAATGAGAAAAATACGTTCAGGTGCAAATTGATGGTTTACAACCTTATAAAAAAGTTACCACAACTAGTCATGCAAAAGTGATATGAAAATTAGTTTTGAAGATCGTTGATGGAAAAGTTTGTAATGCGGTAACTGAAACCAGCTCAGCTCAGAAGTGTTTCCTCTGTGGATCAATACCAAAGCTTATGAGTAATATGGACAAAGATTTGGAAACAAAAATTGATGAGCGATCAATTAAGTTTGGGCTATCTCCTCTACATGCTTGGATTCGGTTCGCCTGCGTGTGTGTAGCAGCCTTATAAATCAGTCACTGATACCTATAGCAATATTGCCAAAATATTAATATTTTAATTCTTTTTGCTTAGAAGTTACACATCTAACTACTCCACACGAGGATGGATGCATTCACCAACAGGACCCATATAAAAGTTATCTGATCACGCCATCCTTTGATAATACGATAAGAATTTCTACACGTGGTAAGTATGAAATAATAAAAAAGTATTAAGACTAAATAATTAAATGGTTAAATAATAATATTGAATTTGATCATTAAGTATACTTTTAAAATTATGTACTTCTGTAGGTTGAGAGTCAGAAAATTATTATTTTTTGAAGTTATACTTCTTTAGGCGCGTTATGAGAAAATGATTTGAGTAAAATTTTACGATGCGCGCGCACGATGCAACAAAAATTGACAGCGGTTGCTGACTAAGGACTACCAATTTAACAACATTGTGTTTAGTGATTTAATTGAGAGTATTTCCTGGAAATTTTCTTTTATTACGTAACATTATTTGTTAGTCGTTGAAAAAGCTTGTAACATCTTTGATCTATTATTTTGAGGAGAAACGTAAAAATGGAACCCATATCTTTCCACTTACTGCTGTGAGAGAAGTAAGTGCTACATATTGCAGCTACATAAAAATATATTTTGCAAACTGAAAAAGTTAGATCATGTTTGGTTAAATATTTATTATTAACACAAACATGAAACTATTATCTTGGTACAGAGAGTAGCAGTTGCCTTAAGTGTAAGTCTTACAGCAGTAAATATTATTGGGGCTAACTAAATGCAATATCAGAAGCAGGAATTGAACATCTGGGCCACATTTTGTAAGGAGAGAATTACAATCTTCTTCCTCCAAGTTATACTCAAAGGAAGAATTGAGAGTCTGTGATATCAAGAAAAAAATAATTCTCCTGGCCAAGGACCATCAAGACCTAGACCGTGTAATTTCTTCCACATGATGGAGAATACTAAATATATGCAAGAATAATCTACAACTCTTAAAGCACTGGATTTATTGAAGAAAAATTGGCCAACACGTAATTCAAGCTGTTAAGTTCCCATAACAAAAAAAAATTGCTTAAAGCAATAGTGTATTTCGTGTATTCTGAAACCGATATTCTTTAACATTCAAGAAGATCAACTTGCTATTTTCTGAATGTAGCATAGCACTGTGTGGGTCAAAACTTATCAGAAATTCCTGAAAATCCCTGTTGTTAATTCCAGGAACTCCAAGAATTATTTGAAGACAATAATATATTTTTGACTTTCCTAAGTAGAAAAATCAAATTCTTATTACAATAACATAAAAGAGTGTCCATTCAGCGATATCATTCACGATATCACATCGAGCGGCCACAGTTTGTTTCACCTTTGTTGTTTGAAGAAGGCAACGGTGCTTGATTTATCATGAATGACATTATTATCTCTGAGATATTCTGCAAGCAGATCAGCTTTCTACTAATCACTTTTTCGAATTCGCGTTGGTGCGGGTAATATCTTAACAGGTTATAGTAGAATATGGGAAGTACCCTTTTCATGTTGTATAGTAGTTTCAGAGGTCACACCTTGTCAAATGCCTGACTAATGTCTAGGAACCCAGCTATACAATATTGTCTTCCTTCAATCGCTCTGTTGATCATATTTATTAAGCAGTGGCGTTGCTGAGTGGTTGAGTAAGCCTCTCCAAAGCCAAACTGATAATCTGGGGTCCAATCAAGAGGAGAATTGTCTTCTTTATGAATTTCTTTTGAGAATAAGTTTTTTAAGAATTTTTGAATTTGGGTCCACCAGATTGGTAGGACCGGAGTTGTAGTAAGGTCGCGTTGTACATTTTGATTTTGGTTTGTGTTTTGCGGTGTAGTGTATGGAGTAGAGTGTTTTCTGAGATATTCTGCAAATAGAGCAGCTTTTTCCGTATCACCTTTTTCCCAAGGTCCAGGAGGTGTGGAGTATTTTCATAATGGTGATGTTCTGCTAAATTTTAAAGATTTTCAGACTGAATTGCCTTGCCGTTTCAGTCTAATGATGTGTTTGCTAAATATTTGTTTTTCATTTCTTGTAGCTTGAGTTTTAGTCTACTGCTGAGTTGATTGCGCTTCATTTTGCTTTGTGAAATATTGTCCTTGCTTTTCTTTTTTCGGATTTAACATTTTAATTTCCAGAGGTAAATTTTGATTTAATTTCTTATATTGGATATTTGGGACAACTCCCTTAGCTACCTCGTGAAACAGTTTCATTAGGTTGTAGGTTTCTTCTTTAATTTTTTTTTTTGTCCTTTATGTCTTGTAGAGAGATTTATGTCGTCCTGGATTATGTGACAACAAAAATCTCAGTTAGTTCTGTTAATTCTAATTAAATTTAAATTTTTTCTAAGTTATAAAAATATTGTTTGCAATTGCCAGAAAAGTAAGATGGGTAGTATGTTGTCCTGTAAATGCATAACCCAGAAAATCCTCAAAAATAAATTCATCAAAACCACGGTTTTGACCCAGTTGGTTGAGAAAAACTACTCGTATTATGGTCCTAATGATTAATAAACTAAGTTTTTCCATTTGTAGGAGTAACAAATTTCTCTTACTAATTTTGTATGTGACTTTTCACTTTGTGCTACACATTTATTTAATAGTGATAGATATTGTCTCTCCTATGCATATTGAAGCAATTTGAGATAAAGCTACGGAAATTTGTGAGATAGATACGGGTGTAGCAAAGTGGGGGGAGTAGCCACCACTCTCGACGTTCTTAAAAGAGATATTCAAGTTTCAAAATTTATTTTTCCGTAAAACTCTACGTTGTGAGCAACTTTTAAAAATTGATATAAAATACATTCTCGACAAAATATAAATTAATTTTTATGTGGATTATAGTCAATTTGCCGCTCTATCCATCCCTGGTAATAACTTGTTTTTTTATTCTATTGCCCTTCCGCTGCGTTACTTTTTTATTATTTCTAGTTTCTGATTTACTAATGCACACACTTTAACTTTATGCTCAAGTGTAACCACGCGACCCCCACAATTTTTTTAACATATTTAATGTTTCGTGGCATAGATAGAGATGCTGACGTTGAAAGTTACAACTAGTTGAAGAATTAAAAATGAACTGACGCTTCCAAAAAATATTTTTCAACTGCTACTGTTTCCTTAAATTTCAAAAGATTGCATAAATGGATTTAAATAAAGATTTTGCATTAAAAACTATGACAGCAGTTTGAGGCAAACAAAACATTTATGCACATTTATGCACATAAATACTTGTACACCCAGTATATGGGGGTTTATTCACAGGTAAGAATATGTTAATCAAGTCGATTCCCATTTTTCATCATTCTTGGACCCTTTCGCACTTCTTCAAGTCTGAATTACCGCCAAAAGAAAACTTGAATTTCTTTACGTCCGAAGAATTTCAATATGCCCCTAATTGTGAAATGCTCGCTGACCATTTGGATACATCTAATGAAGGCAACATATTTTTAATGATGGAAAAAATGGACGAAACAACTCATATTAACTTCATTGATGATGAATTTTTACTACCTTCACTTCGCAAAAATTACAAAATTAATTTTGAAAAATCGACGATAGAAAAATGTCACAATACAAGTGCAACGATTTGCAAAAGTCTACAATGTTCGACAAAGGTAAATATTCAATTGACAAATAAACAAGCAAATTTATGTTTTTAATTTTTATCAGGAAATCCCCTATCCATTGGAAGATAACTCGCAAAGAATTGTGAATGTATCATGGAAAATGCAGAAAGAGCAAGTGGAAATTTTAGCACAATTACCAAACAAATTATTGCATTGTAGAGATACTGACGAGCCTCTCAAACTAGAATTTCTCAACTTGTATCACAATACAACACAATATTTGTACATCGGTTCATGTAATTTTCTCTATAAATTTTAGGTTGACTGCTTCACAATTAGCCTTTGCTAAATAATTATCTGATTTTACTGGTACCCCAAAATTAATTTAAAATTTTTAGACTCCTTCCTTCAAACGAAAGATGGATGTAGAAAATACACAATGGAGCCTACATTTTCTTTAGACAAAACACATTACGTTTTGTTAATAGTTAAAATGTGCAACTACTGTTTAATGACGATATCATTGCTCGATGATGAAGAAGTCATTCAAGAAAGTCACTTAAACGGAAGCGACTACTCTACACCAATGGTACAGTTGTAGTTTCTTCAGTAAATTTGCCATATTTATTACATCGAATAGAATTATAACGTACCGAAAAAAATAGTTACAGTTATTCTAGTTTTATCAGTAAATGTGTTAAAAAAGTTAAAAGTTTGACATTTTCTAGCTAACCTACACTTTTTTTTCTGAAATTATTTGTTAACAATTAATGAATTGGCAAACTGAAAGAATTAAATAAACTCCAAAGTGATTGATTGTGGCTTAGTATTTGTTAACAATATTAATTTTTTAGTTGTTTGATGATCAAATTGACACCTCGGAATGGCAAGAAGTTATCTTAGGTGATAATGAAAATTGCAACACTTGTCGTGTAAAGATTGCAACAAAAACTATAAACGACAAAAAAGGATTATGGGTAATAGCTGAAGGTAAATAAAAATCGATACATCAGATTTGAAACGACAAATTTTGCTATAAAAATGCTTTTCTAGAACTTAAAATAATTACGAGGGAACTACCTACTGAAGATTTTTCCTGTGAGCTAGTAGAAAGAGATTACGAACTCAATCAGACTTTCTACGATAAGAGAAATGCTTTAGAGAAAAGATTTGGAATAGATTTCCTACCCAAAGTTTTATTTTATAAAAAGCTGTGTAATGGAAAAAATGTATGCATGAAAGTCAAAAATCAAATTTGTAAGTTTCAATAATTTATAATTTTTATTTAATAGTAATACATTTTAGATATTAAAAGATTAAAGGTAGATGGAGTGGTATTGTTAGAATGGTGGGAAGAAGATGTCAATGCACCTTATGAGTATCGGATAGCAATTAAAAATGCAAATAATGGTCAACAAATAATGGAAAAATCCCATATAGTCGCATATGATAAGGCCGACTCCTACATCGATGTCGTTATCTTACCACCGAGTCCAATTATAATATACGAAGCTACAATATTCTCACCCACCAGCGAAGGAAAATTGTTGTTTTGCCATGACGGAAAACCTTCTTAATATGAGCATCTGAACTTTCTTGAAAGTGAGAAACTTGTTTAACAAAGTATTCCCCTCTTGTTTGTTGCATATAACTGTGGAATCTCGGTCTTCTTCAAGGGACCATAAGTAGAATAATGGGCACTTTCACTTGCTTTTTTAATGACCGTAATTAGCATAGCCAATTAAAGGGTCATTAAGAAGAGTGAAAGCGAAAGTGCCAGTATAGTAAAGTCAATTAAAGTAATTAAAATGTGAAAGCTAAAACACCAAGAATAGAAACATATAAAAGGTTTTTTTGAAAGAAGATATCTAAAAAACCTGATTTTTATAAATAATTATTTATGAATAATATTAAAATTTGGTAGTTACTAGATTGAATAGTTAGAAAATAAAATGCAAAAATAATAGTTTTTTTACCTATAGTTTTATAAAGATTCTGAAACGCAACTTGTTACTGTTCCTCTGTTATCGCTTGTGTTCGTTATTAGATTTATCAGTTAGAAACATGAATTAAAATAATTGTGTTTAATATGAAATGACAATAATATTGTTTACCTTTAGTCTCATGAAGTTTCTGGAATGCATCTTACCAATGGCACTGTTCCTTTATTGTTACTTTTGTTATTTATTAGATTTTATCAGTTAGAAATATGAATTAAAAATTATATCGTTTAATATCAAATGACAATAATATTGTTTACCTTTAGTTTTATGAAGTTTTTAGAAAGCAAGAAAAAAAAAATTAGAAAAGAGATACTTGAATTATAGATAATAAAACACATATAAGGACCCATTGAACATTATTTTAAAAGACTTGCTATTTATAAAATAATTATTTATGCATAATATTGTTCTGTTTGTTAGTTACTAGATGAATCAGTTAGAAATATTGAAATAGTCTTGTTTACCTTTTCATTTCGTAGAGTTTCGATAACAAAACCTATCACTGGCACTGTTCGCTTTAAAATAAAGTCTAAAATTTGTTGGTTAGTTATCAAAGAGACACTATGGGACGAGTTTTATTTGAAAGAATTTTGGTCATTAACAACATGAAGACCTGCGTAATACATTTTCGTCTGAAAATCTTAGGGAAAAGAATATTGTCTACCTTTAGTTTATGAAATTTCTTGAAGGTAACAAAAATTAAAAGATTTAGAAAGAGATAATTAAATTAAAGATAGTAAAATATATAAGAATCTATTGAAAAATATTATTTGAAATAAATTTGTTATTTGTTAAATAATTATTTATGCATAATATTGTCACTTTTTGTTAGTTACTAGATGAACCAGTTGAAAATTATTAAAACAAGTTGGCAATATCGTAGTTAATAGTGTACATTTGCATGTGAAAACTCATTTTTGTGCCTGTTTGGGTTGTGGACCGCAGGCCACGGTATTTCATTTTCCGAACCCTGATCGGAACTTGAATTCATATAGGAGAAGCATTTTGTGGAAAGCGATTTTGTAAATGCATCTGGCTCTAGTTGTCGACGATTGTCTGCTTCGGCTATACATTTTTGAATTAACCTGCAGGTAATTCATAAGTTATCTCGATACTTATCCTACATATTATGTTTATTCTATTTTTTGGACGTCAAGTTCGGCCCATAAAGGGAGAAAACGCGCTCTCGGACTTAACGGCTCCAGACTTTGCTATCCATTTCTAAGAAAATCTGATTATATTAGCAGAAAGAATAAAGATCAAGGAATTTGATGACGCATTTTTTTTTATAATATATTTGTCTCATTAGTAAGCCCCGAGCTTTGAAATGTTGTTCAAGTTTGTATACATTTTAACGCATAAATTAAAATTATTTACATGTTGTTCTCGGTGTCATCAGACAGGCAATTTATTGTAGTTTTTATAATTGGCACGAGAAAGATTGTGGAATTGATAGTTTATGCTGGAGCCATTTAGTCCCAGAGCGCTACCACTTTTAAAATATCCGCAATTACGCCCATTTCCTGACGACTTGTGATACACCAAGCAATAAAATAGTTCAGGGCATTTCTCAACTTAGCGCTGTCGTTTTATTACGTTGCATCGACACATCTAAAACTTACAGACAGGGTCGGTATTGATGTTTTCAAAGAGGCAATGAATGGATACTTGGAACATCCGAATAATAATAGTAAATAAGACTCGTAAATAATAAAGCGCCCAAATCTCTCGTCTGGTTGTGGCAGTTTGACGATGAAGTTGTATTGGAAAATATGTTTCTGCTTATGCAATGGTGCTGGTTATTAGTTTAAGGAATAATTGAGAAAATATATATTTTTTTTTTGAATAGAACGATTTCTAGTTTTTAAACTGTTCTATTTAGCGTAAACAGCGGAATGTATTGAGATGGCACGGAAACGGATTGGCTTTGCAATTTTATAAATACAGTAATGTTCAGTAATGTTTATAAGGAGCCAGTTTATAACGATCTATTGCCTAAAACAATTTCCTTCCAGACGAAGTATGAAATAGTCAACAAACTTGAAAAGGGCGAGAAGCAAAGTGATGTTTGTTGTAGGCAGTTTGACTTTAGTACATCGAAAGTTGCTATCATCTGGAAAGAAAAGAACAAAATTCTTGTAAGCTATGAGCGTGACAATTCCAAATCAAAAAATACGAACAATTATCACTAATGACGAATTAGACTAGGGTCTACTCAAATGGTTTACTCAGCAGAGGTTAAAAAATGTTACTATCAGTGGTGCGGTATCGCAGTCAAATACTGAACAATTAGAAGGCAAACTAGAAAACATCAGCGATTTCAAATGTAGTAAAAGTTGTATAGAGAGATTCAAGATAGGAGCTGTTGTGATGGCTGCTGCGCTGCCGGCAGTCAGATTGCATTCTTTACGGCCTGCAATTTTTTGAGAGAATTTTTGCGTAGAAAATAGAAAGTACGCGTGTCTTATTGTCTTATTATTTTAAGAGCGCTATCCATCAGCTGATCTGCTCCGACTTCCCGCATGTACGCCCCTCACCTCCCTCACTAACACCATTTCGAGCAAATGATCTCAGACGTCCGAACCATGTTGCATTTCAAGTGTAACCTGTTGCCGGAGACCGTCGAACCAACTACGTAGGTGGCGAACCATTTCGGACGAAATATGCAAGTTTTGACAACTGGCAACATTGTAGATTTGTCAGTAAAACTACTGCCTGCCGCCCGGTTCGAATGCATCGTGTTTTCAGGAAGACGCTGATTTACGGTAGTAATATTTAGTGTCGGCAGAAATAAAATAAATACTTTATTGATATGAAAATAAATAATTAGCTTGAACGATTTTCTATTTTGTTGATAAAGATCCAGTAATAAAAAAAATCGGGGGTGCCTGACCACAGTTTCTGTTGGCTATGAATATAATATCAAACTACGTTTGAAAATGTGTTATTTTTGTGCTGCTGTTTTATACAGAGTAGTGTAAGTTCAAATTAAAAGCCCGGGGCTAAAATCATAAAAGAGACCCCTACATGTGTATGACAAAAATCAATTCATTTGGAAAACATATTTTAATCATGGAATACACACATATATGTAAATAGTTATATATATAATTGAACCAAAAAAAATATATATGATTAATCAGCTCGTGATGGATTACGGATTTTCATTCCTCTAGTATATCGTGGATCGATAATTTCTGGTAGGAGGCATTTATAATAAAATATTTTTAATTTTTCTTCCATCTTGGCTTTATAAAATGCTCGATCTCTGTTAATCTGTAAAAAACAACCGTAATTTCTGCATCCATTATTATATTACTTACTTTTTCCACCAACATTCCTAAAGGAGACCATATAATAAAATAGCAATATTCCCTGTTAGTGATTTCAAGTTGACCTTGAATTTGATAGAAATAGTTATGGTTTCTTTTTAAAACTAAATTATCTCCATCAAGAGTTGCGAAATCTATGAGTTTTTTTTTATTCCTTCCAAAGGGGTTACTGTTTGGATCTTTTTCGGACATTTTATTTCAATAACGCCCGTTTCTCCGATTAATCCATCAGGGCTTGCCCCAAATATACCATGTTCAGCATCAATAAACAAGCCGCATGGTGATACTTCCAGCTTGTATTCATTTTCAAATTGCTTTAGAGCAAAAGGTTCGTGATCTGTACCATATTGCGTGGCATTATTACCCATAAATTTGGTATACAACAACTCCTTTACTTTATTTTCGCATGAAGTATTAGGGCGCATTTTGCAAATACTTCCAAAATTAGATGCCGTTAGCCTTAAAGATCGTTCTTGCTTCCACATTGGATTTCCACCTTGACCTCTAGTTCGTTCCTCAAGGGTTACTACTTCTTCCGCAGTTTTTCGTAAACTACTCAAGAACGTTTGACGTTTTTCGTTGAACTCTTCTTTGACAAGATCTTGTGTTTCTATGGCTATGGCACCATAATCTTCATCAGGCAAAGTAACTTCTCTCTTTCTTGTGGATTTAAATAATTGCCGTCCGGAATTTCTTTTTTGTCGATAATACAGTCGTCTTGTTTTTATTTTATTCAAATACTTCCCAGTGAATGCACTTGGACTTTTTTGAATCAGTGCCTTATGCATCACTCTGTGATAATTACCCTCACTGTTGAAAGAAATTGCGGCAGCTTCACATCTTGTCGTATAGGAACCCTTCAAGGAAAAGTTTATTCGTTTCCCACCAACAAACTTGCAAACCACTGCGTTATATTGTTCAGCTAAATTGTTGTTCATATTACAAATTAAACTGGATGCATTGTATATCAGTCTGTTTAAGCACGTTTCTATATCTTGGTACAGACCACAAGCCATCATGTCCGGAACTAAATTTTTCTCGTTATCCTTAGGAGAACATTTAAGATAACGCAATTTGGCGCATTCTTTGTGTTCTCCAAAAACGTGTGAGGGGCAATTTTTTATATCTTCACACAACGATCCCACTTTCTGCTCAAACGTCGACTCTTCAGCTATTCTATATGCAGTTGCTTTTGTAACTGCTGTTCTAAGCCGCAATACGTTACTTGTCACGATCTTTCTCAAAAGTGGTGATACAGGTACATTTTTTGAGCTGCTTCTTTTTCTGTCTGCAATTAAAGTTAAATAGATGATATTACATATCTTAACTTTTACTCTTACTTACTGCATATTTCTCGCATCTTGTTGGAAAAATTTCTTAGAAGGTGATTCCTGCATTCCACTTTTTGAACCAACACATTACCATAAGGTCTTGCTTCAATCAACCTTTTTGTGACACTGCTGTCTCCATCACCAACCAACCGCAAATACTGTATTCCATACATTTCTACAGAACGCTTAAAACCTTCTACAATGATTTCCGATTCCATACGAGTAGAAGTGCCTTTCCAATTTTTGAAGCATAAATGTTCAGGAATAGGAGATAGACCTTTTGCTTCAGCCCGAGAACATAAGCAACAGTATTTATTTTTAATTCCCAAAAATAACACTTTTCCTGTTCTCTGCCCAATAATGCAAGAAGGTTTCTTCACACGACGATTTGACGATATTTCATTCTTTGTGACACTGCCCATTTTTATAACTTGTTACTAACTTAATTCACTCTAATATAAGAATGTTTGATGTTTATATTAAAATAATACACTATCAACAAATAATAGTAGATACTCGTTACTATCGTGTGCGCCTTAGATAATGTACTAAAATGAACTGATAGAACTGCTTCTTGGTGGTAAAAATCACTGAGATTCGTCATTTCGTAATTTTAGTCCCGAAAAGGGATAAATGTGACCTGCGACTTGTAAAATATTGTTGAACTTTGGTCGAGCAGTCGGAAACGGATACGGATCGGAAGAAACCTCTACCTGCATCGAACACTGCTTATGTCTCGCTTACTCTTTTATTTTCTCCATAAGCCTACCTTACTTGCACTTGTATTTAAAATTTTGCTTGATTTTATAAATTTTCAAAGTAATAAAATATTATGGTCTACCCACTTTGTCACCCTTTCCTTCAATTTTTATTGATGGTTAGTTCTTTATTCTTGTGAGGAATTCACCACGTTGCATCGGGGACGATTTACACTTTTGCTGCAAGGTACAACTTACTGAAGTGAATAATTTATTATTTCCGATTTTCCAAAACAAAAACAATTAAATTATGGAATTTTTCTCATCTTATCGACTCGAACGGTGCACACTTCCAAAATGTGTAAAACTGAACTATCGTATAAAGCGAGTTTTTCTTCTTTTAATTATTTTTATTTTATTTTGTTTCTAAAATATACTTATATCACACATTGTCGAATAACGCTTAATAAGCACCATATAATACAAAATAAGAAAGTAGCAGCATCGTTAATTTTTCACATTTTCCAGTGCAATTTTGTTGACACATATAAAATTATATTTTCAAATCAGAATGACCTTAGAAAAACAATTTTATGTGTAATAGATACCCTAATATAAAAATATTTTTTTTATTTAACAAGAGTTGGGAGTCATCCAAGATCAAGAATATTTTTTCAAAATTTTTTGGTAAAAACCGCATTAAATTCTTTTCAAAATTAAGAAAGTTAGAAGCAACCCACGGTAGAATTCTTTGGATGGTAATAATATGGACCATCACTTTTTCCGGCTCGTTCCGCTCATATTGCACGGGGTTGCCACCTACTCTAGCCTAACTACAGTCCCGCCGCATCACGCGGTTGGCAGCACAGGACAAACCGAAAACCTGGAAAATCGTAGATTTCGTCTTGAATCGTTAATTTTTAATATTTTTTTTTGTACTTTTGCTAACACTTATAAAATTATGTCAGCAATGCAGGATGACCCTAAAAATGCAATTTTGTGTGTAATACGCAAAAATAAAAACGCGTTTTTTTTATTTAACAAAAATTGGGAATCAAGCAAGATTAAGAAAATCTTTTAAAAATTTTTGGTGAAAACCGCATTAAATTATCTTCAAGATTAAGAGAGTGAGACGAGCCCTACGAAATAATGCCGTGGATAGCGCTCTTAAGTTCTTGGTTTCACTTTGTTTGTTTTCTACAATTTAATTTATTGTATTGTTCTTAATTTTTTTATTTTCACATTCATGTTGATCTCGCTGTGCAAGAAGACATTTCCATTCACAATACTTTTTCATAAAAAGCATATTATACTTTTTTTTGTTGAAAACTGATAATTCTGTTTTTTCGGGATTTCGTCCCGACAGTAGAAATTCTGATTCCGAAATCCCAAAATATAATCCCGATCCCCAAATTTGATTTCCCCAATCGGGAGCGTTAGAATTGTGGGCAAATTGGCATCAGTGGACATAAGTGTTGTTGAAGATTGGTTTAATAAATGGCCTTAAATTTAAAAAAAATCATTTTAAGTTTTTAATGTGGATGAGGTAAGATTATTTTACAAGCTGACTCCCGATAGAATTTTGAAGTTTAAAAAAGAAAAGTGTGAAGGTAAAAAACTATCAAAGGAACGTTTTACTGTTTTGGTAGTGGCGAATTTTGATGGAATGGAAAAGGGAAAATTATTTTTAATAGACAAATAAAACAATCCTCGTTGCTTCAAAAATCGCCGGTGTATTTAATGGTTTTACAAACTAAAGCTTGTCACTCATCTAACCAGCACGGCACAGCACAGCGGCCCCCAACGGAGCCCGGCGAATTTGAGTACACCGCTTACCAAACCAGCGGCGACTAGTGATGTGAACTTTCGGTACTTTTGAGTAATTGTTACTATTCGTTACTTTTAGGTTCAATACTCGTTACTTGTATTCGTTACTTTGATTACTTTGATTACTTTTGTATTTGGTATTAGAATATCTACAGACATGAAAGATCCACAATAATTAGCAAATCACTTAAAGTCATAAATAAAACAAAGATGTAATAAAAAAATATATATAAAAAATAAAACAAAAATTTAACAAACAGAAATATAAAAAATAAATAAAATATAAAAAATCAAAAATAATAAATAAAGAATATAACAAAATCAACACAAACATAACAATTAACAACTATAAAATTACTAATTTTAAAAGAAATCTTGATTAGCATTTAAAAAAATTATTTCAATTACCCCTACAAAACTGCCATGAAGAACCGATAAGGAAATTCCAAAGATAGCTGGTAATGCTTACCAGAAGTAAGGGTTGTTATAGAACCAAATGTCCGACACTTTACCTTATAACTATCATAAAAATAAATTTCTTAATTAGCTATTGCCTCTGCTGAAACCTTTTAACATGAAATGTATGATGTATGTAAACGCAGTAGAGCACGTGTAGGGCAAACATCTATACCATAACATTTTCAAAAATAAATCTAATAAAATAACAGCACGAATCGATATTTACTTCCAGCTATTTATTGTGTATTTTTAACTTTTTGAATGGCCCAACAGAAGGGTAGTAAAGAGTAAACGACGTACCTGGTGACGCATATTTGTTTTACCTGAAAATAAAAATTACTGGAGATCCCAGTCCGGGATTCCCAGTTCTGTTTTCTGTTCATTTCCACCTGCACATAACCATAACAATATATAAGAAAAACTTAAAAAAATTCAATAAACAATATTACTTATCGTATCATATCATTTCCTGTCGATAGTTAATTTATTAAATAATAGATAACTTACCAAAAGATTTGTATTACAAAAAATTGGACAAGACTTATTTAATTCTTATACAGTCTTTAATGTTAATTTTCTTTGTTAGTATTCAGCAAATGAATAGGAGTAAAGATTTAGTCATTAGAACGAAATAATGTCCATTATGAAAAATGTGTCCGATTTTTTGGAAGAATTTTTTTTATGATTGAAAGTGCCAACCTGGTGTAATTTTGTTATAATTCAGGTCAGCAGACCAAAGAACGCAAGAGATTATTGGCAATGATTGTAAAAGGTTCAATTGTGACAAAATTTAGATTGTGTCCAATTTTATAATTTTATTGTCACACATATCATTCATAAAAAAACTGTCTGTACTGTAGTTCAAGTTAGCTAGTCACCTAAAGCAGTGATCCACCCGTTTACCCATTAATCTTTAATATTTTTTGGTTTTTAAAACTGATTTAGATCTACATTTAAAAAAAATAATTTCAGAATTTATTTACTTCTAATAAATACAGGGAAAAACGTTCATTTATTTATTTATTTAATAACATAAATCAAGAACGAAAAGTACATTCCAGGTCCTTTGTAAAAACCACAACCGTGATGCGAATATTACATAATAATATTGACTTCATAAGCGTGAGCGACACCGAGACTAAGATCGAATATCCGAGACCGAGAATGGAGTACCGACTATTGAGTAACAAATGATTACTTTTTCTCTATCCCTACCGATGTACCGAAAGTAACGAAGTAATCAAAGTAATCAAAGTACCGATTGTAACGAATGATTACTTTGTACCGAGTACTCGTTCTGCAACCAACTACTCTCTAGTATCGAGTACTCAGAGTAATCAAAGTAACGAAAGTAATCAAAGTAACGAATGTAACGAAAGTAATCAAAGTAACGAAAGTAACGAAAGTAATCAAAGTAACGAAAGTACCGAAAGTAACGAATACATTGTGGAACGAGTAATCGGTACTTCGGGTCTTCTCGAGTAACGAGTACTCGAGTAACGAATGATTACTTTTTCGCCATCACTATGCTTTACTCGAATACAAGCGTCTACGGACAGACACTCCACGGACCTCTTGCTCCTGAATCATGCGCATTTTAGCTGAACAGCGGCGCGTAAACTTTTCAAAAATACGACGCCTAATCTCTTTTAGGAAAAATTCACAGATTGTGTGTTGTGCAGTCTTTTCCGAATTGAATACTTTTTTAGAGACGTAGGCTTAAGATCACGTTCTAGAACATTTTCCTATTTATTCTTTTTCAATAAATAATAATTTTTAATAAAGCGGTTACAATCATAGAAAAGAGTCTACAAAACTCAATGAGAAGCTATTACGTTTGAAACATGCCCCATAATAGATTAAAAAATAATTGTCTTTTATTCTAAATATTTCTTTAAACATTGAAAGGAAGTCAATAAAGTTCTACTCTGGAAGCACACTTAACAAATCCGCTGCTAGAAGGTTTTTTTCCGGCTGCAGTGGTATAGCTAAATACGTCGATTTTCCCCGTTTTGCCTTTTTCTTAGTTACAAATAGTCGCCTTTGCTGAGTGATCTTTTTATTATGCGGGACTACTATTATATCTTTCTTCCATCCAGGACATAACGGCTTTTGATTTTTTATTGCAGCTAGTGTTGGGTTGATAGGAGCAACTAGTTTACTCACTACATAAAATTCCTCAAAAGAGGTAATTTTCTTAGCTGAATCGATAAATTCAACTATCAGTTTCTCTACCCGCTCCGTTAAATTGCCAGCATTTTCCGAATTAGATTTACTCAGATTTTGCACTAGTTTCATATGGTCTTCTTTGCCCCTGTCTGTATTTTCAATTTGTAATAAGTGGTCATCACCTGCGTAAAACAAAAATGATAAACAAAAGTATCTACTGACATGTAGTGGTGTATAGGCAGGTCAGAAAATTTACCAATATGTACTACCTTAGTACTTTATTTGGTACTTTACTGGTGTGTACTTGTATGTAAGTAGTACATACTACAGTAATACATATAACAGAAAAGCGATTTGGGTTTCACAATAAGTGATATTCAAATATGTGCAGTGCACAATTCAAGAAATTAAGGATAAATAATGAAGTGGAAGCGAATGAATTAAGTACAAAACACCAAAGAAAAAAATACGAATAGTGAACAGACTATTTACCCAACACCAATAATTGAAGGTAACTTCACCCCTCACCTTGCACATGACAAATCCATACATTCAAAGAATGTATTTATAATTTTCAAATACCTTTGAGGATCATTTTATTGACCTGCGTGGAATTAATATACCTATAAAGTAGTAATTTTCATTTTAAATTAATATTCGTAGTTATGTAAGTACCTTTCATATAATTTTGCTTTTCTGAGAGTATCTTACTTATGTTTGACAAAAGATGAAATATAATTACTTATTGATACTCACCCAAACATGTCACTGATGTATCTTGAAAGACGGTTGGAGTGATTTTCAGGTTCCTATATTTACATATAAGGTGTATGTGCTTACACATATTCCACCGAATAGAAGAATCTAGGCACGTGCAAGAAAATTGATGCAGACATGCGTTACATTCAGTGCAAACCAACTTGCAGTCACAATCGTGTTTCCTTTCTTCAACGCAGTAGATTTCATTTTGTGATGATGATGGAACTTCCCAACCCCTAGTCGTTTGCATGACCAAACTTATATCCAAAATTTCACTAGTCTTATGTCGTGATCTTAAATTTTGCCGCTTACTTTACCTTTATGACCAACTATCAGTCTTTCAAACAACTTGTCGCGGACAAATTTCATTATGGCATTAATACCTTTGTCAAGTCGCTTGACCTGTTTGCCATTCAAATAACAATACTCAATTGTTCTTCTTTAGAGTTAATTGTACTCAAATTTTTTTTCCATGCCCTATCGACGTGCCATGTGCCATACAGCCTAAAATTTAAAAAAATTAAAAAGGTAATGAATACAAAACTAATAAAACCAACCTAAATTCAGCAGGCTCCATGACTTTTATCCAGGCATTATAGAATGATTCGGCTATGTCAGACATGAAGACTTTAGGTGTCAGTATATGTCCCAGTTCGCTTTTAATACACTCAAACATTATGAACAGGACTTCTTTATCTGTGCGATTTGATATTAGAAACGTACAGGGAAATCCCTCCCTCATGTCATCTAGTATCATAAAAGTGATTTGTTGAAAACCATAGCCATTTAATCCGTGAGTTCCATCTAAACAATTGCAGTCACTATCAAATTTTTCTAAAATATCCTGTTAACTTTTGTTCATAATTATTAGAACAAAGTCACTTTCTTTTAAATTTGGATACTGCGTACAGAGAAAATCCTGTGGCTTATAAAATAGGACGCAGCCATTGGCTTTCATTTCATGCACCCAAGCATTTACGCTAATTGCGTCACTATTGTGACGAATTGCACTTGATTGTAGGCCAACATTTTGTCCTATATTATATAAGTCTTTCTTTGTTAATAAGTGCAATCTTTCCAGTTTACTGTTTGCTAGCGAGTCCCTAACATCATTCAGAATTTCCGGAAAAGGGACTCTAGAAGCTGTTTTGCTGGCAAGTTGTTGTTTTTCTGCTGTTGAAAGGCAAATGTGGCCCAAATCTTGTTCATGTCCTACGTGGCATTTCTGAAATTCAACTAAGAAAGTATCTTTTGAACTCGCTACCTTAATACTTGCTGGGCAATATCCATTTATTTTGGAACTACCTTCAGTTTTTAAATATTGTAAATTATTGCCTTTTTTCTTGTAGAAACCATTTCTGTGACACACATACTTCGCTACTATGTTATTTTGAGACACCTTTGAACCATTTTGTTTGACAAAATGAGATTTTGTGTCTTGCTCTTGATTCGTTGCAAATGATAATTTTTCAGTTTGCAGACTAATATCGTGTCTATACTGTAAATGCCTTACTATCTCCGCGCTATATTGGGCCCTGAAATCACAAAGAGAGCACTTTAGACGTTGTTTGATTTCACACTTATTGCGCTGGGTTTCTTCAACGTGTTTTTTTTATGATGGTTAAAATGTCTTACATGATTAAATTGTCTAGCACAAATATGGCACTTAAACTTGTAATTCTGAGATGATACAGGAGAACTATCCTTTTTATCTGAAAATTGTTATAATGAGTTACTAAATGAAGTAAATAAGATATCAGTCATATTAATACCAGGATGATGATTCAGCATATGTTGTTTCAAATAAAAAACTTTGAAAAATGTTTTTTTGCATTCTTCACATTCTATGTGCTTGGAATCCTTAGTTGTTTGTGTTTCAGTGGTTTCTTTATTATTGACCACTTCACGTAACTTATCTAGAATTTAAAAAGATTTTACATCAGATATTTGCTTACCTGGATGGAGCAGCATTATGTGGCGTTTAAGATTTGACTTCCTTGAAAACTGTTTGTTACAAGTATGGCATTACGCATTAGCAGATTCCATTTTCATAACTTGAAAAGAAACAACCGATAACCGTCAGTAACACAAAAATAATTCGCCCGCGCTTTAACGCAACAGTCAAGGGATGAATGAAGAAAATGAGAGCTAAGGAAACAAGTGGCACCGACCACCGACCGACCAACAGGGAACGAAACCAAATTCCCGCCATATATAGTGCGCATGATTCAGGAGCTCAGGCAGGAGCAATAGCTCTGTGGAGTAGAGGTGGGCAAAACGGCTCTTTTCGCTGAACCGGTTCAGTGAATCTGGATCACTTCAAAGATTCGGATCTTCGAACCGGCTCTTTGGCGAACCGACTCTTTCGTGAACCGATTCAAAAAGACCCAAACGAAAAGTACCGAAGCTGAAGATCCGTACTGCTGCATTGCATGCTCAAATCTTTGTTATGACTCATGCATACAGCGCCATTGTCATTGTGTATTATGCTGGCATTGGTTGAGTTAGTAAAAAGTTTAACGGATCCTTTGTTTAAGCAAAAATTACCTGCCAGCACTCATTCCAATAAATAAATATTTCAACAATTTCGGACCTATGCTATTGCAAAGAAAATCCAACACAAATTTTACTCAGAAAGAGACTCAATTTGTGTTTACTATTTTTTAATTCGATTAATTTTGAAGCGTAGCTCTTTACACTCGTAGGTTATCATTAAAATTATATCTCAGATATTAATTTGAGGGCAATTATCGATAATCAGATATAATCTACACTAGTATAGCACTCCATATTCTGAAAAGTGCCATTGCCGACCAGCGAGTGCGGTAGAGAACGCAATAGTGTTTTCGCTTTCAACTTTTGCTAGCAGACCGCAGTCTTAAGGGTAAAGACTAATAACTATCCGCTCACGGCGACAGAAGCGACAATTTGATTATGAATCAGAAAATCTGGCAATAAAAGATCCAACAATGGAATTCAAAGTCGTAATTTTTCTCCAAACATTAGATGTGGCAATAAATTCTACGAAGGAACGCTTTGATCAACTGCAAATCTACAGCACATATTTCTACCTACTCTACAACATAAGTGCCTTACAAGATATGTCAGCAACTACACTATTAGACAAATGCAAAAATGTGGAAAATATTTTGACTTTTGAAGATCCAAAGAACATCGATGCTCTGCAATCTGATGAGTTGAGGCTTTCCATTGAGAGGAATACCTTACCCTTGAATATTTTAAAACGAATGGGTACAATTGGAATTGATTACTACCTCAACGATGTAATTGTTCTTCGAATATTACTTACACCTCCAATTAGTCTAGTCAGTGACTGGAGAAGGTTTTCTGAATTAAAATTATTTAAAACCTATTTTGGGTCCACAATGACCGAAATGCATTTTGTGGACTTGGCAATCATTTCGACTGAACACTAAAGTTAGTGAAAGTGCAAGTTTGGAATATAAAAACCTTGTTCGTGAATTTACTGCAATCAAAGCTTGTAAAGTCAATTTCTGTTGACTGGAAGGTGATAAAATGATTAAATTTACCAGGTATGTGAACTATGGAAGATAATGGTTATACTATACTGATTAATAAAATACAATGAAAAATTACGAACACATTATGTGGAAGTGTCTATTCCACCAACAGTATGTCAATGTCAGCTAAATGATGGGGCGACACAAATAAAATTTGCACGCGGCGGCAAACTGGGTGGCGCCCCCCTTGCTTATATCATTCACTCAACGGTTTCCGTTATCAAAGATAATAATCTTTTAAAAGCATAGTCGTGAGAGATTTACCGTACTTATAGTGACTTACCGTTCAGTGTTTTGTTACGAGCGTTCCACAAATAATTAGTTTCAATTCAATTACTATAAATGTTGATGGTTTTCTTCTTCTTGTGTATCTTCATAGGTAATTCAACACCATTTTTAATTAATTGTTAAACTTAATTAACTTGTAAACACAATAGGAAAAGATATATAAATATTAGCAAACCTGTGAATCAATCACTGGTACCTATAGCAATATTGCCAAAATATTCATATTTTAATTTTTTTTGCTTAGGAGTTACACATATAACTACTCCAACCGAGGATAGATGCATTCAACAACAGGAACCATATAAGAGTTATCTGATCACGCCGTCCTTTGATAACACGATAAGAGTTTCTACATGTGGTAAGTATGAAATGATAAGAAAGTATTAGGACTAAATAATTAAATAGTTAAATAAAAATATTGAATCTGTTCATTAAGTATACTGTTAATATTATTCACTTCTGTAGGACCGAAGTCAGAAAATTTTTTTTTTTTAAGTTATACTTTTTTAGGCGAGTTATGAGAAAATGTTTAGAGTGAAATTTTACGATGCGCGTGCACTGACTAAGGACTACCAATTGCTTGGGGTGGTTGTTTACCTACCCATAAAATCATGTTGCAAAAGCTATATGTCAAATTACTTAAATTTATTTTCAGAGATCATTTTGTTACTTTAAAAAGACCATTAAACCTTGCCTTAGAATCTCTCACCTTTCATTATGAGGAATTAAGTAATAAATTCATCAACTCCAATAGGATGATCAGTAGAAATAGAAATCTTTTGTTACCTCAGTATGTAAATTTGTGGGTAGTAGAAACAGTTAGATTAAAACTATACAGCTTTTCAATAATCTCAGAAACGATCTTAAAACTTTGGACTGCTCTAAGTCGAGTAAATGGAAATGGAAAAACTGGATCGTATTAGAAAATATTTCTTAATTACAAATTTGTTCCAAATTTAAATATCTATATCGTTATATATTTGCAAAAAAATTTTTCTTCTGTTATAAACTTGTAAATTTTATTTGCTCTATTGTGCAATCTTTTTTCAAGACAATATTTTATATAAGATGGATGGATGCTTCAAATAAGATGTTACTATATGTTTGGGTATTTTAATATTTCCTTTTTAGTATTTAAATCCATTTTTGTAGGTTCCCAAGCCCACAAACAGGTATCGCTTTACCTCTGTAGGGTTACAATTGAGCACAAAACGAGCATAACTAAAACAGTTAAAAATATTCTAAAGAAGTCAGGGGGCTACCTAGTGGCGGTCTGCGTTGCCATAGACCTACTTTTTAATTATTTTTGATTTGTTACAAACGAGCACAATTGAAAAAAACGGAATTACAATTGAGCACAGAACGAGCACAGTTGAATAAGATAAAAATATCCTAAAAAAGTCAGGGGGACTAGATGGTGGCGTTCACCATTTTAATAGGATTAATATTTTGTTTAATGTTACAAACGAGCACAATTGAAAAAAACAGAATTACTATTGAGCACAAGACGAGCACAATTGAATAAGATAAAAATATTCTAAAAAAGTCAGGGAGGCTAGCTGGTGGCGTTCACCATTTTCATGCGATTAACATATTTTTTTAGTGTTACAAACGAGCACAATTGATAAAAACAGAATTACAATTGAGCACAAAACGAGCACAGTTGAATAAGATAAAAATATTCATAAAAAAGTCAGGGGGACTAGATGGTGGCGTTCATCATTTTAATAGGATTAATATTTTTTTAATGTTACAAACGAGCACAATTGATAAAAACAGAATTACAATTGAGCACAAAACGAGCACAGTTGAATAAGATAAAAATATTCATAAAAAAGTCAGGGGGACTAGATGGTGGCGTTCACCATTTTAATAGGATTAATATTTTTTTTAATGTTACAAACGAGCACAATTTGAAAAAACAGAATTACAATTGAGCACAAAACGAGCACAGTTGAATAAGATAAAAATATCCTAAAAAAGTCAGGGGGACTAGATGGTGGCGTTCACCATTTTAATAGGATTAATATTTTTTTTAATGTTACAAACGAGCACAATTGAAAAAAACAGAATTACTATTGAGCACAAAACGAGCACAATTGAAAAAAACAGAATTACTATTGAGCACAAAACGAGCACAGTTGAATAAGATAAAAATATTCATAAAAAAGTCAGGGGGACTAGATGGTGGCGTTCACCATTTTAATAGGATTAATATTTTTTTTAATGTTACAAACGAGCACAATTGAAAAAAACAGAATTACTATTGAGCACAGAACGAGCACAATTGAATAAGATGAAAATATCCTAAAAAAGTCAGGGGGACTAGATGGTGGCGTTCACCATTTTAATAGGATTAATATTTTTTTAATGTTACAAACGAGCACAATTGAAAAAAACAGAATTACTATTGAGCACAAAACGAGCACAATTGAATAAGATAAAAATATCCTAAAAAAGTCAGGGGGACTAGATGGTGGCGTTCACCATTTTAATAGGATTAATATTTTTTTTAATGTTACAAACGAGCACAATTGAAAAAAACAGAATTACTATTGAGCACAAAACGAGCACAGTTGAATAAGATAAAAATATTCATAAAAAAGTCAGGGGGACTAGATGGTGGCGTTCACCATTTTAATAGGATTAATATTTTTTTAATGTTACAAACGAGCACAGTTGAATAAGATAAAAATATCCTAAAAAAGTCAGGGGGACTAGATGGTGGCGTTCACCATTTTAATAGGATTAATATTTTTTTTAATGTTACAAACGAGCACAATTGAAAAAAACAGAATTACTATTGAGCACAAAACGAGCACAATTGAATAAGATAAAAATATTCTAAAAAAGTCAGGGGGGCTAGCTGGTGGCGTTCACCATTTTCATGCGATTAATATATTTTTTTAGTGTTACAAACGAGCACAATTGATAAAAACAGAATTACAATTGAGCACAAAACGAGCACAGTTGAATAAGATAAAAATATCCTAAAAAAGTCAGGGGGACTAGATGGTGGCGTTCACCATTTTAATAGGATTAATATTTTTTTTAATGTTACAAACGAGCACAATTTGAAAAAACAGAATTACAATTGAGCACAAAACGAGCACAGTTGAATAAGATAAAAATATCCTAAAAAAGTCAGGGGGACTAGATGGTGGCGTTCACCATTTTAATAGGATTAATATTTTTTTTAATGTTACAAACGAGCACAATTGAAAAAAACAGAATTATTATTGAGCACAAAACGAGCACAATTGAATAAGATAAAAATATTCTAAAAAAGTCAGGGGGGCTAGCTGGTGGCGTTCACCATTTTCATGCGATTAATATATTTTTTTAGAGTTACAAACGAGCACAATTGATAAAAACAGAATTACAATTGAGCACAAAACGAGCACAGTTGAATAAGATAAAAATATCCTAAAAAAGCCAGGGGGACTAGATGGTGGCGTTCACCATTTTAATAGGATTAATATTTTTTTTAATGTTACAAACGAGCACAATTTGAAAAAACAGAATTACAATTGAGCACAAAACGAACACAGTTGAATAAGATAAAAATATCCTAAAAAAGTCAGGGAGACTAGATGGTGGCGTTCACCATTTTAATAGGATTAATATTTCTTTTAATGTTACAAACGAGCACAATTTGAAAAAACAGAATTACAATTGAGCACAAAACGAACACAGTTGAATAAGATAAAAATATCCTAAAAAAGTCAGGGAGACTAGATGGTGGCGTTCACCATTTTAATAGGATTAATATTTTTTTTAATGTTACAAACGAGCACAATTTGAAAAAACAGAATTACAATTGAGCACAAAACGAACACAGTTGAATAAGATAAAAATATCCTAAAAAAGTCAGGGAGACTAGATGGTGGCGTTCACCATTTTAATAGGATTAATATTTTTTTTAATGTTACAAACGAGCACAATTTGAAAAAACAGAATTACAATTGAGCACAAAACGAACACAGTTGAATAAGATAAAAATATCCTAAAAAAGTCAGGGAGACTAGATGGTGGCGTTCACCATTTTAATAGGATTAATATTTTTTTTAATGTTACAAACGAGCACAATTGAAAAAAACAGAATTACTATTGAGCACAAAACGAGCACAATTGAATAAGATAAAAATATTCTAAAAAAGTCAGGGGGGCTAGCTGGTGTCGTTCACCATTTTCATGCGATTAATATATTTTTTTAGTGTTACAAACGAGCACAATTGATAAAAACAGAATTACAATTGAGCACAAAACGAGCACAGTTGAATAAGATAAAAATATCCTAAAAAAGTCAGGGGGACTAGATGGTGGCGTTCACCATTTTAATAGGATTAATATTTTTTTTAATGTTACAAACGAGCACAATTTGAAAAAACAGAATTACAATTGAGCACAAAACGAGCACAGTTGAATAAGATAAAAATATCCTAAAAAAGTCAGGGGGACTAGATGGTGGCGTTCACCATTTTAATAGGATTAATATTTTTTTTAATGTTACAAACGAGCACAATTGAAAAAAACAGAATTACTATTGAGCACAAAACGAGCACAATTGAATAAGATAAAAATATTCTAAAAAAGTCAGGGGGGCTAGCTGGTGGCGTTCACCATTTTCATGCGATTAATATATTTTTTTAGAGTTACAAACGAGCACAATTGATAAAAACAGAATTACAATTGAGCACAAAACGAGCACAGTTGAATAAGATAAAAATATCCTAAAAAAGCCAGGGGGACTAGATGGTGGCGTTCACCATTTTAATAGGATTAATATTTTTTTTAATGTTACAAACGAGCACAATTTGAAAAAACAGAATTACAATTGAGCACAAAACGAACACAGTTGAATAAGATAAAAATATCCTAAAAAAGTCAGGGAGACTAGATGGTGGCGTTCACCATTTTAATAGGATTAATATTTTTTTTAATGTTACAAACGAGCACAATTTGAAAAAACAGAATTACAATTGAGCACAAAACGAACACAGTTGAATAAGATAAAAATATCCTAAAAAAGTCAGGGAGACTAGATGGTGGCGTTCACCATTTTAATAGGATTAATATTTTTTTTAATGTTACAAACGAGCACAATTTGAAAAAACAGAATTACAATTGAGCACAAAACGAGCACAGTTGAATAAGATAAAAATATCCTAAAAAATTCAGGGGGACTAGATGGTGGCGTTCACCATTTTAATAAGATTAATATTTTTTTTAATGTTACAAACGAGCACAATTGAAAAAAACAGAATTACTATTGAGCACAAAACGAGCACAGTTGAATAAGATAAAAATATTCATAAAAAAGTCAGGGGGACTAGATGGTGGCGTTCACCATTTTAATAGGATTAATATTTTTTTAATGTTACAAACGAGCACAGTTGAATAAGATAAAAATATCCTAAAAAAGTCAGGGGGACTAGATGGTGGCGTTCACCATTTTAATAGGATTAATATTTTTTTTAATGTTACAAACGAGCACAATTGAAAAAAACAGAATTACTATTGAGCACAAAACGAGCACAATTGAATAAGATAAAAATATTCTAAAAAAGTCAGGGGGGCTAGCTGGTGGCGTTCACCATTTTCATGCGATTAATATATTTTTTTAGTGTTACAAACGAGCACAATTGATAAAAACAGAATTACAATTGAGCACAAAACGAGCACAGTTGAATAAGATAAAAATATCCTAAAAAAGTCAGGGGGACTAGATGGTGGCGTTCACCATTTTAATAGGATTAATATTTTTTTTAATGTTACAAACGAGCACAATTTGAAAAAACAGAATTACAATTGAGCACAAAACGAGCACAGTTGAATAAGATAAAAATATCCTAAAAAAGTCAGGGGGACTAGATGGTGGCGTTCACCATTTTAATAGGATTAATATTTTTTTTAATGTTACAAACGAGCACAATTGAAAAAAACAGAATTATTATTGAGCACAAAACGAGCACAATTGAATAAGATAAAAATATTCTAAAAAAGTCAGGGGGGCTAGCTGGTGGCGTTCACCATTTTCATGCGATTAATATATTTTTTTAGAGTTACAAACGAGCACAATTGATAAAAACAGAATTACAATTGAGCACAAAACGAGCACAGTTGAATAAGATAAAAATATCCTAAAAAAGCCAGGGGGACTAGATGGTGGCGTTCACCATTTTAATAGGATTAATATTTTTTTTAATGTTACAAACGAGCACAATTTGAAAAAACAGAATTACAATTGAGCACAAAACGAACACAGTTGAATAAGATAAAAATATCCTAAAAAAGTCAGGGAGACTAGATGGTGGCGTTCACCATTTTAATAGGATTAATATTTTTTTTAATGTTACAAACGAGCACAATTTGAAAAAACAGAATTACAATTGAGCACAAAACGAACACAGTTGAATAAGATAAAAATATCCTAAAAAAGTCAGGGAGACTAGATGGTGGCGTTCACCATTTTAATAGGATTAATATTTCTTTTAATGTTACAAACGAGCACAATTTGAAAAAACAGAATTACAATTGAGCACAAAACGAACACAGTTGAATAAGATAAAAATATCCTAAAAAAGTCAGGGAGACTAGATGGTGGCGTTCACCATTTTAATAGGATTAATATTTTTTTTAATGTTACAAACGAGCACAATTTGAAAAAACAGAATTACAATTGAGCACAAAACGAACACAGTTGAATAAGATAAAAATATCCTAAAAAAGTCAGGGAGACTAGATGGTGGCGTTCACCATTTTAATAGGATTAATATTTTTTTTAATGTTACAAACGAGCACAATTTGAAAAAACAGAATTACAATTGAGCACAAAACGAACACAGTTGAATAAGATAAAAATATCCTAAAAAAGTCAGGGAGACTAGATGGTGGCGTTCACCATTTTAATAGGATTAATATTTTTTTTAATGTTACAAACGAGCACAATTGAAAAAAACAGAATTACTATTGAGCACAAAACGAGCACAATTGAATAAGATAAAAATATTCTAAAAAAGTCAGGGGGGCTAGCTGGTGGCGTTCACCATTTTCATGCGATTAATATATTTTTTTAGTGTTACAAACGAGCACAATTGATAAAAACAGAATTACAATTGAGCACAAAACGAGCACAGTTGAATAAGATAAAAATATCCTAAAAAAAGTCAGGGGGACTAGATGGTGGCGTTCACCATTTTAATAGGATTAATATTTTTTTTAATGTTACAAACGAGCACAATTTGAAAAAACAGAATTACAATTGAGCACAAAACGAGCACAGTTGAATAAGATAAAAATATCCTAAAAAAGTCAGGGGGACTAGATGGTGGCGTTCACCATTTTAATAGGATTAATATTTTTTTTAATGTTACAAACGAGCACAATTGAAAAAAACAGAATTACTATTGAGCACAAAACGAGCACAATTGAATAAGATAAAAATATTCTAAAAAAGTCAGGGGGGCTAGCTGGTGGCGTTCACCATTTTTATGCGATTAATATATTTTTTTAGAGTTACAAACGAGCACAATTGATAAAAACAGAATTACAATTGAGCACAAAACGAGCACAGTTGAATAAGATAAAAATATCCTAAAAAAGCCAGGGGGACTAGATGGTGGCGTTCACCATTTTAATAGGATTAATATTTTTTTTAATGTTACAAACGAGCACAATTTGAAAAAACAGAATTACAATTGAGCACAAAACGAACACAGTTGAATAAGATAAAAATATCCTAAAAAAGTCAGGGAGACTAGATGGTGGCGTTCACCATTTTAATAGGATTAATATTTTTTTTAATGTTACAAACGAGCACAATTTGAAAAAACAGAATTACAATTGAGCACAAAACGAACACAGTTGAATAAGATAAAAATATCCTAAAAAAGTCAGGGAGACTAGATGGTGGCGTTCACCATTTTAATAGGATTAATATTTTTTTTAATGTTACAAACGAGCACAATTTGAAAAAACAGAATTACAATTGAGCACAAAACGAGCACAGTTGAATAAGATAAAAATATCCTAAAAAATTCAGGGGGACTAGATGGTGGCGTTCACCATTTTAATAAGATTAATATTTTTTTTATGTTACAAACGAGCACAATTGAAAAAAACAGAATTACTATTGAGCACAAAACGAGCACAGTTGAATAAGATAAAAATATTCATAAAAAAGTCAGGGGGACTAGATGGTGGCGTTCACCATTTTAATAGGATTAGTATTTTTTTAATGTTACAAACGAGCACAATTGAAAAAAACAGAATTACTATTGAGCACAAAACGAGCACAATTGAATAAGGTAAAAATATTCTAAAAGAGTCAGGGCGGCTAGCTGGTGGCGTTCACCATTTTCATGCGATTAATATGTTTTTTTAGTGTTACAAACGAGCACAATTGATAAAAACAGAATTACAATTGAGCACAAAACGAGCACAGTTGAATAAGATAAAAATATCCTAAAAAAGTCAGGGGGGCTAACTGGTGGCGTTCACCGTTTTCATCGGATTAATATTTTTTTTAATGTTACAAACGAGCACAATTTGAAAAAACAGAATTACAATTGAGCACAAAACGAGCACAGTTGAATAAGATAAAGATATCCTAAAAAAGTCAGGGGGACCAGATGGTGGCGTTCACCATTTTAATAAGGTTAATATTTTTTTTTATGTTACAAACGAGCACAATTGAATAAGATAAAAATATTCTAAAAAATTCAGGGGGGCTAGCTGGTGGCGTTCACCATTTTTATGCGATTAATATATTTTTTTAGTGTTACAAACGAGCACAATTGATAAAAACAGAATTACAATTGAGCACAAAACAAGCACTGTTGAATAAGATAAAAATATCCTAAAAAAGTCAGGGGGATTAGATAGTGGCGTTTACCGTTTTAATAGGATTAATATTTTTTTTATGTTACAAACGAGCACAATTGAAAAAAACTGCGTTACAATTGAGCACAAAACGAGCACAACTAGAAAACTTAAAAAATATTCTAAAGAAGTCAGGGGGGCTACCTAGTGGCGTTCTGCATTGCCATAGACCTACTTTTTAATTATTTTTGATTTGTTACAAACGAGCACAATTGAAAACAAGAGCGTTATCATTGAGCACAACTCGAGCACAATTGAATAAGATCAAAATCTTCTAAAAAAAGTCAGGGGGGCTACCTAGTGGCCGTTTGCGTTGCCATAGAATTACTTTCTATTTTTTTTTAATTGTTACAAACAGGCACAATTGGAGAAAGCACCGGTATTATTGAGCACAAAGCGAGTACAATTGGGAATGCAAAAAATATTTAAAAAAAATGAAAAGAATGGGGGGCTGGCGGTCAAGTTGTCAAGGGAAAACAATTGAAAAGTTACAAATGTTTCTTGCCAAGTTTTATTTTTTGCCCATTTTAACACCTCGGAGTAAAATAAAAAGTATGTTCATAGAAGCAAGACAGCGAAGCGTTAATTGAAATGAAGAGCACCACTGTTGTTGCAGATTAGAGCTCGACTTCCTTATAACAATTCGAATCACTAGAAATAACTGCATAGTTAGGGAGCTGCTTGGATCTTTTCTCCGATCACACTCCAGTTAACCTTAGCATCAGTACCACCAGTATCAGCAAATTAAAGCCTCCTGCATATGAAACAGGTTGATAGGCAAACTATTTGAGAGATGAATACTCAAATGGATTAAAGAAGATTACAACTTTCCAGCATTGCTGCCCAATCATTGGATTATGTAACTACAATTCCACTAGCCAGAAGACCACAGGATAGTAAATGAAATCGCTAATAGCCTTAAATAGAAGGAATAGTGTAATGCAATATGTCTTGACATCTTTCAGGTATTTGACAGGATATGTCACTCAGTTCTTCTTTTTAAATTAAAAGTTTTCTAAACTCCAACCTCTTACTAACGACATATCTGGCTGAGAGAAACTTTTGCATCAAATTCAACGACCAAAATTTCAACTACGTCACTATTCTATCAAGTGTTTCCCAAGACACTCCACTCGGATCGCTACTCTTCCTTATTTACACAACCAATATCCTTGAAATAATTGATATTGATATAGCAACCTTCACTGACAATGTAGCAGCTTTATCTATTGATTAAAAGCCCTAGATTGTCTTTAAAGATTTGTAAAATTGGTCTAACTTACTTGTAAAATGATGTAGCAAATGATGAACTGAAATTAATACAACTAAATGCTTCTAAATCACTTTCACCAGCCGACCCATCACTTGCCTATCGGCAACAATGAATAACTCTCCGATTTCAATTAAAACTAAAGTAAAATATCTTGGATTTCACATTGATCAACGCGTCACTTGGAGGAAATACATTGAAGCTACACGAGGGCCGCCAAATATGCCATCAAGTGCATTGGCTCATTGGAAGAAAGTTTAAACTGTCGCTGACCAATAAAGTTCTACTGTATAAAAGCATTCTACAACTTACAAAACTTACAACATTGAATACTATGCAAAGGTTTTAGTCAAAGATACTCAAAGGGATGCACCTTGGTATTTGAGTAACCTAATAATCCACAATGACCTGCGAGTACCATTCGTCATGAATGAAATTCAGAAAGTCGCAGCTAAATATAATCTTTATACTGTAAACCATTAGAATAGACTAGTTGAGCAGCTCTATGGTCAAGAGTCTAAAGAATCCGCAGAACATGACCACAAGGCATCATGCAACTCAAAAGTCAGCACGCTATAAGGCGTTTTGTCAGTGAATATCCCTTTCCAAGTGTCATACATTAATCAAGTTTACTTCAGTAGAAGTAGATTGTAAATTTGTCTGCCAAAAGAATTGATTTGACGCATATAATTTGAATAATTTTTTTTATTGAAATTAAAAGAAGACAAAGGCTACCACTACTATGTATCTGCTTTAAAGTAAAACACTACCTTTCCAGATTTGAAGTTTGTTGAGACTTTAAAATTCGTTCGTTCGTTCGTTCGTTCGTTCGTTCGCTCGTTCCTTCATTCATTCATTCATTCATTCATTCATTCATTCATTCATTCATTCATTCATTCATTCATTCATTCATTCATTCATTCATTCATTCATTCATTCATTCATTCATTCATTCATTTATTTATTTATCATTTATTTATTTATTTATTTATTTATTGAATAACATAAATCAAAAACGAAAAGTACATTCCAGGTCCTTTGTAAAATACACAACCGTGATGCGAATATTACATAATAATATTGGCTTCATAAGCGTGAGCGACACCGAGACTAAGACCGAAAATCCGAGACCGAGAATGGAGTACCGACTATTGAGTAACAAATGATTACTTTTTCTCTATCCCTACCGATGTATCGAAAGTAACGAAGTAATCAAAGTAATCAAAGTATCGATTGTAACGGATGATTACTTTGTACCGAGTACTCGTTCTGCAACCAACTACTCTCTAGTATCGAGTACTCAAAGTAATCAAAGTAACGAAAGTAACGAAAGAAATTAAAGTAACGAAAGTAACGAATACATTGTGGAACGAGTAATCGGTACTTCGGATCTTCTCGAGTAACGAGTACTCAAGTAACAAATGATTACTTTTTCGCCATCATTAATAACAAGTGACAAAAGAAAAATCTTTCAGTCTCTAATAAAAGTATTTTCAGACATAGAATCTTCTATTTGACATCAAGTGGTATGGCTTATGTATCAAAATGTAAAAATTTCGGGTTCCACGAACATCCCGGTTGCAGTGTTCCATTTACGGTAAACACAATTTCAGAAATTTAAATGATAATTGTTATTATTTATTTTTTATTGCTAAATTTCACAACACGTTGCAAAAAGAAAAGGAATGACATTATCTATTTTTGATCTCAGAGAGTAGTAAATAGTAGTAGTATATAGATTGTGTTTTATTTTAGGCGTTTTTATACATCACCGCACTGAATACGCTGGGCGCAAATTGTATAGTAAATCTTGGAGCAGATGTTAAATTTCTCAAATTTCTTTGATTATGCCGCAAATTATGGCCTCATGGTCTTATCGAAGGCAGCTCGAGCATGGTGCAAGATGTTCGAAGTAGTAATAGATATTGCCTCTTCTATGCATATTAAAGCAATTTGAGATAAAGCTACGGAAATTTGTGAGATAGCTGCGGGTGTAGCAAAGTGGGGATGAGTAGCCACCACTCTCGATGTCCTAAAAAAAGAGATATTTAAGTTTCAAAATTTATTCCTTCCGTAAAACTCTACGTTGTGAGCAACTTTTAAAAATGATATAAAATACATTCTCTACAAAATATAACTTAACTTTTATGTGGAATTATAGTCAATATGCCGCATTATCCATCCATAGTAATAACTTGCTTTTCGATACTATTGTCCTATTCCTGCGTTACTTTTTTTATTATTTTTAGTTTCTGATGCAACAAACTTCAACTTTATGCTTAATTGAGATTGTAACCACGCGACACCCACAATTTTTTTTAAACATATTTAATGTTCCGTGGCATAGATAGAGATGCTTGCGTTGAAAGTTACAACTAGTTGAAGGATTAAAAATGAACTGACCCTTCCAAAAAATAATTTGCAACTGCTACTGTTTCCATAAATTCCAAAAAATTACATAACTGGATTTAAATAAAGGTTTTGCATTAAAAACCATGAGAGCAGTTTGAGACAACAAAAAAAATTTATGCACATAAGTACTAGCACACCTAGTATATGGACGTTTGTTCACAGATAAAAATACGTTAATCAAGTCGATTCCCATTTTTCATCATTCTTGGACCCTTTCGCACTTCTTCAAGTCTGAATTACCGCCACAAGGAAACTTGAATTTGTTTACGTCCGAAGAATTTCAATATGCCCCAAATTGTGAAATGCTTGCTGACCATTTAGAGACATCTAATGAAGGCAACGTATTTTTAATTATGGAAAAAATGGACGAAACAACTCATATTAACTTCATTGATGATGAATTTTTACTACCTTCACTTCGCAAAAATTACAAAATTAATTTTGAAAAATCAACGATAGAAAAATGTCACAATACAAGTGCAACGATTTGCAGAAGTCTACAATGTTCGACAAAGGTAAATATTCAATTGACAAACAAACAAGTAAATTTATGTTTTTAATTTTTATCAGGAACTCTTCTCTTCATTGGAAGATAACTCGCAAAAAATTGTGAATGTAGCATGGAAAATGCAGAAAGAGCAAGTCGAAATTATAGCACAATTACCAAACAAATTATTGCATTGTAGAGATACTGACGAACCTCTCAAACTAGAATTTCTCAACTTGTATCACAATACAACACAACATTTGTACATCGGCTCATGTAATTTTCTCTATAAATTTTAGGTTGACTGCTTCACAATTAACCTTTGCTGAATAATTATTTAATTTTACTGGTACCCCAAAATTAATTTAAAATTTTTAGATTCCTTTCTCCAAACGAAAGATGAAGGTATAAAATACACAATGGAGCCTACATTTTCTTTAGACAAAACCCATTACGTCTTGTTAATAGTTAAAATGTGCAACTACTGTGAAATGACGATATCACTGCTCGATGATGAAGAAGTAATTCAAGAAAGCCACTTAAACGGAAGCGACTATCCTATACCAATGGTACAGTTGTCGTTTCTTCAGCAAATTTGCCATCTTCATTACATCGAATAGAATTATAACGTACCGAAAAAATTAGTTACAGTTATTCTAGTTTTATCAGTAAATGTGTTAAAAAAGTTAAAAGTTTGACTTTTTCTAGATCAAGCTACTACACTTTTTTTTCTGAAATTATTTGTTAACAATTAATGAGTTGACAAACTGAAAGAATTAAATAATCTCCAAAATAATTTATTGTGGTTTAGTATTTATTAACAATATTCATTTTTTAGTTGTTTGATGATCAAATTGACACCTCGGAATGGCAAGAAGTTATCTTAGGTGCTAATGAAAATTGCAAAACTTGTCGTGTAAAAATTGCAACAAAAACTATTAACGACAAAAAAGGATTATGGGTAATAGCTGAAGGTAAATAAAAATCGATACATCAGATTTGAAACGACAAATTTTGTTATAAAAATGTTTTTCTAGAACTTAAAATAATTACGAGGGAGCTACCTACTGAAGATTTTTCCTGTGAGCTAGTAGAAAGAGATTACGAACTCAATGAGACTTTCTACGATAAGAGAAATGCTTTAGAGAAAAGATTTGGAAAGGATTTCCTACCCAAAGTTTTATTTTATAAACAGCTGTATAATGGAGAAAATTTATGCATGAAAGTCAAAAATCAAATTTGTAAGTTTCAATAATTTATAAATTTTTTTTAATATTAATCAATTTTAGATATTAAAAGATTAAAGGTAGATGGAGTGGTATTGTTAGAATGGTGGGAAGAAGATGTCAATGCACCTTATGAGTATCGGATAGCAATTAAAAATGCAAATAATGGTCAACAAATAATGGAAAAATCCCATATAGTCGCATATGATAAGGCCGACTCCTACATCGATGTCGTTATCTTACCACCCAGCCCAATTATAATGTACGAAGCTACAATATCCTCACCCACCAGCGAAGGAAAATTGTTGTTTTTCCATGACGTAAAACCTTCTTAATATTAACGTCTGAACTTCTTCCAGAATGAGAAACTTGTTTAACAAAGTATTCTCCTCTTGTTCCACTGTTTGTTATACATAATGGTGGCACACTTCTAGTGTTAAGGATTTGATTGTGGTAATGGACTGATAAGTTAATGGCACTGATAACGCTAATGGCACTGATTACAGTAATGGTGTCGATAACTATGACGATCCGGGTCCGGGGGCACGCCGGAAGGTAGATAACCAACAATACACTGTAAAGGACAACCATAGAGTGAGTAAAAAGTTATAAAATAATGTCAGTAAAATTCAAATTTCAAAATATCCCGCGTTTCAAAGTTTAGCTATTCCTTACTAGATGGCGCAGTTGACGGCTATTTGTGTTATAGGTTCCTGTCATCGAGGAGAGGGATCACACCAAGCGGCAGACTCTCCAAGCTTCAACCATTGATTATTTATCTCTAAAAGTTGTGGAAGTTTCTGTTCCGGTAGAAAATAAATAAATTCGGATTCAACAATTTTAACTTGGCGTGTCTTATTTAACATCAATGGGGGTTAATACTGAAGTCGGGAAGCACAACATTGTAAAAATCTTCATAATGTTCGTCGGAGTTTCCTGAATATTATTTTACACTAGCGGACCGGACAGACGTTCACCTGCCCAAATTTCAATAAATTTGTGATTGTTTTGTGAATGCCCTGAACTATTTTATTGCTTGGTGTATCACAAGTCGTCAGGAAATGGGCGTAATTGCGAATATTTTAAAAGTGGTAGCGCTCTGGTACTAAATGGCTCCAGCATAAACTATCAATTCCACAATCTTTTTAGTGCCAATTATAAAAACTACAATAAATTGCCTGTCCTATGATACCGAGAACAACATGTGAATAATTTTAATTTATGCGTTAAAATATACACAAACTTGAACAACTTTTTAAAGCTCGGCGCTTACTAATGAGACAAATATATTATCAAGAAAATGCGTCATATAATTCTTTGATCTTTACTCTTTCTGCTAATATAATCAGATTTTCTTAGAAATGGATAGCAAAGTCTGGAGCCGTCAAGTCCGAGAGCGTGTTTTCTCTTTTTTTGGGCCGAACTTGACGCCCACCTTAAAGGCCGAATCCATTCTCCGCCTAATAATGGTACTCTATCGCCTTCCGTAATGTACAAATTTAAGTGGTCTACTTTATTTTCCCATTTAATTTTTGCAGTAATGTACTCGTGAACTTTTAAAATGTTTTTACAGTAAGTAGCTAATCGTAATTCGGTTTTACTCATGGTTTCCCATAGAAAAAGCTCATTGAAAAGATTCTCACCAATTACTGTGACTGCAGCGCCACTGTCAATTTCAAATTTGATTTGCTTATCATTGACGATCATGTTTATCATGAATTTTTTCCGATCCTGTTGATGTTCAATTTGCAGTATCTCGTCCATGTAGTGAGTTGGAACCTGAACCCCCGACCTAGCAAGGCAAACCCTCTGCAGATGTCCTTTTCGGTTGCAGTTCTTGCATTGAATGTTCCGATCAAGTTTACACTTCGTAGCCAGTTGAGCTCCACCACACCTGTAGCACTGGATATTAGAGTTTTGTCCACTCCTTTGAGTGTACTTTGTAGTCCTGCAACTGATGTCCTTTGTACTTGTCGCTGGAATCTCTCTTCTTCTCGGCTTCGGCCTTGTCCCAACGTAGTTCACTGTTGATGAATTTGTATTTAGTTGTTGAGCATCTTTTTCCGAGAGTTCCATTCCGATCGCCGTTGTTACTGCATTGTCAAAGGTAAGGTCGCTCGTCTCCAATAGTCTAGATTGAATCCTTTTGCTCTGAAGACCGAACACGAACTGATTTCTTAGTGCAGTCTTCAAATATGTATCAAACTTGCAGTTTACTGACAATTTTTGTAATGCCGCAATGTAATCGTGAAGACTCTCTCCTTCCATTTATTTCCGCTGCTGAAAACGTAAGTTTTTGGCAATCTCTAGTGGTGCCGGGGCATAAAAATCTTCTAATGTAGTTTTCAAAGTTGCGTATGTGTGTGTGTAAGGGTCCAACGGCGTCAATTTATCGCACACTATGTCGAAAGCTTTTGCGTCTATATAACGTAGTAGGTAAGGAACATATTGATTGTCTTGTACCTTGAAAACTTTGAAAGCTCCTTCGAGACGTTGTAACCACCTTTTGAAACCGGTATTTGGGTCAAATGGTTCGATTGTAAATGCTGTTTCAAGCATCAAACCAGCAGCTCCGTCTTCCGCCATTTTTTTATTTCGTATTTGTATTCTACCACGTATTTTTCTTTTTGTAGTTCCTGTACAACTATCCTCGTCTCCAATTGTTGTGTATTGGTTTTCTTGGGTTCGTACGGGAAATAATCATACACTTATTTATTTCTATATCTATTATTAACCAAGCACTTTACATGACTCTACATTCTTAACGCCCTACATTGGTAATTCTGCGAGGGTGTCGCACATGTGTCCCTTTTCTCCGGATACGGATCCCTGCGGGAAGTTTGAATATCTCTAACAAGAACCTATATAGGAAATATTGTTTTTCTTACAGCTACACCATTTTCTTTTGCAGTTTAACATCAAAATTAAAAAAAGTTAATTAAATATCTTCTAAACAAAGCACGTTACCTTTCTTGCATCTACAGGTTGTAAAAGCTGCTACGTCACCATCACGATGGTGGACTTCGGAAAATTGGGACTTTTTTACCATCCGGAAGGTACCAACCATGCTTCAAATAATGAGATAATTTTAGAAACGGTCTCAAAGCATTTAACCTATATAACATGGTAGCGCCTCCTCTTTGAGTATTTCTGAAGATATAACTAACTTTGGTTCATTCGCGTTTCTTCTTAGAATAGTATGGATTGTTTTGGCAAAATAATTACAAATCTTTTCCATTAATTGTCTCTTTGAGATTTTCCCTTTTAATTCGGTATACTTATTGAAAATTGTGGTTACTGAAATGTGTATTTGTTTCGTTTGATCTTCAAAGTCCATTTTAAAGTATGATTGATTTACAAAAGTTGTAGCAGTACTAATAAAGGACTTTTAAAATTTAGACTAAGAAGTCAAAAAGCATGTTGCATAGTATTTAACTTCCCTGACAATAAGATCATTATTTGATCCAATTCACTTTAAAAACGCTTTATCTTTTTTCAAAATTAATATTATTTTAGGCTGAATATCAGTTGTCATAACCTGGAATAATTTCATTACATTACATCGTTTTTGACCAAATATACATTTTCTATATCAAAAATGTAAGAATGCCAACAAAGTTTCTGTTTCATGATACCTGTGGGTCAATATCAACATTTTTCTTCAGAACCACTTTTTGCATCTCAACCCTGCGTTGTAGCGAATCAATGTTTTTGTTGCTAGTACAGCCTGAGTAGCAATTTTTGTGTCACAGAAGTAAACGTGTTTCACCATTTTTAATGATTTAACTCTTTCATTCATTTGAGCATTTACATATTTGGTAATGTTTTCCTTAAGCACTTTTGTTCTCTTTAATATACTTAGAGATTTCTGCGAATTTCTAATTAATGCACCCGATGAATAGTGACATATGAAACATTTATTCGATTTTGGCTTTTCAAGGCTGCTTCAATTTCACTTTCTGAATTTGTGCTACTACTTTCGGTCATTTCAAAACTAGATGGACCTATTCCCGAAAAAACTGCTAATTAGTAAATAATAATTTAGATTAAAACTTTTTACTTTGCAGATACCACACTTGTGTTATCAATTTTATTAAATTAATAAAATTTACTACACTTATTGTTTTGTGCTAATATACTTCACTTATTTACAATTTAAGTAGAAGAACAACAAGCACAAGAAAAATATTAACATCTTGTAGAAGAAAGTGAAGTTGATTGTGAATAGATAAATAATATTACTTATTATTTAATATTTATTCCTTGTTTCCTTTGTTTTAAAGATGTTACTAATATAGATTTGTTATGTACTTACGTAATTATAACTCAGTTCTAAAATATATGTTGGTTTCTCGTTTCTACATTTTATCAGAGAAATAATATTTGCAAACTTGATAAAAGTTGTTGCATTATGAATTGCCATTTTTTTTTGTAAAAAAATTATAAATGGTGTTTTCGTTAATAATTCCATTTTCCCATACAAATGTAGGTACAACCCAAGCGCGCGGGTGATGGGAAGCAGCGGGCTACAGCGACGAGCGCCTGCTGCATCAAGGTTAAGTTGTGCATCTCCTTATGCCTTATTTTTTAAAGAGCTTATTATAAGCACTAGAAAGATAGAAAAGGTATGATGGTAATCAGAAAGAATGAGGCCATTACCTCACTAAGGAGTTTTTCAATATAACGTTTACTTTTCAAGATAATCGAAGAGAAACAGCAAAAACAATGAAAATAAATTAATTTTTGCCGGGTTTAAAACCGAGATACAGGCGTTCAAAGTTTTAAAATCCTATGCCGCCCCAATAGATTTCCAAACTCTATTATTTGTCCAGGAAGAACCTCTACAGAGAATGTGTTGAAATCTTGGGACAACATTTTTCAATGCTTTTTCTACCAGTTCTTTTAGGTAACTGAATTGAATTACGCCCTTTTGCACAGTCCGATTTTTGAACAAATTCGGATTTAATATATTGAAGGTTGGGGCATTCATTTTGGGTGGGTGGTAGTTTTTAGTCTTAAAGCCCCCACGGAGTGACATTTAAGCCCGTTTAGCACTCTACTAATAGTATTGAATCCATCTTCATATCGGGTACTGGTATAAGACGAATTTTATCCTGATTTTTTGTTTTCGACCAGACTTCACTGGTTAATTTATCAATGAAACGGAAAAAAAAGAACTAAAACATTGATGTTTTTGCATTCTTTTGTGCATTTTTCATTAACCGGCCTCTTTGGCGTATAAAATGTGTAGCAGTCTTCTCGTCTCTGCTTCCTCATGATCAGATTTCAGAAAATTATTAATTAATTCGAAATTAGCCTTATAGTCCAAAATACAATCAAAGCTTCCAGTTGTTACAAATTCTATTTTAGTAAACTGTGCATGTTAAAGTAAACAATTTGATGAAAAAGTTTCCAACTGCTCTGTGTTACAAATTGGATGAATAAATAGATGCCACTGTTGAGATACGGAGCACCGATTGAATTTCCTATTTTGCTTATAAATGTCGTTTTTTTTTAAGTTTTCTTCAAGCGAGAACAACTTTTAATGAATTGCTTTAGTGATCTAGGACATATATTCTTCCTGCATTGTGTGAATCTTTAAATATTAGCCATTCTATTAATTATGTGGAGGAAATTTCTAAAAGTTTTGGCCTTTGCTGGTTTACCGAGACTCTGAACAATAGTCATTCCATCAAAAATATGGCAAGTTCTTATTAGTTTACTTGAATCTGGTAAATCTTTAATAGGTGTTGTAAATGCCAATGATATTTCCAACAGTGCATTTGTTTGATGGTATTGCCAAAGAAACACATGATTATAACGGCAGACTGGTGGAAACGTTAAAAACCGTAAAAATCCTTAAGATTTTATCGTCTCCCGAACGAAGTAAATAGCATTTGGAATATTTATGGCGTATCAAATTAATAAAGCGTATTTTGTCCATTGTCCGTAAATTACTCACATGTAATTCTTGATGGGTAGCAGAAAATCACAACTTTTATAAATATCTATGTATATCTACATAATATGTGTATTATGTATTATGTTCAGTATCCATGTATGGAACTTGGTGCAGATTTATAATCATAATAATAATAATAATAAATAATTATATATTCACAAAATTAGATATCTAAGTGCATTAATTTAATTACATTTGTTTCTAAGCCTCCGCGGGTGTTGAATGAATTCGTTTCTTTCCGGACGTTCATTTGCGTTATCAATGGTTGGTCCTGCAAAGGACGAAGTAAGTATGAAATTCACCGAAATGCTAACCCTACTAATTGTAGGTTATGTGTGTTGTTTATATTTACCACAAACCAGTGTTTTTGCCGCTAAGCTGAGACGCAACCTGCGATCAATTAACGCGCCATCTAATTCACGAGAGCCGCACTATAAAACCGGAATAATCAAGATTTAGTCATCGGAAGTACCATTGATTATTTATCTCTACTACTAAGTTTTTAAGTATCATGAGTGCGAGAGAGACGTAACGTTCATTCAATTCAAGAAGCAGCGAGCTCAGATTGTTTTTTGTTTTGACGGAACTCGATACTCATGTTGATTGTCATGCCGTACAACCGAAATGGGAACAGAAACATTTTTAATATAACTTGGCACTTTACCGCACAATTTTCTTGATGGTGTAGTAAACCACATTTGTCAACTTTCGTTGCAAGTGCACATTTTACAAATAATATGTGCCATTTTTTGCTGGAAATGCTTTGCATAAATTTTTCACATGCCAAGTATCGTAAAAACTGTAATACATTTGAGATGAGTGAGATGGTACTAAAAATATGAGTGAAAATAATAATAAAAAGCTAGAGAATTAAAAACAAATTCGATGGACGACTTGAATGTCAGTCTAAAATTATTTTTCATTTTCTTACAATATTTTTGGTTCATTCAATTATGCTGGTTTTGTGCTCAATTGTGCTGACACTTATTTCAATTGTGCTCATCTAGTCTAGTGCAGTAATGTTGCAATGGATCATTTCGGGGGTCGGACATCGTAAACGTGGTAGTTGTAAACATCTGGTTAGACTTTGAAATTTATGAGTCGAGGGTGGCCGTTGGCGTTAGATCAGGTGAAAGATCTAATAGTAGAGTGCAAAGCGGCTCGAATTGTGACTTGTGTGGGCACTTTAAAATGAAAATATATAAACTAGCCAGATTTGTTGCTTATGTCCTGTGGATTTTAGATCCATAAGTCGTACCGTTGAGTGAATAATATAAAGAGGTGTCAACGCATAGGGAATTTTGTACAATAACAAAAGTTCAGCAAATGTCGCTGTTGAGTGCTGCCACACTTTGACCAAGAGCTAAAACAAGTTTTATTTGTATTCGGAGTTAGAACCCAGTTAAGTAGATATCCGTTTGCAAGGAAAAAATATCTGAAGGACGTTACCCGGCATTTCAGATAAGCCAAGTTTTCAAAACAAAGCAATAAATATCAAATTTCCTCAGCGGGCTCATGAACACCGTTATTTTTTACTCTACAAATTTTTCGAATTGACGCTTCTTTCGCGAGATATACGAGTAAAACTGAATTTTTGAACTTTGCGAATTTTTTTAATAATGTTCCACCACTTTCGCGTTGTCCGATTCATAGTAGGGATGATACCAATGATATCTACTATAACCGGAAAAAATTAGTTTGGAGCTCGAAGCATGTTCCAAAAACAGATACTTTTTATACTATTTGCACTGGACTATGAGGGTTTACCATGTTTATGTTTCTTACTTCTGAAAGCGGCATGTGGTGCTGCCACCAAAATTCTCAAAGATGTTTTTTTTTTGCATCGGCCAACGGAATTTCGGGCCCTATCAGTTATTATTATTATTATAATCTGTTCATGTTTATAGTTTGTCTTGTTTGTCTTGGAATAAAGCCGTAAGGGCCCATAAGTTAACACACAAAATTCAAATTTTTTTGATCATGTGAGTCAAAATATAGAGACAGGAACTCAAAGAATAGTAGTAGATGAACAATCTGTTGTGACATTACAGGAGCAGTTTCATAGATTCAACGTATTTAACCGTCATGATGACAATCTAATATGCATACAAATGCAGTATTGGATAAGAATTTCTCCATTGGCAATATCTCCTCTTTTATCATTGCAGCTCTACAAAACGTGCAGTTAAATTTTTTTGAATTTTCATAAACAATATAGCCTGCTAAATATGTTATTGCACATGTTTCAAAAGAAGTAGTCTTTATTAAAACGCTCACTGCACACACGGCTTGAAACAAGTTTTTTTCTAAACGAAAAAGAGCAGGATTCCCATTATTCGAAAGCCATACCATTCGTAATGAATCACATTGTGGAATCCAAAAGAAACGCAAATTTGAATTATTGTCATTAATTATGATTAATAATTCTATATCGCAAAGAAGATAAAAAATCGAATTAACACTTGTACACGTTTCTTTTCGTGCCATACAACATGATGATAGCAATGAAGAAACTTCGTGCTTCTTCAGAGAATTTCAAAATAGTAATGACAATGATTTTGATTTTCACTGTATGCTAGTTCGAAACGGCGATCTCGACCAATTTTACCCTTTATAGTAGAGTGCTCGCGCTGAGAAAAGATGCGTTTTAAGCGATTCTGTGGGCACTTCAAAATGAAAATATATGAACTAGCCAGATTTGTTCCTTATGTCCTGTGGATTTTAGATCCATAAGTCGTACGAAAATCGTACAGTGCGTGCGGACACAAAATGCAAAATTCAAACTAATGGCATTACGAGAAAGCCACAATATTGTACCGTAAAGTGTCCAAAAATCAAAATATTCTCTGTAGACGTTCTATTTTTAAAATATTAAAGTTTGAGACACTGTTTTGAAGCTAACATTGAAACGCCGTTGACTTTTTTTCGGAAGAGATGTTAAAACGCCGTTTTCTCAGTTCGGTATCGAAAAAATATATCAAAAATTTGATATTTTCGGTCCACTTTTTGCTTTACACGCTGTTATCTCACTTCCCATTGCGTGAAGCAAAAAATTTCATTGTAATAAAATATGAAGATTTCAATCTGGATCACGATGGTTTTTGAATCAGATTTTTTGGGGACATATTTAACAAGATATTAATATAAATGTAGAGTAACATCAAAATGGCCCGAGCAAGATCTCATCCCTTTCATTATACATCCACTCATACTCAAGTATATTTGGCAATTTGGGTTTTGGTTCTTAGCTATTTATCCACACTTTTGTTTGGTAATATGCCCTCAAACAGTGTTGCTTTAAACTGTTTTCTATAGGAGGTAACTTATCTATGGTGTTTGAGATTGCGAGTATTGATCTTAGATCATTCACAGATATAACATCGCTATTATTTGTGTATAATTTAATGACAAAATTGTGCATTTTATTAAATAATTTATCACCAAATTCTATAATGCCAACTCCATCAAGTAATTTGTAATACCGTACATAAATCTTCCAGCACAGTTTCTTTATTAGTCCATTAAATTAACTAGTGGTGTCCAATTAAAGCATAAAATGCAGGTAATAGTTTTCTAAGTAATCATCAAAAACTACATCTATCCTCTGTGAAATGTACCTGTTTCTAAATATAATTTTATTGACTTTGTTAAGGTATTCTGCAAAAGTTTAAGCTTTTGCAAGCTTTCCTAAACTCTGTACGACAGACATGGCATCAAACATATGACAGATATGAGAAGATTATTGTGATAAAATGTTTACAGGAGCACAAACTGTTTGTATTATATTTCCAAGAACGCTTTTATTTGAAGGAGTATTTAAAAATTCTGCTATGATTTATATATCTCTCCCCATTTCTTTTGCTGCCAATATTTGTTGCAGAAATTTTTGTCCTCCTTGTGATTCCTTAACGTTGTCATATTTCTTTACTGTAAGCATTAAAATATCCAACGATTTCAATTTCCGTTCTTTTATTGATTTATAGAAATCAGTTGTATCGATTATATTAATTAAACTATTAAGTGCTTCTTCTCCTATTGCTAATGCATTTAATACGGACTTTTCAAAATTCTTATCAAATACTTTATTTGAATGCATATTAGATTGTTATCATGACGGTTAAATACGTTAAATCTATAAAAATGCTCCTGTATTGTCACAACAGATTGTTCATCTACTATTATTCTTTGGTTTCCTATCCCTATATTTTGACTCACATGATCAAAGAAATTTGAATTTCGTGCCCTTACGGGCCCTTACGGCTTTATTCCAGAACAAACGAGACAAACTATAAACATGAACAGATAATAATAATAATAATAATAACTGATAGGGCCCGAAATTCCCTTGGCCGATGTGAAAAATAAACATCTTTGGGAATTTTGGTGGCAGCACCACAGGCCGCTCTGAGAAGTATGGGATCTTAAGGGGGAAGTGGGGATCTGCGGAGACGATGGGTCGGAGTGGGGACGCGACAGCTGTACAGTGCGAGGATGCAGGGGTTCCCGGGCCATTTTGACCTTACTCTATATTTGAATTAATATCTCGTTAAATATTTTCCCAAAAAATCTAATTCAAAAGCCATCGTAATCCAGATAGACTTCTTCATATTTTATTAAAATGAAATTTTTTGATCCTCGCAACGGTAACTGAGATAACAGCGTGTAAAGCAAAAAGTGGCCCGAAAATAATTAATTTTTGGCCGATACCGAGCTGAGAAAACGGCGTTTTAAAATCTCTTCCGAAAAAAAGTCAACGGCGTTTCAATGTTAGCTTCAAAACAGTGTCTCAAACTTTAATATTTTAAAAATAGAACGTCTACAGAGAATATTTTGATTTTTGGACATCTTATACTGCAATATTGTAGCTTTCTCATGATACCATTAGTTTGAATTTTGCATTTTGTGTCCGCACGCACTGTACGATCTTCGTACGACTTATGGATCTAAAATGCGCAGGACATAAGCAACAAATCTGGCTAGTTCATATATTTTCATTTTAAATTGCCCACACAAGTCACAATTCGAGCCGCTTTGCACTCTACTATACGATTTCCGACCCCCGAAATGATCCATTGCAAGATTACTGCACTAGACAAGATGAGCACAATTGAAGTAAATGTCAGCACAATTGAGCACAAAACCAGCATAATTGAATAAACCAAAAATATTGTAAGAACATGAAAAATAATTTGAGTCTGGCGTTCAAGTCGTCCATCGAATTTGTTTTTAATTTTCTGGCTATTTATTATTATTTTCACTCATATTTTTAATAGCATCTCACTCATCTCAAATGTATTAGACAGTTTTTAGGATGCTTGTCATGTGAAAAATTTATACAAAGCATTTCTAGCAAAAAATGGCACATATTATTTGTAAAATGTGCAATTGCAACGAAAGTTAACAAATGTGGTTTACTACACCATCAAGAAAATCGTGCGGTGAAGTGCCAAGTTATATTAAAAATGTTTCTGTTCCCATTTCGGTTGTACGGCATGACAATCAACGTGAGTATCGAGTTCCGTCAAAACAATAAACAATCTGAGCTCGCTGCTTGTTGAATTGAATGAACGTTACGTCTCTCTCGCACACATGATACTTAAAAACTTAGTGACACCTATGGAGTAAAAGCAGTAACAGGGAATTTATAACAGTTTTGGAGCGATCGTTTGTGCGGTCGCTAAAATATGGCCTTGAAGTATTCCAGGCAGAGCGCCGCCTGGTGGCTGGAATACTTTTTCTTGTTCGCAAAATTACATGGGATCGACAACTCTTTATATTATTCACTCAACGGTCGTACGAAAATCGTACAGTGCGTGCGTACACAAAATGCAAAATTCAAACTAATGGTATCATGAGAAAGCTACAATATTGCAGTTTAAGATGTCCAAAAATCAAAATATTTTCGGCAGACGTTCTATTTTTTAAATATTAAAGTTTGAGACACTGTTTTGCAGCTAACATTGAAACTCCGTTGACTTTATTCGCCGTTTTCTCAGCTCGTTATCGGCGAAAAATTAATTATTTTTGGGCCACTTTTTGCTTTACACGCTGTTATCTCAGTTACCGTTGCGAGGATCAAAAAATTTCATTTTAATAAAATATGAAGAAGTCTATCTGGGTTACGATGGCTTTTGAATTAGATTTCTTGTGGAAATATTTAACGAGATATTAATTTAAATATAGAGTAAGATCAAAATGGCCCGGTAACCCCTGCATCCTCGCACTGTACAGCTGAAGCGTCCCCACTCCGACCCATTGTCTCCGCAGATCCCCACTTCCCCCTTAAGAACCCTGACCTCTCAGAGCGGCCTGTGGTGTTGCCACCAAAATTCCCAAAGATGTTTATTTTTCACATCGTCCAAGGGAATTTCGGGCCCTATCAGTTATTATTATTATTATTATCTGTTCATGTTTATAGTTATAAAGCCGTAAAGGCCCATAGGTTAACACACGAAATTCAAATTTCTTTGATCATGTGAATCAAAATATAGAGATAGGAACTAAAAGAATAGTAGTAGATGAACAATCTGTTGTGACAATACAGGAGCATTTTTATAGATTCAACGCGTATTTAACCGTCATGATGACAATCTAATATGCATACAAATGAAGTATTTGATAAGAATTTTGAAAAGTCCGTATTAAATGCATTAGCAAGCCTACCTCGACATTCTCTCTAGTCGAGTCTTGTTGATTTGGAAGAGCGAACGTAGCCTCAGCATTCACACGCACAGACGACGGTAAGCATACCAAGATTCTACATTAAAAAAAATTGTTACTTTCTTAATTACCAACTTAATAAATAAAACGAAATTGTTAGACAAACATTTCTTTAATCAAGCGGTGCAAACATAAAGTCCGTTTGACGATTTTTTTATACAGTGTAAACTATCTACCTGTGGAGTTCTTTTGGATTGAAAAAATCTTCTGGTGCAAACGTAAAGTTTGTTTGATGATTTTTCTATTAGGGTGTGAACTCTCTACCGTAGAGTTATTTTTGAATAGAAGAAACCTCTAATAAAACGTAAAGTCCCTTTGACAATTTGTTTTTTTGAACCTTCTATCTGTGGAGCTGTTATTGAATAAAAGAATCCTCTGATGCAAACGTAAAGTCCGTTTGACAATTTTTTTAAGTTATGTACTATCATATTGCTGTCATCTTAGGTTCATCCTCACTTTTTTCTTTTATCAAAGATAATTAATTATTTTTAGATAGCATCGCGGTCATATTAACTTATTTTGTTCAGTTTGTTATGTGCATGTCACAAATAATTAGTTTTAACTCAATTACTATAAATGTTGATAGTTTTCTTCTCCTTGTGTAACTTCATAGGTAATTCAACACCATTCTTAATTAGTTGTTAAACTTAATTAACTTTCAAACACAATAGGAAAAAATAAAATGAGACAAATATATTATCAAAAAAATGCGTCATCAAATTCTTTGATCTTTACTCTTTCTGCTAATATAATCAGATTTTCTTAGAAATGGATAGCAAAGTCCGGAGCCGCGTGTTTTCTCCCTTTTTGGGTCGAACTTGACGCCCACCTTAAGAGCGTATAGTAGGCGCAGTAAAAAGTACACAAAACATGTACTGGAAGAAAACGTTCTGGGCCTATTGTAATTAACTTTTTGACAAATAGTTTTCGCAAACTATTAGAAAAAAGATCAATGCATGTTTATCATTTTCAATTTTTTTATGTAAGTTGCTATCATTTAATGATATTATAGTCACAATATCAACAATTCCAATGCAGTTTTGTTAAATTACCAGCAACTTTCTTCGAAAAGTTGCAAATGATTAACATAGATTCATCTTTTATCTTGTCAATAATGAAAGAATCAATACCGTATTATGCTTAATAACGTCAAAATACGTTTTCTTCGAAACGCTGTTCGGCGAATTTTGTTGCAGATTTGACTCTGACCGGTGCTGCCGCCGCCACATAACTGCAGTAGCGAAGTGCTAGCTCACTTACTCATATTTAACCTGGCATCTTCTGTCTTTTATGCATTATCGCATTATTCTTGACCTACGTATTCTGTACCTACTCACTTTTGCACAATACACCCGCCTAAAATAAAAAGAAATAGACGGGCGTCATTTCCTTTTCATCAAATATAGGTTGAAGTAAACCAGTGGCGGCACTAGGAATGTTATTGATGGCTTTGTATTTTTAGTTTCCACTCTCTTTCCGCCCTTTTTTCGGGATTGATTCCGACAACGCGGATCATACGGATTTAACATTGGAAATCATAAAATTGTAATTTCCTGCTCCCCATTTCAACTTATTTAAAAAAATAATTGCTACTAGTAAACGCTATTTTTCTGCTCACGTGATGGTGCAATGTTTGTGATTAATTTAAGGGATAATTATGAAAATAAATTTTATTTATTTAAAATAATTTGAAAAATCGAAGTGTAAGTTGTGATGCGTTCCATTTTCTATCAAGAATTAAGTGCTTCGTAGCCACACGGTAATGTCATTTTAGAACTCGGGGGTCGGAGTTGAAATCCACCTTTTGAAAAAAAAATGTTTTCAAGAACTTACTATCTACGGTCAAACTTATCCATAATTCTATGCTTTTCCATTATTTCTAATTAATAAACAGCACTAACGTGTTATTTATTGAGAAATAAACTGCTAGTTTTTCCATCGACAATTAATCGCCACCCCTAATTTAATCAATATTGATAATAAATTATTATTATCAATAATAATAATAAACTAAATTTTATATGTTAATAAACTTAGTTAAAAGAAAGTTGTTTCCAGAAAAAAATGTACGATGTATCAAACGAGAATTGAACCATTTCAATTTGGATCACTGACGGAGTTGAGTGAATAATATAAAGAGATGTCAACGCATAGGGAATTTTGTACAATAACAAAAGTCCAGCAAATGTCGCTGTTGAGTGCTGCCACACTTTGACCAAAAGCTAAAGCAAGTTTTATTTGTATTCGGAGTTAGAACCCAGGTAAGTAGATATCCGTTTGCAAAGAAAAAATATCTGAAGGACATTGAACGGCATTTCAGATAAGCCAAGTTTTCAAAACAAAGCAATAAATATCAAATTTCTTCAGCGGGCTCATGAACACCGTTATTGACATGAGGGTTTACCATGTTGATGTTTCTTACTTCTGAAAGCGGCATGTGGTGCTGCCACCGAAATTCTCAAAGATGTTTATTTTTCACATCGGCCAAGGGAATTTTCGGGCCCTATCAGTTATTATTATTATTAATATCTGTTCATGTTTATAGTTTGTCTCTTTTGTCTTGAAATAAAGCCGTAAGGGCCCATAAGTTAACACACAAAATTCAATTTTTTTTGATCATGTGAGTCAAAATATAGAGATAGGAACTCAAAGAATAGTAGTAGATGAACAATCTGTTGTGACATTACAGGAGCAGATTCATAGATTCAACGTATTTAACCGTCATGATGACAATCTAATATACATACAAATAAAGTATTTGATAAGAATTTTTCCATTGGCAATATCTCCTCTTTTATCATTGCAGCTCTACAAAACGTGCAGTTAAATTTTTTTGAATTTTCATAAACAATATAGCCTGCTAAATATGTTATTGCACATCTTTCACAAGAAGTAGTCTTTATTAAAATGCTCACTGCACACAAGGCTTGAAACAAGTTGCTTTTTTTCTAAACGAAAAAGAGCAGGATTCCCAATATTCGAAAGCCATACCATTCGTAATGAATCACATTGTGGAATCCAAAAGAAACGCAAATTTGGATTATTGTCATTAATTATGATTAATAATTCTATATCGCAAAGAAGATAAAAAATCGAATTAACACTTGTACACGTTTCTTTTCGTGCCATGCAACATGATGATAGCAATGAAGAAACTTCGTGCTTCTTCAGAGAATTTCAAAATAGTAATGACAATGATTTTGATTTTCACTGTATGCTAGTTCGAAACGGCAATCTCGACCAATTTTACCCTTTATAGTAGAGTGCTCGCGCTGAGAAAAGATGCGTTTTAAGCGATTCTGTGGGCACTTCAAAATGAAAATATATGAACTAGCCAGATTTGTTCCTTATGTCCTGTGGATTTTAGATCCATAAGTCGTACGAAAATCGTACAGTGCGTGCGGACACAAAATGCAAAATTCAAACTAATGGCATTACGAGAAAGCCACAATATTGTACCGTAAGGTGTCCAAAAATCAAAATATTCTCTGTAGACGTTCTATTTTTAAAATATTAAAGTTTGAGACACTGTTTTGAAGCTAACATTGAAACCCCGTTGACTTTTTTTCGGAAGAGATGTTAAAACGCCGTTTTCTCAGTTCGGTATCGAAAAAATATATCAAAAATTTGATATTTTCGGTCCACTTTTTGCTTTACACGCTGTTATCTTACTTCCCATTGCGTGAAGCAAAAAATTTCATTGTAATAAAATATGAAGATTTCAATCTGGATCACGATGATTTTTGAATCAGATTTTTTGGGGACATATTTAACAAGATATTAATATAAATGTAGAGTAACATCAAAATGGCCCGAGCAAGATCTCATCCCTTTCATTATACATCCACTCATACTCAAGTATATTTGGCAATTTGGGTTTTGGTTCTTAGCTATTTATCCACACTTTTGTTTGGTAATATGCCCTCAAACAGTGTTGCTTTAAACTGTTTTCTATAGGAGGTAACTTATCTATGGTGTTTGAGATTGCGAGTATTGATCTTAGATCATTCACAGATATAACATCGCTATTATTTGTGTATAATTTAATGACAAAATTGTGCATTTTATTAAATAATTTATCACCAAATTCTATAATGCCAACTCCATCAAGTAATTTGTAATTCCGTACATAAATCTTCCAGCACAGTTTCTTTATTAGTCCATTAAATTGACTAGTGGTGTCACATCCAATTAAAGCATAAAATGCAGGTAATAGTTTTCTAAGTAATCATCAAAAACTACATCTATCCTCTGTGAAATGTACCTGTTTCTAAATATAATTTTATTGACTTTGTTAAGGTATTCTGCAAAAGTTTAAGCTTTTGCAACCTTTCCTAAACTCTGTACGACAGACATGGCATCAAACATATGACAGATATGAGAAGATTATTGTGATAAAATGTTTACAGGAGCACAAACTGTTTGTATTATATTTCCAAGAACGCTTTTATTTGAAGGAGTATTTAAAAATTCTGCTATGATTTATATATCTCTCCCCATTTCTTTTGCTGCCAATATTTGTTGCAGAAATTTTTGTCCTCCTTGTGATTCCTTAACGTTGTCATATTTCTTTACTGTAAGCATTAAAATATCCAACGATTTCAATTTCCGTTCTTTTATTGATTTATAGAAATCAGTTGTATCGATTATATTAATTAAACTATTAAGTGCTTCTTCTCCTATTGCTAATGCATTTAATACGGACTTTTCAAAATTCTTATCAAATACTTTATTTGAATGCATATTAGATTGTTATCATGACGGTTAAATACGTTAAATCTATAAAAATGCTCCTGTATTGTCACAACAGATTGTTCATCTACTATTATTCTTTGGTTTCCTATCCCTATATTTTGACTCACATGATCAAAGAAATTTGAATTTCGTGCCCTTACGGGCCCTTACGGCTTTATTCCAGAACAAACGAGACAAACTATAAACATGAACAGATAATAATAATAATAATAATAACTGATAGGGCCCGAAATTCCCTTGGCCGATGTGAAAAATAAACATCTTTGGAAATTTTGGTGGCAGCACCACAGGCCGCTCTGAGAAGTATGGGATCTTAAGAGGGAAGTGGGGATCTGCGGAGACGATGGGTCGGCGTGGGGACGCGACAGCTGTACAGTGCGAGGATGCAGGGGTTACCGGGCCATTTTGACCTTACTCTATATTTAAATTAATATCTCGTTAAATATTTCCCCAAAAAATCGAATTCAAAAGCCATCGTAACCCAGATAGACTTCTTCATATTTTATTAAAATGGAATTTTTTGATCCTCGCAACGGTAACTGAGATAACAGCCTGTAAAGCAAAAAGTAGGCCAAAAATAATTAATTTTTGGCCGATACCAAGCTGAGAAAACGGCGCTTTAAAATCTCTTCCAAAATAAAGTCAACGGAGTTTCAATGTTAGCTGCAAAACAGTGTCTCAAACTTTAATATTTTAAAAATTGAACGTCTGCAGAAAATATTTTGATTTTTGGACATCTTATACTGCAATATTGTAGCTTTCTCATGATACCATTAGTTTGAATTTTGCATTTTATGTCCGCACGCACTGTACTATTTTCGTACGACTTATGGATCTAAAATCCACAGGACATAAACAACAAATCTGGCTAGTTCATATATTTTCATTTTGAAGTGCCCACACAAGTCACAATTCGAGCCGCTTTGCACTCTACTATTAGATCTTTTACCTGATCTAACGCCAACGGCCACCCTCGACTCATGAAGTTCAAAGTCTAACCAGATGTTTACAACTACCACGTTTACGATTTCCGACCCCCGAAATGATCCATTGCAAGATTACTGCACTAGACTAGATGAGCACAATTGAAATAAGTGTCAGCACAATTGAGCACAAAACCAACATAATTGAATGAACCAAAAATATTGTAAGAAAATGAAAAATAATTTGAGACTGGCGTTCAAGTCGTCCATCGAATTTGTTTTTAATTCTCTAGCTTTTTATTATTATTTTCACTCATATTTTTAGTACCATCTCACTCATCTCAAATGTATTACAGCTTTTACGATACTTGTCATGTGAAAAATTCATACAAAGCATTTCCAGCAAAAAATGGCACATATTATTTGTAAAATGTGCAATTGCAACAAAAGTTGACAAATGTGGTTTACTACACCATCAAGAAAATTGTGCGGTGAAGTGCCAAGTTATATTAAAAATGTATCTGTTCCCATTTCGGTTGTTCGGCATGACAATCAACATGAGTATCGAGTTCCGTCAAAACAAAAAACAATCTGAGCTCGCTGCTTCTTGAATTGAATGAACGTTACGTCTCTCTCGCACTCATGATACTTAAAAACTTAGTGACACCTATGGAGTAAAAGCAGTAACAGGGAATTTATAACAGTTTTGGTGCGATCGTTTGAGCGGTTGCTAAAATATGGCCTTGAAGTATTCCAGGCAGAGCGCCGCCTGGTGGCTGGAATACTTTTTCTTGTTTGCAAAATTACATGAGATCGACAACTCTTTATATTATTCACTCAACGCTGACGGTGCAAGCCAAAGACGTTGCCTTACGACTACGACACGGCTTTTGCCTGCTTTTGAATGAGATGGTTTGACAGGACACTACTGCCTTTCAAATTAATAAAAATGATTTTCCTAATTATCCGTTGAAATAACTACACGCACTTGCTTCTTCACGTAAGCTGAAAAGTATCCTCTATGAGATGGAACTAAGGTATTTATTATTTTTTGGGGTCAGTTGTTGCCCGCATATTACAAAATCGGAAGTTCCTTGAGTATGGTTGTAACTCCGAAAATTATAAGAACTACCATAAATACGTGTAAGGGACTGAAGGTTGAAACTGACCGTTCCAATATTTATGACCCATAACAAATTGAAACGTAAAACGGGCTATTGTCCCACGCGTTCACAGGCATGGTGTGAAGATTGCAGGATTAAAAAAGGATGCATAATGTTAGGTCTTGTGAGTTTCAATGAAATTAAATAAAAATTACATGTAGTTTTATAAGTTTTTCAGGCTTATTGAATTTTTTTTTATTGTATATCGTAAGCACAAAGCCTGAAATTTAAAAAAAGTATTTTTGAAGCAATTCTGTATAGTTTCATGTTCTTTCCGAACTTTAACATTTTTTTCCACCAAAATTCTGTAAAAATTTTTAATCAAAAGTAAGTAACATCGCTATAGAACCATTAGGCCTTTCATATACCAAAAATTCAGATTTAGCATGTCAAATCCAATGCATAAAATATTACTGGGAAATGTCCCAGAATTTTGACTGAAAAATTCAGCACATATTCCCTTAAACATCAGTGAGTTAGAAAAACTATTTTAGGCGACTAATAAACACTCCGCTACTGCCTTGCTATCGGTCCGCATCCAGAACAGGAGTAGGGATGCTATAGGCCCGCCTTTCTCCAAGTAAAATTTTACCCTCCCCTTTACCGTTGCCCCGCAGTTGAAACTGAGGGTATGTTTACTATACAGCCTTAAGAACAGCAGCTTTCTATCTGATTTGTCTAAAATCGGTGCCATAAATGTGTCAGCAGAAAAACAAAGATCAGCTGCAGGCGCGCCATGGTCTTCGGGGAGGCGACCGATGGTAGCCGAGAAGCAGTGATCAGCACTGGCAAAGAGAACAGACGCGATTCACAACTGCTTTTAGACGGGTTAAATATTGTTTAAAGTCCTACTTCATCCCAAAATTATATTTAAACTGTAATAAACATTTATAAATAGTTATAAATTTACAAATGTATCCCGTTTGGGAATTCCCTTGCCAGTTGAGCTGCAATTTACAATTTTCCACCAATTAGAAATAACTTCCAAAAATTTAATGGTACTATTATTTTTCTGCAATTCTTTCAAACCAACAATATTTTTTTCATCAAATAATTTTACACACAAACTGACGTTATGCCTTTCTAATGAAATGGATCTTCTAGCAGGTCACTATTTAATATTTTTGGAAATATCAAAGTTTGCTTATTGTCAGATTGATTCAGCCAATTCGTTTTAAAACATTTAAATAAGTGTACACTATCAAACAATAGAAAAATTCTTTCTTCGGGTTTGTATGGATTATTGATGGACTTCAAATTACGATCATTGTCGCACAACATTTCAAACATTTTACGATTTACCCGATTATTGTCCGAAATGATACGAATAATTTCGTAGCCTGCTTCGATTAACATTTTAATCACTGGCCAGTTCAATCAAGGTATTAAACTGCACTGCAAAACATTCCAACAAAAGTTTTGGTTACTCATACTTACGATATTGTTTCCTGTTATCATAAAACCCGCTTTTCTTATTGCCCTTTTACCATGCAATATAATGGAATGTGCTCGACCATTATCGTCACCGTCTAAAGAACAAGGCCGCAGTGCTTCGACGTGACGTCATCACTAGAAGGCGGGCTGTGCCTCGAATACGCGCTATTAGTAAATACGTCACACGTTACCCTAGGTCAAGTCATTGGATGCCAATAAGCTCCGGCTCCCATAAGAGTTAACACAGAAGCAAAGTTTGAGGCTCTCTTATTGTTCAACCAGCCATATTTAACGGGGTGGCTAACTTGATTCACAATTCTGTGACATTTCCTCGTGATTCCCAACCATTTTCGTGTAAATTAAGCGCACGACAACTGAGTATAAGTATTTGAACCTCATGGTGCAAAAGTGGGTGTAACTACGAAAACCATCGGCGCTGTTTCTGTTGTCTCCTAACAATATTTAGCAGTGCAACTAAGTGGATCCATAATTTAGTGACATTTGTCCGTGATATCTAACGATTTGTCTGTACATTATACGCACAATTACCAAGTAAATCGCATTTTAACGTCAAGGTCAACGTAACTTGGGAAAGGTTAAAGTGTAATTTTGTAAATTATTGGTATTTACAATTATTTTTTTTGCTTGGTTGAGTCAAGCATCTTTGGGGATTGTAGTCAACTTTAACGTGGGTGAAATCAAATCTTGTCCTGTTAATTATAACCATTTCAAAACAGCTTGAATGCCAACAGACATTTTTCCGAATACCTTCGAAATGAATTTTATTCAGTGTAAGTACACCAACTGTTCATAAATTTGACATTTTTATACCGTACTTTCATAATTTCAGGTTAAAGAATTTTTAGATAATGGAGGTCTACCATGAAGGGCATTATTATTGTTAAACAATGCGCCAAGCCATCCACCAGCAGACGAACATTGATGAATGCATTACTATCATGTACATGCCACCAAACGTGACCTCACTGATCTAACCCATGGATCAGAAAGCAATACGTCTTACAAAACTATTTTATGGTAAAAATGTGTTAGTTTTTTCAAAGATAAAGTAGATATTTATTACACATAAATTTAAAAAAATCGACATCAGTTATTATTTTAATTGTTTATTATGTATGTAGATACTTTGTACTTTTAAATGTTAGGTGGTTAATGTAATAAACATCCTGTAAGTATCACTGTTGTGTATATCTAGAAATTTTGACGCAACTTCATCAACGTTAACAAGAACTGATCGACTTTGGTGAGTTTCTGTACATTCCATTTGAAATAGAACTTCACTTCAATATTTTCTAGTAATTCACACAGGCTCGTCAAAATACTTGCGGTAGAAACTTCAGATGTAAAGAAAGGCAAAATGATCTTCTCAGAAATTTGACTATGAAAAGCGTAAAATTTTATTATTTTGATGATCTTCTCCCTTCTATCGATTTCTATTTATAATAATAATATTTCGGCTTCAAAGGCAGAAGTGTGAAGTGTGTGACTGCTGTAGAAGCAGCGGGAGCTGAAGGAGTGAATGTAGAAGGAACCGGTACGAATTCTTCTCTTTCGACAGCTTTTGCTGGAAACAGCTCCTACACAGGCGTCATACCGGTATTGCTGATAGTTTCACCCTGTTGGCTTTTAAATAATAATTATTACATTATGTACATTTAGATAGTTCACTTACTTTTATATTAGAATAGCATCTGGGACCTCAATACAATTGACTTGATAGTTGTGGATTTAATGTATACAAAAATTGTAATAATAATGCACATCTTGGTAGATCTGCATTATCTAAAAATTCTTTTACCTAAAATTATGAAGGTACCGTATAAAATAGTCAAATTTATATACAGTTGCTGTACTTACATCTGGAATAAGATCCATTTCGAACGTATTCGGAACATGTCTGTTGCCATTCATGTTGCTTTGGAATGGTTAAAATTTACAGGACAGGATTTGTTTTCAACTAAGTTAAAGTTGGCTACAATCCCCGAAGATGCTTGGCTCAACCAAGCGAAAAAAATAGTAAATATCAACAATTCACAAAATACTGACAAAATTCCACGGTAATCTTTCCGAAGTTACATTGACCATGACGCTAAAATGCGATTTACTTTGTAATTGTGCGTATAATGTACAGACAAATCGTTGGATATCACGGGTAAATGTCACTGAATTGTAGATCCACTGAGTTGCACTGTTAAATATGGATAGTTGATTGTTAGGAGACAACAGAAACAGCGCCGATGGTTACACCCACTTTTGCACCGTGAGATTCAAATACTTATTACTCGGTTGTCGTGCGCTTAATTTACACGAAAATAGTTGGGAATCACGAAGAAATGTCACAGAATTGTGGATCAAGTTAGCCACCCTGTTAAATATGGCTGGTTGAGCAATATGAGAGCCTCAAACTTTGGTCCTGTGTTAATTCTTATGGGAGCCGGAGCTTGTTGGCATCCAATGACTTGACCTAGGACAACGTGTGACGCGCACTAATAGCGCGTATACGTTGAGTTACAGACAGTTGCATTTAGAGATGAGTCGGTCGCGAACGAGTCGGCTCAGTGAACCGGTTCTTTACATTTACGTCGAGAGCCGGTTCAGCATCGACGTGAAGAACCGACTCTCGGCTCTTTGCGTTGGCTCTCTGCGTCTGCGCACTGCGCACTGAGCCGAAGCGTTCGCGACCGACTCATCTCTCTCACGGCTCTTTAAAAAAAAATTGTGTAGTTCTCACTTTCTCAATCGGATCGGAAGTTTTTCGAACACACATTTTTCACAAATGAAGAGTTGTCATTTTGTCTAATGATAAGTTGTTGTCAGGTGAACTGTTTCTGATGTCAGTATCTCCATTATGCAATTTTTGTTAGTTACCCCAGTTTGTATCAACAGCGACGAATTGACTCAGTTCAGTTCAATTTAATTTTTGTATTCGGTTTTTAGCCGAGACTCGGTTCAATTTTCTGTTCAGTTGTGTCGTTGAGTTAATAATATATGGTATGGCTTTCGAATATTGGGAATCCTGCTCTTCTTTGTTTAGAAAAAAAGCAACTTGTTTCAAGCCGTGTGTGCAGTGAGCGTTCTAATAAAGACTACTTCTTTTGAAACATGTGCAATAACATATTTAGCAGGCTATATTGTTTATGAAAATTCAAAAAAGTTTAACTGCACGTGTTGTAGAGCTGCAATGATAAAAGAGGAGATATTGCCAATGGAGAAATTCTTATCAAATACTGCATTTGTATGCATATTAGATTGTCATCATGACGGTTAAATACATTGAATCTATGAAACTGCTCCTGTAATGTCACAACAGATTGTTCATCTACTACTATTTTTTGAGTTCCTGTCTCTATATTTTGACTCACATGATCAAAAAAATTTGAATTTTGTGTGTTAACTTATGGGCCCTTACGGCTTTATTCCAAGACAAACAAGACAAACTATAAACATGAACAGATTATAATAATGATAATAACTGATAGGGCTCGAAATTCCGTTGGCCGATGCGAATAAAAAAACATCTTTGAGAATTTCGGTGGCAGCACCACATGCCGCTTTCAGAAGTAAGAAACATCAACATGGTAAACCCTCATAGTCCAGTGCAAATAGGATAAAAAGTATCTGTTTTTGGAACATGCTTCGAGCTAAAAAACTAATTTTTTCCGGTTATAGTAGATATCATTGGTATCATCCCTACTATGAATCGGACAACGCGAAAGTGGTGGAACATTATTAAAAATATTCGCAAAGTTCAAAAATTCAGTTTTACTCGTATATCTCGCGAAAGAAGCGTCAATTCGAAAAATTTGTAGAGTAAAAAATAACGGTGTTCATGAGCCCGCTGAGGAAATTCGATATTTATTGCTTTGTTTTGAAAACTTGTTTTATCTGAAATGCCGGGTAACGTCCTTCAGATATTTTTTCCTTGCAAACGGATATCTACTTAACTGGGTTCTAACTCCGAATACAAATAAAACTTGTTTTAGCTCTTGGTCAAAGTGTGGCAGCACTCAACGGCTACATTTGCTGGACTTTTGTTATTGTACAAAATTCCCTATGCGTTGACACCTCTTTATATTATTCACTCAACGGTTGTGTCGAGAGACGAAAGTTGTTATATAGAATTTTTAGTTGCGAAAATTGAAAATGAAAAAAAGAAAAGAAAAAAACTAAAAATTAGAAGTTTACGAAATAATTGCCGAATCTTAAAATGTTTGAAATTGTAGTTTCAATCGAATCGGTTCACTTGACCACGACTATATAGCAATAATCTTTTATCAAATTTATTTATCTTGGTAACAAACAAAATTAAAGAAACACAAAAATTTAAAAAAGTAGGTAATATCAATTAGTTGCCAAAAAAGCTTTTTTTAAAACAAAGAAAGAATTTTTTTGCTACAATTATGGCCCACATAATACATCAATACTTTTCAGAATATGGAGTGCTATACTAGTGTAGATTATATCTGATTATCGATAATTGCCCTCAAATTAATATCTGAGATATAATTTTAATAATAACCTCCGAGTGTAAAGAGCTATGCTTCAAAATTAATCAAATTAAAAAATAGTAAACACAAATTGAGTATCTTTCTGAGTAAAATTTGTCTTAGATTTTCTTTGCAATAGCATGGATCCGAAATTGTTGAAATATTTATTTATTGGAATGAGTGCTGGCAGGTAATTTTTGCTTAAACAAAGGATTCGTTGAACCTTTTACTAACTCAACCAATGTCAACATAATACACAATGACAATGGCGCTGTATGCATGAGTCATAACAAAGATTTGAGTGTGCAATGCAGCAGTACGGATCTTCAGCTTCGGTACTTTCCGTTTCGGTCTTCTTGAATCGGTTCACGAAAGAGTCGGTTCACCAAAGATCCGAATCTTTGAAGTGATCCAGATTCACTGAACCGGTTCAGCGAAAAGAGTCGTTTTGCCCACCTCTAGTAGTAAGCCTTCTGACGTCACAGCCCTGTGACGTCAGAAGTGGGTTGAGCAGCGTACGTTGAAGTGATAGGATGGACATTGCTCCTGCCTGTTTTGTGTGTTTTCCTGTGACCAGCGACTAGTGTTTTTGCTAATGTTTTAGCATTTCTTCGTTTACCAAACGTTTTCGCGCCACGTGTTCTTCGAATTCTTTGTAATTTGCGGATATCGCGCCCACAATTAAGCGATCCAGTGCCGATCAGAAGCGGTTTTCCACGTGTTTACCACGTGTTCTGCACGTGTTCCTACGTGTTCTCCACGTTTCCTTCGAGTGCCTTCCACTATGCCAGTGGAACGGGGCTGTTTTGATGGCCTTGCCGTTGAGGACTTAAAAGTCATTATCCTCGAATGCAGCAAGTTAATTGAGAACAGAAAACGTTCTCATGAAACCAGCGACAGCAGCGACGATGACGAATTCGTCAAACCTAAGAAGACGGCACGCCCCATTAAGGAAACCAAGTACGATAATACCGCCACGAGAAATTCTTTTTCCGCCCTGGATAATTCGGACAATAACGACCAAGATATGGACACCTCGGTAACTCTTGACGCAAACGATCTTTCGCTTTCCCAAGCCACTATTCAAAAAAAAGTCTCAAATTTCAATAAATCACGCCCAACGTCCCCCGCCAAATTCCGCTCATCTCAAGCAGCCGTTACTACCAACACTCCCGTTTCGAACGAAGATAAAAATGAGAAAATCCCCCCAGTAACCCTCAGGGACAAGTCACTCTGGTCTCAGGTCTCGAATCTACTCAAGACCTAAAAGATCAATTTCACCAAGGCCCAAACGTGCAAGGACCGAATCAAAATTTCTCTACCCGACTCTGATAGTCACCGTGACTTGACACGACTTTTCGAGGCTAGGTCAATCGCATATCACACGAATGCGTTCGCGTCAGAACGCAATCTAAAGGTGGTAATTCGCGGATTGCCAGAGTCAACCCCCATCGATGATATTGTATCGGAACTAACTGAGCTTAAATTTGAACCAATAAAAGTAGTTCAAATGACACGAAAAGATAAGGCACCGATGCCCTTATTCTTAATAATTGTCAGCCGGACAAACAGAAAAATTTTTGATATGACGACCTGCCTTGGTCTCAAAATCAAAATTGAACCACTTAGGAACAGTTATAATACGGGACAACGCTATCGATGCCAATTGTTCGGCCACGCCCAGAGTCGTTGCACTGCAGCGCATAAATGCGTAAAGTGCGGACTCGGCCACCCCTCTTACGAGTGTCCTAAGGCTAAAGCCGACCTCCCTAAATGTGCGAACTGCGGACTAGCGCATCCAGCTAGTTACCGCGGTTGTAGCGCCTACCCCAAACAACGACAACCTCAAATTGTTCTTCCAACAGGCCCTAAAAAACCTTTTACTTGGGCCAAAGTCGTCCAGCCTGCTAACAATGAAAAACCAGCAACGACGCTACCAAAGCCAACGCAAACTCCCCAAACAGCCCCCTCCAAAAAACCACAAGAAAAACGATTTGCTGTAATAACAGCAGCGCTTGCTGAAATGTTAACAACATTCAGCAAAATGAACCCGTCAGAAAAAGAAGCAAAAAGCTTCGCAGCAAATATGCAAACCATTTTAAGCACAGCTTTCAACCAAGCTGCTTAAATGGCCTGCAAAATCACACCCCAATCCCTTACGGTCAGTTTTTGGAATGCGGCCGGGCTAGATATCAATAAAAAATTAGAACTTAATAGTTTCATTTGCGAGCATGATGTTGACATTATGCTAGTAAATGAAACTCACACGCGACCCTGTAACGTTATCAAAATTCAAAATTATCATTGCTATAGAACCGACAGAGCCGCTGGACAGGGAGGCGGCACCGCGATATTTATCAAGAGATCGATTAATCATTATGAATTGCCACATAAAGATTTAACAAACATAGAGACAACTTCAATTATAGTTGAAACTACAACAGGTCCAATAAAAATAGTTTCAGTTTATAAGCCGCCAAACAATCCAATAACTGACTTAGACCTTCAGAAACTCTTCCAAGGGAACGCCCCCACAATTGTGGCAGGTGATCTGAATTGTAAACACCCCATGCGGAACAGCAGAGCCACAAACCGTAACGGCAAGCTGCTACATGACTTTACGCTAGTCAACAATATTTCGGCCCTGGGTCCGCGAGAACCCACTCATTTTTGTACTCGTGGCGTCTGCGATGTTCTGGACATCGCCCTCCTCCAAAATGTCACACTCCAACCAACAATCTACGCAATAACAGCCCTCAATTCCGACCATATTCCGGTCATTCTTCAATTGGACAATATTCAAAACGACCTCCCCCGAAGAAGGCAAAAAATCTTCTGGAATAAATTCAAAGACAGGGTCGCTGATACCTTGGACCCAATACCGATTATAAACACAGTAGAATCAATAGAATTAAACACTGAAAATCTAGAAAAAATCATTACACAAGCAATCGATCACTCAACCGATAAAAGACCAATAATTGAAATTAAACAAAAATTACCGGCTCACATTAAGGACTTAATTAAAATAAAGAACCGCATCAATAGAATTTATCAAAGAACTCTCACCCCACAACATAAGCGCGAATTAAATCGCTATCAAGCAGAGGTAAGATACGCTCTTATGGATCATTACAACGATTCCTGGGGAAACAAACTCTCATCGTTAAATGTCCAGGGTAACTCACTCTGGAGAATGACAAAAATATTAAAAAATTCAAACATAAACAATAAAAAAATTCCTGCCGCGCACCGCGCACCGCCCAGCATTAACCGCCTAGCGAGTGCGACAGAAATAGAAATAAGATATCAGAGTATAGTTCATTATCAGTTTCACTTATCAAAGATAATAATCGTTTAAAAGCATAGTCGTGAGTCACTTACCGTTCAGTGTTTTGTTACCGGCGTTCCACAAATAATTACTTTCAACTCAATGTTGATGGTTTTCTTCTTTCTGTGTATCTTCATGGGTAATTCAACACCATTTTTAATTAATTGTTAAACTTAATTAACTTTTATACACAATAGGAAAAAATATATTGTAGCAGCGCATGAGATTGGCGTGTAGCGGAGATTATCAGTGTACCTTGATAGCTCAGCCGTCAGAACAACCAACCGGAAATACGCGCTATTAGTGCGCGACGCGCACTGCGCGTCACACGCTGTCCTAGGTCAAGTCATTGGATGCCAACAAGTTCCGCCTCTCATAAGAATTAACACAGAAGCAAAGTTTGAGGCTCTTATATTGTTCAACCCGCCATATTTAACGGGGTGGCTAACTTGATCCACAATTCTGTGACATTTCTTCGTGATTCCCAACCATTTTCGTGTAAATTAAGCGCACGACAACCGAGTAATAAGTATCTGAATCTCACGGTGCAAAAGTGGGTGTAACCATCAGCGCTGTTTCTGTTGTCTCCTAACAATCAACTATCCATATTTAACAGTGCAACTCAGTGGATCTACAATTCAGTGACATTTACCCGTGATATCCAACGATTTGTCTGTACATTATACGAACAATTACCAAGTAAATCGCATTTTAACGTCAAGGTCAATGTGTCTTGGGAAAGGCTAAAGTGGAATTTTGTAAGTTATTGGTATTTACAATTTTTTTTTCGCTTGGTTGAGTCAAGCATCTTCGGGGATTGTAGCCAACTTTAACTTGGGCGAAAACAAATCTTGTCTTGTAAATTATAACCATTTCCAAACAGCTTGAATGCCAACAGACATTTTTCCGAATACCTTCGAAATGAATTTTATTCAGTGTAAGTGCACCAACTGTTCATAACTTTAACATTTTTATACGGTACCTTCATAATTTCAGGTTAAAGAATTTTTAGATAATGGAGGTCTACCATTAAGGGCATTATTATTGTTAAACAATGCGCCAAGCCATCCACCAGCAGACGAACATTGATGAATGCATTACTACCATGTACATGCCACCAAACGTGACCTCACTGATCTAACCCATGGATCAGAAAGCAATACGTCTTACAAAACTATTTTATGGTAAAAATGTGTTAGTTTTTTCAAAGATGAAGCAGATATTTATTACACATAAATTTAAAAAAATCGACATCAGTTATTATTTTAATTGTTTATTATGTATGTAAATACTTTGTACTTTTAAATGTTAGGTGGTTAATGTAATAAGCATCCTGCAAGTATCATTGTTATGTATATCTAGAAATTTTGACGCAACTTCATCAACGTTAACAAGAGCTGATCGACTTTGGTGAGTTTCTGTACATTCTATTTGAAATAGAACTTCACTTCAATATTTTCTAGTAATTCACACAGGCTCGTCAAAATACTTGCGGTAGAAACTTCAGATGTAAAGAAAGGCAAAATGATCTTCTCAGAAATTTGACTATGAAAAGCGTAAAATTTTATTATTTTGATGATCTTCTCCCTTCTATCGATTTCTATTTATAATAATAATAATATTTCGGCCTCAAAGGCAGAAGTGTGAAGTGTGTGACTGCTGTAGAAGCAGCGGGAGCTGAAGGAGTGAATGTAGAAGAAACCGTTACGAATTCTTCTCTTTTGACAGCTTTGGCTGGAAACGGCTCCTACACAGGTGTCATACCGGCATTGCTGATAGCTTCATCCTGTTGCTTTTTAAATAATGATTATTACATTATGTACATTTAGATAGTTCACTTACTTTTATATTAGAATAGCATCTGGGACCTCAATACAATTGACTTGGTAGTTGTGGATTTAATGTATACAAAAATCGTAATAATAATGAACATCTTGGTAGATCTGCATTATCTAAAAATCCTTTTACCTAAAATTATGAAGGTACCATATAAAATAGTTAAATTTATGAAGAGTTGCTGTACTTACATCTGGAATAAGATCCATTTCGAACGTATTCGGAAAATTTCTGTTGCCATTTATGCTGCTTTGGAATGGTTAAAATTTACAGGACAGGATTTGTTTTCAACCAAGTTAAAGTTGGCTACAATCCCCGAAGATGCTTGACTCAACCAAGCAAAAAAAGTAGTAAATACGAACAATTCACAAAATACTGACAAAATTTCACGTTAATCCTTGCGAAGTTACATTGACCTTGACGTTAAAAAGCGTTTTACTTGGTAATTGTGGGTATAATGTACAGACAAATCGTTGGATATCACGGGTAAATGGCACTGAATTATGGATTCACTTAGTTGCACTGCTAAATATTGTTAGGAGACAACAGAAACAGCGCCGATGGTTACACCCACTTTTGCACCGTTAGATTCAAATACTTATTACTCGGTTGTCGTGCGCTTAATTTACACGAAAATGGTTGGGAATCACGAAGAAATGTCACAGAATTGTTTATCAAGTTAGCCAATAATATAGCTGGTTAAATATAGCTGGTTGAGCAATATGAGAGCCTCAAACTTTGCTCCTGTGTTAATTCTTATGGGAGCCGGAGCTTGTTGGCATCTAATGACTTGACCTAGGACAACGTGTGACTCGCACTAATAGCGCGTATTGGGAGACCCGGGTTCGAGTCCCGGTTAAGGAAACGCACTTTTATCCTCGCTGCACTATAAGCCATTAATGCAAAATCCCTACAATATGAATATTAGCAAACCTGGTACCTATAGCAATGTTGCTAAAATATTCATATTTTAATTTTTTTTGCTTAGGAGTTACACATCTAACTACTTCAACCGAGGATAGATGCATTCACCAACAGGAACCATATAAAAGTTATCTGATCGCGCCGTCCCTTGATAACACGATAAGAATTTCTACACGTGGTAAGTATGAAATGATAAGAAAGTATTAGGACTAAATAATTAAATGGTTAAATAATAATATTGAACTTGTTCATTAAGTATACTGTTAATATTATTTACTTCTGTAGGACGGGAGTTAGAAAATTATTATTTTCTTAAGTTATACTTCTTTAGGCACGTTATGAGAAAATGATTAGAGTAAAATTTTACGATGCGCGCGCACGATGCAACAAAAATCGACAGCATGAAGTTGCTGACTAAGAACTACCAATTCAACAACATTGTTTCTGGTGATTTAAGTCTTTCCTGGGAGTTTTTTTTCACTACGTAACATTGTTAGATAGTTGTTAAAAAGCTCTCTTAAAAAAAATTTGCTCAAAGCAATAGTGTATTTTGTGTGTTCTGAAACCGATATTCTTTAACATTGAAGAAGACCAACTTGCTATTTTCTGGATGTAGCATAGCACTGTGTGGGTCAAAACTGATACGAAATTCGTGAAAATCACTGTTGTTAACTCCAGGAACTCCAGGAATTATTTGATAATAAAGACAATAATATTTCTTTGACTTTCCTAAGTAGAAAAATAAAATTTTTACTTTAATAACATGAAAGAGTGTCCATCTACGATATCAGGTCGAGTTTCCACAGTTTCTTTCACCTTTGCTGTTTGAAGAGGGCAGGGGTACTTGATTTATCATAAAGGACCTTGGCTATTCTAAGGTCCGCGTGTAGCATATAATTTATGACAAACCAAAAGGCGCTTGTTATAGCTCGTAAGATTTTTGATTGGCATCTTTGTATTGCAACTATGTAGAAATTCCTGGCGCTTGCCCAAAGTTCAATTTCATATGTCCATATGGGTTTGAGCACTGCTCTATATACCAGCAGTTTAGTGTCTAATGTTAGGTTTGACCTTCTGTCACCTAATTGATTCTTGTCATTCTCAGATCTACTTGTCTTCTTTTATTTTTTATATATTGCTTCCAGCTGATTTTAAAATCTAAGTGACGGCCTAGGTATTTGACTACATTTTCTTGCGGGATTTCAACCCGATTGACACTTGTTCATTTTAATGGTAAATGTGCTGTATGACGATTTTGACCCCTTAGGTTATATTTTAAATTTTTTGACCACACCTTAATTTAATTTAGATGCACTTGTAACCCAGAAAACGCGATTACAAAATCGTTACCAACTAAAATTATGGCCGTATCATCTACAAATGTTCCTATCATAGTCTCAACGACTTGCTGTATCTGTGGTGTTATAATACCTATAACAGAGGGCAAGCAATGCTGCCTGGCAGTACGCCTGGTAGATGCGAAAACAGCTGGATATTGACTTTGGTTTCAAACTCGTGTTGGCACAGGTAATATTTAAAAAGATTATAGTAGAATATGAAAAATACTCTCTTGACCTTGTATAGTAGTCCAAGGTGAAGCAACTGTTTTGTATTTCCCTGGCTTGGCAATCATTTTAACATAACTTTAACAATCTTCAATGACTTGGGTCAGTATTCAAGCATGTACGTCAGTTTTACAATTCCTTTTTTGCCAGTTCCTTCAGAATCTGTGATGAGGTCTAATTCTAATGCTTTTTATCTCAATTTCGTCTTTGATTTCTTTGGGATTAAGTGCACTTTTGCACCGGAGGTGTAGTTAGGTCGCGTTCAACTTCTTGATATTGGTTGTTGTTTTGCGATGTAGTGTATGGGATAAAGACTTTTTTGAGATATTCTGCAAGTAGATCAGCCTTCTACCTATAACTTTTTCGAATTAGCGTTGGTGCGAGTAATATATAAACAGGTTATAGTAGAATATGGGAAGTACTTTCTTCACCTTGTATAGCAGTTCCAGAGGTCATACCTTGTCAAAAGCCTGAATAATGTCTACGAACCCAGCTGTACAATATTGTTTGTCTTCCTTCAATCGCTCTGTTGATCATATTCATTAAGCGGTGGCATTACTTAGTGGTTGAGAGAACCTTTCCAAATCCAAACTGGTAATCTGGAGTCCAATCAAGAGGAGAATTGTCTTTTTTATAAATTTCTTTTGAGAATAAGATTTTTAAGAATTTTTTAATTTGATGCCACCAGACTGGTAGGATCGGAGTTGCATTAAGGTCGCGTTCTACTTCTTGACTTTGGTCGTTGTTTTGCGGTATAGCGTATGGGGTAGAGAGTTCACTGAGATATTCTGCAAATAAAGCAGCTTTCTTCATATCACTTTTTTGCCATGGTCCAGGAGATGTGGAGTATCTTCATATTAGTGGAGATGTTGCCTTAGATTCTCTGCTAAATTTTATAGATTTCCAGATCGAATTGGCTTGTCGTTTCAGTCTAATGATGTGTTTTTCTAAATATTTGTTTTTTATTACTTGTAGCTTGAGTTTTAGTCTACTGCTGAGTTGATTGTGGTTCACTTTGCTCTGTGAAGTATTGTCCTTGCTGTTCCTTTTTGGGTTTTAACTTTTTATTTCCACAGGTAGATTTTTATTTACTCTATTATATTGGAAGTTTAGGATAAGTCCCTTGGCTACCTCGTGAAATAGTTTGATTAGGTTGTAGGTTTCTTCTTCCATCTTTTCTTTGGTCTTTATGTCTTGTAGCGAAATTTATGTTATCTTGGATTATCTGGCAACAAAAATCCCAGTTAGTTCTGTTAATTCTAATTAAATTTAAGTTTTTTCTAAATTATAAAAATATTGTTTGCAATTGCCAGAAAAGTAAGATGGGTAGGGTGTGGTCCTGTAAATGCATAACCCAGAAAATGCTCAAAAATAAATTCACCAAGACCACGGATTAGCCCCAGTTGGATGAGAAAAACTACTTGTATTATATTCCTAACGATTAATAAACTAAGTTTTTCCATTTGTAGGAGTAACAATATTCTTTTACTAATTTTGTATGTGACTTTTCACTTAGTGCTACACTTTTATTTAATTGTGATAGATATTGTCTCTCCTATGCATATTGAAGCAATTGGAGATAAAGCTACGGAAATTTGTAAGATAGATGCGGGTGTAGCAAAGTGGGGATGAGTAGCCACCATTCTCGACGTTCTTAAAAGAGATATTCAAGTTTCAAAATTTATTCTTCCGTAAAACTCTACGTTGTGAGCAACTTTTAAAAATTGATATAAAATACATTCTCTAGAAAATATAAACTAATTTTTATGTAGAATTATAGTCAATATGCCGCTCTATCCATCCCTGGTAATAACTTGTTTTTTTTATTTTATTGCCCTTCTGCTGCGTTACTTTTTTATTATTTCTAGTTTCTGATTCACTAACGCACAAACTTTAACTTTATGCTCAATTGTAACCACGCGACTCCCACAAATTTTTTAACCTATTTAATGCTCCGTGGCATAGATAGAGATGCTGACGTTGAAAGTTACAACTAGTTGAAGAATTAAAAATGAACTGACGCTCCCAAAAAATATTTTTTAACTGCTACTGTTTCCTTAAACTCCAAAAAATTGCAAAACTGAATTTAAATAAAGATTTTGCATTAAAAACTGTGACAGCAGTTTGAGACAAACAAAACATTTATGCACATTTATGCACATAAATACTTGTACACCCAGTATATAAGCGTTTGTTCACAGGTAAGAATATGTTAATCAAGTCGATTCCCATTTTTCATCATTCTTGGACCCTCTCGCACTTCTTCAAGTCTGAATTACCGCCAAAAGAAAACTTGAATTTGTTTACGTCCAAAGAATTTCAATATGCCCCTGATTGTGAAATGCTCGCTGACCATTTGGAGACATCTAATGAAGGCAACATATTTTTAATGATGGAAAAAATTGATGAAACAACTCATATTACCTTCATTGATGATGAATTTTTAGTACCTTCACTTCGCAAAAATTACAAAATTAATTTCGAAAAATCAACGATAGAAAAATGTCACAATACAAGTGCAACGATTTGCAAAAGTCTACAATGTTCGACAAAGGTAAATATTCAATTGACAAATAAACAAGTAAATTTATGTTTATAATTTTTATCAGAAAATCTCCTATCCACTGGAAGATAACTCGCAAAAAATTGTAAATGTAGCATGGAAAATGCAGGAAGAGCAAGTGGAAATTTTAGCACAATTACCAAACAAATTATTGCATTGTAGAGATACTGACGAACCGTTCAAACTAGAATTTCTCAACTTGTATCACAATACAACACAACATTTGTACATCGGTTCATGTAATTTTACCTATAAATTTTAGGTTGACTGCTTCACAATTAGCCTTTGCTAAATAATTATCTGATTTTACTGATACCCCAAGATTAATTTAAAACTTTTAGACTCCTTCCTTCAAACGAAAAATGGATGTAGAAAATACACAATGGAGCCTACATTTTCTTTAGACAAAACCCATTACGTTTTGTTAATAGTTAAAATGTGCAACTACTGTTTAATGACGATATCATTGCTCGATGATGAAAAAGTCATTCAAGAAAGTCACTTAAACGGAAGCGACTACTCTACACCAATGGTACAGTTGTAGTTTCTTCAGTAAATTTGCCATCTTCATTACATCGAATAGAATTATAACGTACGGGAAAAATTAGTTGCAGTTATTCTAGTTGTATCAGTAGATGTGTTAAAAAAGTTAAAATTTTGGCATTTTCTAAATCAAGCTACTACACTTTTTTTTCTAAAATTATTTGTTAACAATTAATGAGTTGGCAAACTGAAAGAATTAAATAAACTCCAAGATGATTGATTGTGGCTTAGTATTTGTTAACAATATTTATTTTTTAGTTGTTTGATGATCAAATTGACACCTCGGAATGGCAAGAAGTTATTTTAGGTGGTAATGAAAATTGCAACACTTGTCGTGTAAAAATTGCAACAAAAACTATAAACGACAAAAAAGGATTATGGGTAATAGCTGAAGGTAAATAAAAATCGATACATCAGATTTGAAACGACAAATTTTGTTATAAAAATGTTTTTCTAGAACTTAAAATAATTATGAGGGAGCCATCTACTGAAGATTTCTCCTGTGAGCTAGTAGAAAGTGATTACGAACTTAATGAGACTTTCTACGATAAGAGAAATGCTTTAGAGAAAAGATTTGGAATGGATTTCCTACCCAAAGTTTTATTCTATAAAAGGCTGTATAATGGAAAAAATTTGTGCATGAAAGGCAAAAATCAAATTTGTGAGTTTCAATGTTTTATAACAATTTCTTAATATTAATCCATTTCAGATATTAAAAGATTAAAGGTGGATGGAATGGTATTGTTAGAATGGTGGGAGGATGATGTCAATGCACCTTATGAGTATCGAATAGCAATTAAAAATGCAAATAATGGTCAACATATAATGGAAAAATCTCATATAGTCGCATATGATAAGGCCGACTCCTACATCGATGTCGTTATCTTACCACCGAGTCCAGTTATAATGTACGAAGCTACAATATCCTCACCCACCAGCAAAGGAAAAATTTTTTTTTCCATGACGTAAAACCTTAATATTAACGTCTGATGTTCCTCCAGAATAAGAAACTTCTTTAACAAAGTATTCCCCTCTTGTTCCACTGTTTGTTACACATAATTCCGGTCTCAAAGAACCGTATTTTCTACTTATAAATTATTATATAATAGAACTTGTCAATGTATTTCCCTGACAATCAGGCAACCACTACTGCAGATTACCCAAGACAATAACATTTTCTAAAATAACCAAAATGAATTTATTTAGCTCGCAAATAATTAATAGAAATAAAATTGCGTCATCCTAGACATGGTTGGTAAAATCTGAATTCAGTGCATCCTTCATACAGAGAATAGAAGACGTCATTCAAGTTCAGTGTTCATAAAGGAAAATCGTTTCAGAAAACATGGAATACGCTATTGCTCTGAGCAATTTTTTTTATATGGAAGCTTAACAGCTTGATACGTGTTGGTCCATTCTTCTTTAATTGTCATTCGACCCTTCCAAAGTTATCCATCACTGTTGCAAATAATTTCTATCCTTCGCCGTATGGATGAAATTACACGTTCCTGATGCCGTTCCAGGTCTTGATGTTCCCCAGCTAGGAGAGTTTTCTTTTTCAATACTGCAAGAGTTCTCAATTTTTCCCTTGAGTATAATGTGGCCCAGATACTCAATTCCTCCTTCTGAAATTGAGTTTAGTCCCAATGGTACAAAATACATTTTTACATAGTTGAGAAGTTGAATAAAACTAATTGGCAAAATTTTTCTAAATACAATAGAAGAAGAGCTGTCAAACTACCTGATCGAATGCTCCAAGATGTACTTTGGTCTTTTGACAAGAAAAGTAAGGAGATTACGCTACAAATTTGCCATTAAGAACAAAATATCTGTGCGTGAAGACTGGTGTGAGAATAAGATGACATCGGTTAACTGGCTATTTGCGTTGCCATCCAAATTTGTCGCTAAGAACTTTGAAGACCACTAGCCTCAGCAGTTTCAACAGAGAAAATGTCAACAAGTTCTTCAATTTGCTAGACTAAATAATGTCTGGCTACAATTTTGAATGTCAAGACATTTATAACATGGAAGTAGAAACTGTGCAGCGACTAGATAAAATTTTTGCTAGGAAAGGAGTTAAATAAGTTGGATCAATCACCTTTGCAGATAGAAGTACTTTGGTAGCATTAGCCCTACCAGTCAGTGGTAATGCATTTCTATTTATGTTTGTGTTCCCACGTAAGAATTACTGAATTTATTTTGTTGCAAATGGTCCACCATTGGATGATGAAGAAAGATTTCGTGTTTTTCTTTTACATCCAACACCCAAGCTGCAGTAAAGAGTGACAAGTCTTATTTATTATCAATAACCACAATTCACATTCCTTGTTAGAAGGTATCGAGGTTTTTGCAGTGAAAATGGAGTTATTTTTCTATCACTGCTCCCTCTTGCTCACATAAACTAGAATCTTTGGTTCGATCAATCGACGGTCTATTTAAGAAATGTCAACATGTCTGATACTTAGATGCACTGCAATCCAGGAAAGACCATGAATATCTATGATATTCCAGGAATAGTGAAAGATGCTCTACCTTTAGCTAAGACGCCCAAGAATACTACGACGTTATTCTGAATTTCTGGCCTTCAAATCGACAATTTTTACGGGTGACAAATTTCTGATTAATTTCGTGACGGATCGCCATTCAAATGCTGATGCCAAAGATTTGGCGGCGTAAGAACAAGTGGCAAAAAATAAACAGAATGAATGACCCTGTGAATGAAACAGCAGCAAAGGTGGAAATGAAGAACTGCCACAAGCTACTATCGCAGATGGCCATCGAACTCGGTCTCTCTCGTACGTGTCTTTCGCAGATTTTCATGATTCAAAGCCTTTGGGATCAAGGTGTTCTGACAATTTGAACACTCATTACAGTCTATCAGATTTAAGACAATTTTCTGAGACTGAAAATCGTTAGATTACTATAAAGGGCCACAAGAAATGTTTTTTAATTTAATGTGGAAGAATCTACTTAAGGATTACCCAAATTTTGATCTATATTATATGTAAATAAACAACAAATTCAAAATTTTGACAGTGAACCGGTTTGAAAATTTAGTTGTCAACATGTTACTATCAAATTTGACTATTAGCAATTAATTTCGAGCTGAAAATAAAATGCCGAAACAATCACAAATGAAAATAACTTTGAAATACGCCCGATGTAGGCAACCCATTTTACCTCAATCAATAAATGCTTCGAACATATCTCACTATGTTCGAGCTGCCTTCGATGTGACTTTGAGGCGATAATTCGCGTCATAATCAAAGAATTTTCAGCGAGTGACTGAAATGGGAATCTTAAACCCATCAGCATTCTTCCTGCTATGTCAAAGATACTGGAGAGCATAGTTATAAACCAGTTTTCTTGGTATTTTGAAGAACATTCCATGGTGTCACCCATGCAGTCGGGTTTTAGGCGGGCGCACTGTACCAGCACGACACTGTTAAAGATGACGAATGATCTTGCTTTAGAGATATATGCTTCTAAGTTATTGGAGTTTCTTTTGCTAGACCAGAGCAAGCCATTTGACAGGATGAGCTTCAGTTTAATGCTAGCTAAACTAAAATCTGCAGAAGTTGAAAGCACAGAATTGCGATGGTTCAGGGGTTACCTTACTGGTCGCACATGGGCTGTCAAAATTGATACCCGTACTGCAAAGTTTCATGGAATTGAAAGTAAATTGCTCCAGGGTAGCATCCTTAGGCCTTTGCTTTTTAACATAGAGGCCCACTGCCGTTATAACGCGTATGATGATTGCTGATAACTTGTAGCTGTATATATCATTCTGCGTGAAGGATTTTGTAGCCACCATGTGAAGAGTAAATTCTGATCTCAATGGTCTGAGTTCTTGGTGTTCGGATCATTGCTTGCGGTTGAACCCTATCAAAACCGCTGCTCTTTGTGTAGCAAGTGCCCGGCCGAGGAATTTGGTGAATTTTCAGGGTGACGGTATCTGCCTCGATGGTACACGCCCGAAATTTGGGCGTTGTCATTGACTGTGATCTGAACTTATCGCCATGTGGCTGGAGTATTTGAATCGGCAATGTGAGGTTTGAGAATTATATACCAATATATTTACTGGACAACTCCACTAAAATGAAGATAGTGAAGAAAAATTATTTACTCTTACCCCAATGACGATAATTGCTCTTTCCAAAAAATATGGTCTGCTCTAATCAACGAACAATGGTTTCTGTCAGAAACAAGAGAGTTAAAGTTCTTATTATTTTGTTGGTCACTCATTAAAACTTAATGGAGAAGAAATTTTATAAATGGTTGGCTGCATAACACGAAACACATTTACCAGTTGTAGGAGGAAGGGCGAGAAAAAGAGGAGCAAAATATTGAAAATCGCTCACTTAAAGTTAGACATAAAAGTTTTTATTCCCATTAGGTAGTGATAGTACTGAGGTCGTCTTCGTCACTCTTTAAAACAATCAATCGATGTAATGAAATAATAAAACTTATTATAGATTTTTATGTCTGTATTCTTCAATTGGTTACAATTTACTAAACCAGAAACCCTTAAGTTAGATTTGTTGCCACCACGTCGCTTCCATTATTTGTCGCTAACAATAGCACCAGCCCAAACATTGATTTCTTCCGCCATTTCGGTATTTTCCAAAATCGTAACGTGGTTACCTTGGAACGGTTTAACTTCAATAGGATTTTCACACAATTCCGACAAACCGTAATCATGAGTTAGTCCCGGTAAACTAAGACCAGTAGGTTTAAACAGTTTAACTAACGATTTTATTTTAAAATTTGGACTATAATCTCTAAGTGCATTGATTCGTTTGTAAAGAGCCAAAAGAATTTGTTTGATATGTCCAGAAGATTGAGGACTTTCTTTGGTAATAACTTCTTCAGCAATATCAAGACGCTGTTCGAAATTCTTGCAAGCAACCATTCGTTCCTACAACAATCAAAGAGTTGTTCCAAAATTTACTTTGATAATGTTACGTACTTGGTGTTTCAAAATTATTTCTTGTGGTACATGGAAAGACATCATTTGGGAAAGAAAACCGGTTTGGAATTGAGATTCTGTCCCTACATCCAATTGACTCTTAAGAAGTTCAATCATGAGTTCTGGTGCTCCATCAACACAAATTAGTTTGCCACTATATCCTTGTTTTTCTAATAAATGAATCAGTTCTAGAGCTATTAAAGTACCGAAGGAATAAGCAACAAAGTGGAAGGGTTCCGTTTTTTTAATCAATCCAGTAACGGTCTAGAAAAAATTATTAACAACAATAAAAAGAAATTTCTAACATACCGAAAGAAGATTCCCGGCGGTTTCTCGAATGGTGTCTTTGGGATTAATGAAGATTGTCTGGACGCAAACTACTTTAAGTTTCAAATTGTGAGAAAGAGGTTCTACTGTTACAGCAACACCTTCAATTCCTGGAAACACAATTACTTGAGGAGCTGTAGTGTCTTCGGGAAGTTTGGAAGGCAATTTCAATACTGGTATATTGATTATGTTTTTGTCTATGATACGTCTTATCAACATGTCGAAGCCTTTAACTGGTTTCTCGTTGGCTTTTACTAGATTTTCGTCCTCGGATGCCAGTTCATCCTGTATTTCCAGCAATCTAAAAAATTAACTGTTAGTAAATGGAAGATGTGAAGAAGACCTAACAAAATAAAAAGACATTCTTCAGAAGATTGCAATCCATTTAAGAAAGTTTTGAAAACTGTCAGATCATCCAAAGTTATATTTTCAACGGTGACAAAAATTGCCAAATTTTAAAGAGAATTTAGTGAGATCACCATCCAAAGCTAGAGATTCAATGGTGGCAAAAATTGCTGAATTTTAAAGAAAATTTGGTGCGATCATAGAAATAGAATGGAGATGGAAGAAATAAAAGAACTCATGGCGGATTAGAAGAGATAGTGGAAGAAAGAGTAAAAAGTTAGTTGTCATGTCAAAATTAAAAAGTGTATAGCAGAAACTGACGATGAAGATTAAAATGGAGTCCAATTAAATAAAAAAGTGTGAAATAGTGGCAACTAAAACAAATTTAAAGAAGAACAAGAAAAAATAAGATAACAAAAAACTAGTCAAAGTTGAGTTTAGAAAGTTGATGTTAGAGGAAAAATAGAACAGCAGACAGAGAAAGTTAATTTGGAATGCAAAAGACGAAGAAAAAAAAAATAAAAAGACGAGTTTTGTCATCGACGTAAGAAGAAGAAACCGTAAGAAGAATGTATATAAAGAAAATCTAAAAATAGTGTTTTGAAATGTGGTAGAAGAAAAAACTTTTCAAAGTCAACATCCCTTGGACGTGGTAGGTTCGACAAAAAGTTGGATTGAGAATATAAATTCGGAGAGAGTGGAGCAGAGGTAACTAACATATATAGCAAGATGTCCAAAAAAGACGAATGGAGAATGAAGAAAAGAACTAAAGAGAAAATGATTGAAAGAAAATAATGAAAAAAAATGTAAAAGCTCTAAAACAAGAAGTGGAGAACAATAAAATAACCTAACCAATGCGAAAAGAAGTACAAAGGGAAGACAATAAGAAAAATTAGAGCAAAAAGGGCAATGTCAAAATTTAGCCATTAGGCAGAGAAATTGCACAATGAATAATAATAATAAATAGAAAGAAAATGCAGGAAATGGATGATAAATTTGGGAGTACAAGAAGATAAACAAACAAAAAAAATATAAAAGCAATAGTCGCAAAAATAATGTGAAGCAATGAACATATCCTGTGGAGAAATTGTGAAGCCAAGAAAAACAGTACAAACTAGACGAGGAAAAGGAAATAGAAAAAATAAATGTAAAGAATCTTTAGCCATTAGGCATCGAAATTGCACAGCGAATAAGAATAATAAATAGAAATAAAATGCAGGAAATGGATGATAAATTTGGGAGTACAAGGAGATAAACAAACAAAAAAATATAAAAGCAAAAGTCGCAAAAATAATGTGAAGCAATGAACATATCGTGTGGAGAAATTATGAAACCAAGAAAAACAGTACAAATTAGACGAGGAAATGGAAATAGAAAAAATAAATGTAAAGAATCTTTAACCATTAGGCAGAGAAATTGCATAACGAATAAGAATAATAAATAAAAAGAAAATGCAGGAAATGGATGAAAAATTTAGGAGTACAAGAAGATAAACAAACAAAAAAAAAATATAAAAGCAAAAGTCGCAAAAATAATGTGAAGCAATGAACATATCGTGTGGAGAAATTATGAAACCTAGAAAAACAGTACAAATTAGACGAGGAAATGGAAATAGAAAAAATAAATGTAAAGAATATTTTGTGGAAATATTGCACGAAAAAAAGAAAAATGTTGTCTGGTAAAGAAAAGTATTGATATAGAAAACAGAAGGTAAGGTACAAAAAGACATCTTACAGGAGTGTTAGAAGTGACAAACGCTCTAGAATAAAGGAAGAAAAGTGCCAAAAATTTGGTGGTTAAAAATAAAAATCTACAGAGATAAGATAAAAGAGAAATAATAACAAAAAGATTTTGGAAGTATTTGAATAATTCAACCCTCAAGAAGAAAGAATTTAAATTCGGTTTAACTGCCGATGTGAAACAGATAAGTGTCGCATTATCGGTTAATTTACTTGAATTGCTGGGTTAGAGGAAGTGAGATCTTCCAAAGTGCTGTGACATATCCAGAATAGAATAATTCCAAAATGTTAATTTTGACCTAAATTTCCAACTTAACATAAAATTGAATGCTTAAGGGATGAAACTTATAGTTTGCTGAGTAAGTTTACCTAGCAAACGTCATGGCTCTGATTTCTTGAGGACTCAATAATACTTGGAATTCTCTTTCAAGCGTTTGCTTGATTTCCACAGCTGTCATTGAATCCATTCCCAATTCGGAAAGAGCAGAATGAAGGCTGATAGTTTTCAAATCATTGATTCCTGTGAAATAAAATTGTAGATTCGACCCTTAAATTTAATGGTTTATCCACCTAAAATCTGAGCAACCACTTCATCCAAATTGGTAGCGATACCAACAGCTCCACGTTTTTTGGCAACGACCATACTGGAAACCACTGGATTTTTTTGTTTCAAAAACACATCGAGAGCTTGCAAGCAACTTATTATTCTTTGTTGAAGAGTTCCTCCTATTTCCAATACAGTATCATTTTCTTGCATTTCAGCCACTATCCCCACCTTGAATCATCTTTTTAGTATCAAATTTTGCTATTGAAAAAAATCAATACATCACCAACAGCTCCCCATTCGACTGCTAAAGCCGGATAACCTTCATCTCGTCGTTTCTCGCAAATCCTTTCCATTACTGAATTGGCCATACCGTAATTACTTTGACCACCATTGCCACGTCCACAAGATACTGATGAGAAAACCACGAAATCTCTGTAGCAAAAAGAAGATGAAATTGCAAAACAAATTTTATTTACTACTTTAAGTCTGGACATTTTTCTCTAGAAATTTCGTCTAAATAAAAAGTAGCGTAAGCTTTTGGCGCTAGTGAAGCTCTGAATTTTTCTTCTGTTTGATTTTCTATTATGGCGTCTTGTAGTAAAACAGCTAAATTAAAAATGGATTCGACTGTTCCTAAAGTGTTGGCTTCTTCGAGAAGTTGTTCGCAACCTTCTCGACTTGTTACATCAGCTGTTGATATTAAAATTGTAGCAGCGTAAGATTTCCATGTTCTAAAAATTAAATTATTTTCAAAAACTTTAAATAATTTCTGCTACCTGATTCTAAGCGATTGGTATCCAGTTCGAATGCCTTTTCTGGATGTTAAAACAAGTTTTCTGGCGCCTCTCAATATTAGCCAATCAGCTAGTTCGAGTCCGAATCCTCCTAAGCCACCGATGATGACACAAACGTTGTCGGGATTACAAAAGTAACTGAATTTTTACGTAAACTTTCTGTGTAATTGAGTAACTTACCGAGGTATCGCTTTCATTATTTTAATATTTGGTTTTATTAGTTTCTCACTTTCTTCGTTACGCAATTTCAACAAAACTTTTCCAATATGTTTGCCGGAAGTCATAAATCTGAAAGCTTCAACAGGTTCGTTTTCTTGGAAAACAGTTCTGGTCAACGGTTGAATCACTCCTTTGTTAACAAGATCCAACATGAGTTTTCCGAGTTTCCACTTAACGTCAGGACTGCTTGTAAAAATGTGATCCAACATGATTCCGTGAAAATTTGCTTCTTTTTCCAGAAACAGCAATTGTAGTTCGTTGTTTGAGGCTAAATCAAATTTTCCAATTTCCAAAAAATTACCATCTTTAGCCAAACAACGGACTGAAGCTTGCAGTTTTTCTTCCGCCAAAGAATTGAGGATGAAATCAACACCACGTCCGTTAGTTTGCAGAAAAATCATTTGTTCGAAACTAGTATCACGAGAACTTCCAATGTGATCATCAGCTAATTTCGGAAATTTGTTTTTAAGAAATTCACGTTTTTCTTTTGCTCCTACTGTAGTAAAAACTTCACAACCATGATGTAAACATAAACTAATAGCAGCTTGACCCACTCCTCCTGATCCTGAATGTATCAAAATGCTATCTCCTGGTTTGATAAATGTTCGCTTAAAAAATTGGCATTAAAAGTTGTAATTTAAAAAGAATCACTTACGATAAATAAAGCGTAAAGAATTGTACCATAAACCACTGGTACTGTTGCCCCATCCTCCAAACTCCATTGGTCCGGAATTGGGTATACCATGTAAGTGTCTGCCAAAACTTGATTGGTGAAAGCTCCACTAACCACCATACCCATGACTCTTTGACCACTGCAAAGAACCGAGAAAAATTATAAAATTATTGCAAAATTTTAACACTCACGCATTAGTGCGACCAGAAAACTCAAAACCTTGCAAACATTCTTGTTGAGTTCTATCCATTGTAATGACGTCAGCGTTGATACGTCCAGAAGCTGTCATAACGTCTCTGAAGTTAAGAGCAGCATAATAAACCTGTAAAGTCTAACTCAAAAAAAATTTTGGAGTAACTGGTAATTACTTGAATCAATTGTTTTTCCGGTGGTAATTGTTGGTTGGTTTTCAAAGGTCCTTCGACCCATTTGATACTTGAAATATCTCCTCTAACGGTTGCGTTAACGTAACAATGTTCACAATCAACTTCGGTTTGTTGGTCTAGTAACAAATGGCGATACGTTCCCCATTTTGATTCTTTCAAAACGTTGATGGCCAAATTTTTTCGTAATTGTTCTTTGTATAAGGGATTCGTTAAATTGAATGGTGGAGCTTTATCAGAAATGAAGACACATTGGACGGAATTACCGCCAGGTTCACGTCTTATACAGTTGACTAGACCCAAAATACCACTTTGAGGTTTGTCTTGAGCGTAAACTATGATGTTTTCACTGTTATTCAAAGAGTTTTGTAGTGTTGGTAACCAAGTGAAATTGTCACTGTCTGATACGTCGATGATGGTTTTTTGTTCTAGTTTAGTTGAATCTTTGCGGATCAATACAAGTTTTTCTTTCTTATCGATTGTATAGATTGTTAAAAATTTTATATCTAGAGTTTTAATTTCGGAAGGATCAAAAGTGAGGTCTTCTCGAGAAATGATGTAACCATTGTCTTTAATTGCACGCATTGCTTGCACTAAGACCTGCAATCAAAAAAATTACTGGTAGCTTTATAGTTTTAGGTCAAAAGAAAAGACGTAGTCATTGAAAAGTAAACCGTGGTGGATGGAAGAGCTAAAATAATTAGCTTCTCTTTGGCAATAATTACTTAAAGTAGGCAACACAATATAAAATAAACAGAAACCTGCCAAGAATATTTCTGAAATGACAAACATGGAAAAGGAGCAGTGTCTGCAATGAAAACTACATGGTCAAGGAAAATAATGAAAATAGGAAAACCAATTTAATGAAAGAAATTATACTCTGAAAACAATAAAAAAATACTAAGCTTCAGACCCTTGAGAATTTTCTGTAGAGTTGGGCAAGAATTCTTCTATAACAGCAATAGATAAAATTAAAAATAGTTAAATGAATGTGATTTCTTTTGGAGAGTACTAGAACTGAAAGTTTGCTCTACCTTAAAACTAAAATATTGAAGTACGACGAGTCGTTCTTTAACAGAATCGGAGCAAAATAGTGGATAATGGAAAACAAGGAACCTAACGCCTGAGATCTCAACTTTGGTTAGTTTCTCTTTTGCGAAAATTACTTGAAGTAGGCAACACATTATACAATAAACAGAAACCTGACAAGAATATTTCTAAAATGACAAACAAGGAAAAAGAGCAGTTTTTGCAATCATGACTACATGGTAAAGAAGAATAATGAAGATAAGAAACCCAATTTAATGGACAAAATTATACTCTGAAAACAATGAAAAATTACTAATCTTCAGACCCTTGCGACTTTTCGGTGGAGTTGGGCAAGAATTCTTTTATCACAACAATAGATACAATTGAATACGGTTAAACGAAGGTGATTTATTCTGGAGAGTACTGAACTGAAAGTTTGCTCTACCTTAAGACTGAAATGTTGAACTGCGACCAGTCGTTTTTACACAGAATTGCAGCAAAATTGTAGATAATGGAAAGCGAGGAACCTAACGCCTGAAATCTCAACTTTGGTTAGTTTCTCATTTGCGATAATTTACTGAAGTAGGCAACACATTATACAATAAACAAAAACCTGGCAAAAATATTTCTGAAACGACAAACATGGAAAAAAAGCAGTTTTTGCAATAATGAAGATAAGAAATCCAATTCAAGGATGGACTTTGAAAGTGATAAAAATTACTAAGCTCCAGATCCTTGAGGCTTTTCGGAGAAGTTAGGTAAAAATTCTTCAATAACAGCAATAGATAAAATTTAGAACTGTTAAACGAATGTGATTTCCTTTGGAGGATTCTAGAAATGAAAGCTTGCTCTATCTCAAGACTGAAATATTGAACTACGACGAGTAGATTTTACAAGAATTGCAGCAAAACAGTAGATAATGGAAAACAAGGAACCTAACGCCTGAAATCTCAACTTTGGTTAGTTTCTCTTTTGCAACAATTACTTGAAGTAGGCAACACGTTATACAATAAACAGAAACCTGCCAAGAATATTTCTGAAATGACAAACATTGAAAAGGATCAGTTTTTGCAATGAAAACTGTATGGTAAAGGAGAATAATGAAGATAAGAAACCCAATTTAATGGACAAAATTATACTCTGAAAGCAATGAGAATTTACTAAGCTCCAGACCCTTAAGACTTTTCGGTGGAGTTGGGCAAGAATTCTTCTATAACAGGAATAGGTGGAATTGAAAACTGTTAAATAAATGTTATGTATTTTGGAGAGTACTAGAACTGAAAGTTTGCTCTACCTTAAGACTGAAATATTGAACTGCGACGAGTCGTTTTTACACAAAATTGCAGCAAAATAGTAGATAATGGAAAGCAAGAAACCTAACGCCTGAAATCTCAACTTTGGTTAGTTTCTCTTTTGCAACAATTACTTGAAGTAGGCAACACGTTATACAATAAACAGAAACCTGTCAAGAATATTTCTGAAATGACAAACATGGAAAAGGAGCAGTTTTTGCAATGAAAACTACATGGTAACAAAGAATAATGTGGATAAGAAACCCAATTTAATGGACAAAATTATACTCTGAAAGCAATGAAAAGTTACTAAGCTCCAGACCCTTAACACTTTTCGGTGGAGTTGGGCAAGAATTCTTCTATAACAGGAATAGGTGGAATTGAAAACTGTTAAACGAATGTGATTTATTTTGGAAAGTACTAGAACTGAAAGTTTGCTCTACCTCAAGACTGAAATATTGAACTAAAATGAGTAAATCTTAGAATTGCAGCAAAATAGTAGATAATGGAAAACAAGGAACCTAACGTCTAAAATCTCAACTTTGGTTAGTTTCTCTTTTGCAACAATTACTTGAAGTAGGCAACACAATATACAATAAACAGAAATCTACCAAGAATATTTCTGAAATGACAAACATGGAAAAGGAGCAGTTTTTGCAATGAAAACTACATGGTAACAAAGAATAATGTGGATAAAAAACCCAATTTAATGGACAAAATTATACTCTGAAAGCAATGAAAAGTTACTAAGCTTCAGACCCTTAAGACTTTTTGGTGGAGTTGGGCAAGAATTCTTCTATAACAGGAATAGGTAGAATTGAAAACTGTTAAACGAATGTGATTTATTTTGGAAAGTACTAGAACTGAAAGTTTGCTCTACCTCAAGACTGAAATATTGAACTACGATGAGTAAATCTTACAAGAATTGCAGCAAAATAGTAGATAATGGAAAACAAGGAACCTAACGTCTAAAATCTCAACTTTGGTTAGTTTCTCTTTTGCGGCAATTACTTGAAGCAGGCAACACGTTATACAATAAACAGAAACCTGCCAAGAATATTTCTGAAATGACAAACATTGAAAAGGATCAGTTTTTGCAATGAAAACTGTATGGTATAGGAGAATAATGAAGATAAGAAACCCAATTTAATGGACAAAATTATACTCTGAAAGCAATGAAAAATTACGAGGCTTCACACCCTAGAGACTTTTCGGTGGAGTTGGGCAAGAATTCTTTTATAACAGCAATAGATAGAATTGAAAACTGCTAAACAAACGTGATTTCTTTTGGAGAGTACTAGAAGTGAAAGTTTGTTTTACCTTAAAACTGAAATATTGAAGTACGGCGAGTAGCTTTTACACAGAATTGGAGCAAAATGGTAGATAATCGAAAACAAAGGACCTAACGCCCGAAATTTCAACTTTGGTTAGTATCTCATTCGCACCATTTACTTAAAGTAGGCAATACATTATACAATAAACAAAAACCTGCCAAGAATATTTCTGAAACGACAAGCATGGAGAAAAAGCAGTTTTTGCAATAAAGACTACATGGTAAAGGAGCATAATGAAGATAAGAAACCCAATTCAATGATGAACTTTGAAAGTGATAAAAATTACTAAACTCTAGACCCTTGAGGTTTTTCGGTGAAGTTGGGCAAAAATTTGTCAATAACAGCAATGGATAGAATTGAAAATTGTTAAGCGAATGTGATTTCTTTTGGAAGGTACTAGAAGTGAATGTTTGCTCTATCTTAAAACTGAAATAATAAGCTATGACGAGTAGTTTTACAGAGTATTGCAGCAAAATAGTAGATAATGGATTGGTTTCACTTTCACAGCAATCAATTAAAGCTGGCAACACATTATACATTAACCATAAACGTGACAAGGATATTTCTGGAAAGACAGACATGGACACATTTGCAATTGACATTAAATTTTAGAAAATTGTATCCATTGTTGGAGCTTACATAACTTTAAAGGGAGATTTTAAATGCAAACAATAAAAATTAAAAAGAGAAGTTTTGCTAGAGAAAATATTACTCGATGGTTTGCTGTTTCCCTCCGATGAGAAGCAACCAAAGAACAGTCCTCTAAAATTAATCAAGAACCGAGGATAAACGCTACGTCACGAGGGGTCAACACTAAAGTAAAACAGAAATTGGAAGGTACCAAACAAGATGAAAAATAAGAAATCACTTGCCGAATATACAAAAATCAAAAAGTGCTAGCGAGAGCTGAAAATAAGAATTTGACACTTCCAACAGTAGTAGAAGACAGTTAAAGCATTAACACGATCCACAACTGATTGATACTCACCACAGTATTGTTTAAAACATTAGAAAGCACCAACAAAGAACAATCACTTTCCGCTGCCAATTTCCTATCTTCGATTTTGATATTGGGTAAAGTGAGTTGTTGTTTTGTTAAAATTGTCACATCCGGTTGTAATAGTGGTAAATCGGAAAGAACCTCATGGATTAAAGGTGCTAAAGGTTCACTTGTTGTTTCTTCAATAACTTCTATTACTTTGACTTTAATACTTGGAGAATTTTCCATCATTATCTGAATATTAGTACGAATAGCTTCGTGGATTGGCAATTCCGTTTCGTTTGGTACAAAAACGTATTTTTCCAAAACCGGTTCTTCTGTTTGACGTTTTTTCGCTATCGAACTAGCTTTCATACCACGGATTTCGATACCACCACATCTAAAAAAAATAGTGCACTAACAAACTTTTTTAAATTAAACGTAATCAAAAAAAGTGTTCGTGTCTTTCTCTAGTAACTATGAACTGCAAAATACAAAAATTGATGAAGTGCGTACTTGGTTTACCGCAACCAGTAATACAATCTACTACAAAAGTCGAAGTGTACAAGACTTTATCTTGGTCCACAAAACGAGATTTTTAATTTGTAACTTAAAACTTTTGGAACCCTCCGAATCAATTAGACTCTTACTTGATAATATCCAAATCTTTGTATAAATAGACTGGCAAATCTGGATTTTCTTGTCCCATTGACTGCGCATAAGTCACATGGCCTTTGAAGTCGATGGACAAGCGTTGAATATGGGTGGGGACGTACAATAGTCTGCTGTCGAGCTGAAGAATCTTCATTTGAAGCATATTATCGATAAACGTAACCCAGTTCTTATCCCACTGGATGATCCCCTTGGAACCGTCACAGTCATATTCCTGAATCTTCTTAAATTCACCTCTGTAACAATTGGGAATAAATCAGAATGGTTGTAACGAAGAAGCAAATGGCAGTTTTTTATTTAGAAGAACTTACGTGTAGTTGTAGCCTCTTAACCGCAGTTCTTTGTATGCGTCTTTGGTATTTAAGGGTAGAGAGTCGGTGCTTTTTGTGGGTGGCGGTATGGGTAAGTCAATTTGTTCTTGATTGAGGTTTTTGGGTACGTAAATTCTTCCGGTTACTACAGCAGAATCGTTTTCTACTACTTCGAAATTGCCGCTGCCTGTCTGTATCATTACAATCAATTCAAGTTTTCTGTCTTTCGATACAGTGGTAGCTCTCAAAAATTTGCAGTTTTCAAAAACCACTTGCATGTCGGCGGTGATGGTTCCTAATTTGAGAGCAAAAGCTTCCCAAACTAGAACTAGGTAAGCTATTGCTGGGAAGAGATTTCGACCTAAAAGTATAGAAAAATATATTTTTGGATCTCATTAGTATTAATTCAATTTCAAGATTTTGAAATTTTTAACATCTCTGAAGCAAAATGTTCAAATTTTTTAAAATGCAACAACAATTTAAACGGCGATGTCATTTATAAAGGGAAATCGATCTATTAATTTGAAATTTATTAGTTCAAAAAAATTTCAAAAGGGCATCTTTTGAACATGCCACCTTCAACAAAAATTTCATGTAACACCAATTGCAATCCACTTTTATGCAGGTATTTTATTAATAAAGGATTAAGGTAGCGTTGTTTTTTAGAAGATTTGAGTTTGGTAAGATTTCAAATTTTCTTAACGTTTTAGACCAAAAGTTCAAAATTTTCAAAATACAATTAAACTTTCCAGAATCGTTTTACTAATAAATAGAAATAAAGGTATTCGTTTTAAATATATTTGAACAAGTAACTTTTATTTATAACTTTTTAAAAAATTAGTAAAATTATTCAAATTTTTCAAAAATTTATAAAAATTTTGGAGATATTCTACATATCGAAAGAAATTAAGGAAAAAATTTGTCGCAATATAAAAATGAATGGAAGGCAAAATTAATTGTCAGCTAATTTTTTAATTTTTGAAAAATGACATTTCTTCTTACCAAAATTTTGTTTTTCAAATCACAAAAAAAAAATTGATACTAAAATAGGTAAAATTACCATCAATCACGTGTCCCGTAATATAAGTCCACTCATCGTCCTGTGAAGTAACTTCAGTAATTTTTTCCCCACTCTTCATAGTTCGTTTGGGTTTATAGCGCAATACCGGCCAAGAAGTAGAATGATCCCATTTGATTAAAGGCGAAATCATCGGCGTACTTCGACTAACCGGATACGTTACATCGGGATAAAGTTTTGCAATATCCATATCATGACCAGATATGTACAAGCTAAAACAAAATTTCAACCTAACTCCACAACAACTTCATTCACTTTTTACCTTCCCAAAATTTCGAATAGCGTCAATAAACTGCTACTCTTTTGATTAACAAAACTCATCAGTTTCTTATCGTTTCTAACAATTTTCAATTGACCATTTCCTATTTCTAGAATAATTGTCTTTCGATTAAGACCTTCCACAATTTTCGTCAAAGAATCAACCGAATTAAAAGCTTCCAAAAAGAACTCAGGAGAAGCAAATTGATTAGCCGACAAAGACAACCATTTGCTACTTCTACATTTTGGTTTTAAAATATATTTCGAGACGGATTGCAAAATTTGAGTTTCTAAAAACAGGTAACAATTTTATTTTGAATAAATCAAAAAAATCCTCACTCATGGTCATAAAATTGTTGTGCTGAAAATCGGTAATATTCTCAATTTTACTAACGGCTATTCCCTGTTCTTCCAAGTTGCTTATGAATTTGTCGAAGCTGTCTGCACTTCCGGTTATTGTTACGCCATCTTTACGGATTTCCGTTACGTTAACGTTTGGAGGAAGTCGTCCCAGCTAAAACAAGAGACACGGAGAGTTGCAAATGAAGTCAGATCCAGTCGATAGAAGAGCTATGAGCAAAGTTTCTTATTCAATATGGGTAGACATTTAGAGGTAGAAGTAAATGCAAAACTAAAATTTGAGGTAGAGGTAGGCGTAAAAGGAAAATAGGAGGTAAAGAGGTAGAGGTAGAATTAAAATTAGATGCAGATGTAGATGTATGTGTAAATGTGTCCAAATGAAATTAGATCCAGTCGATAGAAGGACTATGAGCAAGATTTCTTATTCTGTCTGGGAAGACATTTAGAGGTAGATGTAAACCTAGGGATAGTAGCAGATGTAGTAGTAGAAGTAGAGGTAAACCTAGGGATTGTAGCAGATGTAGTAGTAAAGGTAGAAGTAAGAGTAGAATTAAAGTTAAAGCTTGAGGTAGAAGTAGACGTAGAAGTAAAGGTAGTTGTTGAAGTAAGGGTAAAGATAAAGATAAAAGTGGAGATAGAGGTAAAAATAGAGGTAAAGGTAAAGATTGACATAGAAGCAGACGTAGAAGTAAAATTTGAGGTAAAGAAGTAAAGGTAGAATTAGAGTTTCATGTAGATGCAGATGCATGTGTAAATGTGTCGTCCCAGCTAAAACAAGAGGTACAAAGAGTTACGAATGAGGTCAGATCCAGTCGATAGAAGGACTAGGAACAAGATCTCTAATTCTATATGGGTAGACATTTAGAGGTAAAGCTAGGGATAGTAGCAGAGGCAGTAGTAGAGCTAGAGGTAAAAATAGAGGTAAAGGTAAAGGCTGAGGTAAAAGCAGACATAGAAGTAAAATTTGTGGTAAAGAAGTAGAGGTAAAATTTGAGTTCGATGTAGATGTATGTGTAAATGTGTCATCCCAGCTAAAACAAAAAGCACAGAGAGTTACAAATGAAGTCAGGTCCGGTCGATAGAAGGACTATGGGCAAGATTTCCTATTCTATATTGGTTGATATTTAGAGGGAAATAAAGGTAGAATAGAGGTAAGGGTAATGATTGAGGTAGAACTAGACGTATAAGTAGAGGTAGTTGTTGAGTTAGGGGTAAAAATAAAAGTAGAAGTAGAGATAGAGATAGAAATAGAGGTAAAGGCAAAGATTGAGGTAGAAGCAGGCATAGAATTAAAATTTGACGTGAAGAGGTAGAGTTAGAATTAGAATTGGATGCATATGCAGATATATGTGTAAATGTGTCGTCCCAATAGAAACAAAAGACGCAAATAGTTAGAAATAAAGTCAGATCCAGTCGACAGAAAGACTATAAGCAAGACTTTTTGTTCTACTAAACCTAGGGATAGTGGCAGAGGTAGTAGCAAAGGTGGAGATAAAGATAGTAAGAGTAGAAAATCGGTAAGAATTAAAAATTAGGTAGAAGTAGAAGTAGACATAAAAGTAGAAGTAGAAGTTGAGGTAAGGGTAGAAGTAGAGGTACGAATAGAGACAAAGGTAAAGATTGAGGTAGAAGCAGGCGTAGAAATAAAAGTATAATTTGATATAAATATAAAAATATAGATAAAGGAAAAATTAGAGTTAGAATTAGAGTTAAATGCAGATGTTGATGTAGATGTAGATTTAAATGTAAATGTGACACTGACTGTACCTTATCTCCAGTAACTCCTATCGTATAGGAGACGCTGTCGTTGTTCACGTAGTAAACCGACTGTGCTATCTGGTAAACGCACAGAAGAGTCTCTTCTAGAGTCAGACATCCGTCGAAGTAGCCGCAGAGGAACTCGCTGAGTCCCAATCCGATGACTCCTTCGGGTTCGAGGTTAAGGGCCTTAATGACGTCAATTAGGGCTATTTGTAGACACACATTTCCCATTATTTGGTTGAAGATAGAATCGATGTCCTCATTGCAACCGTTTTGTAGAGTGTTCAAGATCTTGACGTTCTTCTTAGCTAGAAGTTCATGAATTCTGAAAAGAAAATTTTTTGGTAAAAACTGAAAAACGTGTGAAATCCAAAAATATACTTTTGAATGGACGCAGCAAATAGCGGAATTTTGTAGAACTCTTTGGCGACCTTAAACCAATTGCTGCCAAAATTGCTAAAAACCACGTAAAGAGGTGTTTTCGTTCCAGTTTGTCGGCCTGAAGATCTTCGAATTTCTTCAGTTTTCGTCAAAATGGAGTATCCTCTATGGATAAATCCGATAATTTTCTTCGAAAAAATTTGATGGTACAATTTGATGTATTCTTTATCCAATTTCCTTTTAGCTAAATCGTTTAGAATTTGAGAAACCGAATCACCAGTTCTACCACTGACGCAAACCAATCGAGGAATATCATCGTCAGGTAAACCAAAATTAACTTTTGGGTTAGGGTTCCAATTAAGTAAGATATGACAATTTGAACCACCGAACCCAAAACTGTTGATACCTTAAAATAAAATTGATAGGAGCATTTTGGTTATTGACCATTACTTACCTATTAATCCTCTGTTATCTGGAAGAGGAGTATTTTCTGTCACCACTTTCAACCGGCCTGATTCTAAAGCTTCAACACCTTGTCTAACTCCAGTAAAATGAAGATTAGGTGGAATTATTCCACTTTCCATAGAGAGAACTACTTTTATTATAGAATTCAACCCCGAAGAACCTTCACTATGACCAACATTCGATTTGACTGATCCAACTAACAGAGGGCGGTCTCTTTTTTTGCAAATAACTTCATCGACAGCTGCCGATTCTTCAGGATCACCAACAATAGTTGCTACAACCACAACAATAAAATTTCTAATTAACTTTGAAAAGTTTAATCACCAGTGCCATGGGCTTCCAAATAGGTAAGATCTTCAGATTTCTCTTTACACTCTTGATAAAATTCCGACAATAACGTCCTCTGCATTTCTTGTGATGGAAATGTGATGCTTTGAGGTTTAAAACCATCACAATTAGTTTTGGCATGAATGACTCTAGCATAGACTCTTCTGGCTTCTTTTGCTTTCTGTAAGAGGATAACTCCAGCAGATTCGGAACGTACGTAACCATCACCGTTGACATCGAAAACCTTACAAGCACCCTCGCGACTCAATACTCCTAATCTGAAGAACAATTTAAGATAATTTTGCAAAAATAATTTTTTTTGACCAAAATTACCTAGCAAATTGAAGTGTCACAAATGGATGGAGGCAAAGATTAACACCCCCAACGATAGCTCTGTCGCATTTTCCGCTTCTTATATCCTTATAAGCCTGTTCGAAGGCGTAATTGGAACTACTGCAGGCAGTGTCAACGTTATGTGAAGGTCCTTGTAGTTTCAAATGATAACTAATGCGATGCGACACCATAGACCGTGTGCAACTAATTAAAAAAAATATTTAAAAATAAAAAAACTTTAGGGCTACTGTGTAGTGTTTGGACTAATAAACAAGTAGCCACAGTGTTCGAGTAAAGCAACCCCTCTTCTCTGCGGTGTCTAACGTTTTTGTTTTAGACGTAATTGAGTGCGTTTCACTTTTCGTTACGTTTTTTCATAACGAGTTTTTGCTTGAAATAAATTTTGATTAATTACCCGGTAATGGCGTAGTGTTGCGGTATCAAGTTGTCGAAGTACCAAGTTTTTTCAGTTTCTGAAAAACAAGCTGCCACGTAAACGCCAGTGTTGGTGCCTTCTAATTCGCTGGGATGATACCCGGCATCCAGGATGCTTTCTACGCTTTTCTCCAATAGTAATCTCGCCATTGGATCCATAGTGTGAGCTTGTCTTGGATGAACCCCTGGAACGTTGGATTAATTTTATTGGATAGAAGAGTTGTATTTTACCGAAAAAACCGGCATCGAATTTGTCAACATTGAAAATTTTTCCGGAACGTTTTGGAATCTCTGGATGATGAATTGACCAACGTCGGTCATCATCGGTTACCATGTCGATTTTGTTGTAGAGATTGTCCCGGAAATGGTATATGTCGTTTGAATCGGGCAACAAAGCGGCAAGACCGGTAATCATAATTTCTTCTCCTGGAGGAACGTTTGCTAACCATCTACCGTAAAGAATAGATGAATCGTTGACGCTGCCATCTTTCTTATTGTTGTCCATGCCGGCAGTTTCTTTCGACATTCCTGATGTGAAAAACAAATTTTAGAAAATAACTCAAAAAGATTTAAAATAATTTCACTTCTACCTTGAAGGTTTCCCAACATTATTCAAGTTTTGCAGACACTTACAATTTTAATTTGGGTCTGAACTATTAGGAATTTACTTGCCATTGACTTCCGAGGGGGCGCAAATTTAACGTAACGACCATACTAAGCGTTATGTTTAGATTTTTGAGATTTTGGAAATTAAGAGAAAATAACCCAAAAAAAATCCAAAAATTCCACTTTTATTTTGAATACTTTCCAGCTTTATTCAAGTTCTGCAGACACGTCAGTTTTAACTTGAATTATTAGAAATTTAGTAGAGAAGCTTTTCTGGCTAGAACTTAGTCAATAGTTTGCCACTGACTTTCGAGGTGGAGCGATTTTTAACGTAACGCTCTATACTGAATATTAAGTTTAGATTTTCAGATTTTGGAAATTAATCGATAGGTCTATTACAAAACAATTTTGAAACTCTTCAAAATTATTACAAATAGTATAAAATGTCTCAAAAATTAATTTTATTTGCAGAAGTGTCCAATGGTCGATATAATTAATAATCTCAAAAAGAATAAATTAAAATCATATTGTCATTCATTACTAATTCAGAATTTTACCGTTAAAGAAGCTATTACGTTAATGACCCTGCATTGTGTAGATTGTGGTCTCATAAAGGGCTTGTAAAGTTTTAACCTTTTATTTAACCGACAAAAAATTTCCATTGTATGTTTGTCTTGCATATATCGTTCAATATTAAATTTGCAAAACAATTCATTGCAAAATCGAAGGTAAGCAATCATATAACAATCATACAGAATTCAAAATTAATTTTTTTTTGTAAAGTGATCAACTAAGTCACCAGATCTAAACCCTTACGATTATTCATTCGGCAGATTTAAAACAAAATATAAAGTAACATTGATATAGAATAAAAATATTGGCTAAAATTCTAAATATTTGGAATTTTATAAAAAGCGCGAATATTTCAAGAAATAAGTTTTGCCAAAAAGTCCATACAAAACCAGTCATGCCAATTTTGATATTTTGATACAATATTTTCCATACCATTATGATTCGGAAACATATAAATTTATGTCTGTGACTTGCTTGCTAAGAAAGATACACAGTTTCAAAGTTTGGACAAAACCAAAAAACTTTTATATCTTTAGAATAGAACTGCAATTAAACCAAAATTTGGTGTCTACTTTTTGGTTATAAACATTCATTTTTGAAAGTTATTTTCACGCAAATGCGACATATCAGTTGCGTCCAAGCGAGATATTTCTGAATCATTTGAGAAAAAACGTGAAAGTATTTTGTCCAACGTGCATTATGATTTAATATGTTTGAAAATACTTGTAGAAATTTGTATAATTTCTTTAATAACACTGATTAAAATTTTTAATTTTTATGTTTATTTAAGACTTTAAATTAAAATAAATGCGCAGTTGACATAAATATAAAAATTCATTTTCAAAATTTTCTTTAAAATATTTTAGTTCAAGCTTAGATATTTTGATAGAATATTCTTCTTGTTATTATGTTTCGAAAACATACGATTAATGCCTGTGACTCGCTTCCTACAAAAGATACACAGTGTCAAAAAAAAAATCAAAAAAGTTTCTATATCATCTACAAAAAATTTCAAATGAAACAAAACTTTGTGTTTTTTTCTTGTTTATAAAGATTCATTTTCAGAAGCTATTTTTATGCAAATGCAATACACCAGTGGCGTCCAAACCGGATATATTTAAACTATTCAAGAAAACACATGTAAATATTTTCTTGCAACTTACATTTTGATTTGATATAGTTGAAAATTATTTGTAGAAATTACTCTAAATAGAAATAATGCGTAGTTGAGGCAAATATAAAATTAAATTTTTGAAATTTTTTTTACACAGAATAATTTAAGTTTTGTCTTAAATATTTTGATACGATATTCTTAATGTTATTATAATTTTGAAATAATAGCCCCAATGCCTGTGACATGAAGAAAGAAACACAAAGTTGAAATTTAGAAATAGTAAAAAACTTCTAGGAAGAAATGAAACAAAACTTTGTATGTACCTTTTGTTTATAAAAATCAATTTTTATATTCATCTGTATAAATTCCTTAATTACACTGACTAAGATTGTTAATTTTTATGTTTAGTTAAGATTTAAATTAAAATAAAATCAAAGTTGAGAAAAATGTAGGAATAAATTTTTGATTTTTTTTAAGGATATACAGAACAATTTAAGTGTGGTCTTAGATGTTTTGATAGAATATTTTCCATGTTGTTATAGTTTAGAAACAATTGCATTAATGCCTGTAACATGTTTTTTAAGAAAGATACACAGTGTTGAACTTTACAAAAAAAAGACGAATTTTGTTATATCTTTTTGAAAAAACCTCCAAATTAAACAAAACTTTGTTTCTATTTTTTGTTTATAAACATTTATTTTGAAAAGTTATTTTCATCCAAATGATGCTACCAAGGGCGTGCAAATTGATTAATTCTATATATACAATTTTTTCAAAGTAGTTTGTATTGATTAATTGAAGGAGTTTCAAAAATATTTATTTTTTTAGAGGAATACAGAGAGTGTTTGATTAAAAATTGATAGAATTTTTTATAATATTATGAAGGGAAACGCACGCATTTGGATGACCTTCCCATTGAACCATTGTCATTGAAAGGCAAACGTTAATAAATGAATGATGTTCATACTTACGTCAAATATAATGCAATTACAAATTTCTTTTAATCAACTAGCCTCATTGTTGTCTTGTTTAGCAATTAAAATCATTTAATAAGGCAGGTTAAGGCAAAGGTTGCAATGGAATCATAACAAGCCGCTGCAAACTTGCTCAGCTATTGGCATAATTATTTGCCACATTCAAATAATATAAATTTTAATTAATTTTAATTTTTTAAAAATTTTGAAAGTGCATAGACTAAAAAACTACAATTTTGTTTACTACTATTGATGTTTTAGGTCCAATTTTGGAAAAATTTGAAATAAATTAAAACAGTTTTCCAAAATAAAAAGTTTTTTTGATAAAATGTGTTGTGATCGTGGCAGCTACTTTCACAATATACAAACACAATAACGAATTGTTTGTTTATATCTAAGGAATTTTTTTTCCTGATACGACTTTTTCTAATTCTGAAGTGTTTTTTTGGAGGATTTAACAAATATTTCTCTAATATCTATCTTCACATATTTTTGTTCTTTAAAAATAAAATAAATAATTTTTCATATAGAATTTTCAATGTTTTATACAAGAAGCTCTTTGAATACAGGTAGATTTGCAAAAAATGTTTTATCTTGATCTAAAAGTTGTTGATTAATTTGTATCGACACTTTTTTGAAAATCCCACTTATTGGTTTTGAAAAATATTTGAGGTAGGTACTGAAAATTAACTGTCACATTAAAAAAAATTAAAAAAATATGTTTAACCACGTTTGTTAATGATTTATGCACTATGCAAAAAAGTTCCTTGCGTAGCTGTTTTGATTCGTAATTAGTGGAAAAAATCTGTTGACTTGAAAGCCTGTCATTGTTTATTTTTGTCAAATTTCAAGGACTCCTGCTTGTTGTCAGGAAATATTTAAAGTAGCAGTATTGTTACTTTCTTATATATCTTCTTATAGAATCAATGCTTTTATGCTAATAGTGACAAAAATCAATTTTAACATACTTTGTAACTAATAAAAAAAATCAAAACTGCAAAATTTAGTTCTATTAAATTCTAAAAATTTTCTAATTATAATTTTTTGTATTAATTCAACAAAAATTGTGGACTTACCTCACAAAACTGTTAAGTTTTTATTTGACACCTTATGTTGCACTTACTTTCAAAAAGGGAGAAGTGACACTGCCAAGCCCAAAAAAATATTTGTGCGAATGTCAATAGCTTATGCTTATATAGGGATCAATGATTTCGAACGGAAGTGATAGTTTATTCTTCAGTAATTTTACTTATTTACTTCATTATTTATGCGAATTTGTCGTCATAAAATTGTTATAATTTGCACACAATTGAACTGCGATTTTATGATATGAACCAATCAGTCGTTTCTATGTTCCTTGATTCTTATCCTACACCATCTCAATTATAACTATCCAAATTCATGAATAATTACAAATTATTTATCAAAGACATTAGAGGTTAACATTTTCTTATTCTATAAAATTTTTGTTATCTCTATTTTTTATTTTCTTCCAGAAGAACAAAAATTATTTTTTTTAATGCTGTGATGATTAGAATTGGGAAAGACGCAATAATAAAATAATTGTAAGGAACTTCAAGAGGTTAACTCGTCATTTTAAACTAGTAAAGAGTAAAATTATTTATTACTCACTTGCCTACTGGACAACAAGTTAAAGCTTTTTGTGCGATTGGGTAATTAAAAAAGAACTGACAAATTTGAAAAAACTGAAAAATTAAATCTTTTTGTTGGATTATTTATGCGTTATCTAAAAAATTAATAATCCATACAACAAAAGGACAATGACAGGAGGAAATTGCGTTTTATTTCTGTTACTTTCCATTCCAATTCGAAAGCTAACTCAAAAACAGTGAGATTTCAAAAAGAAATGTTTTTGTTAAATTTTCTTCCCCCTCTCATTTATACAGGGTGTTTCTTAAAAACGGCGCGAGCGATATTTATTATCTGATTTAAATAAACAAAAAACTTTAGCAATTCTTCTTTAAATACTACAAAGTGGTGATTTTTTATTATTAATGTCAAATAATGTTTAACGTCTTTTTCTAAATTCAAACTTATTTTTAATGATTTTATTCGAAGGATTGTATTTTTTTGATACAACAAACTTTAATATTTTGTCTTTGTTACAACATTCATTCAATTAAATAATTAAAATGTCAATCGATAACGTTCGATTTTCCTTAAAATTTTCAACTGAGCTGTGGCAACAGAAGATAAATGTTAGTAATGCGTCAGTGTCGCCGTTGATATCATATTGTAACCGTTCTCGGGTTTCAAAAAGATTTTCTTGTAGAGAAATAAATAAATAATGAATAACAATAAACGGACCGACATGTTGGAAGTGTCTTTTGAATGCAACAAAAATTGTGGCTAAGCATTGCGAATTTTCAACGATCGCTTTCCAAATAGTGAAGTTCCAAAATTTTGAAAGTTTGAAAAATTGAAGAAAATTTGAGGAGTTATGGAACTTTTAAAGGACTCAACCGGAAGGAACGTCAGTTTAGCAGAAATCTTGATTAGATGTTCTTTTCAGTGTAAATGAAAATGGGAGAAATTATTAAGAAAATACTATTAGGACCACTTTGTAGGGGTTGAGAAATAATTTGCAAAAGATTTTTGTTTATTCAAATCCAACCATACTTATAATTTTTTAAGTGTCCATGTTGGTGAAGTGTAGAGTAATGATAATAGAAACTATTTTATATAATTTTTTTATTGGTTCTACTGCGCAATTTTGATACATGGTTACTGGTACAAGTTTCCTTAACCTTCTTCTTCTTTTCTTATTTTTTCTTAATTCTCTGCACTTCCATCTTAATCTCTTAAAATACGTTTACACTTGTCTGATTTTCCTCTTTCGTCCCTTCACTGAGCCATTTGTTTTCATAAATTTCTGTTGGGCGGTATAGGTCTTTCGAGTTCTCTGCAGACGTTAATAAAATTTTCTGTTGTTTTTCTCTAGGCTATTGTCTTCCATATTTCCTATCAAATCTTGTTCTTGTATTTTTTCTTTCTCAAAAATTTACTCGTCTCTTCTTCTAATTTTTACCATTCCACAGTCCATCTTCAGTCGCTTCCTCTAACCATTTCCATTTGATTTGATTTCTATTTAATATAATTCCTTCTTATTGATTCTACTGAGCATTTTTGATACATTCTGGCCAAGAGTGGTTACTTTGTGAACTAAAATTGATGCGTCCAGACGATGTCGCCATCTGGTGTTTACACATAATTTTACAGAGTTCTGTAGACATTCAAAGTTAAATAAAAGATTTTTTATTTTATTGTTTTAGATCAGCTTATGTTATTGTTTTAGACCAGTGAAATAGAAGTCCGACATTGTGGCAAAAAGAATGTACACAACAATCGATCAAAAAACGACTTCAAGGTTGTATCAAAAAATGCATTTATTCCAATCATTTCATTGTTCCCTAAGACATTTAGGAACACGGGTGGATCATTGACTTTTGGGGTCTGGGGCCCTGACTCATTCAATATACGTTTTAATTTTCTTAAACGGGGATTTTCCTATCCTTCTATTTTTATTATTGTTTTATAACTTCAACTTCTTGTAATGTGTCTTTGCTACATTAACTTCAAATGTCACTTTATTTGCTTGCCGATTTGTTGATACTTTCGGTGGTTATATATTGCCTTCCAAGGGGAAGCGATCAAAGAGACCAACTGATTCAACGATAGGAGCATAAACGGTTATCCTAAAGTCAAGAACAATAATTCTATTTTTTTGTTATGGTTCCTCCAGTTTTCCAAAATTTGTCGCAATGTTGTTATTTCAGCAACCTTTAAACAATTACATCCCAATCCTCACTGGCATTTGCTGATTTTACCTTCCACTACTCTTGCTAAGTAGTTTGTTTTAGATTGCAATAGCTAAAATCTTGTAAGCCACACTTACCAATGGTACACATGTATATTGGGTCATTTAACTTTTTTCTTTTTTGTAAAACAAAAATTTTAAAAAAATTTCTTGGATCTTCTCTTACTTCTTCCAAACTCCCTGCAGTTCCATCTTGATCTCTTAAAATACGTTAACATTTGCCTGATTCTCCTCTTTTGTCCCTTCACTGAGCAATTCGCTATCTTTCTAATTTTTTTATTAGAAACTTATCAAGTTCTTCTTTTTGTTTCAACAAATTTCTATTTGGTCGGTATAGGTCTTTCTAGTTCTCTGCAGACGTTGTTCTTGTTCTTGTTTTTTTTCTCAAAAATTTATCTGTCTCTTCTCCTAATTTTTATCATTCGACTTGTCCATCTTCAGTTGCTTCCTCTAGCCATTTCTATCTTACTCTCGCATTCATTTCCAATTTTTGTCTTTCAGTATTCATCAAACTATTTCTTTCTCTTCTTGATACTTGCGCTGATTTGTTTATCAAACACTTATTTGAGTTTCTTTCTTGATTTATTTTCTTTCTTTCATGCTATTTTGCTCTATCAGGCGAAAATCATTGTTGAGACCTTGGGCACTTCATTTTGCACAAGAATTCCAATGATAACGACACTGATCTACTTCTGATTCTGTTAGATTCTGTTTTGAAGGCAACAAAGGGGATTGGAAACAGTCTGACCATTGGAGCAGACATGATCTTGACGTCATTGTTCAAGCAAACTCGAGTCTTCTCTTTTCCAGTAGATTTCCAACATTTTGCCAGTTCAGTTTTTTCAATTGATGGAGATAGACTCGATAATTTTAAATATTGAAACTCTTTTCTTTGCTCTTTCTTTTGCATTTAATATGTTAGAAAATTTAGAATTTCTTGCGGTGTTGTTTCCATTGATAATAGAACTTTCCTTCATTCATATTCATTGTATTGATCTATGCCAAGGTTAATAATGTAAAATTATTAATTTCCTACAGGTAAAAACTACAACTTTACATTTCTAGGAAGTAGTTTCGACTGTCTATTTTTAACTGTGTGCCGAAAATAACAACTTCATATCATCAAATGGATATTTGTTAGGTAAATGTTGAATAATTTACTAGAAGTAAATAAAGATTTTCTATTATATTTAGATTCTATCGAATAAATAAAACTAGAATTGCAGAATTTTGAAGCAAATTCAAAACTTTTTGGGGTTTTTTGAGAATTAATAATTTTAATACAAATATGTTTTTATGCCATTGAACCCATGTGAGTTGATATATCGTAAAATTAGCAGAAACCAAAACTTCCACCTATCATAAAGCACTGGTGGTGTACCATTTAACATACTGCCAGTCAGTGATCTTCCACAGCAATAGTAATTTTTGGATATCAAGACTTTTGTGAACATGAAATACTTGTCTGATAAATTGTATACGGTTCCTGGTTCTAAATTTAAATTTCTCACTATAAGTTTGTAGTTCCCCATACCACCCCCTCTCTTCCAGCTATAGCCATAGAGGTTACGGTAGGATCAATTACCAAAGCAGCAGCTCAACAATAGCAATTTTTTATTATTGGAAAGCTTCCGGGTTCAATCCCCAGAACCGTCTGATTAATTCACAAACTTGTTTTGACACTTATAAAGCGAATGCATTCTTCTCAATAATTACCATTGTCCTACCAAACCCATTTTCTACAACTCCAACCATCTCGCTATTCCACGTCAATCTTAACCAAAAGCGTCATAAAAATCATGGAGAAAATGAAGTATTTTGACTTTATACCTTTCAGGAAGGTCTGGTAGGGCTCTCTCAAAATCGAATCTAACCAGAACAGATGTTCTGGTTAGATAGATCTGGTTAGACTCACACAGATGTGTGAGTAAGAGAATTCTAGTTCAATAGTTGAGTATTTGGAAAGCATTGAAATTTCTAAAAGTATATATGAAGAAGAAACAGTCAATCAAAGATTCCAGAAAAGTTAAAATGTAGTAAAAAATTATAAAGCACTTCATGCGTTTTCTGGGAGTTTTGTTAAATTTTCTTATGGTCATGTCTGAATCATCCGTAAGTGGTGGATAAGAGGACGGACCGCACAGGGCATGTCAATCATCCATCGTCCTTCCAAACCCGCTATAACTGCATCCATCACTCTATTCCACGTCAATTGTGACCAAAAGCGTATTGAAGATCACTTTTTTGAATAATTTTTGGAATGTCTGGTAGGGCCCTCCAAAGAATCGAACAAATCCAGAGCTTCCAAGCGAGTAACAAAATTATAGTTTACTAGTAGAGTATTTTATTGTTGGAAAGCATTGAAATTTTTGAAAGTATATACAAAGAAGAAGCAAAGACGTTAAAAAAGTTGAAAATGGGTAACAAAAATGTTACAAAACACTTCTAGGGAGTCATTCGTTAGGATTGTCCGTAGGTGGTGGATAAGAGGACGGTCTTCACAAAGCATGTTACCAAGCCATAGGCATCACCAAAGGCCAGCTAATAACTTATACCATAAAAAAAATTTTAAATGTGAAGACCTCGAAGGCGTGTTCCATAAGCGCAGGTCGGATAGTACAAGCAAGGGGTACGAAAGTTTTGGTTGCCATGCTTGGACTGTGTGGAAAAGTTGTCACTATATGAAATGATTTTTATCTCAAAGTACAGTGCTGGCCAAAGACATGGAAAACTTCTGACTTTTAGCAACTTAAAGCACCTAATGCACCCTCTTTTGTAGAACCTTCGTTAACTACCGTAGGGCTCTGTGGACGACAATATTCAACTCCTTCTCCTTGATTGAACTAATTATAATAAAAAATTTAACTCACCAACATTTTGTAAGAGAACAATCCACCAGAAAGTTACAAAGCTGCAAATGGGAAGTAGGTGGAACTACCAAAATGGGTACAACTCAGTGATAGCATTACCTCGCAACTGTAGAACAGATAAAACCACAAACTTAACCTCAAAATACACTGAATTAGGACCAGATGGATCTAGTCATTACCACTCTGTTGAAAGTCTAAAGCAAAATTGTTGAGGTTCAATTCTTCTTCTGGTTGCCTATGCGTGTCGACGCATAAAGGAGTGGGTAGTGCGGGAGCTGGTAATTATGTATTTTTAAAGTATATACAACTAGGCGTGCCCAAATCTATCAAACTATTTGGGAACTAAATCCCGGAGACTGCAAAATCCACGGATTCAAATAAAGATCTCGACTATAATAGACAAAAAAATTTAGCCAATGGGACAGTAATTCATCCTGGTGAGTCATGAGTCTTTTTTGAAAAAGTTAGAGAAGCTCCATTGCCCATTCTCTACTTATCACGAGGGTTCTAGTCAAAACTCTGAAAAGCAATAAGAAGAGAAGCAGATGCTTATCAACCAGATGCCACAAACAATGGAGGAAATGGTAACTCAACTACTGGGAAAACGTATGATAACCATCATCTACAGCAGAAAAAAAATTCAATGTCTTAGTGAAGGTAAACTTTCTGTTGTTTCGACGATATATTATTGATATAGAAAGCTTGAGTTTACAGGGAGCAAATCCGAAGACTAACGGAGGGACCAAATGGAAAGGTCCAGTTGGGCCCATTGTAGTATCTTTATTATTGTAAGTATTCTCTATATTATTTGATTTTTTCTCTACCTTTTCCAGTTTTGGTATTGTTAATGTATAACTCTCCCAAATGGAACTCTCTCCTACTTTTCTACTATTGAGGACTTAGAAAAATTTCCCTACATTAATTTTCAAATCTTCATGTAAGGTTAGGTCAGAATTTAACACGTACCAAGGTGCATCATCTGTAATTAAAAAGTGTTTTGGATTCACTTCTCGGATTAGTAACTATGTTTGATTTGTTCGCACCACCACACAACTCGTTCTACCTATATGAATTCTTATGTCAATTGAGTTTGTCTGGGTCTAATTCTATTCCAATTTGTTGAAATCAAGTCAAGATCAATCGTGACTTGTATTCATCAACTTCAGTTACTTCTTCGCAAATTTTCTCTTCTATTTTGATCCAACATTCTGATCAATTTGTCTTCTTATTGTGTAGACTAGGAGTTAGTATTTTGTAGATCTCATGAGTACTGAATGTTACTATTATACTTCTATGTAGTTAAGAAAGATGCCATCAGTTACCAACAGATTAAATAATCACCGGAACTGGAACTAAGAAGACTATATGTGGAAGACTACACGGAGGACCTCGCCATCCTAGCCATAGGAAGGTACGCAAGCAATGCATCGGAAATGATGCAAGATGATAACTGTTAAGATTATATTAAAGTAGTTGTTTGTCAGTTGGCGACTGGACTCAAAAAGGGATGAGAGTTACAAAGTATCCTCTTTTATACACCCAGCCAACGAACCTATCGGTAACTATCTTAACTAAGACTGGAGTGTGCCAGTCACATAACATACTAGTTGGGGTGTGAAATACATACATCCAACACTCCCACTTATTAAACACACCAAATACATACATCCAACACTCCCACTTATTGAACACACCAGATTACAAAAATGAAAAAAACAAAGCTAACTTAACCTAACTTCACAACCACAAGCCGAGGGTACGGCCACCTTTTTTTTTTCTTTTCTTTTTCTTCCAAACATATCCATCTTGACACAATAGCTCAATCTCCAGTGATTCATACTTGGTAGCTTGACAGCATGACCATTCACTTTCATGTGCGCCACTCTTTAAGTTAAAGAACGTAGAAGAATGACAACTACCAACACACTCAGTAAAACCGTTGATAACTTCTTTATTCATACATTCACCATGTGGGGGTCGTAACGCTTTAATAATTCCAAGAGTTTTGTTACCAGCTATAGCTTCAGGACTGCACATTGTTTGAGGAACGCTTGTTATGTTGCAATGTTTGTAACAACCTTTAACATAAATATTTTCTTCAGCACAATCTTCGAGGGATGGACACGATTCTTGTTGGCTTGAAACCGAAAATTGATCACCCATTATTTCGCAAATGTACATTGGACAACACATGATGTCGGATAGAGTGTAGTTTTGAAGACTGTAATATTGCTCGCATGCTGGAGGTTTTGGACACAATTCCGGTTTGCATACAATTTTTACTTCCAGACAACAACCGCTTTCATCAATTTCCCTAACGTAACCATCTTGCAGAGGCGCTTCTGTCGCTAAATCAGTTGAGTCGCAATCTTCCACTGGTTTACACTCGCAAATAAACTGTTGACAACCATTCAGTTTAGTATCCAGATTCATAATTTGTCCAGAACTACAAATGAGAGATTGAGGAGATTCACAATTTTGTCCGGAAGTAGGCTCAAGTAAACAAGCGTATTTATCGCAACATTCTTCTTCTTTGGAGGGTACTTTAACGGCTTGGTAACCTTTTTCGCAACTTTTGTCTATCTCTGGACAATGAACTGTTTCGCATTTAAGAGTTGTACCGTCGCATCTGCAGGACGTGCATTTGTCTTTATTCCATTCATCTCCAGGATGGTGGCTTTCTTCGTCACAAACTGTGCAGCCTTTTTCGATGATTTCGCCTTCATCCTGTTCGTCACCAGCTTGGACCGTTTCGCCTTCGTCGGACGTCATCTCTCGTAAAGCGCCTAAACTGACGTGTCCAAGACGTTCATGCCATCTTAGTAGTTCTGCATCCACACTGGATGCAGCCATCTTAGGTCGACGAATAGTCATGAGGTATGCACGATCGATGAGCTTTCCGGATGCACATATCTCTTTGCCTTCAAGCACCTGGATTCCAGTGCTGTCGCTGACGATGGTATAACCCCTGGAGGCGGCGGCGGTGATACTAAATAGATTTTTATTTAATGCGGGTACCAGTAAAACATTAGAGAGGTGGGCTAACTTCCACTTTCCCTCGACACAGACTTCCAAGTCAATGATGCCTCGACCTGCAACAGTGCTTCTAGACTTGTTGGCCAAAGTCACCACAGTTTCAACGTTTTCAAGTGAGGAAAACCAGGATCGATCGTTGCACATGTGGTGGGTAGCACCGCTGTCTGCCAACCACAAGTCTTTTTCGCATTCTACCCTATATACCTCCTCTTCTTCAACATTAAACGTTTTGGGCGTCTCGGAATTTACAGTTGAAACCTGCTTTTTTCTCGCCTTGGGGCAGTCACGAGCAAAATGGCCGAGCTGGCCGCAAGAGTAACACGTGACCGACCTTCTTCTTCTTTCGGGGTATTTTTCTCGCTTCTTGTGGCTTCCACAGTCCACAATTTTTGGTGTGCGTGTCGTCGCTAACGCACTCTTCTGTTCACCTTTCGACATTCGTGCTTCTTCTCGAACGAGCCCCTGCGATAACCTTTCCAAGGTCTGGTCAGCCGCGGGGGAGAAGTTGAAAGCATTAATCATCGCAGCATATTCATCTGGTAGCCCATCGAGGATTTTCGCCATTACTGCAGGATCAGAGACAACTTCTCCAGCGTCCTTTAGCCGCTTCGCCAAATTTTGTACTTTGGCAATGTGACGAATCATTTCAACACTGCCATCAAAAACGTACCCGTAGAACTCACGTTGTGCTGCTATCTTACTTGCCGCATCCTTGGTGTCGTATAACGTGGAGATCTTTTTCCAAATTTCGCTTGATGTTTCGCAAACTTCCACCAAGTCGTGTTGATCGTCATGGATTACCGTTAATAAAATTAGCTGAGCTTCTCGGTCCTTTTTCTTCCATTTCTTGAGGTTTTCAGCTTCCACTGAGGTAGATCTAGGCTTCTTTTCTTCACCAGTGACGATTTCAAGCAACTCGTGCATTTCAAAAATGAGTTGCATCTTCTTCTTCCACATGCAGTAGTTGGAAGGCCCTTTGAGTTTTTCGATAGCGGACAACTCCACTCTTGATTTCGACGCCATTTTCTTCTCTTCTGTTAACTAACTACTTCTTCTCTTCCCACGTGGACGGAAAACGAGAAAAGGACACACAGTCGCAGTTTTCTCGTATAACCAAAACAATTACGTTCCCGGAACGTTAAACAAAAACAAACTTACACAGTGGAAGAGTGTCTGGGCCCATAACCTGTTAAGATTATATTAAAGTAGTTGTTTGTCAGTTGGCGACTGGACTCAAAAAGGGATGAGAGTTACAAAGTATCCTCTTTTATACACCCCGCCAACGAACCTATCGGTAACTATCTTAACTAAGACTGGAGTGTGCCAGTCACATAACATACTAGTAGGGGTGTGAAATACATACATCCAACAATAACTAAATGGTCCACCCGAGAAGGTATATTGGTGAACTCCAGCAAAACTACTGTGATGATATTAACGAAGAGGAAGCTCCAAAATGTGAATAAAAAGAATGCGGACAATACGTCAGAAATGATGAAAGGAACCCTCAACATGGTGACTAAATGGTCCGTCCAAGAAAGTTAACTCAAGTGAAACTACTGTGGTGATATTTACAAAAAGAAAGCTCCAAAACTTGAGAACTCTACAACTTTACAGTAAAGAATTGCTGATTAACAACGAGGTTAGGTACTTCTATTATACATATGTCAAGCTTAGCTAACTCATCTAATGAAAATAACCACCGAAACCACGTGGGTAATACGAACCTTCAAGAGAATGGTGGAACAAACTTGGGGAATATAAAAGAATGGTACACTGGCTGTACCAGAAGGTTGTAGCAACAACAATGACTTACGCTTCTGATCTGGTGGCGTAAAGCTGGAAAGGGAGCGGTCTTAAACAGCTACATTTAACGCCTCCGGATATGGGACCGTTCCAAGAAAAGGGTACCATACTGAAACATACCAGCAAATAGCTAGAAACAAAAATTTTGGCACCAGGAAAGAGGTAAACGGGTACATTCTATGGGGTATCATATGAAACAAAGACCAACGAATTGCTAAAATTAATCAAAAATCATCTGAAGCGTGCAGTACTTAAAAACTTTAAAAAATATGGTGCCTGCTTGTAAGACAAGCTGAGTAGTTACTAGTTAGTTTGTTACTAGAGTAAAGCTAACTTAGATATGTGAACAAAGTGTTTTAAACAATATGTAGAGTGAGCAATTGGGAATGCGTTCATCAAAGCGATAGGACTTGTTTAATTAAGTAGATCAGAATTGAATTGCTAGATAAATAGAGAATATAACAATCTACTACAATATTATTATTAAATCTGACGCCACAAGCGTGTTTTTTAAACAAATACAAAGAGGTTCGAAAATAATAATAATACTTGGAAGATGGGGGTGTATCCCAAAACAATCCATAGTTGACAATACCATTGGAATGTAAGACTTAAAGTGATAATGTCTAATAGAGATATTGACTGTATTGTATTGGGATAGTCCATCATTTAGATAGCCCGGACTGGGAGGACCAAATGCAAATTTTCTTCAATTAGACTTTACGTAGGAACAAAACACGCTAGTGTGGACAATAATTCTGTATATTAGACTAAATACAAATAAGTATGTTGTTACTAAGAAAAATATTACATCAAATTGTCTTTTGACAATTCTCTAAATCCAGAATTTCAGCCATTTGAACGTTTCCCATCAACGTCAAACAAAATCGGCCATCTTTCTGGCGTTTTATATCAGGATAATAGGAGAACTGAGAGGTAACCGACACGAGGTACGTGTTGTAGTAACTAATTTGTCCACCAAATGACGCCACCTGCTTACTCGAGTATACAGCCCGCCCCGCCGCTATTCAGCAATTCTGATGACAGGAGTAAAATGTTCAACGTAAACTTTGTCAATTGTCCAACAAAATCCGGCCATTTTTCTACAGTTTTATGTTAGGGTTACATGAGAGCCAGGAGGTCGCAGTTGGCTAGAAATTTCTTTGAACTACAGAAACTTGTACGTAGTTTGTCGCGCTTCCACTAGATGACACTAATCGTTTCCTTGTACCCAAAGTGTAGGCATTGCTTATAGATACTATAATCTATACTATATCTATAAACAATGGTGTAGGTAATGTGTGGGAAAAGCGGGAAGGGACTTTTGAAATTTGTAAAGCGCCGTTTTATCTCTTAGTTCTAGATATTCACATAATTTTAGAGGGTTACAGTTACACTACTAATGTGGAGGACGAGGTTTTTAATGAAAAAACTTGGTACATATAAATACTGATCTTTTAAAAAAAACACATACAATCACAGAAAAATAACAGTTACACTCACACTGAACTCAACCATACAAAATCTAATCCTTAACTCAATTAAAATACAACATACATTTTCAAAAAAAAAAAAAATTTACATCATTTTCATGATTGGATTATATACGTATACATATTTGAATAAAATTGACAATGATGAGTAAATAAGCGAGAAACAAGGAGTGTCAGACTAGCTATGAACAAAACAAATTGGATCGCTAGATCGCGGAAGAAAATAACAAAACAAAAAAAAAATAATTAAATAGAAGAAATCAAGAAACGATATGGCAAAAAATTCACTTGAAAATCACAAAAAAACAACCTGTACAACAGTGCGAAATAAATAAGTTCTGAGCATGCAAAATAGATATGACACCGTTTCATCGATAATACATAATAATAATATTCTTAAAACGTAAATCTATCTCTAAGTTAATTTGAAAAAATCTACTTTTTAAATAATTTGTTACAATATGGCACTTATGGAATGAATTGCTTCATCTTGTTTATTGTTCGTTACACCTGAATTTTGTTGTTTGTAAACTAGTCTCGGTCGTCTACCCAAAGTACCCGAGAAGGCACCAAATTATATGTCTTTTCTAAGGCACTAATCTATCGAAAAAGGCCTCTAAACTACCCTAACACACTATGTCTTTTCCAATTTACAATTGTTCCCTACAATAATACTTGTAAAACTACAAAGAGGTGCGGCTGGTTGTCAAATCAATCGACTTTCAGTCGTGTCTCAATAAATAATCGATTTTCGAATAAATTACCGCGCGTTTGTTCGTCGCCTCATTAACCGCCTCGCTATCTCATAAACAGAAGCGCAACTATTTACATTATACAACAATATTTACAACTCCAAGATTGAGCAAACTTTTCATTTCAACCTTCCAAATGACGATACTTATGAGCGCTCATCTGAGCCAACCCCAACACCGCATATTGACACGACAAACAATGATAATGAGTTTGTTTGCCGCTATGTTGGCAATTCGGAATTCTACAATGTTGGCTGGGGGTGAATTTCTCAAAACCTGCCGCCTGAATCGAATCCAATTTCTGATGCTGTCTTCGATGCGCCACAACTTTATTAGTATCGGTACAAACAAAATCGCATTTTAAACAATGGAAATGCGACGCTTTATTCTGCGTATTACCTGCAACAAAAATTATTAATTTTCATTTTTTAATTAATTTTTCTACTTACCCAAATTGCTAGTGTAAGCGCAATCGGGTCGACCGCAAGCCACGTTCGCACGGTATTGTTGAAAATCGCCACCCATTAACGTATCGAGTCTTTCATGTCGAGCTGTATGTTGCACGAAACGAGTCTTATCGCAAAAACTGTACCCGCAGTCTTGACGTTGGCAGTGAAAGTGAGTCTGATGCTCCCGATAACCACAATGTTGGTACTGACAGTCTTCGTTAAATCTGTAACAAATCAATTTTAGTTCCGTGATAACGCGCTAAAATTTTATTTTAAACATCCAAAATTCGTTTCGAACTCACCTGAATCTCAAATAACCTTCCGGGACCGGTTCGTCTTTTAATATCCTCATAGAATTTTGTATTCTAGCTTTCTTTTGTTCCGGTGAAATATCGTGGTGAGGACTCAACGCCCGTTTATTTAAATTAGCAGCCATCGCCGCCAAAGGACTCGTCATGTTATCACTTTGATAACCGTGTTGCGGCCCCAATAAAGGACTTTGCATCAATTGTTGATGTTGAAACATCAATTGTGCCGGAATACCGGCATTTTGATAGAGTCCTTGGGGCAGAAAAGCGTTTTGTTGCGACATCAAAGCGAATTGGGTTGCCAAATTTGCGGGAAAATTCGAGAAATGATTGTAAGCGTCGAATGTTGGCGTCAGATAAGGATTCGTTTCGTGTTGTTCTGATTTCACCATCACGGGGGGATTCTGGAGAGTTTGCAGGGGTGCCACGTTAATTTTTACATCGGATTTGGGCACGGAAGCCGAACAATTTTGGGATTGTTGATTGTTGTTGTCTTCTTGCAATTGACTGTTGAGGGCGCCGGTGCTGTGTTTCGCTACGTGCACCACCAGTCGATCGATTTCCGAAAACGCCTGCAATTTAATTCGATTAAACTAAGAAATTCGACAAATTTCACGAGTGGTTTGAATGCAATCAAATTCAAAAAATTGAACGGCCTCGGTAGTGCTGTCACTACCAACCACAAACAACAAAAATCCTCCAGTTATTTCTGCAAAGTAGTCAACTGAAGAGCAAATCCGGCTCCAGTACCAACATAACAAAAAAAATCCTAAGTATCCCTAAAAATTGCTTGATTGTGAGGATGAAGCGAGTGGTTTGAATGATCACCTTTACCAATAAAATTTTTAATTGATTCGAACTTACTTGATTGCAGGCATTGCAATGATAATGATATTTCCTTTTCAATTTGCAAAAAGGTCTCGAGCAGCTGAGTTCGGGTCCGTATAGAGTGTTGCTGCCGGTGCTGCCAACGTTGCCGTCCTGTACACAGCCACTTTCTGCAATCGAAAACAAAACAAACATGAAGAGAAAGAAAGAGAAAGAACAATCAGGTGGGTTCGGGGGGAAATGAAAGACAAGGCCAACGATTAGTAAAGTGATTCGATCGAGTTAGTACGTATAAATCGTACCTGTTGATAAATTTTTACTAATTTCTGGTGACTTTCGTTCAGTTGGCAATGTGGAAAGAGGAAAGAAAGTTCCTGAAGCCTTCACCACTAGAAATAAAGATAGTAAACGCTAATATACAAACCAAAAACTACTAAAAATTTTTAAAAACCACCACAACGATTGTGACTCACCTTTATTGTCTTGGTTTTGACTGAGATTCATAGCTTTCGAGTTAAAGTCGGATTTGTCGTCGGTTTCATTTTTGATTTCTTGATTGCCGTCGTCTTCCAAATGTTTTTGGTTGTGCAGCGACATCGTCGAATATTGCACAAAAGAATAGTTGCAGCCGGAACGGGTACAATGGAAATGACGATTGATTTTGTTACTCGGACAATCAGTTAAACGACAATCGACATTGCGGTCATAAAATTCAAAACCGTCCAAAATTTCGATATTATCATGAAAATCTTTACTGTGCATTATGAGGACGTCCTCTTTGTCGGTAACATAAAGACATCGGTTTTGGTTGCAATGAAAATGTGTCGAACCCAAATACGGGCAAAGACTATCCGGACATTTGGTGTTTTCCTTGAAAATCTCGAAGCCTTGCAAGTTATAATCCTGAAGCTACAAAATCAATTAATAACTAAATCCCAAAAAACAGTTGGCAACACTTACTGTAGGACTATGCGTACTAGATCGATTGTCGTCACTGGAATCTTGTTGTTCGATTTCTTTACTACTAGATGGCGTCGCTGAAGGTTTCGGTAATTTGAAACTAGTGAAAATAGCTTGAGGCGAATCCATCAAACCCTGATTACCTAAAGGCGACTACAAAAATACCGAAATTAATTTCTTTTCGAAACCAAATCATTAGTTAAACATACGTAATCGTTCCAGACTTCGATAACGCGGTTCTTTGGCGGTCGTCCTCTTTTCCTGCAGAACATGCCGTCGATGGACGTCGCCAAATGCGTCATCGTCAACGGGTCTTTGGTTAGACTCAATTTGCGCGAATACTCATGCATTTTGTAGTGTTCCAAACGGCGGAAGGGTTTGTCATTGGGCAGGATCACCTCACGACAGTTGTCCTGCAAAATAAACCACCCAATGATAAGTTAACCCTCATCCACCAAAATTTAGTAAAAGAATTGCAGAAATCTGTAATTACACTAAATATAGTGCAATTACAGGTATCTGCAATGATATTTACTAGTTTCAGCACGTAACTATGTGACCCGCAGTACTTTAGTAATGGTTTTTCTCTCTCTATCAAACATGTTGTTTAAAAGTGACGGTTCTAATGTGTTTCAGTCGACAGAAAATGTAACAAAATCGTGAAACACCCGCCAGAATAAATATATTAAGCCTTAAGAGTTTTATATGGACTCGCGCTGCGTTGGAATCACTGCTAGTCAGAGTTTAGAGACGAATCGGTTAAAAATCACTATTTTAGCAAATTCAAGAAAATCGTGGAAATAAAATTACAGAAATCTGTAATTATTTTTTTTTATTTAGACGTGGAAACCAACCCCCAATGGGTTTTTATTTTTTACTAAACGTAGCATCATTATCATTTATGTGACATAGATAGGTTTCCCGTGTAGTGCTACTACAGGTATCTGTAAATACTTATATCAGCGTAACCGTCTTTCAACCAACTGGTACTGGTGTAACCGTGTTCCCATATACCCTTAATATAGAATCACTGCAGGTACCTGTTATAATATTTACAACTACTTTAAAATCTCGAAACTTCAGCAAACGTAGATTTCGTGTTAATTTCCTACTAAATGCACAATTTTACAGGTACCTGTAACGGTATTTACAAATTGAATCAATTTGAACGTACCCAATTGCAATGGTAGTGTTTTTCTTTATCTTGATAGATGCAGCCGTCGTCGCATCCGCCGTTTTGGGCCGTAACAGTGGTGAAATAGTTGTCGGTCACCACTTCTTGTTGTTCGTGGTTGCGCGCATGTTCTCTGACGCCATCTTTGGAACTGTAAAAAAACCCGATTATAGTTTCCTGTAAATTAAACTTTCAATTACTTACTTGAAAACCATTTCGCAATTTTCAACAGCGCAATGGTAATGATCGGTGTAATTAAATTCGCATTTTTCTCCGCAACTGTCTTGTTGTCCAACAAACTGACAATATTTCCTCCAAAATTCCTCATTGTTCCAGTTAGTTTCTTCTGGCATGAATCCCGATTCGTTAGCAGTTAAGTCGATGGCGCTTTCGCTTTCTTCGTAACTGACTGGTGAGTTTCTTTCGCTTAAACTTTCGGTTGCCGACATGTTTGATGTGCTTGAATTTTGACTGAACATTGATAAGTTTAAACCTTCCAGATGTTGTTCGTAGTCTCTTGAAAACGTCGAAGGGTTTAAACCGCTGTCTTGTAAACTCTTCATCATGCTTTGGGCTAATTTGTATTTACGATATGCCAATTCCGAGTCTTTACGTTCGTGTTTCCGTTTGTGGGAGAAAAGCTGGCCGGAACTGTGGAGGACGTAACTGCATTGCGGTCGGATGCAATGGATGTGGTTGCAGACTTTTGAGAAGCGACATTTCTCGAAGGGGCACACTTCGTTTTTCATAAATTTTTTGAAGCCGTCGCGGGACAACTGTTCGTCTTTGATGTGGTACGATTTGTGCTTTTCTGAGGGAGAAGACGCCGAAAATTAGAAAAACTAGTTGCAACTCGACTAAAAGGTGTTTCTTAGTGCGTCTCTGTCGCACGCACGACGCGTTATAGGGACGACAATGTATTTTGTACACTCCTCCAAAACTATAATAAGTCTTCAGGATTTTTTTGTTGTCTCAGATTTCAAGTCTTTTTTTTTATATTAATTTTGTATGCGGCGACTCTAGAAAAATATAAAAATAAAATTCTTTCGGTTGTATTTTTGGAAGTACCTAAACCATCGACTTGAAATTTGTTTTAATTCCCAAAACTGAAGCGTCTTGTTTGTTAAAAGTGAAAAAATCAAGAAATTTGCTCTAGTTTTGGTGTCTAGTACAACAGAGAAGGCACAACTAAACCGCATCCTTAAAACGCTATTTTTTAGTTAACGCAAGCATCAACAGGTGTCTCTGTTAAAAAAATTGCTCGGTTGTGAACTTTAAACGTGGTGTAAAGCGCTTCGGTTTCAGCTATTGAGTTTCGTTTGTTGTCTGTATGCAGTTGGAACTCTTTCAGATCTTCACAGAGAACTTACGTCAGTTTGAAAAAAAAAACAATTAAAAAGTAATTCTTTGCGTTAGCACAGACAAAATTTTGTGTCGAACTGTCTGAAATAACTTTAACGCGCCAGAAAAAAGCGTAATTACCCGAAATGAAAAGAAAATACATAAAAATAAGCTTCTAAATTTAGAACACCACAAATACTTGGTAGATTTGGAATGATTGATGATTCAGCAACACGCCTATCTATAATCGCTCCTAATGCGTTATTCAAAACAAATTATGAACCGCGGCGGCATCTCCAGACGTGCCAACATTTATAAGCAATGACGGAAAATCATCTGCAAGACCAAACCCCTAAAATTTCACAAGAATTATTACAAAACAAGAATAATTTCAGTGTGTCGTCCCCAACGTTGAAGAAGTAGCGTGGTCCAATGCGTTAATAATTTTAACTCACCCAATGAAAAATAGTTAAAAAATAAAAAAAAAAATTGTGTCGTCCCCAACGTTGAAGGACTGGCGTGGTTCAGTGCGTTAATAATTTTACCTCACTCAATGAAAAAAAGTTAAAAAGTAAAAAATTAATTGTGCCGTCCCCAACGTTGAAGGAGTAGCGTGATTCAATGCGTTAACAATTTTACTCATCCAATGAAAATAGTTAAAAAATTAAAAAAAAATTGTGTCGTCCCCAACGTTGAAGGACTGGCGTGGTTCAGTGCGTTAATAATTTTACCTCACTCAATGAAAAAAAGTTAAAAAGTAAAAAATTAATTGTGCCGTCCCCAACGTTGAAGGAGTAGCGTGATTCAATGCGTTAACAATTTTACTCATCCAATGAAAATAGTTAAAAAATTAAAAAAAAATTGTGTCGTCCCCAACGTTGAAGGACTGGCGTGGTTCAGTGCGTTAATAATTTTACCTCACTCAATGAAAAAAAGTTAAAAAGTAAAAAATTAATTGTGCCGTCCCCAACGTTGAAGGAGTAGCGTGATTCAATGCGTTAACAATTTTACTCATCCAATGAAAATAGTTAAAAAATAAAAAAAAAATTGTGTCGTCCCCAACGTTGAAAGATTGGCGTGGTTCAGTCCGTTAATAATTTTACCTCACTCAATAAAAAAAAGTTAAAAAATAGCAAAATTAATTGTGTCGTCCCCAACGTTGAAGGAGTAGCGTGATTCAATGCGTTAACAATTTTACTCATCCAATAAAAATAGTTAAAAAATAGAAAAAAAAATTGTGTCGTCCCCAACGTTGAAAGACTGGCGTGGTTCAGTCCATTAATAATTTTACCTCACTCAATAAAAAAAAGTTAAAAAATAGCAAAATTAATTGTGTCGTTCCCAACGTTGAAGGAGAAACGTAGCTAAGTGCGTTAATAATTTTAACGCGCCCAATGAAAAATAGTAAAAAATAAAAAATTAATTGTGTCGCCCCCAGCGTTGAAGGGGTGGCGTGCTTCGATGCGTCAATAATTTTTGACTTACCCATATCGGATTTGTTCTTGAACGTGAACCTGCACCCCGTCCGTCGACAATGAAAATGCGTCGTCCTTTGGCCGAAGAAAGCGCAATACGATGCACCGCACTCTTCGGTCGCCCTGTACCTTTGGAAACCTTCTTGGATGATGGCGGAATCTTTTCTGTGGTAGTTGGCGTGCATTTGAACGTCCGACGTCGATATGTATACTTTATCACAGCCCTCCTTGATACAATGATAATGGGTCTGTTTTTTGTTGTGGGTGCAATTGGCGAAACGATCGCTGCAATCGTCCAAAGGACTGTAACGCATGAAGCCGTGTTGAAGGGATTCGTCGCGTTTCTTGTGCCACTTGAAATGACGGATCATCTCCTCCTTTTTGACGAACACCCGATTATTGCAGTCCAAACAATGGAAATGCTCCCTGAGAACAACGAAAAAGTTGAAACCAAATCTTGACTTACAAACGAAAATTTGAAACTAGATGGCGCTAATTATTATTGAGGTCTACTACAAAACCGTTTCAAAATAGTTTTTCGCGACCTAAGAAGTTGTCTAGAGTAGAAAAAATGCTCCTCGAGAACAATGACCAACGAAAAAGTTAAAAATAAAATTTAACTTTCTTACTTGGAAACTAGATGGCGTTAATTCTAACTGTAGTCGCCTAGTTAAAACTAAACCAACAAAAAGGTCGAAAGCGAAATCTGCAATTTCGTACAAAAGTTTGAAACTAGATGGCGTTAATTGCAGTCGACTAGTTAAATTTCGAAACTATTTCGAAATAGTTTTTGGCGACTAATTTTGGATGTAAGAACGAAATAGAAAATTGTCAATAAACCAAGAAATTTTGAAAATTAGCAAATTTTTGGCAAACCTCGGCTACAATTTTTTTCTTGCAAGACAACTGAAAAATTGAACATGTTGGTGAAAATTTTGAAAAATACAAAGCGCTAATAACTGAATGTTTATCTCAGAAACAAAATTCCCTTTTTCATAATTTCTTTGATACAGACCTGTAATTTAGGTCCTTGCAGTATGAATTTCCACACTCCATCGACGACGAAAACTTCTTAACGTACTTAGAGTAATCCAGTTGATTGGCGGGTTTGCTGGCCATCAAACTTGGCGTCGCGACGCTCTCTCTACTAGTGGGTTGCATGGATTGGGCCATCATCGCTGCAAATACACAAAAACGTTAGATTTCGACAAAATTGACGCCAATGTTCGGTGATTTCCCAATTATTTTCCATTCAAAACACAAAGCCCGCCTCTAGGATATGAGATGACGCAACCCGTTCGAAACGTCCAGATGTTTTTCTGTTTGAAGGGTCAAAATCGGTCTGGACCAAACGATTTTCGACCTTATACAAAGAGGAGTTTCAGTTGTGCCACGACGTGTTTTGTTTGGACAAGTGTTTTCAAGCCGTTTTTTATGTATTATTATTTCAAATCCAGATATTACATTCGAAAACATGTCGCCTTTCAATGAGTAGTACTCGAACTTTTTGTTATTTGCACAAGTAGGAACGTTACGGGAAAAATTAGCGGCGAGAGGCCAAAACCAAATTTGCTTCGTTAATTGAAAAAATAACAAAAAGCTCAATTGTTAAATGAATTAATTTTAACGTTTACTGTACGATTGTAAAAAAAACCAAAAGCTCCTCAAAACGGTTTTAATTCTAATCAGTAGCAAACTCGATACAAAACTAGAAACAATAATTTTTACGTAACAATCAAAACTACGAAGAGCGAAAAATATTAATTTTAAGAATCCCTCGTTTGACCTAGACGCCCAACAACTCGCTGAATCCCAAATTTTGTCGAAAAGGTTACGACTCGATTTTGGTACCGGTTTCGATTAATTCCGCAACTCCTCCAAAACTCCAACAACCTAAAGCAATTATTGAATGATTATGTAGCGTAATTTAGGCTCACCGGGGTCGAAACGGAACAAGCCCCGTCGAAAGTTGCATCGTTCATTCGGGGGGAGCTTGATGAAACAAAATCAACCAGACCTCTATCGCTATCAACCAGACATAAATTGGCAATTTTCGTTTCATTTCTGGTGTCATTTTGAAAATAGCGGCGTAAACAATTCTAAAATAACTTGTGAAAAGTGAGGTTAAAAAGACTTGATGACAGGTAAATAACTAAAATCGGAACTGTCACTACCAACTGCACAATGAAAGTTTCGGGTCGCAAAATTTTTTGGGTTTATTTCAGTGGTTTGGGGGAAATTCAATTAATTGAAGCTAATTTGGGTTATTTATTGTTCGATTATCGATATGTCGGTAACGGGATTAATTTATCGCTAAAAATTTTGTAAATTTAATTTTTTGGGGGAAATTTAGTTTGTTACCAACTTTTGAAAATTGAAGTTCCTGTATGAGTCGCGAAACTGCTGCCTCTAGTTGTGATAATTAACATTTCTATTAGGAAAACTTTATTATTGCTCAATTCACTGAATTGAGTTGTTAAATCAGCGTTAATATAGATCTCGATTAATTTGTTAACTACAATCAATTCGCTTCGATCTTGTGTAGAAAATTTTGATGATCTGGAGTCAATTTTAGTTGGTTTATTTTTGTTAAAATTGTTACTATGTAAATTTTCTACGTCTTGAGAATTTGCGGTTAAAACAATTGACCCACACCAAACATGGAAACGGCCGGTTATTGTTAACTATTTTGATTTGCTAAAACGCGTGATTCATCTGTCCAATTTAAAACTGGTAACACTTCCACGAACACTTGATCCTTTTTCGCTTCAAACAGCCGGATTAAAGCTTAAAAAATCCAATAATGATAACAAATCCGCTGATTTCGTTTTAATTAGTCTTGGCCCATCAGTTCAAATCGTCCTTGAACTTTTCGTTCAAACCCGCGAAATTTCATTTGTGCAAAGACGAAATTGTCGTTTGATAAAAACCCCGTTTCAGTAGCTCCCTGCGAATTTCCCTTGAATAGAAGACGTTATAGAATCCGGTTAAGCCGGCAATGGAGCTTTTGCACGTGTTTAATTTAAATACAATAAAAAAAAAACGACCCAAAATAAAGCGGTATAGAATTTCGGAAATCGCCGAAAGAGGGGTTCTTAATACAAAAAACGCGAGTATTTATCTTCAACCCTTTCACGTAACGAATAAAGGAGATTTCGAGGGTGGGACAGTGGATTAGTGCGAGTGGTAAGCTTTAAAACGGAGGAAACCCTCGATTTGGGCCGCTTTCAATAGGGGCAATTGGTCTAGTAAAATTTCGTTATGAAATCATTAAATTGCGTCAACTATTCAGTTGGACGATTAGCGCTTCAAAAAAAAATTTATATTTAGACATAAGGACTATTTTAAATACGGACGTAATCTGGCGAGTATGGGGGCACCCTTATAATTTAAAAAAGGGTAAAGTTGAAAGGGTCGGGATTTCAAAACTACGCTTTTAACAATCATCACGTATCTCGCTCGCACTCGTTAATTGAACAAATTTTCTCTTCTACTTTTTTTTTTTTAGCAGTTATTTCGGTAATTTTTCTAATTTAAATTTTTCACGTAAAACAGACGACTGGGTGTTCGGTAATTAACTTTTTTTCCCCATCTCGCGGAACGTCCGTTTTTACATCGAGTAAAAACCACGGAACGGATGTCTGCTATAGAATTTATCTTTTTATTTCGAATGTGTTTTGAGTATTAACAGGAACGGATGGTTTGTAATCGTAAAATACAAACTCATTTTGATACATACACACACCGCCTGTCTGCCTGGTTCAGTTATTTTCATCGCGGGAAGCGATTAATTATTGCCAATAATTCAGACGTACGCCGCTGATTCCAAAACATTAAAAACTCCTCAAAATTTCAATCAATTATTTCGAACAAATTTCGTTTCATTTACCAAAATTAATTTGCCAACAACTTGACAGTTTTTATAGCTAGGAGCGACTGGACATTTTTTTAGTTGTCTTACTTTTCAGTTTTTCTCAAAGAAATCAAATAATTTACGACTAACAGTCAAGTTAACACGCAACTGTTGTAATTATAGCACTCGAGTTCTGAGTTGTCGCTAAATTCCCGAAAATATTTTCAAAAAAGTCGTTTCAGACGCTGCGAGCGCCATCTTGTGGAAATCGTCGCAACTAAAACAAGCGAGTAGTGGTTTGCCATTGCCCTCCGAGGGAGAGGACTGGAGCAAATCGTAGGCAATTGAACTCGGTACTCAATAGTCCCCCAATTTTCCTACTATCAACCCCAAACTTTTCACCAATTACCCCACAATTACCCTAGTGCTCCCTAGTCAATTTTATTGTAACTTCCCGATAGGTCTATTCTCGTCATTTTGCCAAAAACGCGAATTCTTATATTTCTTCTATTATGAGTTCTTCCCGCTGCCACTCTTTCTTATAATTTTCTTCTCTTTTTCTACTTTTACCTTTCAGATGGCCTTAGATTCGCATCAACAAAATACTAATTTTAGTTGCCCATTACGACCCTCCGCTAGCCAATGTTCGTTTTAGAATTTATTGGTAATTTCAATATAAACTGTAAGTAGATTGCGGTCTAAAAGACAATTTTTTGTCCAATATTTTTTTCTATTCTTTTCACTAAGTATTCATCTACTTCTTCAGTCTAAAGAATTCCCACATTACTTTTCCTCTCAAGTCAATGCTCATCTTCCGCTTTCCTGTTTCTTTTACTAGTATGTCTCGACTGAATACCTAAACAAAATTTCTTCAATTCTTCTTTAACTTCTGTTATAACGCTATGGTGCACATCTTATGGGATACTCAACAACATGTTTTTTGGTGGTTGATAATTCTGTTTTTATCGCATTTCTTGTGAACAAGGCAAATAATCTTCGTTCTTCTTTCACCCCAAACTTCCCTAAGGTTTCTCAGTCTTTCCCCACTCCTGTTGTTGCATATGAAGCATTCCATTCTCTCCACTCTTGGTGGCTTCTTCAATTTTTTCCTTCTCTCAACCAATTTTCTTCACGCTCTTCTTGATGCTTTTACCATCTAAAATTTCATAACGTGTTCTTTCACTCGTAACGAAATTTTTCCTTCTTCATTTACGCTTATTCCTACTTCTATCTTTCTTTTAGTCACACACTCTTCTTTCTAGAATCTTTTCATAGTGTCTGCCGCCCCTTTCTTCATTTGGCTGTCTTCTACGTCCAGTTGTAATTTTCATTTTCGTAACAATTTCTGAAACTTTGTTTTCTTCAATTACGTTTTTCTTGAGGTCCTAATTTATTCTTTTCTCCTCCCAAGTTTCATATTCCTCTTCTTATGCACCTGTAATAGCGTCTCGCATCCCTTTCATTTCCCTACTTATTTCTGGGTCCTTTTGTAATTTTAATCCCTTCAAAAATTTCTAGAATTCGGTTTTCTTTATCATTTTCTCACTATTTTTCTCAATTCCTACATTTTGTTCCTTTTTATTTTTTTTCATTTAACTTGAGAAACTTTCCAAGAAAATGAAAATGAAAATTATTTGGAAATTATTCGTCCACTCCCAAAAATTTATTTTTCTTTAGCCTCTTCGTTCGTTTCTCTTCCATGTTTCTTCCCCTTTTCCAATTTTCTTCTTATCTTTCTTGACGCTCTTCACCAGTTAACATTCCCATGAAGTATTCTTTCTACTTTCATGTCAATTCTATCACTCGTAATCGACTTCTCTTTCTTCATTTACATTTTCCTGAAGTTCTCTTGAATTCTTGTTTCTTCTTCCTTCCAAGTCCCATATTCTTCTTATCAGGTACTCTTCATTACGTCTTCCGCTCCTTTCTTAATTTCCCTACGTATTTTTCGTCCTTGTGTAACCTTCATCCTTTCAACAATTTCCGAAATTTTGTTTTATTAATAATTATTTAATTATTTTTATCAATTCTTCAATTTTGTTCCTTTTTATTTTATTTTTTTGTGATTTGAATTTGATATACTTTGTAAGAAATTGAAAATGACACAATTAATGGGAAATTCTTCGTCCACCCCCAAAGATTTATTTTTTTAGCTTCTTCGTTCATTTCTCTTTCATTTTTCTTCCCCCTTTTCAATTTTTTGTTTATCCTTCTTAACACTTTTTACCAGTTAACATTCCCATGGAGCACTTTTTCTGATTTTCATATCCATTCTATCACTCGTAATCGATTTCTCTTTCTTCATTTACATTTTCCTGAAGTGCTTTTGATTTGTTCTTCCTTTTAAGTCCCATGTTCTTCTTTTTTTGAATTCTTTTCATTCCTATATGTACTTTCCGTCCTTGTGTAACCTTCATCTCTTCAATTATTTCTGAAATTTTGTTTTCTTAATCATTTGTTCAGTATTTTTCTCAATTCTTCAATTTTGTTGCATTTTTATTTTATTTTTTTGTGATTTAAATTTGATATACTTCGCCAAGAATTGAAGATGACACAATTATTCACAAATTCTTTACCCATTCCCGGGGATATATTTTTCTTTACCTTCTTCTTTTATTTTTCTTCCTGTCTTCCAATTTTTTGCTTACCTTTTTTGACGATTTTGACCAGTTAACTTTCCCACAAAGTATTTTTCTATTTTTTCATGTCCATTCTATCACTCGTAATCGATTTCTCTTTCTTCATTTACGTTTTCCTAAAGTGCTTTTGATTTTTCTTTCTTCTTCCTTCCAAGTCCCACATTCTGCTTTTCATGGACTCTTCATTGCGTCTTTCGCTCCTTTCATCATTCCTCTACTTATTTTTCGTCCTTGTGTCACATTCATTCCTTCCATAAATTCTAAAATTTTGTTTTCTTAATCATTTTTTCATCATTTTTCTCAATTCTTCAATTTCGTTCCATTTTTATTTATTTTTTTATGATTTAAATTTGATATACTTTGCAATAAATTGAAGATGACACAATTATTTAGAAAATCTTCGCCCATTCCCGGAGACATATTTTTCTTTAGCTCTTTGTTCATTTCTCTTCCTGTCTTCCATTTTCTGCTTACCCTTCTTGACGCTTTTGACCATTTAACATTCGCACAAAGTATTCTTTCAGCTTTTCATGTCCATTCTATCACTCGTAATCGATTTCTCTTTCTTCATTTACGTTTTCCTAAAGTGCTTTTGATTTTTCTTTCTTCTTCCTTCCAAGTCCCACATTCTGCTTTTCATGGACTCTTCATTGCGTCTTTCGCTCCTTTCATCATTCCTCTACTTATTTTTCGTCCTTGTGTCACATTCATTCCTTCCATAAAATCTGAAATTTTGTTTTCTTAATCATTTTTTCATCATTTTTCTCAATTCTTTAATTTCGTTCCATTTTTATTTATTTTTTTATGATTTAAATTTGATATACTTTGCAATAAATTGAAGATGACACAATTATTTAGAAAATCTTCGCCCATTCCCGGAGACATATTTTTCTTTAGCTCTTTGTTCATTTCTCTTCCTGTCTTCCATTTTCTGCTTACCCTTCTTGACGCTTTTGACCATTTAACATTCGCACAAAGTATTCTTTCAGCTTTTCATGTCCATTCTATCACTCGTAATAGATTTCTCTTTCTTCATTTACGTTTTCCTAAAGTGCGTTTGATTTTTTCTTTCTTCTTCCTTCCAAGTCCCACATTCTTCTTTTCATGAACTCTTCATTGCGTCTTTCGCTCCTTTCATCATTCCTCTACTTATTTTTCGTCCTTGTGTCACATTCATTCCTTCCATAAATTCTAAAATTTTGTTTTCTTAATCATTTTTTCATCATTTTTCTCAATTCTTCAATTTCGTTCCATTTTTATTTATTTTTTTATGATTTAAATTTGATATACTTTGCAATAAATTGAAGATGACACAATTATTTAGAAATTCTTCGCTCATTCCCGGAGATATATTTTTCTTTAGCCTCTTCGTTCCTTTCTCTTCCAATTTTCTGCTCATCCTTCTTGACGCTTTTGACCAGTTAACATTTCCACAAAGTATTCTTTCTACTTTTCATGTCCATTCCATCACTCGTAACCGATTTCTCTTTATTCTTCCTTCCCAGTTCCATATTCTTCTATTTATACAGTCGCCATTGTGTCTTCCGCCCCTTTCTTCATTTTCCTACTTATTTTCCGTCCCTTTGTCCTTCTTTTCAATAATTTCAGTTGCTCCATTTTTCTTTTTGACTTAATTTTTTTATACACGTTCCAGCTGACTCAATTATTTGGAAGGGTTATAGAAATTATATTTTGGGATTATAAAAGAATTCTGCCGGAAGGAAATTTTAACACAAAATACTGAACTGAATTTTGAAATTAAAAAGAAAATTAGTGGACAACCAAAATCGACTACTGCGACTTTGAGGAAATTTCGGGAAAATCCAGACTTGTCCCTCGAAATCAATTTCAAAAAAATTGTTCGTATCTGCATTTCTTTTTGAAATGATAATAGTGAAAAATCGGGAATAAACGGCAATTTTGGGGAAATAAAAAAGAAAAATTTTTAGGTTGGGAAAACAATTTTGGGGAAAAATAGTTAGAAATTTTCAGGAGATTATGGGGAAAATGCGTGGAGAATTTGGGAATTTTTGGATCTCCCTCGTAATTAAAATGTCAAAATTTTTGTTGAAAAGTCCATTCTTCCGCAGCACTAGCGATTCCCGTCTTTTGCCTACATCTATCTTTTGATTTAGCTTTTATTTATTCATCCGTTTATTTATTTATTGACCAACACAAAGGCCAACATTTCTCGCTCTATTGTGGTCGGGCCACAACCGGCTCCCGTCACTCCATTTCCAATTAATCACGGACCTTTTTCACGGCCTCCTATCGCATTATAAATTTTCGTTATTAAAGAATCCAGAAAGTCGTAACCGTGTATCGGCACATAACAATCATAATTCCCTATATATACCAACTTGTCAGGTACCAATTAGTCTGTTAATTTATTTGTAGCATCGTCCGAAATTACTGAAGAATTCGGTTGGTTAGAGTATTGGTGCCGCTAGAGAGGCCTCCGGATTGATGATGAGATGCCGATTAAGACGATTTTAGGATTTTCAACCATCCGACGGATTTATTTATTCCCACAGTTCCAGCTACTGACATAATGTAAATTTTTGCCATAGCCCGTGTACGTTTTTTCCCCCAAATACATGTCCTGTCGCCTACTAGATCTCGTTTTTCTCCGAAACGAAGCAAGAACCGACTAAGCCTAGAGCCACATCTGAATTCGGTAACAGTTACAAGCATTAAGCAGTTTTAACGAAATGTTTAGTAGTCGTAAAGCTGACAAGCGGCACATTAAGACGTCATCGTTGCGGTCGCTTACACCGAATTTATTCGAGGCTCGCACCAAGCGACAAATCCCATCTCTATATAATTTGGCGCGAAAATTTTGAAATTAGAGTAAATTTTGGCGACGCGTTTTTTTTGAGTGAGGTCAGGCAAAAAACGCGAAATTCGGCGAATAACACAACAATCGTTTCACAATTATCTGAGAAATTTTTAGTCAATCCACTAATTACAGCCGGAGGCCCCGTAGCGCGATTCACAATAATTAAAAGTCGTGTGGCAATTTACCAAAAACGTGGAACCGCTCCCAAAAATCGCCGGATACCCCATCGAAATCGAGCGGCAATTGTGGAAATTTCCCGAATTTCCGGTGAACCCCCCGGAACATCCCCGGGTTAATAACGAAACAGGTGTGCGGTGTGGTGTTCGAATTGTTTGGGTCGGTTGTAAGGACCGGTTTGCCGCTCGTTGATGCCGATGTTCCGCTACTATAAAAAATGTGAAATCATATTTCATATAATTTTTTTATTTATTCCTTATTGAATTTTAAGACGAAGCCTTTAATGGACGAGCAACGAATCTCGTTTGGTTGGTACGGTGTGTTATGGTCGATTTTCGTTCGTCGCTCTTTGAACGTATTTATTTTTATGGCTCTTTATTGAAGTTATATTGTGAATGTATATTAAAAATTGGTATTTCCACGTTTCGGTCGTCGATGGTCTACACGTCGGACCCAACTCGACCGGATTAGAGGTACATAGGAGTCTCTCGAAAGAGAAACGATGACCCAACACTCGACTCCCAACTATAGAATATTTATCGGTATTGTTTTTTGGGAATGCGAAATTGTAAATTAGAGTTTTTGATAGGTGCCATTATTTTTGTTTTTTTTGTTTTGTTTGTTTTTTTTTGTTAGCGCGGTACCATTAAAACCGTAACGAGCCGAATTCGAACCTCGAGTTCATCATTTGCTTGTTTGAAAATAGCAGGAGGCTCATGTTACAGTTATTGAAATTTTACCATCAAGCAGGCGTGTTAACACATTAATTAAAATCAAGGGTGGCTTTTAAGCACAAAACTGGATGTGGTAACTTGATCGTATATTTATTTATTGAAAACTGTCACTTGTCACTTTAGATTTTTTTAACATAAATCAGAAACATTTCTAACGAAAATATGATCGAATCTACAAATTAGCACGACGTAGTCACCCGAGGATAAAAAAGTGAGGTTATGATATTTAAATTTCAGTAATCTTTAATTATTACTATTGATCACACCACTGACACAATTTGATACAAACAATGTTCGGATCACACAGAAAAGTGAAACAATCATTAAAGTTATATAATATAGTTTATCGTTTCAGTAGGCTTTGCAACTAAAATTGGCTCTTGTAGCTGTCAACAGTTTCTATTCGGCCGCTAAATTTTAAACTTAAACTGTGAATAAGTCGTCAAACAAGTCTTATTCGTACACCAATTGCAAAAAGTGAGGTTATGGCGTTTAAAGTTTGACGTTTCTTCTGTTTCTAGAGTGAATGCCGCGTCGACAAACGTCCAAAATTTCAAAGCACAAGCGATTTACTTTATCCGAAAAAGTGTAACAACAATAAAAAGAAATGAGGTTATGATATTTTAAAGTTTGACGTTTCTTGAACTAAACAAGCTTAAACTGCGAATAAATTGTCAAACAAGTTTTATTCGCAAACCAGTTGCAAAAAGTGAGGTTATAGCGTTTAAAGTTTGACGTTTCTTCTGTTTCGAGAGTGAATGCAGCGTCGACAAACTCGAAAATTTCAAAGCACTAGCGATTTACTTTAGCAGAAAAAGCATAACAACAATAAAAAGAAGTGAGGTTATGATATTTTAAAGTTTGACGTTTCTTGAACTAAACAAGCTTAAACTGCGAATAAATTGTCAAACAAGTCTTATTCGTACACCAATTGCAAAAAGTGAGGTTATAGCGTTTAAAGTTTGACGTTTCTTCTGTTTCTAGAGTGAATGCAACGTCGACAAACGTCCAAAATTTCATAGCACTTTAGCAGAAAAAGTGTAACAACAATAAAAAGAAGTGAGGTTATGATATTTCCAAATTTGACGTTTCTTGAACTAGAAAAGCGCATCTAAAGTTGATAAACGTTTCAAATTTGAAAGCCGCGCTTAATCATAACGATCCTTAGTCAAGATGCAATTATAAAATGACGAACTTTATTACATTATAGTTGCAAGTAAACGATTTACTACGAGTCACAGGTAACAACAATTTAAAAAATTGTAAAGTTGTGAATTTCTCAAAAGTTCTAGAAGGCTTTGAACGGAGTATTGCATGTCGTAACTTGATTAGTGTGTTAATTGAGAACTGTCACTTCAGCTGTCAGTTATTCTAAATTTGCGTAAAATTCGCAACGATTTTTGTAACTTACTTCCACAGCTTTTAAGTAAATTGCTAATAAAAATTTTCAATATGAGAAAAGTGAGGTTATAATATTTCTATTTTTGACGCAATTTGAACAACTTAAACGCCCTGGCCTATATCAGTTGTTTTTGGAATTATGTTTAAGTTTTTATATTAATAATACACCAAAAGTTTGTTTCTCTAAATCATTTAGTTTAAAGTAAAAACGAAATTAAATGGAAAAAATTTCAAAAATTTTTTTTTATAAAAACTAAAATTGCCAACAAACTCTTTACTGACTTAATGTGAGAGAATTGAGGTTATGATACTTCAATTTTTGACGTTACTTGAACCACAAGAGTGAATGCAGCGTCAATTTCAATTTCAAGCGTCATTGATTCTATGATCACAGCATACTTCAGTTTGTTTTTAAAATAAATCCAAATATTTCTATTAATAACAACACACCGAGAGTTTATTTTTGCAAATATTTTAATTCACTGAAGTTAAATCAATAGCGAAATTAACCCAAAGTATGAAACTGGCAACAAAAATCCTTTATTAAGCTGACGTTAGAAAAGTGGGGTTATGGTCTTTCCATTTTTGACATTACTTGAACAAGACCGAATGCAAACGCATACGCTTTCAATTTCGAACGCCCTTGATTCGATAATCACATTCTACTTAAGCTGCCAACAAAATGCTTCATTGACGTAATGTGACAGAAGTGAGGTTATGATACTTCAATTTTGGATTTATTTGAACGACAAGCGCGAATTCAGCGTCGACATACCCTTTCAATTTTAAACGTTCTATTATCAGAGTCTACTTCAGTTAGTTTTAGGAATCTACCAAAAATCATTTATTGACCCAATGGGAAAAAAGTGGGGTTATGGTATTTCCATTTTTGACGTTGACAGTAAGACTTGAAATTACCAACCAATAGTTTCAACAAATGTCAGAAAAGTGAGGTTATGATATTATATTTTTGACGTTACAGCGTCGATGAACGTTTTCAATTTCAAAGCCGCCTTTGATTTTAAGTATTTTTAAACACACTTCAGTTAGTTTTGTAAATATGGCGGAATTAGTAAGACTTCAAGTATTTTATTTAACACTTTAGTCCATTAAGAGCAAAATTCTTAAAATAACGATTAACTAAACAATTTAACAAAAAGTGAGGTTATGTTATTACAACTTTGATTGCATGCAGCGTCGACTCGATAAATACATTTGGTTAGTTATAAAATGACGCAATTCGGCACAAACTAATGACAGTAGCATAGAAAAATTAAACGATCATAAAGTTTGAATAAAATTTTTTTCAACAATCAACTTCTTTTGATAGGCGATTTCCCATATTGCAGTTATATTCGAGTGAGCTTTGGAAATAAAATGTCTGTCGTAACTTGATCCGCCCGCTTATTTGTTGACAATTGTCGCTGGACTCTAGATTTTGATGTAGTAACTTTAGAATAGAGAAATTAAAAAAAAAAAGTGGGGTTATGCTTGCAACATTGATAGACGAACTTTCTATATATCTATAGATATATAGAAAATATTTTCTTGCAATTTTCAAAAAACCGTGGCCTTCTGCGATTATTGTGCGATTTCCCGGATTGCACCGAAGAGTGTGACGTTCCAGCTACTTTCACCCAATTAAACGTGTCGCTCCTAACGTCAATCATTAATTTAACGTTACACAGATCGTTTGTGTCGATAAGTTCGAACCCGATAACTAATTAAATCAGCGCCTAGATATAAATTTGTAAATAACAGCAGAATTAACGTTGCGACAGCGTCAACAAATGTCTCGATAATAAAAAGAGAGCATAATCGAACGTGTTTTATTGTTATTCGGTGAATTACGCAACAATAAGTTATTACATGGTTTCAATATGTAGGTTGGGGGCGGGTCACGTCGAAAAGAACAAAATTAATTGCTATACAGTGTGAGCAATCAAAATTTCTAATAAAAAAAAATCTTCACTGATGGGGGAGGCACGTTTAGTCCCCCCTTTTTCCCCCACAAAAACTCTCGACTTATTCCCGGCATTTATCCAATTAGAGTCGGGTATGTGACGTCCGAAGAACAAACAAACTCCGTTATTATTACGACGGCAAGTGAGCTAGTTGGGTTTATGAAATTTTATGAATAATAAAAAGCTTTAAATTGGTTAAATTGGCGTTCAATTGTCGTGAGACAGGCTGTGGAGATTTTCATTGACTCAATTGTAGTGATTATACTTTATTTACAAATAGAATGGGACAGAAATAACGTACTGCACTTCTCCTGATTTAGTATTTCCTTTTTCGGTACAACAAGAGCGTCGCTGCACGGGGAAAGAGGGCGACCCCCAAAGGAAGGAGAAAGACATACGCGCGTTTTAAATGCGATTTTTCGCCATTTCGGTGCAATAATTGAAAAAGTCTGAGTACGTGCCGACATGCCACTTTGCCAATACAGAAACTCATTAAGGAAGACCGGGAACAAACGCGATTTTTTTCAAAAAAAAAACAGACAGGACCGGACCCGTCCACCAAAAATTTTCCTACAATCACTTTTTCCTCAATGAAGAAGTTAGTAGAGAAGTCGCCACAGTGTTGCCGTAAACAAACACCTAAACTTGACGTAACGGGGGGAAGCTCCTCTACCCCTTACGCTATCGCGCCTCTCGCTTAATTTTCAAACTTTGGCTGTAGACGAAGCGTTTCACTTTTCGTTACGCACGCGTTTACGTTGCGCGATTCTACCCTAGCGCGGCCAAAAAAGTTTCATTTTGAAAAGAAACAAAAACTGATTCTACCCATCCCTCTTCCCACTTCTCAAATTAGCAACAAACAAGAAAATTTGTAGATTTCATGGAAAATTATAGAAAAAACTTTTGTTGTATATGAAAAAAAGATATTGCTAAAAAATTTTTGTCAAGTTCTTTTAAAACTTGCCAAAGTTTTATTTAATTTATTAGAAAATGGCGCAACGTAACGAAAAATGAAACGCTCTGTTTCCAGCAAAATTTTGATTTCTTTGCTTAATAAGACTCGCCCCTTCTTTTTTATAGTGTTACTGTAATTATAAGTACAGTACCGGACTGGTAATTTTCGAAAAAATTAATTTTGGCAGCACTGCTGTAAGATTTTTTCTTTCACAATTTTTTCATAAAAATGGGAGGTGTCTGCAATTTTTGGAATGTTGTGGGTTGTCAGCAGTAATTGTGCGACGTCGTCTTTCCGATATTTTTCACGGCAGTTAAAATGTCGCATCGCAAGAGTGTATAAAACGATATCGCTTCTAAATGGACCATCACATCGAGTTGCCGGTAATTGTAATTTACGATTCAAAGTAACACTAAATAAATATAAATAAATATGCAATAAAACTTAATTCCCTATACAAATACATTGTAAGTTTATGTTCGGATCCGTGTATAATGATCATTTTATGATACACGAGAGACATTACGGTGGTGGCGAAGAGAGAAAAGACATATCACACAACACGTCTCACCATCGTCCGTCGGTTTTAAAACCCACAATATACATTTTTTGTCTTCTTCGCCCATGTCGATATTTTATCGTTTTCTTAGTCTGAAAGAAGCGTGTTCTTGGCGTTCTGTGGAACCGCGACTTCCTAGAATGTTTCTAAGGAAACCTTTTGCTATGTGTAATAAAACGTTTCGTTGTGGTAAATATGTATGCGTGCCAAGTACGGACCTGGTAAAGAAGGACGAACCGAAGTTTTCCTTTGGTTATATTACAACGAGAGAGGCTGACTGAAACCGAATTAAATCTGTCACAGGCAATTTAAACAATTTATGGACGAGTGACGCGCAGCCGGCCCAATTCTACAAATTTCCCAACAACAACAGCCAAAGTGTCAATAACACTTCGCCAGAAGAAAATTCGGGATAGACAGGTGCGATCCAAAAAACCATTAACCAAAAATTGAAAAAAAAAGTATTTACCACGATCCCACTTCTGAATTTTTGCAACGCCCAAAAGTTCAAAATTTAACTCCCAATTACCCTAACATTTTCTCTTCTATGAAATACACGCTTCTCCTCCATAAGAAAATTTAAAAAAATCAGTTAATGTCTCTTCATGTAATGATCAAAAAATTAAATTTGACTCAAATTGCAAATTTATTTTGAATGTACGAATTAGTAACAGGACTCAAGCGAATTAATTGCCATTAACAGGACACAATCGATTGTAAGTGACTTGTATAGAATATTGAAGAAAGGAAAAAAAATTCATTGGTTACAAATTTATTTCAATAGATCAAACTAACTGAATCGCGTCAGAGATCGATATTGAAAGGACGCGATCGATTTTAGGAACAAACTGTATAGAATACTACAAAAAAATTGTAACTTTGATGGCGTCAAAATGTGCAAGTTTAGTCGGAATGTGTGAACCAATTCAATTGCATAAGAAAAATCTCAAATTCCCAGCTATCAACAGGCCATGATGAGTATTAAAACTATACTGTATAGAATACTTCAAAAAATTCTTAACTCAATGTTCTCAAGATTTTCAGATGAAGTTTTAATGTTCTAAATAATTGAATTGCGCGGAAACGAGACCAAGTTCGCACATAATAACAGGACATGATCAATAATAATAGTATACTGTATAGAATACTACAAAAAATGACTCGGTTGTGTTATCAAGAATTTTAAATCAAGTTTGGATATTCGAAGTGATTTATTTGCTCTGAAAAGAGACTAAGCTTCCGGATATTACTAGGACATGATCAGTATTAAGATTATGCTGTATAGAATACTACAAAAAATAATTAGGTTGATGTTATCAAGAATTTTTAATCAAGTTTGGATGTTCGAAGTGATTTAATTGCGATGAAAAAAGACCAAGCTCGCTGATATTAACAGTACATGATCAGTATTAAGATTATACTGTATAGAATACTACCAAAAAAAATTATTTAATGTTATCAAGAATTTCAAATTTAGTTTGAATGTTCGAAGTGATTCAATTGCGCCGAAAAAATAACAAATTCGCTGATATTAATAAGACATGATCAGTATTAAGATTATCATGTATAGAATACTACAAAAAATAATTAGGTTGATGTTATCAAGAATTTTAAATCAAGTTTGGATGTTCGAAGTGATTTAATTGCGATGAAAAAAGACCAAGCTTGCTGATATTAACAAGGCATGATCAGTATTAAGATTATACTGTATAGAATACTACAAAAAAAAATGATTTAATGTTATCAAGAATTTCAAATTAAGTTTGAATGTTCGAAGTGATTCAATTGCGCCGAAAAAATAACAAACTCGCTGATATTAATAGGACATGATCAGTATTAAGATTATGCTGTATAGAATACTATAAAAAATAATTAGGTTGATGTTATCAAGAATTTTAAATCAAGTTTGGATGTTCGAAGTGATTTAATTGCGATGAAAAAAGACCAAACTCGCTGATATTAACAGAACATGATCAGTATTAAGATTATACTGTATAGAATACTACCAAAAAAAATTATTTAATGTTATCAAGAATTTCAAATTAATTTTGGATGCTCGAAGTGATTCAGTTGCGCCGAGAAAAGACCAAACTAACTAATATTGACAGGGTATGATCAGTAATAAGAGTATACTGTATAGAATACTACAAAAAATTCTTAAGTTGATGTTATCAAGAATTTCAAATTAGCTTGGATGTTCGAAGTGATTCAATTGCGCTGATAGAAGACCAAACTCGCTGATATTAACAGTACATGATCAGTATTAAGATTATACTGTATAGAATACTACAAAAAAAATTATTTAATGTTATCAAGAATTTCAAATTAAGTTTGAATGTTCGAAGTGATTCAATTGCGCCGAAAAAATAACAAACTCGCTGATATTAATAGGACATGATCAGTATTAAGATTCTCATGTATAGAATACTACAAAAAATAATTAGGTTGATGTTATCAAGAATTTTAAATCAAGTTTGGATGTTCGAAGTGATTTAATTGCGATGAAAAAAGACCAAACTCGCTGATATTAACAGTACATGATCAGTATTAAGATTATACTGTATAGAATACTACAAAAAAAAATTATTTAATGTTATCAAGAATTTGAAATTAAGTTTGGATGCTCGAAGTGATTCAGTTGCGCCGAGAAAAGATCAAACTAACTAATATTGACAGGATATGATCAGTAATAAGAGTATATTGTATAGAATACTACAAAAAATTCTTAAGTTGATGTTATCAAGAATTTCAAATTAGCTTGGATGTTCGAAGTGATTCAATTGCGCCGATAGAAGACCAAACTCGCTGATATTAACAGGACATGATCAGTAATAAAAGTATACTGAATAGAATACTACAAAAAATAATTAGGTTGATGTTATCAAGAATTTTAAATCAAGTTTGGATGTTCGAAGTGATTTAATTGCGATGAAAAAAGACCAAGCTCGCTGATATTAACAAGACATGATCAGTATTAAGATTATACTGTATAGAATACTACAAAAAAAATTATTTAATGTTATCAAGAATTTCAAATTAAGTTTGAATGTTCGAAGTGATTCAATTGCGCCGAAAAAATAACAAACTCGCTGATATTAATAGGACATGATCAGTATTAAGATTATCATGTATAGAATACTACAAAAAATAATTAGGTTGATGTTATCAAGAATTTTAAATCAAGTTTGGATATTCGAAGTGATTTAATTGCGATGAAAAAAGACCAAACTCGCTGATATTAACAGTACATGATCAGTATTAAGATTATACTGTATAGAATACTACCAAAAAAAATTATTTAATGTTATCAAGAATTTCAAATTAAGTTTGGATGCTCGAAGTGATTCAGTTGCGCCGAGAAAAAACCAAACTAACTAATATTGACAGGATATGATCAGTAATAAGAGTATACTGTATAGAATACTACAAAAAATTCTTAAGTTGATGTTATCAAGAATTTTAAATTAAGTTTCGATGTTGGAAGTGATTCAATTGCGCACAGAGAAGACCAAACTCGCTGATATTAACAAGACATGATCAGTAATAAAAGTTTACTGTATAGAATACTAAATTGTTAAGCTAATGTAATCAAAATTTCAACTTTCGGTCAGAACTAGAGTAAGAGAAAGCTGGCTCATATTAACCGGAAACCATCAATAAACTGTATAGAATACAACAAAAATATCATAAAGTTAATAATAACATTCGATATTGACAGGACGTAATCGAGAAGTTCCACGAATTCTTGAGTAAAAACGAACTTAATCTTCTCAATGATTGCAAATTCAGTTCAATCAATGGAAGTAACTCGATTTTGTCGCGAAAGCGACCGAATTCATCGCTAATAACAGGACACGATCGATTTATTGCAATAAAAAAATTATTAGATCAATTTCCTTCCAAGTCAATCATTTTTGGTAACTCGAGGTATTGATGCGTTGAATTAATTGCGTTTGATTTATGTCCCACGCTTCAGCTGTAGTTGATGCAGTTTGGGTAGCAAATTTGAATTTGTTGTTGATTATTGAGATTATTATAAATAAATTTTGTCTGGCAACTCTGTTGGGTAGTGTTGAAATCTGGCAACATCGCGAGACGTTTTGTAATTTTATAGAAATTGCTTTCATTAATCTTTTTGACAGATTTGGAGTTTTTGGAGTTAGAAAAAAATAACTTTTCGGTTTGAAGAATTTCTCTAAATTTGTTTAACGACCGAAAAAGAAAAAAAGCTATAAAGTTGCATAAAGGATGCCAAATGAATCACGTCCCCGACTTACACAACGGATAACAATAAACGTGGATGCTCGCCTTTACGGAAATCGTTTCGGCGTCGCGATGTCTGTGCGTGCAACAAGGACGCCTTTACCGTCGGTGGACGCTAATTAGTCGGGGAATTAACGCCGGATAAAATCTATTTTAAACCGCAAAACGCGACTAACTTCGAATTTTTGCTCAAAGAGAATTTCGAGCCGTCGCCGGGAGCCAAAAATTTGGCATTTGAAATTTAAAAAACCACCACCGCGCGACGCTTGGCGTCGAATAAACGCATTATGCTCTTTAATTAGATTTTGAACGGGCGAGAAGAGCGTCAGGACGCTAATTAAAATCCGGGAAAAGGTTACAACGTAACGGAATTTCGTCACTATTGTCGTAACATAAAAAAAAAATTACTCACCATTTAGGGGGTGCTGGTCGAAAGGGGGCGGGCTGGAGGATTCAGTCTTAAGTTGCGAGAACGGTAGTATGTTAGTTGGAAAAATTCCCTGGAACAAAGAAAACAATAAAAATCCGGAGAATTAACCGAAAAATGCGGACGATCTCCTATCGGATAACGTCCTGTTATTAGACGCAATTTGCTGGTTCTCGTCGCAATTAACCCGAATTAATTAATGCAAATTTTTGAGAGAAGAGAAAAAAAAAAACAAAAGCCGCAAGAAATAACTGTGAAAACTAATCGAACAATGCTCGTGAAACGCGAACAGAAACCTAAAAAAATCGTAAAAACCGGCGAATCGGTGCCGAAAAGTTAATTCTCATAGTAATTTTTCGGGAACAATCCCAAAATTACCGTTACTGAAGAGAGTTTACATGTAATGTGGTGAAGAGCAATTTACGTTTTAATTATGTTCCGCGTCCAAACAAAATCGTAACGATTCTCACAATTTTTATCAAAATTACCGTGAAAAGTAATTAAGTTCGGTGGAACAATGAACTGCGGCGGGAAAGAGGATTTTCCCCAATTTCTGAACCACTTCTAATGTTAATTTAATGACGAATTCGGAGGAGGAGCTGCGATTTTTTGTCAGAACTTTCAGTCTTCTCGATGATTACAAAAATTCCTTTCGTATCGACTCGATTGCGCGGGCACGCGACCAAATTTGCCGCTACAAACAGGACACAATCGGCCATAAAAGTCGAATAATAGACCGCCGAAGTTTACCCAAAATTCGGGTTTCCACATCAAACGTGTCAAAAAAATTATTCGCTAATAAAGATCGGTACTGAAACTGCAATTAAATAAAAACATTTACTGATAAAAAAAATATTGTTATCGGTACGAGGCACAATTTTTCTTTATTATTATTGATTAATTACAGAAAAAAATAAAATTATTTTTCGATAATAGCAAATTTATTTCGAGTAATTACTGCGCAGGTAAATGAGAGACTAATTGTGAATTCGGCAGAATGCAATCGGTTTTAGAAGTAAAAATCTTGAAACTTTAGGATTCAGGATCCCTTGGTAATAATTGCGAATTCAGTTGGAACTACCGAAAGGAGTAAACTGCTGCGAAACGCAAGCAAATTCATTGCTATCGACAGAATAAAATCGAACGCAAAGAATACTAAATGGAAGAGCAAATTTAGGATCAGAATTCAGTTCCAACTACCAATTTGTTGCGCCAAGACGACTGAAAGAGCAATTTTTTCAACTTCAATTCGATTAATTGAAAAAAATAATTTGCGCCGGTACACCAGTAAATTCATTATCAGTTATTGACAGGACACAATCGTTTTAAAATGATAGAAAATTGATAACTGAAAAAATTCTTCGAGTTGATTGCAAATTTAGTTCGAGTGGTCCGAGTACTCAATTGCGCCAATACGGGAGCAAATTTATTGTTAGATGGACAAACCACCCGCAATTTTAAGAAAAAGCAGTTTTTTCAACTTCACTTCGATGAATTTAAAGAAATAATTTGCGCCGGTACGCTAGTAAATTCATTATCAGTTATTAACAGGACACAATCGCTTGAAAATGATAGAAAGTTGATAACAGAAGGTATTCTTCGAGTTGATTGCAAATTTACTTCGGATGTACGAGAGCAAATTTATTATTAGATGGATAAACCACCCGCAATTTTAAGGACAAACATTTTAAACAATAAAAAGACTGGAGGAGATTTTTGCAATGATGTCAAGTTCGAATCGAACAATCAAGAAAAATAATTTGCGCCCGTACGTGAGCAAATTCATTATCAATTATTGACAGAACACAATCGCTTTTAAAGTTAGAATGGTTGAAAATTGATAACTAAAGAAATTCTTCGAGTTGATTGCAAATTCAGTTCTGATCCGAAGAACTCAATTGTGGCAGTACGGGAGCAAATTTATTGTAGACCACTAGCGATTTTAAGGACAGAAATTATAAACAATAAGACGATTGAAACAGATTTTTGCAATAATGTCAAGTTCGAATCGAACAATTAACAGAAATAAATTGCACCGGTACGTGAGCAAATTCATTATCAATTATTGACAGAACACAATCGCTTTTAAAGGTAAAATGGTTCAAAATTGATAACTGAAGAAGTTCTTCGAGTTGATTGCAAATTTAGTTCGAATGATCCGAAGAAGTCAATTGCGCCAGTACGGGAGCAAAATTTGTTATGGACCACTAGCGATTTTAAGGACAGAAATTTTAAACAATAAGACGGCTGGAAAAGATTTTTGCAGTAATGTCAAGTTCGAATAGAACAATCAAGCAAAAATAATTTGCGCCGGTACGCGAGCAAATTCATTATCAATTATTGACAGAACACAATCGCTTTTAAAAGTAAAATAGTTGAAAATTGATAACTGAAGAAGTTCTTTGGGTTGATTGCAAATTTAGTTCAAATGATCCGAAGAAGTCAATTGCGCCAGTACAGGAGCAAATTTATTGTAGACCACTAGCAATTTTAAGGACAGAAATTTTAAACAAAAAGAGGACTGAAAGAGAGTTTTGCAATGATGTCAAGTTCGAATCAAACAATCAAGAAAAATAATTTGCGCCGGTACGTGAGCAAATTCATTATCAATTATTGACAGAACACAATCGCTTTTAAAGGTAAAATGGTTCAAAATTGATAACTGAAGAAGTTCTTCGAGTTGATTGCAAATTTAGTTCGAATGATCCGAAGAAATCAATTGCGCCAGTACGGGAGCAAATTTATTGCGGACCACTAGCGAATTTAAGGACAGAAATTTTAAACAATGAGACGACTGGAAGAGATTTTTGCAATGATGTCAAGTTCGAATTGAACAATCAAACAATAATAATTTGCGCCTGTACATGAGCAAATTCATTATCCGTTATTGACAGAACACCATCGCTTTAAAAGGTAAAATAGTTGAAAATTGATAACTGAAGAAGTTCTTCGGGTTGGTTGCAAATTTAGTTCGAATGATCCGAAGAAATCAATTGCGCCAGTACGGGAGCAAATTTATTGCGGACCACTAGCAATTTTAAGGCAGAAATTTTAAACAATAAGAGGACTGAAAGAGAGTTTTGCAATGATGTCAAGTTCGAATCAAACAATCAAGAAAAATAATTTGCGCCGGTACGTGAGCAAATTCATTATCAATTATTGACAGAACACAATCGCTTTTAAAGGTAAAATGGTTCAAAATTGATAACTGAAGAAGTTCTTCGAGTTGATTGCAAATTTAGTTCGAATGATCCGAAGAAGTCAATTGCGCCAGTACGGGAGCAAAATTTGTTGTGGACCACTAGCGATTTTAAAGACAGAAATTTTAAACAATAAGACGGCTGGAAAAGATTTTTGCAGTAATTTCAAGTTCGAATCGAACAATCAAACAAAAATAATTTGCGCCGGTACGTGAGCAAATTCATTATCAGTTATTGACAGGACTCCATGGCTTTTAAAGGTAAAATAGTTGAAAATTGATAACTGAAGAAGTTCTTCGGGTTGGTTGCAAATTTAGTTCAAATGATCCGAAGAAATCAATTGCGCCAGTACGGGAGCAAATTTATTGTGGACCACTAGCAATTTTAAGGAGAGAAATTTTAAACAATAAGACGACTGGAAGAGATTTTTGCAATGATGTCAAGTTCGAATCGAACAATCAAGAAAAATAATTTGCGCCCGTACGTGAGCAAATTCATTATCAGTTATTGACAGAACACAATCACTTTTAAAGGTAAAATAGTTGAAAATTGATAACTGAAGAAGTTCTTCGAGTTGATTGCAAATTTAGTACGAAATAATCCGAAGAAGTCAATTGCGCCAGTACAGGAGCTAATTTATTGTAGACCACTAGCAATTTTAAGAACAGAAATTTTAAACAATAGGACTGGAAGAGATTTTTGCAGTAATTTCAAGTTCGAATCGAACAATCAAACAAAAATAATTTGCGCCGGTACGTGAGCAAATTCATTATCAGTTATTGACAGGACTCCATCGCTTTTAAGGGTAAAATGGTTGAAAATTGATAACTGAAGAAGTTCTTCGAGTTGATTGCAAATTTAGTCCGAATGATCCGAAGAAGTCAATTGCGCCAGTACAGGAGCAAAATTTGTTGTGGACCACTAGCGATTTTAAGGACAGAAATTTCAAACAATAAGACGACTGGAGGAGATTTTTGCAATGATGTCAAGTTCGAATCGAACAATCAAGAAAAATAATTTGCGCCGGTACGTGAGCAAATTCATTATCAATTATTGACAGAACACAATCGCTTTTAAAGTTAGAATGGTTCAAAATTGATAACTGAAGAAGTTCTTCGAGTTGATTGCAAATTTAGTTCGAATGATCCGAAGAAGTCAATTGCGCCAGTACGGGAGCAAAATTTGTTGTGAACCACTAGCGATTTTAAGGACAGAAATTTTAAACAATAAGACGGCTGGAAAAGATTTTTGCAGTAATGTCAAGTTCGAATAGAACAATCAAACAAAAGTAACTTGCGCCGGTACGCGAGCAAATTCATTATTAATTATTGACAGAACACAATCGCTTTTAAAAGTAAAATAGTTGAAAATTGATAACTGAAGAAGTTCTTTGGGTTAATTGCAAATTTAGTTCAAATGATCCGAAGAAGTCAATTGCGCCAGTACAGGAACAAATTTATTGTAGACCACTAGCAATTTTAAGGACAGAAATTTTAAACTAATAGGACTGGAAGAAATTTTTGCAGTAATGTCAAGTTCGAATCGAACAATCAAACAAAAATAATTTGCGCCGGTACGTGAGCAAATTCATTATCAGTTATTGACAGAACTCCATCGCTCTTAAAGGTAAAATAGTTGAAAATTGATAACTGAAGAAGTTCTTCGGGTTGGTTGCAAATTTAGTTCAAATGATCCGAAGAAATCAATTGCGCCAGTACGGGAGCAAATTTATTGTGGACCACTAGCAATTTGAAGAACAGAAATTTTAAACAATAAGACGACTGGAAGAGATTTTTGCAATGATGTCAAGTTCGAATCGAACAATCAAGAAAAATAATTTGCGCCCGTACGTGAGCAAATTCATTATCAATTATTGACAGAACACAATCGCTTTTAAAGTTAGAATGGTTGAAAATTGATAACTAAAGAAGTTCTTCGGGCTGGTTGCAAATTTGGTTCAAATGATCAGAAGAAGTCAATTGCACCAGTACGGGAGCAAATTTATTGTAGACCACTAGCAATTTTAAGGACTGAAATTTTAAACAACAGGACGACTGGAAGAGATTTTTGCAGTAATGTCAAGTTCGAATCGAACAATCAAACAAAAATAATTTGCGCCGGTACGTGAGCAAATTCATTATCAGTTATTGATAGAAATTCTTCTAGCTGATTACAAATTTAGTTCGAAGAAGTACGGGAGCAAAGTCACTGCTATTAACAGGACATGATCGACTCCAGAAGTTAATATTGTCAATAATAATTTTCAAATTCAATCAGCAATTTCAAATTAAGAAACACTTGGAGGAGTCTTTTTGACAACACCAATTTCCTGCAGTACCAAATTCAGTGAAAAAAAATAAAAACTCACCCTTGACGCTTGTTGTGCAGCTTTTTGTTCGGCCAATTTATCCTCGGCGACCTTATTTCTGATCGCTTCGATCTCCAAACTGCTATAGGGAAAATCATTGTGTAACCCATTGGCGTACGTTTTTGGTTTCGTCCCCAAATTGAGGGGTGTCTTCTGGGATGACACGAAATGAGGTAAGTTCGGACTAGAATTGTGAGTTAATGTTAAACTAGGAATGCTGACGCCAACAACGCCACTGTTTGTGTACAATTTGAGATCGCCAGCAGATTTCGGTGACAGTGGCGTACTCGGGGGTGTCGGTGGTTGACTCGGTGGTGATCCTTCGATACGATTTGTTGTTGTTCCAGTCATTGACGTCGGATTCAACGTGAAATTCTCGAAGATTTTACCTGATGAAAAAAGAAACGTACAGTTTTTCGAGTTAGAGAGATGACTGGCACGGATCATCATCGCATCATCATAGGCGCGCGCTGTCAATTGTCAATAATGCATGGCTTGCTGTGTTTGTAATAAGTTGAAATGTGCCTGTTCATATATTAGTTGGTTTGAGGCGAGATGTAAAAGAGGCGAAGCTATGCGATAGGGTCGATGTACTAGGAACAATTAAAGTATCTCCATGTACATGCCAATCAGATATCGTGTAATGTAACCTAATAGACAGATGTGACTTATTGATACGCGGGAGAGGGGGCGCGAGGAAGGGGACCGCACTAGATTTTTTTAGGACTTTCCCGACACGATTCTTATGCAAATTCTGACGTTACAAAAGCGAGGAGGAAGAGTGAAATTTTTTAAGACAAAAGAAAATTGAAATTGAGGTTAAATTAAAAATTGTTGGATTTCGAGTTATCCTTGGATTAAAAATCGGTTGTTTCGCCGGTTATTATTCTAGTGGTTTGGGCAAGGCGACTTAGATTTTTCTGTTCCATGGCTCTCTAGATCTTGATCCTGAAACCGAATCAATCCCCAAAAAGTGCTAAATCACGATTTTTAATGTCGAACTTTTCGTGTTTAATCACGATAACAATTTAAAAATCATCCATTAATTAAGGAAAAAACCGCGGCGGAGCCCACTCGGTTTCCAGCGATTTTTTCGAAAAACCCGTCCGGTAATTAATGGTGCATGCGTTTTACATCGTTAAGTCTTAAATTTCCTCCTCGTCTCCTTCCCCCGATAATAAATAGCTTATTTATTCATTAATTTCACTATTCTTTTTCCACACACTCGGCATCATGCGTTTCGGGCTGTTCGATTTTTTTTTCTATTTCTTCACCATAAGTAAAACCCCGCTAGTATTGTGTTCTGCATTATTAATCATCGGTGGTCGTCTTCTGTCTTTGTCTGGAGCTATTTCGAGGTGCGGTCGTTTCTTTTATTTCTTTCCCGAAAGGCTTCTGTTGTTTCGCATCTCCTTCGGACGGTCCTGATGGTCCGTTCGCCGTCTCCCTCACGCTATCCAGTCACAATCAAAGCTGGCCGGGGAAATTCATTTGTTTCCAACAATGATAAATGATTCGACCGGGAGAGCATTTTTTCAATTTTTTTTCTTAGCCGGTTTTTAATTTTTAATCAATAGCGAGCCGCGGACAACCAACACCGTTCGACGAATCCCAGAAATCGACTCCAAAACCGAAGCTACCCTCAACACCCTTTTTACCATCTAAAATCAGCAAAAAATAGCAAAAGCTACTCTTCATTCTTCCTTTCTCTATTGACCTAAAGAACGCGGCACCCTTCCTTCTTGTTTCCTTTGGGTTCAAGAGAGTTATTCGAATTTCTTCAATTTTTTGGTTTTTGAAGATTTTTCAATATCGCCTCACATTTCTTCTAACTTCTTTGCAAAATTCTGAAACCATATTCGTTATTTAAAAGTAACAATATTCTTCTTTCTTCCTTTTACACTCAACTAGAAAATTGTAGTAAATTTATTTTAATTTTTTTCTCACAATTTCGAAGATCACATTCCTCGTTGTAATAATTTTTAACGAAATTCTTCATTTTTTTTATCTTAAACACGTTCTAGCTCGTCTTGCAGCTTCTCAGAAAGTTTGGTTCCTACTCGAAATTTTCTTAATTTTCTTAAGGGGTAAGTAAGTTTCATTCGCCATTTTTCCAAAATCTTCAATATAATTGTTTCTTCAAATTTTTTCATCAATAAATTTGATTTAAAATCCGCGAAAACAATTGCTTCAATTTACTTTTCTTCTAGTTGAAACAAAAAATCGCAACATTCTATGTTTAATTTCTTTAAAGGTTAAAGTATCTTTTTTCTTCTTTTTCTGAGATTTATCAATTTTCTTAGATTATTTAAATTTTCAATTTTTTAATATTTAAAAAGATGAATAGAAAATGGCAAATATTCTCATTTCTCTAAAATGAAGCAACGCTCTTCATTCTTCTTTCATTTTAATATATCTAAGACGCTATATGGTGTCTGCATTTTTGTTTCATTTTGCTACTTAATCTATCTGAAGATTGCAAATTCTTCAATTTTGCCACCTTTTTTAGTTTCAGTAGAATACCTGATTCTTCTATATTTTAGATTTCAGGACTCGGGTCAACCATAAAAATCGTGATATTCTTCATAAAATCAATAATATGATAAAATTTCTTCTTCATTTTAGAATCAAAACAAAAAACGTTTCATTACCACTTGTAAATCTTTTGAGATTTTTAATATAAAAATTATGATATTCTTCATTCTTCCACGTTTCTTAAATCATTAACGGATGCAAAATTTCTTCGATTTTTTGTATTTAAAACTTTGGTTTCAATTTGCATCGAAATCTTCAGGTTACATTTACAAATCTCCCAATATCAGCTTCATCAGTAATCTTCAATTCTATTCTTTCTTCAAATTTTCTTATTAATAAACCGACAAATTAAAGTGTGACTAAAATTAATCTAACGATACAAGTTTTTGTTATCATTAAACTAAGAATAGTTTTGAAGAAAGAGTTCAATTCTGTGGTAATAAATGATTGCGTCTTCTTTTAATATTTAAAAAAATATTGTAACTTCCTAACAAGCACTCCAATGTCCTGCAAAGTTAAGAAACTATTTGCATTTCTTCACAGAAAAACACTGTAACAACCGAAAGATTTCCCGTTCTTCTTCTTTAGATTTAAAAAGTAAAACTGTTGATTCCCATTTACAAGCAAATCTTCAATTATTTTTATGTTTAGAAATAACTAAATATCCGATTCTTCCGTAATCTTCAATATTAGTGTTTCTTCAAATTTTCTTCTGAAAATCGTTAAATTTGTTATTAAAATTAATCTAACGCTACAAGCTTTTGTTCATCATTAACCAATTAATTATCGCTTTGAAGAAAGAGTAGCGAAACTAACATTTCTTCTCTTTTTAAATACGAAAAATAAAAGCTTACATTTGAATTTCCATGCAAATCGGCAGTTACTTTTATGTTCGGAGATTCCTCAATATCAGCTTCTTCCGTAATCTTCAATTCTACTGTTTTTCAAAACTTTTGTATTAAAGTTAATAAATAAAAGTAACACTGTAATTAATATAAGGATTCAAGTTTTTCTTCATTATTAAATAACTAAGAATATATTTGAAGAAAAAGTAGAAATATTATGGAAAATCTTCTCTTTTTTTTAGATATAAAAAATAAAACCTTATATTTGCATTTTCTTGCAAATCTGCAGGTATTTTTATGTTAAAAGATCTCTCAATATCATATTTTTCCGTAATCTTCAATTCTACTGTTTCTTCAAACTTTAATATTAAACTTGTTAAATTTAAGTGGCATTGTAATGAATATAGCAATTCAATTTTTTGTTCGTCATTAAATAATTAAGTATAGTTTTGAAGAAAGAGTAGCAATACTGTGGAAAATCTTCGACTCTTCTTTTTTAAGATTAAAAATAAAACCATTAAATTCCCTTTAAATGCAAATCTGCAGTTGCTTTTATGTTAGAAGATTCCTCAATATCAACTTTTCCGTAATCTTCAATTCTACTGTTTCTTCAAACTTCTTTATAAACATATTAAATTTAAGTGGCACTGTAATTAATGAGGATTCAAATTTTTGTTCATCATTAAATAATTAAGTATAGTTTTGAAGAAAGAGTAGCAATACTGTGGAAAATCTTCGTTTCTCCTTTTCTTAGATTAAAAAATAAAACCTTTAAATTCGCTTCAAATGCAAATCTGCAGTTGTTTTTATGTTTGAAAATCTCTCAATATCAGTTTCTTCCGTAATCTTCAGTTCTACTTTTCATCAAACTTTCTTATTAAACTTAAATTTAAGTGACATTAATTAATTTAACAATAAAAGTTTCTATTTATAACAAAATAAAAAGTATAGTTTCGAAGAAAGAGTAGCAATATTGTTTGGTGTTAAACCATTTGCGTTTTTCGCACTATGAAGCTGAAATTTTTGTCTCTTTAAATATAAACAAAACGTCGGTCCTCACTAGCAAATCTTTTGATAGGTATAAAAATTCTTCAATAAAATTTTCTTCAAACATTGTAATCTTCAATCCTCTTTTCTCAAATTTCATTACAAATCTTTAATAACATTTAAATTAATACAAACAATTGTTTCAATATTTCAAAATTTTTGTATAGCTTTGAAGAAAACATAGAAAATTTTGGCGAGTTTCTTCTTTTTGAAAACTAATTAACTGTCTCATCTACAACACAATTGACTTCGCAATAAATTTTTTTACGTTGCAACGAAATTGTTGAGGGAGGAAAAGTTGAGAGGCGCGTTGTCGGAATCTGGCTGTACCAGGGCCGGGTTGGGCTTATTGAAAAAACGACAAACAAAAAGTGAACGTGCATACACAAGAGTCGCATTCAATTGTTTTGATATTAAAAATATGAAAACGGGCAATTTCGTATTCATATTGTACGGACAGCGAGAGCACAATACCGGCTCGTTTTATAAATTCTTCTTCTCTTATTACAGACATTACTTATTGAAATCTCACGTATTCGAAGAGAGAGAGAACGGTACGCAATTCGAATCATTAATATTAATAGAGGTATATATAGGTATAGGAGCTTTTGTTTCGTTGTTTTGATCGTAGCGGGGTTGTTAAATAACAAATTTAGATAACCCTTGTAGGTGGTTGGGGGAATTTTTGAATTTGGCGGGTGTATAGAAGCGAGATGGTGGCGCTGCGGGTGGCGGTTTGAACTGCGCCACCACCCGTCGACCGGGAGAAATTTGAATTTCCAACAGTATTAATCATATTGTCATGTTCTATTATTTAGAATAAGAACAATGGAATCGAGCTTTTGTACCTGTGGGGTTTTTACTTTTCGTCATTACCGCTCACGGTTTCGTTTTGTTTTGTGAACGCGGACGATTTTCCGAACACTCGATAGTTATGGCGGCCAATACTAAAATTAATGTTGAATTTTCGGTAGCAAAGAAACTGACAGAGAATGAAGTGACAAAAAAAAAAAGAAATTGACAGACAATAAAGAGACAAAAAAAATTACAGAATAACAGTAACAAAAAAAAAAAAAAAACGCGTCCAGTTTGTTGTGGGAAGTTGAATAATTTTTGAAATTAAAATTTTCAGGGGAGAATGGCGGAGCAACATTTTGAGATTTTGTAAAAACTGCCGCTTTTCGATTTAATGGTAAATTGTTGAAAAATTGCGAAATTGCCTTTACCTGGGCGGAATTTGTCAGTTTCGGTTAAATAAAACATGTAAATTAGCATTACAAAATTATTATAACCTTGAACGTTGTAAGAATTCTCGAAAATTACATATTACGCACGTCAGATAATTTGGAATGAATAATTACAACAGAGAGCGGGCATTAGAAAAAAAATTGACGAACCACTCCTATTCGAAATTACCGTTAAAAAACGCAGAAATGTAACAAAATTATCGCCGTCCTGTTCACGTCAAGCATTGGGGCCGGTAATTACGCATTATAATAATTTCGGGGGGCCCAAGAGGAAGAGTCCGTTACTTTTCGACTCTACATAAGTTTCTTGGCGAATCGAGATTCGATAGACAGTGTGGACTCGTCGATTTTTGCCCTACAACTCGTTCAATTCCGAAACTCGATTTTCAAGTGTACCGCGACCGCGTTCTTTCTTCACCAGTTCGTATACCTCTTCTTCGGTTCGTATTATTAAAGAACACATTTTCAATTTATCATAAACGAGATGGTATCTGTTTCGGTGGTGCGAGAGAGAAGTTGCGATTGGTGTGACAGCGCAACCGACAAGGAGAACTCTTGACAGTCCTGACATATCCGTATGAATAATTAGACATTTGAATATCGAATAATGACGCAGATAAAATGGAATTTTTACATAGTCACCCATGAAAAGGTATTAAAAATTTGAATGTAATCGAGCTTTTGTTGTGTTATTTTAATTCGAGATAATTAACGCAACAATTCTTGACGCAATTAAGTATCCGAATTTTTTTCTTCTTCTCTTCATGTTTTCTTTGTAAAGAAACTGATGGGTGTTAGGAAAATAAGGTTAAGCGATAAGAGACCCGGTTCTCGCGCAATTGTTGTCGAATTGGGTTAAATTATTTTCGTTGTCGTTAATTTTATTTTTTTGTTTTCACGCCGCATCTTTAATTATTTCCGTTTTCTCCTTCTCGGTGTTTTAATCGACAAAAATTACATGTGGCGGGTTAATGCCGCGTAGGTACGCACCTGGACACACAAAAACGTTTGTTTTCTTCTATTTACGTTTTTTCAACTTACAAGAATTTTTTATTTTCAATTTTTTGCAGAATTAACAATTGTCTCTTCATTTCTTCAAATTTCTTCCACCACTGTCCGAAAATCACTCTTCATTTCTTAAGATCTGTAAGTCGTTAAAACATTCTAATTTCTTTTGGGCTCAACCCGAAATTTACGAGAAATAGTCATAAAAGAAGAAATATCTTCACTTTTTTGCTTTAGAATTTAGTCGCAGAAGCTCATTCTACTTTCTTGGATTCATAGAGAAAATAGCGGCACCCTTCCTTCATTCTTCCTTTTCAGATGTTAAACCGTTAATGGAGATTTTCTTCATTTTGCTACGACTCTTTGTTCTTATTTTTTTTAGAGCTTTTCATGTACAAAATTCTTCACTTTTCTAAAGTTTGCTATTGAATTCTTCTTTGGCAAGTTTTAGTAACACCTTAAATGTTCGATTCTATTTCTTCAAATATCCTCTGGTAATTAAAGATACCTCAAATTCAAAGAAATCAATTCTGAAAAGGAAAATAGCGTTGTTCTTCGTTTTTTTCTTTAAATTTGGGTACATCAAGAAATTGGCGCCACTCTTCTTCTATTCTTATAGATGGTACTTTTTGCAATTTTAACAAAAACCTTGCATCTTCTACTCTGTTCATTTCAATTAACACAACCCGAAAGAAGAAATATCTTCGATTTATTTTGCTAGAAGATCATTCTACTTTCTTGGGTTCATAGAGAAAATAGCGGCACTTTTCCTTCATTCTTCCTTTTCAGATGTTAAACAGTTTAAAAATGGAAACTTTCTTCATTTTGCTACGCCTATTCGTTCTTATTTTTTTAGAGCAAAACGTTTTGGTTTCCATCTACAAAGATCTTCACTTTTCTGATGTTTGCTATTAAATTATTTGGCAAGTTTCTCTAGAACCTTAAATCTTCGATTCTATTTCTTCAAATTTCCTGTAGAAATTAACGATATTCGAAATTCAAAGAAAACCATTTTAAAGAAGAAAATAGCGCTGTTCTTCGGTTTTTTCCTTGAATTTGGGTATGCCGAGAGATTGGCGACACTCTTCATTTATTCTTTCAGACAGTACTTTTTGAAATTTTCACTAAAATCTTACATCTTCTACTCTGTTATTTTCATAAATAAAAACAATCCTAAATTCACAAAAAATAGCCATAAAAGAAGAAGTATCTTCACTTTCTTTTGCTTTAGAATTCAGTCGCTAGAAGATGATTCCACTTTCTTGGGTTCATAGAGAAAATAGCGGCACCTTTCCTTCATTCTTCTTTTCCAGATATTGAACAGTTTAAAAATGAAGACTTTCTTCATTTTACTACGACTCTTCGTTCTTTTTTTAGAGCAAAACGCTTTGGTTTTCATCTACAAAGTTCTTCACTTTTCTGATGTTTGCTATTAGATTCTTCGTTGACAAGTTTTACTAGAATCTTAAATCTTCGATTCTGTTTCTTCAAATTTCCTTTAGTAATTAACGATATTGGAAATTCACAGAAAATTATCTTCAAAAAAATTGCGCTGTTCTTCGTTTTCTTTTAGAACAGATTAGCGAGACTCTTCTTTTACTCTTCCAGATAGTTCTGAAGCAACTTTCTTCATTTTTTGGAACCAGGAAGAAATGGCTGCAACTCTTCAGAGTCTAAATCTTTCAGATTACAAAAATATTGGTTCTAAAACTTTTTACACTTGTCACATCTGTGAACTTAGCAATAATCTTCGTTTCTTCTTTTATAGATTCAGCGGAATTTCTGGTGTATCTTCAAGTTCTTGACAAGTTTCTGAAAGTTAATCTGGTGGCCTATCAGTTGACAATATTTAAATAAAAAAGTTTTGGTTTCGACCACTAATTTTCTTCACTTTCTTCAATATAATCTAACAATCTTATAGTTGCAACTACCAAATTAAAAAAAAATAGTTTTTACTTACATTTCCTCTCATTTTTTATTTATTTTCAGATTCTTCATTAGCAAGTTTCTTTAAATCAAAAATCATCAATTCTATTGCTGTTTCATTTTTTTTAGCAATTGACTCCTAAATTTCGGCAAAATAAAAAAATCTTAGCACATTCTCCGTTTTTTCCCTATTTTTAAATTGCCTTTCTTACTTTCTTATAGAAGAAGTTCTAAAATTACGACATTTCTTATTTTTCTAGTATAAACGAGGAATTCGACACTCTTCAATTTCTATAGATCAAATAAAATTGTTCTTCTTTCCTTCTTAAGACTCGAAAAATTTTCTATTTAATTTCGAAATGTTAGGACTGCAACAACCTAAAAAATGAAGAGTTTAAAGTAATTTCTTCCGAGTCTCACTCTTCTATTCTAGTTTTTCTTTAAACAGTTTAAAATTCTCAACACTTTTTGTTCTTCCCTTCTTAAAATTTTAAATCTCCGAAGATCGAGATCTATACATTTCTTGCATCTTCAAATATCTTTACTAAATTTTCCTTTTAACTAAAAACCTCAATAGTCGCTTTAAAAAAAATATTTTAGGTAAAGTTACATGCACGTTACCATTCTTCGGTTTTCTACACCCATCGAGAAAATCACAGCACTTAGTTGTTCTTCATTTCAGTTTTTTAAAGTATCTTCGGGTCGAAAAACTATTCGTTCTTTATCTAGTAAGTTTCTTCTACTGCAGCTCAAAATTTCTTCTTTTTTTCTTTTAGTTTCTCCATTTTGTAGTTCTTCAAAGATTTTAATTTGATTTAGTTGTAACCATCCGAATTGAAATTCCTAGTTTTAACTCAAATTTCATTAAATTTCCGAGACATTCTTCCTTCATCTTCACTTTCTTAAAAATTTAGAATTCAAAATTCTAAAATAACTTCTTTCTTTTAGATTTCTTCTTCACTCGAACCTTTGATTTTACTGCAAGTAAAATTACGGTTCTTCATTATTCGTGCTTAATTGCCAAAAATTTCTTAAATCATAGGTATCAGGAAGAAATCTCGGTTTTAGGGGTAAAAACGAATCGTCTTTTACCTATTCAAGTTCGTGTTAGGTTCGGTGCACAATTTCTTCTTTCTTCCCTTCACCGTTTTATTTTGTAACCATTAATTTGACATTTTTAAATTGAAAGCCTCAGTTGCGACTTCAAATTCATTCAATTCCCAAAAAGGCCGCAACACTCTTCCCTCATCTTCATTTTAAGTTTGCTAAATCTCCAAATTTCGGATTCTTCGTTGTTCTATTTTCTAGGTTTAGAAAAAAATTGCTGGTGTCTTGGATGTCTTCTTCAACTCAACTTAAAGTTGTTTTCGGTTTTCTTCCCTTTTTATTTCAAAATTTCTAGAGCGAGTTCACAAGTAAAAATTTTTATGAATCAAAAAAATCGCGGACCAAGTGATTTTGTCCTTTCTTCATAATTTCTTAATGAATTGCAAATCTTCTACCGTTCCGTCTAAAACTTTGTTTCTTCGAATTTCTTCACAAAGCTTTTCTTGGTATTTTAAATTAATCTCCTGAGTAATTTTCTTTTCACGTCGCATCTTAATTATTTCCGTTTTCTTTTTGGGTGTTATAATGGACGAAAAGGACATGTGTCGGGTTAATGCCACGCATGCAGCTGTGCACACAAAGACGTTTATTATGATTTTTTCTTCAATTTTTTTCCTGCGACCGGTCTTATTTTTACTGTAAATATTGTTTTATTGCCTCTACGAGTTTTCGGAAGGCTTGATGGAAAGTACGATGGCCACGCATCACCTTTCTGATTTAATTTTTTTTTATCTCCATCACTTTTGTCTTTGGATTTTTTCCCCATCACCTTTCTGTCTTTGTATGTGCAACTAAGTGGTTATTATTATTTTAATTGCGGAGGCAAGGAAGAACTTTACTTCCTGTTGGTAGCCATTCTCTGACGGTAATCAACAAATTTACACCTTAGTCTTGTTACGTAACAAATTACAGTTGTTGCTTTTGTAACTGTAATTTTTTTACAATTGACCGTTTTGCGTGGTTTGAAAAGAGTTTCGTGTGAAAAAAAATTATTAAAAATTTGAATGAAACGAAAAAAGTGTAACAAAGTTGAGATTGAAATAAAAAAGGGTCGAATGGAATTCGATAATGTTGTCGTTTAGAAAATGACAATAATAACAGAGGAATAATGGTCGGTAACAAGAGATGCGACTGTGGACATTAAAATGCCATAAAAATGTTTGACGAATTCCGGTAATCCTTTCAGGCCGAAACCACAGAATCGTGAAGGTAACACTAAGAAATTTTGTCAATAGCGCGAATAGAGATTGGCTCGAGCCAATCAATTTCGACAATACCAACGCCTCGTCGAAGCATTATCGAAGAAATACCGCACTGAGAAGTACGCAATTACCGATAAATTATAACGCACAATAAAACTCGGTCTCATTTCAATAATTCATCTGGTCAATTGTGATTTATACCGGTACAACGTTTTCTATAAATTCTATGGTAGGCTACCACGAGACTGCAGCGTATTATACCATGATCTAATGTTTCAATACAGCACTTTACATTATTTCCTTGCACAATACCGGAGAATTTATGTTTGTCCGTCGTGTTCCCACTTCGAACTTTATTAACTCGCCCAACTGGTCGATCTATTTATTAAAAAAAAAAAAATTACCACTCATTAACCGGAATCACCGCAACCACCCCAAAACCGGTCCGCAACCGTCCAATCAACCCCTCGTCAAATCCAGTAACGCACCCCCATCCATTAACCAACTGGCCGATTCCCGGGCAACCCTCCAAAGAGTGAAAGGATTTTTTATGGCAACTCTGTGTGAAATTCCCGTTTTATGCCGTTTTTTTTCGTTTCTTCGACCCTCCAAGGGTTGAAAGATGATACCCGGATTAGTAAATGATGTTGTCGGGCGCCCGCCCGGTTAAAGACCATGAGAAAATTTGGGGTTAAACGCATTATCGACGGTAAATTGCGCAATTTTTCAACGTTTTAGGGTAAAAAATGGGACGATGTCTTTGTTCATCCTTTTGTTGACGGCTTGAGCCCGAAAGCGATATAGGGGTTGATGGTGCCTGTGTGTATGCGAATTTTTTCCCTTTGGACACTCGAGGGGGTTGTCGAAACGTTTAGGATTAAGGAGCATCTGATTACCTGAGAAATCGTTTAATAGTGGGACTGTTTAAATTAATAATATTAAAAGAACCGTTGGTGGGAAAATCACGATGGATGGGCTAACTGGAAATTAAAAGAATTTTTTGTTATGGCGTGGTTTTTTTTTTCTTGTCTAGAAATTTTTAGTTAATTTAATGGGGTGAATCGAATTACAAGGGATGATTTGAATTTGTTAAAAAAAGTAAGAAAAACGCGAAAATTAAGATAATGAGATGTTAAAAATAAAATAATCAAAAACGATTGAACCAAGTGGGAAAAGTAAAGACTTTGGAATAAAATGGTCAAAGACAATTAAAATTATTTCTGAAAAATGGGTGGAAAAAAAAAAGAAAAAAGTATAGCAAAATGTAGTCACAATAGAAAAAACTGTTACAGCGGAAAAGTAAATTGAAAGTTATTAAAATAAATGGAACCATTTGATAAGATGATGAAGAAAAATTGTAAGAATTGAAGTAAAAGTAAACAACGTCAACATAAAAAAATATTATTTGAAAAAACAGTGTAAACTTAGGAGTTGAGACACTTAAGAATTTGAGACCTATGAATGAATCGACGACCTGGAAACATTAAAAGCAGAAGAAACTGATAGAAAAAAAAGAACTACCGCAGTGGAAGACTAATAAAAAAAATAAGAAATAGAAACAAAATAAAATGATAAAAGATAAAACTTAAAAAATTAAAATAAAGAGATGTCGACAAAGCTAAAGGTTCAGAGTGTCACAATGAGAAAAAAATATTTTTAGGGTGGAAAGCTGGAAGTGAAAAATTAAAATAAAATATATGTTGAAAAATCAAATAAAAATTGAACTAAAATTTGCTGGGTTCAGCATAAGAACCTGATACAAAAAAAAACTACTGCAGTGGAAGACTAATAGAGAAAAACTTAAGGAAAAGAAACAAAATGAAGTAATAAAACATGTAACAAAGTCTCAAAAAATTAAAGTAAAGAAATGTCGACAAAACTAAAGGTTCATAAAGTTACAATAAGAAAAAAAAAATTTTAGGGTGGAAAGCTTGAAGCGAAAAATTAAAATGGACAAAATGTTGGAAAATCAAATAAAAATTGAACTAAAATTCGCTGGGTTCAGCATAAGAAACTGATACAAAAAAAAACTACTGCAGTGGAAGACTAATAGAGAAAAACTTAAGAAAAAGAAATAAAATGAAGTAATAAAACATGTAACAAAGACTCAAAAAATTAAAGTAAAGAAATGTCGACAAAACTAAAGGTTCATAAAGTTACAATAAGAATAAAAATAATTTTAGGGTGGAAAGCTTGAAGTGAAAAATTAAAATGAAAAATATGTTGGAAAATCAAATAAAGATTCAACTAAAATTTGCTGGGTTCAGCATAAGAAACTGATACAAAAAAAAACTACTGCAGTGGAAGACTAATAGAGAAAAACTTAAGAAAAAGAAATAAAATGAAGTAATAAAACATGTAACAAAGACTCAAAAAATTAAAGTAAAGAAATGTCGACAAAACTAAAGGTTCATAAAGTTACAATAAGAAAAAAAAAATTTTAGGGTGGAAAGCTTGAAGTGAAAAATTAAAATGAAAAATATGTTGGAAAATCAAATAAAAATTGAACTAAAATTCGCTGGGTTCAGCATAAGAAACTGATACAAAAAAAACTACTGCAGTGGAAGACTAATAGAGGAAAACTTAAGAAAAAGAAATAAAATGAAGTAATAAAACATGTAACAAAGACTCAAAAAATTAAAGTAAAGAAATGTCGACAAAACTAAGGTTCATAAAGTTACAATAAGAAAAAAAATAACTTTAGGGTGGAAAGCTTGAAGTGAAAAATTAAAATGAAAAATATGTTGGAAAATCAAATAAAGAATCAACTAAAATTTGCTGGGTTCAGCATAAGAAACTGATACAAAAAAAAACTATCGCAATGGAAGACTAATAGAGAAAAGCTTAAGAAAAAGAAGCAAAATAAAATAATAAAACATGTAACAAAGACCCAAACAATTAAAGCAAAGGAATGTCGACAAAACTAAAGGTTCATAAAGTTACAATAAGAAAAAAAAATTTTTAGAGTGAAAAGTTTGAAGTGAAAAATTAAAATGAAAAATATATTGAAAAATTAAATAAAAATTCAACTAAATTTTGATGGCTTCAACATAAGAAACTGCTAGAAAAAAAGAAAGAACTACTGCAGTGGAAAACTAATACATGAACTTTTAAAAACAGAAGCAAAATGAAGTAATAAAACATGAAACAAGTACTTGAAAAAATAAATTAAAGAGATGTCGACAAAACTAAAGGTTCGTAGTGTCACAATGAGGAAAAAAATATTTTTAGGGCAGAAAACTCGAAGTGAAAAATTAAAGTGAAAAATATATTGGAAAATCAAATAAAAATTGAACTAAAATTTGCTCGGTTCAGCATAAGAAAAAGAAACTGATAGAAAAAAACTACTGCAGTGGAAGACTAATAGAGGAAAACTTAAGAAATAGAAACCAAATAAGAAAGTGATAAAACATAAAACAAGAAATTAAAAAATTAAAATATAGAGATGTCGACAAAACTAAAGGTTCATAGTGTCACAATGAGAAAAAAAAATACTTTTAGAGTAGAAATCTCGAAGTAAAAAATTAAAATAAAAAATATGTTGAAAACTCAAATAAAAGTTGAACGAAAATTTGATGGCTTCAACATTATAACTGATAGAAAAAAAACGAACAACTGCAGTGGATGATTTTTAGATAAAAACTTAAGAAAATAAATTAAAGAGATGTCGACAAAAATAAAGCTTGATAGTGTTACAGTAAGAAAAAAATATTTTTATGGTAGAAAGCTCAAAGTGAAAAAGTCAAAAATTAAAATTGGACTAAAATTTGCTGGGTACAGCATAAGAAAAAGAAACTGATAAAAAAAACTACTGCAGTGGAAGACTAATAGAGGAAAACTTAAAAAATATAAACAAAATAAAATGATAAAACATAAAACTTAAAAAATTAAAATAAAGAGATGTCGACAAAGCTAAAGGTTCAGAGTGTCAAAATGAGAAAAAAATATTTTCAAGATGTAAAGCTCGAAGTAAAAAATTAAAATAAAAAATATATTGGAAAATCAAATAAAAATTTAACTAAATTTTGATGGTTTCAACATAAAAAGCTGATAGAAAAAAAAACTACTGCAGTGGAAGACTAATAGATGAAAACTTAACAAATAGAAAGAAAATGAAGTGACAAAACATGAAACAAGAACTTAAAAAAATAAAATAAAGGAATGTCGACAAAACTAAAGGTTCATAGTGTCACAATGAGGAAAAAAATATTTTTAGAGCAAAAAGCTTAAAGTAAAAAAATTAAAATTAAATATAGGGAAATAAAGTACAGAAAACAAAATTTCTATTAAAATTTCGGCATTTCAAATTAGGGAAAAAATACTGCAGTAGATAAAGAAAAAATCTAAGAAACTGAAAGAATAAAAGTGATTGTCGGAAAATTTGACATTGCCCAAAAAGAGAGAAAATTAAGCTAAAATTTTATAGTTTCAAATGGAGAAAAACTAGATTGACACTAAAAAATGAAAAAAGCGGTAAAAGATATAAAATGAGTAAAAAATGAGGGACCTAAAATTGGGAAATAAGGACAAAATTGAAGTAAAATTATTAGAATGAAATTGTAGAGTGAAAGTTAATAGAAACAAATAGTTGGGAAAAAAATTTAAATTGGTCAAACTTAAAAAAAAGAGTTAAAAAAACTGAAAACTAGAAAAAATTTATGGTGTCAATGTGAAAAAAAATTAAATTTCAACTGGAAAACCAAAGTAGATGTCGTTTAAGTTGCGTTAACAAAGATCGATTAACGTAAATAAAGTAAATATTGAACATGAAATTATTTTTTTTACATTACAGTGGAATTAGAGTAAAAAAACAGGAAAAAGAATAACCAAAACAAGCACAAATTAAAAAAAACTTTAAAAAATTACGAAATCAAAGAAATTTTTTGCGGCTTGCACAAAATAGGTCATCACATACTTGATAAAAAAGTAGAGCAAAACTGAAGAAATAACAACAAACTTTTGGAGGATAATGAAAATAAGGGAAAAAATTAGAAAGACAACATAGAAAAAAAATCGAAAACAAATTTAATAAGATAACTGGATGCAATATGCAAATTAAATGGAAAGTGAAGAAAATAGCTCAAAAAAAATTAAAAAACGTGGAAAAAATTGAAGTGGAAAATTAGATCGAAACTTCGCTCTTGACGTAAGTTTTTTATATTCACTTGTCCTTCTATGTTTAACCTTAGCACTTTCCACACACCCTGACCCGTTTCCATGAATATTCCAAATTCGTCGGATTAATTTTGCTAAAATTCGACGGTTTCTTTATTCATTATATTCATAAAATTCAAATTATCCCCATCCATTGTTTTTGTCTTCGATCCCACAGTAAAAAAAAAAAACACCCGGACCCTTTCCAAAAAATAAAAGAGGGACAAACCCCCTTTTCTCTCGAGAGGTTAACCGATTTCTTCCGCCCTTTTAACCCCGTTGTTCCCAATCTCAGGTAGCTCGAAAAAAATAATTAACAACAAGAGAGATCTCGCCTATAAATAAACCATCGAATATTTTAATTTCATCAAACAAATGACTACCAAAAAAAAAGTGACAATCAACAATTCAAACAGAGCCAACCGGATTCTGTTTGGGCGCGAGCAATTTCGGTCGATGTTTTGTTTCCTTTTCGGTGGAATTTCTTGGTGGTTTTCGGGGGGAACCGAGCCTTTCCTCTCTCTATCTTTGTATGGCGTGTATGTTGTGCGCGCCTGCTTGATGCGGGTTTCTAGAGAGGATGATGTGAATGAACTTCTTGGGATTAATTATATTGAAAATATTCGTAAATATTCGTAAACTTTCTAAAACCCGATTCAATTTGGTGAGTGTTTATCATCGTCTAATGCCGGTCCGATTCAAGTGGATTTTTGATGGAAAACAGACTTAACGTCAACGGAACCTCCCATTAAATTGCTCGGCAGCGTTAATAAGTTTACTTTAGGCTCGAAATGTGAGGAATATCAGCCACAATATGCTGGGTCATAGATGAAAAACGTTCATAAAAATGAATTAAAATACGACGACGACGGCGCTCTGGTGGCTGGGATAGCAACAGGCGCACGTTCGCGTCTCTCAACATGTGACGTCGATTTGACGGAAACTAGGGGAAAAAACACGAAGCGAGAGCAGACGTTATCCAGACTTTTCCGGGGAGAGATTTCGATTGTTTGGTCATTAATCAGTTTTGTTGGGTTTTCAAAATTAATTTGACTGGGATCGAGCAACTGTTGTGACTTCACCTACGAGCCTCTGGGTGATGAAGAAACGTCAACGAGATGATTTAAGATGCACCAAGTGGCGCAAAAAATCAATTTAAATGTATAGAATAATTAAGTGAGACCGTCATAAATCGCCTCCTCCTGTGTTGTAATAATTTAAAAAGAGGAATTCAGCGAAACAAGGAAATTGTCGATGAAAATCAAATGGGCGACAAGGTCGCCCCATATTTGCAAACAATCGTCGAGTTTCGTTCAAAAATCGCCAAATTCGTAAATTATTATTCGGATATGTAAATAATTTTTTTGTGCCAAATCACTAACGGCGTGTGTCAACAGGATTCTAATTTTAAAGTTGACAAAACGTTGGTTTGTTGAAAAAATTGTTCCTTTTATTTCGCAAAAATAATCGACAGCAATGTTGTTTTCACATGTGCTGCACGGTTATCCGATATTCCTCCACATGTGGCTCGCATTTAGCCGAATCCGTAATCGTCTTATTACATAATAATTGAAGATTAAAGGAAATTATTGTCGGTTCTAAAAAAATTTGTCGGCCACCACCAATGCTGCTACACTTTACCAATCTGAATTGCTAAATTGCCGAAATTACATGTGAGCGCTTCGACCTAGTTCCATTTTTCTCTCTATTTTCCGTCAAATTTCGTCGATAACACCGAATCCGTTAGAAGTTTAAATTATTTGTTTAACTGTTTATTAATGCTCCGGTCCTGGCCGGTCGTTGTTTGTTTTCCGAATTGCCCCGGCCCTGCAGCCATTAATTCCAAGTTTTCACACGTCGCCTGCCAGATTGCTTTGTTTGCTCTCTCGACATACTCGAGTACAAATTACCGTCTTCTTCGCATCAAGTGTTGTTTCTTCTTGATCGTCGACTTCGTTTCTTTTTTCAATTATTATCGACGGAGATTTTTATTGTCGATTAATCCGACGTAAAATATTCGATTGTACAAAAGATTCCGATTTGAAGTGAAGGCTAAAATACAATCCAACAAACCGATCAAATGGCACTTTTATATCGCACCATTTGTTCCGACATTTTCAAATATCTAAGTTCGACTCCATTTACAATCAATCAAACGCAGTGACAAACTGTGTCAAATCTCGATAAATATCGGGGCAAGGCGAAGCAAAAAATTGAGTTCGGCCCGATCGGTGCCTTTCTGATATCTCGAATCTAAAAGGAAAATCTCGAATCGACATTGAAACCATTTCGGAATACTTGAAGAATCTTCAAAATTTGTAGAGCCAAAAAAATGACTTGCGTCAGGGCCGAAATAAAATTATTGGGAATTTTTGGATCTCCTGAAATTTTAATTTTCCCGAGTGGATCGCTTCTGATACACCGAATTTAAAAGGAAAAGCTCAAATCGACAGTAAAACCCAAAAAGGACTCATTTGAAGCTTCTAGAAAATCTGTAGCGCCAAAATGACTTTACGTCAGGGCCCACATAAAATTTATTTTTATTTTTTTGACATCCTAAAATGTTTATTTTTATTTTCCACAGTAGATCGGTTCTTTTTAATATTACGAATCTAAAAAAAATTCGAATCGTCATTGAAACCAAAATCGACTCATTTCAGACCACTTAAAGAATCTACAAAATCTGTAGCTCCAGTGATTTTGAGTCAGGGCCAACATAAAATTTATTTTGATTTTTTGGACATCCTGAAATTTTATTTTCTCAAATGGATCAGTTTTTTTTGTCCTCACAAATCTAAGAAAAAAATCTCGAATCGACAATTAAATTAAATCTAGAAAATCTGTAGCGCCAAAGTGACTTTACGTCAGGTCCGAAATAAAATTTATTTTGATTTTTTTGACATCCTAAAATTTGTATTTTTATTTTCCAGGCTAGATCCGTTCTCTTCTGTTTCGTCCTGTTGATTTACCCGTCGTCCGGTCCTGTTTCTTTTCTCCTTTTATTCCCTTGTTTTGACTCGGACGAATGAGGTAAACCAGAACACAGACTCTGAACGACCAAGAGACGTATTAGTGGTCGTGATAGGGAGTCGAGTTTGGTCCTTTACACCACCAACACGGGTGGTTGCTCGTGATTATAAACATTTTGCGGGTGTTTTTCGTTTGTTTGTTGTTATTGTTGTTAGTGGTCGCAGTGCCATCTTTACGCTGACCAAACTCCGCGGCGAGGTAAGTCCAGTCAAACTTTCCTTGTGTCCGCTACAAATCTCCTGTACATTTATCAGCATTTGTCGCTGATCAAAATCGCCTTTGAGAAACACATTCGGCCTCTCCGATGTTGTAATTTTCCAAATCATTAATTACAGTCCGCTACAGGTTTGAAACAACACATTTCATTCATTGCATAATTTACATCAAATTTCGTACATCCATAGTGTGATCCTCTTTGTACTGGATCACACTGTATTTGGTCTTTTGGACACTACATTTTTGGTCCTAATCGAGCCGGATTGCGTAATCGGCTACTTGGTTTTTGAAATTTGGTACAGGAAATTTGATGTAAATTTTTGTGTGGTTTTTTAAAATTACAACTGTTTGCATTGTGGTTATTGCAAAGGCATTGTGCAGGTGCATTTTTTGTTGTGTGTTATCGATTACGTATCGATATCGATTTCTTTGTCGCATTGTCTAGTGTAGGTGGCAAAGGGATAACCAGCTGCATCCTAATTGTTAGCGTAATTTCAGTCTAGCTGAAATTATTTTGTTGTCAACACTTGTTTCCTAAATAAGTGTAATAAACGGTCAAAGGTGGAAACCTTCCCCTGCCGACCCCCACGCGTTATTATTTTTGTTGTTTTGTTTGTTGCACCCTGCAACAAAAAGTCGCTACTACTCTTGCACTTAATTGAAATTTGAATTTACTTATTACGATCGCCAACCCCTTTGTTGTTTTACGTCATGCCATACACAATGGAAAAATCTCTGTTTATCGTTAAGCAGGCCATATTGCGCCTCAAGTCAATACACACTTTGGCTTTGACAGCTAAAGAAAACATTGAATCTCGGTCCAAATTTACGGTCGCCTTTAAGAGAGCTGAAGAGATTTACCGAGAAGTGAGTGATGTCAATCGTCAAACTTTCCTTGACGAATCTGACCATGCATTAGTTGACGAGTTCAATGCAAAAATCGTAGAAGTCGATGAACTCTTTTTTGAAATTAAAGGAATTTTTACAACTGTTGTCCCTACGGTAATAGCTACCCCCGCTCAAAGCATTGTTACGCCAGATGGCTCACAAGAATTGCTCGTTAGCCAGCTCGGCCCCCAAAAATCGAGTGTCAAACTTCCGAAAATTGATTTGCCTAATTTTGACGGTACTTTGAAAACCTGGTCTACGTTTTACGACCTGTTTGATACTTTAATCCATCAAAACGTGTCGCTCTCTCCAATTGAGAAATTTCAGTATTTGCATTCCACCCTCTCCAAAGAACCGTTAGCCCTGGTTAAACATTTGCCGTTAACTTCGGAAAATTATTCGATTGCTTACGCCGCGCTTATTGAACGGTACCAAAATGATCGTATCTTGGTGTCGTTGTATTGGCATGCTCTTTGTAATGCCCCCAAGACTACTTCCGATCCGCATTCGCTGCGCTCTTTGTTGAATACATTTACCGAAAATTTGAATGCGCTTGAACAATATCCAGACGTCGATTTGTGGGAATTTACCCTTTTCAATTTGTTATTAGAAAAATTGGATCACTCAACTCGAAAACGGTTTGAAATTGAACACGCAAACGTTAGTTTTCCGAAATTTGAAGATTTGAAGCAGTTCATTTCTGCCCAATGTCGGGCGATGGAAACTGTTACGTTCAATAGTAATGCTTATAGTTCAGAAATTAATAGAGTAAAGTTGTCGCATACACCTTTTTATAAGCCAGAGGTAAGCCGCAAGTCGCGCACTCATTCGCTAGTCGCTAGCACTCGCAGTTGCGAGTATTGTCGGGCTACAAACCACTCAATTTTCCAATGTGAAACTTTTAAATCGAAAACACCTTCGACAAGGTTTCAAATTGCTAAAGAAAAGCGATTGTGTTTTAATTGTTTGTCAAGTTCTCATCAATCGTCTAAATGTACCTCGAAGAAGTTATGTGGCACGTGCAGCTCGAAGCACAATACGTTACTGCATTTTTGCAAAGCAGATTCTTCGCCTCCTCCAGGGGCGGAAAATGCATCCGATTCCGTCAACACATTGACCAGTTTAGTTGTTTCGCAAACTGTAGTACTTTTGTCCACGGCCTTAGTTAGTGTCCGCGATGGTAGCGGAAATATTCGCACTTGTCGTGCCCTCATTGATTGCGGTAGTCAAGTTACTTTAATCACTGAAAAGGCAATTAAAAGATTGCGCCTTTCTCGTTCGGCCTTGACGATACCTATACATGGTATCAACCAAATGACTACCATTGTGTCAAAGGGTAGTAGTCGTCTTGAGATTACTCCGTGTGGTCGGTCGTTTCCGAAATTTGTTGTTGAAGCGGTTGTAGTACCATCGATTTGCTCAAACATGCCATCGGTGCCAATTCCAACCGACAAGTTGAAACACATCGAGAAACTGCGTTTGGCAGATCCAGAGTTTCATAAACCCGCAGAAGTTGACGTTTTGATAGGTGCAGATTTGTTTCCTCTGTTGCTCAAACAGGGACGTCGAACAGGTCATCCGGGTAATCCAATAGCGCTAAACACCGTTTTTGGGTGGATATTATCTGGTCCGGTTCATAGTGAACCAGTTGCCTTTTCGAATTCATTTTGCACGGTACTTGATACGCCTCTTGACCAGACTTTGAAGAAGTTTTGGGAGCTTGAACAAGTACCGACCAACCCTCCTTCTTCTCCTGCCGACCTGCAGTGTGAAAAAATCTTTGTAGAAACTCATTCTCGTGATTTGTCCGGCCGCTTCGTCGTGAAGCTGCCATTTGTTGAAACTCCTTGCGAATTAGGAGATTCGCTTAGTGTTGCTCATCGTCGATTTTCATTATTAGAATCACGCCTAGCTCACAATCCCAAACTCCATGAAGACTACGTTGCCTTTATGCGAGACTACTTGGAAAGTGGACATATGTCATTAGTATCCCCTCATAATAGTACAATCGAATTTCCATACTACATTCCTCACCATTGCGTACTCAAACCAGAAAGTACCTCTACAAAACTACGAGTAGTTTTTGACGCGTCTGCGAAAACAGTTTTAGGCACCTCTTTGAATGATTTGTTGTTGATAGGTACTAAATTACAAACTGACATTGCTAAAGTTTTGCTTTCTTTTCGCGTTCACGCGATCGTCTTTTCTGCTGACATCAAACAGATGTATAGACAAATTTTAGTTCATGAGGATGATAGAGATTTTCAACGTATTTTGTGGCGTTTTTCTCCTTCAGAACGTGTTCAACACTACCGGTTGAACACAGTTACGTATGGTGTGGCATCAGCCCCATACTTAGCCATTCGTTGCTTAAAGCAACTTGCTTTAGATGGAGCCAAAGAGTTTCCTTTGGCTGCCAAAATTTTGAATTCCGATATTTATGTCGACGACGTAGTTTCGGGTTGCGATTGTTTAGATGACGCATTAACAGTGCAACGAGAATTAACCTCCCTACTTGCTGGGGCAGGTTTCGAGTTAAGAAAATGGGCAAGTAATCATCCCGCGATGTTAGCTTCCGTGCCCACGTCGCATCAACAGCCGTTGTCCTTCGATTCCGAAGACAACTTTTCGATTAAAGTTTTGGGACTTCAATGGAGTCCATCTACGGACACCTTTACTTATAAGGTCGATCCTTTTGAAAGACAGTGCACCAAGCGCACTATACTCTCTGAGGTGGCTCGGATTTTTGACCCGCTAGGTTTCCTAGCACCTCTTACTTTTTTTGCAAAGCACCTGATACAATACTTGTGGGTATTAGGCATCGGTTGGGACGACAACCCTCCAGCAGACGTTGTTACTCGTTGGAGCCAATATAAAACTCAATTAAGCTTTCTCACCAAACTAGAAATTCCACGTCGTTTAACAATTACCACTACCAAGTGTGATCTTCATGGTTTTTGCGATGCCTCCGAAAAGGGGTTTGCCGCCGTTGTTTACTTTCGGGTTGTAGACGAGCTTAGTAAAGTTAACGTGTTTTTTGTTTGTTCTAAATCAAAAGTGTCACCTGCTTGCTGGCACCACGTTCGCTCCGGCGTCAATCCCGCCGATCCTGCGTCTCGTGGCCTCCTTCCAGAGGAGCTTTTGAATTGTAGCTTATGGTGGGCGGGACCTCCTTGGTTGAAAAACCAACCCGCATTGTGGCATTTTAACCCCCCCTCTGCACCTCACTTTGGAGGTCTTTGGGAAAGCGGTATCAAATCCGTCAAAACTCATCTTTTTCGAGTAATCGGTAGCCAGATTCTTACCTACGAGGAACTTACAACCCTCGTAGTACAAATTGAAGCGACCCTTAGTTAAGCTATGCCCTTTGCCTGCACAATGATCGCAATGCACACTATTTGATTTGTTTTTTGTTTTTTTGTTTTTTTTTTGTAGTTAATTGTTTCAAATTTGTTGTTGTTCGCGTTTTATTGTTACCATTGTTTTGATTTATTTGTTTTAATTTAGTTTGTTTAGTATACCGTTCGTTTTGAAAATCCCCTTTATAAATATGGTGATTTTGGTGGGCGGTATGTTTCGTCCTGTTGATTTACCCGTCGTCCGGTCCTGTTTCTTTTCTCCTTTTATTCCCTTGTTTTGACTCGGACGAATGAGGTAAACCAGAACACAGACTCTGAACGACCAAGAGACGTATTAGTGGTCGTGATAGGGAGTCGAGTTTGGTCCTTTACACCACCAACACGGGTGGTTGCTCGTGATTATAAACATTTTGCGGGTGTTTTTCGTTTGTTTGTTGTTATTGTTGTTAGTGGTCGCAGTGCCATCTTTACGCTGACCAAACTCCGCGGCGAGGTAAGTCCAGTCAAACTTTCCTTGTGTCCGCTACAAATCTCCTGTACATTTATCAGCATTTGTCGCTGATCAAAATCGCCTTTGAGAAACACATTCGGCCTCTCCGATGTTGTAATTTTCCAAATCATTAATTACAGTCCGCTACAGGTTTGAAACAACACATTTCATTCATTGCATAATTTACATCAAATTTCGTACATCCATAGTGTGATCCTCTTTGTACTGGATCACACTGTATTTGGTCTTTTGGACACTACATCTTCTGATATCACGAATCTAAAAAAAAAATCTCGAATCGACAATAAAACCAAAACTGAGTCATTTCAAATCTTCTAAAAAATCTACAAAATCTGTAGCGTTAGTAATTTTAAGTCAGGGCCGACATAAAATTTATTTTGATTTTTTGGACATCCTGAAATTTTATTTTCTCAAATGGATCGGTTTTTTTCTGTCCTCACAAATCTAAGAAAAAAATCTCGAATCGACAATTAAATTAAATCTAGAAAATCTGTAGCGCCAAAGTGACTTTACGTCAGGTCCGAAATAAAATTTATTTTGATTTTTTTGACATCCTAAAATTTGTATTTTTATTTTCCAGGCTAGATCCGTTCTCTTCTGATATTACGAATCTAAAAAAAAAATCTCGAATCGACAATAAAACCAAAACTGAGTCATTTCAAATCTTCTAAAAAATCTACAAAATCTGTAGCGTTAGTAATTTTAAGTCAGGGCCGACATAAAATTTATTTTGATTTTTTGGACATCCTGAAATTTTATTTTCTCAAATGGATCAGTTTTTTTTGTCCTCACAAATCTAAGAAAAAAATCTCGAATCGACAATTAAATTAAATCTAGAAAATCTGTAGCGCCAAAGTGACTTTACGTCAGGTCCGAAATAAAATTTATTTTGATTTTTTTGACATCCTAAAATTTGTATTTTTATTTTCCAGGCTAGATCCGTTCTCTTCTGATATTACGAATCTAAAAAAAAAATCTCGAATCGACAATAAAACCAAAACTGAGTCATTTCAAATCTTCTAAAAAATCTACAAAATCTGTAGCGTTAGTAATTTTAAGTCAGGGCCGACATAAAATTTATTTTGATTTTTTGGACATCCTGAAATTTTATTTTCTCAAATGGATCGGTTTTTTTCTGTCCTCACAAATCTAAGAAAAAAATCTCGAATCGACAATTAAATTAAATCTAGAAAATCTGTAGCGCCAAAGTGACTTTACGTCAGGTCCGAAATAAAATTTATTTTGATTTTTTTGACATCCTAAAATTTGTATTTTTATTTTCCAGGCTAGATCCGTTCTCTTCTGATATTACGAATCTAAAAAAAAAATCTCGAATCGACAATAAAACCAAAACTGAGTCATTTCAAATCTTCTAAAAAATCTACAAAATCTGTAGCGTTAGTAATTTTAAGTCAGGGCCGACATAAAATTTATTTTGATTTTTTGGACATCCTGAAATTTTATTTTCTCAAATGGATCAGTTTTTTTTGTCCTCACAAATCTAAGAAAAAAATCTCGAATCGACAATTAAATTAAATCTAGAAAATCTGTAGCGCCAAAGTGACTTTACGTCAGGTCCGAAATAAAATTTATTTTGATTTTTTTGACATCCTAAAATTTGTATTTTTATTTTCCAGGCTAGATCCGTTCTCTTCTGATATTACGAATCTAAAAAAAAAATCTCGAATCGACAATAAAACCAAAACTGAGTCATTTCAAATCTTCTAAAAAATCTACAAAATCTGTAGCGTTAGTAATTTTAAGTCAGGGCCAACATAAAATTTATTTTGATTTTTTGGACATCCTGAAATTTTATTTTCTCAAATGGATCAGTTTTTTTTGTCCTCACAAATCTAAGAAAAAAATCTCGAATCGACAATTAAATTAAATCTAGAAAATCTGTAGCGCCAAAGTGACTTTACGTCAGGTCCGAAATAAAATTTATTTTG